>OZ018337.1:67459526-68704024 GCA_963969495.1 Ceratothoa steindachneri | reverse complement strand
TGTGCCTTCATGGAACGAAACCATGTGAGGGGTCCAATGATTCCAAATCTGCCTGAACACTTTTAATTCTTCTCTGAAGATCGACTTGAACTTCCTCATCTTCTTCTTCTACTTTGTCAGATTCTTCCGTATTTATCCTGGTTAATTCAACCAAGCAAGAATTATTCAGGGTGTAAAACGATTGGAAAACGAGAAATAAAACGCGCAAAATTACGACAAATACACAAATCACCGCTCACACACGTGGGACACAAGCGTACTGAATGAAGCGTGGGGAAATCGGGTACATATACTGTACATACTGTAGTCGAGCGAGTGAGATCTGAACGCTGATTAGCTGGAATCGTCCCGTCTCAGCCAACCAACACCTACGTTTTACGACTATGTACGTAGGTTTCTGCGGATGTCTGGAAATAGCGCAAATTTTGAATTTTAAGGCCCCTCCCCCTAATTTTCCGCGGATAGTTGAAGGCGCAGATGACGAACCGCGAATAGCCGAGGGTCGACTGTAATTCATTAATTTCGGAACGTATAGTTAACAAGTCGACTCTCATTTCTTCATTCAATGTCTGCAATCTTCCTCTTTTCGTTTTTCTTATGTTGTATTTGTGTTTCAAAATAATTTCAAGTTTTGTTAAATCTTTAGAAACGTTTGGAATACATATTTTTGTGCAATTTAGCCATTTTAATTTGGGGAAGTGGGGATCTCCCATGGCACCCCAATTGAAAGTCGGGAAGTTCAAATTTTTGCTAACTCCACTGTAACACTGACATAACATAGGTATAATTATTATGTTTAAAATTCACTGTTTGTCTTCATTTTTGGCTAGTATTTTGACCTATTCAAAGATCGGCTCCCAAATTCGATTTGGAGCATTTTACCCCCCCCCCCTCCTCGAATTTAAAGCACAATAACACCGAGGCTTAAATCACGCAAGAAGGTTGTAAGGTGAGATCTGTAAACAAAGTAGAAAAGATAGAAGTGAAAATGTGTGGAAGAGATCTAGCCTTAGATCATTCTGAAGGCATTCAGACCGTGAGGGCTCGCAATTCTTCAGATGTCAACGGCAGCAAAGCTACACATGCTATCCTCTTATAGGTAGCTAAAAGGATAAGTGAAAGACAGGAAAAGGGTAATAATAATAATAATAATAATATAAGAGTGGAAAAAATCGAGAAATGTACCCCCTCCCCTTTAACTCGAGCCAAGAGCAGGAGTGATGCAACCCTCACTGTCGCATCCCGAGCAGGGATGAATGGACGAAAGCTGGTCGGCGACTAGGCTGTGAAATTAGCCACCTTCAAGGTAAATTAGACCGGAAAACCTTTAAGGAAAGTGGCAATAAATGGGATAAAATGCGAATATCCCTAAAAAATAAAACCAAGGTAGTCTCAATCTAGTTTAAGGCTGTCGGGGGGAGCACCGCCTTGCGGGACAATGTAGTATTGATACCACGTCGCAACTCGTGCCATTCTAATAAAATAAAGGGGCAAATTCCAAGTCCAGCTCTTTTACCAATTTCGCAAATGGTCGTAGGCTCAGTTAGTCGACTCTTACTCTTTCCCTCCTCGGATTATCCTTGTTAAATGCCAAAATAAGGCTCGACTCAAAATAAAATGATGAAGAGTGAGGATAAAAATACGAGGGGCGGTGAATAAGTTTTGCGAATCGGTAGAGAAAAAATAGAGGAAGGGGGATGGCTGTTTGTGGGGGTGTTAGGACAAGTTATGACAAGTCAGGACCTGCAGCCGCACGCTCCTGCCTCCTCTATTTAAGAAGCAGTAGCTGATCGCAGATCGTCAGTCACAAATATTTCAACAATGATGGAGAAGGTTGAGCACCAAGCAGTGATCAAATCTTTGACCAAGGCAGGCAAGAATGCAAAAGAGATCCATGAACGCATGGTTGCAGTGTACACCGACACCGCCCCTTCTTATACAACCATTGCTCGCTGGAATAGGGAGTTTCGCCATGGTCGTGAGTCCTTTAAAGATGACCCCCGTCCAGGACGCCCGTCAGACGTGACCAACGAGGACAATGGGGCCCGTGTGGAGAGGATGATCCTCGAAAATCGACGGGTGAAGGTCGAAGAAATCGAGCGAGAACTTGGAATATCACATGGAAGTGTTATCAACATCATCCACGACAGTTTGGCCATGACCAAGGTCTCTGCCCGTTGGGACCCTAGAAACCTCACGCCCCATGATCGACTTCAACGTCGTCAAAGTCCACAAGACCAGAGTTGCACAAGCTGCCGTGCGCGAGTGCGGATTCGAATAGCTCAACCATCCCGCCCTACAGTCCAGATCTAGCCCCTAGCGACTACTCTTTATTCCACCAGCTCAAGGCTGCAATGCGTGGACGCCGGTTTGGGGACGATGAAGATGTCCAGCTCGCCGTCCAAGAGTGGATTGATGCATTGAAGTCAAGGGTAGTTATATTGAAAAATAATAAAACACTTTTCCTCATATCTCGTTTCCTTGTATCCGAATTGCAAACTTATTCACCACCCCTCGTAACTATATATATGTGGGTATGGGTATATATGTGTAAGCATGGCTGTATGTATTTATAGTTCGGTCCGTCTTTGAAAGAAGCTAAAAACGGTCTAAACGTAAAGTTGCAATCTCCCCCCCCCCCGCCTCCTTCCAACCCTATTATTAAAACTCATATTTTTCTTTCATTCAGCTCCGCCTCATGTACGAGTGTAATCCAATGGCCTTCATTATGGAAAATGCCGGCGGTCTCGCCTCCAATGGAAAATCGCACATCCTAGGTAAGGCCTATTATGGAAAATGCCGGCGGTCTCGCCTCCAATGGAAAATCGCACATCCTAGGTAAGGCCTATTATGGAAAATGCCGGCGGTCTCTCCTCCAATGGAAAATCCCACATCCTAGGTAAGGCCTACTATGGAAAATGCTGGCGGTCTCGCCTCCGATGGAAAATCGCACATCCTAGGTAAGGCCTATTATGGAAAATGCCGGCGGTCTCTCCTCCAATGGAAAATCCCACATCCTAGGTAAGGCCTACTATGGAAAATGCCGGCGGTCTCTCCTCCAATGGAAAATCCCACATCCTAGGTAAGGCCTACTATGGAAAATGCCGGCGGTCTCTCCTCCAATGGAAAATCCCACATCCTAGGTAAGGCCTATTATGGAAAATGCCGGCGGTCTCGCCTCCAATGGAAAATCCCACATCCTAGGTAAGGCCTACTATGGAAAATGCTGGCGGTCTCGCCTCCGATGGAAAATCGCACATCCTAGGTAAGGCCTATTATGGAAAATGCCGGCGGTCTCTCCTCCAATGGAAAATCCCACATCCTAGGTAAGGCCTATTATGGAAAATGCCGGCGGTCTCGCCTCCAATGGAAAATCCCACATCCTAGGTAAGGCCTACTATGGAAAATGCTGGCGGTCTCGCCTCCGATGGAAAATCGCACATCCTAGGTAAGGCCTATTATGGAAAATGCCGGCGGTCTCTCCTCCAATGGAAAATCCCACATCCTAGGTAAGGCCTACTATGGAAAATGCTGGTGGTCTCGCCTCCGATGGAAAATCGCACATCCTAGGTAAGGCCTATTATGGAAAATGCCGCTGATCTCGCCTCCGATGGAAAATCTCACATCCTAGGTAAGGCCTATTATGGAAAATGCCGCTGATCTCGCCTCCGATGGAAAATCGCACATCCTAGGTAAGGCCTATTATGGAAAATGCCGCTGATCTCGCCTCCGATGGAAAATCGCACATCCTAGGTAAGGCCTATTAAGAGGAATCTCCGGGCGGATTTGATCCTAATGGAGTTCCGTATCTCGAAGATTTAATCTCGATACGTGCCATTACCACTACGTGGACGACTAAATATGGAAGACTGCATGGAAAAGTGTGGCTTGGTGTTAGCTTATATAAGCTTGCTCATTATTTATTTTGGGTTCTCTTGTATGATTTTCATGTTAGTCTAAGAGGGCCTTGGGCAACATTATCGACAACTTGCTTTAATTTACCCTCATACCATATTAAAGTGTCATAATTACGGCATATTATAACATGTTAAAGTGTCCAAATTCTTCCCATGCCCTATCATAATGTGGGTCGCAAGTTGCCCAATTGAACACAGTTGAGAACTATTATCTTGACGAGCCACTTCCCCTTATCTTGTCCCCGAAAGTTTAGCAACACCCCGATCGATGACTCGCCCAAAGATACCCCCACGACCTTCCCTCTCCCTTTATCTCCTCTCTTGCCTCGATATCTTCTACTTTCCGTTAAAACTCCAACATTGCCTTGATATCTTCTACTTTCGATTAATATATCCTTCTTTGCCTTCATACCTTCTACTTCCCATTAATATATCCTCCTTTGCCTTGATATCTTCTACCTTCCATTCATATATCAACCATTGCCTTTATATCTCTTGCCTTGTCTTGGTATCTTCTACTTTTCATTGGTATCTCACCAATTGCCTTGATATCTTCTTTCTTGCTTTGATATCTCCTCCCTTGCCTTGATATCTTCTACTTTCCATTGATGTATTCCGCTTGCCTTGATATCTCATCCTTTGCCCCCCGTAAGGGGCAATACGATTGGCCTTCCTGGCCGCCGTGCTGGCGGGACTCAGCCCCCCGTCCAGCCCCAGCTTCACCTCCTCTTCTTTCTGACACCCTGCTTCCTCACTTTCCATAAAACTTCTCCCACAACTTTCTTTGGTCGGCCTCGAATTTCACAGGCGAGACACCGACCAGCTTCCTCAGCCCCGGATTGGGGCTGAATGGGAAGGGGACAACGCCCCCTCACTCATGAGCTCCGGTTTGGGATGGTGTGTTGTTAACAACCTGTTTCACCCCTACCTTCACCTTCTTCACATCCCCTTTCTCCTCTCACTATCTATCAATTTTTACGCAGTGCCTAAGATGAAGCCGGCATGCAGAGGGGTTGTCAGGTCACTAGGCAGGAGGAGTGGCCTCAAATGGCTGCAGCTGGTTCTGCCGGCAACTTATTCACCCCTCGCAGAGCGGGCTACTGCGTGGGGTGATGAGTGTGTGCATCCCGTGAATTACAAAGGGTCACCATGCCCAATGAGGAGTCGCTAAAAAAATTATCTCCTTACTTTACCCTTTACCATCACCGGAGCCGCCTTCGTCCAGCTCCACTGAAAAAATGGAGGTACCCCCCCCCCCCTCTGTACACTCAGGGGGACCCTCCAAATTTCTTCTACGGTAGAGGAGGCTTACTCCTCTCCTTTGCCTACGGGTGTAGGCAGTCTGCGCCCCCTTTAATTTCCAATGGGACTTCCAACAAAGCAGGCAGACAACCCATTATTGACCACCTCCGGTTGGGGCGGGTCGATGGGACCAACCCCATTAGGGCAGCAAAGGACGCCAGGGCCCGTGGGCCCGTGCCCCTTAATGTCCTGTAGGCGTGCGCGGCAAGTTTACAGGGGTTCAGTATAGATGCCCCCTTCTCTTCCTCGACGGATGCCGGTTTGCCGGCATTATAAGATAAAAAAAAGAACCTCGAATGGGATATGTGATGTCTTGGGGAGTGGGGGGGACATGGAGGCCCCTTTTGAGATGGAATTGGTCCCTGAGGTGACTCAGCCTCAGATGGTAGGACCTTCCACGGGGTCGACCCTGGGCTCGAAGCCAAGCACTGAACACAAGTCCGCCCCTGTGCAAGGACCTCCTCAGACGGCTCGGGACCCCAAGGCTTTACAAGGGGCGGAGGGAGCTCCTCCCCCGGCTGGTACTCCTACGATTGCCAGGACGTTCTCCATTTCAGAGAGGGATCTTGCTGAGGCCGGTCCATCTGGCCTAGGGGCTCATACCGGCGGAGGAGAGAACCAGAGTATTCCCCGCCCTCCTTCGGTAAGCGACCAAGCCAAGATCGGCACGTCCGGCCCCGTCGCTTCCCGGGTGGGGAGTCCCAGACGAAAACCAGAACTGCGCAGAGCGGAGCCTTCATTACGTCGGGGCCTCTCATTCAGAGGCTACCTGGCGTTTTCAAGCACGCTGGCTTCAATCGCTTCCTTGTTATTCCCTCCACTGAGGGCACCATGTTGGCTAAGGGAACATGATCCATCAGGGGAGAGCTCTAGCTAGTGTGATTGGTAGAGAGCCGAAGGTGAACCGTTTCTCGGACGGGAGTCTTTTGGCGAATACGTCGAATCCCTCCGAGGCGGCCATCATTAGCACCCTTCGGACATTTGATGGCACACCTGTGAGTGTGACGCCGCACTCTACCATGAACTTAGTGAAAGGAGTAGTTTATGCGAGGGAACTCGTGGATTAATACATAGATGACATCACCTTAGAGATGGCCGACTATGGGGTGGTCAAGGTCGAACGTGTGATGAGAAAACAGGGAGGGGCTTAGAGACCCACCCCTAAACTCTTCGTCACGTTCTACTATGATAAGCTTCCCGAGTCTATGCGTGTCGGTTGGTATCACTACCGCGTGAATGCATTCGTGCCACTGCCGCGGCAGCGCTACTACTGTAACCGCTTCGGCCTTTAATCACTCGTGGAGATGCGCAAAGTCGGGGTCACCCGAAGTCTGTGCAAGTTGCTCCAAAGCCGTAGACGATAAGTACAAATCATGTGTGTCAAGTGTGTCACTTACGGAGAGCTGCACATTGCTTCTTCGAACCAATGTGGTGCGTATCTCCTTGATAATGGAATCCTGGCCGTTCAGGCCCAGGAGCGTCTCTCATTTCGCGAGGCTAAGGACTTGGTCCTGGCACGCCCGGCCCTCCCGGGGACGTCCTATGCCTTAATATTAAGAAAGATACCCTCTGTTCCTGGCCCCTCCAGGCCTACGAGCACCGTCTTTTCCGCGCCGATTCTGCCTACCCCGGGCGTTCCCCTAGTAAAGCTGGCGTCACAAAGGGTTCACACCAAGCCCCGGCTAAAACCAGGACTCTGCTCCCTTCCCCCAGCGTGACCATTTCCCGTAAGACGAAACGTCTGCGCGCTTCCACCGAGTCGTTAGATCCACAGGAGGTAACACCCCTGAACATAGTCGTGATGCCATCTTCTGGGATTCCTAAAGCTGCCCCCGAAAAGAGAACGGCACTAAAGGAGCTTCGGTTCCTTCGCCAACGCCCAGTGATAGGCTGGGTGGCTCGGAGACGGTGGATTCTTCAAAAGAGGGAGCCCCGCCTTTGACGCCACCCCGGTCGCTTAAGGTTTTGAGTCAGAAGGAGGAAAAGAATCCCATGGCGAGCCGAACCTCCCCCGAAAAGTCCTCGAAGGCGACAGCGCCTTAAGCGCATTGTCCAGCCAACAGCACTATGAGTTCTGCCTCCAGGAAGCGTATGGCCATTCCCGTGAGGGTCTTCTCTTCGAGGAGGGTCCCCGCATCTCCTCCGAGCTAGGCCTGGAGGGCATATTCCTTCAATGGAATTGCCGCGGACTCCGGGCCAACTGGGAGGAGTTGCGGACGCTCGTCTCGTCCCGTTTCCCGGTAGCTATCATTTTGCAGGAGACCATGCTGGGCGCGTGCTCCCTGCCACTCTCCCGGGGTATAGTGGATTTTGCGGCCCTACCACCACGGGATGGGGACCGGGCAGGAGTGTGCGCTATTTACACCCGGCATGATGCCTCCGTTCTTCTCTTCACTTTAGATACTTCCTTTCAGGCAGTAGCTGTGCAGCTGCACCTGGATAGGAGGTAAACTGTTATTTCCGCATACATTACACCGTCAGCCGACTTCAACACGCGGGAGTTTTGCTGCATCGTGGTACGGTTTCCAAGGCCTTGTCTCTTGCTCGGGAAACTGAACGGTAGACACCCCCTAGATAAGACTACTCGATTATTCCCAGGGGCTAAGTCCTTGCCGACCTGATCGACGAACTGGAAAGAGGTGTCCTGAATGTGGATGAGGTTACGCATCACTGCTCGTAAACCGCTTCATTTTCCTGCCTCGATAAATCTTTGTGCTCTCCAGATGATTTTGGGTAGGGGGTGGTCGATGACCTCGATGCTAGTGAACACTTTCCTATTCAAATATCATGTTCTGGGCCCCTGCAGCCAGAGAGCCCGCCCCGGTGATGCTTGGCGCGGCGCGGTGGTCCGCATTTCAGGAAATGACTGATTTCTATATCTCAGTCAGGGAGTTTAGGTAGGTCGATGAGGCCGTTGAGTTCTTCTCCGGCAAACTCATCACCGTGAGCCTAACTACTATTCCTAGAACGCCTGGCCGTTATGCACGCCGAGCACTCCCGTGATGGTCAGCGGAGTGTGAAACGGCCCTTAAACAGAAGTGTTATGCCTACATGCGCTATAAGCGCCGCCCGAACGATTTCACTGTCGCTGAATTTCCACGGGCTAAGGCTAGGTTCCGGTATATTTCGAAGCACGACCACCGCTCTTCTTGGCGGGCATACATGTCTTCGTTAAACGGGAAGCGGGTCAAAAGGATTCTGGTAAGTTCTCGCAGGATCCTCCCCTCCCGTTCTACAAGAGAATGGGACCGTAATCTCGAACCCCGCGTCTCAGCACCCCGTCCGGCCCCAGCTTAGCCTCTCTTCCTTCCTTCAAAACACTTTTCTCTCTTTTCATACAACCTCTCCCACAACTTTCTCTGGTCAGTCTCTAATTTCACAGGGTAGATGCTGACCTTCTTCTCGGCCAACCGTCCTGGATCAGGGCTGAGGGGGGAGGGGCCAATGTTCCCTAACCCTTGAGTTCCGTGTGGGGTGGTTGGTTTTTAACAACCTGCTTCATCCCCAGCCATACCTTCCTCACATCCCTTTTCCTCTCCTCTTTATATTCTATCTGTTTTACGCCGTGTCTAAGGTGAAGCCGTAATGCTGATGGACTGCCAGGACACCAGGCGGGGAGGGGTGGTCTTAAATGGCGGCGCCTGGCTCTGCCGGGCTTGTAAGCACCTCTCGCAGTGGGGGCTACTGCGAGAGGTGATGCGCGATTGCATCGCGTGTTAAAAAGAGGGTCACCATGCCCAATGATGAGTATAAAAAAACCCACAACCCCCAACTTCCCCCATAACATCGACAGAGCCGCCCTTGGGCAGCTCCAGCAAAAAAATGGAGGTGTCCCCCCCCCCCTGTGCTTGCTCAGGGGATCGTCCATATATCTCTAACCGGAGAGGAGGCTTACTCCTCTCCTTCGCTTACGGGTGTAGGGGACTCCCCCTCACCCCCTTCTCTGGAGGTGCTTTCGGGCGCCTCCCTTTTACCAGCGGCAGTCCCCTCTGTTCTTTCCAAGGGGACTGCCAAGAAAGCAAGCAGGCAGCCCTTAGCCAGCCGCTCCACATCGAAGCGGGTCGGTAGGGCAAACCCCCTTAGAGGGGAGAGGGAAGCCAGGCCCCTTTGGTCGATTCCCTCAAAAGACCTGCTGGCAAGAATATTGAACCTTGCGGGGTCAAGGCCCATGCCTCCCCAAAGAAGACTAGTGACGATACTGCTAACGGGACCTGCGATGTCTTGGGGGGGGGGCCAACTGGAGCCCCCCCCCCTGAGATAGACATGGTCCTTGAGGAAATCCAGCATCAGACGGTAAGGCCTTCCATGGGGGGGAATCCTGGCTCGGCGCCAAACACCGAACCCGAATCCGCCCCGATGCAAGGTCCTCCTCAAACGGCTGTGGTTTCCAAAGCAGTACAAGGAGGGGAGGGATCTCCTCCGACCGGTGCCCCCACGACTACCAGGACCTTCTCCATTTCGGAGAATGACCTGGCTGAGGCCGGTCCATCTGGCCTGGGGGCTTCTTCCGGCGGAGGTGAGAAGCGGGTTCATTCCCCGCCCTCCTCTCCAAAAAAATAAAAAGAAAAAGACTAAAAAGACTAGAGGCTCCTCTCAATCCGCGGAGGCTGCGGGGACGGATGGGTCTGCTGCCACTCTGGCAAGCGACCAAGCCAAGATCGGCACATCCGCCCCCTCTGCCCCCCCCCAGTTGCGGAGCCCCTGACTAAGAACAAAAGTGCACAGGGCAGAGCCTCGATGACATCGGGGCCCCTCATTCAGAGGTTACCTGGCGTTTTCGAGCCCGCTGGCTTCAAACGCTTTCTCGTTATTCGCTCCACTGATGGCACCATGTTGTCCGAGGGCAACATGATCCATCAGAGGAGAGGATTAGCTAGTGCAATTGGTAGAGAGCCGAAGGTGACCCGTTTCTCGGACGGGAGCCTTCTGGCGAATGCGGCGAATCCCGCCGAGGCGGCCAAGATAAGTGCTCTTCGGACACTCCATGGCACCCCGGTGAGTGTGACGCCGCACTCTACCATGAACTTTGTGAAAGGAGCAGTTTATGCGAGGGAACTCGTTAACTACTCCATTGAGGACATCACCCTAGAACTGGCCGACCATGGGGTGGTCAAGGTCGAACGTGTGATGAGAAAACAGGGAGGGGCCTCGAGACCCACCCCTACACTCTTCGTCACGTTCGACTGTGACAAGCTCCCTGAGTCGGTGCGTGCCGGTTGGTACCGCTACCGCGTGAAGGCATTCGTGCCACTGCCGCGGCAGTGCTATTCCTGTCACCGCTTCGGCCATACGAATCGCTCATGTAGACGTGCAAAGTCGGGGTCTCCCGAAGTCTGTGTAAATTGCTTCAAGGTCGCACACGATAAGTCTAAATCGTGTGTGGCCAACTGTGTCAATTGCGGAGAGCCCCACCCTGCTTCTTCGAAGCAATGTGGTGCATATCTCCTTGAGAAAGAAATACTGGCCGTTCAGGCCTAGGATCGACTCTCATTCCGCGAGGCTAAGGACTTGGTCCTGGCGCGCATGGCTCTGCCTGGGACGTCATATGCCCCAATAGTTAGAAAGGCACCCTCTGCTCCTGGCGCATCCAGGCCAACGAGCACGGTTGTTTCCGCGCCCATTCGAAGCCCTTCTGCGGGCTCTACCCAACCCGGGCGCTCCCCTGGTAAAGCTGGCGGCAAAAAGGGTTCATACCCTGCCCCGGCTAAAACCAGGGCTCCCCCCTCTTCCCCCAGCGTGACCGTTTCTCGTAAGGCGAAACGGCCACGCGCCTCCACCGAGTCGTTAGACTCACAGGAGGCAACACCCCTGAAGATGGTCGCTAGGCCATCTTCCGGGGTTCCTAAAGCTGTCCCCCGAAAGGAGGACAGCAACAAAGGAGCTTCAGCTCCTTCACCCACGCCCCGAGGTGTAGCGAGTGGCTCGGAGACGGTGGTTCCTCGAAAAGAGGGCCCTCCGCCTCCGAAGCCGCAACGCCTACCTAAGGTTTCAAGGCGGAGGGAGGAAATGACTCGCATGTCGAGCCCAACCTCCCCCAATAAGTCCTCGAAGGCGACAGCGCCTTCAGCGCTTTGTCCGGCCAACAGCGCTCGGGGTTTGGCCCCCGGGAAGCGTACGGCCATTCCCGTGAGGGTCTTCAGTTCGAAGAGGGCCCCCGCGTCTCCTCCGAGCTAGGCCTGGAGCGCATATTCCTTCAATGGAATTGGCGTGGACTCCGGGCCAACTGGGAGGAGCTGCGGAGGCTCGTCTCGTCTCGTTCCCCGTTAGCTATCTTTTTGCAGGAGACCATGCTAGGCGCGTGCCCCCTGCCCACCCTCCCGGGATATAAGGGTCTTGCGACCCCACCACCGCGGGATGGCCAGGCTGGGGGATGCGTGGTTTACACCCGGCATGAAATCTCCGTTCTTCCTTTCTCTTCAGATACCCCCTTCCAGTTAGTGGCTGTGCAGCTGCACCTGGATATGAGGTATACTATCATTTCTGCGTACATTCCACGGTCAGCTGACTTCGACGCAGGGGACTTCCGCCGCGTCGTGGCACGGTTCCTGAGGCCCTATCTCTTGCTTGGAGATCTGAACGGCAGGCATCCTCTCTGAGGAGATTACTCCATAAGTCCCAGGAGACAAGTCCTTGCCGATCTGATGGAAGAGCTTGAGATGGGTGTCCTAAACGTGGATGAGTTTACGCATCACTGTCCGAGAACCGCTTCATTTTCTTGCCTTGACCTATCTTTGTGCTCTTCGGATGCACAGCCTGATTTTGATTGGGGGGTGGTCGATGACCTCCATGGTAGTGATCACTTTCCCATTCAAATATCATTTTCAGGGCAACTGCCACCTGAGAGACCACCTCGGTGGTGCTTGGCGCCGGCGCGGTGGCCTGCATTTCAGGAAATGACTGAATTCTCTCTCTCAGTCGAGGAGTTTAGGTCGGTAGATGAGGCCGTTGAGTTCTTCTCCGGCAACCTCATCGCCGTGGGCCTGACTACTATTCCTAGGACGTCTGGCCGTTTTGCACGCCGACCACTCCCATGGTGGTCGGCCGAGTGTGAGACGGCCCTCAAACAGAAGCATTATGCCTACATGCTCTATAAGCGCCGCCCGAACGATTTTACTGTCGCTGAATTTCGTCGGGCTATGGCTAGGTTCCGGTATATTTCGAAGCACGCCCGCCGCTCTTGTTGGCGGGCATACGTGTCTTCAATTAACGGGAAGACCCCTTTAGCTGAGGTGTGGAAGCGAGTCAAAAGGATTCGGGGCAAGTTCTCGCAGGACCCTCCTCCCGTTCTCCAGGAGAATGGGACCGCAATCTCGGACCCCGCGTCCGTGGCGGAATCCTTAGCGACCGCTTTTTCCGCATTCTCTAGCCGTGATGCTGCTCCGCCAGCATTCAATGCACGTCGTGATTTCACGGAAGGCCTTCGGCTGGACTTTACCTCCAGAGGCGGAGAACCCTTCAACGACAAGTTTACTGTGAGGGAGTTGCGTTTCACTCTCGCTTCGTGCGTGGACACCGCCCATGGTCTGGACGATGTCCCGTACGCCATGCTTCGACACCTGGGTGAGCGAGGCATGGCCTTTCTGTTAGATTTGTTCAACAGGATCTGGGTGGAAGGTCTTCTCCCAGACTCCTGGCGAATCGCTACTGTGCTCGCCTTTCGCAAAACGGGAAGAGATCACTCTACTCCGACCGGTTTCCGCCCAATCTGTCTAACCTCTTGCGTGTGCAAGTTGATGGAGAAATTGGTAAATGTTAGATTAGCCTTTTTCCTCGACAGCGGAGGCCATTTGTCTTCCGCACAGTGCGGCTTCCGCAAGTTCCACTCCACGTCGGATGCTCTGCTCCGAACTGGAAAATGCCGTCTGCGAGGCTTTCCTTCGCAGACAGCACTACGCCACGGTGTTTTTCGATCTGGAAAAGGCCTATGATACCGCATGGCAATACGGTATCATGGAGACTCTCCACACGATGGAGTCGAGGGGACGCCTTCCAATGTTTATATTTGAATTTTTGCGAGATCGTCGATTCCGCGTAAGGTTGGGGAGAGCCCTCTCCGGCCCAAAGGAGCAGGAAGAGGGTGTCCAGCAGGGAAGTGTCTTCAGTGTCACACTCTTTGCCCTGAGCATCAACGGCATCACCTCGGTGCTGCCGGAAGATGTTCTCGCTACGCTCTACGTGGACGACCTTTCGATCTCCTTTGGCGCGGCCCAGATGCCAACTCTGGAGTGTCGACTCCAACAGGCATTGAACCGCGTCTCTCGCTATGCCAAAGCGCACAGGTTTTGGTTTTCTTTGGCCAAGACTAAGGTGGTGCACTTCTGCCGCCATCCATGGCTTCACCCCGACCCAGATTTGTTTCTTAATGGGGTGCGCCTGGATGTGGTTGAGTAGCACCGTTTACTTGGTCTTGTATTCGACCGACGCCTCACCTGGGAGGCTCATATTCGCAGCCTTAGGGTCTCTTGTACCCGTGCCATAGACATTATCCGTTCCGTGACGTTCAGCGCTTGGGGCGCTGATAGGGCTACTGCCTTACTTTTTTTATCGATCCTTTTTTCGCTCGAAGCTCGACTACGGATGCGAGTTTTATGCATCCGCAGCCGAGCGTTTATTGCGGAAGGTGGATTCGATCCACCACACCAGCCTTCGCCTTGCGACCGGTGCCTTCCGCACTTTCCCCATTGAGAGCCTGTTGGTAGATGCTGGAGAGATGTCACTCGCTCTGCGCCGCGTGTAGTGCATCACTCGCCTGTACGCGCGAGCCTGGCGCCTCCCTCAGTCACCAACAGCTCTCACTGCATCCGCAGCTGACCTCGATGGTGCATATGCCGCCGAGAGACGCCAGTCTCTCGGTGCTAAACCCAAAGGGTTTAGGGCCAGGAAACTCCTTCGAGAAGTAGATATAGCTCTCGGGCCGGTGGTGCCCCTGGTTCTGCTCAGGACGCCACCCTGGAGGGTACCACAATTGGCTATTTGTGCCACGCCTCTGCTCCCAAAGCTTGTACTGCGCCGGGAGTATTGCGTTCGACCTTTTTGGAGCACACATCGTGTCACGCTGGAACCGTGCCAGTGTATACGGATGGCTCCAAGTCCCAAGAGTTGGTCGGCTTCCACGCCGTATCCCCTCTGTTTGAAGTCAGCGGGGCTCTACCAGGTGCTGCGTCTGTCTTCACGGCCGAGCTGGTGGCAATACTCCACTTGGTACGGGAGATTACGCGACGTGCCCGGTTCGGAGACTGGATTGTAATCTATAGCGACTCATAAAGTTAAGTGCTCTCGGGGCATTGGAATCTCCGCATCCCCTGGTTCGCGATATCCGTGACGCCACGGTTTTGGCGAGCCGGTTGAATGTCGAGATTATCTTCTGCTGGGTTCCTGGACATGTATGAATTGCGGGGAATGAGCGCGCCGATGAGGGCGCCAAAGAGTCTGCGAGGACTCTGCGACTGGACCAGCGTTTCGCTCTTCCTCACACCGACTACATGGCAGGAATACGGGCAGCTCTTCGGACTGTTTGGCAAAGAAGATGGGAGACGGTCGAAGGGAACTTAAAGTTGCGTTCTATTGCTCCACGACTGTTTCCATGGACCTATCCCCCAATGCCGCGGTGGCTTCAGGTTGCTTTCTGTCGTCTCCGAATCGGACACACTCGTGTGACGCATCGCTATTTGATGGAGCGCTCGCCTGCGCCCTATTGCAACGACTGCGTAGTCCCCCAGACTGTTCGGCACATTCTTGTCGAATGTCCCAGTCTGGGTGATCTTCGCGCACGATACCTGTCCCGGTACCGGGATGGGCGGGGTCGCTACCGCCTGTTCCTTGTACTCGGGACAGATTCGTGCACATTAACTTGTGGACTTGTTGACTTCTTTGGGGAGGCCGGCCTTCTCCCTATTATTTAAGCAAGGTTTGTTTCTTTTTGTTTTTTGTTTTTTGCATTTTTTTTTTGTTTTTTCCCTTTGGTTGCACGCTCCTGCGCCGGGGAGACCTCTCCCCGACGCACCAGCTTGCTTCCTTTCCCCCTTTTTGGGGCGTTTTTTCACTTTAATTTCATTTTAAAGTAGCCTAGAACTAGGCCAGTTTTAATACGGCGACTAATGCCCAAGTAGGCAGTCACCAGATGAGCTCTTAATAAAAAAAAAAAAAAAATCGGACCCCGCGTCCGTGGCGAAATCCTTCGCTACTGCTTTCTCTGCATTCTCTAGCTGGGATGCTACTCCGCCAACATTCAATGCACGTCGTGCTTCGCAGGAGGCCGCCTACCTGATTTTACCTCCAGAAGGAAAGAACACTTCAAAGACAGGTTTACTGTGAGTGAGTTGTTTTCCGCTTTCGCTTCGTGCGCGGACACCGCCCTGGTCTGGACGATGTCCCGTACGACATGATTCGATAACTGGGTGAGCCAGGCATGGCCTTTCTATTTTATTTCTTAACAAGATCTGGGTAGAGGGTATCCACCTAGATTCTTGGCGAATCGCTATTGTGCTCGCTTTTCGCAAGATCACTATACCCCGGCTGGTTTCCGCCCAATCTCTGCGTCTTCAAGTTGATGGAGAAATTGGTTAATTTTATATTAGCCTCTTTGCTGGAGAGCGGAGGCCATCTGTCTTCTGCATAGTGCAGCTTCCACACGTTCCGCTCCACGTCGGATGCTCTTCTCTGACTGTCAAAAGCCGTCTGAGACGTAGACAGCACTACGCCACTGTGGGTTTCGATCTGGAGAAAGCCTATGATACACCATTGCAATACAGTATCATGGAGACTCTCCACACAATGGGGGCGAGAGGACGCCTCCCAATGTTTATATCTAAATTTTTGCGAGATTGTCGATTCCGCGTACATGTATATGGGGGGGGGGTAGCCCTCTCCTGCCCAATGGAGCAGGAAGAGCCTGTCCCGCAGGGAAGTGTCCTAAGTGTCATACTTTGCCCTGAGGATCAATGGCATCCAATGGCATCACCTCGGTGCTGCCGGAAGATGTTCTCGCTACGCTCTACGTGGAAGACCTTTCGATCTCTTTTGCCGTGGTTCCGATGCCAACTCTGGAGCGTAAACTCCAACAAGCATTGAACCGCGCCTCTTGCCCTACCGAAGCGCAGGGGCTTCGGTTTTCCTTGGCCAAGATTAGGGAGGTGCACTTCTGCCGCCATCCGCCGCTACACCACGACCCAGACTTGTTTCTTAATGGGGTACGCCTGGAAGTGGTTAAATCGCACCGTTTCCTTGGTCTTGTATTCGACCGACGCCTCACCTGGGAGGCTCATATTCGCAGCCTTAGGGTCTCTTGTACCCGTGCCATGGATACTCTCCGTTCCGTGACGTTCAGCGCTTGGGGCGCTGATAGGGCTACTTCCTTACTTTTTATCGATCCTTTGTTCGTTCGAAGCTCAACTAAGGATGTGAGTTTTATGCATCCGCAGCCGAGCATGTATTGCGGACGGGGGAGTCGATCCACCACACCGGCCTTCGTCTGGTGACCGGTGCCTTCCGCATGTTTCCCATTGAGAGCCTACTTGTCGATGCTGTGGAGATGTCACTCGCTCTGCGCCGTGCACAGTGCATAATTCGTATGTACATGCGAGCCTAGCACCTCTCTGTCGTCAACAGTTCTCACTGCATCTGCAGCTGATCTTGACTGTGCCTATGCCGCCTAGAGACGCCAGTCCTACCCTATGGCCTTTTGGTTTGGGGCTAGGAAACTCCTTCCAGAGTTAGGTATAGCTCTCGGGCCGGTGGAGCCCTTGGTTTTTCCCAAGACGCCACCCTCTAGGGTACCATCTCTGACTATTTGTCGCCACGCCTCTGGTCCCAAAGTTTCTACAGCACCGGGAGTATTGCGCTCTACCTTTTTGTAGCACACCTCGTGTCACGCTGGAACCGTGCCAGTCTATACAGATGGCTTCAAGTCCCAAGAGAGTGTCGGTTTTCACGCCGTATCTCCTCTGTTTGAAGTCAGTGGGGCTCTGCCAGGCGATGCGTCCGTCTTCACAACCGAGCTGGTTGCAATACATCACTCGGTACGGGATATTACGCGACTTGCCCGGTCCAGAGAACGGATTGTGATTTATATAGACTCACAAAGCGCCCTGAGTACTCTATGGCCATTGTAATCTCCGCATCCACTGATTCGCGATATCCGTAACGCCACGGTTTTAGCGAGCCTGGCAAATGTCGAGATTATCTTCTACTGGGTTCTTGGACATGTAGGAATTGTGGGGAATGATTGCGCCGCTGAGGGCACCAAACGGTACGTGAGGACTGGGCGACCAGACCAGCGTTTCACTCTTCCTCACGCCGATTACATAACAGAAATACGGGCAGCTCCCTGATCTGCTTGGCAAAAAAGGTGGGAGACAGTCGACGGGAACTTAAAGTTTCGTGCCATTGCGCCGCGACTGTTCCCATGGACCTACTCCCCACTGCCGTGCTGGCTCAGGTTGCTTTCTGTCATCTCCGAATTGGACACAGTCGCAGAACGCACCGCCATTTGATGGAGATCTCACCTGCGCCATACTGTGAAGACTGCGTTGTCCCCCACACTTTTGGGGGGAGGCTGGCCTCCTCCACTTTATTTGACCATTTTTGTGCGTTTTTGTAGGTCTGTTTTATTGTTGTTTTGTGTTATTTAGATGTTTTTGTTTTTTGTTTTCTTTATTTGTTTTTTAATATAGCCTAGTGGTAGGGCGTGTGGTGCACGGCGACTTATGCCCAAGTAGGCAGTCGCCAGATGGGCTACCACAATAAAAAAAAATCCTCCCTTGCCTTGATATCTTCTACTTTCCATTGTTATGTTACCATTGCCTTGATATCTCCTCCCTTGCTATGATATTTTCTACTTTCTATGAATATCTCCTCCCTTGCCTTGATATCTTCTACTTTCCATTGATATCTCCAAATTGCCTTGATATATTCCCCTTACCTTGATATCTTCTCCGTTGCCTTGATGCCTTCTAGTTTCCATTGATCCCTCCCTATTGCCTTGATATCTTCTCTCCTGCCTTGGCATCTTCTCTCCTGCCTTGGCATCTTCTCTCTTGCCTTGGCATCTTCTCCCTTGCCTTGGCATCTTTTCTCCTGCCTTGATATCTTCTATCCTGCCTTGATATCTTCTCCCTTGCCTTGGCATGTTCTCCCTTGCCTTGGCATGTTCTCCCTTGCCTTGGCATGTTCTCCCTTGCATTGGCATCTTCTCCATGGCCTTGATATCTTCCCCCTTACCTTGATATCTTCTCCCCTGCCTTGGCATCTTCTTCCCTGCCTTGACATCTTCTCTCTTGCCTTGGCATCTTCTCTCTTGCCTTGGCATCTTCTCTCTTGCCTTGGCACCTTCTCTCTTCCCTTAGCATCTTCTCCCGTGCCTTTATCTCTTCTCCCATGCCTTGATATCCCCTTCTTTGCCTTCATACTTTCCTCCCATCCTCCTTGATATCTTCCTTTCCTCCTCCTTAATATAAATAGTCTTTTCAAGATGTCACCGACAATAGCGAGTTATTTTACAAACGGCTTCCCTTTTCAGATATTCAGCCAACGGACATCCATCAACGCACACCGATCTTCTTGGGATCTAAGGATGACGTTCAAGAAATTATTAATTTGTACTTAAAACACAATTAATTTCTCAAAGTCCGGATAAGGGAATTAGATTAACGTCTTTATATTTTTTTCTAAACTGTTCATCACTCGAATTAATCATAACATTGATGACCATCATGAATTAGTTACAAGCGGAAAATATTTGATTGCTATTTTTTTGTTAAATTGTTGAATGTGGCGAAATTTTGTATTGATAAATACTTTTAAATCCATCGTGGAAGAAATGTATAAATTTTTTGTAGTTTTTTTATATCCAAATATTAACGATAAGAAGACCGGAAGGTAATTAAGTGTAGCAGAATGCCCCTTTTGATCACTCCACACCTGACACCACTTTTGTCGTGGTATTCTTTGTGGTCGTGATATACTTCTTTTGTTGAAGTATGTTATTATCTAAGAGTGCTAATTTTGTTGTTTTGAAGAAGAGCCGCTTCAAACATGTAAGGATATAGAGAAACGCACAGGAATTCCCCAAATAAACTTATATTTTAAATTTAACAATTTACTACACAAAAACTAAACATGGACCCCAGAAATACTCCGAATATTAAAATACACAATAATTACTTCAATTAACTTGACTCTCTAAAATTGGCTAATTCGATACGCACTTGAATATACAAGAATTAGGCTAATTGTCTCTACTGAAGTTTAAATAGCTTGGTTGCTCTGGCGGCTGGTTTGAGTTTGACCTTGAACTCAATGAGCCCCAGACACCACTGGAATCTGGTAGGTCCTTTGACGCGTGCTTAGACCAGATTGATGGAGGTGGTCGAGATCACGAGGTACTTTGTACTTTGGCGAGTGTAGCAGATGGGGGTCCAGACGGTATTCAAGGTGGGGGCGGGTCTTCAAGGGGGAGAACAATCACGTTCGACTTACTCTCTGGCGAGAGTAAGTGCAACTTGGTTCTTAAACCAAGTTAACTTAGAGTTCGATGTGACCACCGGGTAACGGGCTCGAGGAGGAGCTTTTGTCTCCTTTGTTACGTAATTCCTCATGGGCGAGGACTGTACTCGGAAGGCGGGGGGGTCTTCTTCAAGGGCGAGGATAGAGGAGGGGGGTGTTTCTGACGAGAATAAGTTGAACTTGAACAAGTTAACTTAAAAGTAGGTTTGGTAACCAGGAACTAGCTCGAGGATGAGCTTCTTCTTGGTCCCAGTCTTCCTTTAAGGGCGAGGCCTATCTCGGTGTTTTGGGATACTCCGAGAATAAGTTGAACTTGGTTCCTCAACCAAGTTAACTTATGAGTTTGGTGTGGCCACCGGGTAACGGGCTCGAGGGGAATCCTTTTCCCTCTTTTCTTAATTACTCAAGGACGAGGAATATCCCTGGGCTTTAGGATGCACCAGGATATGAGGAGTCTTTCTGACGAGAGTAAGTTGAACTTGAACAAGTTAACTTAACGTTTGGTTTGATAACCAGAGACTAGCTCGAAGATGAGCTGCTTCTTAGCCCCCTAGGTAGGCCTGTCTCTCTTACAGGGGACTTCTTAGTTTGGCGACTCAAGTATTCTACCTGTCCAGTCTCGGTAGCCCGGCTTCTATAGTCTGGGACTTCGTAGCCTGGAGACACGTATTCTACCTCGTTTTTCCCGAGTGTTTCTTATTTATACCTCGTCACCCGACTGGGGTAGGGGTAGGAGGGGGGGGGGAATGTGGACGGGCCCAGGAGGATTCTTATTCCAACGGTTTTTCTCACCAACTCTTACCTCGGCTTATGCTGATCTTCGAGCTTGAGAGAAACGCGTCTCCAATTTCTTATTTGAGGTGAAATTGAATATACTCTCGTAGGGGAGATCTTGCAGTTTACAACCTTTCGGCTTTTCATAGCGACGAGTGGTGAGGCGCTGTGGTTACGGGTTTGACCCTCGTTGCCTGGCCCGGATGTTCTTGCGGTTACCATCCCGTGACTCCACTGAAAGAGAACGGGCGAGTGACGATTCCCCTACATTAAGGTTTTAAATGAGGCGTAAGATACAGGATTTGTTTTGCCTGTTCGAGAAAGTTATCGCAAGGGAGCAATTGTAACTGGATTACCAAAATCTATTAAACTTTGCTAGTGTATTGAGGGTCAACATCGGGTTTCGCAATCGGAAAAAAACTAGTACGAGACTAGTAATTATATAGTTTGTTTGAGGTTTGAAAGAGCTTTGAATATCTAACCGTGCTTAATGTTCATTTTGAAGAGCATCACGAGAGGAAATTGAATGCTTAGTACTCGTCGAGGCATTTTAATGATTGGTCAGGCCAGAATTTCCCGTCTAAAATCATAATTGTATGAAAGATCCCTCCTCGCCCCAATTTTTTTAGGCTTCCGCGGGGGAGCACCTTTTTTCGAGGGGGGATTCCGTTATTTATAATGTTTATGCCTTATTTATATACCTCTACAATTCTTCCTTCCCTTGTTCCTCATTTCTGCTCTCTCAGCGAGGGTCTATGCTCCCACCCCCGTATTCACCGTACGTGGACTCCCCTCCACCTTGTCCTGCCACTCTCCCCCCACGCTGGCAGCCACTCAACTGGAGAAGAAAATATCGTTTGAAATTGGGACGGGCCGTCTTTCCTATGAGGAGTCTTCCCCTCTCCTCCCGTGTTGCTGTTTGATAAGGAACCCGTTTCCTTAGAGACCAAAGTAGCCTTTACGCTGGCACGTATCCGACTGATGCATCTCGGCAGGTTATTCAGAAGGCTACGCCCAGTGAGCGAAACGAGAGCCTGCGATCCCCTGTTTTGTGGTTCGCCCCCAATAGTCGTATGTTTCCATAAAGTATTAAACCTATTTCGAATGCCAGAAATGGCCTCTCTCCACCATACCTATTATGTAGCTTTAAATATAGAAGGGCATCCACCCACGGCAACAACGCTCCCCACTAATTCGATCTTACAACCTGCACTAGTGGGATAATGCACTGCATCCTAGGTTTGTGCACTCTTTCTTGCATTGCCTCCCTTTTAACAATTTTATAATATTTACAGACTCTAGAGGCGTTTTAGATTCCCTTTGTCAGTTTTGCCTCTCTCATTCTCCGGTATCAAAAATTCACGCGTGGCTTATCAAAAAAGCCAGTAGATATAATGTCACCTTTTGTTGGAGAAGTGGACACAAGTAAAACAAATGGTTTTTGCGAAAATAAAGCTTAAATGAAAACTAAAATAACCTGCAAGACGTCTTCAAACTATGAGTAAACTCTACATCCCGAACATCAAGCAGATCAAATACGAAGGCTTGAATGCTTAATCTTTCCATCTAATACGCTAGGGAAAATAGAAGAAAGGAAGACAATGCCAGATAATCTGGCACACATTCTCTTCTACTATAACACTTTTTCTCACTATAACCTCACCTACTATCTTACACCCATTTTTTCCTATCTTTTATGATCAAATCAAATCCCAAAGTCACATTGAGAGTTTCTGGAAAGGACATGTCTGGTCATGGTGCTCTGTTCGCCGCCCTAGATATCGCAACAGCTTTGGGACTACCATACTGGGACTACCTCTTCGTTGTCCGGAAGTACATACGTTTGAGATTTGTGGCAAAGAGACTGGGACGAGTGTATCTATTTTAAACAAGAGAATATCAAGAAGTCGGTCCGGTACTGGCCATCGTGCCCCTAAAATAGCCGATACTTAGAGGTGACTCTTTTAGCCTACAAGATATGTACAGCCCTAGGGACCCCATTTACGATGAAATCATGGTTTATATGTTTTTAGACTAGAAGCTCGGCCATTATTTGTTTAACCCAAAGGAGAGATCGGCCTCCAATTTCCCCCAGTGTTTATTCTGGTTGCCGAAGTTTTATTTGCCAATTGTGTGCAAGTAGCTCTCTTAGGTTGACGCCTAAAGAGTGGACTACGCATTCAGATATGTAGCTTATTTGCGATCTGCTATTGATAAGACTCCTGCTAGGTCAGAATTCGCCGCCTTTTCTGAGGCTTATAGTTAATGTAGTGAGCAGAAAGTCCGCATCGGGTTTGGAGATATATTCAACACTTTCCGCCGAATTTGACACCGATCTCAAAGTGCCCACATGTCCCAACGTAGTAACAAAAATTCCTCATCTTCGACAGTAGTAGGATAAAGAGTTGAAATATGCGTTCTAGAATGACAGAATTAACACACAAACGAGAGGGAACAACGATTGGCAGGAAAAATCTGACAAGAGGCATTCGCTACTGCCAGTGGCGGATCCAAGATAAAAATGGAGGTAGGGGCTAACCTGAATTCCTCCCTCTAAGTAATTTGACAAAAAGGCATTAATAAGGGTCATAATAGACAGAATTGATAATAAATAACAGCATCTCATAAAGGAGCGAGCACCAACACTCTCAGATCCGATTTTTTCCTTCCACACATCAGAAAATTCTAAATTGTAGTTTTTGGACGTCAGCTAAGCTATAATACTGAATTTAATAATTATTATTAAGATTTACCTGTATTTTGGACATGTATCATATAAGATACATTCGATTGAAACGGTTTAAATAAGTTTATATATATTCTATATTATTACATAACTTTCTGAATAACGGAATACAAGTATTGCTTAAAAAAATATATATGTCAAGGAATAGGCCGAGGGGTGGTTGGAGTTTTACCCGACTCATATATATATATATATATATATATATATATATCCTATTATCCCGAATGCGGAGTCGTCGTCGTACTACTCTCTCTCTCTCTCTCTCTGATTAAATAGAGGGAGAGATGTCGCTCCCTTGTCGCGGGAAGAGAGCTTGTGTGTGTACCTTTGACTTTTCGAGCTATGTTGGCGGGGGTACCTCTCTCTCCTCTCTTGTGGGTACCCCTGGTTGGGCTTCCCTTGCTGATTTGGTCGGAAACGAGGTTTCAAACTAAGTGCGTCATTCTTTTTTTCTACTCTATCCTTCTCCCTTTCCACTTTTATCCTATCTATTCCACTTATATAAAAATAAAAAAATAAAATAAAACCCTACTACTATCAAGTCATTCGCACTCTTTTTTCCATCTTTCTAAATATAAGGATCTGGCAGCTACCTCATGCGTCAGAAGAGAGGCTTTGGAACCTCTATAAATAACGCCAATCGACGCTCACTGGTTGCGAGAGACTGGGACTAGAGGTGTCCTAGGCGTTGGGGTACGATGAATGGGATGAGGGTAATGCCTCGTTAACCCCTTCCCTGACGCGTAATTATTGACCATTCCCAGTGACTGTTGACGGGTGCCTCTGGTAGCATCGGTCCGAGGTGACGGCCCTTTGTTCACAGGTTGGTTGCCAGGCCAATAAAAAGCCTTGGGTCGAGTCTCTTGGTGTGGCAGGATATCCATTGAACGCTACTCTAAGATCCTAGCCGTCGTGAAGAGAACTAGTAGGAGTTTAGTACGGGGCGTGCTCCGTCGTTCACCTAGTGAGAAATCGATGGCCCCTTCGGGGACCGTCAGTGCTGCTTGGTTGGGAGCCACGGCACGCCGAGGTTTGACGACTCGGTCGGACGAACAGCAGCACATGGAGCGTGCCTTCTGAAAGATTCGAAACGTCTCCGATCGATAGGCGGGAGCGACTCACGCGGGGAGAACTCACCAACTCCCCTTTTTTATCATTTATTGTCACGAGTTTTCAGAGAGAGGGAAAGCGTTCAAAATGACAAGCAAAAAAGGACCCGTTCATCTCAAACATAACTCTGCAACATGCCAGTTAGAAAAGTGGTGCGTTGACTTTCCGGAGGGCTGCTACTCAAAATGCAGCCCCGAAAGTATCTGCACTACTTGCATATTGACGCGAGAGGTGGAGAAACTAAAAGACCTCTATAGAGCCTCAGAGGATAGAGCTTAAATTCGTGAGAGAAAGTTGGAGAAACTCGAAGCCCTTCACGCAGCTCAGATTCGATGCCTAGAAGATTCGCCGCCCACTGACGTGTCGGAATCCCCTGGTACCCAAGCTGAGATTCTGGTATCATCTGAGGCTAAGCTAGCTGAGGCGAGAGAAAAAGAGAAAAAGAAGAAAGGATAAAAGAAGAAAAAAAGAAAAATAATAAAGTTGAAACAAAAGAAGAAGAACCAAAAATAGAAGAAAAACAGATAAACAAGAAGAAAAAGGGGATAAGAACAAGAAGGATAAGAATGTGAAGAGTAAAGAGGAAAAGGGGAGGCCTCTTCCACAAGGAAAGACCACGTCTTCAGAGACCAAGTGTCCGAAGGTCACCCTCATTGGTGACTCTCAAACACGGGATCTGCAGCCGCTGCTAGTGGCCCGCCTTCGCACTAGCGTGAAGGTAAGCTGCCTGTCAGGACGGGGTAACCACAATATCAGAGTAGAGGCAGAGAAAGCTCAGATTTCTGAGAATTCAGTTGTTGTTCTGATAGTGAGTGGCAAGGACCTCTACCTCAGAGGGGGTAAGGTTGACCTCAGTGGTAAGACCATCCAAACGGTGATGGGAGCCGTGGATGACATAGGGCTTAAAACCCGCAAACGTGTCGTGGTTGGGATGCTTCCGAGAAGAGGTCCATCCCGAACCGCTCACGAGAGAAACGTCGCAGTAAACAGAAGGTTGGCGGATCTCTGCACGGCAGAAGGAGTCGTCTTCGTGGACCCCTATCCTACCTTTATCGGTAAAGACGACCTCTACCAAAGGAACGGGGTACATCTCTCCTTTAAAGGGAATGCCTTTCTCGCAAACCTAATTCAAGATATCGTGGAACGCACCCAAAGGAGCGTTCGAAACAGAGCGAAAGCGGACGTGCGCCAGCACGCCCGTGTCACTTCTGAAACGACCTTCTCGGAAGTCGTCAAAAAGGGTGAGACCACGAAAACAGCGAAGCCGGGAAACGGAAGAGCGTAGAAGTCTTTCACTAGGGGACTCCCTGAAAGTTCTTCTGTTCAATGCGAGGTCAATCAGGAACAAGTTTTTTGAGCTCCGTGGCCTCGTAGCAACAGAAGAACCTGAAAGGGTTGCCATAACAGAGTCGTGGATAAAAGCTTCAAGCAGAGATTTTGAAGGTGAATTCACGATTCCCGGTTACCAGCTCTTCCTAAAAGATAGGCCAGACAGAAAGGGTGGCAGTGTGATGTTGTATGTCAAGGATACTCTCAACTCGATGGATTGCGACATCGTATCCGACCATGAACTACTAGGTGTTGACCTAGAGATAGGTTCTTCCAGATACAGGACCCTAGTTCTTTACAGACCCCCTGCCCAACTCTTAGAACAGGACAGGAGTTTGTACCAGCTGTTGGGCGAACTTGTAAAAGACAGAGTGTGTATCACCATGGGTGACTTCAATACCCATGTTGACTGGGAAACCAGAGAACCCTGTGGCGAAAACGCACTACTCCTGGATTCGCGAACAAAGAGTTCCTGACTCAATGGGTGAGAGAGCCAAGGAGAGGAGACAATATCCTCGACTTGGTTTTCACCTCTAAGGATAACATCGTTGAGGACCTCTCTGTTGGCGAAGAGCTCGGTGGCAGTGACCACCGACTAATTAGATTTGTAGTCAAAGTCCCGAAGGCATGGCCTGCGACTAGTAAATCGAGGAAACTTGATTTAAGAAGAGCAGACTTTGCAGATTTTCGTGCTGGACTGACTGATGCGAGGCTAGAAGTGTGCGATGCTGTTGAAGAGTCATGGAACAGTTTCAAAACCACATTCATGAGTCTTCAATCACGTTTCATCTCTCTGAAATGCCTCCGTCGGTCTTCTGTTCAACCAAAGTGGTTTAATCGAGAAATCGGCCAACTGCTTAGGGAGAAGAGAAATGTGTACTGGCAATCAAAGATCTCGGGTGACTTTGAAAAATACCGGAGGCTATCCAGGAGAGTGAAGTCCAGCATAAGGGTGGCTCAGCGGTCTGAAGAACTCCGAGTGGCGAGACTCTGTAAAGAGAGTCCCAAGGAGTTTTGGGGATATGTAAACAGCCATAAATCAATCCGTCAAACGATTGGCCCTTTGAGGAATGAGGAGGGGATATTAAAGCACTCAGCTGCAGAAAATGCTACCTTCCTCAACGACTACTTCTCTTCAATGTTTACTGAAGAGTGTGGTCACATCCCCCAGCCAACGGATTCCTACTCGGGGGCAAAAGTTAGCGGATATGGACTTCACCAAAGGAGAAATAGAAAAGAAGATCAGTGACCTAATGACGAATAAGTCACCTGGCCCGGATGGGGTTCTACCTAAAGTGTTTAAAGAAGTGCGCGATCAAGTGTCACGACACCTGAGTGCAATCTTCAACATGTCAATCCGGACCAAATGCGTTCCTAGAGACTGGCGTGAGGCGGAGGTGACTCCTATCTTTAAGAAAGGAGACCGTAACCAACCGTCGAACTACCGACCTATCAGTCTGACTTCGATAGTCGGTAAACTCATGGAAAGCATCATGGTGGACAAAGTGACGTCGTATTTAGAGTCAAACCTGCTATTGAGGAGTTCCCAGCACAGCTTCCGAAGGCAACGGTCATGCATGACAAACCTTGTGGAATTCTTCCACTTCGTTTTCAGTGAGCACGATCGGGACAAGGCGGTGGATGTGGTCTACCTAGACTTTCAGAACGCCTTTGATAAAGTACCACACCGCCGCCTTCTCAGGAAAGTGCGAGCGCTGGGCATAGACGGAAAAGTAGCCGGCTGGATAGAGAACTGGCTAAGTGGCAGAAGGAAACGGGTGGTGGTGAATGGACAGGCTTCTGAGTGGGTGCCCGTTACTAGCGGGGTGCCTCAAGGTTCTGTCCTGGGACCACTACTATTCATTATCTACGTCAACGACATCGACGGTGACATGGTTACCAAGATTTCCAAATTTGACGACGATACCAAGCTTGGTATGAACGTTGCAAAGGATGGAAATATTGCATACCTACAAGAAGATCTTCGGAGGATTGGGGAGTGGTCAGACACGTGGCAAATGCCTTTTAACGTGAACAAATGCAAAGTGGTGCATATCGGCCACCAAAATCCCTAATCTCAGTATATCCTTAAGGACACTGCTATTGAATCCACCGAGACTGAGAAGGACTTGGATGTAGCAATCACTAGTGACCTCAAGTTCTTGAAACAGTGCATTGAGGCGGAGAAAAAGGTCTAAAGGATGCTAGGCTACATAAAGCGCCAGTTTGGATATCGGAACAAGGAGATTGTACTGTGTTTGTACAACTCACTTGTCCGACCGCACCTGAAGTATGCCGTACAATTCTGGAGCCCTTCATTTCGACAGGACATCGCGAGATTGGAACGCGTGCAGGCCAGGGCAACCAAATTGATTCCCTCTATCAGACATACAAGTTATGAAGATAGATTAAGGGAATTAGATCTGTTCTCGTTGGAAACCCGTAGACTACGTGGTCAGCTCATCGAAGTTTTCAAAATACTTCGAGGGTTCAACAATGTTGACTACAGGGATATTTTCACACTTGTTGAGAGCAGAACAAGAAATCACGGCTTTAAATTCGAACTGAAGCGTTACAACCGCGATCTGTGTGGAAAAATTTTCACGTACAGTATCTGCAGTAGTTGGAACGCACTTCAGGTGGAAGTTTTCAAAAGTGAATCTGTTGGCCAGTTCAAGTCAAGACTAGACAGGGTCTTGAAAAGTTGCCGTTCAAGGACGTAGAGCATTTGAGCAGAGATGTTCCCGCTCAACTGCTAGTCCAAAGGTTCCCTCTTTGAATGGACCGTAAAGTCTTCTATGGTACTTTCTTTCCTTGTTACTCCTTGTTACTACTCCTTATTATTCGTTCGGCCCGTACCCTGAATGGGTTTATTGACTCAGTGCTTAGAGGTTGGCTACGGAAAGATTCTAATGAACTTTGCCAGTAAGCGACCCAAAGGAAGTTAGATACACAACAATATGAAAATAAAGTTTTGATGAACACTAAACAAGAATATATATATATATATATATATATATATATATATATATATATATATATATATATATACAAATAATGTGTTATGAGAGATAAATCAATAAGTGAATCTCGGATATCTCACTTGGCTTGTAAATAACTATTCACTATGTAAATCCCTATACACTTGTAATGTTGGTAAGCTTCGCGGTGAAGTTAGGGAATGTGAAAGGGAAGGGTTACCTTGGAACCTGATGTTCGGGTGGCGCTGGTGAGTAAAGGTGGTGAGATAAGGGGTGGAGACGATGAGGTAGATTCTTCAGGGACTGACCTGATCCCACAATTCCGTCACGATTTTGCTGGAAGAAGGCGGTGACGGGAGCTTCTTGTTAAAGAGGGCCCCACGCTCGTAAACTCCGAGGAATCTTGGGTGACTCTGCGAGGGGGGGGTCTTAGACAAATAAAGAAGGTTTGTTTGCTGTCCGTTCGTTTATGAATTTGTTCGTGAAACATGTCCTAATTGAAGCTTGTTTCTTTAAAAGTTTGTCTGTTTGTTTATGGAGAAAACGGGGAATATAATCTTAAATAATAAATAAAAAAATCGCTTATCTTGGATAGGAGGGAAGCCGCGCGCACAAGAAAGCTGTAGTTTGTTCTACCTTACCTCTTTCATTCACTTGGGAAGTGACAATAGCCTAGTAGTTGTACCCCTTAAAACCAACCAACCAATCTCTTGGGGAAACTTCGCAAATTATGACGGAAAAATGGGGGTTATACGCATTTCTTGGGGGGGAGGGGAGATGCTTCATAGGCTGGTGGCAGAATAGTTTATGTCGATTTTTCCTGGCTGTACTCTTCTTGGAACCTAAATTCTCTCAAAATCGAGCCATCTACATAGATGGGTGAGGGGAACAGGTTCGCCCGGCGCCTCACACATCCACAAGAGCAAACTCCGATACTCCGACTAATCCTAGACATAATTTTTTGTAGTCAGGTTTCGAAATCGGTGCAGTTTGTCGAGTTCGTTGTCAGCTAATCCGATTCTTATAGCGCTTATGGCATTACAAAACATAGTTAACTCATACCTGGTATAAAGTTCAGCCTGTGAATGGAAAGCGAAGATGGTGACAAAGTAAAATAAAAATTTATTCGTGAAAGGAATATGGAAGTCCTAATTTGGGGTAAGGTAATTTTAGCCAAGATAAATAACTCCCTAAAAATAGGAAATTACCCATATACTAAGGAGCCAAAGAAAGGTAAGAACAGAGTATGTTCTGTTATTGAGATGCACTAGTGCAGGTGTTCTTAATAAAGTACCTCATATCGAAACCGGTTCTTAGGCTATCCAAAAAAGGCATACTTGAAAATATTAAATTAATGAATTCGGGCAATGAGTGGCAAATATTACTAACTAGAAACTACGAGAAGGAAGTGCCTAAGTGGCAACCATAAGTGTGAGTGAGAGAGAGGAAGAGAAAACAGTCAGCGCTTTGCTGTGGCGATGTAAGGGTTAATTATTCGTACGTCTATCACTTTATCTACTATAATTAGGTATTTTATTTTAGATACTAACAGTTGTTGTTTCATTCATATTTATTTATATCTTTGATTTGTCTTATGTATGTATTTATATTGCGTGTCCTATTTATCTATCGTTTTGTGTTACGAGAGGCAACGAAGCCTAGTTGTTGCTAACATATCCCCACTTGCCCAGACACCTGGCGCCGTTATTTTTTTCCCCCTCTCTCGTTCCTAGTGACAAGTACTCTGTTGCCATGTGAATAAGTGTGTGTTATGGGAGAGATTGTAAGTCAGTGTGTGTAATTTTAATTATTAAAACCTTTTAATTATTATGTTTGTATGATCAGGCATTCTATTTGTTGAATTTGCATTGTTGCAGGTGTGTTGGCATTCTACACAATACTCGAACATGCCCAACAAGAGGGGGGAGTGGTCTGAACATGTGTGGCATTTCGGCCCTTCAAATAAAAAGAGCCAGGTGCGGGCAGAGGGGCCCATTTGGGTTTACCCCTGCTGAAAGACCTTTGCGTCGAGGATCTTATAAAGTGGCTCTTCAAATTGCAAAAGAGAAAGTAGCACACAACTTTGCTGAGAAAGTGATCAAGCTTTGTTATCTCTGCATGGCTGAGCTGGTAGTGTGGGAAGAGGCAGCAAAGAAGATGAAACAAATTCTACTCTCCAACGACGTCCTACGATCCAGGATCATTGAAATGTCCGATGTGCTCGACCAAATCGTCTCAGCCATAAAAGACAACCTATGTCTGATCAGCCTTCAAGGGGATGAGACAACTGATGTCACCAACGCCAGTCACCTGCTTGTGGTTTGTCCGCTTTGTCAAGCAAGAATCATATATGGACGGATTTCTCTTCTGAAAAGAGGAACATGTATCTCATAGTGGGAAAAAAAATCATCTGGATTGGAGAAGTTTAATAATTTTTAGGGGTTCCTAAGGGGCGTTTGAAAACGATTTACATGGCCTAAAAGGAACACCCCTTCGGACTTGCTTACGCGCTTTAAATTCCTACAAATGACAACCACGTAATTACCGAAATATCCTCCAGCGTTGGATAATCCATTTTGGTAGTAAGCCCAAGTTTGCGTTTAAAAGAAGCGGGTAATTTATTCTCTAACCTAAGTTTGGGAGATGGATTCGACCTCGACTTCAGTGCACTGGTCAGAATTTGGATAATTTTTCTTTTAAATAATTCCATGATTTTTCACACTAGTCGCTATTAACTGCGCGCATACAGACCATTTATAAGGAGTGGGAGAGTAGAAATACCAAACAAATCGGGTACCTGGAACAAATATTTCAGGAAAATCTATAGCGATGAGATGGAGCAACGAGGGAATTCTTTGAATCAATTTCACAAACGGAACAACCATTATTCACTCTACTCATCATCATAATCATTTCAGGTCTCACACTGCTGAGCGAAGCCCTTTCTCATATTTCAAAATCTTTGTCATCATGGTACATTTTTGGGGCCATAAGCTACCATATTGGCCCAATGCAGGTTGCTATTCAAACAGGAAGAAAACCCTAACATTGCTTTTTCAAGTTTATTGGTGAGATAGCTCCGACGTTAGGAGCGTCCCCAAATGTAGTTAGGTGAAGTACTTGAATAAAAGGATATTGAAAGCGTTTCCCTCAGCGCAGAGTAAAAATAAATTAGTTTCGATTTGAAAGATTTTTTTCGCTTTCAGAAAATTCCCAAACTTGTTCACTTTGAGAATTCCTCGTCACGTCTTAGACAAATAAAGAAGGTTTGTTTGCTGTCCGTTCGTTTATGAATTTGTTCGTGAAACATGTCCTAATTGAAGCTTGTTCCTTTAAAAGTTTGTCTGTTTGTTTATGGAGAAAACGGGGAATATAATCTTAAATAATAAATAAAAAAATCGCTTATCTTGGATAAAAGAGAAGCCGCGCGCACAAGAAAGCTGTAGTTTGTTATACCTTACCTCTTTCATTCACTTGGGGAGTGACAATAGCCTAGTAGTTGTACCACTTAAAATCAACCAACTAATCTCTTGGGAAAACTTGGCAAAGTACGAAGGAAAAATGTGGTTTATACAGAGTTCAAGGGGGGGGGGGGGAATGCTTCTCAGGCTTGTGGCGGAATAGTTTATGTCGATTTTTCGTGGCTGTTCTCTTCATGGAACCTAGATTCTTTCACAATCGAGCGATCTACATTGATGAGTGATGGGAACAGATTCGCCCGGCGCCTCAAACATCCACAACATAAAACCCCAATATTCCTCGCAGTGGACACAATTCCGGCTCTCCCATACATTCAGCCGTCTCGTTAGGTCCAGGGCGATACAATAATTTAAGAAACACTGCAGTCCAAGCAACGAGGGTTGAGGGAGCATGACCAATCCTCGTATTTTACGCTCTGCTCAATATACTGTCTGGGTATGATTGTACATACGATGCATGGATGTATGTATATGTGTAATAAAGACTTGTGCATAGTTGCTTTTTAACACGCTTTGAGTGTCCGGTGGGTGGAGTGGTGTTGGTATGCCCTTCGTGCATATTGCATAGTATCTAATTCGGTCAGCCACCTTGAGGAACCCCGACTGGAGTTCGAAGGTCATCGAGGGATGTGACTGCTTGCCTCTTGGTGAAGTAGCCGCAAAGGATCATCTCGACGTTTGGAGCGAGAATAATAATCGAGGACTTGTATTTGAGGCCGTCTTTCCAAACTTTCGAAACCCCTCTACACATCTTTCTTTTTTTTGTAATTTTCTTTGTCCTACTTGGGATCTTTTTTGTTTGATTCATTTGAAATCTTTATGTTATACTTTTGTTTTATTATTTTTCTGGTTTTATTCATTGTTTCATCAGGGTTAGCCGTGATCATGTGTACCTTGGCTAGGTTTCTGTCGTTCTTGCATTTGGCAGGTAGCATTTGCACCTACATCCGTCAAAATCTCTCTAGGGAGGATTTCGGCGAGCTTGTTCCAGAGGTCTCCATTTCTTCATTGTAGAAGAGAGTTTACAAGTTCTAGCCAAGTTTGATCATGCAGACTTCTTGAAGTCTGAAACTCGGGCTATTTTGCGTTGATGATTAAGTTCTCTGTTCTGTACACTTTGTAGCCTTGACATGTTTTGATGCTGTATTGAGCGGAATGGTAAATACAACAGTTTGGAACCGCATAATCCTAGGCATAATTATTTTTTAGTCAGGTTTCGAAATCGGTGCAGTTTGTCGAGTTCATTGTCACCCAATCCGATTTTTATAGCGCTTATGGCATTACAGAACATTTTTAACTCATACCTGGTATAAAGTTCAGCCTGTGAATGGAAAGCGAAGATGGTGACAAAGTAAAATAAGAATATATTTGTGAAAGGAACATGGAAGTCCTAATTTGGGGTAAGGTAGTTTTAGCCAAGATCATAAATAACTCCCTCTAAATAGGAAATTACCCATATACTAAGGAGCCAATGACAGGTACAACAGAGTATGTTCTGTTATTGAGATGCACTAGTGCAGGTGTTCTTAATAAAGTACCTCATATCGAAACCGGTTCTTAGGCTATCCAAAAAAGGCATACTGGAAAATATTAAATTAATGAATTCGGGCAATGAGTGGCAAATATTACTAACGAGAAACTACGAGAAGGAAGTGCCTAAGTGGCAACCATAAGTGTGTTCAACCATAAGTGTAAGTGAGAGAGAGGAAGAGAAAACAGTCAGCGCTTTGCTGTGGCGATGTAAGGGTTTGTTATTCGTACGTATATCATTTTCGGTACTTTAATTAGGTATTTTATTTTATATACTAACAGTTGTTTTTTCATTTATATTTAATTATATATTTAATTTGTTTTATGTATGTATTTATATTGCGTGTCTTATTTATCTATCGTTTTGTGTTACGTGAGGCAACGAAGCGTAGTTGTTGCTAACATATCCCCGCTTGCCCGGACACCTGTCGCCGTTATTTTTCCCCCCTCTCTCGTTCCTAGTGACAAGTGCTCTGTTGCCATGCGAATAAGTGCGTGTTATGGGAGAGATTCTAGTTCAGTGTGTGTAATTAAAATTATTAAAACCTATAAATTATTATGTTTGCATGACCAGGCATTATATTTGTTGAATTTTCATTGTTGCAGGTGTGTTGGCATTCTACACAAGAGTCGAACGTGTCCACCAAGAGGTGGGAGTGATCTGAGACATGTGTGGCATTCCGGCCCTTCAAATTAAAGGAGCCAGGTGCGTGCAGAGGGGCACATTTTGGGTTTACTCCTGCTGAAGGACTTTTACTTCGAGGATCTTATAAAGTGACTCTTCAAATTGCAAAAGAGAAGGTAGCACACAACCTCGCTGAGAAAGTGATCAAGCTTTGTGCTCTTTGCATTGCTGAGCTCGTATTGGGAAAAGAGGCAGCAAAGAAGATGAAACAAATTCCACTCTCCAACAACGCCCTACGATCCAGGATCAATGAAATGTCCGATGTGCTCGACCAAATCGTCTCAGCCATAAAAGAAAACCTATGTCTGATCAGCCTTCAAGTGGATGAGGCAACTAATGCCACCAACGCCAGTGACCTGCTTGTGGTTTGTCCGCTTTGTCAAGCAAGAGTCATATATGGACGGATTTCTCTTCTGAAAAAAGGAACATGCATCTCATAGAGGAAAAAAAATCATCTTGATTGGAGGAGTTTAATAATTTTTAGGGGGTTCCTAAGGGGCGTTTGAAAATGATTTACATGGCTAAAAAGGAACACCCCTTCGGACTTGCTTACGCAGTTGCAATGGTACAAATAACAACCACATGATTACCGAAAAATCCTCCAGCGTTGGATAATCTGTTTTGGTAGTAAGCCCAAGTTGGCATTTAAAAGAAGCGGGTAATTTATTCTCTAACCTAAGTTTGGGAGATGGATTCGACCTCGACTTCAGTGCACTGGTCAGAATTTGGATACATTTTCTTTTAGTAATTCCACGATTTTTCACACTAGTCGCTATTAACTGCGCGCATACAGACCATTTATAAGGAGTGGATTAGTGGGAGAGTAGGAATACCAAACAAATCGGGTACCTGGAACAAATATTTAAGGAAAATCTATAGCTATGAAATGAAGCAACGAGAGAATACTTTGAATCAATTTCACAAACCTAACAACCATTATTCACTCTACTCATCATCATAATCATTTCAGGCCTCACACTGCTGAGCGAAGCCCTCTATCATATTTCAAAATCTTTGTCATCATGGTATATTTTGGTGGCCATAAGCTAACATATTGACCCAATGCAGGTTGCTATTCAAACAGACAGAAAACCCTAACATTTCTAATTTCAAGTTTATTGGTGAGATACCTCCGACGTTAGGAGCGTCACCAAATGTAGTTAGGTGAAGTACTTGAATAAAAGGATATTAAGAGCGTTTCCCTCAGCGCAGAGTAAAAATAGATTAGTTTCGATTTTAAAGATTTTTTTCGCTTTCAGAAAATTCCCAAACGTGTTCAATTTGAGAGTTCCTTGTCACGTCTTAGGCAAATAAAGAAGGTTTGTTTGTTGTCCGTTCGTTTATGAATTTGTTCGTGAAACATGTGCTAATTGAAGCTGGTTCCTTTAAAAGTTTGAAGTTTGTCTGTTTGTTTATGGACAAAACGGGGAATATAATCTTAAATAATAAATAAAAAAAGCGCTTATCTTGGAAAGGAGAGAACCCGCGCGCAAAAGAAAGCTGTAGTTTGTTGTACCTGACCTCTTTGATTTACTTGGGGAGTGACAATAACCTAGTAGTCTTACCGCTTAAAACCAACCAACCAATCTCTTGGTGAAACTTGGCAAAGTACGAAAGAAAAATGGGGCTTATACAGAGTTCTTGGGGGAGAGCTGGATGCTTCATAGGCTGGTGGCAGAATAGTTTATGTCGATTCTTCGTGGCTGTTTTCTTCTTGGAACCTAAATTCTCTCAAAATCGAGCTATCTACATAGATGAGTGAGGGAAACAGGTTCGCCCGGCGCCTCACACATCCAAAAGAGCAAACTCCGATATTCCTCGCAGTGGAGACATTCCTGCTCTCCCAAACATTCAGCCGTCTCGTTAGATCCAGGGCGATACAATAATTTAAGAAACCCCGCTGTCCCCACAACGAGAGTTGATGGAGAATGACAAATCCTCGGATTTTACGCTCTGCCCAATATACTGCCCCGGTATGATTGTCCATAGCATGCATGGATGTATGTTTGTATGTAATAAAGGTGTGTGCATAGTTGTTTTTTAACACGCTTTGAGTGTCCGGTGGGTGGAGTGGTGTTGGTATACCCTTGATGTATATTGCATAGTATCTATTTCAAGCAGCCACCTTGAGAAACCCCTAATGGAGGTCGAAGGTCATCGAGGGATATGACTGCTTGCCTCCTGGTGAAGTAGTCGCAAAGGATCATCTCGACGTTTGGAGCGAGAATAATCATCGAGGATTTGTATTTGAGGCCGTCTTTCCAAACTGTCGAACCCCCTCTACACATCTTTCTTTTTTTTGTAATTTGCTTTGTCCCACTTGGGGTCTTTTTTGTTTGACTCATTTTAAATCTTTTTGTTATACCTTTCTTTTATTATTTTTCTTTTATGGTACCGTTTTTTAAGCTTTTCCCTTTTGGTCTTATTCATTGTTTCATCAAGATTCAGCCGTAATCATGTGTACCTTGGCTCGGGTTCTGTCGTTCTTGCATCAAGCAGGTAGCATTTGCACCTACATCCGTCAAAATCTCTCTAGGGAGGATTTCGGCGAGCTTGTTCCAGATGTCTCCATTTCTTCATTGTAGAAGAGAGTTTAGAAGTTCTCGCCAAGTTTGATCATGCAGACTACATGAAGTTTGAAACTCGGGCTATTTTGCGTTGATGATGAAGTTCTCTGTTCTGTACACTTTGTAGCATTGACATGTTTTAAAGGTGTATTGAGCGGGATCGTAAATACAACAGTCTGGAACTGAGTAATGCTAGGCATAATTTTTATTAGTCAGGTTTCGAAATCGGTGAAGTTTTTCAAGTTCGGTGTCACCAAATCCGACTCTTATAGCGCTTATGGCATTACAGAACATAGGTCACTCATACGTGGTATCAAGTGCAACCGGTGAATGAAAAGCCAAAATGGCGACAAAGTAAAATAAGAATTTATTCGTGAAAGGAACATGGAAGTCCTAATTTGGGGTAAGGTAGTTTTAGCTAAGATCATAAATAACTCCCTTTAAATAGGAAATCACCCATATACTAAGGAGCCAAAGACAGGTACAACAGAGGAATTTATGTCAGAGATGCACTAGTGCAGGTGTTCTTAATAAAGTACGCCATATCGAAACCGGTTCTTTGGGCTATCCAAAAAAGGAATACTGGAAAATATTTAATTAATAAATTCGGGCACTGAGTGGCAAGTATTACTAACTAGCAACCACGAATAGGAAGTGACTAATTGTCAACAATCAGTGGGAGTGAGTGAGAGGAGGAAAACAGTCAGCGCTTTGCTGTGACGATGTAAGGTCGGTTTTCTGTACGTAGAAGTATATCACTTTCTGTACTCTAATTAAGTATTTTATTTTAGATAGTAACAGTTGTTGTTTCATTCATAGTTATTTATATCTTTAATTTGTTTTATGTATGTATTTATATTGCGTGTCTTATTTATCTATCGTTTTGTGTTACGTAAGGCAACGAAGCGTAGTTTGTTGCTAAGATATCGCCGCTTACCCGGACATCCTAGCGCCGTTATTTTTCCCCCTGTCTCGTTCCTAGTGACAAGTACTCTGTTGCTATGTGAATGAGTGTGTGTTATGGGAGAGATTGTAGGTCAGTGTGTGTAATTTTAATTATTGAAACCTTTTAATTATTATGTTTGTTTTATCCGGCATTCTATTTGTTGAATTAGCATTGTTGCAGGTGTGTTGGCATTCTACACAAGACTCGAACATGCCCAGGAAGAGTGGGGAGTGGTCTGAGACATGTGTGTCATTCCGGCCCTTCAAATGAAAAGAGCCGGGTGCGAGCAGAAGGGCACACTTTCTGCATTTGGGTTTACTTCTGCTGAAAGACCTTTGCTTCAATGATCTTCTAAAGTGGCTCTCCAAATTGCAAAAGAGAAAGTAGCACACAACCTCGCTGAGAAAGTAATCAAGCTTTGTGCTCTCTGCATGGCTGAGCTGGTAGTGGGGAAAGAGGCAGCAAAAAAGATGAAACAAATTTGACTCTCCAACGACGTCCTACGATCCAGGATCAATGAAATTTCCGATGTGCTTGACGTAAATCGTCTCAGCCATAAAAGATAGCCCATGTCTGATCAGCCTTCAAGTGGATGAGATAACTGATGTCACCAACGCCAGTCAACTGCTTGTGGCTTCTACGCTTTGTCAAGCAAGAATTATATGTGGACGGATTTCTTTTCTGCAGAAAGGCACATGCAGCTCATAGTGGGAAAAAAAATTCATGCGAATGAGAGGAGTTTAAATATTTTTTAGGAGGTTCCTAAAGCGCGTTTGAAAAGGATTTACATGGCCTAAAAGGAGAACACCCTTGGACTTGCTTACGCAGTTGCAATTCCTACAAATGACAACCACATAATTAGCGACATATAGTCCAGCGTTGGATAATCCGTTTTGGTATTAAGCCCAATTTAGCATTTATTAGAAGCGGGTAATTTATTCTCTAACCTAAGTTTGGGAGGTAGATTCGACCTCGACTTCAGTGCTCTGGTCGGAATTTGGATAATTTTTCTTTTAATAATTCCACGATTTTTCACACTATTCGCTATTAACTGCGCGCATACAGACCATTTATAAGGAGTGGAATAGTGGAAGAGTAGGAATACCAAACAAATCGGGTACCTGGAACAAATATTTCAGGAAAATCTATAGCGATGAGATGGAGCAACGAGGGAATTCTTTCAATCAATTTCACAAACCGAACAACCATTATTCACTCTACTCATCATCCTAATCGTTTCAAGCCTCACATTACTGAGCGAAGCCCTCTCTCATATTTCAAAATCTTTGTCATCATGGTACATTTGGGGGCCATAAGCTACCATATTGGCTCAATGCAGGTTGCTATTTAAACAGGAAGAAACCCTAACATTCCTTTTTTAAGTTTATTGTTACGATAGCTCCGACGTTAGGAGGGTCAGCAAATGTAGTTAGGTGAAATACTTGAATAAAAGGATATTGAAAGCGTTTTCCGCAGCGCAGAGAAAAAATAGATTAGTTTCCATTTGAAAGATTTTTTTCGCTTTGAGAAAATTCCCAAACGTGTTCACTTTGAGAATCCCTCGTCACGTCTTAGACAAATTAAGAAGGTTTGTTTGCTGTCCGTTCGATTATTAATTTGTTCGTGAAACATGTGCTAATTGAAGCTGGTTCATTTAAAAATTTTGTGTTTGTTTATGGAGAAAACGGGGAATATAATTGTCGTAGAAAAGCCTCCCGGTGATATACTATATATCTATTATTTGTGGGGATTATTCTATATTGGAGTGCGGGGTTTTGATCAGATGGCCGAGTATTACTCTACGTTAATAAATAGGCCTGGAGAGGTCTTATTTATCTTCAATATACTTAAGAAGTGGAACGGAGCACAAGGATAAATAATATTGCAAGCATTAATAAAATTGAATTTTATTAATTAATCTAACAAAAATAACACATGGATAATATTTACATGACCGGGGATTAAAATGGGAGATACACATGAAATGAAAAAGGTCATAGGATAAATTTGACTAATCGGTGGATTAAGATTTGGAAAGATTTAAATGACAAAATAAACAAGAAGGGAAAGGGTTGGCTAAATCCGTGTTAAAGCAAGGAGTTACGTTGGCACAAAGTTAAATAGTTAAATGCAATTCGTAGCTTACGTATTTATAAGATCGTCGTGCAGAGGAAGGCGATTTGAAGAAATGGCTTCGCTCCGACTGGCGATTTCTTTCCCAGGAGGAGGGTTTTTTAGGGGAATGTCCTTAACGAGAGACGGGGAAGGACTGACTTCGAGGAGTAAGAACGAAGTGGGGCTCGGAAGTACGAGCGATCCTTGAGACAGGATATTGGAGATGTTCTGGATGAACAATTGAGGTTATTGGGGTAACCAAGCATTCTCTTGAAGAACGTTAAAAGGGGGGAATTAAATTACCACTGACGTGATATCAGGGGAGCGAGAACCGTTTCTTGTTGAACGGGCTCGAAGAACAATGACTGTTCTATAGTTGTTCTCTTCTAAACAATTGAACAACATGGGGTCCCTGTTGATTTGGCGTCTCGAGGGGCACGAACCTTGGCACTCAAGGATATTGTCCTCTTCTGGACAATAAGGAAGTTCTCGAGGTAGAGTTCCTAGGTGCACAAGGGAGACCGGATCGGCGTGATGCCTGGAGAAGATAATCGGAATCTGATTCAAACGCGAAATTCTATCGCATAAATAATAAATAGCCGTAGCCAGCCCCTCGGGGTAGGAGGAAATGGGGGACTACCATGGAATGTCCCACTAGCGCTTCGAACAATCTTATCTTCCCATAAGCCTAATTCAATCTGGTCAGATCGACGCCTGCAGGCAAACGGGGGATTGAACCTCCTTGATTAAACTTGGAGTGGGGGAAGATAATACTCGGGAATGTTAGAGCAATAAGAACGCCATGCTACTTTCTTCTCGCAGGATACACGTGAAGGCATGAGTACCAATATGTGATAGAAGCGAGGCGCGGCAGCCTCAGGCAATTCTATCAGACCAATCTTAAATAAAAAAGAAAAAAATCGCTTATCTTGGAAAGGAGAGAACCAACGCGCACGAGAAAGTGAAAGTTCGTTGTACCTTACCTCTTTGATTCACTTAAAGAGTGACCATAGCGTAGTAGTTGTAACACTTAAAACCAACCAACCAATCTCGGGGGAAAACTTGGCAAAGTACGAAGGAAAAATGTGGGTTATACGGAGTTCTTGGGGGGGATGGTTTTCAAGCTTGTGTCACAATAGTATATGTCGATTCGTCGTGACTTTTCTCTTCTTGGGCCCTAGATTTTCTCAAAATCGAGCCATCTACATAGATGAGTGAGGGGAACAGATTCGCACGGCGCCTCACACATCCACAAGTGCAAACCCCGATATTTCTCGCAGTAGACATATTCCTGCTCTCCCATACACTCAGCCGTCTTGTTCGGTCCAGGGCGATACAATAATTTAAGAAACCCTTCTGTCCCAGCAACGAGGGTTGATGGAGCATGACCAATCTTCGGATTTTACGCTCTGCCCAATATACTGCCTGGGTATGATTGTACATACGATGCATGGATGTAAGTATATGTGTAATAAAGGCGTGTGCATCGTTTTTTTTAACACGCTTTAAGTGTCCGGTGGGTGGAGTGGTGTTGGTATGCCCTTGGTGTATACTTCATAGTATCTAATTCAATCAGCTACCTTGAAGAACCCTGTCTGGAGGTCAAAGGTCATCAAGGGATATGACTGCTTGCCTCTTAGTGAAGTAGTCGCAAAGGATCATCTCGACGTTTGGAGCGAGAATAATCATCGAGGATTTGAATTTGAGGCCGTCTTTCCAAACTGTCGAACCCCCACTACACATCTTTCCTTTTTTTGTAATTTGCTTTGTCCCACTTGGGATCTTTTTTGTTTGATTCATTTGTGATCTTTTTGTTTTATTATTTTTCTTTTATGGTGCCGTTTTTTAGGCTTTTTCCTTTTGGTCTTATTCATTGTTTCATCAGGATTCAGCCGTGATCATGTGTTCCTTGGCTCGGTTTCTGTCGTTCTTGCATTGAGCAGGAAGCATTTGCACTTAGTTCCGTCAAAATCTCTCTAGGGAAGAATTTGGTGAGCTTGTTCCAGATGTCTCCATTTCTTCATTGTAGAAGAGAGTTTACAAGTTCTAGCCAAGTTTGATCATGCAGACTTCTTGAAGTTTTAAACTCAGGCTATTTTGCGTTGATGATGAAGTTCTCTGATCTGTACACTTTGTAGCCTTGACATATTTTGATGCTGCATTGAGCGGGATCGTAAATACAACAGTCTGGAACCGACTAATCCTAGGGATAATTTTTTTCAGTCAGGTTTCGAAATCGGTGCAGTTTGTCTACTTAGGAATCAGCCAATCCAATTCTTATAGCGCTTATGGCATTACAGAACATAGGTCACTCATACGTGGTATCAAGTGCAACCGGTGAATGAAAAGCGAAGATGGCGACAAAGTAAAATAAGAATTTATTCGTGAAAGGAACATGGAAGTCATAATTTGAGGCAAGGTAGTTTTAGCTAAGATCATAAATGACTCCCTCTATATAGGAAATTACCCATATACTAAGGAGCCAATGACAGGTAGAACAGAGTATGTTCTGTTATTGTGATGCACTAGTGCAGGTGTTCTTAATAAAGTATCTCATATCGAAACCGGTTCTTGGGGCTATCCAAAAAAAGGATACTTGAAAATATTAAATTAATAACTTCGGGCTCTGAGTGGCAAGTATTACAAAATAGCAACTACGAGTAGGAAGTAACTAAGTGGCAACTATAGATGGGAGTGAGAGAGAGAAAGAGAAAACAGTCAGCGCTTTGCTGTGGCGATGTAAGGGATTGTTATTCGCACGTATATCATTTTTTCTTTTATAATTAGTTTTTTTTTTCAGATACTAACAGTTGTTGTTTCATTCATATTTATTCATATCTTAAATTTTTTTTTATATATGTATATATATTGTGTGTCATTTATTTATCTATCGTTTTGTGTTTCGTGAGGCAACGAAGCGTAGTTGTTGCTAACATTTCCCCGCTTGCCCGGACATCCTGGCACCGTTGTTTTCCCCCCTCTCTTGTTCCTAGTGACAAGTGCTTTGTTGCCATGTGAACGAGTGTTCTGTTATGGGAGAGATTTTAAGTCACTGTGTTTAATTTTAATTAGTAAAACCTTTTAATTATTATGTTGTATAATCAGGCATTCTATTTGTTGAACTTTCATTGTTGCAGGTGTGTTGGCATTCTACACAAGACTCGAACGTGTCCACCAAGAGGGGGAAGTGGTCTGAGACATGCGTAGTATTCCGGCCCTTCAAATTAAAAGAGCCGGGTGCAAGCAAAAGGGCACACTTCTTTGCCTTGGTTTTACTCCTTCTGAAAGACCTTTGTATCGAGGATCATATAAAGTGGCTCTCCAAATTATAAAAGAGAAGGTAGCACACAACCTCGATGAGAAAGTGGTCAAGCTTTGCTTCCTCGGCATGGTTGAGCTGGTAGTGGGAGAAGAGGCAGCAAAGAAGATGAAACAAATTCAACTCTCCAACGACGTCCTACGATCCCGGATCAATGAAATGTTCCATGTGCTCGACCAAATCGTCTCAGCCATAAAAGATAGCCCATGTCTGATCAGCCTTCAAGTGGATGAGACAACTGATGTCACCAACGCCAGTCAACTGCTTGTGGTTTGTCTGCTTTGTCAAGCAATAATCATATATGGACGGATTTCTCTTCTGAAAAAAGGAACATGCATCTCATAGTGGGAAAAAAATCATCCGGATTAGAGGAGTTTAAATAATTTTAAGCCGGTTACAAAGGGGCGTTTGAAGAGGATTTACATGGACAAAGAAAGAACACCCCTTCGGACTTGCTTACGCAGTTGCAATTCGAACAAATAACAACCACATGATTACCGAAATATCCTCCAGCGTTGGATAATCCGTTTTTGTAGTAAGCCCAAGTTCGCGTTTAAAAGAAGTTCGTAATTTATGCTCAAACCTAAGTTTGGAAGATGGATTCGACCTCGACTTCAGTGCACTGGTCAGAATTTGGATAAATTTTCTTTTTAATAATTCCACGATTTTTCACACTAGTCGCTATTAACTGCGCGCATACAGACCATTTATAAGGAGTGGATTAGTGGGAGAGTAGGAATACCAAAGAAATCGGGTACCTGGAACAAATATTTTAGGAAAATCTATAGCGATGAGATGGAGCAACGAGAGAATTCTTTGAATCAATTTCACAAACCGAACAACCATTATTCACTCTACTCATCATCATAATCATTGCAGGCCTTAACACTACTGAGAGAAGCCCTCTCTCATATTTCAAAATCTTTGTCATCATGGTACATTTTGGGGGTCATAAGCTACCATATTGGGTCAATGCAGGTTGCTATTTAAACAGGAAGAAAACCTAACATTCCTTTTTTAAGTTTATTGGTACGATAGCTCCAACGTTAGGAGGGTCAGCAAATGTAGTTAGGTGAAATACTTGAATAAAAGGATATTGAAAGCGTTTCCCTCAGCGGAGAGTAAAAATAGATTAGTTTCCATTTGAAATATATTTTTCGCTTTCAGAAAATTACCAAACGTGTTGAATTTGAGAATTCCTCGTCACGTCTTAGACAAATAAAGAAGGTTTGTTTGCTGTCCGTTCGATTATTAATTTGTTCGTGAAACATGTGCTAATTGAAGTTGTTTCTTTAAAAGTTTAAAGTTTGTCTGTTTGTTTATAGAGGAAACGGGGAATATAATCTTAAATAATAAATAAAAAAATCGCTTATCTTAGAAAGGAGAGAAGCCGCGCGCACAAGAAAGCTGTAGTTTGTTCTACCTTACCTCTTTCATTCACTTGGGGAGTGACAATAACCTAGTAGTTGTACCCCTTAAAACCAACCAACCAATCTCTTGGGGAAACTTCGCAAATTATGACGGAAAAATGGGGGTTATACGCATTTCTTGGGGGGGAGCCAGGATGCTTCATAGGCTTGTGGTAGAATAGTTTGTGTCGATTCTTCGTGGCTGTTCTCTTCTTGGAACCTAGATTCTCTCAAAATCGAGCCATCTACATAGATAAGTGAGGGGAACAGATTCGCCGGCGCCTCACACATCCACAACAGCAAACACAAATATTCCTCGCAGTGGACACATTCCTGCTCTCCCATACACTTAGCCGTCTCGTTAGGTCCAGGGCAAAACAATAATTTAAGAAACCCTGCTGTCCCAGCAACGAGGGTTAATGGAGCATGACCAATCCTCGGATTTTACGCTCTGCCCAATATACTGCCTGGGTATGATTGTACATACGATTCATGGATGTATGTATATATGTAATAAAGGCGTGTGCATAGTTTTTTTAACAGGCTTTTAGTGTCCGGTGGGTGGAGTGGTTTTGGTATGCCCTTGGTGTATATTGCATAGTATCTAATTCAAGCAGCTACCTTGAGGAACCCCGACTGGAGGTCGAAGGTCATCGAGGGATGTGAGTGCTTGCCTCTTGGTGAAGTAGCTGCAAAGGATCATCTCAACGTTTGGAGCGAGAATAATCACCGAGGACTTGTATTTGAGGCCGTCTTTCCAAACTGTGTCACCCCCTTTACACATCTTCCTTTTTTTTGTAATTTGCTTTGTCCCACTTGGGATCTTTTTTGTTTGATTCATTTGTGATCTTTTTGTTTTATTATTTTTCTTTTATGGTGCCGTTTTTTAGGCTTTTTCCTTTTGGTCTTATTCATTGTTTCATCAGGATTCAGCCGTGATCATGTGTTCCTTGGCTCGGTTTCTGTCGTTCTTGCATTGGGCAGGTAGCATTTGCACCTACATCCATCAAAATCTCTCTAGGGAGGATTTCGGCGAGCTTGTTCCAGAGCTCTCTAAATCTTCATTGTAGAAGAGAGTTTAATAGTTAAAGCCAAGTTTGATCATGCAGACTATATGACGTCTGAAACTCGGGCTATTTTGCGTTGATGATGAAGTTCTCTGTTCCATACACTTTCTAACCTTGACATGTTTTGATGCTATATTGAGCGGGATGGTAAATACAATAGTTTGGAACCGGCAAGTATTACTAACTAGCAACTACGAGTATGAAGTGACTAAGTGTCAACTGGTGAGTGAGAGAGGGGAAGAGAAAACAGTCAGCCCTTTGCTGTGGCGATGTAAAGGTTGATTATTCGTACGTATATCATTTTCTCTACTATATTACTTATTTTATTTTAGAAACTAACAGTTGTTGTTTCATTTATATTTATTTATATCTTTAATTTGTTTGATATATGTATTTATATTGTGTGTCATTTATTTATCTATCGTTTTCTGTTATGTGAGGCAACGAAGCCTAGTTGTTGCTAACATATCCCTGCTTGCCCGGGCATCCTGGCGCCGTTATTTTTACCCCCTCTCTAGTTCCTAGTGACAATTACCCTGTTGCCATGTGAATGAGTATGTGTTATGCGAGAGATTGTAAGTCTTTGTGTGTAATTTTAATTATTAAAACCTTTTCAATTATTATGTTTGTATGATCAGGCATTCTATTTGTTGAATTTGCATTGTTGCAGGTTTGTTGACATTCTACACAAGACTCGAACATGTCCACCAAGAGGGAGGAGTGGTCTGAGATATGTGTGGCATGCCGGCCCTTCAAATTAAAGGAGCCAGGTGCGAGCAGAAGGGCACACTTCCTTCCTTCGGGTTTACTCCTGCTGAAAGACCATTGCGTCGATGATCTTATAAAGTGGCTCTCCAAATTGCAAAAGAGAACGTAGCACACAACCTCACTGAGAAAGTGATCGAGCTTTGTGCTCTCTGCATGGCGTAGCTGGTAATGGGGAAAGAGGCATCAAAGAATATGGAATAAATTCTACTCTCCAACGACGTCCTACGATCCACGATCAATGAAATGTCCGATGTGCTCGACCAAATCGTCTCAGCCAAAAAAGACAGCCCATGTCTGATCAGCCTTCAAGTGGATGAGACAACTGATGTCACCAACGCCAGTCAACTGCTTGTGGTTTGTCCGATTTGTCAAGCAAGAATCATATATGGACGGATTTCTCTTCTGAAAAAAGGCACATGCAGCTTATAGTCGGAAAAAATATCATGCAAGTGAGAGGAGTTTGAATAATCTTTAGGGGATTCCAAAGGGGCGTTTGAAAAGGATTTACATAACCTAAAAGGAGCACCCTCTCGGACTTGTTTATCCGGTTGCAATTTCTACAAATGAAAACCACGTAATTACCGAAATATCCTCCAGCGTTGGATAATCCGTTTTGGTAGTAAGCCCAAGTTCGCATTTAAAAGAAGTTCGTAATTTATTCTCAAACCTAAGTTTGAGAGATGGATTCGACCTCGTCTTCAGTGCACTGGTCAGAATTTGGATAAATTTTCTTTTAATAATTCCACGATTTTTCACACTGGTCGCTATTAAATGTGCGCATACAAACCCTTTATAAGGAGTGGATTAGTGGGAGAGAGGGAATACCAAAGAAATCGGGTACCTGGAACCAAGATTTTAGGAAAATCTATAGCGATGAGATGGAGCAACGAGGGAATTCTTTCAATCAATTTCACAAACCGAACAACCATTATTCACTCTACTCATCATCAAAATCATTGCAGGCCTCCCACTACTGAGAGAAGCCCTTTCTCATATTTAAAAATCTTTGTCATCATGGTACATTTTGGGGGCCATAAGCTACCATATTGGCTCAATGCAGGTTGCTATTCAAACAGGAACAAAACCCTAACATTGCTTTTTCAAGTTTATTGGTGAGATAGCTCCGACGTTAAGAGGGTCAGCAAATTTAGTTAGCTGAAGTACTTGAATAAAAGGATATTGAAAGAGTTTCCCTTAGCACAGACTAAAAATTGATTAGTTTCGATTTGAAAGATTTTTTTCGCTTTGATAAAATTCCCAAACGTGTTCAATTTGAGAGTTCCTCGTCACGTTTGTTTGCTGTCCGTTTGTTTATGAATTTTTTCGTGAAACACGGGCTAATTGAAGCTCGTTCTTTTAAAAGTTTTAAGTTTGTGTGTTTGTTTATGGAGAAAACGGAGAATATAATTGTCGTAGAAAAGCCTCCCGACGATATACTATATATCTATTCTTTGTGGGGATTATTCTATATTCGAGTGCAGAGTTTTGATCAGATGGCCGAGTATTACTCTACGTTAATAAATAGGCCTGGAGAGGGCTTATTGTATCTTCAATATACTTAAAAAGTGGAACGGAGCCCAAGGATAAATAATATTGCAAGCATTAATAAAATTGAATTTTATTAATTAATCTAACAAAAATAACACATGGAAAATATTTACATGACCGGGGATTAAAATGGAAGATACACATGAACTGAAAAAGGTCATAGGATAAATTTAACTAAGCGGTCGAATTAGATTTAGAGGGATTTAAATGACAAAACAAACAAGAAGGAAAAGGGTTGGCTAAATCCGTGTTAAAGCACGGAGTTACGTTGGCACAAAGTTAAATAGTTAAATGCAATTCGTAGCTTACGTATTCATAAGGTCGCCGTGCAGATGAAGGCGATTTGAAGGATTGGCTTCGGTCCGACTAGCGATTTCCATCCCAAGAGGAGGTTTTTTTTAGCGCGTCGTCCTTAACGAGGGGGGAAGGAAAGACTTTGAGGAGTGGGAGCGAAGTGGGGCTCAGAAGTACGAGCGATCCTTGAGACAGGATATCGGAGATGTTCTGGATGAACAATTGAGGTTATTGGAGTAACCAAGCGTTCTCTTGAAGAACGTTATAAGGGGGGAATTAAATTACCACTGACGTGATATCAGGGTTGCGAGAACCGTTTCTTGTCGAACGGGCTCGAAGAACAATGACTGTTCTAAAGTTGTTCTCTTCTGAACAATTGAACAACAGGAGGGGGGGGGGCTGTTGACTTGGTATCTAAAGGGGCACGAACCTTGGCACTCAAGGATATTGTCCTCTTCTGGACAATAAGGAAGTTCTCGAGGTAGAGTTCCTAGGTGCACAAGGGAGACTGGATTGGCGTGATTCCTGGCGAAGATAATCGGGATCTAATTCAAACGCGAAATTCTATCGCATAAATAATAAATAGCCGGAGCCAGCCCCTCGGGGTAGGATGCAATGAGGGACTTCCATGGAATGTCCCGTTAGCGCTACGAACAATCTTATCTTCCCATAAGCCTAATTCAATCTGGCCAGATCAACGCCTGCAGACAAACGGGGGATTGAACCTCCTTGATTAAACTTGGAGTGGGGTAAGATAATACTCGGGAATGTTAGGGCGATAAGAACGCCATGCTACTCTCTTCTCGCAGGGTACACGTAGGAAGCATGAGTACCAATATGTGATAAAAGCAAGGCGCGGCCGCCTTAGGCAATTCTATCAGACCAATCTTGAATAATAAATAAAAAAATCGCTTATCTTGGAAAGGAGAGAAGCCGCGCGCACAAGAAAGCTGTAGTTTGTTGTACCTTACCGCTTTGATTCACTTGAGGAGTGACAATAACCTAGTAGAGGTACCACTTAAAACACACCAACCAACCAAGCTCTTGGGGAAACTTGGCGAAGTACGAAATAAAAATGGGGGTTATACGGAGTTCTCTGTGCTATGCTTCTCAGGCCTGTGGCAGAATAGTTTATGTCGATTCTTGGTGGCTGTTCTCTTCTTGGAACCTAAATTCTCTCAAAATCGAGCCATCTACATAGATGAGTGATAGGAACAAATTCGCCCAGCGCCTCACACATCCACAAGATCAAACCCCAATATTCCTCCCAGTGGACAGATTCCTGCTCTCAAATACATTCAGCCATCTCGTTAGGTCCAGGGCGATACAATAATTTAAGAAACCCTGCTGTCCTAGCAACGAGGGTTGAGGGAGCATGACCAATCCTCGGATTTTACGCTCTGCTCAATATACTGTCTGGGTATGATTGTACATACGATACATGGATGTATGTATATGTGTAATAAAGGCGTGTGCATAGTTGTTTTTTAACACGCTTTGAGTGTCCGGTGGGTGGAGTGGTGGGGGTATGCCCTTGATGTATATTGCATAGTATCTATTTCAAGCAGCCACCTTGAGGAACCCCGACTGAAGGTCGAAGGTCATCGAGGGATATGACTGCTTGCCTCTTAGTGAAGTAGCCGCAAAGGATCATCTCGACGTTTGGAGCGAGTATAATCATCGAGGACTTGTATTTAAGGCCATCTTTCCAAACTGTCAAACCTCCTCTACACATCTTTCTTTTTTTTTGTAATTTGCTTTGTCCCAATTGTGGTCTTTTTTGTTTGACTCATTTGAAATCTTTTTGTTATACTCTTCTTTTATTATTTTTCTTTTATGGTTCCGTTTTTTATCCTTTTCCCTTCTGGTCTTATTCATTGTTTCATGAAGATTCAGCCGTGATCATGTGTACCTTGGCTTGGGTTCTGTGGTTCTTGCATCGGGCAGGTAGCATTTGCACCTACATCCGTCAAAATCTCTCTAGGGAGGATTTCGGCGAGCTTGTTCCAGAGGTCTCCATTTCTTCATTGTAGAAGAGAGTTTACAAGTTCTAGCCAAGCTTGATCATGCAGACTACATGAAGTTTGAAACTCGGGCTATTTTGCGTTGATGATGAAGTTCTCTGTTCTGTACACTTTGTAGCATTGACATGTTTTAAAGGTGTATTGAGCGGGATCGTAAATACAACAGTCTGGAACCGAGTAATGCTAGGCATAATTTTTTTTAGTCAGGTTTCGAAATCGGTGAAGTTTTTCAAGTTCGGTGTCACCAAATCCGACTCTTATAGCGCTTATGACATTACAGAACATAGGTCACTCATACGTGGTATCAAGTGCAACCGATAAATAAAAAGCCAAGATGGCGACAAAGTAAAATAAGAATTTATTCGTGAAAGGAACATGGAAGTCCTAATTTGGGGTAAGGTATTTTTAGCCAAGATCATAAATAACTCCCTCTAAATAGAAAATTACCCATATACTAAGGAGCCAAAGACAGGTACAACAGACTAATTTCTGTTACTGAGATGCACTAGTGCCGGTGTTCTTAATAAAGTACCCCATATCGAAACCGGTTCTTGCGGCTATCCAAAAATGCATACTTGAAAATATTAAGTTAATAACTTCGGGCAATGATTGGCAAGTATTACTAACTAGCAACTACGAGTAGGAAGTGACTAAGTGGCAACTATATGTGGTAGTGAGAGAGAGGAGTTGAAAACAGTCAGCGCTTTGCTGTGGCGATGTAAGGGTTGATTATTCGTATGTATATCCCTTTTTTTACTATAATTAGGTATTTTATTTTAGATACTAACAGTTGTTTCATTCATATTTATTTATATCTTTGATTTGTCTTATGTATGTATTTATATTGTGTGTCATTTATTTATCTATCGTTTTGTGTTACGTGAGGCAACGAAGCGTAGTTGTTGCTAAGATATCGCCGCTTGTCCGGACATCCTAGCGCCGTTATTTCCTCCCCCTCTCTCGTTCCTAGTGACAAGTACCCTGTTGCCATGTGAATGAGTGTGTGTTATGGGAGAGATTTTACGGCAGTGTGTGTAATTCTAATTATTAAAACCTTTTAATTTTATGTTTATATGATCAGGCATTCTATTTGTTGAATTTGCATTGTTGCAGGTGTAAAAGGATTCTACACAAGACTCGAACATGCCCACCAAGAGGGGGAAGTGGTCTGAGACATGTGTGGCTTCCGGCCCTTCAAACGGAAAGAGGCGGGTGTGATCAGAAGGGCACACTTCCTGCATTTGGGTTTACTCCTGCTGATAGACTTTGCTTCGAGGATCTTATAAAGTGGCTCTCCAAATTGCAAAAGAGATAGTATCACACAACCTCGCTGAGAAAGTGATCAAGCTTTGTGCTCTCTCGATGGTTGAGCTGTTAGTGTGGGAAGTGGCAGCAGAGAAGATGAAACATCTTCCACTCTCCAACGACGTCCAACGATCCAGGATCATTGAAATTTCCGATGTGCTCGACCAAATCGTCTCAGCCATAAAAGACAACCTATGTCTGATCAGCCTTCAAGTGGATGAGACAACTGATGTCACCAACGCCAGTCAACTGCCTGTGGTTTGTCCACTTTGTTAATTAAGAATCATATGTGGACGGATTTCTCTTTTGAAAAAAGGAACTTGCATCTCAGAGTTGGAAAAAATTTAATGCGGATGAGAGGAGTTTAAATAATTTTTAGGAGGTTCCTAAAGCGCGTTTGAAAAGGATTTACATGGCCTAAAAGCAGAACACCCTCGGACTTGCTTACGCAGTTGCAATTTCTACAAATGACAACCACATAATTACTGAAATATCGTCCAGCGTTGGATAATCCGTTTTGGTAGTAAGCCCAAGTTCGCATTTAAAAGAAGCGGGTAATTTATTCTCTAACCTAAGTTTGGGAGATAGATTCGACCTCGACTTCAGTGCTCTGGTCGGAATTTGGATAATTTTTCTTTCAATAATTCCACTCATTTATAATGAGTGGATTAGTGGGAGAGTATGAATACCAAAGAAATCGGGTACCTGCAACAAATATTTCAGGAAAATCTATAGCGATGAGATGGAGCAACGAGGGAATTCTTTAAATCAATTTCACAAACCGAACAACCATTATTCACTCTACTCATCATCATAATCATTGCAGGCCTTAAACTACTGAGAGAAGCCCTCTCTCATATTTCAAAATCTTTGTCATCATGGTACATTTTGGGGGGCATAAGTTTCCATATTGGCTTAATGCAGGTTGCTATTCAAACAGGAAGAAAACCCTAACATTCTTTTTCAAGTTTATTGGTGCGATAGCTCCGACGTTAGGAGCGTCCCCAAATGTAGTTAGGTGAAGTACTTGAATAAAAGGATATTGAAAGCGTTTCCCTCAGCGCAGAGTAAAAATAGATTAGTTTCGATTTGAAAGATTTTTTTCGCTTTCAGAAAATTCCCAAACGTGTTCACTTTGAGAATTCCTCGTCACGTCTTAGACAAATAAAGAAGGTTTGTTTGCTATCCGTTCGTTTATGAATTTGTTCGTGAAACATGTCCTAATTAAAGCTTGTTCCTCTAAAAGTTTGAAGTTTCTCTGTTTGTTTATGGAGAAAACGGGGAATATAATCTTAAATAATAAATAAAAAAATCGCTTATTTTAGAAAGGAGAAAACCGCGCGACAAGAAAGCTGTAGTTTGTTGAACCTTACCTCTTTCATTCACTTGGGGAGTTACAATAACCTAGTAGTTGTACCACTTAAAACCAACCAACCAATCTTTTGGTGAAACATAGCAAAGTAAGAAGGAAAAATGGGGGTTATACAACGTTCTTGGGGGGTGGGGATGATTCATAGGCTGGTGGCAAACCCCGCAGTGGACACATTCCTGCTCTCCCATACTCTCAGCCGTCTCGTTACGTCCAGGGCGATACAAGAATTTAAGAAACCCTGCTGTCCCAGCAACGAGGGTTAATGGAGCATGACCAATCCTCGGATTTTACGCTCTGCCCAATATACTGCCTGGGTATGATTGTACATAGCATGCATAGATGTATGTTTATGTGTAATAAAGGCGTGTGCATAGTTTTTTTTAAACAAGCCTTGAGTGTCCAGTGGGTGGAGTGGTTTTGGTATGCCCTTGGTGTATATTACATAGTATCTAATTCAAGCAGCCGCCTTGAGGAATCCCGACTAGAGGTCGAAGGTCATCGAGGGATATGACTGCTTGCCTCTTGGTGAAGAAGTCGCAAAGGATCATCTCGTCGTTTGGAGCGAGAATGATCATCGAGGATTTGTATTTGAGGCCATCTTTCCAAACTGTCGAAACCCCTCTACGCATCTTTCTTTTTTTTTGTAATTTGCTTTGTCCCACTTGGGATCTTTTTTGTCTGACTTATTTGAAATCTTTTTGTTAGACCCTTTCTTTTATTATTTTTTTTATGGTGACGTTTTTTAGGCTTTCTCCTTCTGGTCTTATTCATTGTTTCATCAAGATTCAGCCGTGATCATGTGTTCCTTGGCTCGGTTTCTGTCGTTCTTGCATTGGGTAGGTAGCATTTGCACCTACATCCGTCAAAATCTCTCTAGGGAGGATTTCGGCGAGCTTGTTCCAGAGGTCTCCATTTCTTCATTGTAGAAGAGAGTTTACAAGTTCTAGCCAAGCTTGATCATGCAGACTACATGAAGTTTGAAACTCGGGCTATTTTGCGTTGATGATGAAGTTCTCTGTTCTGTACACTTTGTAGCATTGACATGTTTTAAAGGTGTATTGAGCGGGATCGTAAATACAACAGTCTGGAACCGAGTAATGCTAGGCATAATTTTTTTTAATCAGGTTTCGAAATCGGTGAAGTTTTTCAAGTTCGGTGTCACCAAATCCGACTCTTATAGCGCTTATGGCATTACAGAACATAGGTCACTCATACGTGGTATCAAGTGCAACCGGTGAATGAAAAGCGAAGATGGCGACAAAGTAAAATAAGAATATATTCGGACATTGGACATAACAAGTGAGGAATATAGTAGAAGAGGGTTTTAGTAGGAGAAATAGTGGGGAAATAGGGGAAAAATGATAGGAAAGTGAAAATGAAAGGTAGAATGAAAGACAGATCCCTGGTGAAAGGGTATCACTGGCTTTCTTTGCGTTTTGGTTGTGTTTTTTTTATAGTATATAAATATACCATCTGGTAAATGCACTGGGCATTCAAGCCTTTGTAGTAATAAATATTATCTCTACATGGCTTTTTAGAAGATTTTCATCTTCGATTCTGGGTGTTTCACACCTAGATTTGGATTTTTATGTGTTGATTTGTTTTAATTGTTTCTTGGCGATATTTCGCACAAAAATTTGGGGAAGTGTTTATAGAACTAAATTTAGCAAGTGCTAATTTAGTGGCTAAACTCGTTTGGCTTTGTTCATGTTTTGTTGTGTTATGAATGGGGGTTATCTAGCTTTTAAGTGAACTTTGGGTCGACGTTAATGTCATTCAGTAGTCTACTGCTTTTGAAACTAATTGGTCGTCTTAAGTTACGTAAATTGTCAAAGTCAATGTGCTCAAGTACAAACTCGGGAGGGAGGTGCCGGTGCACCTTGTCCCAGATTTTGTTTGCTCTGAGGTGAAGCTCCACGTTTATGGGGGTCATCCCCAGTTCACCATGGAGTTCACTCTGCCTTCTCCCTTCTTTCCTTCGGGTTCCCGTAATGATGTATACTGCCTTATTCTGGACCCTTTGCAGTTTAAGGACTTGGGTCTTGGAAACTACGTTTATAGGGACCGGGGGGTAAAGGAGTTTTGAGCGAATGCACGCATTGTAGATCTTAAGTTTGTTGGAGGTGCTCAGGTTTACGAATTTGAAATAATCACCCAAGTCCCTCCGTGCATTCTGTGTAGTTTTCGCTACATGGCTCCTATACCCACCAGTCGTAATTTGTAGTCCCAGAACCGTGCCCTCCGTGCGGTATGGGATGCGTGCACCCCCCACGCGGATGTCTGCCAGTGTCCTTCGGAATAATGGAATTACACGGAACTTTTGGGCATTGGTGGATATCTTCCATCTTCTCTCGAAAGAGTTGATGTTTTCGATTTCCACTGCCGTACTTCGTGCCATGAAATTCGCATTCCGATAAGGCCCCGTACATATCATTGTTATATCGTCCGCAAATCGGACGTATAAGGAACCCTCAGTCAAGGGTTAGGGAAGGTCTATGGTGTAAATGTTATAGAGCAGGGGACTGATGCACCCGCCTTGCGGCACCCCCGCCTCGAGTTCGAACTCAGGGACGCTATAATCTTTGATACTCAGAAACGCTCTCCTCTCCATCACGTAGTCACAAAGAATCCTCTCAAGTATGGGATTGAGGCCTAGTTGTAGGATCTTATATTGTAGGCCTCTCCTCCATACTTTGTCAAAGTCCTTTTTGACATCGCGTAGCACCAGATTTGCGTGGCGTTTTTCTGATTTTACATTTGCCAACTTCTCGGTAATTACGGCTAGCGCCGTGTCTGTTCCTCGCTTCGCTCGGAAGCCATGTTGTTGGTTGTTGTGAGAGTTGTTATTCTCGAGGAACGTATTTACCCTGTTGGCCAATATCTTCTCCAAGACTTTCCATGAAAATTCTAGGAGAGATATGGGCCTGAAGTTAGCTGGACTGTCCGGTGGCTTACCGGCTTTTGGAATGAATATCATTTTCGCTACCTTCCAGTGGTCAGGGAAGTAACCCACGTTTAGGCATGCGTTCATGATATTCATGAGCCTCAATAAGGTATTGGGCGGGGCTCGAATAAAATTCTCCTTCGTCAGTCCTGTACGCCCCGGTGCTCACTGTCGAAAGGATTTTAAGGTCATAGAGAGTTCCTCGGCAGTAATTCTACCGCCGAGTCCCTCCATTTCCCTATACTGTGATACACAATGGTGAGGGTGCGTTCTGTGTATTTGATCATTCAGGTCGTTAATAATTCCGTCTTCGAAGTCCAAATCGAAGTCATCATTCTCTTCTGGGGATATCTTAAATATAGATGCCCCAAAGAGTCTGAATTCCTCTTCGATTCTTTCCACGTCAGAAATTTCAATGTCATTACGTTTAAGTTTGATAGTCTTTGCTGGCTGTCCGCCTTTTAGTCGTTTTACCGTCTTCCAGAATGTACGTGAGTCAGTTTCTACATTTAGTCCGTCAATTAAATTATTTCAGAGTACATTCTGTTGGTCCCTTATTAGAGTCATTAGTTCGTCACGTATGAGTCGTGTTTATCGGTGTGTGTTGATGTTGGGGCCAGTGAGGTTCACTTCATTGATCTGTTCCTTATATTCCCTCGCGAGGGTTTTCATTCTAGGGGTCTATGAGGGGGCAGGAAGAGTTTTAAATTTAACTCGGGGGACGGCTTCCTTGTCGGCTTTTAATAAATTTTCATTTAATTTATCCAACTCTTCGTCAATTTCTTCTAGGGAGGCATTATTTAAGGGTTCTGGGTTATAACTTTCAAGGAGTTGTTTATACTTATCCCAGTTGGCTCGAGCGTAGCTCTTCCGCTCTGGGATAGGGATTTGAATGGGGGAGGTTGAGACTTTAATAAGGATAGCCTGGTGGTCGCTGGGAATAGGGGGGCCCGGCTCAATGAAGTAATTATATGGGAACATATTGCTGGTTAGTACAATGTCTGGTTTGGTGGCTGACCTGTCAGTAATGAATGTGGGGAAGTCTGGTCCAATTCTAGTCATAATGTGTCTATCAATAAGTGTCTCGAGATTCCTGCCTGCTGGGTTGGTCGACGTATAACCGGAGGCAGCGCTTCTTGCATCGAGGTCACCGGCAAAGAGAACGGTTCTGCCGTGACCACATAACTGCAGGAAGTTTGGAAGGGGCAAATACCCTCTCCTTGGGGGTTGGTACCCCGTTGCCAGGACCAGGGGTCCAACTGCCATACGGACCTCCACAGCAAGGTAAGATTCGTCGAGTCCACTTATTGATCTGAAGTCAAGACCTCTTTTCACAGCTATGGCGCATCCGTCAAAACGTTCTCCGCTGTGATTTTTGGTCAAGACTTCGTAGGGAAAGATTTTTATTGGGTTAGCGTCGTTTATTCCATGTTCGGAAATAAATATAACGTCTGGGTCGCATTGTCTTAATACGTTTCCGTATACTATTTTTTTGTTTGTCCATCCGTCAGAGTTCAAGTGTAATTTTTTAGAGTCGTCATTATGTAGTTCACTTAAGGGTTTTCGAGTGTAATATGATGTTTTTAGGACTTATTCTCTTACGAGCTTAGGTCCTTGTGGAGTGTTTGGGGGCGTTATGGTTTTTGCTGTACGTTTTTTTCTGTATTCGCCGTCGGTAAGGGTTATAAGAGAGTCCGGAGTCAGTTTAATCAGGCCTTGGAGTAAAGCCTCCTCGACCTGTTTTTTACTGAGCTCGTCCGAGGTGAATTCCCATTTGTATATTCCGGCTATTAAGCCTTCGGATACATCTAGGGCATCCATCTCCTTAGGAAAAGGGGACCTTTCGGCAGCGAATACCCTCAAGTTAATTTTTCTCGAATGGTATGCGTGCCTAGATTCCCTCTTGCAAGAAGAGGACGATCTCGGGCGTCTCTTGGGCTGCGAGGTTTTCCGAGAGCGGGGTGAACGTGCTCTTCCCTCGGCTCTCGCAACTCCAGTCTCCGTAACTTCATTATTGACCTTGGTGGGTGTGTTTGCGTGGGTGGTTTTGTTTTGGTGGGTTCTTTCGCTTGTTTTTGTTCCTTGCGTGCTTTTGCAGCCTGGATCCTGGGGTCCCTGGAGGAAGCTGGGGTTGTGGCATTGCTGGGGGTTGGGAGCTTCTGACAACTAGTCTCTCACTGGGGTTTGAGACTAATTTTCAGAATCTCTTCTGACCGCGGGTTCGAGGGGAACCACATCTTCTCCATTCCATTATTAGTTAGCATCTTATTAAGCTCATCTGCAAAGCACCCCGGGGAGGAGAGATTCGCAATATGAGCATAATATATGCAACACATAATTTTCGTCGAGTTTTCATTCTCGACGTGGAGAAATGTAGGGTTGCCTTTCGACTCCGCTACCGCAGCTTTTGCAACCTTGGCATAAGTGGTGTTGGCTTTCGTTTCCTCTTCCAGTTTTTTTTAGTGTGGCTTTTTTCTTAAGAATTTGTTTTTTGACAGGGCAGGCCATGGAGAGTGTTTTATGTTCCCCGGCGCAGTTAAGACACTTCATGTAGGTGCTTTTGCAGCTCCTCCAAAAGTGGTTGTCCGATGCGCAGATAGAACACAAAATAGCATTTCCTTTGGGGCAGTTGGCTGTAGTGTGCTCCTCATACTTATAGCATTTGAAGCACATTTGGAGGTCGATAAACTCCTCGCGTTCGACCTGCTCGGGGCAGATCCGAACGTTAAAGAGGAGCATATTGCACTCCGTAGACTTTACCGCCATCGCCGAATCCGCGAAAACAATTTTAAAGACGTGCGTATAGTCCTTGAACTTAAGGACTTCCGCTACTTTGGCCCGGGGGTGGTTCTTTTCGACCTCAGCATGAACTTCTTCGATGCTGTGGCCACCAACCCAAGGATCGAGGCGTCGAAGGATGATGCTGCGATGAGTCTTTATTTGTGGAGGTGTGTGGGGTCTGAGATTGATTTTTTTCAAGGATTCAGCTGCTTTTTGGGAGGTGAGGACTTCACAGTCACTCTCCTTTTGGCAGATAGCTGAATATCCATTGTGAGTTTCGATTAGTCTGACTAGGGTTACCCCTAGTTCTCCGTGGGTGATGGCGAAGACCTCTCCCCGATCTGGCTTGGGGCCATCGGAGAGGGTCCTCAGTGGTATCCGCCGAGTCTCCCTCATTTATTTCTCCATTTCCGCATAGGGTCTGAAGAAATAAATTTTACGAAGACTCGGAGTGTTTGGCTATGTTCGTGTGTGTGTTTTGTGTGATATTTTTCACCAGTGAGAAAAAGAGTGGGTCAAAGTGAGTAGTCCCTGTCCAAAAACAAAAAACAACCCGAGCAAAATGGCACTTTACCTTAGGTGCAGGCGCTTTTCGATAGCCTGCAGATCTTAGGTTCACCTTAAAGGGAGTCCGGTGTGGAAAACGGAGGGGGAGGGCGGAAGCAAGCTCACCCTCGCTACCGACGCACGAAGCGAGTGAAAATTCACTTTTTGATTGCAAAAACGCAATGTCACTAACGAACGTAGGCTCAATCAGTACTCCTGAGCGAGCAATCACTAAACGCGCGAAAATAACAATTTCACAAATCGTATGCGAAGTCAAACGTAAGGTTGGCTTTATCAGAACACACGTGAGAAGAGCAAGACTTACTCAGGCAAGCAAAGCAGTCGATATATTCGTGAAAGGAACATGGAAGTCCTAATTTGGGGTAAGGTAATTTTAGCCAAGATAAATAACTCCCTAAAAATAGGAAATTAACCATATCCTAAGGAGCCAAAGACAGGTACAAGAAAGTAATTTATGTTACTGATTTACACTAGTGCAGGTGTTCTTAATAAAGTACCTCATATGGAAACTGGTTCTTGGAGCTATCCAAAAACGGCATACTGGAAAATATTAAATTAATTGAAATTCGGGCCATGAGTGGCAAGTATTACTAACTAGCAACTACGAGTAGGAAGTGACTAAGTGGCAACTATAAATGGGAGTGAGTACGAGGCGGAAAACAGTCAGCGCTTTGCTGTGGCGATGTAAGGGTTGGTTATTCGTACGTATATCACTTTATCTACTATAATTAGGTATTTTATTTTAGATACTAACAGTTGTTGTTTCATTCATATTTATTTATATATTAATTTGTTTTATATATGTATTTATATTGCGTGTCATTTATTTATCTATCGTTTGATGTTCCGTGAAGCAACGAAGCGTAGTTTTTGCGACCATAGCCCAGCTTACCCGGAAATCCTGGAGCCGTTATTTTTCCTCCCGTCTCTCGTTCCTAGTGACAAGTGCTCTGTTGCCATGTGAATGAGTGTGTGTTATGGGGGAGATTGTAGGTCAGTATGTGTAATTTTAATTAATAAAACCTTTAAATTATTATATTTGTATGATCAGGCATTCTATTTGTTGAATTTGCATTGTTGCAGGTGTGTTGGCATTCTACACAAGACTCGAACATGCCCACCAAGAGGGAAGAGTGGTCTGAGACATGTGTGGCATTTCGGCCCTTCAAATGAAAAGAGCCGGGTGCGAGCAGAAGGGCACACTTCCTGCATTTGGGTTTACTCCTGCTTAAAGACCTTTGCGTCGATGATCTTATAAAGTGGCTCTCCAAATTGCAAAAGAGAAAGTAGCCCCCAACCTCGCTGAGAAAGTGATCAAGCTTTGTGCTCTCTGCATGGCTGAGCTGGTAGTGGGGAAAGAGGCAGCAAAGAAGATGAAACAAATTCTACTCTCCAACGACGTCCTACGATCCAGGATCAATGAAATTTCCGATGTGCTCGACCGAATCGTCTCAGCCATAAAAGACAACCTATGTCTGATCAGCCTTCAAGTGGATGAGACAATTGATGTCACCAAGGTCAGTCAACTGCTTGTGGTTTGTACATTTTGTCAAGTAAGAATCATACGGGGGGCGGTCAATAAGTTTTGCGAATCGGTAGAGCAAAACGGAGGAAGGGGGATGGCTGTTTGTGGCGGTGTTAGGACACGTTATGACAAGTCAGGACCTGCAGCCGCACACTCCTGCCTCGTCTATTTAAGAAGCAGTAGCTGATCGCAGATCGTCAGTCACAAATTTTTCAACAATAGAGAAGGTTGAGCACCGCGCATTGATCAAATTTTTACCAAGGAAGGCAAGAATGCAAAAGAGATCCATGAACGCATGGTTACAGTGTACACTGACACTTCCCCTTCCTATGCAACCATTGCTCGCTGAAATAGGGTGTTCCGCCATGGTCGTGAGTCCCTTGAAGATGACCCCCGTCCAGGACGCCCGTCTGACGTGACCAACGAGGACAATGTGGCCCATGTGGAGAGGATGATCCTCGAAAATCGACGGGTGAAGGTCGAAGAAATCGATCGAGAACTTGGAATATCACATGGAAGTGTTATCAACATCATCCACGACAATTTGGCTATGACCAAGGTAGCAGTGGGCCCCTGTTGGTTCCCTAGAAACCTAACGCCCCATGATCGACTTCGACGTCGTCAAAGTTCACAAGGCCAGAGTTGCACAAGCTGCCGTGCGTGAGTGCGGATTCGAGGAGCTCAACCATTTCCCCTACAGTCCAGATCTGGCCCCTAGCGAATACTTTTTATTCCGCCAGCTCAAGGCTGCACTGCGTGGACGCCGGTTTGGGGACGATGAGGATGTCCAGCTCGCCGTCCAGGAGTGGATTGAAGAGCAGTCGGGAGATTTCTGGTTGTCGGGAATTCGAAGCCTCAAGGACAAGTGGCGCAAGTGCATTGAAGTCGAGGGTAGTTATATTGAAAAATAATAAAACACTTTAAATCATATCTCGTTTCCTTATATCCGAATTGCAAAACTTACTGACCTCCCCTCGTATGTGGACGGATTTCTCTTCTGAAAAAAAAGGCACATGTAGCTCACAGTCGAAAGAAAATCATGCCGAATGAGCACAAATAGTGTTGTATACAATAATGTAATGTAGAAAATGTATAATAATGTAATGTGTACTGCTTTATTCATTTATTTACCTGAGAATAAAAAAAAGAGGCGATAGAATTCAACTGTTTGTTCATAGCAGTCCTGTTTTCCCTTTTTACAAGAAATTAAAAGTAGTAGGCTAATATTAAAGAAGGGGTATCAGGTTAAATTTTGGGTATCGGGGCTGAAAAACTTTAAGAAGCACTGCACTTGTTGAAAGGACAACTAAGTTGTGAAGATCTGTCATGTTACTCGAGATTTTTACTTAGCCTGGCCGAGTGGCGTACCTAAAGAGGGTGCTGAGGGTGCACAAATTTAAAAGTTACCCCGGGCCCCCGCTGGAGGGGGGCTCCAAACGAGTGTCTCATCCCTTTTTTGAATGACAAAAACAGTTAATAAAACGGTTAAATATAAAGGCCCATGAAAAATATAGACAAATATTAACTCGAGCATTAGTCAAGCAAGGTAGAAGAAGTTACTTAAAGTGAAATTTTTGCGATGCCGTTCCTACCTGCTTTGTTTTATAATCAATCTAAATAAGAAGTTTCCAATTTGTGCTACCGGCTTTGTTTTTATATCAGTCTAAATCAGAAGTTTTCAATTTGTGCTACAGGCTTTGTTTTTATAATCAGTCTAAATCAGAAGTTTACAATTTGTGCTACAGACTTTGTTTTTTATAATGAGTCTAAATCAGGAGTTTTCAATTTGTGTTACAGGCTTTGTTTTATATTCAGTCTAAATCAGGAATTTCCAATTTGTGCTACAGGCTTTGTTTTATAATCAGTTTAAATCAGGAGTTTCCAATTTGTGTTACAGGCTTTGTTTTATAATCAGTCTAAATAAGAAGTTTTCAATTTGTGCTACAGGCTTTGTTTTATAATCAGTCTAAATCAGAAGTTTTCAATTTGTGCTACAGGCTTTGTTTTTTATAATCAGTCTAAATCAGAAGTTTTCAATTTGTGCTACAGGCTTTGTTTTTGTAATCAGTCTAAATTAGGAGTTTTCAATTTGTGTTACAGACTTTGTTTTATGTTCAGTCTAAATCAGGAATTTCCAATTTGTGCTACAGGCTTTGTTTTATAATCAGTCTAAATCAAGAGTTTCCAATTTGTGTTACAGGCTTTGTTTTATAATCAGTCTAAATAAGAAGTTCCCAATTTGTGCCACAGGCTTTGTTTTTATAATCAGTCTAAATCAGAAGTTTTAAATTTGTGCTACAGGCTTTGTTTTTGTAATCAGTCTAAATCAGGAGTTTTCAATTTATGTTACAGACTTTGTTTTATGTTCAGTCTAAATCAGGAATTTCCAATTTGTGCTACCGGCTTTGTTTTATAATCAGTCTAAATAAGAAGTTTCCAATTTGTGCCACAGGCTTTGTTTTTTATAATCAGTCTAAATCAGAAGTTTTCAATTTGTGCTACAGGCTTTGTTTTTGTAATCAGTCTAAATCAGGAGTTTTCAATTTGTGTTACAGACTTTGTTTTATGTTCAGTCTAAATCAGGAATTTCCAATTTGTGTTACAGGCTTTGTTTTATAATCAGTCTAAATCAGGAGTTTCCAATTTGTGTTACGGGCTTTGTTTTATAATCAGTCTAAATTAAGAATTTCCAAATTGTGTTACAGACTTTGTTTTATGTTCAGTCTAAATCATTAGTTTCCAATTTGTGTTACAGCTTTGTTTCGCAATCAGTCTAAATCACGAGTTTTCAATATTTGCTGCAGGCTTTATTTTACAATCAGTCTAAATGAGAAGTTTCCAATTTGTGTTACAGGCTTTGTTTTATAATCAGTCTAAATAAGAAGTTTCCAATTTGTGCTACAGGCTTTGTTTTTTTATAATCAGTCTAAATCAGAAGTTTACAATTTGTGCTACAGGCTTTGTTTTATAATCAGTCTAAATAAGAAGTTTCTAATTTGTGCTACAGGCTTTGTTTTTTAATCAGTCTAAATAAAGGGTTTTCAATTTATGTTATAGGCTTTGTTTTATAATTATTCTAAATCAGGAGTTTCCAATTTGTGCTATAGGCTTTGTTTTATAATCAGTCTAAATCAGGAGTTTCCAATTTTTGCTACAGGCTTTTTTTATAATCAGTCTAAATCAAGAGTTTCCAATTTGTGCTAGAGGCTTTGTTTTATAATCAGTCTAAATCAGGAATTTCCAATTTGTGCTACAGGCTTTGTTTTATAATCAGTCTAAATCAGGAGTTTCTAATTTGTGCTACAGGCTTTGTTTTTTAATCAGTCTAAATCAAGAGTTTCCAATTTGTGTTACAGGCTTTGTTTTATAATCAGTCTAAATAAGAAGTTTCGAATTTGCGCTACAGGCTTTGTTTTTTATAATCAGTCTAAACCTGAAGTTTTCAATTTGTGCTACAGGCTTTGTTTTTGTAATCAGCCTAAATCAGGAGTTTTCAATTTGTGTTACAGACTTTGTTTTATGTTCAGTCTAAATCAGGAATTTCCAATTTGTGCTACAGGCTTTGTTTTATAATCAGTCTAAATCAGGAGTTTCCAATTTGTGTTACAGGCTTTGTTTTATAATCAGTCTAAATAAGAAGTTTCTAATTTGTGCGACAGGCTTTGTTTTTTAATCAGTCTAAATCAAGGGGTTTCAATTTATGTTATAGGCTTTGTTTTATAATTAGTCTAAATCAGGAGTTTCCAATTTGTGCTACAGGCTTTGTTTTATAATCAGTCTAAATCAGGAATTTCCAATTTGTGCTACAGGCTTTGTTTTATAATCAGTCTAAATCAAGAGTTTCCAATTTGTGCTACAGGCTTTGTTTTATAATCAGTCTAAATAAGAAGTTTCCAATTTGTGCTACCGGCTTTGTTTTATAATCAGTCTAAATCAGGAGTTTCCAATTTGTGCTACAGGCTTTGTTTTTTAATCAGTCTAAATCAAGAGTTTCCAATTTGTGCTACAGGCTTTGTTTTATAATCAGTCTAAATCAGGAATTTCCAATTTGTGCTACAGGCTTTGTTTTATAATCAGTCTAAATCAGGAGTTTCCAATTTGTGCTACAGGCTTTGTTTTATAATCAGTCTAAATCAAGAGTTTCCAATTTGTGTTACAGGCTTTGTTTTATAATCAGTCTAAATCAGGAAATTCCAATTTGTGCTACAGGCTTTGTTTTATAATCAGTCTAAATCAGGAATTTCCAATTTGTGCTACAGGCTTTATTTTATAATCAGTCTAAATCAAGGGTTTTCAATTTATGTTATAGGCTTTGTTTTATAATTAGTCTAAATCAGGAGGAATTTCCAATATAAATTTTACCTGGTATATTTGATAAATGTAATACCTCGGTTTCACATTTCGTTGTTTTATTTCTTGTCATCCTACAAAAGTGTTCTGTATTAAAGCGTTTAAAATGACTTTTATTGTTGCTGGATCAGACTGATGGAATGTATCAATATGAATTTTGACTCGTATATTTATTCAATATGTTATATCTCGCTTTCACATTTTGTAGTTTATTCTTTTAATCATACCAGAGTGCACATAAATATTGCAAGATCAGTTATGTCATTCATGATGTCAAATATTCATTGTTGGGGGGGCCCAAAAGGAGAGAATGCCCCCGGACCATCAAAGCCCCTAGCTACGCCACTCGCCTGGAAAGCAATATCAGACTTGTCAGATTGGTTTTGATAAAATCGATCGCAACATTTCTTTAAAGAAGATTTTTTTAATGTATTTTTAAAACACGATATAGTTTAATAATTAAAAAATGTATTAAATTACAAAGGTATTTATTATCATCAGCACCGCAATTTTCCGGTTGGAGCGGTCTCGGTAGAGTCTGGAATCATTTACAAGTAACAGTTTAAGAATTATTATTTGGGAAACGCCAAAATGAGGAATAAATGGCTATTTCAGTCTTTTGTACCTAATTTTTTTTGGTTTTAAAAAGTTTTATTTTAATTTTACACATCATTATTAACTTTTTTCTAAGAAATTAATAATTAACCATACAACGCTTCACATATGACAGAAGGCGGATAAATTAATCAGGACAAACTCGTCTTAAAAGGGAAAATCTTTTACGGAAACGGAAAAAACTGACAACTTTATCTCCGCCCAAATTGTACGATATTTTTCGTCACAATCAGGCACCAATTCTAAGCTGGTCGGTCGCTTCCGACCTGAGGTTCATCATTAGTGATATTTTGGATTGCAATTTCTCTTTTGTCTCAGAGATGGCGTTATTAAGGGGTGTGTGATATTAAATCATTTGGTGCGAAATTACGAAGCATTTTAGTTTCGTGAAACCTTTTAAATTGTTACGGTAAGCTCCCTAACTATATAATTCAAGTATATGTATATTTAAATCCTAGTCTCTTAAGCATCACTTTGTATTGATATATATTATATATATATATATATATATATATATATATATATATATATATATATATATATATATATATATATATATATATATATATATATATATATATATATATATATATATATATATATATATATATATATATATATATATATATATATATATATATATACTATTGAAGTCCACAACTGTGGCAGCGTGTTTAATTTTAACTTGTATTTTTTTAATATTTCTTACAAGTTTTTTAACGAGGTCTTCGAGGCGAGAAAAAACATCCGCGAACGACATTCTTTATTCCTAGACGTCTTTCAACCCTGTTAGGTCATCTTCAGGGAATGAACAGAAATGAAATTATTCTTACGTTTTACTTCTTGAAAAAGGTAGAATTAAAAGTGTATAGTCATAATATAGTGGATAGGGTCGTTTAGGACAAAGTGGTGAAGAGGAATGAGTAAGAGTTAGAGTTAGTTGCTGGGTGACCAGCCAACTCTTTGGGTCTTATTTTTGGTAATACTTCAGTTTAGGGGCGCACAATAGGGGGCGCTGTTTCTTGGCTACTATTTTGGGCTACAATCTAAGCCTTATGACATCAGACGGTAGCTTCAAATGTGGCCAATCACGGCGTTGTATTTGTTTTGTTATTTTGTTTTCAGCCTTTATTATTTAATAAATGCCTCCACTTCTACTTAATTATATTATTTAGTAATGCATTGATTTTTTTTATAATTACTAATGTATTAATCTTTGTATGTTTCGTTTAACTATTTTTGTGAAACTAAACCATTAATTCCACACACTGGCAACCCTTAATTCAACCTTATTTTAAACATTGGCAACCCTGAAACCGAGCAGTTAAAAGAGCGCGATTCCTGTGAATACGGTTTTTTCGACTTCAATACGAGTGTGTTAATTCCTCGGTCAATTTAATAGACTTTTCTATAGATCGTGGTCTCATTTAAAAGAAGCGCGGCTCAATTATAATAGTGAAAGGTGGAGATAGGGTAAACCTGAAGATCTGCGTCACGCGCTCGCCTCCGCTGTTCCCCGGTCCGGCCGCATAATATTTCGTCCATGTTCCAATATGTTTCACCTTTTTTGACTAATTTCGAGTTACGGCTCGTGAAGGAGATCGCCCTGTGATGACCGTGAGATTTCAATCAATTGGGGGGGTCTGGGGGGTGCAGCCCCCAGTAAATAATCGTAATTGTTTAAAGAATAATGTTCTGACGTTTTTGTTTTTTAAAACAAATCGTTTCTGCGCGTCTGAACGAAACATAAAAGCAACTTAGTCCCGATAAATTTCGGCTGAAATCTATTTCCAAAGTAACTAAAATTTTTAAAATTTTTGGCGGCAATAGCCTAAATTAGGTGTCGCTATTGTCTTTGTTATTTTGATAAACGTTCGATCGGCTCTGCACGTTTATCGAAATAATAAACACGATAGTGTAGCCTACTTTAGGCTATTTTCGCCCAAAAATTAACATTTTTAGTTACTTTCGAAATGAGGGGCTTCGCCTTTTTACGTCTGAGGTCATAAGGCCTAAATTGTAGCCCAAATTTGTAGCCCAGAAACAGCGCCCCTAAACTGAAGAATTACCTTTCTTTTTTATTTTTCTTTATTAGTCTTCTTTATTCTTTAATGGGTCTCTCGCCCCTCTGTAGTTCTTCGATGTTTCTTGTTTTTGTTTTGTTGTTTGTTGCTGATTTCCCTACTATGTGATTTCTTTATTGGCTTTGCAATTTCACCCTGCAGTGAATCTTGGGGGCGGTTTTTCCCTAGAAAGGGTCTACCGCTTCTAAAGTTACCGCGGTTATTTATTTTGTGGTTATGCGGGATTTCAATCGCTCTTTTTTCGTCTTCGTTCATTATACGATCCAGTTTGTCCCACACCTTCAAAGCTCTTCTGTGTAAAGACACGTTTTGGTTGATAGTTCTATTTCGTTGTGCAGATCTCGTGTTTTTTTACGTTCTCTCCTTCTTGTATTAGTGATGATAAATACCGCTGAATTTTGTACTCTCTGAAGTTTCATTACGCTTGTTTTCGAGAGACGGTTCATTGGGATAGCTGGGTAGAGCAACGTGGCTTTGCAGATAGCGCTGTATATTTTCTCTTTGTTTTCTCTCTTTAGGTTCCTAAGTTTGAATAGTTTTGTTAGATGTGCTTTTGCCTGTTTAATTCTTTCTGTAATGTGTTTGCCATAGCTATTTCGGGTGATTTTTAGCCCGAGTACCTTTCCTTCGTTTAAGTAGCGGTATCTTTTCTCTTCAACCTCTACTTTTGAGGTCAAGCGCTTCCCTACTGAAATAATGAAACACTTTTTGGGATTGGTGCGAATTTTCGACTTTCGCTCAAATTCATTAATGTTAGCAATTTCGGCCGCTGTGATTCTGGGCATGGATGGAGGATGCCTGTATGTATACTGTTCGCCACTATCGTAATGTCGTCGGCGAATTGGATATATGTCGTATCGTGGACAGGCCTTGGTAAATCCATTGTATATATACTATAAAGTGTTGGACTTATAGAGCTCCCTTGGGGAACACCTTGAAGGATTTCGAAGTCTGGGCAATCGAAGCCTGCTTGTTGAAATAAACGCCGACCTGTCTGTTACATAGTCGCAAAGGCCTTTGGTTAGGGAGGAGGGTATCCCTAGTCTCTTGATTTTATATTTCAGGTCTATCTTCTAAACTTTATCAAAGGCCTTTTTGGACGTCTCTGAGTATGATGTCTATATAGCTTTTATCATATTTGGCCTTTGCAATTGATTTGACCAGAATGCCCAGGGCTGTCTCGGTCCTTCTGTTCTTTCTGAATCCGTGTTGATGGTTTGGAATCAGTGTTCTCTCTTCCAGGTACTTGACTAATCTATCGTTTATGGCTCTCTCCATTAATTTTGCCTCTGTCTCCAGTAGTATGATTGGCCTAAAGTTTCCTTTGTTATTTAGTGGCTTACCAGGTTTCGGTAGAAAGATAATATTCCCCCTTTTTAGTGCATCTGAGAAGTATCTTGCGCTTAGAGAGGCGTTAAATACTGCTGCTATTTTTGACAAAAATGTGACTGGTGCTCGTATTAGGTTTTCTTTTGTTATCCCTGATGCCCCAGGTGCCTTATGTTTAGTAGCCCTAAACGTTATTTGTATTTCTTGTAGGGTGATCGGTTCGATTGCTTGCTCTACTAGTAGTGTTGGTGAAGCAGCTATGTTGGGGACTATTTCTTAGCGGTTTTGCTCCAAGTCTTCTACCACTCTTGCTTAGTGGTCGCCGTCGAATTCCTCTTTTTCGTTGGAGAGATATAAAAAACCGTCCTCCAGTGCTCTCGGAAGGTTTCTTCAATTTTATGGGGCTCCTTTTCCTTTCCATCTTCATTTTGGAGGTTGATTCTCAACCTCGGCTTTCTTTTTCCCCTGGTGATGTTAAATTTTTTGCCATTGTTTAGTAGGATTTAGTTCATCGTCTATGGCTTCCACGAAAAGGTCCCACCTTCTGTTTCTTTCTAGTGCTATTTCCTCTATTAGTTGGGTCTTTCACACACCACATTTTTGCTCGGGCTCCTCTCTGAAGGCCATATCGTTTGAATGAATCTCTTTATATTCCCTTTCGAGATTTCCTATTTGGGCGGATCTGATTGGGTGCGGTAAAGATCTATACGTCGCAGTGGGAACATGTTTTCTCTCTTCCCTGACAAGCGCCTCCATGATGCCTTCAATCTCCTGGTCTATTTCTGACAGTGAAGCCTCAGTTGGGTCTCTCTGTTCGTAATTGGCAAGTTTTTCTTCGTAGCTGGTCAAATCAGCGTGCCTATATGATTTCCTCGGTGGGCACTTAACTTGAATGGGATCCATAGATAAAGTCATGACCACCATTTCGTGGTCGCTAGTTGATGGAAGGTCTTTCTCTATGTTGTAATTGAACTGAAGGTTCAGGGTTGCCAAAACTATATCTGGTTTCGTAGCTCTATTTTAGCCCAGATAAGTTGGAAATTCCGGTCCTAGACGCTCTACTATTCCCCTTTCCAATAATAGGTCAAGGTTTCTTCCGGCTCTGTTGTAGTTCCGAGTGTAGTCGGAGGCTCTACTCCGGGCATTTAAGTCACCCATCAAGACTGTTTGGTCTCTGTGGCCAAAGATTTCTGTAAAATTGTGGAGAGGCAAGAAATCTCTCCTTGGGGCTTGGTAGCCAGTTGCAACTATTAGATTGCCTGTTGTTGTTTAAATGCTATTCGCTAGATATGCTTCGTCAAGGTCTTTGTGTTTTTGAAGCTTATATCATTTCTGATTGCTATAGCGACTCCGTCATAATTGATGTCGTTTGTGGTTGTTATAATTACAGTGTAATTAAACATATTGATTTTATTTATTTTGGGGTCGATGTTAATCTTGTTTAGTAGAATGATATCCGGGTCTTCTTTTAAATATGCGTTGCTCAGAGAGAATCTCTTCTCATTCCATCCAGCTACGTTGTGGCTTATTATTTTTAATTTTCTTGCGTGGGCCATTATTTATGTTTTCTTTCTTTCCGGCTTCCTTTCCTCTCTGCTTTATACGCTTCACGCTCAATGGGCAATTTTGTCCTTCCACATCTTTTTTTTTCTTGAATTCTTCTTTCTTTAGCGTATAACATAGATCCTGCGGGATTTCTAAGTTGCCTGCCGTTATCATTGTGAATACCTCGCGTTCTGTATACGGGCCTTCGTTTTCGTATTTATTATAGTGTCCTTTTTTATACCTTGTACTAGATCATCGTTGTTATCGAGGAAGGGCTTTTACCTCAGGATCGTAAATCTTTAGGTTGAAGCTTTGTTGTTCCTCATCGCTTTCTTTCTCAAGTTTTGGAGAGGGAACCAAGCTCATTCCTTTTTGGGTTTGGTTTGCTGTGTTGGTATCCTTATCGGTGTTCTATCTCCATCCCTTCTTGTCTTTTTTTGCGTAGTCTTCCTTAGTCGTGGGTCTCTATTCGTTGCTCGGTGGGTCTCTGGAATTTTCTCTTAGTAGGGGTCGTTTGCTGCTCTTTGGTCCTGTCTAAATTTGTTGTTTTATACTGGACGCTCAGTATGTCCGCTGATGGGGGGTTTTCAGGGAACCACATTTCGTCTAAACCGTTGTTTTTCAACATTAGATTTAATTCCCGTGAATATGAGCTCGGATTTGCTACGTTCAACATGTGTGCGTGTAGAATACGAGCTAATATATTCAAAGACTCCCTTTGTTTAACTTCGATTTCGTTTTTTACCGGTTGGATTTTTTTCAGGCGGGGCTTTAGCGACTTTAGCGAATGTATGATTCTGTTTTTCTTCTTCTGCTCTAGCCCTCTCTCTTTTCCTTTTTTCGATTTGTTCACGCTTCATCGGGCATGCCATTGCCAGGGGGCGACGGTTTCCATTGCAATTTATACATTTTTTTATTTGAGAATTAAATTCCCGCCACATGTTTTTTATCACTACACTCGGAACACCATTTAATCTCTTTTATCAGACAGTCCCTTGTGTTGTGCTTTTCCAGCGCATAACAGTTGAAGCAAGTTTTTATGCTGATAAATTCATCTGTCTTTATTTGATCAGGTGTGATCGTGAAATTAAACGCGAGAATACCTGATTCCTTCGCCTCCATGGCCATATTCGTTTCACGGAATATTACTTTGAAAATGTGTGAATACTCCGTATTGTTTGCATGATTGATGAATTTTATGACTTGTTTAACTTTTGCCTATGATTGTGCTCTCTCTATTTCCTCTTTTATTTCGTCCGCGTTATGGTCTCCTATCCAGGGGTCAATTTGACGGCAGTATACTTTCTTCTGGGCCTCTATTTGCGGGGGCACTTATCCTCTAATCCAATCTTTGTTAGTTCGTCCGTAGCTTTTTCCGAAAGAATTTTATCCACATCTCGGTCGTTTTGGCAAATTGCAATGTAGGAATTAGTGTAGTCTAGTAGCCTAATTTCCCGTAGATATTTCGGAATACGTTTGTCCTGTCGGATTTTTGCGCACCCTTCTGGACGCGCAAAGGGACCCGTTTAGCAGTGTCCATCTTCTTACTAACCAGTTCTTTTCTTTTTCTTCATCGGCTAAAGAGGAGGAAAAAGAGAGGTGGTGTGAGGTTTAGAGGAAGATATAGCTTGCTCTTATATCCGTTTATTCTAATCGGCTTATTCAGTTGGCGAGTCGGTATTCCCTACCTACCTACCTACACCCTAACCCTAAGAGTGTTTGCCCCACCTGACTCACCTGACTTGTGTCCACCGCTCACACGGATTCTAACCCATCCCGGGCTATCTAAGGAGACTTCAAGCCTTCCCACCCGACTCGCCCTAAAGAGGGTGGATAGGAAAGTATGAGTACGTCTTTGTGAAGAGTGCAGTAATGGTCTCGTCAGACAGTTGAGGTCTCTTTTGTGACTTTTTTCTTGAGTGAAGAACGATGCAAAAACGATGAAGCTCGCTTTACAAAGTCAACGGTATAGATTGAGTATGCTTCTTCGTAAGTAAGAATAAAATATCTGCCATCCGTCGGAATTATTCACAAATTGCTACAGTATATATAGTCTTTCTACGTGAATATAAGTATTACAAATATTTGCCAATCATGGCGATGGAAAGTTATTCGCTGGTTACACTTGACATGTATACGTAAATTTTTCTCGACGAATAATATTCGTGCTTTTCTGAATTCTTACGTTCGAAGTAAGGACACGCGAGCCGAGCCACCTAATTAAAAAAAAAGCCCTACGGTTGTCTTTGGAAAGAGTAAATACCATTTATTTCTTCTGTCACACAAAACTGACATGAGCGCTTAAGCTCCCTACATCGTTCCCCGCCGACGGGTACAGTTCAATCGTGGACCTAGACTGCTCATAACCCTCGTCCCAACTATACCAATCGACTGTGATATGGCATAATTATGGGAATTGACGGAAGCTGGTTTGAGGAGTAGCCCACAGCAGAAACCAATTTCAGAGGCTCCCAGGGATGAGGGACGGACTGCGAACTCCGTTTGATTTAGCTTTTAGCTTTATCGATGGGGGTTTACCGCCCAGGATCATAGAGGGACAAACAACCGTCTCTATGCTATGAATGATGCAGTCGCGAATTTAAAACCCCCTCAAGGGGGTGGCACCCCCGGTTGAAGGAAGTTGATTAGTCCTTCATTCATCATCAAGTCCGCCATAATTCACCCCTTGGGAGGACCCCTTCCCGGGCCCATCCCTTCATCATCCACCACCCCATTAATTAGAGTATTGGTTCACGGAAGCACGGGGCCGTACTACGGCGGGGACACTCCTTTTCTGAATTTACATCTCGCTCACCTAAGCACATAACACATCACTCACATTAAACTGTCATTCACATAACACAATTCGAGAAAGAAGAAGAGGAAAAAAAGAAGAGGACCAACTTGGAACAAGGACCCCCCTCCTCTTCAGGGGAGATGGATACAACGAAGAGAGTCCCCCTCAGGGATCTCCCCGGCCATGCAGTTCCGGCCAAAGCTGAGGTGGCCTGGTTCTATTTGAGGAACTTAAGGTTGCACTGATCCGATTGATCGACGTGACCAACGGGTACATAGCCCTCTGCTCAGAAACCAAAGACATGGACGAAATCTTGTCCACTCGAGGAACGGAAGCCCTAAAGAAGATCGCGCTTGAGGCCAGAATCCCCCAGCCCCCGAGGTGGCGGCCAATAGGAGCGTCATCTGCCGTAAGATCGAAAGCTGGATAGGGGAAAGAACAACAGAGGAAATCAAGAGGGAGATTGAGGCACAAAACCCATGGGCGAAGATTTAGGAATTAATCAAATTTAATAATCATACCCATGTGTTTAAAATCACCTTCCAGACCATCTAAGTGGCACAGAAAACCAAAAGAGATGGGTTATTAGCTTTCAACATGAGGATCCCATCCGATAATATCGAGTAGGAAAAATTCCACATTTAAATATGTTTTTCCTGTTACAAACTGGAAAATCATACCAGCCACTCCTGCCCCAACAAGGACAAGAAGCTATGTTCTGAATGCGGGCAAAAGGATCATAGATTTTAAGCCTGTGCCTTAACGACCAAAAAGTGCCTAAATTGTAACGGTTCCTAGCGAACTTTGGCACTAAATTACCCCAGAAGAAAAGAGGTAATAAAGAAGAAGGAAGAAGAAGCTCGAGCCCGTAGTGCCCAGAGCTACGCGGCTGTAGCATCAAGACCAAACCAAACCTCAACCATAAACCAACCTACGATGCAACTCAACTCCGAATTGACCTCGAAGATCCTCACATGCGTCATCCACGCTCATATCGCTAGCATGGGAAGCCCAGGAAATTACGAGAGTGAACTTAATTCACTACTACAGGCAAACAATCTGCCTACAATTAAAGTACCTAAATCCCCGGACTCACTAAAAATACTGAATATGAGTACAGCCTCATCCAAACCACCGCAAAAAGAAGTAAAGCGGGTAACATCTGAGTAAGATTCAGATGAATCCGAAGAAGAGTCTTCAAGCGACTCGCAATCCGAAGTAGAAGAGAAAGAGACAGAACCAAGAATAAGATCCCAGAGGGCCTCCAGGAGTAAATCGAAGACTCCCAGCCCCATCAGAAAGCAATTTTCTAAGCGGAACAAGGGCATGGAAGTATTCCATAAAGAAACTACTGAAAACCCACCCCCTGCTTCCCAAAAGGTCCCTACAGGGACGCCAGACTGAAGAAACGGTAGATTAGACCTCATAATGCAAAGATGCAGCTTAAGAATCTTGAGTATTAACACCGACGGATGGACCACGAAAAGAGTGGACTACGGTAACATTTTCCAACAAATCGATGCTGACATAATACTCACTTTGGAACAGGGAGTTAATACGGATTGGGACATAATCAAGATATGGAACTATGACGTGCTGACAGTGAACCATTCTCAAGAACGATACGACGAAGCAGCCATTGCGATTAAGAAGGGAATAAAATTTAAGTAACTCAGGAACTTGGAAGAATCATACCTCACTATAGAGGTAGAAATAAGCCTGGAGAAGATGGTCGTTGCCACGGAATACCAACCCCGAAGACACAACTATTTGCCGAACCACACTATCACGAGTATACTCGGGCGAAGGGTCCTTACGATATTTGGGGGACCTGAACGCACGATGTGCCGAGTCGGGGTATATTCCAAGCAACGGTATAGGCAGATGCTTAAATACTCTCCTGGATAGGAACATCGTCCAGAGACTGGGCCCCGACTTTCCTACCTTCATCACGGAAAGGTGCGCCACCAAGCCGGACATCTGGTTGGCCAACTTCCTCTTACCCTTTAATTATCACATGAGACCTGAAGTGATACCTTGTAGCGACCATATAGTGATTAATCTTTATATCAACGTTAACCCTATATTGATACCATCATATACAAAGAAGAGTTACGGCAACGCGAATTGGGATAATTACGAGCAAATACTAAGAAATTACATCCCAGCAAACCTCGACGAAGCAACGCTCGAGGAAATAGGCCAATTAATGGAGCGGCTAGTGGCTCAGATGATCGAGGCCGATAGAGAGTCGATTCCCAAAAAGTACATACAGAAATATCTCTGCATACAAATGGACCGATCGTATGAAAGGTTTACACCGTGAACTGAAAGGATTGTATCAGGTGAGCATCAACACAGGTACATCCCGTGATACAATGTACCGTATGAGAGAAATAAAGAAAGAACTAAAAAGTATAATTTACGAACAACAAGATGAGAAATGGAATGAATCTATCGAAGAACTAGATAGCGAGGCATCACCGAAAGAATTCTGGGCGAAAATCAAGAGAATGAAAGTAAAGCCCCAGAAGAAAAAGATGGAATTAGAAGACGAGCAAGGTGAAATTAAATCAGAAGAGAATGAAATGGAGGAAATTCTTAGGCCACACTGGAAACAGATTTTCAGAATCAGTGAAGAAAAAATGAAGACTTCGACATTGATTTTTAAAAACAGATTATAGACGAGCTGAACGAAATCATTGAAAGGACGTATCCTAACCACCAAGTGAACAGGGAAGAAGGAGAAGAAGAAAGAGTGACGCTAGAAGAACTAGAAAGCCCGCTCTACTCCCTTAAGCAAAAAGCTCCAGGACGGTCAGGTTTGACAAAGTTAAACTTTGTCAAAGCACCGAGATGCGTGCGGGAAGGTTTATTCAACATCTTTAATGCCTGCCTAAATGTAGGCTACTTTCCCGACGCATACCAAACGCAAAAATAATCTTTATTGCCAAACCTGGAAAGCCCACGACGAGGAAGGAGAGTTATCGCCCAATATCCCTTCTGGAAATTGGGAGAAAACTCTTCGAGAAAATCATGAACAAAAGACTCGTCGAGCACTTGGAGGAAAATTCGCTTTATAACGAACAGCAATACTGCTTCAGATAGAAGAGAAGCACCGAGATGGCAATAAATGTCATCACGGAAAAGATTGCTCAAGCGAAGAAAAACAGGATCTATATCGACATAGTATGCAGGGACGTGTCAAAGGCATTCGATAAAGTATGGCTAAGGGGAATGCAATACAAGATCCTCCAGCTGGGTTTGAGCGCAAAGCTTGAAAAAATCCTCTGTGATTATGTCATGGAGAGGTCGGCCTACATCAGTATAGGGCGCACGGACGGTCCCACCTTTAATCTGCATGCAGGAAGGATTGCCTCAAGGCGGGTGCCTCAGCCCAACCTTATACTCGATATATACAGCCGACATCCCAGAGCCAAGCTACCCCACTAGCCTAAACATCCAGTTCGCCGATGACATAAGTCAACTCATAGTTAGTGGATATAGAAACGCACCTTGGCAAGCTCAAATGACTGCCGAGAAAATAAGAAAAGTCAACGTATATGAATAAAAATGGAAAATCCGAACTAATGGCGACAAATTCAAGATCGTCCCATTAGAAAGAAGAAAAACAGCAGATGTGAGAGTGGGGAATACGCGTTATCCCTATACAAACGAGTGCAATGTACTCGGGATGAAGGTCACTTTTAACGGGTACAGGAAGCAAGTCACAGAACGGATCCAAAAAGCATCTCCGGCAGTCAGAACCCTCTATAGCTTCAGAAACCTCAACCAAAAGAATAAGAGGAAACTGTATCTGACGCTAATCAGACCCACCCTCATCTATCCCTCAGCATTTCTGTTGAGCCTCTCAAAAGCAGAAAAAGAAGAAATGCAGAGGATACAAAATAAGTGTATGTATATCATCACCAATACACGAAGGAGGGATAGGAGGAAGCAAGTGGATCTGCACAGAGCGGTGGACATCAAACCGCTCAATACGATCTTAAAGGAAAGAGCATCAGATATGAAAGAGAAAATTACAATGAATAGCCCCGAGGAAATTAGAGCACTCATCGCAGAAAACCAACGAGGTCCAGGTTGCGCAAGATTCCCAAGCAGTGTCAGCAAGCTTGGACACGCAATTGTCCCATTTTTTGCATAGGAAAAAACTATCAACCAAAACCCACGATGAAAAGCAACCGATGACGAAGAACCAAATCGATTTTGCCTCGAAACCAAAGAAGACTACAACTACCTAGTGATGACAAGGAAGAATAAAAGTGAATAAAATAAGTAAGTACGAAACACAGAGTACACAAAACAATTAAGACAGACGTAAGAAATGATGTAGAAACAAAAATACATAAAAGGTAGCTAAACAACCAAATCCACGCCAAGTTAGCATGAAAAGCTAAATTAGTACACGAATATATATATATATATATATATATATATATATATATATATATATATATATATATATATATATATATATATATATATATATATATATATATATATATATATATATAATTAGGTAAAAGGCCATGTTGTATGCAGGTTCTATTGAATTCCACAGCTGTGGCAGCGTTATTAATTTTAACTTGTATTTTCTTAATATTTCTTATAAGTTCTTTAACGGGGTCTTCGAGGCGAGAAAAAACATCCGCGAACGACATTCTTTATTCTTAAAAGTCTTTCAACCATGTTAGGTCATCTTCAGAGAATGAACAGAAATGGAAATATTATTTGACTTGTTGCAAGAGTAGGTGTGGGTAGGGGATAGATATAGGGTGTGTGGACAAATAGCGGAAAATAGACCAGTGGTGAAAAGAGAAAGAAGTGTGGAAGGCTGCAAAGAGATGCTAGTGCCTGGTGATCAGGCCTATCGCTTTTAAGTATTTTTGCTTTTTGTAGTTCCTTTGTTGTCTTTGAGTTAGTTTATATATATATATATATATATATATATATATATATATATATATATATATATATATATATATATATATATATATATATATATAATATATATATATATGGTGTTCAAGCCATTTATCCCTTGGATATGATATGCGCATTTGCTGTTGTGGTAATTATTACTTTGTTAGTTATTTTAATGTTGTGCTTAGTGTCTTTGTTTTTTCGTATATCTTGTAGTGCGTGCAGTTCGTGTTTTTTGTTTTTCCGTGGATGTCTTCTTCGGTAAATTTTGGTCTTCATCGGTAGATTTGGGTCTAACCCATCGGTGAATTTAAGTTTTCATAGTTAGATAAGCTTTTTCTTGGTCGGATTTTTTATTGGTTTAGGGTAAAAACATTTCTATTATCATGTGTAGAACGGCACTTCTGCTCCGCCAGCTAAAACTCCGGCGGAGCTTGGAAATCTGGCGCGACTTATTCCTCTTCTGTTCTGGTCAATCATTCGGACGATATCATCGTCCAATTCACGATTAACCATTTCCTGCATATTCCTTGTACGTTATTCTATGACAATGTTAATGGGACTTAACCCCGCCTCCCGGTGAAGCTCTTCCTGGCGTCTTCTTTCTCGCCTGAGTGTGCCTGTAATTAGGTACACACATTTGTTCTGCACCACTTGTAGTTTCCCCTTTTGTGCCTTCGAAACACACGAAAGGGCGGAAGCGGGGTATAGCAGCGTCGATCTTACAAGTTCATTGTAGATCTTTTTTATTATTGCTTTGGCGAAGATTTCTGAACCTGTATAGAGTTTTGACTGCCGCCGTGGCCTTGGTGATTCTTTCTTGGACGTGCTTCTTGTACCCGGATGATATAATCTTCATTCCGAGTACATTGCACTCCGTGGTGTAGCGATAACGTCTATCCCCCACCCTGACGTCGTAAAGTAGTCTCCTACCTATGGGGACTACTCTGAACTTTTCCTGGTTGGTGCGGATCTTCTACCGAGCCTCGTAGGTGTTGAGATTTTCAGTTTCTGCTGCTGTCATACAAGCTTGCCAAGGCACATTCCTCCATGGACAAGTGATTATCTGCGTGAAATCATCGGCGAATTGAATGTTGAGGCAAGTGGGGCTTACAGGGGCTGGGACATCAGCGGTGTAAATCAAGTAGAGAGTGGGGGACAGGCACTCCCCCATCCCTGCGGGGAAGCCGCAGTGAGCGGAAACTTTGGTCCGTCCATGCACTCTAAACTGATGTACGCCGTTCTCTCCATGACATAGTCACAGAGAGTTCTTTCTAAGTTTTCACTTAGGCCCAGTCGTAAGATTTTGTACTGCATTCCCTGTTGCCACACCTTATCAAACGCCTTTGATACATCCCGACAAACAATGTCCACGTAACTCCTTTCCCGTTTTGCTTTTGGCTAGCTTTTCCGTGATGACATTAATCGCCATCTCCGTACTTTGCTTCCTTCTAAACCCGAATTGGTGTGGGTTGAAGAGGGAGTTATCTAGGTGAGACACCGTCTTCTGTTGAGGACCTTCTCGAAGAGCTTCCCGCCAAATTCTAGAAGTGAAATTGGCGGGTAGCTCTCCTTCAACGTTGGATCCTTTCCATGCTTAGGCAAGAAAATCATCTTAGCCGTTTTATAAGCATCTGGAAACTATCCCGTGTTCAGACAGGCGTTATATATTCTTCTCATCCCTTCAATGACATTGGCTGGTGCCTTTTCAAAGTTTAGCTTTGTAAGCCCCGATTGTCCTGGGGCTTTTTTGTCGGAATGAGCGGAGCGCGCCGAGTAGTTCTTTTTCGGTAATCTCGGCTTCTCCGTCGCGCTGTCTATCCACTTGGTGGTGAGGGTGCGTCTTGTGTATTTGTTCGTTAAGCTCGTCGATGATGTTGCTTTCAAATTCTAGGTCATAGTCTTCGTTTTCCTCATCAGTTATACTGAAGACTTTTTCCCAATAACTTCGGAATAGCTCTTCAATTCTTCCTTCTTCCGTTTCGATGTTTCCATCTTCCTTTTGTAGCTCGATCTTCTGCTTCTTTTTCCCATTCGATCCTTTGAAATTTCTGATCTTTTCCAAAAATCTTTGGGAGTTGCTTCGTGATCGAGGCTATCGATCACATCATCCCATCGTCTCCATTGTTGTTCGAGGATCAACTGGTTCAGTTCTTCTTTGACTTCTTCACTTCGCTGTATTGAGTGAACTGATACATTCCTGATGTTGATTTCATACAATAACTTCAGCTCACGGTATAAATCCTTCATGTATTTCGGTCCATCTGTAGGTAGAGATGGTCCTATACTCGGATTTAGGGATACAAGCACTATCTCCGCTGATGAGATGGTTATTGAGGTCGTCGAGTGCCTCGTCAATCTCCTCGAGAGTTGCCTCGTCCAAGTTAGGCCGATCATAAGCCTCGAAAAGGCGCGTATACCATGTCCAATCTGCTCTTTTGTAGTTCTTTCTGCGCTCCATCAGATGGTGGATGGATCTCCACAGCCAGTAGCATTCCTGACTGCTTTGGTTACCTTAGCTAGTCTGCTTTACCGCTGTGCCCAATTTTTCGGATTTTTTACAAACTGAATGTCGTGGTATGACATTACATTATATCAATACCATATTATATCTATGAGGTAGGGACAAATAGCTTGAAAGCGAACCAACAAAAGGGACGGAAAACCACGAGTTTAGACGGGCTGAGTAGCGAGAGGGTGCAACGAGGTCAGGTAAACTATGGACAATGGCAAAGCTCAAGGTTATTCAAAGATGCATTACAAAAATATAATTTTATTTACACAAAAATAATGAGAGAATTGATGGGTAAAATTACCTCAGAGAATTAACGGGCAAAATCATATCAGTAAATGAAAGGGGGGAGAGGGGTTGGCTTACGGATGTCTTCTGCACGTGAGGTGAGGCCGTTCGGAACTTCTGAGCGGGATATTGGAGTGATGACGGTTCTCCAAAAACAAGGGGGCGAGTATTTGGGCTACCCGAAATGAGGAGGGCTCCGACAGGAGTTGATGAGAGAAGTCGGGAAAATCACTCGAGGGCAATCGTTTAGTGGAATTACCTCCTGGCTGGGGCTAATTCCAAATACACAAAATAGTTCAGCTGTTACTTTTCTTTGTTGCTAGCACTTGACTTGGAACCATGGGGAATCTTCCGGGGCCTGGGCGAGACTTCTCAACTCTGTGTCTCCTCTTGAGAGTCGAACACTATTTATGTCCGAGGCTCTCCCCGAGGGGAGGTTAGCGGGAAACAGCTCTACTCTTGAATGGCCTCGAATCTTCTTGCAGAGGCTATTCTAGTCCGCGTAAAGGTGAATCGTGGGGGACGCGGTTCGAGGGTACCGCTTGTGGAATGGGGGGGGGGTAGGCTTACCAATTTAGGCCTAACTAGGAGTTCTGCCGCGCATGGAAGTTTAATTCTGCTCAAGAGATTCCACGTGGGGTTCCCTCACACTGAACTTTAGTGAACGTGAATTTGTGCGACTCGCTTGGTGTAGTGACAATTAAAACTGGTTAAAGTGAAAAAGCACGATACGTTCGAAAAGTGGACCACTAGTTATTCGATCTAGGAAGGTGAAGGGCGAAATCTTCGCTCCTATGCTATATACAAGGAGCAGAGCCTCATCTGGCCCACCCGCAAGCCCGAAGGAAGGAAGTAAGTATAAGGTAAAGTGGTATAAAATTACTTGCACCTTGGGCCTTATTTCTCTCATTCCAATCCCCCTCCCCTCTCTTTTCTAAACTTTTATCAGTGTATACATATATATACATACATAAAATTCATACCCAAATACCGTAGTAGCATCCCCTATCTCACGTTAGGATGCAGGAGAAATGAGAAAGACTCTTCGCATCACTCTCCGAGTCCTCTCGGAGGGCCCAATACCAGACAGAGGAAAAAAAAGTTTTCAGATCCTTGAGTATTGCACTGGTCAGACTTATTGACATCCAAAATGGTAACTCGGCCATTTGCGCGAGGGTGGCCTACTGTGAAGCCTTGACCTCAAGCAAAGCCGTTGAATGCCTGAAAACGATTAACTTGAAATCGACCACACCGCCATAAATTAGAACCTATCGTAGCTTAATCTTCAGGCGCCTCGATTCCTGGGTCGGGAGCCACTCGACAGATGAGATTAAACACGAAATTAAAAGGACCCACTAATGGGCAAAGGTAGCTGTGATAATAAAATTCAAACATAACACGCACGTTTTTAATGTTGTATTCGAGTACACGGCTATGACTCAAAAAGCTAAAGAAAACGGGTTGATTCTCTTCAACTTAAGAGTCTGCTCAGAGCAGATGGAACGTAAGGAGTTTGTCGACTTACAAATGTGCTTTCGGTGCTATAAGTACAGCAAACACACTGTAGCGGCCCGAAAATCTAGACTCTAACCCTAATAGATCCAACCAACTTTCTACACTAATTCGGACGTGAGACATCGAGGGAGAAATGAAACGGATTGTATGTACAGTCCTTTACTTACAAGAAAAATATGAGGTAAATATTTAAAAGAGATCTCGTTACTTATTTATATACAAGTAATCCTATCTTATGTATACTATCAATCAATATATGTAAACACTCAGAATATTATATTTAAAGAAAAAAAAAACTACCAATCCGAAAAAAAATTCTATGTAGAATCGAACAAAAAGTATTCATGACTACAACAACAAAAAGAAAAGGCCTCACGTGGTACCAAAGGGGGGAAGTCCTACCAGCTGCCACTTGAGTGGGCACAATGCCTAGGACTTATCAAAAACAAACTGGCGCCTCTGAGCTCGATATAATATATAGTCACCTTGTCGCAGTCTTGAAGCTATATAGAAGCCCTCCTCCTTACAAATGGCACGAACAATATCTTCAATTTGTATTATTCAAATCATAGAATGCCAGCCACCTTACAAAAGGAAGGTAATATTTATCTATTTTAATAGAGTGACTTTTTCGTAGAGAGAATTTTATCAATAAACTTTGCAAAGAGACAACAACATCTTAAACAAAACATGAAATCTCTAATATATTATATATAAAACAAAAAAAAAGAAGAAAAAGAAAAATTCCCATTCATACAAACATTCTTACAGAGGGAGGGAGAGGGTATTGGGAACGGGGTGGAAGAATGGCCCTTCACATACACACTCACATTCGCTCCACTGCAACACCACTTCCAACTACCCGGAAAAAGACCTTACGCTATGCTCTATCTGCGCCGGCCGCGACTGTAAAAGTAACCCCCAAATTCTTAAACTGTGAAGGTCCCCACCGGACTATGTTTATGGCATGTCCGGTTAAAAAGCAGGAAATTAAAAAACAAACCCAAATTAAACGCGACACAGAAGAGAAAAAGGCCAATTCGACTTATGCTAAAGTAGCCAAAGCCGCCATTTCCGAGATCAGCAGCCAGAAGACATACCTCCACATCGAAAACGAACACTCAACCAAACTAATGTGCTGCATATACTATGCACACATTGCCAACATTACTCGCCCAGGTACCTTTGCCACGGAAGTCAATCGCATGCTCGTTAAGAATGGGCTGCAAAAGATGTGGTTTCCGGCCAACCCACCCTCAGAGGAGGTTATGAGAATAAGTGTAGCCCCTCATTGCCAAGAAACCTGCCAAAAAGTGCCCACGCCACAAAACACAGCCAACACACGCGATCCCCGTCTCAATAAACCTAAGGTGACACAAACAACAAAACAGGTGCCAGATTCACCCAGGAAAGACACCATCGATACAAACAACACGCGAAATCACTCACCCAACAAGGAAGTAGTGCGACCCAAGGAGGCCTTGTCTCCACGAGCAAGGAAAACCTCTAAAACCCGCGGCCCAAGGTCAACCTCATCCTCATCGCGAGAGAGAGAACACGAACTAAAATATCACGCGAGAGGTTTCAACCTCAAAATATATGCCCCCGAATCGGCTCCCTTCCTAACCGAAATTGATTCCCGCGAAGTAGCAGAAGGTCTTAGGACCGGAAGATACAAGTGGGAATGCTCAGATGAGGTTCCGGAGCAGCAGGGTGAAGATACTCTCACGGACACGGAATACAGAAAAAAAGAAACGGCAAGGAGCGCACACCGCCCAGTACACCTCATAGGGATCAAGTAGATCAGGAATAAACGTCTAGTTTAATCTAACACACTAGAGAACCAACATTACACAAAATGACAGACAGACTTACAATTATACATACTCGTATGAATGTCAATAAGTGGGACAGAAAAGGTTCCATCTATGGCAATATTATGCCTCAGAGTGACCCTGACATAATACTTATCTCTGAACACGGAGTGACCGCGCAAAAACACTTAAAATTATTTCAATATGACGTTATTAGCAAAAATCATAGTCAGAAACGGTATGACGGCTGCGCAATAGCCGTCAAAAAAGATTTAAAATACAGGACACTGGAGGACTTAGATGAATCCTACCTTGCCATTGAAGTAGGTACTGCCCTAGAGGGACTGATCGTGGCCACGGAGTACCAACCCCAAAGGCTTGGCTATTTGCCCATGCACAACCTCTTGCAGATATTTAGCCACAAGAAAAGTGTAATTTTTGCCGGAGATCTAAATGCAAGGTGTGCTGTGGCAGGATATACTTCCTGCAATAATGCAGGTAGAAACATCGAGGTACTGTTTGACAGACAATACATGACAAGGATAGGACCAGAATTCCCGACGTACATAACGGAAAGAGCAGCAACGAAGCCTGATATAGTCCTATCTAGCATCAGGTTTCCTTAAAATTACTACATTGAACCAGGCCCCATCATTCCGAGCGACTACCAGGCTATCAAAATTACAGTAGGAGTAAATCCCATTCAAATTGAAATCCCAGAACGCAAAAACTACAAGCAGGCGAACTGGAAAAGGTATTGAAATTACCTCCTAAATTATATCCCCGACCCTTTCTTTGATGCTAATTTTAACATTTTTAGAATTAGGCCACAGGTATATTGATGATGTCATTTGCCTGTGGCCTAATGTTTAGTAATTACATTAGAAAATTTACTTTGTGGATCAAATTTCAGCAAAATTCAGGGAACAGTCTAACAACAGGTTATCATCTCGGAACCGTCACCGTATGACAATGCACGGCAGCACGGGATGATGAAAGTCTTCTACAGTAGAGACCTCTAATGGGTGAACTAAAAGTTGAGCCTTATATATCCAGTGGTTCAATGTCACCCTATGTTCAAAGTGCCCGTCTATGTTCAAAGTGCCCGTCTACCCTAATAACAGAATTCGTACTTGTTCTTTATTTCAGCTCAATTAGATATATTTTTAATTTTATGTTCACGCTTTGGTGTGCGAAAGAGGTTGGTGGGAGGAGCTCTTCATCTTCACCGTCTACCTTTTCATACTTTAGATTAAAAAATATTAGAGGGATTAATAAAATACCGTTTACTTTCCTTGCAATACTTTTTCGCACTCTATTTCTCTCTGGCCTTCGCTTTCCATCTCTTGACTTTCTAGAATTCCCCCAATTAATCTTGCAACCAATTCACTTTGGTGTATAAATCTCTTTTCCTGATCTCTCTACCAAAACTCAACTTCGTACAGCACGCTTCATTTAAACAGACAAGCGAGATCATTTCCAACTATCAGTGAATCGAAACGAGTATGAAAGGTGAGATCATCCTTATCGTTGTCCTTCCACTCATTTTAATTCTGATCCTTCTTCGACCTCCATTACCACGTGGAACGAGGCGGGCGACTATATTTGCCTGACCGCAAACACTATTGGTGATCGACAGCATTGGTCGTGTCACTTTTTCACCCAACTAAACTTCGGCACTTTCGCCAGACAGTGTCACTTGTAGATTTTTCTGGCAAAAGTACTAAAGTTTGGTTCGGTGTAAAAGTGGCACGATCCATGGTGCTCTTCGCATAAAGAAATACACACCTTTCCCGTCAGACCAAACCGGTAGGTATTCCACTCCTCTCGTGACGAGATGAGCTGCAATCCCACTCAGACCTCTAAAACCAGTTCCAGTATATTTCCTACAAATGTACCTAGGATGAGTTCATTCGCAAACTCGACGTCCTCATCGCAAATGTTAAGGACCTCTTTTATTATTATTATTATCATAATAATAATAATGATATAAACCATGCAAAGAGCCACACTGAAAATTTTGGAAATTATACCACCAAGAGGTGTCAATGCAGGTCAAAGCAAATCAATAAAGAAAGGAAAAAGAATTAAACAGCCTGACGGTTACGCAACAAAAAGACATTAGCCAATCTTTTAAACTTATCAAGCGTAGGAGCAGTCATAATATTTGTAAGAAAGGTATTCCACAATCTCCAAATGCTCGGTAAAAGGCACTTATAAAACTGAGATGTAGAATGACGACAAATTTTGAATGCCATGGAATTTACAGTCTCAGAATATCTAGTAACTCGCTAGTTGATAAAATCTCGGCAAAAATTTATGCATAGGATGATTTACATCATTCACTACTTTAAATAAAATACAAAGACCTCCAACATCTTTACGATGTCCAATGTTTAAATTCAAATCTGATAGTAAATATTTTGCAGAATTAAATGTACGATCAAGCAATCTACTTTTTGTGTCCCTCCAGTCACTGAATGGATAATCTCTAAGCTTCACACCCTACAATTCATATAAAATACAAGTTATTTTTGCCTCTTCTTCCCATCTTACTTCCCCTTGACTGTTTGGTCAACTCCATACAGCAGAGTAATATTCAAAATGAGGTAAATAAAAGAAAAGAAACACTTGCGAAGAAATCATCCTCATAAATCTTCTTAGATTTACGAAGAATGCCCAATTTCTACAAGATATCTCGAGACATGTATCTTAGATGCGTTTCAAAAGTGAGTTTCGAATCTAGAGTTACTCCCAAGAGCTTGAGCTGGTCAGCCTTGTTAATCAAAGCTCCATTTATTAACAAATTGGGATGTTCAGGTAAGAGAGAACTAGAACGACTCACAATCATTTCCTTAGACTTACTAGGGTTCAATTTCATACCCCACTGAAGACACCAGGAATGAATTTTATCCAAATCCTCAGTGAGGCTCTCTGCGAAACTCAGTCTCATTTCAGGAGATGGAACATGAGCATAGAGAGAGATGTAATCAGCATATGTTAGAATTTGAATTTTATTAGTGATATTAAATCACATGTCACTAGTATATAATATGAAAAGCAAAGGCCGAAAAACGCTACCCTGAGGAACTACATAATATACTCTAGAATAAGGACTAAAACACTAATGGACAACAACACGTTGTTGTCTATTAGTTAAAAACTCTGTTAAAATACTTAAGACTCTACCACCAATGCTAGCAGACTTTAATTTAAAAATCAAACCATTATGGTTGATAGTGTCAAAGGCGACCCTAGACTCACAATTATTGTCTAAAGCTGACTGCATTTCATGTAACAACAATAATAGTGCATCAGCAGTGCCGAGCCCCTTTCTAAAGCCAAACTGAGTCACTGGAAGAAAGTCTCAAATATACAATAAGACGTTTGGACATCAGACTTTCAAAAGTCTTAGATAAATAGTTGTGATGGAATTGGGCCTATATTCACTGGGAGATGGAGATGATGATGATACTTTGGGAATTGGAGTAATGTTGCCTGAACGCCAACATTCATGAAATGACCCCCGACAAACTAAAGTGCGAAATATAACAGCCATTTTTGGAGCTAGCTGACTGCTAAGTCGTTTTAAAATCAATGGAAACATACCAATAGGATCAGTTCCCCCATTCTCGTCCAAATTAGATAAAAGAAATTTTATTTCAGAGGATCTGAAGGCAAATGCATTAAAACTAGGTAGCGGGTGACAGCCTAAGGGCAGCTGAATCTCTTCCCTACTTTGCTTGGAATTAAAAGTGTCAGCAAGAATGCTGGCTTTATTAAGAGGATGATATGTAACGCTACCATCAGACTTCATTAAGAGAGGAGTAGAAGGCTCAACAACAAACAAAGCAGATTTAAGTGCTGATCACCAAAAATGCCGCTGAGCTGCACCAGTGAGGACATTCTTCAAACGGGCATTATGTTGAGCTTCAACCTCTTTATACACATTACTTGCCGTGTTCCTCATCGCAACATAGTTCTCCCAACACAACCGAGGGCGGTTATCAGACCAAAGATTATAGACAGCATGCTTATCACGATAGGCCAGGCGACAATGGTCACTAAACCAGGCTTTATCGTGAGATCGAGCTTTAAGATTTTTCATTAGTACAAACCTATTTTTCAAGTCTAATAACCTTAAATTCAATGCAGTAATGAGGCAAGGAGCATTATAAATATCCCTCCAGACAATACTATTAAAAGCACGGTTAATCCCATCCCAGTTAATTCTAGATTTGATAATAACCCCCCTGGAGACGGTAAAGTCTGGAATAGGAAAATCTAACTGGATTTTAAAAGCCAAACCTCGATGGTCTGAGGAACCAATTGGTGCACTGGTTTGAGCCTCAACAACCCCTCCCACATCCGTCAGTAAAAGATACAGACAATTGCCGGATGTCTGAGTTCCACCAGTAACTAACTCCTCACAACCAGTAATATCAGAACAATCAAGAGCAATCAGAACAATCAGTCTCTGTGATGAGCATTCAGATCAACAATAAAAATGAACTTGGTACAGAAAACTTGGTACAGAAACCTTTCGCCTTATCGAACTTTTCGTTTTTGCACCGATTCATGATCTTTGGTAACCTCTTACCAGTGCCACTCTTGTCGCCCATGAACACTCATCTCCCGGCCAGCAATGCTGATATCATCGCACCATCAACCACCATCCCGAAGTTGTGTTCTGTCCTGAAGATTGCATTCTGCAGCACATGACAGTCCCGAATCCATTTCTTCCGAGGAGGAAGTACTGGGTTCAAACCTCTGCGTCCTTGTTCGGAACTCTTCAACTGGGCTCCATTTCCTTTTGAACACTGGTTTAACTTTCTCCATCATTCCAGCATTCCCAAAAGAGAGGAAACGACCCCCTATTGCTTAAGCACTATCTAGTCAATCGATTCCATTTTACTAACGAAAAGTATTTTTCCTTCTATCTCAACCGAACCTTCTTTTCGTTCTTTCTAATCCAAATCCTTAGTGGAAGAATTTGTCGGGACCTTTCGATAATCATTGATGTAATAGAAAGAAATCTCAATGTCCTAGTGTCTGGGAGTGACCTTTACGGCACCCCCTACTTTTTGTTTCCCTCCAGTCACTTTTGAATGGATAATCTCTAAGCTTCACACCCTACAATTCATATAAAATACAAGTTATTTTTGCCTCTTCTTCCCATCTTACCACCCTTGAGTGTTTGGTCAACTAGTTAAACACAGAACCAAACGTTATTTTCAAACAATTGGTTAAACCGTATTTTTGTTGGGGGGGGGGAGGGCGAAGTTTACTTCCTACAAATAGGAAAAGGAAGACTTCTATTTAACATCAGGAATGTCGAGCGGAAATCAAGCAAAGAATGAGGGGTCTCTAAAAACTCGGCGTTTTGTGAGACATTAGACATAGACAACCTTCCTGAGTCGGTACGTTCTGGCTGGTATATCTACCGCGGGAAGGCATCCATCTTTGCCGTTTCCGTGGAGACCCTACCACTACGATCGCTTCTGGAACTTAAACGCGATAAGTCATTCTCATTAGACCTATCATTCAATGCCTCAACGATATCAAGTTATTTTATGTCTTCGAATCGGACACACTCGCAGAATACAGCGCCATCTGATGGAGCAATTTCTATGAACGCTGCTTGGTTTCACATAGAGTACGCTACATTTTAGTTTAATGTCTTAGCCAGCGGGACCTTTGTGCAGGATACCTCTCTCAATACCTTGCCGAAGGGAGTCTCTACCACTTGTCACATTTACTGGGGTAGGCCCCTGAACACCCGGGCATCTCCAATACTTTAAAAATGTTTTGAATTATTAGTTGCTTGCGTGGGTTTCTGTTATTATTTTGTTATCTTACCTTTTTCATTACTATTTTATTTTAAATTAGTATAAATAAAACCTCTTATTTTTTATTTCAGCGGCTGTGCCATTAGGAGCATTCACCAGATGATATCATGAGATTAAAGAAACTATACCAATGGACCCCTGCCGTTGTACACAGAAGGCTCAAGGTTCAAAAACGGGGTTGGATTCCATCATGTCCCTTCTATCCTAATTTGAAGCCGGCTGGATTCTTCTGGAAGCTGAGCCCATCTTCAAGGTCAGGTTAGTGAACCTTTCTGCTTAAATTACTTGGTCCCCCAGACAGTCTACCACTATTTACTCGAATGTCCTAGTCTGGGGAAGCTTCCGGCGTGGTAACTATCCGAATACTTGTATCAACGAGTCGCTACCATTTCTTCCTCGTGTTTGGGTGGGATCTTGCGTCGACAAGACTACCAGATACATGACCCGAGGCTTTTAGTTCGCAGGGCTGCAAACAAGGTAGTAAAACCTACCTGCCATAAGTAGTGCAGCCTTATGCACCCCCATAATGGCCGCGAGTTGGTGGCAGCCCCTCTAGGTGAAGGGGAAGGAGGTTTCTTTAGGTAAAACTACTCTTCCCATTAATCGAAGATTAGCGCCCAGGATTCTTGAATTCTGGTCTCTTGCAACATTCGGGGATTGTTTATAGAAGTTTCGAAGCCACTCTTCTGACACGGACTGAGGTAGATGGACAGGTCCTCAAACCTAGAGAAGATAAAAAGGGATAGTAGTAGAAAAAGTGGGTGAATAGAGGAGGGGGGCGCACCATCTTCCCCAGCCCTTGCCAAAAGGTTCAAGTCTATCCAGTGAGTTAGGCCTTCCCTAATTTCACTGGCTGGAGGACGTCCTGCTCCTCTAGGTACCGAGTATAATAGTCTACAAAGCGTAACCCCCTACGGGGACCTCTGCCACAGATGGTTTCCCCAAAGAAGCTGTTTTGAAGGATGTCACCTTTGAATTTTTGTCGCCACGCCTCTGCTCCCAAAGCTTCCAAAGAACCGGTAGCATTGCGTTCGCCTTCCTTGGAGTACACTTGCCTTCACAATGGTTCGGTACCGGTGTTCACGGATGGCTTCAATTCCCCTGGTGAGTTTTCTACCAAAAGACTCTTCTTGACACTCAATCTCCGCAGTTGATATTGAGATGCCAACTGCTCTTTAGGGGAGATTTCGCGCAGTGGGAATTCTGGGGGCAGTTTTGTTATTTAAGCCTACTCATTGAAAGCCCAAAGAACCCTGTGGCGAAAACGCACTACTCCTGTAGTTCGCGAACAACGAGTTCCTGACTCAATGGGCGAGAAAGGTTTTCACCTCTGAGGATGACATCGTTGAGGACCTCTCTGTTGGCGAAGAGCTCGGTGGCAGTGACCACCGACTAATTAGATTTGTAGTCAAAGTCCCGAAGGCAGGGCCTACAACTAGTTAATGAGGAAACTCGATTTGAAAAGAGCAGACTTTGCAGGTATTCGTGCTAGACTGACCGACGCAGGGCTAGAAGTGTGCGATGTTGTTGAAGACTCGTGGAACAGTTTCAAAACCACATTCATGAGTCTTCAATCGCGTTTCATCCCTCTGAAATGTCCCCGTCGGTCTTCTGTTCAACCAAAGTGGTTTAATCGAGAAATCGGTCAACTGCTTAGGGAGAAGAGAAATGTGTACCGGCAATCGAAGATCTCGGGTGACTTTGACGAATACCGGAGGCTAGCCAGGAGAGTGAAGTCCAGCATAAGGGCGGCTAAGCGGTCTGAGGAACTCCGAGTGGCGAGACTCTGTAAAGAGAATCTCAAGGAGTTTTGGGGATATGTGAACAGCCGTAAACCAATCCGTCGAACGATTGGCCCTTTGAGGAATGAGGAGGGGACATTAAAGTATTCAGATGCAGAAAATGCTAACCTCGTCAACGACTACTTCTCTTCAGTGTTTACTGAAGAGTGTGGTCCCATCCCCCAGGCAATAGATTCCTACTCGGGGGAAAAGCTGGAGGGTTCTGGACTTTACTGAAGGGGAAATAAAAAAGAAGATCAGTGACCTAATGACGAATAAGTCACCTGGCCCAAGTGGGTTTCTACCTAAAGTGTTGAAAGAAGTGCGTGATTAAGTGTCACGACACCTGAGCGCAATCTTCAACATGTCAATCCGGACCAAATGCGTTCCTAGAGACTGGCGTGAAGCCGAGGTGATTCCTATCTTCAAGAAAGGAGACCGTAGCCAACCGTCAAACTACCGACCTATCAGTCTGACTTCGATAGTCGGTAAACTCATGGAAAGCATCATGGTGGACAAAATGACATCGTATTTAGAGTCAAACCTGCTACTGAGGAGTTCCCAGCACGGCTTCCGAAGGCAACGGTCATGCCTGACGAACCTTGTGGAATTCTTCCACTTCGTTTTCAGTGAGCACGATCGGGACAAGGCGGTGGATGTGGTCTACCTAGACTTTCAGAAAGCCTTTGATAAGGTACCACATCGCCGCCTTCTCCGGAAAGTGCGAGCGCTTGGCATAGACGGAAAAGTAGCTGGCTGGATCGAGAACTGACTATGTGGCAGAAGGCAACGGGTGGTGGTGAATGGACAGGCTTCTGAGTGGGTGCCCGTTACTAGCGGGGTGCCTCAAGGTTCTGTCCTGGGACACTACTATTCATTATCTACGTCAACGACATGGACGGTGACATGGTTGCCAAGATTTCCAAATTTGCCGACGATACCAAGCTTGGTATGAACGTTGCAAAGGATGAAAATACTGCCCGTCTGCAGGAAGATCTTGGGAAGATTGGGGAGTGGTCGAACACGTGGCAAATGCCTTTTAACGTGAACAAATGCAAAGTGATGCATATCGGCCACAGGAACCACAATCTCAGTATATCCTTGAGGGCACTGCTCTTGAACCGAGTGACACTGAGAAGGACTTGGGTGTAACTTTCACTAGCGACCTCAAGTTCTCGAAACAGTGCATCGAGGCAGAGAAGAAAGCCCAAAGGATGTCAGGCTACATAAAACGCCAGTTTGGATACCGTAACAAAGAGATAGTACTTTGTCTGTACAACTCCCTCGTTCGGCCGCACCTGGAGTATGCCGTACAATTTTGGAGTCCTTCGTTTCGAAAGGATATCGCAAGGTTGGAACGCGTACAAGCCAGAGCAACCAAGCTGATCCCCTCTATCCGACATAAAAGTTATGAGGATAGACTAAGGGAATTAAATCTGTTCTCGCTGGAAACCCGTAGACTGCGCGGTCAGCTCATCGAAGTTTTCAAAATACTTCGAAGGTTCGACCATGTTGCCTCCTGGGATATTTTCACACTGAGTGAGAACAGAACGCGCAATCACGGCTTCAAACTTGAACTGAAGCGTTACAACCGAAATCTGTGTGGACATTTTTTCACTTACAGTATCTGCGGTAAGTGGAACGCACTTCCAGTGGAAGTTGTCAACAGTGAATCTGTTGACCAGTTCAAGTAAAACAATTGAGCAGCCATGTGCCTGCTCGATTGCTAGTCCAAAGGTACCCTCTTTGAATGGACCGTAAGGTCTCCTAGGGTACTTCCTTTCCTTGTTACTCCTTGTTACTCGCGATGCATTGGAATCTCCGCCTCTCTTCCTTAGTATCATTCGCTATATCACATCTACTCTGGCTCGGAGGGATGTGGTGATAATCTTTTGCCAGGTCTCGGAAACGGCTGCCTATACCGACACCTGAACCCAACCGATATTTTGCCTTAGAGGCAGGAGTTAGGGAAACCCTCCGCGCTGCGTGTTAAAAACTATAGGAGACAGACACCGTTAATATATATGCATATATATATATATATATATATATATATATATATATATATATATATATATATATATATATGAAATGAAAAACTCACAAAGTATCACGTGAGGGTAGCAAATGAATGCAATGTCCCGCAGGAAAAAAATGAAAAGGTGTTTCCAAGTACTTTCGAACTTTATTAAGTTCCTTATCAAGGATAACTACAAGAAATAATATTATATTAGAGGTATTCGTATATATACCTCTAATATAATATTATTTCTTGTAGTTATCCTTGATAAGGAACTTAATAAAGTTCGAAAGTACTTGGAAACACCTTTTCATTTTTTCCTGCGGGACATTGCATGCATATATATATATATATATATATATATATATATATATATATATATATATATATATATATATATATATATATATATATATATATATATTGTGTTTGTGTGTTTGTGCCTCTCTATACATAGGTATAGTTTAAAAGATTAATTATTAGGTGTTCCTGTTTTTGATAAGGAGGATAATAGAAAATTACTGTTTTACCTAGGGTGAAATAACGACCACCATCTCGAGTTATCCTGGACACAAAAAAAGACAGATAAATTGGAGGAATTGTAATAATTACATGGTAATTGTAGCAAACCAGATAACGCTTGATGATTATGACTAGCAACATTGTATGGCCATCTCCTGTTTTTTTCAAAGACTTTCCCAGTTTAAGAACATAGTCTCATAGACACTTCATGTATGCCTACAGAAGGCAAGAAATGACTTCTGCTATGACGTGCACGGGCAAATTGCTGTTACGCATCGCTTTGTTGAAATTCCCTCCTAAATTCTCGAAATCCTTGCAGCTCAATGGGAGAGATTGCATACAGACGGCCCTGATAGTTGAACGGTGACGGGATACATTACTGAACAACTACACTCGATTTTCGCGTCTTGTTGTCATGTTCGTTTTTGTTTTTTCAGAAATGAATGGTTACCAGCTTAAAACCATCTTTCCTGGATTTCTTGCAACAATTTCTATTCGCATTGAGGCGGGTAGGTGCTTGAATTCTTAAATGGAGTAGCTCGATTGTTTTCCTTTGTTTAGATCGCACAAGAAATAGTAAGGCAACCTAGTTTAATGAAGATATTCGCAATCAAAAACCAGTAAAGAATTGGAAAGGCACAAAACGTAAACGGTACATTCACAGAAGCGAAAATAAGATCTAAAAGACAATAAGTCGGAATAATAAAGCAGGTTTGTGCAGTTTCTCAATCAAGAGCTCGAAACTTGCGTTCACAGTCCCTGACCATTTTTCCTTACTTTTTATACTTGTATGTGGGTGTATTTCTATACATGGCTCTGTTTATGTACTTGTACATACTTGGAGATTAGGGTGACGAGCTTCGGCTAACGACGTCGTTCTTCATTTGAGAAGAAAGAGCCGCAGAGGGCATCACATGAATGCTCACCTCGACCCCTCGGAGAGATGCTCGGCCCTCTGGCTATTCACTGTTCTTCATACCGGGCTCAAATGGGGCCTGATCCAATGTTTAGTCCCTAGGAGTGACCCATCCGTCTCCTACTCGCTGGGGACATCGAACTCAAAGTTGTGCTGGTTCTAGGGACACGCGCCATCCTGCGGGCGAGCGCCCCAAGTAGTTTCCTCTTTAGCCCACTCAGGCTATGCAAATTTCATGCATTTTTACTTGCACCAGCTTCACCACTTTCACTACGAAAATCTGGTCTCAATTTCTTTACTTTAGTTACCCCCCCCCCCTCTTAGTTTTAAGGATATAACTACATTCTTCCAAGTGACGCACAGATCCGGGCCTCGCAAATGAGTACGCCTCCCCATCGTAATGGAAGGTGGGAAATAAGAGTGAATGTGCATATGTGGAAATTACACAGCCTAATCCGTACTCACTATAAAATTCTTCTGATCACCTACAAGGCCCTAAACCTCGAGGCTCCACCTTATCTCTCGTCTGCCCTCTCCCGTCATCAAACTCCTCGTGCACTCCGGTCTAACCTCGCTGCTATCCTGAACTCTCCTCGTTCTGTCCTCTACTCGATGGGTGACCGTTCTTTCTCAGTTTGTGCTCCTAGACTCTGGAATGCTCTTCCTGCCGAAGTCCGATCCTCTCCCTCCCTTGCTACTTTTAAACGTCTCCTGAAGACTTATCTCTTCAGAATTGCCTTCTCTCCCCTCTAAACTTTCTCTACACTCGCTACACAACCTGCGCTCTAGGAGGGCTAACAGCCCTGAAGGGCGCATTATACATACCTATTATTATCATTATTATTATTATTATATAAAAAGCAAAAGTATTTTACCCATAAAAAACTAAAACCGTGACAAGTCTCACAAGGACGGCCGGTTGTTTCCTCCCATGAGGACAATAGAAATCTGTTAAAGGATACCACTCCGGGTTATAACCAGCAAACAGGTGAGGATCTAGAGGAGGAGGCTAAGGGGCTGAAGCCCCCTCCCCCCCGTCAAATTCCGACCCGTTCATGTTTATATTTCTTTTTTAAGCCATACTTATATTCTGTTATTCAGAGAGTTATGTAATAATATAGAATATATATAAACAGTTTTTTTAAACCGTTGCGATCGAATGTATCTTATATGATACATGTCTAAAATACAGGTAAATCTATAGATAATTATTAAATTTAGTATTCTACCTTAACTGAGGTTAAAAATACAATAAACTACAATTCAGAATTTTCTGATGTGTGGAAGAAAATTCGGATCTGAGAGAATTAGTTCTCACTCCTTTATGAGATGCAGTTATTTATTATCAATACTGTCTATTATAACCCTTATTAATCATTGATGCCCTTTTCACAGACTACTCAGGAGGAATTCAGGTTAGGCCCCTCCCCAAATTTTTTTTACCATGGATCCACCACTGCCGGCAAGAGAAGTCTGATAAAACACAAATCATAACAACGAGCTCTACATGATAGTGACACTGGTCAAGTTTATAGACAGGAACTGCTATATTGCCTCCCTTTACAAGGAATAGGCTGGGGAAACTCTGGACCCTGCGGGTGCTATAACACGAATATAGATGAATTTATCCTTATTTTTTATTGGCAGACTTTACTTCGGAGTCAGCATGTCTTCTGGTGGCATAATGGCGCCTTCTTGAATTATCTCGTGGACAAATGTCAGCGACCGATGAAAAGCGATTTTTTTTTATCTTCAAAGCTACCTTAGAATCTCGGACACCAACTAATATAATTTCGGTAATTACTCTTGTTCGGTCCCCAACACCCTCTCTACTTTGGTCCGTGTCTTCGTAACAGGTGAGGATAAAAGGTATTTGTTTATATTTAGCCAACTAACGAAAACTAACGATTACATCGCCAGAAACCTGTGAAATAGATATTAACATAGTAAGGAAGTTAAAGGGAATGAAAATGCTGGTTAGGTAAATAGCTCAAGTAAAAAAATACTAGGGGATTTATTTCTAGTCTTAGTCGAGGAAGCTTTTTTATGCTTCGAAAGCTATATTTATGCGGTTTACCTCCACTTTGGATGACTCGAACACTTCTCTTCCTGGGGCTCCTGTAATTAAGCATGTTCCGCTTCCTGTAATATCTTTGGGGACTGTCCAAAACCCGCTTCTTTCTCTTGACAGAGGCAGGTTATGGTCCCGATAACATCCATCCACGTGTCCTGAAAGAGTCTGCCTCTGAACTCGCACTTGTGCTTGCTTGTCTATTCCGTGTATCTTTCAAAATCTAAACACTTCTCTTTCGAAACATGTTTAGATAAATCCAATCCATAAAGAAAGGTGACTGACCTGACCATTCTAACTATCGCCCTGTTTCTTTGACATCTATCATTCTCAGTTTTTGAATCCTTCTTCAACTATCATATACTTAAGTACCTTGAAAATTAGTCCTTTATCTGATTGCCAGTATGGCTTTCTTAGGGCAAGATCCACTGCTGATATTTGCTATCTCACTAATGTCTGGTCGACCTCCGTAGAGATTTGGGGGTGTCATATATAGTTGCCTTTTTACAGGGTAGTGCCCCGGGGTCTCATCACGATGCTCACCTCTTTTAGCTTGCCTATTTAATGTGCTCCTCTAATTCTAGCTCCCTCTCCGGTGGATCCATTTATGTGGTTGCCGATCGGTCAACCTCACCCCTTTTCCCCATCAATAGCGGTGTCCTTCAAGGCTCTGTCATGTCGCCTACACTTTTCATTCCTATCATCAACGATTTCTTTCCCTCGCCGATACTAACCATATACCCCAACATAAGATTCAAATGAACCGTCGGTGTCTCAAAGAGGCTCGCCGCTCCTCTTGGAGGGCCTATGTGTCCAAAACCCCAAACTCCTCACCCCCTGCCCGTCTGCCCCATACCCCATCCTCCATCTACCTCATGCCGTGTCGTAGGAGAGGCTTTAGAACCTCTATAAACAACGTCCGCAGGTTGCAAGAGACCAGGCCTTGAGAGGACTTGAGCGATGGGGAGCGAATAATGGGAATATCGGTTTTGACCCCCCAATAACCCCTTTCCTGCGCCTAAGGGGCTGACTGACTCTCTGTGGCCGTTTTCAGGTGCATAAGGCTGTACTGCTTGTGGCAGGTGGGCTTTAAGCTCTGTTGGCTGCCATGCCAAATAAAAGCGTCGAGTCCTGTCTCTGGGTCTTCTACAACAGAAGTTCAGATCTTGGCCCTCCTGTCGAAGGTACGTCGCAGTAAGGATATCTACCCTGAGTCTTCCTGCCTCTCTGACTGCCCAGTTGGGAATTACGACCCATTGGGAATGACCGGCCACTAGGTAACTTCTGGTGGTTAAGAGTCGTTGTACTAGGTTGCGAACACCATTTTTATAACTCACCCACCGTGGACCCCTGAAACGTCTGACAACCCGAGACGGGATAGGCGGTAGCTTCTGGATGCGGGATTTAGCCCAACAGCAACCTCATTTTTTTCTTTAGTGGTCATAAGATTCATAAATCACCGTGTGTTGGCAGGCTTTCCAAAATCTTCAACAGATCTTCTCTGCATTTCGGACTCCGTCCCCGTCCTCTGTAAATCCTCGCCCTACCTTGGTGTTTGGGCGGACGCCGAGCTAATTGATAGCACCACTTTGACAGGTGGAGGGGCTTCCATCCTTCCTGGTGAATGCATCAAAGGGGTTTTCCCTTTGCCATCTTCGGGGCCGCCACCAGGCAGCGCATCTACTGGCCAGAGGTGCCCCCCAAGACTATTCAAAGGAAGAAGGCGCTTCTCCCTCTCTTCCTTTGATAGGTTTGGGGGTTCACCCTTATCCCCTTCTGCAGAGTTGGCTGCGGCCAACTCCCTACTTGCAGCGGGTTCCCGTTTGTTTTGACAGAGGCCCGATAAGAAGACAGCGAGCCATAGGACGACCCTCCCATTGCGGTCAGGTGACCCACTACAAGCCTCTTAGATGGGTAAAGGGCGGTATTGTCCGCTGGGCTTTGCCCACACCCTCGTAGATACGAGGTTTGTCAAGTATGCCCGTTCCCTCTTTCCTACCAATGCAGGTCGACATGCCAGACCCAGTGACAGGCCATAGGACATGAGTCCAGGGTCAGGATACTCGACACCTTGAGGGTGGAAAATGGCCATTTGGAAGCCTCTCCTAGAATGGAGATGGTCATGGAGGTGGCCCTGTCCCAGATACCTGACCTGAGTCCTCCCCTCTGCAATACCTCCCTCATGCGGTAAGAGCATCGTAAGACTCGAAAGGAGACGAGGGACCTCCTCCTCCATCTAGTGCTTCTTTGGCGACCAAGATCTTACCCATCTCGAAGAAAGATCTGGCTAAGCTGGTACGTCTGTACGTCCGGTCTTGGGTCACCTTCCGGCTGTGAGGGAGGGGAGCAGATTCACTCCCTACTCTCGTCTTCAAAAAGGAAAAAGAAATTTAGAGGTCAAAGGAGACAAGCGATTCCTCTTTCCTCGGGTGCTCACTGGACGAACTGGTCCGCTGCCGTTTCGTCAAGCGACCGGACCAACATCAGCACGTCCGGCCCCGAGGCACCCTCGGGTGGGGAGGCACATACCAATGCCAAAGTCGCAAATGCGCTGAGTAGAGCCTAGATTACGTCGGGGCCCCTTCTTGAGAGACTACCTGGCGTTTTCGGGCCCGCTGGCTTCAAAGGCTTTCTGTTTATTCGCTCCACCGATAACAAAATGTTAGACAAAAGCTAACGGATCCGAGGGTGATCCGTCTCTCGAACGGAATCCTTCTGGCAGAGAGCCCCTTACTCCACTTCTTCGAAGCAATGCGGTACGTATCTCCTAGATAAAGAAATCCTGGCCCTTCAAACTAGCAATCCTCTGTCATTTTGCGAGGATAAGGACTTGGTCTTGGCGCTCCCAGCGCTGCCTTGGATGTCTAGTGCCTCAATTTTAAAAAAGGCACCCTTTGATCTTGGCACCTCCAGGCCTTCGAGCAGTCTTTTCTGCGCCCATTCGGAACCCTTTTTCGGGTTCTAATCATCCTGGGCCCTCTCCTGCTAGAGCTGGAGACACAAAGGGTTCACATCCAACCTCGGCTAAAACCAGCCCCTCTCCCTCCCTCAGCGTGACAGTTATCCTGTAATGGAAAACGGCGGCATGACTCCACCACGTCGTTCGACTCTCATAAGGCAACACCCCAGGAGGCGTGAAAGGAGTACAGCACCAAAGGAGCTTCGGGTTCTAGGCCCCTATCCAAGGCTGGACTTGATAACTCGGAAACGGTGTATCCTCTAAAGGAGTGGCCCCCACCTCCGAAACCGCCCCGCCCGTCTAAGGTTTTGAGGGGGAGGAAAGAAAAGACACGCATGGCGAGCCCAACCTCCCCGACCCCGATAAATCCTCGAATGCGACAGCGCCTTGTTTAGCCAACAGCGCTCAGAGTTCTACATCCCGGAAGCGTAAGGCCATTCCCGTGAGGATATTCTCTTCTAAGATGGCCCCCGCATCTCCTCAGAACTAGGCATGGAAAACATATTCCTTCGAATGAATTGCTGTTTACTCCAGGCCATTTGTGAGAAGTTACGGAGACTCGTCCCCTCCTGTTTTCCGTTATCTATATTTTTTGCAGGATACAATGCTGGGCGCGTGCCCTCTGCCAACCCTCCCGGGGTATAATTGTTTTGCGACCCCACCACCACGGGATCAAGGCCAAAGGGAGGATGCATCATTTACACGAGTTATGATGTCTCCGTTCTTCTCTTTACTTTAAATACCTCCTTTCATGCAGTAACATTGCAAAGGCACATGAATATGAGGTATAAAGTTTTTTCTGTGTACATTCCACCTCCAGCCGACTTCGACGTAGGGAACTTCCCCCATATCGTGGCACGTTTTTCGAGCCCTTTTCTACTGCTCGGAGATTTGAACGATAGACACTAACTGGGAGGGGATTCACGATCAATCCCTGGTGTCAGGTCCTTGCCGACCAGAGTGAGGAGTTGGAGATAGGTGTCCTAAATGTAGATGAATTTATGCATCACTGCCTGAGAACCGCTTTATTTTCCTCTCTTGATCTATCCTTGTACTTTCCGGATGCACAGCATGATTTGGGGGTGGGAGGTAGTCGATAACTTCCATGGTAGTAATCATTTTCCCATTCAAATATCATTTTCTGGACCGCTGCCGCCTGAGAGCCCACGCTGGTAGTGCTTTTTGCGGGCCCGGTGGTCCACATTTCATTAGAAAATAACTTTATCACTGTGCGAGTAGAGTAGTTTAGCTCTGTGGATAAGGCCGTTGAGTTCTTTCCGGCAACCTCATCGCCGTAGGCCTAACTACTATTCCTAGAACGTCTGGCCATTTTGCATGCCAATCGCTTCCGCGGTGGTCAGCCGAGTGTGAGACGGCCCTCAAACAGAGACGTTATGCATACATGCGCAATAAGCGCTGCCCAAACGATTTGACTATCGATGAATTTCGTCGAGCTAGGGCTAGGTTCCGGTATGTTACGAAATACGCCCGCCACTCTTCCTGGCGATTATACGTGTCTTCACTTAACGGGAATACCCCGCTAGCAAGGTGTGAAAGCGAGGCAAAATTATTCGGGTCAAGTTCTCGCAGGAAAACCATTCCTGTTTTCAAGGAGAATGGGAGCGTAATCTCAAAACCTGCGTCCTTGGCAGATTCTTTCGCGAACGCTTTCTTTGCATTCTATATCCGGGATGCTGCTCCACTACATTCATTGCACGTCGTGATATAGCTGAAGGCCGCCGACTGGTATTTACCTCCAGAGGTGGAGAAGCTTTCAAAGACATGTTTACATTGAGTGAGTTGCGTTTCGCTCTCGCTTAGTGCACCGAAACTGCCTCTGGACTGGACGATGTCCAGTATGTCATGCTTCGACACTTAGGTGAGTGAGGCATGGCCTTTTGTTCAACATGATCTGGCCAGAAAGTATCCTCCCTGCTACATCACGAATAGCTACTGTACAAGTTGATGGAGAAATTGGTAAATGCTAGCCTAGCTTTTTTTCTTGGACAGCACAGGCCACCTGTCTTCTGCACAGTGCGGCTTTCGGAAGCTCCACTCCTCGTCGGATGCTATGCTCTGACTGGAAAATGTCGTATACGAGGCCTTTTTTCCTAGATAACACTACGTTACGAGGTTTATCGATCTGGTGAAGGCATATGATATCGCAAGTCGATAAGGTATCATGGATACTCTACACGCGTCCACGTCGGAAAGGCCTCTCATCCAAATAAATGGAGTAGGAAGAAGGTGTCTCGCAGGTAAGTGTCCTTTGGGTCACACTCTCTGCTATGGGAATGAACAGTATCAGATAAGGGTTGCCCGAAGATGTTCTCGTCACGCTCTACGTGGACAACATTTTGATCGCCTTTAGTGCGGCCCAGATGCAAACTTTGGAGCGTCGAGTCCAACAGGCATTGACCCGCGTCTCTTGCTATACCGAAGAGCACACGTTTCGGTTTTAGTTGGCCAAGAGTACGGTAGTGCACTTGTGCCGCCACCCACGGCCTCACATCAACCTGGACTTGTTCCTAACCAGGTTTCGCCTGGAACTGTTGGATTACCACCGTTTTCTTGGACTCATTTTCGACTGAGAACTTACCTAGGAGGCTCATATTCGCAGCCTTAAGGTCTCTTGTACCCGCGCCATTGACATTCTTTGTTCCTTGACGTTCAGGACTTGGGCTGCTGATAGGGCTATTGCTGTTCTTTTCTACCAATCCTTTGTTAGTTCGAAGCTTAACTATGGATGCGAGTTTTATGTATCATCAGCCGAGCATTTATTGCGTAAGGTGGACTTGATCTACCACACCGGCTTCTTCCTGTACACGCTCTGAGCCGTGTACAGTGCATTATTCACTTGTACGCGTGAGCCTGGTGCCTCCCTCAGTCACCAACAGTTCTCAATGCATCCACAGCTGATCTTGACGGTATTTATGCCGCCGTGAGACGCCAGTGATCCCCTAAGACCTGCATCTGTCTTCAAAGCCAAGCTTTTGCAATACACCACTCTGTACGGAAGATAACGCGACGTACCTGATTCAGTGACCGGATTGTGATTTATACCAACTCACAAAGCGCCCTGAATGCTCTCGGCGCATTGGAATCTCAGCATCCTTTGGTTCACGATATCCGTGACGCAACAGTTTTGGCGAGCCGAGCGGATGTCGAGATTATCTTCTGCTGGGTTCCTGGACATGTAGAAAATGTAGGGAATGAGCACGCCTATGATGCTGACAAAGAGTCTGTAAGGACTGGGCGACCAGACCAGCATTTCGCTCTTCCTCACATCAATTACATGGCAGGAATACGGGCAGCTCTCAGGGCTGCTTGGCAAAGAAGATGGGAGACGGTCGAGGGAAACTTAAAGTTGCGTGCCATTGCGCTGCGACTGTTCCCATGGACCTACCCCACAATGTCGCGCCGGCTTCAGGTTACTTTCTGTTGTCTCCGAATTGGACACACACGTGGAACGCACCGCCATTTGACGGGGCGCTCGCCTGCGCCTTACTGTGAAGACTGCTTTGTCCCCCAGACTGTTCGGCACATTCTTGTTGAATGTCCCAGTCTGGGCGATCTTCGCGCACGTTACCTGTCCCGGTACTGGGACGAGCGGGGTCGCTACCGCTTGTCCCTTGTACTCGGGACAAGTTCATGTACACTGCCCCTTGGACTTTACGACTTTTTTGGAGGGGTTGGGAAGTTGGGGGTGTAGGTCGCATGTTCCTGCGCCTGAGGGAGGCGGGCCAACCCCTGATATTTGAGCGCGCTTCCTTCTTGCCTTTTTGCTTTGTTTTCTTCTTGTTATTTTTTTATCCTTTGTCCTTTTTATCGTTTTTATTTGTTATTTATTTGTTATTTTGGTTATTTGTTTTTTTAATATAGCCTAGTTGTAAGCTGTGTTGTGTACGGCGACTTATGGTCAAGTAGGCAGTCGCCAGATGTGCCCCACCCCCCTAAAAAAAAATCGCCACGCTCTTCGTGAACGACATTTCGATCTCTTTTGGTGCGGCTCAGATGCAAACTTTGGAGCGTCGAGTCCAACAGGCATTGACCCGCGTCTCTTGCTATACCGAAGAGCACACGTTTCGGTTTTAGTTGGCCAAGAGTACGGTAGTGCACTTGTGCCGCCACCCACGGACTCAAACCGACCCGGACTTGTTCCTAAACGGGTTTTGCCTGGAATTTGTGGATCCGCACCGTTTTCTTGTTCTTATTTTCGACTGACACCCTAACTGGGAGGCTCATATTCGCAGCCTTAAGGTCTCTTGTATCCGCGCCATGGATATTTTTCATTCCTTGACGTTCAGCACTTGAGGTCCTGATAAGGCTACTGCCGTTCTTTCCTACCAATCCTGTGTTAGTTCGAAGTTTGACTATGGATGCAAGTTTTATGCATCCGCAGCCGAGCGTCTATTGTGGAAGGTGGACTCAATCCACCACACCGGCTTCTTCCTGGCGACCGGTGCCTTTTGCACGTCTCCCATTGAGAGCCTACTTGTCGATCCTGGGGAGATGCCACTCGCTCTGCGCCGTGTATAGTGCATTAATGCGCCTGTACGTGCGAGCATGGCACATCCATCAGTCGCCAACAGCTCTCACTGCATCCGCAGCCGATCTCGACGTTGCCTATGCCACCGAGCGACGCCAGTCATACACTAAGTCCTTTGGGTTTAGAGTGAGGTATCTCCTTGAAGAGCTCTTTGTAGCTCTTTGGCCGTTGGCGGCTCTTATTCTACCCTGAACGGTACCATCTTTGACTATTTGTCGCCACGCCTCTCCTCACAAAGCTTTTATAGCGCCAGGACTATTGCGTTCCTCCTCTTGGGAGTACAGTTCGTGTAACGCTGGGTCAGCTTCCACACCATATCCTTTTTGTTTGGGTCAGCTGGGCTCTACCAGGCGCTGCGCCTGTTTTCACGGCCGAGCTGTTTGTAATAAACCGCTCGGTACGGGAGATAGCCCATGCTGTCGCTTCGGAGACCTGATTATGAGATTTACTGACTCAATAAGCCCCTAGCTTCCTTCAGGGCATTGCAATTATCTTCTACACCCCCTGGTTCCTGGTATCCTTGACGCCACGGTTGCCGCAAGCTGAGTGGATGGCAAGATTATCTTCTGCTGGGTTCATGAACATGTGGGAATTTCGGGGAATGAATTCACCGACGAGGGCGTCAAAGGCTCCGCGAGGACTGGTCTACCAAACCAGCGTTTCGCTCTTCCTTACACTGACTACATGGGCAGAAATCATATCCGCCCGGCGGGCTGCTTGACAAAGAAGATGAAAAACAGCCGAGGGGAACTTAAAGTTGCGTACCATTGCGGCGCGACTGCTCCATTGGACCTATCCCGTAATGCCGCAACGCCGTTAGGTCGCTTTTTCTCGTCTTTAAATTGGAAACACTTGGGGGAGGCACTGCCATTTGATGGAACGCTCTCCTGCCCCTTACTATGAGGATTGCTTTGTCCCCCAGATGCCCCGTATAATCTTGTTGAATGTCGCAGCTTAGTTTTGAAAGTGGCCCTCTTCCCCTTCGTGATGGACACGGTCATCTCCTTGGTTCCTCATTCCATTGGAAGCTCATTTTATGCTGGCGACCTGATGATCTACTACTGCGGGTGTTATCTAACCACTGTCGCCAGGAAGGTTGTTTACTTACTGCGGCCTTCGAGTGGGCTGCCTAGAAGAGATTCTATTTCTCTTCACCTATCCCCCAGAGTCCTCGTATCCCCCGGCCCTACTGACAGATCAACGTTCCAAGGTTGTCTATTTCTGGGGTCCCCATACCGATGAAACAGTAGGTTAGGCTCCATGGTCTCATCTTCGATGAGAAGCTCTCGTGGAATCCTCGCGTCTCCTACCTCGTTGCCGCCATCCTGTCCACTCTCAACATCCTGTGCAATCTTTTCCATACTATATGGTGCGCCGATCACCGCACTTTACTCCACATTTACAGTGCCCTGGTCCAGTCCAAACTGGACTTTTGCTGCGCAGTGTATGCTTCAGTATCTCCATCGACCCTCCCTCCCCTTGACCCAATTTTAAACCGCGGTCTTCTGGCTTTAGGTGCTCTCCGCTCCTCTTCGGTGCGTAGGATTCACTTGGAATGCGTTTCCTCCCTTCGCGACAAGGCGTACATTCCTGTTGACGAAGACATTTCTTCACTTTCGTCAAATCCCCATGTGCGCAATGTTCCCCTTGTCTGTTGTCCCCTTTCCACTAAGGATCACTGATACCTTTCAGGGACGGCGGTAACACTCTTCGCACTCTCATTCTCTCTGCCCTCCTGTTTGTCAGATCTCTTTGGCATGTACCCCTCCGTGGATGATGACCACCGCAGGAGTCTGTAACCACTTCCTACCAACTGGCAAGTCCCTAAAGCCGGCTAGGATTCTATTCAAAGTTCCTTATGGCCACTCGATAGCGACCTCTCCCTCCACATTTCTTCCTTTACCAACGTGGTTGAGACTGTGCCTAGTTATTCATCCTACTACCCCCTTCTTCCCAGCTTTTCTTCCTAATCGACAGAGTTGTACGCCATTCGAGAGGCCCTCCGTATCGCCTACCTATACCCTTCCACCGAGATCCGTTTTATTCACGGATTCCAGAACTGCCATCTCTGCCCTAACCTACTACTCTAGCCCCCATCTTCTTATCTGTGAGATCCGACAACTCTTACACAAATTTAGGTCTCGTTTGATAAATTTTTACCTTCTGCTGTGCGCCCTCTTATGTTGGTATGCCTGACAAGGAAGCAACTAACCAATCTGCCCGCTCATCTTCCGCTCCAGGACTCGGCATGAGAGGTTACCAATTATAAGAGAAATTAGGAATGAGGAAGTTGCCAACTTTGAAGACGTCTGCATCACACACTCAAGATTAGCCACTTCAGAAGATCAATTGTCTAAAAAGGTACGCATATTTTAAGTCTAGGTTGATACGAGTTAAGTTAACGAAAAGGAAAAACCATTTATGGTATTATCATCATTATTATTATTATTTAAAACTGAGAAGTAATAACTAATGATGGCTTTTCTGCCAGAGGTTTTCGAAGATAATTTGTAGAGAAAGGTAAAGATAGAAAAAGTATATATATATATATATATATATATATATATATATATATATATATATATATATATATATGTAGCGAGAGGGGTGTGTTTCTTCCTGTGGATGTCTGACCAAATAAATTCTTACTTCTATTTTTGTAAACAAATTGATGAAAATATAACTTTATTTGGGAATTTGAGGTTTTTATAATGAAGGGCTAAAGCTTGGTGAATCCATTCACCGAAGTAGAACGGATCACAACGTTGAGAAAAGTGTCCTCGATTGTTTCTAAGGCTAATCTGGGTTCCTGAGCATAATCTCTCTTGTTTTATACATGGTGAGCGCGACCTTGGAAGAGAGAGAGAGAGAGAGAGAGTTACATAGAGTTACATAGATACACAGATCACACGGGCCTTACGGCCCAGACTAAGGTGATCTGGCCTTAAATCTACTGCCACTTACACATAGAATAGTAGAAGTAAAGGATAGAAAAGTTTTAGGCTCTTCCCACCCTCCACTCTTTCCGGAAAATGCCGTACATGAAATAATTTGGGAAAAGTACCTTGCAGGTGTAAGAAGACAGTACCTGAAGGAAATTTGCATTGAATAGTAATTAAATGAAATGAATATGAAAACCACTTACATAAACCTGAAAGAGTTATATTTTTGTAATATTATTTAGAGAGAGAGAGAGGGTGTAACAACAAGGAGTAACAACAACAAGGAAAGAGAGAGAGAGTAACAACAAGGAGTAACAACAACAAGGAAAGAGAGAGAGAGAGAGAGAGAGAGAGAAAGAGAGAGAGAGAGTGTAACAACAAGGAGTAACAACAACAAGGAAAGAAGGTACCCTAGGAGACCTTACAGTCCATTCAAAGAGGGTACCATTGGACTTGCAATCGAGCGGGCACAAGGCTGCTCAATTGTTTTGCGTCCCTAAACGGCCACTTTTCAAGACCTTGTCTAGTCTTGACTTGAACTGGTCAACAGATTCACTGTTGACAACTTCCACTGGAAGTGCGTTCCACTTACCCCAGATACTGTAGGTGAAAAAATTTCCACAAAGATTGCGGTTGTAACGCTTCAGTTCAGGTTTGAAGCCGTGATTGCGCGTTCTGTTCTCACTCAGTGTGAAAATATCCTGGTAGTCAACATTGTCGAACCCTCGAAGTATTTTGAAAACTTCGATGAGCTGACCACGCAGTCTACGGGTTTCCAGCGAGAACAGATCTAATTCCCTTAGTCTATCCTCATAACTTTTATGTCGGATAGAGGGAATCAGCTTGGTTGCCCTGGCTTGTACGCGTTCGAATCTCGCGATGTCTTTCGCAATGAAGGACTCCAAAATTGTACGGCATACTCCAGGTGCGGTCGGACAAGTGAGTTGTACAGGCACAGTACAATCTCCTGGTTCCGATAACCAAACTGGCGCTTAATATAGCCTAGCATCCTTTGGGCCTTTTTCTCCGCCTCAATGCACTGTTTCGAGAACTTGAGGTCACTAGTGATTGTTACACCCAAGTCATTCTCAGTGTCACTCGATTCAAGAGCAGTGCCCTCAAGGATATACTGAGATTGGGGGTTTCTGTGGCCGATATGCATCACTTTGCATTTGCCCACGTTAAAAGGTATTTGCCATGTGTCCGACCACTCCCCAATCTTCCCAAGATCTTCCTGCAGGCGGGCAGTATTTCCATCCTTTGCAACGTTCATACCAAGCTTGGTATCATCGGCAAATTTAGAAATCTTGGCAACCATGTCACCGTCCATGTCGTTGACGTAGATGATGAATAGTAGTGGTCCCAGGACAGAACCTTGAGGCACCCCGCTAGTAACGGGCACCCACTCAGAAGACTGTCCATTTACCACCACCCGTTGCCGTCTGCCACTTAGCCAGTTCTCGATCCAGCCGGCTACCTTTCCGTCTATGCAAAGCACTCGCACTTTCCGGAGAAGACGGCGGTGTGGTACCTTATCAAAGGCTTTCTGAAAGTCTAAGTACACCACATCCACCGCCTTGTCCCGATCGTGCTCACTGAAAACGAAGTGGAAGAATTCTACAAGGTTCGTCAGGCATGACCGTTGCCTTCGGAAGCCGTGCTGGGAACTCCTCAGTAGCAGGTTTGACTCTAAATACGACGTCACTTTGTCCACCATGATGCTTTCCATGAGTTTACCGACTATCGAAGTCAGACTGATAGGTCGGTAGTTCGACGGTTGGTTACGGTCTCCTTTCTTGAAGATAGGAGTCACCTCCGCCTCACGCCAGTCTCTAGGAATGCATTTGGTCCAGACTGACATGTTAAAGATAGCGCACAGATGTCGTGATACTTCATCGCACACTTCCTTCAACACTTTAGGTAGAAACCCGTCCGGTCCAGGGGACTTATTCGTCTTTAGGTCAGCGATCTTTTTCTTTATTTCTCCTTCGGTGAAGTCCATTACCTCCAGCTTTTCCCCCGAGTAGGAATCCGTCGGCTGAGGAATGGGACCACACTCTTCAGTAAACACTGAAGAGAAGTAGTCGTTGAGGAGGTTAGCATTTTCTGCATCTGAATGCTTTAATGTCCCCTCCTCATTCCTCAAAGGGCCAATCGTTCGACGGATTGGTTTACGGCTGTTCACATATCCCCAAAACTCCTTGAGATTCTCTTTACAGAGTCTCGCCACTCGGAGTTCCTCAGACCGCTTAGCCGCCCTTATGCTGGACTTCACTCTCCTGGCTAGCCTCCGGTATTCGTCAAAGTCACCCGAGATCTTCGATTGCCGGTACACATTTCTCTTCTCCCTAAGCAGTTGGCCGATTTCTCGATTAAACCACTTAGGTTCAACAGAAGACAGACGGGAGCATTTTAGAGGGATGAAACGCGATTGAAGACTCATGAATGTGGTTTTGAAACTATTCCACGAGTCTTCAACGGCATCGCACACTTCTAGCCTCACGTCAGTCAGTCCAGCTCGACGGCTTGCAAAGTCTGCTCTTCTCAAGTCAAGTTTCTTTGATTGACTGGCAACAGACCTTACCTTCGGGATCTTGACGCTAAATCTAACTAGCTGGTGATCACTGCCACCGAGCTCTTCGCCTACAGAGATATCCTCAACGATATTATCCTCAGAGGTGAAGACCAAGTCGAGGATATTGTCTCCTCTCGTCGGTTCTCTGACCCATTGAGTGAGGAACTCGTTGTTGGCGAACTCCAGAAGTAGCGCGCTCTCGCCACAGGCTGCTCTGGTTTCCCAGTCAACTTGGCTGTTGAAATCGCCCATAACGATGTACACTCTGCCTTGAACCAGCTCACCCAGCAGCTGGTACAGTTCCCTGTCCTTCTCAACAGGTTGGAAAGGGGGTCTGTAAAGCACCAGGGTCCTGTATTTGGCAGGACCGATCTCTAGGTCAACGCCTAGGAGCTCGTGGTCGGATATAACGTTGGAGTTCGTAGATTTGATTGTATCCTTGACATACAACATTACACCGCCACCCTCTCTGTCTGGCCTATCTTTGTGGAAGAGTTGGTAGCCAGGAACCGTGAATTCGCCTTCAAAGTCTCGGTTTGACGTTTTTATCCACGATTCTGTTATGGCTACCATTTCGGGTTCTTCCGTCGCTACGAGGCCACGGAGCTCAGGAAACTTGTTCCTGATTGACCTCGCATTGAACAGAAGAACTTTCAGGGAGTCCCCTAATGTAGGACTCCCTATACTCTTCCGTTTCCCGGCTTCTTGTTTGTCGTGGTGGCACCATTTTTGACAACCTCCGAGAAGGTTGTTTGGGGAGTGACTCGGGCGTACTGGCGTACGTCCGCTTTCCCAATGGGCCGGACACTCCTTTGGGTGCGCTCCACGACATCCTGGATGAGGTTGGCTAGGAACGCCTTGCCCTTAAAGGAGAGGTGCACCCCGTCCCTTTGGTAGAGGTCTTTTCTACCATAGAACACGGCGTACGGGTCCACAAAAAAGACACCCTCAGCCGTACAGAGGTCTGCAAGGCGCCTGTTTAGCGACATGTTCCTCAAGTGGGCAGTCCGGCTTGGACCCCACCTCGGGAGCATCCCCACCACGACGCGTCTGCGGGTTTTCAGTCCACAGTCGTCGACAGCGCCCATAACTGTCCTCATAATTTCACCTGTAGGGCCTACCCTACCTCCTCTGAGGTAGAGGTCGTTGCCACTTACCATAAGGGCAACGACTGAAGTCTCTGAAATCTGAGACTTCTCGGCCTCAGCTCTTACCTGCCTATTCCCACAACCTGGGATGCAGCTCACCTTAACGCTTGTGCGAAGGCAGGCCGCTAGCAGGGGCTTCAGACCCCGCGCCTGAGAATCACCAATAAGGGTGACTCTTGCACATTTGACGGCGGACGACTTAGTCTTTCCTTTCGGAGGCGACTTGCCGCTTTCCTCTTGTATCTCTAATTTTTTTTTTCTTCTTCTTCTTATTCTTCCTCTTATTCTTCTTTTTGACTTCCTTTGCTTTCTCTTCTTCTCCTTTTACTTTCTCTTCTTCTCTTTCTACTTTCTCTTTTTCTATTTCTACTTTCTCTTCTTTCTTTTCTTCTTTTTGGCTCGTTGAGGAAGCCCTTCAGCAGAAGAAATCGGCTGTTGGACGTAGAGAGCCTTCTCGCCTGAGCATCTGCATCTCTCTGTTTTTAAGAGTTGAACTTCCCTTTTAAGGAGGGAGTTCTCCTCTCTCAGTTGAGCGATGCTCTCGCCCAGGCGCTTCTCGAGTTCGCAGAAGTCACAGACACTGACGCCATCTGTGAGTTCCTTGCAACTCCTTTCCCCGAAGTCTTCACTCCATCTATAGACTTTGCATATTTTGCAGGTTAGCTTTCGAAACGGAGGACCATTCTTCTTCACCATGTTACAAAAATCTCGGACTATACGCATTAAAAAAGGGGTTTTTGGTTGTGATTTTCTCTCGCACTAATCACATCCGCCTATTTCCAGGAGGTTTTCGGTCGTTCGGCGAACAGAAACCCTTTGATCAAGCACAGAGAGAGAGAGAGAGAGAGAGAGAGAGTTACAAGGAGTTACAAGGATAGTAAGTACCTCAAAAGAACATTCGTTCCATTTCAATGGAGGTACTTATTTTTTTGTATTTATTTGCTACATCCAAACTTTTTATTATGCTACTTGTGCTACATCATGCAAGAGTTAACTCTTTTTTGTCAATTTGCTGTTCTCTCATAACTTACTTATTCTATATAATATTTTACATGCTAATATATATATATATATATATATATATATATATATATATATATATATATATATATATATATATATATATATATACATATATATATATATATATATATATATATATATATATATATATATATATATATATATATATATATATATATAAATTCAACTTAGATTAGGGTTTCTCGTCCATTATTTGAACATAAACTCGTTCTTTGTCTTTGGTTAATGATTCTGAGCTATAAGGAATATTTACAACATATTCATGTCAAAATGCATTTTATTATGATTGCATACAATAAATATATTTTATAATAAATACAATTAATATTTTGTAAATCTTAAAATTAGCATACAAATTTTATTTTAACTTATTAGTCACGTCACATATTATGTTAGATTTCTTAAAATTTTGTCTAATTTCTTTTTAAAATTTTCTACTGTATTACATTTCACTACATCCTCTGGTAATTGATTCCACTTGTTCACAATTTTATACGCAAATGAGTTCCCACATATATTTGTGCGAAAATTCTTGGGTTTTATTCTCATTCCGTTTGATCGCGTAGTAGATGTGCTAAACTGAAACCAAATATTAGAGTCGACATTTTCTATTCCTTTTAGTATTTTAAACATTTCTATTAATTGTCCTCTCAATCTTCTTGTTTCAAGGCTGAATAAATTCAATCTTTCTAATCTTGTTTCATAATTATAATTCCTTAGTTCTGGAATCAATTTCGTGGCTCTGGCTTGTACTTTTTCTAACTTCTCAATATCTTTTCTTAAGTAAGGAGACCAGGCTTGGGAACAATATTCTAATTGTGGCCTTACTAGTGCATTGTACATATTAAGAATTGTAATCTTATTTTTGAAAGTGATTTGGCGTTTTATATAACCAAGAATCCTTTGCGCTTTCTTTTCGACTTCGATGCACTGCCGTGAAAACTTTAGATCGTTTGTAATGTAGACACCTAGGTCTTTTTCATTTTCAGTTTCTTTGATCTCATTGTCGAACAGTTTGTATTCTCTCCTTGGATTATTATAGCCAATATGCATTATTTTGCACTTTTCAAGATTTAAGGGCAATTCCCATTTTTCCGTCCATCTTACTATTTTATCAATATCATTTTGAAATTCTTGAAAGTCCTGTTCAGTAATTATCCCTTTTCCTAATTTACAATCATCAGCAAACTTAGAAATTTTCGATAGTAGGCCATCATCTATATCATTAACGTACATAATGAATAGCAACGGGCCAAGGACAGAGCCTTGCGGGACGCCACTACAAACGGAAACCCATTCTGACGCTTGTCCGTTTATAACTACTCGCTGTTTTCTATCCGTAAGCCAATTTTCTATCCATTTTGCAATTTCGCCTTTTATTCCAAAGGCTCTTACTTTACACATCAACTTCTTATGCGGAACTTTATCAAATGCCTTTCGGAAGTCTAGATACAAGATGTCAACCGATCTATTATTGTCGTACAAGGTATTTATATAGTGAAAAAACTCTAGTAAATTTGTGAGGCAAGATCTCTTTCTCCTGAAGCCATGCTGAGAATCATTTAGGAGTTTATTCTTTTCTAAATGCTCTACAATTGTATTGGAAATGTGAGTTTCAAGGAGTTTCCCAACTACGGAAGTTAAACTTATAGGGCGGAAATTGCTGGCAGTCTCTTTACATCCATTCTTAAATATTGGCGTTACATTTGCCATCTTCCAGTCTTGAGGAACAATTCCACTCTCTAGGGATAAATTGAAAATTTGCGTAAGATGTTCTGCTACTTGATTTATGACTTCTTTTAAAACTCTTGGGTATATTTTATCCGGTCCCGGGGATTTAAATTTATTCATCTTCTCTATTAGTTTCTTTGTGTTGTCGACACTGCATCGAACCGATTCGAGTGGTATAATATTAGCCATTTCAGGTGTTTCTGTATAGTCATACGAGTTACACTCTTTTGTGAAAACAGATACAAAATAATCGTTGAGAGTGTTTGCTATTCCAATATCATCGAGCTGCAAATTATTGTACTTATCTCTTATTGGGCCAATATTGTTCTTTATGGGTTTTCTGCTGTTTACTAAGGCAAAGAACTCTTTAGGATTATTTTTGCAATTTTGAGCTGCTCTTATTTCTTCATTTCGTTTTGCTCTTGTAATCTCGGCTTTAACTTTTCTTCTCAATTCCAAATAATGATTCCTGTTTTCTATATTATGGTTGTATTTTAGCCTTTTATATGTTTTATCTCTGTTTCTAATGAGTTTCATAATTTCTTGAGATAGCCATTTCGGTTTATTAACATTTTTATCTTTAATAACAGCCAGTGGTATGAATTGAAACTGTTTGTTGAGAAGATTGTTTTTAAATTCCTGCCATGCTACGTTTATTTCTTTATTATTTATCCTAAAAGTGCTCAAACTCTTTCTTAGTTCAGCATAATTTGCCCTTTTGAAATTAAGTTTAGCGGTGGTGTCATTTTGTAGGACACGTGGTATATTAATTTTAAAATCTACTGCGCTATGATCACTATTTCCTATTCTGACTCCAACATTTAAATTTGAAATCAATTCATCGTCTGATGTTAACACTAAATCCAATATGTTTTCATCTCTTGTTGGTTCTTTCACCCACTGAGTCAGGAAATTATCCTCAATAAAATTAATCAATCTTTGTCCTTCTGAGTCTGCAGTTTTGTTAGGCCAGTTTATTTTAGCACAATTAAAATCTCCAATGATCACTGATAACTTGTATTTACAAATGTTCGTTAAGTATTCATAAAATTGGTCATCTGTCTCCCGGAGCTGATGTGGACTCCTATAAACTAAAATAACATATAGGTTCTTTTTTTGGTTTATTTTAACCGTTACCATTTCAAAAACAGAGTTAGTGTTACATTCTACAGGGTGCAAATCTTCGCGTACATATAAAAGAACACCTCCACCTTCTCTCTGTAATCTATCTTTATGAAATAACTTGTATCCTTTTAACTGGAATTCTGAAATAATATCACGTGACTCTGTATGTATCCATGTCTCAGTTATTCCTATGATGTCGTACTTTTTGGTCAATACCAGCGCTCTGAACTCCGTAAATTTGTTTCTAATTGATCTTGCGTTAAAGAATAGAGTTTTTAATGTGTTTAACTGATTTCTTCTGAATTGGGGCTTCGATCGTTTCCCTGTGGTTCTTGACTTGGTGCTTTATTTTTCATTAAATTTCGTAGGTTAGTTTGTAGCAATTCTCCATATTTCTTTTTACCTTTTGTGGAGAGATGGATGCCATCCTGAGAAAACAAGTCTTTGTTGTGGATGAAAAGTAGCCAGGGGTCAATAAATTTAACATTCTCCTTCTTGCAAAGATCTTCTAGACGATGATTTATCCCAATTGCTTGACTTAGATTTTCGTATCTCTCGTAAATTCTTGGTAGCACCCCAACAACAATTACATTATCCGTTTTGGTCTTGATTGTTTTTATCATTTTCTTGTAGTCATTCATTATGCTTTCCGAACCTTGATAGTTTTTTTCCGTTGAACACATCGTTGCTTCCAACATTCGCTATGATTTGACTCTCTTTGCTTTTCATCTCAAAGTTGTTTAACTGTTCTGTTAATTGCTCAATCTTTATTCCTGGATAGCATCGGAATTTGCGCTTTTTGATGTTCCAACTTCCAAAGTGATCGATTTGATTCCGAATTATTGAGTCACCAGCTAAATACGTTTCTTTCTCTTCTTCGTAGGACAATATATCATATCTATTTTTGGTTGAGATTGTTGTTTTTTTCTGAATGATTGGTTTGAATGGGCGCTTATTTCTGACTTGGATGAAATTGTCCTCGTCTTTTATGTTTGATGTATCAATTTTGTTAGTGAGAATTGCGACTTCTTGTTCCAGTTTCACGATTTTAGTATCTACTCGAGCTATTCTGGTTTCATCTTCTGTTTGACAAGCGCAGTTCTTTAATTCGAGGGCATTGATGCAGTTTTCCATAGAGCTTATTACAGACATCCATTTTGCCTTTTCGATATCAGATTTTTCTTTTATTTTTCAGAATTCGCATACACTTCTCGACGTGATATTCTCAAAGCATTGTTCTTGAAAATCGATGATCCAACGTGTATTCTTGCATTTAAAGCAACAATGCTTTAATTTGAGGGCTCCGGGCATCCTTCTTTTTTATAATAACCTCACTTTTCTTCGATTTCACTTATGTACACTTATACTTGACCACACCGTTTTATGCTTGATTCAATACACGTTAATTAAACACTTGATCCTACGGTAGCGAAAATTGGTATTTAGAACTTCACTTTATATTAAAAAAATTGCTAAACAATATGATAAGTACACTTACTTACAAATTTTAATTGCAAAATAGATTTATTATTACAGACTGGTCGATTTTAAAAAGGACGTGCTAAAAACCAATGCCTATCAACCGTTAAATATCAACCGAAATGAAATCTATAATTCACTAAATCGAAGAGATATATCTTGTATTATAGAAAAATTAGTATCTAAAACTTATCTTTATTCCTGAAAAATCACTAACAAATAGGGAATATATACTAAATAAATTATGATTTTAGAACGAAATATTTTTAGGAAATTACTCGCTTAGAGAGAAAGATGAAGCAAAATGGCGCTGGCAGAAACACGAGGCGGATTAAGGGATTAAAAAGGCTCTGTTGTGATTGGTCAACGGCCTGTAACAGGACGGTTAGCAACAGGAAAAAACAGAATTAAACGAAAAAAGGGATAACTCGAAGACAATATTGATAAATAAAAAAATTTATTAACAGTCAGAAATTACTTACAGTTGGGTGTCTATTGAAGATTGGCTTAGGAGATGACGGCAAAAAACAAAACAAAACAAAACCAGACGGATAGTGTCGATTATGTATTTATTTATATACACGCACACACAAATATTATTTATTGTAATTACAATGAAATGAATCTATTTTAAAAAAGAAAAAATCGCTTTAAATATAAGTAAATTATGTCAAAAAAAAATTTAAAGAATTATATTCGAGCGCGCAACACTGAACACCTGCGAACAAGACAAAGGCTGGCGAGAGAGAGAGAGAGAGAGAGAGTTACAAGAAGTTACAAGGAAAGATAGTACCTCAGAAGACTAAGTTAGTCCATACCGAGGCGAGAGAGAGAGAGAGAGAGAGAGAGAGAGAGAGAGAGAGAGAGAGAGAGAGAGAGAGAGAGAGAGAGTGTGTGTGTGTGTGTGTTACAAGGAGTTACAAGGAAAGATAGTACCTCAGGAGACTAAGTTAGTCCATACCGAGGAGGTACTCATTTAATATTGATATTCAATCTACTCGTCATAGAAATAGTATACTAAAGTTCAAGGCTCTCCCCTCCCACCTCTCCCGCCCGATCTTTCGGGCAATGAAAGATGAAAAGATACCCGCTGTGCTAGAAAAAAAGTACACAAACAGGAATTTCGACAGGAAAGCAGAAATGCATTTCTACATTATTATTTTTCTTTTAATATTCTTAATCTAATTATTTTCAGTGTAATCTTATGTTTTTAGTATGTAAGCGTATTTATGATTTTATCTAACCTCCTTTTAAACGCCTTGACACTGGGGCTCGAAACGACCTCTTCCGTTAACTGATTCCAAATATTTACTATTTTATACGAAAAGAAATTACCGCATACATTCAATTTGTATTTTGGAGGGATTAGCTTCATACTGTTATTCCTTGTTACATTTCTGTTGAACTCGAACCAGAGTGAGTAATCCACATTATCAATTCTATTTAGTATTTTATATACTTGAATCAACTGGCCTCGTACACGTCTAGTTTCCAACTTGTAAAGGTTTAGCTTGTCTATTCGTGTTTCATAACTATAATTTCTTAAAGAAGGTATCATTTTAGTAGCTGTGGCCTGAACTCTTTCTAATCTTTCAATGTCTTTTCTGAAGGAGGGTGACCAAGCCTGCGCACAGTATTCCAAATGGGGTCTCACTAGGGCGTTATACAGGTTGATTACAGTTGTATCGCTTTTATAAGTGATTTGTCTCTTTATATAACCTAGTATCTTCCGCGCTTTCTTTTCAACATTGACGCACTGTCGAGAGAGAGAGAGAGAGAGAGAGAGAGAGAGAGAGAGAGAGTAACAACAAGGAGTAAAAACAAGGAAAGAAGGTACCCTAGAAGACCTTATGGTCCATTCAAAGAGGGTACCTTTGGACTAGGAATTGAGCGGGCACAAGGCTGCTCAATTGTTTTGCGTCCCTAAACGGCCACTTTTCAAGACTTTATCTAGTCTTGACTTGAACTGGTCAACAGATTCACTGTTGACAACTTCCACTGGAAGTGCGTTCCACATACCGCAGATACTGTAAGTGAAAAAATTTCCACACAGATTGCGGTTGTAACGCTTCAGTTCAAGTTTGAAGCCGTGATTGCGCGTTCTGTTCTCACTCAGTGTGAACATATCCTGGTAGTCAACATTGTCGAACCCTCGAAGTATTTTGAAAACTTCGATGAGCTGACCACGCAGTCTACGGGTTTCTAGCGAGAACAGATCTAATTCCCTTAGTCTATCCTCATAACTTTTATGTCGGATAGAGGGAATCAGCTTGGTTGCCCTGGCTTGTACGCGTTCCAATCTCGCGATGTCCTTTCGCAATGAAGGACTCCAAAATTGTACGGCATACTCCAGGTGCGGTCGGACAAGTGAGTTGTACAGGCACAGTACAATCTCCTGGTTCCGATAACCAAACTGGCGCTTAATATAGCCTAGCATCCTTTGGGCCTTTTTCTCCGCCTCAATGCACTGTTTCGAGAACTTGAGGTCACTAGTGATTGTTACACCCAAGTCCTTCTCAGTGTCACTCGATTCAAGAGCAGTGCCCTTAAGGATATACTGAGATTGGGGGTTTCTGTGGCCGATATGCATCACTTTGCATTTGCCCACGTTAAAAGGCATTTGCCACGTGTCCGACCACTCCACAATCTTCCCAAGATCTTCCTGCAGGCGGGCAGTATTTCCATCCTTTGCAACGTTCATACCAAGCTTGGTATCGTCGGCAAATTTGGAAATCTTGGCAACCATGTCACCGTCCATGTCGTTGACGTAGATGATGAATAGTAGTGGTCCCAGGACAGAACCTTGAGGCCCCCCGCTAGTAACGGGCACCCAACCAGAAGACTGTCCATTCACCACCACCCGTTGCCGTCTGCCACTTAGCCAGTTCTCGATCCAGCCGGCTACCTTTCCGTCTATGCCAAGCGCTCGCACTTTCCGGAGAAGGCGGCGGTGTGGTACCTTATCAAAGGCTTTCTGAAAGTCTAGGTAGACCACATCCACCGCCTTGTCCCGATCGTGCTCACTGAAAACGAAGTGGAAGAATTCCACAAGGTTCGTCAGGCATGACCGTTGCCTTCGGAAGCTGTGCTGGGAACTCCTCAGTAGCAGGTTTGACTCTAAATACGACGTCACTTTGTCCACCATGATGCTTTCCATGAGTTTACCGACTATCGAAGTCAGACTGATAGGTCGGTAGTTCGACGGTTGGTTACGGTCTCCTTTCTTGAAGATAGGAGTCACCTCCGCCTCACGCCAGTCTCTAGGAACGCATTTGGTCCGGATTGACATGTTAAAGATAGCGCACAGATGTCGTGATACTTCATCGCACACTTCCTTCAACACTTAAGGTAGAAACCCGTCCGGTCCAGGGGACTTATTCGTCTTTAGGTCAGTGATCTTTTTCTTTATTTCTCCTTCGGTGAAGTCCATTGCCTCCAGCTTTTCCCCTGAGTAGGAATCCGTCAGCTGGGGAATGGGACCACACTCTTCAGTAAACACTGAAGAGAAGTAGTCGTTGAGGAGGTTAGCATTTTCTGCATCTGAATGCTTTAATGTCCCCTCCTCATTCCTCAAAGGGCCAATCGTTCGACGGATTGGTTTACGGCTGTTCACATATCCAAAAAACTCCTTGGGATTCTCTTTACAGAGTCTCGCCACTCGGAGTTCCTCAGAGCGCTTAGCCACCCTTATACTGGACTTCACTGTCCTGGCTAGCCTCTGGTATTCGTCAAAGTCACCCGAGATCTTCGATTGACGGTACACATTTCTCTTCTCCCTAAGCAGTTGCCCGATTTCTCGATTAAACCACTTTGGTTGAACAGAGGACCGACGGGGGCATTTCAGAGGGATAAAATGCCATTGAAGACTCATGAATGTGGTTTTGAAACTGTTTCACGAGTCTTCAACAGCATCGCACTCTTCTAGCCTCGCGTCAGTCAGTCCCGCGCGTAGACCTGCAAAGTCTGCTCTTCTCAAATCCAGTTTCCTTGATTTACTAGTTGCAGGCTCTGCCTTGGGGACTTTGACTACAAATCTAATTAGTCGGTGGTCACTGCCACCGAGCTCTTCGCCAACAGAGAGGTCCTCAACGATGTCATCCTCAGAGGTGAAAACCAAGTCGAGGATATTGTCTCCTCTCGTTGGCTCTCTCACCCATTGAGTGAGGAACTCGTTGTTCATGAACTCCAGAAGTAGTGCGTTCTCGCCACAGGGTTCTCTGGTTTCCCAGTCAACTTGTGTGTTGAAATCACCCATGACGATACACACTCTGTCTTCGACAAGTTCTCCTAGCAGCTGGTACAGATCTCTGTCCTTTTCAACGAGTTGGGCAGGAGGTCTATAAAGCACCAGGGTCCTGTATTTGGCAGGACCTATCTCTAGGTCAACACCGAGTAGTTCATGGTTGGATATGATGTTGCAATCCGTCGAGGTGAGAGTATCCTTGACATACAACATCACACCGCCACCCTCTCTGTCTGGCCTATCGTTCTGAAAGAGCTGGTAACCGGGAATCGTGAATTCACCTTCAAAATCTCGGCTTGAGGTTTTTATCCATGACTCCGTTATGGCCACCATCTCAGGTTCCTCTGTTACTACGAGGCCACAGAGCTCAAGGAACTTATTCCTGATTGACCTCGCATTGAACAGAAGAACTTTGAGGGAGTCCCCTGGTGTAGGACTCCCTACGCTCTTCCGTTTCCCGGCTTCTCTGTTTTCGTGGTCACACTTTTTTTGACGACCTCCGAGAAGGTCGTTCCAGGAGTGACACAGGCATGCTGGCGCACGTCCGCTTTCGCTCTGTTTCGAACGCTCCTTTGGGTGCGTTCCACGACATCTTAAATTAGATTGGCGAGAAAGGCCTTCCCTTTAAAGGAGAGATGTACCCCGTCCCTTTGGTAGAGGTCGTCTCTACCGATAAAGGTACGATAGGGGTCCACGAAGAAGACTCCTTCTGCCGTGCAGAGATCCGCCAACCTTTTGTTCACTGCGACGTTTCTTTCGTGAGCGGTTCGGGATGGACCTCTTCTCGGAAGCATCCCAACCACCACACGTTTGCGGGTTTTAAGCCCTATGTCGTCCACGGCTCCCATCACTGTTTGGATGGTCTTACCACTGAGTCCAACCTTACCCCCTCTGAGGTAGAGGTCGTTGCCGCTCACCATCAGAGCAACAACAGAATTCTCAGAAATCTGAGCTTTCTCTGTCTCTACTCTGATGGTGTGATTACCCCGTCCTGACAGGCAGCTTACCTTGACGCTAGTGCGAAGGCGGGCCGCTAGCAGCGGCTGCAGATCCCGTGTTTGCGAGTCACCAATGAGGGTGACCTTCGGACACTTGGTCTCTGAAGACGGGGTCTTCTTTTGTGGAAGAGGCCTTCCCTTTTCCTCTTTACTCTCCACATTCTTATCTTTCTTTTTCTTCTTCTTTATCTGTTTTTCTTCTATTTTGGGTTCTACTTTTGTTTCAACTATCTTCTTCTTTTTTTTTTCTTCGTTTCTCCTTTCTTCTTTTTCTCCTTTTCTCTCGCCTCAGCTGGCTTAGCCTCAGATGATGCCGGAATGTCCGCTTCATTACCAGGGAATTCCGAAACGTCAGTGGGAGGCGCCTCTTCTAGGCATCGAACCTGAGCTACGTTAAGGGGTTCGAGCTTCTCCAACTTTCCCTCAAGGACCTTAGCTCTCTCCTCTGAGGCTCTATACAGGTCTTTTAATTTTTCCACCTCTCGCGTCAATATGCAAGTAGTGCAGATACTTTCAGGGCTGCATTTTGACTAGCAGCCCTCCGGAAAGTCAACGCACCACTTTTCTAACTGGCATATTGCACAGTTGTGTTTGAGACGAACGGGTCCTTTTTTGCCTGTCATTTTGAGCGCTTTCTCTCTCTCTCTGAAAACTCGTGACCAATCAATGATAAAAAAGGGGGGTTGGTGAGTTCTCCCAGCGTGAGTCGCTGCCGCCTATAGATCGCAGAGGTTTCGGATCTTTCGGAAGGCACGCTCCATGTGCTGCTGTTCGTTCGACCAAGTCGTCAAACCTCGGCGTGCCGTGGCTCCCAACCAAGCAGCACAGACGGTCCCCGAAGGGGCCATCGATTTCTCACCAGGTGAACAACAACGAAGCACGCCCCGTACTAAACTCCTACTAGTTCCCTTCACAACGGCCAGGATCTCGGAGTAGCGTTCAATGGATATCCCGCCACACCAAGGAACTCGACCCAAGGCTTTTTATTGGCCTGGCAACCAACATGGGAACAAAGGGCCGTCACCTCGGACCAATGCTACCATAAGCACCCGTCAACGGGCACTGGGAACGGTCAATAATTACGCGCCAGGGAAGAGGTTAACGAGGCACTACCCTCATCCCATTCATCGTGCCCCAACGCCTAGGACACCTCTAGTCCTAGTCTCTCGCAACCAGTGAGCGTCGATTGGCGTTGTTTATAGAGGTTCCAAAGCCTCTCTTCTGACGCATGAGGTAGCTGCCAGGTCCTAATAGGTAGATAGAGGAAGAAAGGGAAAGAGTGACACGATAGGAGTAGGCTTCTTTTTTTCTTTTTTTTCGTTTTGTATGAGTGGGAGATAGGATAAAAGTAAAAAAAAGAGAGGGATAGAGTAGAAAAAGGAAGGAATGACGCACTTAGTCTGGAACCTCGTTTCCGACCAAATCGACAAGGGAAGCCCTGCCAGGGGTACCCAGAAGAGGTACCCCCGCCGACATAGCTCAAAAAGTCCAAGGTCCACACAAGCTCTCTTCCCGCGACAAGGGGGCGTCACCTCTCCCTCTATTTTCGTTATAAAAAAAGAAAAAGAGAGAGAGAGAGAGTATCAACAAGGAGTAACAACAACAAGGAAAGAAGGTACCCTAGGAGACCTTACGGTCCATTCAAAGAGGATACCTTTGGACTAGCAATTGAGCGGGCACAAGGCTGCTCAATTGTTTTGCGTCCCTAAACGGCCACTTTTCAAGACCTTGTCTAGTCTTGACTTGAACTGGTCAACAGATTCACTGTTGATAACTTCCACTGGAAGTGCGTTCCACATACCGCAGATACTGTAGGTGAAAAAATTTCCACACAGATTGCGGTTGTAACGCTTCAGTTCAAGTTTGAAGCCGTGATTGCGCGTTCTGTTCTCACTCAGTGTGAACATATCCTGGTAGTCAACATTGTCGAACCCTCGAAGTATTTTGAAAACTTCGATGAGCTGACCACGCAGTCTACGGGTTTCCAGCGAGAACAGATCTAATTCCCTTAGTATATCCTCATAACTTTTATGTCGGATAGAGGGAATCAGCTTGGTTGCCCTGGCTTGTACGCGTTCGAATCTCGCGATGTCTTTCGCAATGAAGGACTCCAAAATTGTACGGCATACTCCAGGTGCGGTCGGACAAGTGAGTTGTACAGGCACAGTACAATCTCCTGGTTCCGATAACCAAACTGGCGCTTAATATAGCCTAGCATCCTTTGGGCCTTTTTCTCCGCCTCAATGCACTGTTTCGAGAACTTGAGGTCACTAGTGATTGTTACACCCAAGTCCTTCTTAGTGTCACTCGATTCAAGAGCAGTGCCCTTAAGGATATACTGAGATTGGGGGTTTCTGTGGCCGATATGCATCACTTTGCATTTGCCCACGTTAAAAGGCATTTGCCACGTGTCTGACCACTCCCCAATCTTCCCAAGATCTTCCTGCAGGCGGGCAGTATTTTCATCTTTTGCAAGGTTCATACCAAGCTTGGTATCAATGGCAAATTTGGAAATCTTGGCAACCATGTCACCGTCCATGTCGTTGACGTAGATGATGAATAGTAGTGGTCCCAGGACATAACCTTGAGGCACCCCGCTAGTAACGGGCACCCACTCAGAAGACTGTCCATTTACCACCACCCGTTTCCGTCTGCCACTTAGCCAGTTCTCGATCCAGCCGGCTACCTTTCCGTCTATGCCAAGCGCTCGCACTTTCCGGAGAAGGCGGCGGTGTGGTACCTTATCAAAGGCTTTCTAAAAAGTCTAGGTAGACCACATCCACCGCCTTGTCCCGATCGTGCTCACTGAAAACGAAGTGGAAGAATTCCACAAGGTTCGTCAGGCATGACCGTTGCCTTCGGAAGCCGTGCTGGGAATTCCTCAGTAGCAGGTTTGACTCTAAATACGACGTCACTTTGTCCACCATGATGCTTTCCATGAGTTTACCGACTATCGAAGTCAGACTGATAGGTCGGTAGTTCGACGGTTGGTTACGGTCTCCTTTCTTGAAGATAGGAGTCACGTCCACCTCACGCCAGTCTCTAGGAACGCATTTGGTCCGGATTGACATGTTAAAGATAGCGCACAGATGTCGTGATACTTCATCGCACACTTCCTTCAACACTTTAGGTAGAAACCCGTCCGTTCCAGGGAACTTATTCGTCCTTAGGTCAGTGATCTTTTTCTTTATTTCTCCTTCGGTGAAGTCCATTGCCTCCAGCTTTTCCCCTGAGTAGGAATCCGTCGGCTGGGGAATGGGACCACACTCTTCAGTAAACACTGAAGAGAAGTAGTCGTTGAGGAGGTTAGCATTTTCTGCATCTGAATGCTTTAATGTCCCCTCCTCATTCCTCAAAGGGCCAATCGTTCGACGGATTGGTTTACGGCTGTTCATATATCCAAAAAACTCCTTGGGATTCTCTTTACAGAGTCTCGCCACTCGGAGTTCCTCAGACTGCTTAGCCGCCCTTATGCTGGACTTCACCCTCCTGGCTAGCCTCCGGTATTCGTCAAAGTCACCCGAGATCTTCGATTGCCGGTACACATTTCTCTTCTCCCTAAGCAGTTGCCCGATTTCTCGATTAAACCACTTTAGTTTAACAGAAGACCGACGGGGGCATTTCAGCAGGATAAAACGCGATTGAAGACTCATGAATGTGGTTTTGAAACTGTTCCAAGAGTCTTCAACAGCATCGCACTCTTCTAGCCTCGCGTCAGTCAGTCCCGCGCGTAGACCTGCAAAGTCTGCTCTTCTTAAATCCAGTTTCCTTGATTTACTAATTGCAGGCTTTGCCTTGGGGACTTTGACTACAAATCTAATTAGTCGGTGGTCACTGCCACCGAGCTCTTCGCCAACAGAGAGATCCTCAACGATGTCATCCTCAGAGGTGAAAACCAAGTCGAGGATATTGTCTCCTCTCGTTGGCTCTCTCACCCATTGAGTGAGGAACTCGTTGTTCGTGAACTCCAGGAGTAGTGCGTTCTCGCCACAGGGTTCTCTGGTTTCCCAGTCAACTTGTGTGTTGAAATCACCCATGACGATACACACTCTGTCTTCGACAAGTTCTCCTAGTAGCTGGTACAGATCTCTGTCCTTTTTAACGAGTTGGGCAGGAGGTCTATAAAGCACCAGGGTCCTGTATTTGGCAGGACCTATCTCTAGGTCAACACCTAGTAGTTCATGGTTGGATATGATGTTGCAATCCGTCGAGGTGAGAGTATCCTTGACATACAACATCACACCGCCACCCTCTCTGTCTGGCCTATCTTTCAAGAAGAGCTGGTAACCGGGAATCGTGAATTCGCCTTCAAAGTCTCGGTTTGACGTTTTTATCCACGATTCTGTTATGGCTACCATTTCGGGTTCTTCCGTCGCTACGAGGCCACGGAGCTCAGGAAACTTGTTCCTGATTGACCTCTCATTGAACAGAACTTTTTAGGGAGTCCCCGACTGTAGGACTCCCTACGCTCTTCCGTTTCCCGGCTTGTTTGTTGGCGAGGCACCCCTTTTTGCGACCTCTGAGAAGGTCGTTCCTGGAGTGACACGGGCATACTGGCGTACGTCCGCCCTCACTCTGGGCCGGATACTCCTTTCGGTCCTCTCTACGACGTCCTGGATCATGTTCGACAGAAAGGCCTTTCCTTTAAAGGAAAGATGTACCCCATCCCTTTGGTAGAGATCATTTCTACCATAAAAGGTGCGGTACGGATCCACAAAAAAGACCCCCTCTGCCGTACACAAATCTGCCAGGCGCCGGTTTAAAGACACATTAATCGAGTGAGCGGTCCGTGTTGGACCTCTCCTCGGGAGCATCCCGACTACCACGCGCTTGCGGGTTTTCAGCCCAAGGTCGTCCACGGCACCCATGACCGTGTGGAGGATTTTATCTGTAGGGCCTACCCTACCTCCTCTCAGGTAGAGGTCGTTTCCACTGACCATCAGAGCAACGACTGAGCTCTCAGAAATCTGTGATTTCTCAGCCTCTACTCTGATGTGGTGGTTACCACATCCTGACAGGCAGCTTACCTTAACGCTTGTGCGAAGGCGGGCCGCTAGCAGGGGCTGCAGGTCCCGTGCCTGGGAATCGTCCACAAGGATGACCCTGGCACATTTGCCTGCTGAGCTCAGATTCTTTATTTTCTGAGGCAAGCTCTCCGATTCCTCTCTCTTCCCCATCATGGTCTTTTCAGGCTTTTCTTTTTTCTTCTTCCTCTTATTCTTCTTCTTCTTCTCTATCATCTTTTCCCCCTTGTCATCCTTTTCATTAACTTCTTCTACCTTTTCTTCTTCTATTTCTCTCTATTCCTCTTTCTTCTTTCCCTTTTTCGTCTTTTTCCCTTTTGGTGTCGCTGCCACATTCGGACACCGGCTCTCTGCAGAGGTGGTGTTTGCCACAGGAATAGAGAGATCGTTTAATTTCTCTTCGAGCCTGCGGATCTGGTGGGAGTGCTCCTCCTTGAGCCTCTCGATTTTCTGTTCGAGGTCTGTAGTTCTTTCGTTGTAGTAGGCGACTACTTCCTCCACTTCCTTCTTTAAAATTCAAGTGGTGCATACACTGTCTGGGTGGCATTTCGCATAGCAGCCTTCCGGGAAGTCAACGCACCACTTGTCCTTCTTACATGTGGCACACGTGAATTTTAGCGCTGCTGGACCTTTCTTTCCTGCCATTTTGAACACTCTATTTCTTAAGCTTGTGACCAATCAATATATAAAAAGGGGTTGGTGAGTTCTCCCAGCGTGAGTCGCTCCCGCCTATTGATCGGAGTCGTTTCGGAGTCTTCCAGAAGGCACGCTCCATGTGCTGCTGTTCGTCCGACCGAGTCGTCAAGCCTCGGCGTGCCGTGGCTCCTAACCAAGCAGCACAGACGGTCCCCGAAGGGGCCATCGATTTCTCACCAGGTGAACAACAACGAAGCACGCCCCGTACTAAACTCCTACTAGTTCCCTTCACAACGGCCAGGATCTCGGAGTAGCGTTCAATGGATATCCCGCCACACCAAGGAACTCGACCCAAGGCTTTTTATTGGCCTGGCAACCAACCTGGGAACAAAGGGCCGTCACCTCGGACCGATGCTACCATAAGCACCCGTCAACGGGCACTGGGAACGGTCAATAATTACGCGCCAGGAAAGGGGTTAACGGGGCACTACCCTCATCCCATTCATCGTGCCCCAACGCCTAGGACCCCTCTAGTCCTAGTCTCTCGCAACCAGTGAGCGTCGATTGGCGTTGTTTATAGAGGTTCCAAAGCCTCTCTTCTGACGCGTGAGGTAGCTGCCAGGTCCTTATATGTAGATAGAGGGAAAAAAGGGAAAGAGTGACATGATAGGAGTAGGCTTTTTTTGTTGTTTTTTTCTTTTTGTATAAGTGGGAAGTAAGATAAAAGTAAAAAAAAAGAGAAGGATAGAGTAGAAAAAAGAAAAGATGAAAGAAAAGATGACGCACTTAGTCTGGAACCTTGTTTACGACCAAATCGACAAGGGAAGCCCTGCCAGGGGTACCCAGAAGAGGTACCCCCGCCGACATAGCTCGAAAAGTCAAAGGTCCACACAAGCTCTCTTCCCGCGACAAGGGGGCGTCACCTCTCCCTCTGGTTTATTTTGAGAGAGAGAGAGAGAGAGAGAGAGAGAGAGACAGACAGACAGACAGACAGACAGAGAGACAGAGAGAAAGAGACACAGAGAGACAGAGAGAGAGAGAGAGAGTTACATAGATACACAGATCACACGGGCCTTACGGCCCAGACTAAGGTGGTCTGGCCTTAAATCTACTGCCACTTACACATAGAATAGTAGAAGTAAAGGATAGAAAAGTTTTAGGCTCTCCCCACCCTCCACTCCCTCCGGCAAAAGCCGTACATGAAATAATTTGGGAAAAGTACCTTGCAGGTGTAAGAAGACAGTACCTGAAGGAAATTTGTATTGAATAATAATTAAATGAAATGAATATGAAAACCACTTACATAAACCTGAAAGAGTTATATTTTTGTAATATTATTTTATTTTGTAGCTTATGCTAAACAATTCCAATATTTGTTAAGTGTTTGTCTAATCTCATTTTAAATGAATCTATAGTTCTGCTGTTCACTACCTCGTTTGGCAAATTATTCCAATCATTAATAATCGAGTAAGTGAAGAAGTTTTTTATTACATCCATAGTGGCTCTTTTACCCTGAAGTTTTGAATCATGTCCACGGGTGGGACACTCCCCTGTCAGTGTGAACAAGTTATTGGCATTAACGTTGTTAAATCCTTTAAGTATTTTGAAGCACTCTATAAGCTGCCCCCTTAGTCTTCGTTTTCTGACGGAAAATAGATTGAGTTTTTTTAGCCTCTCGTGGTAAGGTTTGTTACGTACTGACGGGATAAGTTTTGTCGCTCTGTGTTGTACAGCTTCTAATTTATCTATGTCTTTTATTAAGTAAGGGGCCCAGAACTGTACAGCGTATTCGAGATGGGGCCTGACAATACTTTTATATAGTGGCATAATTATCTCCTCGCTTTTATAAGTAAAGTTTCTTTTTATAAATCCTAGTGCTGTGTTAGCTTTGTTTGCAGCAGCTGCGCATTGGTTTGATGTTTTTAAGTTTTCTGTAATTATTACTCCTAAATCTTTAACCTGCAGGGTTGTGTTTATTAAGCCGCCTTGCATTGTATAGGTGTATTTTTTGTTTTTTGTTCCGCACTGAAGGATTTGGCATTTGTCGATATTAAATGGCATTTGCCATTTCTCAGACCATTCGGTAATTTTATTTATATCAGCTTGCAGGCTAGCTCTGTCATCTTCGCATAATACTGAGTTACCTATTTTCGTGTCATCTGCAAATTTAGATATGATATTATTTATTCCAACGTCTATGTCATTGATGTATATAGTAAATAAAATAGGCCCCAGGACTGATCCCTGGGGAACACCGCTGGTAACAGATACCCAGTCCGATTCCACGCCATTTATTATCACTCTCTGCTTCCTGTTTTTTAACCAGCTACTAATCCATCCGTATATATTACCGTTAATTCCTAGCGTACGCACTTTGTTCATGAGTTTCTGATGTGGAATTTTGTCAAATGCCTTTTTGAAATCTAGGTAAATTATATCTAATGATTTAGTATCGTTATATAGGTTGAAAAGGTTATGGTAAAAGTCAATTAGGTTTGTTAAGCACGATCTCTTAGACCTAAAACCATGCTGGCTATCACGTATAAGGTTATTGTTTTCGAGGAACTCTACTAGCTTGTCTCTAATGATCGTTTCGAGCAACTTTCCAACTATTGAGGTTAAGCTAATGGGTCTGTAATTACTGGCCTGGTTTTTACATCCCTTCTTAAAGATAGGTGTGACGTTAGCTTTCCTCCAATCATCAGGGACGACCCCATGCTCGAGAGATTTGTTAAAAATGAGAGCAAGTGACTCTGCTAACTCATTATGGACATGTTTTAAGATTCTTGGGTAAAATTTATCAGGACCAGGAGTCTTGTACGAGTTCATTTTCTTTAATTTATCAATTACTAGTTGCGGATTTACTTCCAGGCTCCTTAGTGATGGGTGTCTGACCTGTATAGACTCGTTGTTATCGTTATTAGTATATCCTAAGGTGAAGACTGAACTAAAAAACTCGTTTAAGATATTAGCCATACCCATATCATCTGAAATAATTTCACCCAACTGGTTTTTCAAGGGGCCAATCCCGCTTCTCATTTGCCTATTTCTATTCATATAAGTATAGAAGTGTTTGGGATTAGTGGTGCTTGCTTTCGCTATCTCGATTTCGTATTGACGTTTCTTTGATCTTATGAGTGTTTTAACCTTTCTTCTGCTAGTGTTATATTGTTGGTTAACTTGATAGCTTCTATTGTGTTTTAATAATGTGTGGAGACGGTTCCTATCTCTAATTGCTCGTTTGATGTCATTATTAAACCACGGCGGATTGCCTCTATTCGCGTTACTATTCCTTGTCTTAAGAGGAACATGGTTTTCTTGGGCTATAAAAAATAGTTCTTTAAATTTATTCCAAAGTTGATTTACATCTTCTATTTCTATCAGCTGCTCGTGAATATTTCCCAGGGCTTCTCTGAGGCCCTCTAAGTTAGCTTTACTGTAGTCTGGTACTTTTGAATAGTTATTGGTAGTTGAATACCTGGCATTTAGATCAAAGCGGATTAGTTTATGGTCACATGTACCTATATGTTCCGCTACGGCCAGAGTTGATATTAAATTTTCCTGGGATGCAATAACTAGGTCTAGTATATTATTTCCTCTGGTTGGCTCCCTTACGCATTGGTGTAAATAATTAGTATCGATAAAATTTGTCATTAATTTTTCTTGTTGGCTAGTCCCTATATTCAAGTCCCAGCAGATATTAGGTAAATTAAAATCTCCCAGTAATAGCGTTTGTTCCTCCTGTAATGTTTCTTGCAAGATTCTATATATTTCCAGGTCCTCATTAACGGTAGTATTTGGGCGACGGTAAACAGTGCTTATGTTTATTTTAAAATCTCGTAAATGTAGTTTAACACAGATCAGCTCCACTTCATTATTTGTAAGTTCTACCTCCGTTACTTTTAATTCTGATCTTATATATAGTCCCACTCCTCCTCCAAGCCTTCCATTGGCCCTGTTTTTGTAAAATAATCTATAGCCTTCTAGCATGTATTCACATAATAAGTCTTTTATGCCAATTTGTAGATGGGTCTCAGTTAAGGCTATGATGTCAACCTCTTCCGTTGCTATTAGACATTTAAGTTCTGTAATATGTTTTCTAAGGCTACGTGCATTAAAAGTTATTATTTTGATTGTACTGATTTCTTTTGAAGGTGAGCGGGTGAGACTATTCATTAGTTTCCCTGTCTGTGGGTGGGGGTGGGTGTCAGGGCCGGGGGCGATCGGGGAGGAGAGAGAGAGAGAGAGAGAGAGAGAGAGAGGTCGTGTAAACCTAACACATACTCTAGAGGGAATTGAAAAACAGAATTATTGGTGTTAGAGGTCAAGGGCCAATAAATACTGGTTACAGGGCCTGCGCTGGCAGAGCTTCAAGCAGAGATGAATGAAGGCTCACATCGTCGTTAGGCGATGCTTAAATGTAGTAACATAATCACTACAAAGAACACCTAGCCTTCTGATTAGCAAATGTAGTTACATTTGTGTGGTACATTCAAAATATAGAATTTTTGTTTGCTGTTATTCTGTGCGTCTGTGTGTAAAGATCAGTTGTGTTTTGCACGGTTGCTATATTTTTGCCCTTAAGCCATTTGGGAAAAGCCTTTTGAACGACTTGGCCAAGAAGAAGGAGCTACACGACGACTGGAGTTCATGTATAAATGAAGTGAGTAATTTTTATATTAAAACTATATTTCTGTCTTATTTTTAAGTTATCAGGGCACATATAAGACTGCGGTGGGCATTACGTCTCTTACCTTCTTTTATGCGAAATCTGTGATGAGTCCGAGTGACGCTGATGACCTGGAGTTGCCTCTGATATATATATATATATATATATATATATATATCATTTTTAATGTCTCCTTTTTCAGGAATATGTTGATGTATCGATGAACAGTCAACGGCCTCGGATAGCATATTAAGTAAAGATTTAATTGAGAGAAAGTTAGCTGACATGGTGGACTGGTAGCCATTTGAACATTGGAAAAGAGCTACTTGTATTATGATGATTCCCACCGAGTAAAAAAATACTGACATCCTGACTGGTGCTCAATGCCCTCTTAACACTGTAATGCCTGTAAGACGTGACACGGTCAGCTGCAACGAAGAAGCTCGCGCTAAATGAGGACCTTCACTACCACTCGTACAAGAGGTACAAGGAACAATTTGTCACAGCTAGGGTCAAGGAGAACTGCTTGAAGAAGGCAAAGAAGCTCTTGAACAAGCTAAAGCATCCTAGTGAGTTGAAGACGATCTCGTTTTTCTCAGATGAAAATAACCTGCCCAGACCAGTTGCACAACACCCATAACAACAGGTGGCTGGCCTATAGCCCATGCAATATTCCACGTATCATAAAGACCAAGTTCTCTCAAACTTCCATGGTCTGTGGGTGTCTCTCCAGTGAGGGTGACGTCATGCCGTCTTAGGCTCAATTCAGACAGATGTGTGGAGCTGCTAGAGATTGTGGTCAAACCCTACCTGGACAGGGTTCGCTGTCCCACTGCACCAACCCCCCCTTTTTGGCCCCCTAGATCCCCCGATTAGAATCCCATGTGTGGGGCGCGGTTGAGAAAAACACCAACCCCCTCTGCCTACACCGTAAGGCAGGGTTGGTGGCCTAGATCAAGGAGGTGTTCAAAAATCTTCAAAGGACCACGCAGATGGTACCCTCTGTATGTAACCTGTTGCACTTGGTAGCCAGAAGAGCTGCGCGTCTTCCCGACCTGAGTGCAAATTAGAAGAGCCCTGTTACTGGTTGACTTAAACTGTATGATGGGGCCTGGGAAAGCTGTTGGTGCGCTTTCCCCTCGCCCCTTTCCCCACTACTTTAACTTATTATTATTGTTATTATCTTTATTATTATTGTTCTTATTATTGTTACTATTGTTATTATTAATCGTTATTATTAGTTATTAGTATTATTATTCTTTTTTATCCTAGGAGTAGTATGCAGTACTATTTAGTAGTGGTAGTAGTACTATTTAGTATTATTGTATTACAGCTATCCCCTCAACGTTTTCTACTCGCACTCCGTAACAGAAGGACCATTCCCACCTGGACTAAGTTCTGTCTGGTAGCCATTGTGTCTTGATTGACTGCATGCCATCCTAGGATCACCTAACACCAGGGTATAATAATAATAATAGGTGATCACTCGCCTTACTCGTTAATGGACCCGCCAATCTCAACTTCTCTTTATTACATACCCTCCTAATCCTTTCCGTACCTCCTCTCTATCCACAGAGGTTCTGGCTGCTCGACGCACTTTCGTCCTCTTATAGCAGTGTATACATGAGGTCCTCCTACCTGCTGCGAGGCCCGAAAGAGGGTGTGTTGGGACGTCGATTCTGTTTCCCGTACACATAGAAGGTGGTTAACCGTCTTTTATGGTTAAAGCTCCAGGACGATGTCGCCTGAATGGCAGCCAGGGTTGGCAAGGACCATCAACGCTCGACCCGTGGACCGAGTTTGTGCAAATCATCACATTCTGGAATGTTCTGATCCTATGAAGACTTTTCTCCTAACGCCCACCTCATTGGAGGGTCATAGTATTTAATTTATGTGTTCTTTTTTTCTTTTAGTACAAATATTTTGTACGAAATATGCTAGGAAGAAAGTCACTATACCCTCCCCCATCCCAATGCTTTAGGAGTTATGTGTTATATGGAAAAGTAATCATAGGAAAAGAAACATCTGAAATGTAATCATTCGCACATACTTGACCCGTGATTGTGAGCTAAAATAGACCTTGACAACCCGGCCCATCATACTCGGTGTCTTTGAAGAGCATCTTTATCTTAGCAAATCCCGCAGGTAACCTCTCCACCCATTGGGTTTTCGGCCTTCGCAGCCGGTGGGAAACGGTGTATCCTTCAACTCGGCCAGGTTCTGGTAAGAGGCCCAAAGGATATCAAGCCACCAAAACCTCTCTAAATAACAACAGGAAAAGTTGAGATGTGTAGAGTAGACTATGTAATAAAGACGAATCGGGAGAGGCGGCTTCTCTAAGGAGCAGGGTGGATTATCACCTATTATTTTCATACCCAGGCACTATTGGTTGGGCGCGCCTCTCCTCCAGGTCGCAGTTGCAGCGGGGGCATCGCTTCGTGTTGCAACATCCACCCTTTCGGAGGTCAGAAGTCAGTAAGGAAAGATCGGGAAGCAACGTGGTGTATATAGGCCGAGTAAAAATTGGAGATGATATAAATCTGCTGGTTCTCCAAGCAGTGTGACACTGATAGTGCCTATCTGCAGGCACTGGGGCCGAGAAGCCGTGTCAGAGGGTGCTTAACTGCAGGATTTGGGGGCCTGGAAGACGTGCTGCTCTTCTAGGTACCATGTGTAGCAGTCTTTACAGAGTATTGCCCTGCATGGTGTCCTGCAATGTAACCAGACTGAAGGATCCTAACGGCGTTTAAGGACAGTTGAACTAGAATCCAAGCTAAAACCAGCCTTTCGAGGACTTTACATAGGAAAGGGAGTTGGGACATTGAGTGTTACCTTACAGGGTAATTTGGGTTCGGGTTCGGTTCCTTTATGATAGGGTGAAAGGTAACGTGTAGGAAATCAGTAGGTATTATTCTAGGCTAGAGTATGTGCACGACGACTTATGCCCAAGTAGACAGTCGCTAGATGGGCTCCCCCCCCCCGCCCCCTAAAAAAATCCAGGCTAAAGTAAAGTATTGAAAATATCAATGAGGTTGTCTTTGTAGAGAAAGTGAGGAAAGAGAGGGAAAACATGAGAAGGAATTTCAGTTGGTGAATGAAAAGAGGGAGTTACTCGGTGACGAAGAGTAGAAGCAGTGTATGCCACAGAGGAGATGGGTGTACAGGTCAAGGAAGAAAGCAGAGAATTCAACAGGAGAGATAGAGGAAATAGAGTGAGATTTAAGAGGGTAGATATATTAACAAGCAGCTTGAACGAGGCAGAATCTAACGATGGAATAAAAGAGAAGATATCCCTTGTCATATGTCCTTGTTTAGTTGAAGAGAGCCAACAATGATAAGGCTTGGTGTGTTGGACTTGGATGGTTGTGTCCTAGGAAAAGAGAGAGACAAAAGGAAACGAGGATGTGGCCAGAAATAGCTCTGGATTGGTAAGTTAAGGTTAAGATATGAATAGCTAAAGAGGAGGCAACTAGTGAAGTGCATTTTCATGTGTGGGTGGGGGATGAGATAGATTGAGAGAGAGAGGATATAGTTCAAATATGTCAAAAAGTCTCAGATATGAGGGGGCAATCATAGAGATGCTAAAATATGCCCAAATAATTAAGGTCGCTGATGGGTTCGAGGGTGTCATATTAAAAATTTACAAGAGTTCATTGAAGAAACTGGCCAATGGATTTCCTGGAAGACGATAAACAATGGCACTTGTAGGAGTAGAGTTTCGAGGCAAGATTGCTAGCAGAGCTTAGAAAGTGTTTGGCTGTTCTATTAGAATAAGGTCCGGAGAAGGATAATAATAATAAGTATTTGGTATTTATAATGCGCCCTTCAGGGCTGTTAGCTCTCCCAGAGCGCAGGTTGTGTAGCGAGTGTAGAGAAAGTTTATAGGGAAGAGAAGGCAATTCTGAAGAGATGAGTCTTCAGGAGACGTTTACAGGTAGCAAGGAAGGGAGAGGATCGGACCTCGGCAGGAAGAGCATTCCAGAGTCTAGGGCACGAACTGAGAAGGAACGGTCACCCATCGAGCAGAGGACAGAACGAGGAGAATTCAGGATGGGAGCGAGGTTAGACCGGAGTGCCCGAGGAGTTTGATGACGGGAAAGGGCAGACGAGAGATAAGGTGGAGCCTCGAGGTATGGGGCCTTGTAGGTGATGAGAAGAATTTTATAGTAAGTACGGATGCGAATAAGTAACCAGTGTAGGTCGTGTAACAGAGGCATCGAAAGAGAGAACCGGGGCCGGCGAAGGAGGAACCGGGCAGCATAGTTTTGAACTAGTTGTAGGGGGCGAAGGAAGATTCACTAGAAGAGAATTGCAGTAGTCTAAGCGTGAGGTGACAAAGACATGAATAGCGGTCTTAAGGCTTTATGGGGGGGCGGGCCTCTTTATTATAACTTTATTTATTTATCAATATTATTCTTCATCTTGATTTTCTCGGTGCAGCTTCCTCGAATTTTTCTTCTTCTTCTGAATTTCCTTTTTCTTTAAGTTGCCCCTTCAAACATTTGTATTCACTCTTTCTTGACTTGCGTATTCTGGTTGGCTGGGTTGATGCATCTTCATTTTCTTCGAATTATCTTGAGTTGATTTCTTGGTCCTTCTTGATTCTAGTTGAGTTGATCCTTCAAGCGTTTTACTTGACTTCCGTTTTCTTCTTAAGATTTCTTCATAAAAGGTTTTCGGACTGTTAAGTTTTGAATGCGGTACCATTGGATTTAAACGCCAACACTCTAGCCTCACGACCAGGCTTTAGTCCGTTTTCAGTTAGTAATTTTATCGGCTATTTATATTATCGAGTTGGAAGGAATTTTCTCTGATACATTTTCGCACCCCTACAGCTTCTTAGCTCAAAGTGGAATCGAACACGTGAAAGGTTGCGGAGGAAATCGAGGGAAGACTTACAGATAAGATGGATGTGTAGTTTAAACCAAAGGCATCTAAGGAGAGAACCAGAGGCGGCGAAGGAAGAGCCGGTAAGCATAGTTTTGAACTAGTTGTAGGGGCGAAGTAACGAACAAGGAAGATTCACTAGAATAGAATTGCAATAGTCTACTAAGCGTGAGGTGAAGAAGGCATGAATAGCAGTCTCAAGGCTTCGTCGATCAAAATGGGATCGAACACGTGAAAAGTTGCGGAGAAAACCGAGGGAAGACTTACAGATACGATGGATGTGCGGTTTAAACGAGAGTTGCTCGTCGAAAATAACATCAAGATTATTGACGGTATCAGAGAAGGCGACATTGGTTTCCCCAAAGTTAAGGGAGGGAAGGAGAGCTTTAGCTTTCTCCACCATCGAAGCGGTACCAACAAGGAGAACTTCAGTTTTATCGTGGTTAAGTTTGAGAAAGTTGGCAGACAGCCATTCGTTTATGGAGGTGAAGGCTGAAAGGAGCTTGGTAATTGATTGAGAGAAGGACACAGGGGATGAGGAAAGGTATATCTGAGTTTCATCAGCATAGAGGTGGAAGGACAGGTCCAAATCGCGAAGAAGAGAGCCAAGAGGAAGTAAGTAGATGCAAAAGAAGAAGGGACCAAGGACTTAGCCCTGAGGCACCCCAAAATGAATGGGCGCAGGCTCAAGGGAGAGGTTATCGAGCGCGACCGACTGAATGCGGGAGGAGAGGTATGAGCGGAACCAACCAAGTGCAGTGCCCGAGAGATTAAGGAAAGTGTGAAGACGATCAAGGAGGACAGTGTGGTCAATGGTGTCGAAAGCAAAGGAGAGGTCTAGGAGGACTAGAATGGACGTACAACCCCTATTGGCTGCTCTACGTAAACCGTCTGAAACATTAGGAAGAGTGGTTTCAGCAGAGTGCTTCGTTTTGAACCCCGATTAGTACATTTCATCGATATTGCAGTTAGAAATTTGGTCATTAAGGTGAGAGAAAACCACTCTCTCGAGGATCTTAGAGAGGAATGGAAGCTGTGAGATAGGGTGATAGCTAGATGGTTCACAGGGGTTAAGGTGTGGTTTTTTAAGGATAGGACGAATTGGGACTGTTTGAAGGAAGAGGGAACCACTCCTATGGCAAGAGAAGTGTTAAAGAGATGAAGAATCAGTGGGAGGAAAGCAGGGAGAATTTGGTGCAGAAGTTCGTGTGGAAAGACGTCCTTAGGGGATCTAGATTTGTTAGCGCGTGAGATCAGGGCAGTTACTTCTTCAGAGGACGCCCGAGTGAGGACGTTAAGCGGCAATGAAGTATGGTCGTGGAGAACAACATGGTCTTGTTCAGACGACTGGGATAGTACGGCGAGAAGGTTAATAACTTTATCAGAGAAAAATTTAGAAAGAGTAGAGGGGTTGATGGGGGAAGAGGTGAAGAAAATGTGGCTAGGCAAGGAAAAGCGAAAGAGGAGTCGAAATATAGTCCGGGGGTCATTCTTGCTCTCAGACAAAAGTTTGCGTGAGTGAGCCACACGCGCTGGTTTTAATTTGGAAGAATCAGTCGAAGTACCAAGGCGATAGAGAAGTGAGAGGGAGGTCGTGGCCTGTCCACGGGAGCGTGCTTTACGGAGGGCTCGTTTATGAGCACGTAAGGACCTCCTTGAACGAAGGAGTTCCATGGTGAACCAAGGGGCGCGGTGATGGCGGTTTGAAGATGGAGCGATAAGGGGGGCGTGCTCGTCAAGGCAGGCTAGTAATAATTGGTGCAGAAAGTTTAAAGTTTGGTCAGGTGAAGCATTAGTATCAATAGGAGGTATGGCAGAAACAACGTGGTTAAAGAGAGAAGTAGTATCAATTGACGATAGTCGCCGGAAAGGAGTAGGATCTCAGGACGAGCGAGGAGGTAGGTGGTCGGGAATATAGAATTTAAAATTGACCAAGAAGTGGTCAGAAATTGTATTAGAAGGGTCAATTACTGTTAGATTAGAGATATGGAGGTTTGAGATGACTAAGTTCAGCGTATAACCATGTATATGTGTTGGGGGTGACACATGTGTAAGAGAGAAGAGGTCGATGATGTCAATGAATGCACGAAAAGTCTCATTGCAGCTAGGAAGATTGAAGTCACCGAGAATAAGGAGAGAACCAGTAGAGGAGAGGTCGGAGAGTAGGTTAGAACTCCTCGATAAATAAGGCTGGAGACGAGCTTGGAGGGCGGTAAAGGACCACAATAGTCAGAGCGGGCACAGCACGTGAGACAGCAATGAGAGCCTCAAATGAGGCTAGAGGGGGGGGGAGGGGAGAAGATTAAGGGAGAAGGATGAGTTGGAAATTAGTGCAACTCTCCCTCCACGGTGGTTCCGAGAAACATGCAGGAAAGAATGACCCGGAGGAGTTGCAAGGGCAACCCCTCTGGGTCTTTATGTGGTTATCCGACTCCGACATGAATCGCTCTCTAAAGGTAAATAATTTTTCTAATTTGCGGCCCCGGTGCAGTTTTCAGTCCTTTTTCTGCATTAATCAAAAAAACTATTGATTAAAATTATATAGGATGTTTTCCTAATTTTTTTTAATGAACGTATCGTTTAGACATTTGTAAATGGACAACTTGCCCTTTCTAAACGTAATCGGTGAGCTGGATATCAGTCTCCTAAATGTGGATCAGTTTATGCATCACTGCCCGATAACGGCTTCATTTTCCTGTCTTGATCTATCTTTGTGCTCTCCAGATGCACAGCCGGATTTGGGGTATGTGTGTGTGGGGGGGGGGGGTAATCGATGATCTCAAAGGTAGTGATTACTTTCGCATTTAAATATCATTTTCTGGGTCGCTGCCGCCCGAAAGCCCAGCCCGGTGGTGCTTGGCGCGGGCGAGGTGGTCTGCATTTCAGGAAATGACTGATTTCTCGATCTCAGTCGAGGAGTTTAGCTCGGTTGATGAGCCCGTTGAGTTCTTCTCTGGCAACCTCATCGCCGTTGGCCTAACTACAATTCTTAGAATTTCTAGCCGCTTTGCACGCCGACCACTCCCGTGGTGGTAGCAGAGTGTGAGACGGCCCTCAAACAGAAGCGTTATGACTACATGCGTTATACGCGGCTAGGTTCCGGTATGTTTCGAAGTACGCCCGCCATTATTCCTAACAGGCATATGTGTCTTCAAATAACGGAAGGCACCTCTAGCAGATGTGTGGTAGAGAGTCTAAAGGATTTACGCAAGTTTTCGCAGGACAGCCCTCCCGTTCTACAGAAGAAAGGAACCGCAACCTGGGACTCCGCGTCCGTGGCAGAGTCCTTCGCAACCGCTTTCTCCGAATTCTCTACCAGAAATGCTACTCCACCAGCATTCAATGCACGTCTTGGTGTCGCCGAAGACCGCTGACTGGACTTTAGCTTTAGAAGCGTAGAACCTTTTAAATATAGGTTTACATTGAGTGAGTTGAGCCCCGCTCTCGCTTCGTGTGTGGACCCCGCTCATCGTCCGGACGCTGTCCCGTATGAGATGCTTCGACACTTAGGTGAGCGAGAAATGACCTTTGTGTTAGATTTGTTCAAAGGATCTGGACAGAGCGTATCCTCCCACACTCCTGGTGAATGTCTATTTTACTCTCTTTTCGCAAACGTGGGAGATCACTTTACCCGTGCCGGTTTCTGCCCAATCTCCCTGTCCCATGTGTGTGCAAGTTTATTTATAAATTGGTAAATGTTAGACAAGCCCTTTTCCTGGACAGCAGCAACCTATCTTCCTCACAGTGCGGCTTCCGCAAGTTCCACTCGACGTCAGATGTTCTGCTCCGACTGGAAAATGCGATCTGCGAGGCCTTCTTTCCTAGACAGCACTACGCCAATGTTTTTTTTTATCTGGAGATCTGCGATACCTCATGGTTATACGGCATCATGGAGACTCGCCACACAATGAGGAGGGTTTTTTTTGTGATGTCGTCGATTCCGCGTACGGGTGGGGGTACCCCCTCTGGCCCAATGGAGCAGGAAGAGGGTGTCCCGCAGGGAAGCGTCCTCAGTGTCACACACTTTGCTCTGAGCATCAACGGCACCACCTTGGTGCTGCCGGAAGATGTTCTCGCTACGCTCTACGTGGACGACCTGTCGATCTCCTTTAGCGCGACCCAAATGCCCTTTTTTATTCATATTTCAGTTTAAATTAATATTCGTGATATTATATATTATTATACACTTACCTCATATTCTAGAATTCTTGGACATCAAAATGGCTTCAACCCGTTATATTGTTTAAAATTTGAAGTCATATATATATATATATATATATATATATATATATATATATATATATATATATATATATATATATATATATATCCAACTTTACCGCAAGAAAGAGAAAACGGAATAATTTTTCTTCGGAAATATTTTATTTCTTACTTCGAAAAAATCCGAGCTGGGGTGGGATTCGAACCGTGCACATTGAGGCAGCGAGCAACCACTTTGATCTAAATTAAACCGCCCTTTAGACCCCCTGGCTACACGGAAGACAAAAACCTTTTCGCATAGACAAGTTTTTTAAAGCACACTTCGCATGGTCGAACGAGAAGGAGAAAGAGAACTAATTGGGGATTCAAAGGGCAAAGAAGAAATTGAGTTAAGCACGCGGCAAATATACAAATACATATATCTCTCATGAGCGCTCATGAGAGATATATGCATATATATATATATATATATATATATATATATATATATATATATATATATATATATATATATATATATGAATCCAGTAAACCACATAGAAAGAGGGAACGGAATAATTTTCTCTGCACTAATATTTTTATTACCTTTTTTTCGAAAAAAGGTAATAAAAATATTACTGCAAGAAAAAATTATTCCGTTTTCTCTTTCTATGTGGTTTAATGGATTCATTTTCATCATTCTCTCGCTCTACTTTGAGATATATATATATATATATATATATATATATATATATATATATATATATATATTAAAAGAAACATTGTTGAATGTTCGTGTATAAGTCAATTCAATAACTTTAACATTTCCTCTGGTCTTTTTAAAATTGATATTCATTGTTATGTGTTCCCGATTTGTGAATTTAATTATTTCTTTGGTCTTGTACTAACATTATTTTATTTCTCTCCCTCTCTCCTTGTCCCCCTCCCCTTTGTTTCAATTTACTTCTCCTGTCTCTCCTAATCTCCCTCTTTAGACTTTCTCCTTTTCTATTAATTGTGTTAACGCCTTTGGCTCTGTTCTTGACCCTTTCTGCCTCTTGGTTTGACCTCACTACCCGTCCCTCTCCTACTTCCTCATTGCTAATTTCTTGTCTTAGAGGCGATCCTTTATCTTTGACTAGCTTATATATACCCTCATTATATTATTTTCTCTTGTAGTTATCCTTGAAAATGAACTGAATAAAGTTCGAAAGTACTTGGAATTACCTTTTCATTTTTCCTGCGGGACATTGCATTCATTGCGAACCTCACGTGCTACTTTGTGAGTTATTCATTTCATTATATATATGGAAAAAATCCATTTTTGACGCTTACTCTGTTTTGTCTTTTCGTTGTACGTGAGCGGAGCGTCGCTTAGTTTTTCCTAAGTATACCATTTTTGTAAAGTAAGTCTTTATGTATGTATTCCTTGAGTATGAACTGAACAAAGTTCGAAAGTACTTGTTGGAATCTGCTTTTCATTTTTCGTGTGGGATTTTTTGCAATTATTGCTCTACTTACTCACTACTTTGTGAGTTTCTCATATATATATATATATATATATATATATATATATATATATATATATATATATATATATATATATATATATATATATATATATATATATATATATATATATATATATATTATATAATATATATAATATATATACTATATATGTATATATATATATATATATATATATATATATATATATATATATATATATATATATATATATATTATATAATATAAATAATATATATACTATATATGTATATATATATATATATATATATATATATATATATATATATATATATATATATATATTACATATATATGTAGTAGAATAAGGTCGAAGGGCGACCACGTGCCCTTCTGTACTCACGTGGTCCGGAGATCACCGAATGGAGCTTTTGAAAGCACGGCTGTACCAGTGCGAGGGTGCAGCCCACGCCGTTTATCACACCCCAGTTGTATTTGCTTAAGGACCGATTTCATCGTCTCCCATGGCCGCCTTTCACCAACATTCCTGTCTTTCTGTAAAAATCGCAAGCGTGTGTGGAGGCGGTAGCCAAGTCATCTAAAGCCACCTCGCCGAGTGTCTATATAATCCTTCGACTCAGTTTAGTAAACAGCACCAATAGACTATCTACCTACCACCGCGAAAGAGCTGAAGGACGCCTCCCCCCGTCCTCCTCCCCGCCGCGATCGGAGATACCGACGATTTTGATTCGAGGACGAAGGCTAAATCGACATCCGTGAACTCTTCCATTGTCAATCGGCGAGTATCTGACGAGGATTCCTATCTCCGAAGGCCATCTGCGTATGCTCCCTCATCTGAAGCGTGAGGTAACCCGACTCTTCCCCCTACAGTCATCGTATCCTGACTGGCCCTTCCTTGCAACGAGCACGTAAGCAATTGTAACCGTTGACGCCTGCAGTTTGATCTAGAATCTGGCTTACCCAATTTTTAATCACCGACCTGAACCCGACCACTTTAATCCCCTAATTAACCCACCTGTATATCGCGGAGACATTTAACTCCGTCTGTGCGACCATTCCCTTTAAACCCAATATATGTGTATATTCAAATACTATTTGGTTGCTAGTAAAGAAATATTTTTCTCATTGTCTTTCTTTTGCAACCCCGATGTGTACCAGCTACCTGTTAATCATTGGCTAACTTGCACTCTGAAGTATTTGTTGTTTTAAATAGGACCCCTCAAAGTTAATAATAAATCATCCCCACAGGACTCATAACAATTTCCCCATTCACTAACGGTCTTCAACTAACTTCGGCCCAAAGCCCCAAAAGTACCTACGTATATATATATATATATATATATATATATATATATATATCCAAAAAAGTACAGTAGCGTACGTGTAACTATAGGAATAAAACCACAGTAATAGGACTAGTTTTATATGCGAAACCAGGTTTCTACGGAAACATCCGTCATCGTCAGTCGCTGGTGGACAAGTGAAATACAGAAGTTGCTTAACGTACAAACACACAAATCAGTGGCGCTAAGGTGGATGATGCGGGAATGTAGCGGCATTTTTGAGAAACGGAAGTATGAATTTCTTGCTTATTAAGGTATTAGTATTGATTTGGCGGCCGGAAGAATTAAAGTTGGGAATTTCTTTTATAAGTGCCGATTCAATTAAGCGTCGATGTATATAATTGTTAGACTTATAAACTATTTTATCATAATCAATAAATCAATATCAATGTGATGATCTTCATTGGACATATGAAGAAATAAACTCGAGGAGAGTGCACCAGGTCGCATATCGCTTTTATGTTCATTCATTCTCTTGGAAAAGCTCCTGTCTTGGCAAAGAAGATATGAGATGGTCGAGGAGAACTTGAAGTCACGTGCCATTGCCCCGCGACTGTTCCTATGGACCTACCCCCCAATGCCGCAACGGCTTTTGGTTGATTTCTGTCGTTCCGAATTGGACACACTCGCTGGACGCACCGTCATTTAATGAAGCGCTTGTCTACGCCTCACTGCGACGACGGCATTTTTGCCCAGACTGTTCGGCACATTCTTGTTGAATGTTCCACTCTGGTTGATTGTCGCGCACGTGACCTAAGCGGGGTCGTTACCGTTTGTCCCATGTACTCAGGACTGATTCGTGCACACCGACTTGTGGACTGTACGACTTTACGGAGGAGGATGACCTCCTCCACTTTATTTGACTCTTTGTTGTAGGTCGTGTGCTCCTGCACCGAGGGGTCGTCGGGCCTACCCCCGAAGCTGGAGTGCGCTTCATTCTTGTTACCTTTTTGCTTTGTTTTTTGTTTATAATCTATGATCTTTTTATCATTGTTATTTGTTATATACTTGTTATTTTTTTTTTAATATTGCCTAGTCGAGGGCTGTAGCGAGTACGGCGACCTATGCCCTAGTATGCAGTAGCAAGATGGGCTCCTAAAAAAAAAAATCGTTCTCGTCTGTGCTACATGTGTGATTACACGTTACATCTTGGTCGTATGTACCACATGGGAAATTACCCGTTAGCTTCGTGTCGTTTGTGCTACATGGGTGATACCTGCTACATCGTTGTCAAAGTTGATACATGTGTGCTTTCTCATACCTCGTTGTCGCCTGTGCTACATGGATGATTATTTGTTTCTTTGTCTTTTTCTGTGCTACATGGGCAATCGTACGTTACCTCGTTGTCGTCTGAGCTACATGGATGAGCGTCCGTTCCCTCTCTCTCGCCTGTGCTACATAACCGATCATCCGTTACCTCGTTATCTCCTGTGCTACATGGTTGATTATCCGTCAGCTGTGTCTTCGGTGTAGAGTTTTGTTCATCGTTTAGCTCTTTGTCGTATGTCCTAGATTTGTGATCACACGTTACCTAGTTGTCTAATGTGCTACGTGGATGACCACAGGTTACGTCATTGTCGCATATGCTACATGGGTGATTATGAGTTACCTCTCTGTCGAATGTGCTACCTGAGTGTTCACCCGTTTCTTCTATGTATTATGTGCTACATGTGTGCTTTTCCGTTACTTCTTTTTCGTCTGTGCTAGATGGGCGATTATCCGCTACCTCGTTGTCGTAATCATACAAAGGTGCTCACCCACTACTTTTTTTTCGCCTGTGCTACATGGGTGATTATCAGTTACTTCGACATGTCTGTATAGCAGCTGTTATTTTGACCAGCTCCTCCGAAAGTTCCTAAAATGCCCTTGGCATTTTACCCGTTTAAGAGATTCATACCTCGCACTAAATTCAAGTACGACACTCCAATTTATGTACGGCATCCCAATACCGTCTACTCACTATGTATCAGTACGGTTGTTCCCAACCAATCATAACCCTTGCCTGACGCAGTTTACATTAGCCAATCAGAGTCTATCTCCTTTTGTCCTTGTATAACTCCTACACCCAAAGCCACTCGTGTTTTCTCCACTCGTCAGACAAGGTTAGTTACCAACAGTGTTCCTGCAATCAATATATTCCAATGTCCATTATATAATTTCCTTTTTTTTTAAATTCCAATCCCCCGTATTTTCCCGGAGTGTCTATACTCCTCGTAATTATATCGTCCTATGACCAACTTAACATCACATTCAATATAAATTAATACACATAACTTGCCAAGATTTCAATTGCTACTCTTAAGGGTTTCTGTTATTATCCTGAAAGCCAAAATCCCGAAAGCCGCATTTCCGAAAAACCGAATTCCCGAAATTCTCAAATCCCGAAAGCCGCATTTCCGAAAAACCGAATTCCCGAAATTCTCAAATCCCGAAGGCCGAAATCCCGAAGGCCAAAATACGCACCTGGGCGTACCGTTCGTTATGTCTATCTAATCTGGAAAAGTATTTCGAACATTTATAACAATGTTACAAAAGTTGGGGTCTGAAACTTTTTTTAAAAACAAAGAAATTGCCTTTATTTATTTAAAATTACCAAAATGTTAAAAAATTGAAAATCTGAAATTAAAAGAGTAAAGAAATTGCCTTTATTTATGTAAAATTATAAAAGTGTTAATAAGTTTAAAATCATAGATCGCAAAAGGTGATTAGAGAGCGAGATTATGCGCAATTGCCCGAAGATATTCCAAAACTGGTCAAGTTTCACGGTCTCTGACGATAGCTTAAAGTCTTGGGTCCCGTTCCACGGTAGTTTTCTTTCTTTTGAGGGGCAGTTCACCTCAGAGATGACGTTCAAACGTATTTTCCACCTGACATTGTTCCTTTTGAAATTCTTCTATCATTCGATTCATGCCGATGTACACGGCCAACTAAAAGAGGTCCTCGTCGTCTTCGAGAAGGCGTAAGGGGGAGGAGATGGGGGAGTACCGTCCGGTTGTTGGAAGCCTAGGGACACTCGAGGCCGCCGGCCCCTGAAGTGTTGCTGCCCTCTGGCGTTCCAATAACAATAACGAGATGGGGGCCTCGTCAGCCTCTTCGGTGATGGTCGAGATGATAGGCGAGAGCGCCTCTTGCTCGCTTTGGAGTTCGATTCCCGTGTCAGAAGAGAGGATGTTGTGATGATATGGTGCCTCTTTTGCCCCGTCCGACATTACTCCGGGTAACCCGCAAGGGATCCCGGAGACGATTAATAAATAAAACACAAGTTTATTGAAATTAAAAATATTATATAAATGGGAGGTGATCCTCTTAAAGTGAAAGATTATACAAAATTAAAGGTTCGTGTGGAAGGTAGATAGGTGCAAAAGAGCATAAAAAGTGAGTACATAAGAAGTTTAAGGGTAGGTGGTCGGGGTGACCCACCTCATCCAAAAAATTTCCGGAGATGTTTCCTCCACGGGAACCGCTGAACGAATGGTGACGGCCCGCACCCTCACCGCCTTATATAGCCGGAGGCTAGGCGCTGAGGGTTGGCCTACAGCCGAAGGTTTCCGCCAGAAAGACGGTTCGGGACGGCCCGTCCGCTGTGTTCTTGGAGGAGCGGATGTAACGAATATTTTTGGATGTAAAACGCCACTGTTGTGTGACTGATATAAGGGTGGTGCCTGTCAGGTGATGGAGGATTTGGATCGGAACTTTTTCCTCTCTTCATATTGTGTATGGCTGGTATGCAATCCGAGGCCAGCCGGGCTTTAGGTAAGATGAGGAGGGCGATCAAAAGGGCAATGGACTCGTATAGAAAGGAGTACGGAGAAGTCCTTAATGTAGAAGTAGAGTAGGCCCATGCCAAGTTGGAGTGTGAGATGGCGATGCCGATAAGTGAAGCGTCATATGCAACCTGTAGATAAGTGGAGCGGGATCCGAACCAGGCCCACCACTATGTAGCTATTAGCGGGATCAGGCTTAATAGCCTGCCGTCCTTGATATGGTGGTTGGACTTAGTGTTGCATAGCTGAACCCATAGGAATGGAGGGTCCAGAATGGGAGTGACAAAATTCAGAAGGCTTCCGAGCCTTTGCCAATACTTGTGGTCGAGATGTTCGCAGACGCAGTATCTAAGCCCCTTTTTTGACTTTATGTGCCATGGAAGAGGTGAATCTGGCACGGACTAAGCGCAGGTCGATGTAGACGCTATAATATTTTGTTTGCTCCGAGGGGGTTAGCCACCTGTTATGAGAATATCGTACAAACTGGCGAATGCCTACTAGGGCAAAAGTCGCCGTAATCACGCTACAGCGTAATAATAGACTAGGTTAAAAACAAGCAAAAGGATGCAAAAAAAACCATAAAAACAAATAAGACTAAGAAACAAACAAAAAATAAAACAAAAATCAAGATAAGCAAAAGGAATGGAAGCGCGCTTAGGTAGTCAGAAAGTCTGTGTACGAGAACCCGTCCCGAGTACATGGGACAAGAGGTAGCAACCCCCCTCGTCTCGGTACCGGGACAGATAACGTGCGCAAAGGTCACCGAGAGTGGAACACTCAACAAGAACGTGCCGAACAGTCGGGAGGAAAACGCAATAAGTCAGAATAAGATTCCCTCGTGCGCTACATCAAATGGCGGTGGGTCTCACGAGTGTGCCCGATTCGAAGACGGCATAGAGCAACCTGAAGCCGCCGCGGCATTGGAAGATAGGTTTTTGGGAAAGGTCGCGGCACTAAAGTGGGGGCTGCATGGGTTCCTGCCATGTAATCGGTCTGAGAATGAGCCAAACGCTGGTCTGGTCACCCAGTCCTCGCGGACGCTCTGGAATCCCCATCGCCTCGCTCATTCCTCGCAATTCCCAAATGTCCAGGAACCGAGCAGAAGATAATCTCGACATCCGCCTAGCTCGTGGAAACTGCGGCGTCACGGATACCTCTAACTAGAGGATGTGGAGATTCCAATGCCCCAAGAGCACTCAAGGATCTTTGAGTCACTATAGATCACTATTCGGTCTCCGAAACCGGCACGACGCGTCATCTCCCCTACCGAACGGTGTATTACAACCAGCTCGGCTATGAAGAAAGAGACAGCGCCTGGTAGAGCTCGTTGATTTCAAACAGAAGGGATACGGCGTGGAAATCGATCCCCTTCTGGGACTTAGAGACATCCGTATACGCTAGCACGGATCCAGTGTGACACTAAATGTGCTCCATAAGGGTCGAAAGCAATACTCCCGGCGCTGTAGAAGCTTTAGGACCCGAAGCGAGGTGTCGAATAGTCAAAGTTGATACCTTCCAGGGGGACGTCTGAGCCAAACGAGGGACGCCAGCGGTGCCTCTATAAATCTGTCGTTGAAGAGTTATCCGACTCTGGCGGTAATGTCCAGTTGGGTGCCTTCAGTGACATCATGACGCACATTAAATGTTGGCGAGTCAGCATCCCGGCTAGAGAATATAGAGAAAGCAATTGCGAAAGAATCTGCCAAGGAGGCAGGGACAAAAATTGCTGCTCCCGTCTGAGAAACGAGTCACCTTCGGCTCTCTACCAATTAGGTCTAGCTAGTACTCTCCTCTGATGGAAGATGTTGCCCTTATCCAACATGCTGCCATCTGTTGAGCGAATGACCAGAAAGCGTTTGAATCCAGCGGGCTAGAAAACACCAGGTAGTCTCTAAATGAGGGACCCCGATGTAATCGAGGCTCCGCTCGGCGCATTTGCGACTTTGGTCTTGGTCTCCCCCCCTCCCCACCAGCCGGGGGAGCATCGGGACCAGACGTGCCGATCTTGGGATGGTCACTTGCCAAAACGGCAGCAAACCCGTCCGTTTCGGAACCCCCATGGAGGGAGAGGAGCCCTTAATCTTCATAGTCTTTTTCTTATTTCTTTTCTTTTTGGGAGAGAAGGGTCGGGAATGAACCCGCCTCTCTCCAACGCTGGCAGGAGCCCTTATGCCGGATGGACCGGCTCGGCAAGATCCTTCTCTCAAATGAAGGTCGTATTGCCTGTCACAAGGGCACCAGCTGAGAGAGGACGTTTCTCCTCTCCTCGTGAATCATCGGGGGCCCAAGCCGTATGAGGAGAAACTTGTACAGGGGCGGAATCAGCTTCGGTGCTTGGCACCAAGCCCTGTTTTGACCCATGGAAGATATGGCCGTCTGGGGCTGAGTCACCTCCGGGCCCATGTTCATATCAGTGGGGGCCTCCATGTAGCCAGCCCTCTGGAGGCGCCCAAGGGCGCCTCCAGAGAAGTGGTCCTCTCCGTTGGAAGCGGAGGCTTCTGAGAAAGCACAGAGGAGGGGGGAGGGGACTTCCTTTTCTGATTTGGAGCTTCCCTAGAGTGGTTCTGATGATGGTAAGGTGGGTAAAGTTTTTTCTAGTTACCCATGGTCATTAAGCAAGGTTTTTCCACCCATACCTGTGACGGCCAACACTGACCCCAACAAGGTAACGGCACTACTGGGCGCCTTTTATTGGACACGGCTGCCATCACTGGGAGGGGTGGTATACCCCTTCTCCACTACCCCCTTGAGAAAATCCATACCAAATCCTATACGTAGCCTGGTAGGAAGGTCGGGATCGCGGATCCAGCTTGGTGACCGGCGTCTGAGTGGTTAGGGTCATCACCCCTATCATCTAGTAGGAGTGTTCGGTTCCGTGGGTCAGGTGAGCGCCGGGTGGTGATCTAGGAATCTCCATGGGCATAGGAAGAGGGGACCAACGACAGGGTTAGAGAAAAAGTGATTGTAAAGGGACGACGGAAGAGGAGGGACAAAATGAGGGAGATTGGGGGATAGCGAAGGAAAGAAGAGAGGCTAAGCTGGGCCGGACGGGGCGCTGAGTCGCGTCATCACGGCGTCCAGAGAAACGCATCGCCGTGCCCCTTACGGCCTGAATCATCGCAAACTCTCTTCTGTACCAACATCTCAATCATAGAAACTTGCTTCTGTACCACCGTGTGATTCATTGCAAACTTTATTCTGCACCACCATTTGAATCACCTCAAACTCGCGTCAGCTACCATCTGAATCATTGCAACCTCGCCTCTGTACCACTTTCTGAATCATCGTAACTTCGCTTCTGTACGACCATCTGATTCTTCGCAACCTCCTTCTGTACCGCTATCTGAATCATAGCAAATTCTATTCTGTACCACCTTCCAATCATAGAACTCGCTTCTGTACCACCGTGTGATTCATTGCAAACTTTATTCTGCACCACCATTTGAATCACCTCAAACTCGCGTCAGTTACCCTCTGAATCATTGCAACCTCGCCTCTGTACCACTTTCTGAATCATCGTAACTTCGCTTCTGTACGACCATCTGATTCTTCCCAACCGCCTTCTGTACCACTATCTGAATCATCGCAAACTCCCTTATGAATCATTGGAGACCAGAGGCGAGACATTTCGCCTGTCAGGACGTCTGAAAACGAAAATGCTGAGAGGGCTACCATGAAAATCCCCGATAGCGTATCAGGCTATCGGGGGCATTTGGCTTAATATGGCCGTGATGGCAGCAATGGATACATTCTGATCGTGATGAAATCTTCCGCTACCGGATAAAGGATTCGTTTTGAAGATATTAAACAGACACTGTACAACTTCTTGCGCCCTTTAAAATTCCACGCACAAGCTTTCAACCACCCAAAATTATTCTTGAACCGATGAACAAGATCATCAACTACGAAAGATCGCCGATGATGACGATGATATTTATACAAAGAAGGGGTAGTCGGGGATTTCACATTATGGGGGAGGGGGGGAGCCTGGGAAGCGAGTAGATAATGGCTCGAATTCGCGCGCTGTTAACCTTGAACGTTCCTGTGTACCCGAATATTCGGATTTTTATACTCGGCAAGGTAGTTTCATTCAATATTATTCATTAATATTAATAATCATCATTAACTGTTCTCCCATGGAGTGTGGTTGGCGCCTATCTATGCCACTCAGTTCGTTTAGCACGGTGTCTTTTCTCCCTGCCGACAAACTGGCATAGTAAACATTATAATAATAATATCTAACTTATTCTTGCTGTTCTACCTGGTTACAGGTGGAACAATAATTATATTTAACTTTATTCCTATATTTTATTTTGCAAGGGAAGCATTTATATGAACTTGAATAAAAAACTCAAATAGACTCTAGATGCTAAGTTATGGCAAAGAAATAACTGGAATAGGCTCTAGACGCGATGCTGTGGTAAAATAAAATCGATGAAATAAGCTCTAGACGGAAAGTTGTGGTAGAAAATCACTGAATAGGCTTTATACAAAAGGTTATGGCAAAGAATCACTGAAATAGGCTTTCGATGCAAAGTTTTCGCCCAGAGGCGAAATTATGGGAGAAATAAATAGGCTATAGACTCAAAGTTTCGGCAAAATCAATCGCTATAATAGGCCCTAGACGCGAAGTTGTGGCAAAAAATGACTAAACTAGGCTTTAGACGCAGAGTTGTAGCTAAATCAATTCCTGGGAATAGGATCTAGACGGGAAGTTGTGGCAAAAGCAATCGCTGTAATAGGACCCGGACACGAAATCGTGGCAACAAATGACTGGAATGAGTTTTAGGGCGTGAAATTGTAACAAAAACAATCGATGTAATAGGCCCAAAACTCAAATTTGTGACAAAAATGACTAAATAGGCTCTAGACGTAAAAGTGTAGCAAAAGCAATCGCTGGAATATACCTTAGATGTGAAATTGTAGCAAAACGGAGACTGGAATATACTCTAGATGGGAAGTTGGGGCAAAAATAATCGCTGGAATAGGCCCGAGATGGGAAGTTGTGACAAGAACAATCGCTGAAATAGGTGCTAGATGCAAAGTTGTGGCAAATAAATTACTGAATAAGGCTCTAGACGCGAAGTTATGGCAAAGAATCAATAAAATATACGCTCTTAACGCGAAGTTCTTTCGAAATCAATCGATAGATTAGGCCACAGACTCAAAGTTGTGCTAAAAAAAGGACTGAAATAGGCTCTAGACGGGAAGTAATAACAAAAGATATCGCTGGAATAGGCCCCAGACGCAAAGTTGTGGCAAAATATTACTGAAATATGCTATAGATGCGAAGTTGTGGCAAAAACAATCGCATGTATAAGCCCCATACACGAAGTTGAAGCAAAAATCACTGAGATATACTCTAGTCATGAGTTTGTGGCAAAATCAATCGCTGGAATAGGGCCCCAGACACGAAATTGTGGCAAAAATGACTGAAATAGGCTCTAGACGCGAAACTTTGGCAAAACAATCGCTGAAGTAGGCTCTATACGCGAAGTTATTGCAACAAGATCACTGAAATAGGCCCAAGACGCAAAGTTGTGGCAAAAACCACCAAGCATGGTCAAACGACCAATTATTTTCAAGTAATGCAAAAGAAAGGACAAAGGGAAATAAAGTATCTAAGACACAAAATATTAGACATGTAAATTACCGGGTACGTTTTCGTCTAGTTTTATCGTTCTATCCACGAAGAAATTATTGTATGACCCTTCAGCTCATCAGCCCCTATTAAAATATCAAAACAAACGAGTTAATTGAGACTTACATAAGAGCAGTCATCATTTGTTCTACCATTTCCTAGATTTAATACCTAAATATATTATGGACAAGTCATAATGTATAAGTTTAGCAATCCAGTGCCATAAAAATAGCAATGGTTTGCTTGGTCGACACTGCATCGAGTATGCCTCGGGGCCCTCATCTTCAGCCAAGAAATGGTTGTATCAAAAAGACCACTCTAATAGCACTAAAAAGAATTGTTTCAAATGGCAATTTAGCAGTTATTCTTGCCGTCACAATTGATTCAGTTCTCTTTAGAGCTGTTAGACTGGTCTTTTTGATTCAGCCTCTTGTCCAAGACAAGGGGCCTAATTATGGTGTCTTTGGTGCCTCTGTTTTTTATCCTTTTATGTTCTTTGTTCAACAAGATTACTGTTAAAAAGGATTTTGCCGTATAGTTTTACTTATACTTACAAATATCTCGAAAAATCCAACCGTTTTATTAAAATATATAAAATTCTTTTTAGAGGAAAATTTGCCGTCAAAGTTTGTTAAACCTATGGGTAATTCTTTATTCACTGACATTTCCAATTTATATATGGAATAGGTTAACCCATGAACAGTTCCTACTATATCAAAATTTCCATTATTTGATTTCAGTTTGTCGATCTTTAAATTTAATAATCTGGTCTTATTATGGTTTTTGATGGCACGCCTTTTATCAGGTGGTTCGTTATTGTTTCGAGTCTATTTTGAAGCTTGGTCTGTTTAGGTATTCACTTGTTGATCTATTGCCCGAGTTTTATTGTGAGTTTTTTGGCTCAAGCTCCAAGTTTCGTGGTTCTAAGCTCAGATTTGGGATTATGCATTATTTATTATATTTCCAGAACATTTTACTTTTTGTCTCAAAGCCATTTTATGGTGATATTGTTATTTATTTTTTACCTCGATAAGTGTATATGTTTATGATTTCAATTTGTTCTTTGCCAATTCCTGTTTAAGTTGCTATTTGGTTGGTTTGTCACGTCATTATTTTCTGGAGTTCCATTTTCTTGAAGTAGTATTTGGATTTTTTCTCCCTACATAGGCTGTTAGTTATGAAGAAAATATAATCAAACTATCTCTAGTTGAGATATTTCATCTATCTTGATATCTTTTTTAGTCGCGTGCACGCGACTCTGTAAATTATTATGACGGTCCGTAGGTCGGTCGGTTGGAAGGTAACCGTTTTCAATGAGTTATTTGGCAATAACATCGTAACTATTCGGCCGATCCTAACGAAATTTAAAACCCTTATGTTGTTTAACATTCTCTTTCGAATGATATAATTGTCAAAGTCCTCCCAAGGTTAGTCGGGGAATTATTTGGCAATAACATCTTAAGTATTTAGGCCGATTCTAACGAAATTTGAAACCCTTATGTTGTTTTACATTTCCTTTCAAAGATATAATTGTCAAGGTCCTCCCAAGGTTAGTTAGAGAATTATTAAAATTTTTGAAGGTTATAAGGTCATAAGATAGGATGAGAGCAATTTTTACAAAATGGTGTGTCATTGCGCCTTGGGAAGCACCTCAAGGTGGCGAGTGTAACTTGAGCAGCCATGATGTAGCTAACATGTGGGGAAGTGCGTACCCTCTAAGCCCTAACGTCGTCAGATGCCCACTCGATGCGCCCTAGTGCCTGCGAGAGGTTATGCGGCTAAATAACGCCCACATTCTTTTTCTTCTATCTTCCCCACCTCATTTACGATCTCTCCTTAAATACTTTCAGCGGGAGAGACCCCCTGTTGTTTTGGGGTACAAAAAAAAAGCTCCCTGTGAAGTAGAATGATTTCAGAGTCTGTGTGTAATCGTATTTAGAATCTACAGCCATATGTACATACATAAATAAAATGTCTAATACCTCCAAAAGACATTTAGGACGTATTTAGCGTGTTGAGCATTTTATCTTGATGACCTCTGCCACTCGTTCTGGACCTGCTGGTTATCAACTTGTAGGAAATTTTCGGATCGATCGTGCTCCATTCTTGTCTTACCCCACGTTGCTCTGGGTGAAAAGTCCTGTCGTAAATATATACAGATTTCTATGGTTTGAAATTCTTATATTGTGGCACAGAATATCTTTACTTGGTGATTATTATCATAATTTGTGAAGTGAAGGCAGATTCAAGAGAGTTTCGCACTCTCCTTGCTCTAATATAATCATCATCAACATCATCATCATCAACATTATCATCATCATCATTAACTCTATCATTTAAGAAAGGGGTTTTTATAAGTATTTAAATAATAATTTCATCTTAGTTTGGTTATGACTTATGTTTTTTATCAAAGTTATTTCTAATAATTCTTTTATAATATCAAAAAACAAAATGGTGAAGTTCAGAAATAAATATAAGTATCGAAATTTTGTGAATTTTTTAAAACCCAAAGAATTACAAATGGTGAAGTTCAGAAAATATATTTTCATATATCTTCTTCTATAAGTATATTTTAGCAACGTGATATTTTGAAAGGGGAGAAATTTAGTTTAGAATTCCTTTTTAAAATTATTTTGATTGACGAAGTTCAGAAAATTTATAAAAATTTAACCATGGCTGCTTTTTTTTAGATTTTAAATTTTAGCTTAGTAGCGAAGCGCAACCTCCCCGGTAGGGGGGAGTAGCGATGCGCAAGCTCCCTGGTAGGGAAGGAGTGGCGAAGCCATGGCTGGTATCATATAATATAATTACAATGAGTAAACATTTCACCCAGGGCCGCATTAACGCATGGGCCCGAGGGAACTTGCCCAGGAGCCCCAGGAGAATAGGGGCCTCATGCTGATCTCTGCATGTTAAGTGACTTGCAATAAATAAATACTACTACACAGTAGTCTAGACGATTTTAACTATAAATATTTGCTGCTATGTTATTGTGTAAATTTGTGTTACAAATGGACATTGCGATTTGTCTCTGATTTAGAATCCCTGGGTTAGTATCGCAATCACCTTTGCCACCTCACTTGCAAGTAGGCTTATGTGTATGGATCTAGTGTACATAGATGAGGCTAGATCAATGCCATACAAATAAAATAAAACAAAAGTTCCGAAGAGGACAAATTTGATAAATAAAGTAAACAAAAGATCCGAAGTGGACAACTCTTAGATGAAAAAAAGATCCGAAGTGGACAAACTAATGATATAATGTAAACAAGTAGACCCAAAACATTAAACAAGGAAGTGCAAACCAAGTATTATTATCATCTACATAGAAGGACTTAACCCAACGACAAAGGTTTGAATGCTTAACTAACGACACTGTAAATACCGAAGATAAATGAAGATCTAATGAGGTTGCCAGACAACCTGGCACACATTCTCTCTCACTAAAAAAACCCTCATTCTATCTTTTTTCTAAATTCTATCCCCACATTTTCCTATCTTTTACCATCGTTGAATCGTCGTTGAATCGTGCCAGACACCCTAGCTAAGCCACTGGACTAGATCAAGGCCTTGCCCAGCACTGTTGGGAATCAACATACAGTAGATAGTTTGTATTTAGAATTGTAATGGTTGGAGTATTTGAGTTGTAAAAATTTAATTATAAATACAGAACGAAAAATCACTAAATATTTTATTACTGCGATGATGGCAACAACTGTTTTTGAATGAGGACATACCGTCATGATATTGTTTTTAGCAGTACTGAAAAAAGTTTGTGGAGATATCATAAATTTAAATGTGTATTCGTGAATGTGATTAGCAAAAGTAAGTTTATTATTATATTAACTATATATTGTTAAGGTTTTACACAAGGACCTTACTGTAAAATCTTAAATATAAACACACTCCGAACCTACCAACCTTACTGTAAGGTCGTTACTGTAATACCTTCCCTTAAGCACCTTGAATATGAAGATAGACTGAGGGTAATATATATGTTCTCAATTGAAAGAAGATGTATGAGGGGAGATATGATTGAGCTTTTTAAAATCTGTTCTGGGGTGGATAAGTTGGATTTTAGCAAGTTATTTGAGTTGGAAGGTAGTAATAGGACTAGGGGTCAACACTTAAAAAAATAAAAAACAGGGGTGCAGGTTGGATGTTAGAAAATATTTGTTTCACCAATAGAGTGGTAGATTACTGGAATAGTTTGCCATCTGAGGCAGTAGACAGTCCAAACTTGAATGTTTTCAAACGTAGAGGGAGGGTTAACTTTGGGGGGGTATTCTGGACTTATTCCTCTAGGGGCAGTTTTTTGTTATTGTATATTACGATTGATTTGGATTTTGACGAGTCTTGATGATGATACTTTTTTTTTTGACACATTCTTGTGGATGGTTCGAATTGTATATTGTAGATGCATGATCTGACATAATCCTATGGATTATTTAAATTGTATATTGTAAATGCATGATCTGACACAATCCTATAAATTGTTTAAATTGTATATTGTAGATGCATGATCTGACACAATCCTCAGGATTGTATAAATTGTATATTGTAGATGCATGATTTGACACAATCCTATGAATTGTTTAAATTGTATATTGTAGATGCATGATCTGACACAATCCTATGGATTGTTTAAATTGTATATTGTAGATGCATGATCTAACACAATCCTCAGGATTGTTTAAATTGTATATTGTAGATGCATGATCTGACACAATCCTATGAATTGTTTAAATTGTATATTGTAGATGCATGATCTGACACAATCCTATGGATTGTTTAAATTGTATATTGAGGATGCATGATCTGACTTAATCCTATGGATGCATTCTGTGGGTTGGTTTTGACGGATGCGGATGTCCTTTGATAGGCCCTTGTGGCTTTTGTCATCCGTGAAATTATGTTAAAGTTGTTAGGTAGGAGTATGTTTATATGAAAGACTTTACAGTAATGTTGTAGGTAGGAGTATGTCTATATGAAAGACTTTACAGTGATGTTGTAGGTAGGAGTATGTCTATATGAAAGACTTTACAGTGATGTTGTAGGTAGGAGTATGTTTATATGAAAGACTTTACAGTAATGTTGTAGGTAGGAGTATGTCTATATGAAAGACTTTACAGTAATGTTGTAGGTAGGAGTATGTCTATATGAAAGACTTTACAGTAATGTTGTAGGTAGTTGTATGTTTATATGAAAGACTTTACAGTAATGTTGTAGGGAGGAGTATGAATATATACATTAAGTTTAATTTATTAAGTGGCCCTAGTTAAAGTTTTTGTAGTCATTGTTATTTAGAGTTATTCTGTATGAATGTTACGTTAATGACCTAAGCACAGTGTGTGTATTATTTTAAACCCACTTATTACTTGTATATTTCAATGTGTCAATATTAAGTTGTATGTTGTAGGCTTAAGTTTATAATATTCAAGGATGTATGTGCATCAATTCTAGTATGTTTTAAAGTACATTGATATCTTTGTGATAACTGGTCATGTAAGTCAAAGTACATTTATATTGATATGAGTCTAAAAGTAGGACACATTTTGGTAACTTTAAGGGTTGTACAGTCCAGTAATGCCACTCCTTGGCTGTTTCTCCAAGTTTTTGGAGATTTTAGTTACTTCTTGGAGTCTTGGAGATTTTTTAAAAAAATCTTAAAATCTTGGAGTTTTTCAATAAATATTGAAATAAAATTAAGATGTTAAAAATAAATAAAAGTTGCTTTAATTTTTTTTTTTGCCATAGTCAGCAAATCATAGTCGGCTAGATATTATTTTGGGATATTTTTATTATGTTTATATTTTTTTATGATTTTATCGGCGTTGCCAGATACAGGGGAAGTTTCCTGTTTTGGGGGAAATTTTGAGCTAAAGCTCATTTGTGGAATTCACCTTCACCTGAACCTGATAGACCCCAACAAGAATCTTTGTAATCTCCAATCAGCAGAACTTCAAGAAAGTCTGGTTTTTGGAGCATGAAACTCAATACGCCGTAATCACACATAATTTCTCTAGGCGAGACAGACGAGCGCAGCTGTGTTTAATTTGTGGTGCTTTATCACCGTCTTCCCCCAATTTGATAACGCTGTCCCGCTCCCAGGTGGCAGCCGTGTCCATCTTTCCCCCTCTTGGGGTGGAAGGGAATCTCTCTTATTTCCCGTTCGCCTCGCCGATGCCCAAAATTATCAAGGTCCATGTTTTCTTAAGCCGCATCCGATATTCCCTTGGGAAGCCCTCGCGCGCGCAGCCCTCTGTCGACCATTGCTGAGGCTCCTATTTAAGGTGATGTCTGCAAATCCTCAGCAGATAGAGAGAAGCCAAGCTTCTTGCCGTCCAGACCCTAGTATCTTCTCACGTGAAGTGGCCCCCTCGCCCTTGTGATCTCGTTAGCAGATCGTCTTCCTTTAATCCGCCCTGATCAGAGGAAGACTGCGGAAACCCGTTTACACCCCGGAAGATTGTCTTGGGTCTCTCTCGTCTAACTACATTGGTTAAGACTTCTTGCCGTCCGCAGACGAATCTTGATTTTGTGATTACTTCTCCCTGGAGCCGAGGTAATCTCAATCCCCTTCGGAGTCTCTCTGGACGCCTTCGCATCGAGACCCCATCGACGAAGACCTAGCCATTGGTCTTTCACATCTCCAGTTCATCTTCCAGAAGTAACCAGGAGTCCTTTCCTCGTAAGTCTCACCTCTTCGTTCCCAGTCCTATGAAGAATTTCCCATTTGGTGTAACGTCAATAGACTTGCTAAATCTCTCATTCAATCCAACTTATTGGATCACTTATATATATTCCCGGACCTAGTTTCCTTAATTTTTGCCTCATAATATTCTTTTGTTGTACTGACTATTATTTAGATTTCCATATTTATCTGTGCCCTTGTTCTTATTATTTGTATTAAAGTTTATTTTTGTAGAGGTGTTTATCTTTCGAATAACCCTTGAGACGAACCCGGCAAACGTATTCCCTTTTAAAGAGCCAACCTAATAATATCGCACTCTAAATAGAAGGACCTTACCTTTTTCCCAGTTTAATTGCACCCGAGCGCAGCGCCGATAGTGGCTGCCTGGCGTACAATAGTGTGTACCTTTAAGAGACTTTTTGGTCACACGACTTCGTCTCTCGACACTAGTATTTATACTTGTGATTGGATAGTGCAGCTGCACACACTATATTAAAAAAAGTAGAACGGTTAAAATTCGTTTTAAGTCACAATCCATTTCTTCTAATTTGCTATCATTAGGTCCTTTTTAAGGACACCAACGTATTCTACACATCTCAAACCCTCCTGAAAACACTTTCCTGCCTTTAAAGTTAAGTTACGTTAGGCAAAAAGGTTTTGCTATTCGCAAACAATATCTTAATTTTCCAAGAAAATTCAAATATTTAGGTCTTGTCCCAAGCACATTTATATTATATAACCCTTCTTCCTGGCATGGTAATAAATACTAAACAGTTTAGTATTTAATCCCATGCCAGGATGTAGGATTATATAATATAAGTGTGCATGCGACATGACCTAAATATTTAAACATTCTGTTTCCATAATGAATACGTCGTTCTTTAAATTGTACGAACAGTATTTATTCGGTTGTGGGTTATAAAACACGTAGTCAGCCTCTTTATTGATTCAACTCCAAGCCTACCACTGGTTGCCTTAATATACAACATAAAATTAATGATTAATTCACAAAGAAATGAAGTTCCTAAACAAAATTAATGGTAATTATAAAAGACATTTAGTTAAACATTTATAATATATATTTTCAGGTGAATAACACTTTCAGCAGAAATGAAACGTAATGTATTGAGTGGAGCACAGAAGAGGAAAAGAGTTGCAGAGGAGAAGGAGAAAATTGAAAAACTTCCAAAATTAACATCGTGGTTCAACACAGGTGCAACGTCACCCACTCATACCATTCCTTCAGATATAGCATCCATATGTACATTCATTCCTGCAATTTCAGCCTCTAATACTGTTCTTTCAGATATAGCATCCACATCCAAACCAAAATCTGTAACAGTAAAGGAGTTTTCAATCCAAGACACAGATCCGGGGCTATGGAACATCAATGATACTAACAAAGTAGATTACTGGATTCGTACTGGGTCCTCATCATGTCAGAATCAGGATTGCAACTTTTTCAAACTTATGTAGTGTATAAAACAGCTGGAGTAGAGAGTATGAAGACAAGGTCTTTATCAAATAATGTGTTCACACGTGAACTGCAGAATCGCGAGGGAGTAAAACGTGAATGGCTACTCTATTCACCATCTCAAGGTAGTTTGTACTGTTTTGTATGTCGTCTACTGACCAAGAAAGAATCTCCCTTTGCCACATCGGGGTTCAATGACTGGAATGTTATTGTAGAACATGAAAATGGAGAAGAACATAGAAAGTGCATGACGGCATATTTAATTATGCATAAAGAAACTGGAAGTGTAGATTCTTTATTAGTTGAACAAAATTGCTTAGAGAAGGAATATTGGCATAAAGTGTTGACACGTGTGGCTTCTGTGATTCGCTTTTTTGCCTCCAGAGGTTTGCCATTTTGTGAAGAAAATCGGATTATTAGGTTAGCAAAATATTGGCAACTATTTGGGCATACTAGAGCTGTTGAATGAATTTGATCCTTTCTTGGAAGAACATCTCAAACTGTATGAAAATCCTGGAAAAGGAAACCCTTCATTTTTATCTGCAAACATTTGTGAGGAATTTATTGAACTAATCGGACAAAAGGTTCTTTGTACTATTCTTGAAGAATTAAAAGAGTCAAAGTATTATTCAATAAGTGTAGATTTCATTCCAGACGTCTCACACACAGATTAACTGACATTTACTGTACGATACATTAAAGGCTGTGAGTCTATGGAACGTTTCTTGATGTTAGACATGAGCGAACACCCGCGTGGCCGCAAGAATAGATCGAGAAAGAGAAGGTTGTCACGGATTGTGAGCTTCTCTTTGTCCACAATATTTTTAAGAATTTATCACAGGTTCTTAATCGGATTAAGATCAGGGGAGTTTCCAGTCCAAAGACCCAACATTTCAATGAGCTCTTGTTTAAGTTACTTTTTTACCACTCCACCTTTATGACACCATTCTACACCATGTTGAAATACTCATTGATGTCCATTGGGGTATTTGGGCAAAGAAATATGGGAGAAGCAGTTCCTTTGTGGAAGAAGCATCTTCAGACATGAATTGTCTGAGGATGCTTCACAATTGAAACAATACGGGACTCATGGTAGTGTTCTAGTTTCCTTCCCTGGACAGTTAATCTTTCAGATGACCAGTCCCACACAGTGAAAAGGGGACTTTGCCAGAAAAATTAACCTTGCCCTATTTTTCCATCCTCCAATCCTTGTACCTTCTACTGAACAACAACCTGTCCTTGATGCTTTCCTTCGTGAGCAGCGGCTTTTCTGCTGCCCTTCTTGTCACAATACTGTTGTCCAGAATTCTCTGTGTCACCGTGCGTTCAGATGTAGACACACCCGCCTATTGCCACTCTTGTGCAAGTTCCACATTAGTAGCAATACGATTCCAAAGATTATTGCACCAGGAGGCGGTCCTGGTGCTTCGTGGATACCCTTGGACGTTCAAAGTCTTTCTTTGAAGCACTTGTCTCGTTGAACATGTTGGTGGTCCGGAAGACCGTTCTTATAGGCATATTAGCCCTAGTAGCAATTTTTGCACACGATAGGTCACGTTGGTGGAAAGCAATGATGACTGCACTGGTTTCATTGGAAGTAACCATTGTTGGCAAAGGAGATAATGATGTAAAAATTACTGTTTCGCGTCCACAGTGCTCAGGACGATGGTTTCCTTCAGAATTGCTGCGTGCCATCCACTCACGATTATCACTATGGTAACAATTAATTAGCTGACTAAATATAGTTGGTTGACCGAATAACTTTGTGAAGGGCGCACAAGTCCGATTAGGATTTGAAGATAACAAATTTTTCGTAATAAATTAATCTATACAGACACCATAAGAAGACCCAAAACAAAAACATAATATATATTGTACATATGTGTATACGCATGAATATACATTATAGTTACTTGTATAATTATGTTGTATCTAAATAGATGTATCTTTCTTCCAAAACCTTTGCCCATGACTGTACAGTAACAATCGACTCCGATGTCACTGAGATCAAATGAGGCAGGCGCCAAACCGACTAGGCTATCCTGTATCTCAATAAGCTACGTCCAAACCGAGCATATATAACTCACCCGCTTTTTTCGTCTCGCCAACCGCCACAATAACATGATTTATAGCGGTGCTATTAAGTAATAGGCTTTTTGATAGTACACAAAGATAAGCTAAAGTCTAAGTTTGGATTTTGATGCTTCCTCGATGAACTGGGTGATAAAAAGTACATAGATTAACGATGGATGAGACTCCAAAATGAAACCAGATTGTTCTTTTGACTTTGGCCCATCACAGAAGAATGATTGTGTGTGCAGTTTGTAACATGATTCCGGTGTTCGTTTTGTATAACGGAACTATTCTACCCTCTTAAAACCGGGCTGAGGTGATCTTGTTCCGGGCCGGTCATTTTTATTTGTTTGATTGCAAGTTTCAATTTGTTTTGATAACAAGTAGATCATTATTGAATGCTGCCAACTTGTTTCTACATTTATTTGTCATCTTATTTATTCTCTCGATATTTTTAATGTTTGATCCACCATTCTCAATTATACCAAACATTTGTAATTTGTTATTTAACGGACTCTTGCTTATTAGTTTGTTCATTTTGATAATCGGTAATGAATACTTTAAGCCATTTGCATTTTTTCATTAGGTTTAGGGTTGCTTCGGTGAATTTGTTATTGTTTCTGTTTCTTCGCAATTGTAAACAATTTCTTTGAGGTTTTAATAAAATCATTATTTACTTCTTAGATGTTCATTCTCATAGATTATTCATACTAAAATAGGGGAACAATGATTCTCTGGATATTTTTTTTTTCTCTCTCTCTCTTTTCTCTCTTTATTTCTCTTCCTTTCTCTCTTTTCCTCTCTTTTCTCTCTCTTTTTCTGTTTTCTCTCTTTCCCTTTCTTTTTCTCTGTTTTCTCTCTTTTTCTCTATTTCTCTCTTTTTAGCTCTCTCTCTCTCTTTTCTCTCTTTTCCTCTCTTTTCTCTCTCTTTTTCTGTTTTCTCTCTTTCCCTTTCTTTTTCTCTGTTTTCTCTCTATTTCTCTCTTTCTCTCTTTTTAGCTCTCTCTCTCTTTTTTCTCTCTTTCCCTCTTTTTTCTCTCTTTCTCTCTTTTCTCTCTCTTTTTCTGTTTTCTCTCTTTCCCTTTCTTTTTCTCTGTTTTCTCTCTTTTTCTCTATTTCTCTCTTTTTAGCTCTCTCTCTCTCTTTTTTCTCTCTTTCCCTCTTTTTTCTCTCTTTCTCTCTTTTTCTCTCTCTCTCTTTCCCTCTTTTTTCTCTCTTTCTCTCGTTCTCTCTTTATTTTCTCTTAATCTCTTCTTTTCTCTCTTTCTCTCTTTTTATCTCTCATTTTTGTCTCTTGTCGTCGGTGAGAGAGCTTGCGCGATCTGCTTGAGTTCAGCTAGCTAAGCTGAGGGACTTCTCTACTACTTCTTTTATGCATCTCCTAGCATCCCCCTATTAGTTGTATCGATTCTGTTAGCGTTAAGTTTCACCACCGTTCATCAACTGTCTTAAAACAAAACAAAATACCCATCTATTATACATGAGTTGTCTAGTTATAAGGACTTCACCAGCTACCTTATGCCGCGTGAGAAGAGAGGCTTTGGAACCTCTGTACATAACGCCTTATGGCACTCATAGGTTGTAAGAGACTGAGATTAAAGGGATCTCAGGCGTTTGGGGTACGATTAATGGAGTAATGCTAGGTACCCCTTAGAAGCTTTCTCCTAAGCCTCCTGTGACCGCTGCTTGGTGAACAAAGGCTCAACTGCTCTTTGGTGAAAGAGCTTTTGTGCCTTGCTGTTTGTCAGATCAGCAAAAGATCTCGGATTAAGTCGTGGGTACTTACTTAGCTTTACTATTTGCTTTAAGTCTGGCCCTTTTTGGTTGATTAGTAGGAAGACAGTTACACCTCAAGCACCCCTGTCGAGAAATCAGAGAACCAGATTACCTGGGGCTCTTGTGCTGCTTAGTTGGGAGCTGCGGCACGATTGAGGACGTCCGGCCCAGGGGAGACCTTAGAGTTGGTGTGCTTGGTCAAAACCTCCTGAAAATAGGTGGATGTGGCTTGTGCGAGAGAAAATCACAAAAGAAATCCTTTTATGCATATGGTCGGATGTTAAGGTAATTAAGATGGCGAAGAAGAATGGTCCTTAGTTTCGCAAACTAACATGTGGGAAATGCAAAGTCTACAGATGGAGTGAAAACTTCGGTGGGAGGAGTTGCAAGGACCTCACTGACGCCGTTAGTGTCTGTGATTTCTGCGAACTCGAGAAGCACCTGGGTGAGAGCATCGCTCAACTGAGAGAGGAGAACTCCCTTCTCAAAAGGGAGGTTCACCTCTTGAGATCGGAGAGGTGTAAGTGCCTAGGAGACTCCGAATAGATGAAGACAACCAACGTCTCAGAGCAGGAGTCTTCTGCTGCAGGACTGTTGGCTCAACGAGCCAAAAAAAAGAAAAGAAAGAGAAGATGAGAAAGTAGAAACAGAAGTAGAGAGCGTAGAAATAGAAGAGGAGAAGCCAACAGAAGATAAGAAAAATAAGAACAAAAAGAAGAAAAAGGAAACTGACAAGTCGCTCGCGAAAGGGAAAACTCTGTCCGCTACAGCTAAATGTTAGAGGCTCATCCGTATTGGTGATTCTCAAGCACGGGACCTGCAACCCCTGCTAGCAGCCCGCCTTCGCACCAGTGGGAAGATAAGCTGCCTGCCTGGACGGAGACAGCCCAAATTAGAGTAGAGGTGGAGAAATCTGAGATTTCTGAGAGTTCGGTCGTTGCCCTGATGGTAAGTGGCAACGACCTCTACTTCAGAGGAGGTAGGGTAGGCCCTACACCTATGATCCTTCAGGCGGTGATGGGAGCTGTGGACGATTGTGGGTTGAAAACCCGCAGGCGTGTCGTGAGAGGTCCAACCCGGACCGCTCACTCGAAGAACGTCTCTTTGAACCGACGCCCGGCAGATCTTTGCACGGCGGAGAGGGTCTTTTTTGTGGACCCTTACCGTACCTTTTATGGTAGGAACGATCTCTACCAAAGGGATGGGGTGCACCTTTCCTTTAAAGGAAAGGCTGTACTTTGTAACATGATCCAGGATGTCGTAGAGCGTACCCAAAGAAGTGTCAGGCCCAGAGTGAAGGCGGAGGTGCGCCAGTAGGCCCGTGTCACTCTTGGAACGACCTACTCGGAGGTCGCTATAAAGGATGCCACCACGCCACCAACAGGAAATATAGGCACGAATAAGATTGGAAACGAAAGAGTGGGAGTCCTACATTCGGAGACTCCCTGAAAGTTCTTTTGTTTAATGCGAGGTCAATCAGGAACAAGTTTCTTGAACTTCGTGGCCTCGTAACGACGGAAGAACCTGAGATGGTGGCCATAACAGAGTCGTGGGTAAAAACCTCGAACCTAGATTTTGAGGATGAATTCAGGATTTCCGGTTACCAACTCTTCCTAAAAGACAGGCTAGACAGAGAGGGTGGAGGTGTAATGTTGTATGTTAAGGATACATTCAAAACGAGGAACTGCAACATTATATTCGACCACGAGCTAATAGGTGTAGACCTAGAGATAGGTCCTGCCAGATACAGGACCCTGTTGCTTTATAGACCACCTGCCCAACTCATTGAGAAGGACAGGGTTCTGTACCGGCTGATGGGTGAGCTTGTTGAAGACAGTGTGTATCGTCATGAGAGACTTAAACACCCAAGTTAACTGGGAAACCAGATAACCCTGTGGCGAGAACGCACTGCTCCTGGAGTTCGCGAACGACGAGTTCCTGACTCAATAAGTGAGAAAACCGACGAGAGGCAATAATATTCTCGACTTGGTTTTCACCTCTGAGGATGACATCGTTGAGTGGCTCTCTGTAGGCGAGGAGCTTGGTGGCAGTAACCTCCGACTAGTTAGATCTGTAGTCAAGGTCCGGAAGGTAGAGTCAGCGACTCGTGAATCGAGGAACCTTGATTTAAGAAGAGCAGACTGTGCAAGTCTTCGTGCTGGATTGGCTGATGTGAGGCTGAAAGGGTGTGAGAATGTTGCAGATTTGTGGAATAGTTTCAGAACTACGTTCATGAGTCTTCAATCACGATCTATGTCTGTGAAAAGCTTGCGTCAGTCTTCTGTTCAAACAAGGTGGTTTAATCGAGAAATCGGTCAACTGCTGAGGGAGAGGAGAACTGTGTACCGGCAGTCAAAGATTTTTGGTGACATCGATGAGTACCGTAGGATAGCAAGGAGAGTTATATCCAGCATAAGGGCGGCAAAGCGTGCCGAGGAACTCCGAATGGCGAGACTTTGCTAAGAGAATCCCAAGGAGTTCTTTGGTTATGTAAACAGACGTAAACCAACCGCCGCAAGATTCGCGCTTTGCAGAAAATGCAAACCTCCTGAACGACTACTTCTCTTCAGTATTCACTGAATAGTGTGGTCCCATCCCCCAGCCCATGGACTCTTACTTGATGTGTCAGGACATCTGGGCACAATCTTCAACATGTCAATCCGGACTAGATGCGTTCCTAGAGACTGGTGTGAAGTGGAGTTGACTCCTATCTTCAAGAAAGCAGACCCTAGTCATCCGTCGAACTACCCACCTATTATCTTAACCTCAATAGTCGGTAAAATCATGGAAAGCATCATGGTGGACAAAATGACGTCATATTTAGAGTCCAACTTGCGATTGAGAAGTTCCCAGTACGGGTTCCGAAGGCAACGGTCATGCCTAACGAATCTTGTGGAATTCTTCCACTTCGTTTTCAGTGAGCACGATCGGGATAAGGCGGTAGATGTTATCTAGTTAGACTTTCAGAAAGCCTTTGATATGTACTACACCGCAGCCTTCTCCTGAAGGTGCGTACACTGGGCATAGACGGAAACGTAGCAGGTTGGATAGAGAACTGGCTAAGCGGCAGACGGCAAGGGGTGGTGTTGAATGGACAGACTTCTGAGTGGGTGCCCTTTATTGGCGGTGTTCCTTAAGGTCTTGTCCTCGGACCACTACTATTCATCATCTATGTTAACAACATGGATGGTGATATGGTTGCCAAGATTTCTAAATTTGCCAATAATACCAAGCTTGGTATGAACGTTACAAAGGAAGGAAATACTGCCCGCCTACAAGAAGATCTTCGGAAGATTGGGGAGTGGTCGGACACGTGGCAAATGCCTTTTAACGTGAACAAATGCAAAGTCATGCATATCGGCCACCGAAACCCCCAATCGCAGTATATCCTTAAAATCACTGCTCTTGAATGCACTGATACTGAGAAGGAATTGGGTGTAACTATCACTAGTGACTACAAGTTATCGAAGCAGTGTATTGATCCAGAGAAGAAAGCCCAAAGGATGTTAGGCTACTTAGAGCGACCGTTTGGATATCTGAACAAGGAGATTGTACTCTATTTGTACAACTCCCTTGTCCGATCGCAACTGGAGTATGCCGTACAATTTTGGAGTCCTCCGTTTCGAAAGGACATTGCGAGATTGGAACGTGTGCAAACCAGGGCAACCAAACTGATTCCTTCTATCAGACAAAAGAGTTATGAAGATAGGTTACGGGAATTAGATTTGTTTTCGTTGGAGACCCGGAGGCTGCGTGGTCAGCTTATCGAAGTGTTTAAAATGCTTCGATGCTTTGACAATGTAAAGTACACTGATGTTTTCCAGCTTAGCGAGAACAGAACCAGAAACCACGGCTACAAACTTGAGCTGAAGCGTTACCACCGTGATCTGTGTGGCAAACTTTTCGCATACAGCATCTGTGGTACATGGAACGCACTTCCACTGGAAGTTGTCAACAGCAATTCTATTGGGCAGTTCAAGTCGCGTCTAGACAGTCTTAAAAAATAGCCGTTTGGACACAGCCGTTGTGCGAGTGTTCTTCGAGGGCGTCAATTGACACTTTCGAAGACTGCAACTGTTACGCCAAAGGTACCCTCTTTGAATGGACCGTAAAGTCTACTAGGGTACTTCTTTTCCTTGTAGCTCCTTATACTCTCATCTCTCATATCTTTCTCTCATATATCTCATCTCTCATATATCTCTCTCTCATATCTTTCTCTCATATATCTCTCTCTCATATCTTTCTCCCATATATCTCTCTCTCATATCTTTCTCTCATATATCTCTCTCTCATATCTTTCTCTCATATACCTCTCTCATATATCTCTCTCTCATATCTTTCTCTCATATATCTCTCTCATATCTTTCTCTCATATATCTCTCTCTCATATCTTTCTCTCATATATATCTCTCTCATATATCTTTCTCTCATATATCTCTCTCTCATATCTTTCTCTCATATATCTCTCTCTCATATCTTTCTCTCATATCTCTCTCTCTCTCTCTCTCTCCCATATCTCTCTCTCTCTCTCTCTCTCTCTCCCATATCTCTCTCTCTCTCTCTCTCTCTCTCCCATATCTCTCTCTCTCTCTCTCTCTCCCATATATCTCTCTCTCATATCTTTCTCCCATATATCTCTCTCTCATATCTTTCTCCCATATATCTCTCTCTCATATCTTTCTCCCATATATCTCTCTCTCATATCTTTCTCCCATATATCTCTCTCTCATATCTTTCTCCCATATATCTCTCTCTCATATCTTTCTCCCATATATCTCTCTCTCATATCTTTCTCCCATATATCTCTCTCTCATATCTTTCTCCCATATATCTCTCTCTCATATCTTTCTCCCATATATCTCTCTCTCATATCTTTCTCCCATATATCTCTCTCTCATATCTTTCTCCCATAATCTCTCTCTCATATCTTTCTCCCATATATCTCTCTCTCATATCTTTCTCCCATATATCTCTCTCTCATATCTTTCTCCCATATATCTCTCTCTCATATCTTTCTCCCATATATCTCTCTCTCATATCTTTCTCCCATATATCTCTCTCTCATATCTTTCTCCCATATATCTCTCTCTCATCTTTCTCCCATATATCTCTCTCTCATATCTTTCTCCCATATATCTCTCTCTCATATCTTTCTCCCAAGAGGAAAGCGGCAAGTCGCTTCCGAGAGGAAAGAATAAGTCGCCTGCTGACAAATGTGCAAGAGTCACCCTTATTGGTGATTCTCAAGCACGGGGCTTGCAGTCCCTGCTAGCGGCCCGCCTTCGCACTAGTGTGAAGGTAAGCTGCCTGCCAGGATGTGGTAACCACCACATCAGAGTAGAGGCTGAGAAATCACAGATTTCTGAGAGCTCAGTCGTTGCTCTGATGGTCAGTGGAAACGACCTGTACCTGAGAGGAGGTAGGGTAGGCCCTACAGATAAAATCCTCCACACGGTCATGGGTGCCGTGGACGACTGTGGGCTGAAAACCCGCAAGCGTGTGGTAGTCGGGATGCTCCCGAGGAGAGGTCCAACACGGACCGCTCACTCGATGAATGTGTCTCTAAACCGGCGCCTGGCAGATTTGTGTACGGCAGAGGGGGTCTTTTTTGTGGACCCGTACCGCACCTTTTATGGTAGAAATGATCTCTACCAAAGGGATGGGGTACATCTTTCCTTTAAAGGAAAGGCCTTTCTGTCGAACATGATCCAGAATGTCGTAGAGAGGACCGAAAGGAGTATCCGGCCCAGAGTGAGGGCGGACGTACGCCAGTACGCCCGTATCACTCCAGGAACGACCTTCTCAGAGGTCGCAAAAAGGGGTGCCTCGCCAACAAAGAAGCCGGGAAACGGAAGAGCATAGGGAGTCCTACAGTCGGGGACTCCCTGAAAGTTCTTCTGTTCAATGCGAGGTCAATCAGGAACAAGTTTCCTGAGCTCCGTGGCCTCGTAGCGACGGAAGAACCCGAAATGGTAGCCATAACAGAATCGTGGATAAAAACGTCAAACCGAGACTTTGAAGGCGAATTCACGGTTCCTGGCTACCAACTCTTCCACAAAGATAGGCCAGACAGAGAGGGTGGCGGTGTAATGTTGTATGTCAAGGATACAATCAAATCTACGAACTCCAACATTATATCCGATCACGAGCTCCTAGGCGTTGACCTAGAGATAGGTCCTGTCAGATACAGGACCCTGGTGCTTTACAGACCCCCTTCTTAACCCGTTGAGAAGGACAGGGAACTGTACCAGCTGCTGGGTGAGCTTGTTCAAGGCAGAGTGTGCATCGTTATGGGCGACTTCAACAGACAAGTTGACTGGGAAACCAGAGCAGCCTGTGGCGATAGCGCGCTACTCCTGGAGTTCGCCAACAACGAGTTCCTCACTCAATGGGTCAGAGAACCGACGAGAGGAGACAATATCCTCGACTTGGTCTTCACCTCTGAGGATGATATCGTTGAGGATGTCTCTGTAGGCGAAGAGCTCGGTGGCAGTGATCACCAGCTAGTTAGATTTACCGTCAAGATCCCGAAGGTAAGGTCTGTTGCCAGTCAATCAAGGAAACTTGACTTGAGAAGAGCAGACTTTGCACGCCTTCGTGCTGGGCTGACTGATGTAAGGCTAGCGGTATGCGAAGAGGTTGAGGATTCGTGGAACAATTTCAAAAATAAGTTCATGAGTCTTCAATCAAGTTGCATCCCTCTAAAATGCCTCCGTCGGTCTTCTGTTCAACCAAAGTGGTTTAATCGAGAAATCGGCCAACTGCTTAGGGAGAAGAGAAATGCGTACCGGCGATCGAAGATCTCGGGTGCCTTTGACGAGTACCGGAGGCTAGCCAGGAGAGTGAAGTCCAGCATAAGGGCGGCTAAGCGTACTGAGGAACTCCGAGTGGCGAGACTCTGCAAGGAGAATCCCAAGGAGTTCTTCGGCTATGTAAATAGCCGTAAACCAATCCATCGTAGGATTGGGCCCCTAGTGGACGAGGAGGGTGCATTAACTCAGTCAGATGCAGAAAATGCTAACCTTCTCAATGACTACTTCTCCTCAGTGTTTACTAAAGAGTGTGGTCCCATCCCCCAGCCCACGGATTCCTACTCGGGGGAAAAGCTGGAGGCAATGGACTTCACCGAAGGAGAAATAAAGAAAAAGATCGCTGACCTAAAGACGAATAAGTCCCCTGGACCGGACGGGTTTTTACCCAAGGTGTTGAAGGAAGTGTGCGATGAAGTATCACGACATCTGTGCGCTATCTTTAACATGTCAATCCGGACCGGATGCGTTCCTAGAGACTGGCGTGAGGCGGAGGTGACTCCGATCTTCAAGAAAGGATCCTCCAGCCATCCGTCAAACTACCGACCTATCAGTCTGACTTCGATAGTCGGTAAACTCATGGAAAGCATGATGGTGGAGAAAATAACGTCGTATTTAGAGTCAAACCTGCTACTGAGGAGTTCCCAGCACGGCTTCCGAAGGCAACGGTCATGCCTGACGAACCTTGTGGAATTCTTCCACTTCGTGTTCAGTGAGCACGATCGGGACAAGGCGGTGGATGTGGTTTACTTAGACTTTCAGAAAGCCTTTGATAAGGTACCACACCGCCGCCTTCTCCGGAAAGTGCGAGCGCTGGGCATAGACGGAAAAGTAGCCGGCTGGATCGAGAACTGGCTAAGTGGCAGACGGCAACGGGTGGTGGTGAATGGACAGGCTTCTGAGTGGGTGCCCGTTACTAGCGGAGTGCCTCAAGGTTCTGTCCTGGGACCACTACTATTCATCATCTACGTCAACGACATGGACGGTGACATGGTTGCCAAGATTTCCAAATTTGCCGACGATACCAAGCTTGGTATGAACGTTGCAAAGGATGGAAATACTGCCCGCCTGCAGGAAGACCTTGGGAAGATTGGGGAGTGGTCGGACACGTGGCAAATGCCGTTCAACGTGAACAAGTGCAAAGTAATGCATATCGGCCACAGAAATCCCCAATCTCATTATATCCTTAAGGGCACTGCTCTCGAATCGAGTGACACTGAGAAGGACTTGGGTGTTACTGTCACTAGCGACCTCAAGTTCTCGAAACAGTGCATTGAGGCAGAGAAGAAAGCCCAAAGGATGTTAGGCTACATAAAGCGCCAGTTTGGATACCGTAACAGGGAGATAGTACTTTGTCTGTACAACTCCCTAGTTCGGCCGCACCTGGAGTATGCCGTACAATTTTGGAGTCCTTCGTTTCGAAAGGACATCGCAAGGTTGGAACGCGTACAAGCCAGGGCAACCAAACTGATTCCCTCTATCCGACATAAAAGTTATGAGGATAGACTAAGGGAATTAGATCTGTTCTCGTTGGAAACCCGTAGACTGCGTGGTCAGCTCATCGAAGTTTTCAAAATACTTCGAGGGTTCGACAATGTTGACTACCGGGATATTTTCACACTGAGTGAGAACAGAACGCGCAATCACGGCTTCAAACTTGAACTGAAGCGTTACAACCGCAATCTGTGTGGAAACTTTTTCACCTACAGTATCTGCGGTAAGTGGAACGCACTTCCAGTGGAAGTTGTCAACAGTGAATCTGTTGACCAGTTCAAGTCAAGACTAGACAAAGTCTTGAAAAGTGGCCGTTTAGGGACGCAAAACAATTGAGCAGCCATGTGCCCGCTCGATTGCTAGTCCCAAGGTACCCTCTTTGAATGGACCGTAAGGTCTCCTAGGGTACCTTCTTTCCTTGTAACTCCTTGTAACTCTCTCATATCTTTCTCCCATATATCTCTCTCTCATATCTTTCTCCCATATATCTCTCTCTCATATCTTTCTCCCATATATCTCTCTCTCATATCTTTCTCCCATATATATCTCTCTCATATCTTTCTCCCATATATCTCTCTCTCATATCTTTCTCCCATATATCTCTCTCTCATATCTTTCTCCCATATATCTCTCTCTCATATCTTTCTCCCATATATCTATCTCTCATATCTTTCTCTCATATATCTCTCTCATATCTTTCTCTCATATATCTCTCTCTCATATCTTTCTCTCATATATCTTTCTCTCATATCTCTCTCTCTCTCTCTCTCTCTCTCTAATATATCTCTCTCTCTCTCTAATATATCTCTCTCTCTCTCTAATATATATCTCTCTCTCTCTAATATATCTCTCTCTCTCTCTAATATATCTCTCTCTCTCTCTCTTTCTCTCTCTCTTTCTCTCTCTCTCTCTCTCTCTCTCTCTCTCTCTCTCTCTCTCTCTCTCTCTCTCTCTCTCTCTCTCTCTCTCTCTCTCTCTCTCTCTCTCTCTCTCTCTCTTCGGAAATTATTGACAGTAATGTTTTCTGTTAATCAAGATGTACAATCATGGGCGAAATATTTTGAGGCTAATATAGTTTTATTTTTAATTCGTATTTTAAATGTACGTGATAGGAATAATTATTCTAATATTTAAATAATTGCAGGTTTATCAAAAAGTCATGCACCAAATTTGCATGAAAAGCGAACAACCAGGGTTGCTCTCCACCAAAGTGGCATGAAAAGCGAACAACCAGGGTTGCTCTCCACCAAAGTGGCATGAAAAGCGAACAACCAGGGTTGCTCTCCACCAAAGTGGCATGAAAAGCGAACAACCAGGGTTGCTCTCCACCAAAGTGGCATGAAAAGCGAACATCCTAGGGTTGCTCTCCACCAAAGTGGCATGAAAAGAGAACAACCAGGATTGCTCTCCACCAAAGTGGCATGAAAAGCGAACAACCAGGGTTGCTCTCCACCAAAGTGGCATGAAAAGCGAACAACCAGGGTTGCTCCACCAAAGTGGCATGAAAAGAGAACAACCAGGGTTGCTCTCCACCAAAGTGGCATGAAAAGCGAACAACCAGGGTTGCTCTCCACCAAAGTGGCATGAAAAGAGAACAACCAGGATTGCTCTCCACCAAAGTGGCATTAAAAGGGAACAACTAGGGTTGCACTCCACCAAAGTTGCAAGGAGATAGTTGCTAAAGATCTTTATCATCATTAATTACTTTAAAAAGACTGGTTAGACTCATGTGTAAAAAATACAAAAAAAAAAACAAGAACCAAAAAGAAAGAAGAAAAAAAGGAAGCACGCTTCGGAGTCGGTGGGAGGACCGCCTATCTCGGGCAGGAGCAGGTGACCAACACCAAAGAGCTTCACATAAAATGGAGCAGACCAACCTCCTCCAAGAAGTCAAATAGTCCACATATGTTTGCTCGAACTCGTCCCGAGTATAAGTAACAAGCGTTAGTGAGCCTAATCGTCCTACTACCGGGAAAGGTAATGTGCACAAAGAATTCCCAAACGGAGACATTCAACAAGAATTTGCCTAACAGTCTGGGAGATATTTTAGGAGCTCATCGGGCGACTGCTATCTAGGGCATAAGTCGCCGTAATCACGTTACAGCCTAATACACAGTTTGGAAGACAACACTTTCGTCACAGTAATTTTCAAGGGATCGCTCCATCAAATAGCAGTGCTCCCACGAGTGTCCAATTTAAGATGACAGAAATAGACCTGAAAAAGTCGCGTAGTAGAGTGGTAGGTCCAGGGGAATTGTTGCAACACGATGACATGCAACTTTAAGTTCTCTCCGTCATTTCCAATCTTCTCTACCAGATAGCCAGGACGGTTGACCTGATTATTATCATGTAAGTAGTGCGAGGAAGAGCGAAAAGTTGGTTTGATTGCCCAATCCTCGAGGACTCTTGGCGCCCTCATTGGCGCGGTCATTCCCCGCAATCCTCAGATGTCCAGGAACCCAAAAGAAGATAATCTAGACATCTACCTCGTCATAGTAGCGTGGTTTCACGGATACCGTGAACCAGAGGTGCCGAGATTCCAATGCCCCAAGAGCACTCAAGGCACTTTGTGACTCGCTAAAGGTACTAATCCGGTCTCGGAACCGGATTAGTCCAGGAACCCAAAAGAAGATAATCTAGACATCCACCTCGTCATAGTAGCGTGGTGTCACGGATACCGTGAACCAGAGGTGCCGAGATTCCAATGCCCCAAGAGCACTCAAGGCACTAATCCGGTCTCGAACCGGGAACGACGCGTTTTCTCCCGTACCGAACGGTGTATTACTACCAGCTCGGCCGTGAAGACAGACACAGGGCCTGGTAGAGCAACGCTGACTTCAAACACTGCGAATCCACCACTTCCAGGCGAACCCAGTTTAGAAACAAGTCCGATTTGGAGTGTAGATCTGGATAGTAGCAGAAGTGCCCCACCATAGTCTTTGCCGTCGAAAACCGAAACCTGCGCGCTTCGGCATAGCAAGAGATGCAGTTCAATGTCTGTTGGAGTCGACTCTCCAGAGCTGGCATCTGGGCCGCACAAAAAGAGATCAAAAGGTCATCCACGAAGAAAATAGCGAGAATATCTTCCGGCGCCACCGTGGTGATATTGCTGATGCTGAATGCAAAGGGTGTGATACTGAGGAAAACTTTCTTGCAAGATGCCCTCTATCTGCTCCATTGGGCTGAAGAGAGCTTCCACCACCGGTACCTGGAATCAAAGATCTCGCCAAATTTCACAAATAAAGATTGAGATGCCTCCCCTCGCCCTCATCCTGTGCAGAGTCTGCATGATACCGTAACGCCATGTGGCATCATAGGCCTTCTCAAGCTAAAAAAAACAACGTTGCGTAATACTTTCTACGAAAGAAGGATTCGCAGATAGCATTTTCCATTCGGAGCAAAGCATCCGACATGGAATGGAACTTGCGGAAGCCGCAATGGTCAGAAGATAGGTGGCCTCCTCAGTTCAGGACAAAGGTTAATCTAGCATTTAGCAATTTCCCCATCAACTTACACATGCACTAGGTTAGAGAGATTTGGCGTAAACACGCTTGGGATAGAGTGATCTCACATCAGGTTGCGAAAAGCTAACACAGTAGTTACTCACCAAAAGTCAGGACGGCTACCATTTTGTTCAGATCCTGTTAAAATTCTAACGGGAATGCCATTATTCGCTAGTCTAGGTATCAAAGAATTCATAGGGGTTATCATCCGTACCATGGGCGGTGTCTGCGAATGAATCGAGGGCGGAACGCAACTCACTCAACGTAAACCTGTCCAGTCGGCCGATTTCAGTGACATTACGACGTCCAGTAAATGCTGGCGGAGCAGCATCTTAGCTATAGAATGTGGAGAATGCGGTTGAGGAAGACTACTACTGGCGCGGGGTCCGAGATTACCCCGAATCCTTTTGACTCCACTTCACATCTCTGCAAAAGGGGGTTTCCCGTTAAGAGAAGACACGTATGCCCGCCAAGAAGAGCGGCGGGCGTGCTTCGAAATATACCGGAACCTAGCCTTAGCTCGACGAAATTCACCTACCATGTAATCCTTCAGGCGATTTTTATAGCGAATGCATGCATATCGCTTCTGTCTGAGGGCCGTCTCAAACTCAGTCGACCACCAACATACCGGATAGTGTGCAGAACGACCAGACGTTCTAGGAATATTTGTTAGGTTACCAAGAAAAACTTAACGGCATCATCCACCTACCTTAACCTTTGGACTGAGATAGTGAAATAAGTCGTATCTTAAAATGCTGATCACCACACCTGCGACAAGCAGTAGCCCATAAAATGGTAGTTGAAAGGGAAAGTGGTCGCTACCATAAAGGTCATTGACCAACTCCTACCCAAAATCAAGCCGTTCATCCGGAAAGCAAAGGGACAGATCGAGGCAAGAAAATGAAGCAGTTCTTGGATAGTGATGCGTAAACACATTCACATTTTCGACACACATCTCCAGCTTATCTCCAAGTCAGTAAGGACCTGACCCCTAGGATTGGTCAGGTAGTTTTCCCAAATTCTAGAACAGGAGAGAGGGATCGGCAGCCTTGCCACAACGCCACGGAGGTCCACTGCGTCGAAGTCGGCTTATGGTGGAATGTAGAAATAACAGTATACCTCCTATCCAGGTGCAGCTGCACAGCTACTGCATGAAAGGAGGTATTTACAACAAATATGAGAACAGAGACGGGTGTAAATCGCGCAGGTGTAAATCGCCCAGCCTCCATCCCGTGGTGGTAAGGGTCACAAAACCCCTATACGCTGGTAGGGAGGACTAGTTCAGCATGGTATACTGCAGAAAATAGCTAAGGGGAACACGAGGATAGGGGCCTCCGTAGCTTTTCTCAGTTGGCCGAGAGTCCATGGCAACTCTATTGAAGGAATATTCACTCTAGGCCTAGCTCTGAGAAAATGCGGGGCCCCTCTTGGTAGAGAAGACCATCACGTCAATGGCAGTACGCTTCCCGGAGGCAGAATTTCGAGCGCTGTTGACTGAACAGGGAGGCTGTCGCCTTTGATGACTTATCAAGGGCGATTAGGATCGCTATGCGAGTCTTTTCGTCCCTCCGCCACGAAACCTCGTGTGGGTGGAGCAGCTTTTTAGACAGGAGTCTCAGGAGACGGCTTCATGATCATCTTTTTGGGTGGTTTACCTCCTGTCATTCTAATAACTCGCTGGAGGTGCGCGGCCGTTTTGCCCTACGGGTATAGCAATGCCCTCTGGGCATTCCTATAATAAAATCCTCATGGGAAACTTAAATATATAAATCATCAATTATTATGTAAAATTCATATCATGAAATTCTTTTACTTAACTTTGTCAATTATAACGTTCAATTATTTTACTTAACTTTTGTAAATTAAATCATATTTTATGCACAACTTAATAATTAATTCATTCATCTATTTTACTTAACTTGTCAATTCATTTAACGTACTACTGTTTCCAACAACATCTCTTAAAATTTCACACACAAACAAACAAACACACGCTTTCAGCTCGACCAAATGGAACACTATTCTTCCCCATTCGACTCTCGCCATTCTCTGCATTAAGCCCCTAATTCACAGTCCATCATAGTCACCATATTATTTCATATTTATTTCACTTACTTCATTTCTCTTCATATCTTGTTACTGTAAATCATATTTTACCATATCTTACATTGTATACCTAAGCCAACTTATCTCATTGTGCATTCCTTGATTCTATGAATATATTTATATTTGTTTAATTGTTTTTCTTAAAACCAAGTTCATTATTTCAAAATTTATCTCACTTTAGTTGTAGGCCTAAAAACTAGCAGACGACGATTTTCATCAAACAAATTTATGGTGATGGTTTTCGAAACGCTATTTAGGCTGATTTATCAACCGAAAATAAATCCCCTTAATAACCATATACTATACGGGAAACGGTCTTTCATTCGTTTCGCCTGCCAAATTAGTCTCTCCTTCACAACCTCATACTTCGGTTCACCCACACTCGTTATCAGTCGGAAGAATTCTAACACTTTTCCATCCAAAGAGTAGCTGTTCGAATGCATGGTATGTTGATGAATGAGTGTGAATCCCACAGAGGATTCACACTCATTCATCAACATACCATGCATTCGAACAGCTACTCTTATCATACCAATCACAGGTACTCTCATACCACCAATCCTTACCAAACTACCATTACACTCAGACGAGAGGGCTTTTTCACTCAACTTGTCATACACATCCTTATATACCAAACTCTTCTTGCACCCAGAATCTATCAATGCCAAACACTCAACCCCGTTTAATTCAATCTTCACACTCAGACACTGATACTTCCTACTGAACAGAACTTTCACACTAGACAGGTTTACCAACACATCACTCGCACTCACGCACCCAGAGGATACTTCACCAGGTACCCTCTCATAATTCAATTTCCCGACTCAGACTTTCCATTCACACCTTGCGCTCTCAGTCTAAGCCAACACATTTCACTCGAATGCCCTTCTACCGCACAATAGCTACATACATTCCACTGGTCACGACACATCCTCGCATAGTGACCGGCTTTTCCACAGTTACCACATGTGTAGCTTCCACTCCCCCCAGCATTCGCTCCACCATTAAACTTCGACAATCTCTCTTCAAATAGCCTCTTTCTTTACATTCGAAACAATCTTTTATACTTTCCTGACAATCCTTTATCGTATGCCCCTTCTTACCACACCCAAAACATGCGCCAGACGTTCACCTACATTCCGCCAACATATCCCCCTTCCTTCCACACTTACGACATTCCACGATTTTTTTTCACACCATTCGACCGTTCACTCGCTGGAACATATATCCGTTGCTCTCTCATACCCCCATTCAGTTGTACGTCAGCCATCTGTCCCCTACCACTTGTCCATCCCCCATTCATCCGTCTACTCTACCGGCCCAAGAAGCTCGACATTACCCCAGCTGGGATAGTCTTCATGTTATCCTGATAGCTACCAAACTGCCGAGGTGGAGGAAAGCTCCTGGGCTTCTTACCACCAACATTCACACTATACCATCCATCCTCATCCAAATCACTCTCTTCATCAAATCGCCGATCTTCCAAAAGCTCCGAAACATCCTCCCACATTAACCGTTCCCCCGTCAGCCTCATTCTCTCCTTTCTCTTCGCACTCAGCCATTCACTTATCTTTCGCGGGGCCGTATCAAGAAACTTTCTCATCAATTGCTTACATTCATTCACACCATGATCACGATACCTCTTTATCGCTATAATCTCAAGCCTATGCGCATACATATTCACACTTTCATTCTTCCCCATGCGAGCCTTATCAAATTCATTCACCCTTTTATACTTCACACTCTTTCATTCGTTTCGCCTGCCAAATTAGTCTCTCCTTCACAACCTCATACTTCGGTTCACCCACACTCGTTATCAGTCGGAAGAATTCTAACACTTTTCCATCCAAACACTCCCCTAAAACATTCACCCAGTGCCCCTTATTTTCCTAGTACTTCAATACTTGCAATAGCGTTCAAACTCTCCGAAGAACTCTCCCATACTCTTACTACCATGCAATTTAACCTATCAACTTTCGGGACTTCCCTAATCAAAATACCTTTCCCAACATTCACTTCACCCTCACTTGAGCTGCTCTCATTCTCATTCTTGCCAATCATACATTCACTTTCTTCTTCATCCGAATAGAGAGAGTCCACACTCTTACCTCTCCTGTTCCTATCCTTACCATTCAAACCATTCTTCTTTCCCTTCTCACCTCCGCTCTTTTCCATTCACCTTCTTTCCTACCACTCACAATCATCCTGTCCTTTCTAGACTCGCACACACTCCCATTGATCCCATTAGTCTTATACCCTTCGGTCGGAGCAGGAGGCAGGGTCCAGGGTCCTGGGGCCGGTCCTGACCCCTTCATCATGTCATAGAGGTCCTGCATTCTTCTCTTAATCTCCTTTTGCCTCTCATCCATCTCCACCTTCATCCGATTGTCTTTTCATTCATACCCACTATATCACCTTTCAGTCCCTCAATCACTGTCCTCAACATTGTAGATTCATCCTCTTTCTGTCTCAATTCCAGCCTCAGTCGCACAATCTCGTCATAAAGACCTTGATCCACAGAAGCCATCCTCCCAGGTTAGTATGAAAGGACAGAAGAAGGAAAAAACAATCAAACTACTCGTGCAGCCTAAACCCTTTACTGAGTCCAATCCTCTCACGCTTCTGGTTTCGAGATCTCACGCGTCTATTCGGGCGCCAAATGTAGCGGGGCCCAAACCTACACTCTAGCCCCAATCTATCCAACCCGCTTCCTACACTAAGTCGGACGTGAGAAATCGAGGGAGAAATGAAACGGATTGTATATAGTCTTTTATTTACAAAAGTATGGCTAAGTGTATATATATATATATATATATATATATATATATATATATATATATATATATATATATATATATATAAAGGGTCTTTCAATAATGTCGCTCGATTTTTAAATGTAAATAAAACAAGTTGTGTGTGATATATGAACTCAATTTATTTTAAATTTAAAACTACATTTTATAGCATTAAGTGTGGAATATGACTTCGTTCAAATGTCCGCCGCAGCTTCGATTGGTGGAACCTATTCGGGAGGCCCAATTTTTGATGACTTTGTCGCATAAATCTGGCTGAATATGCTGGATGGTGTTCATTATGTTGACTTTGAGGACATCAACTGTTTGCGGATTATTCACATAGACCTGCGATTTAAGGTAGCCCCAAAGAAAGAGGTCTAATGGCGTTAAATCGCATGATGACCCTGCCCTGAAAGCGCTGGTGCAAAATGTCTATCGTGGCGTGCGCAGTGTGGCACATAGTGCCGTCCTGTTGGAACCGCATGTCGTCAGTATCCATAGCAGGCATATAATCCAGTTGAGGCCACAAGAAGTTGCTTATCATCGATCAGTAGATCTCGCCGTTGACGGTTATGGCAATCCCATCTTCGTTCTCAAAAAACTACAGACCGATGATTCCGTTAGACGAAAATCCGCACCAAACAGTAACTTTGTTGGGATACAATTGGTGCTAGTGTATCTCATGTGGATTGTTTTCGTCCCAAATCCGACAATTTTGCTTGTTCACAAATCCATTCATCCAAAAATGGACCTTGTCGCTGAAGATCATAGAAATCACGTAATGCGCGGAACGTTTATCGAACGGAGCACTGATTTTGACAATAACATTTGATGATTTGCACACGCTGTTTGTTCAACGCTATAACCTTCCATCGTGACTTGCCAAGTAATACTGAATAGTTCACAGTGAGGTTGCCAGATGTCGCTTTAACAACATGGCCACTATCGCCTGACAAAGCTCGAGCGTCCTTGTTGAAAGACCCTTTGTATGTATATATATATATATATATATATATATATATATATATATATATATATATATATATATATACCTATATATTTATATATATATATATATATATATATATATATATATATATATATATATATATATATATATATCCCCATTCACACACACATTCTTACAGAGGGAGGGAGAGGTCCGCTAGATAAGGGGTAGGAGAATGGCCCTACAAACTGCCTCACATTCCCTACACCACAATGTGAAGGTTGATAAAACCCCACAATTCCAAACCGGAGTTCAGGGGTGAGGTAGCGTTAGCCCTTCTCCCCTCAATCCCGATCCAGGATAGTTGGGTGAGAGAGAGCTAGTCAGCGTCTACCTGCGAAATTAGATGCAGACCAGGATAAGTTGTGGAAGAGGTTGTAGGGAAGGTGAGGAAGTAGGGTAAAAACACAAGCTGTCAGAAAGAAGTAGAATCGTCTAAGCTGGGGCCGGACGGCTGCTGAGTCGCTATCAGCAGGGCGCCCAGGAAAGTAAATAGTCGTGTCCCTTACGGGCCCTCTCAAGGTCTGGACTCTTGCAAATGCAAGCGTTAAAGGGCGTCGTTTATATAGGTTCCAAAGCCTCTCTTCTGATACAGCACGAGGTCGCTGGTCAGGTCATTAAGCCTAGACAGAGGGCTGAGGAGATATTTGTAGACAAAAAGGAATGCTGAGATGGAGCACCGACAATTTCCCCCAAGCCTTGTCAACCCAGTGTAAGGATTTCTCTAATTTGTTTTCAGGCCGGGAGGACTTGAGGCTCTTTAGGGTACCAAGTGTACCAGGCTCCACAAGATACCCTCCTGCGTGAGCTCTGTCAAGATGGGTCCTTGATTAAAAATGATAGGAAAAGGAGGGCCGGTATATAAAACCGGTTCCTTGATTAAAAAATAATAAGAAACAGACTGGCCAAATTTATATATGGAGATTCTAGATAATAAATCATAGGAAACAGCAGAACATGTTTATATGTATAAATAGGGTTCCTTGATACAAAATATTAGGAAATATTAGGGTTAGATATGTATATAAATCGGGTTACTTTATTAAAAATGATAAGAAAATGGAGGTCCGATGTATAAATAGGGTTCCTTGATACAAAATATTAGGAAACATTAGGGTTAGATATGTATATAAATCGGGTTCTTTTATTAAAAATGATAAGAAAATGGAGGTCCGATGTATAAATAGGGTTCCTTGATACAAAATATTAGGAAACATTAGGGTTAGATATGTATATAAATCGGGTTCCTTTATTAAAAATGATAAGAAAATGGAGGTCCGATGTATAAATAGGGTTCCTTGATACAAAATATTAGGAAACATTAGGGTTAGATATGTATATAAATCGGGTTCCTTTATTAAAAATGATAAGAAAATGGAGGTCCGATGTATAAATAGGGTTCCTTGATACAAAATATTAGGAAACATTAGGGTTAGATATGTATATAAATCGGGTTCCTTTATTAAAAATGATAAGAAAATGGAGGTCCGATGTATAAATAGGGTTCCTTGATACAAAATATTAGGAAACATTAGGGTTAGATATGTATATAAATCGGGTTCCTTTATTAAAAATGATAAGAAAATGGAGGTCCGATGTATAAATAGGGTTCCTTGATACAAAATATTAGGAAACATTAGGGTTAGATATGTATATAAATCGGGTTCCTTTATTAAAAATGATAAGAAAATGGAGGTCCGATGTATAAATAGGGTTCCTTGATACAAAATATTAGGAAACATTAGGGTTAGATATGTATATAAATCGGGTTCTTTTATTAAAAATGATAAGAAAATGGAGGTCCGATGTATAAATAGGGTTCCTTGATACAAAATATTAGGAAATATTAGGGTTAGATATGTATATAAATCGGGTTCCTTTATTAAAAATGATAAGAAAATGGAGGTCCGATGTATAAATAGGGTTCCTTGATACAAAATATTAGGAAACATTAGGGTTAGATATGTATATAAATCGGGTTCCTTTATTATTTTTTTTTTATTTTTTTTTTTTTTATAGAGCCCATCTGGCAACTACCCACTTGGGCATAAGTCGCCGAAAAACACGACAGCCTAGAATTAGGCTACTTTAAAGTTAAAATATGAAAACTTAACAATCAATATAAATTGGAAAAACTTAACAATCGAAGCAATCTCCGGCAGCGGGGGGAGGTCCCCCTCACCCCGGTGCAGGAGAGTGCAACCTAAAACAAAACAATAACAAAAAAAGGAACCTTAAATAAAGGGGAGAAAGCCGGCCTCCCCCAAAAAGTCAATAAGTCCACCAGTCATGGTGCACGCACTCGTCCCGAGTACAAGGGACAGGCGGTAGCGACCCCGCCCATCCCGGTACCGAGACAGGTATCGTGCGCGAAGATCACCCAGACTGGGACATTCGACAAGAATATGCCGAACAGTCTGGGGGACGACGCAGTCGTTGCAATAGGGCACATGCGAGCGCTCCACCAAGTAACGATGCGTCACACGAGTGTGTCCGATTCGAAGACGACAGAAAGCAACCTGAAGCCGCCGCGGCATTGGGGGATAGGTCCATGGGAACAGTCGCGGCGCAATGGCACGCAACTTTAAGTTCCCCTCGACCGTCTCCCATCTTCTTTGCCAAGCAGTCCGAAGAGCTGCCCGTATTCCTGCCATGTAGTCGGTGTGAGGAAGAGCGAAACGCTGGTCCGGTCGCAGAGTCCTCGCGGACTCTTTGGCGCCCTCATTCCCCGCAATTCCTACATGTCCAGGTTTTTTTTTTTTTTTTATTTTTATAGAGCCCATCTGGCAACTACCCACTTGGGCATAAGTCGCCGAAAAACACGACAGCCTAGAATTAGGCTACTTTAAAGTTAAAATATGAAAACTTAACAATCAATATAAATTGGAAAAACTTAACAATCGAAGCAATCTCCGGCAGCGGGGGGAGGTCCCCCTCACCCCGGTGCAGGAGAGTGCAACCTAAAACAAAACAATAACAAAAAAAGGAACCTTAAATAAAGGGGAGAAAGCCGGCCTCCCCCAAAAAGTCAATAAGTCCACCAGTCATGGTGCACGCACTCGTCCCGAGTACAAGGGACAGGCGGTAGCGACCCCGCCCATCCCGGTACCGAGACAGGTATCGTGCGCGAAGATCACCCAGACTGGGACATTCGACAAGAATATGCCGAACAGTCTGGGGGACGACGCAGTCGTTGCAATAGGGCACATGCGAGCGCTCCACCAAGTAACGATGCGTCACACGAGTGTGTCCGATTCGAAGACGACAGAAAGCAACCTGAAGCCGCCGCGGCATTGGGGGATAGGTCCATGGGAACAGTCGCGGCGCAATGGCACGCAACTTTAAGTTCCCTTCGACCGTCTCCCATCTTCTTTGCCAAGCAGTCCGAAGAGCTGCCCGTATTCCTGCCATGTAGTCGGTGTGAGGAAGAGCGAAACGCTGGTCCGGTCGCAGAGTCCTCGCGGACTCTTTGGCACCCTCATCGGCGCGCTCATTCCCCGCAATTCCTACATGTCCAGGAACCCAGCAGAAGATAATCTCGACATCTGCCCGGCTCGCCAAAACCGTGGCGTCACGGATTTCGCGAACCAGGGGATGCGGAGATTCCAATGCCCCGAGAGCACTCAGGGCGCTTTGTGAGTCGCTATAAATCACAATCCGGTCTCCGAACCGGGCACGTCGCGTAATCTCCCGTACCGAGTGGTGTATTGCCACCAGCTCGGCCGTGAAGACAGACGCAGCGCCTGGTAGAGCCCCGCTGACTTCAAACAGAGGGGATACGGCGTGGAAGCCGACCCCCTCTTGGGACTTGGAGCCATCCGTATACACTGGCACGGTACCAGCGTGACACGATGTGTGCTCCAAAAAGATCGAACGCAATACTCCCGGCGCAGTACAAGCTTTGGGAGCAGAGGCGTGGCGACAAATAGCCAAATGTGGTACCCTCCAGGGTGGCGTCCTGGGCAGAACCAGGGGCGCCACCGGCCCGAGAGCTATATCTACCTCTCGAAGGAGTTTCCTGGCCCTAAACCCAAAGGGCTTAGGGTATGACTGGCGTCTCTCGGCGGCATAGGCACCATCGAGATCAGCTGCGGATGCAGTGAGAGCTGTTGGCGACTGGGGGAGGCGCCGGGCTCGCGCGTACAGGCGAGTGATGCACTGCACGCGGCGCAGAGCGAGTGGCATCTCCCCAGCATCGACCAACAGGCTCTCAATGGGGGAAGTGCGGAAGGCACCGGTCGCAAGGCGAAGGCCGGTGTGGTGGATCGAATCCACCTTCCGCAATAAACGCTCGGCTGCGGATGCATAAAACTCGCATCCGTAGTCGAGCTTCGAGCGAACAAAGGATCGATAAAAAAGTAAGGCGGTAGCCCTATCAGCGCCCCAAGCGCTGAACGTCACGGAACGGAGAATGTCCATGGCGCGGGTACAAGAGACCCTAAGGCTGCGAATGTGAGCCTCCCAGGTGAGGCGTCGGTCGAATACAAGACCAAGGAAACGGTGCGACTCAACCACATCCAGGCGCACCCCATTAAGAAACAAATCTGGGTCGGGGTGAAGCCGTGGATGGCGGCAGAAGTGCACCACCTTAGTCTTGGCCAAAGAAAACCGAAACCTGTGCGCTTCGGCATAGCGAGAGACGCGGTTCAATGCCTGTTGGAGTCGGCGCTCCAGAGTTGGCATCTGGGCCGCGCCAAAAGAGATCGAAAGGTCGTCCACGTAGAGCGTAGCGAGAACATCTTCCGGCAGCACCGAGGTGATGCCGTTGATGCTCAGGGCAAAGAGTGTGACACTGAGGACACTTCCCTGCGGGACACCCTCTTCCTGCTCCTTTGGGCCGGAGAGGGCTCCCCCCACCCGTACGCGGAATCGACGATCTCGCAAAAATTCAGATATAAACATTGGGAGGCGTCCCCTCGCCCCCATCGTGTGGAGAGTCTCCATGATACCGTATCGCCATGCGGTATCATAGGCCTTCTCCAGATCAAAAAAAACCGTGGCGTAGTGCTGTCTACGAAGGAAAGCCTCGCAGACGGCATTTTCCAGTCGGAGCAGAGCATCCGACGTGGAGTGGAACTTACGGAAGCCGCACTGTGCAGAAGACAGATGGCCTCCGCTGTCCAGGAAATAGGCTAATCTAACATTTACCAATTTCTCCATCAACTTGCACACGCAAGAGGTTAGAGAGATTGGGCGGAAACCGGTCGGAGTAGAGTGATCTCTCCCCGGCTTGCGAAAGGCGAGCACAGTAGCGATTCGCCAGGAGTCTGGGAGGAGACCTTCCACCCAGATCCTGTTGAACAAATCTAATAGAAAGGCCATGCCTCGCTCACCCAGGTGTCGAAGCATGGCGTACGGGACATCGTCCGGACCATGGGCGGTGTCCGCGCACGAAGCGAGAGCGGAACGCAACTCACTCACAGTAAACTTGTCGTTGAAGGGTTCTCCGCCTCTGGAGGTAAAGTCCAGCCGGCGGCCTTCCGCGACATCACGACGTGCATTGAATGCTGGCGGAGCAGCATCACGGCTAGAGAATGCGGAAAAAGCGGTCGCTAAGGATTCCGCCACGGACGCGGGGTCCGAGATTGCGGTCCCATTCTCCTGGAGAACGGGAGGGGGGTCCTGCGAGAACTTGCCCCGAATCCTTTTGACTCGCTTCCACACCTCAGCTAAAGGGGTCTTCCCGTTAAGTGAAGACACGTATGCCCGCCAAGAAGAGCAGCGGGCGTGCTTCGAAATATACCGGAACCTAGCCCTAGCCCGACGAAATTCAGCGACGGTGAAATCGTTCGGGCGGCGCTTATAGCGCATGTAGGCATAACGCTTCTGTTTGAGGGCCGTCTCACACTCGGCCGACCACCATGGGAGTGGTCGGCGTGCAAAACGGCCAGACGTCCTAGGAATAGTAGTCAGGCCCACGGCGATGAGGTTGCCGGAGAAGAACTCAACGGCCTCATCTACCGACCTAAACTCCTTGACTGAGATAGAGAATTCAGTCATTTCCTGAAATGCAGGCCACCGCGCCCGCGCCAAGCACCACCGAGGTGGTCTCTCAGGCGGCAGTTGCCCTGAAAATGATATTTGAATGGGAAAGTGATCACTACCATGGAGGTCATCGACCACCCCCCAATCAAAATCAGGCTGTGCATCCGAAGAGCACAAAGATAGGTCAAGGCAAGAAAATGAAGCGGTTCTCGGACAGTGATGCGTAAACTCATCCACGTTTAGGACACCCATCTCAAGCTCTTCGATCAGATCGGCAAGGACTTGTCCCCTGGGATTTATGGTGTAATCTCCCCAGAGAGGATGCCTGCCGTTCAGATCTCCAAGCAAGAGATAGGGCCTCGGCAACCGTGCCACGACGCGGCGAAAGTCCCCCGCGTCGAAGTCAGCTGACGGTGGAATGTACGCAGAAATGATAGTATACCTCCTATCCAGGTGCAGCTGCACAGCCACTGCCTGAAAGGAGGTATCTAAAGAGAAAGGAAGAACGGAGACATCATGCCGGGTGTAAACCGCGCATCCCCCAGCCCGGCCGTCCCACGGTGGTTGGGTCGCAAGACCCTTATACCCCGGGAGGGCAGGCAGGGGGCACGCGCCTAGCATGGTCTCCTGCAAAAAAATAGCTAACGGGGAACGGGATGAGGCGAGCCTCCGCAGCTCCTCCCAGTTGGCCCGGAGTCCACGGCAATTCCATTGAAGGAATATGCCCTCCAGGCCTAGCTCGGAGGAGACGCGGGGGCCCTCCTCGAATTGAAGACCCTCACGGGAATGGCCGTACGCTTCCCGGGGGCAGAACCCCGGGCGCTGTTGGCCGGACAAAGCGCTGAAGGCGCTGTCGCCTTCGAGGACTTATTGGGGGAGGTTGGGCTCGCCATGCGAGTCTTTTCCTCCCTCCGCCTCGAAACTTTAGGCGGGCGTTGCGGCTTCGGAGGCGGGGGGCCCTCTTTTCGAGGAACCACCGTCTCCGAGCCACTCGCTCCACCTCGGGGCGTGGGCAAAGGGGCCGAAGCTCCTTTGTTGCTGTCCTCCTTTCGGGGAACAGCTTTAGGAACCCCGGAAGATGGCCTAGCGACCATTTTCAGGGGTGTTGCCTCCTGTGAGTCTAACGACTCGGTGGAGGCGCGTGGCCGTTTCGCTTTACGCGAAACGGTCACGCTGGGGGAAGAGGGGGGAGCCCTGGTTTTAGCCGGGGCAGGGTATGAACCCTTTTTGCCGCCAGCTTTACCAGGGGAGCGCCCAGGTTGGGTAGAGCCCACAGAAGGGCTCCGAATGGGCGCGGAAACAACCGTGCTCGTTGGCCTGGATGGGCCAGGAGCAGAGGGTGCCTTTCTAACTATTGAGGCATATGACGTCCCAGGCAGAGCCGGGCGCGCCAGGACCAAGTCCTTTGCCTCGCGGAATGAGAGTCGATCCTGGGCCTGAACGGCCAGGATTTCTTTCTCAAGGAGATATGCACCACATTGCTTCGAAGAAGCAGGGTGCGGCTCTCCGCAATTGACACACTTGGCCACACACGATTTGGACTTATCGTGTGCGACCTTGGAGCAATTTACACAGACTTCGGGTGACCCCGATTTTGCACGTCTACATGATCGATTCGTATGGCCGAAGCGGTGGCAGTAATAGCACCGCCGCGGCAGTGGCACGAATGCCTTCACGCGGTAGCGGTACCAACCGGCACGCACCGACTCAGGGAGCTTGTCACAGTCGAACGTGACGAAGAGTGTAGGGGTGGGTCTCGAGGCCCCTCCCTGTTTTCTCATCACACGTTCGACCTTGACCGCCCCATGGTCGGCCAGCTCTAGGGTGATGTCCTCAATGGAGTAGTCAACGAGTTCCCTCGCATAAACTACTCCTTTCACAAAGTTCATGGTAGAGTGCGGCGTCACACTCACCGGGGTGCCATGAAGTGTCCGAAGAGCACTTATCTTGGCCGCCTCGGCGGGATTCGCCGCATTCGCCAGAAGGCTCCCGTCCGAGAAACGGGTTACCTTCGGCTCTCTACCAATTGCACTAGCTAATCCTCTCATCTGATGGATCATGTTGCCCTTGGACAACATGGTGCCATCAGTGGAGCGAATAACGAGGAAGCGTTTGAAGCCAGCGGGCTCGAAAACGCCAGGTAACCTCTGAATCAGGGGCCCCGATGTCATCGAGGCTCCGCCCTGTGCATTCTTGGTCTTAGTCGTAGTCAGGAGCTCCGCACACGAGGGGGTAGAGGGGCCGGATGTGCCGATCTTGGCTTGGTCGCCTACCAAAGTGGTAGCAGACCTATCCGTCCCCGCAGCCCCCGCGGATGGAGAGGAGCCCCGAGTCTTCTTCGTCTTTTGAGTCTTTTTAGTCTTTTTCTTTTTAGGAGAGGAGGGCGGGGAATGAACCCGCTTTTCACCTCCGCCGGCAGAAGTCCCCAGGCCAGATGGACCAGCCTCAGCCAGGTCCCTCTCCGAAATGGAGAAGGTCCTGGTTGTCGTAGGGGCACCTGTCGGAGGAGATCCCTCCCCTCCTTCTACTGCCTCGGAGCCCTCAGCCATTTGAGGAGGACCTTGCATAGGGGCGGATTCGGGTTCGGTGCTTGGCGCCGAGCCCGAATTCCCCCCCATGGAAGGCCCTACCGTCTGGGGCTGGGTCTCCTCAAGGACCATGTCTATCACAGGAGGGGCCTCCAGTTGGCCATCCCCTCCCAGAACATCGCAGGTCCCCTTGGCAGTATTGTCACTAGTCAGGTGGTGTGGGGAGGCACAGGCCTTGACCCCAGCAAGGTTCAAAATTCTTGCCAGCAGGTCTTTTGAGGGAAGCGACCGAAGGGGCCTGGCTTCCCTCTCCCCCCTAAGGGGGTTTGCCCTACCGAGCCGCTTGCACGAGGGGCGGTCGGCAATGGGCTGCCTGCTGGCTTTCTTGGCAGTCCCCTTAGAAAGCAAAGGAGGGACTGCCGCTGGAGATAGGGAGGTGCCCGAAGCACCTCCAGAGAAGGGGGTGAGGGGGAGTCCCCTACACCCGTAGGCGTAGGAGAGGAGTAAGCCTCCTCTCCGGTTAAAGAATTATGGAGGGTCCCTTGCGCAAGCACAAGGGGGGGGACCTCCATTTTCTCGGTGGAGCTGCCCGAGGGCGGCTCCGTAGATGTTTTTGGGGAAGTTGGGGGTTGGGGTTTTTGTTTTTTTTCATACATGGGCATGGTGACCCTCTTTTGATTACGGGACGCAATAGCTCATCACCTCTCGCAGTTGCCCGCACTGCGAGAGGTGCTTACAAGCCCGGCAGAGCCAGGCGCCGCCATTCGGGACCACCCCTCCCGCCTGGTGGCCTGGCAGTCCTTCGGCATGGCGGCTCCACCTTGGACACGGCGTAAAAAATATAGGTTGTGAAGAGGAGAGGAAAAGGGATGTGAGGAAGATGTGGGTGGGGATGAAGCAGGTTGTTAAAAAAAACCCATCCCGAACCGGAGCTGAGGGGTTAGGGAACAATGTCCCCCCCCCCCTCAGCCCCGATCCGGGGTGGTTGGCTTGAGAAGAAGGTCAGCATTCTACCCTGTGAAATTAGAGGCTGACCAGAGAAAGTTGTGGGAGAGGTTGTATGAAAAGCGACTAGGTAGGGGAGAAATCGGGCTATCTGAAGGAAGGAAGAGAGGCTAAGCTGGGGCCGGACGGAGCGCTGGATCCCGTCAGCACGGCGGCCAGGATGGCAAATCGCCGCGCCCCTTACGGGGGGTTCCTTTATTAAAAATGATAAGAAAATGGAGGGCCGATGTATAAATAGGGTTCCTTGATACAAAATATTAGGAAATATTAGGGTTAGATATATATATAAATCGGGTTACTTTATTAAAAATGATAAGAAAATGGAGGTCCGATGTATAAATAGGGTTCCTTGATACAAAATATTAGGAAATATTAGGGTTAGATATATATATAAATCGGGTTACTTTATTAAAAATGATAAGAAAATGGAGGTCCGATGTATAAATAGGGTTCCTTGATACAAAATATTAGGAAACATTAGGGTTAGATATGTATATAAATCGGGTTCTTTTATTAAAAATGATAAGAAAATGGAGGTCCGATGTATAAATAGGGTTCCTTGATACAAAATATTAGGAAACATTAGGGTTAGATATGTATATAAATCGGGTTCCTTTATTAAAAATGATAAGAAAATGGAGGTCCGATGTATAAATAGGGTTCCTTGATACAAAATATTAGGAAATATTAGGGTTAGATATGTATATAAATCGGGTTCCTTTATTAAAAATGATAAGAAAATGGAGGTCCGATGTATAAATAGGGTTCCTTGATACAAAATATTAGGAAACATTAGGGTTAGATATGTATATAAATCGGGTTCTTTTATTAAAAATGATAAGAAAATGGAGGTCCGATGTATAAATAGGGTTCCTTGATACAAAATATTAGGAAACATTAGGGTTAGATATGTATATAAATCGGGTTCCTTTATTAAAAATGATAAGAAAATGGAGGTCCGATGTATAAATAGGGTTCCTTGATACAAAATATTAGGAAACATTAGGGTTAGATATGTATATAAATCGGGTTCTTTTATTAAAAATGATAAGAAAATGGAGGTCCGATGTATAAATAGGGTTCCTTGATACAAAATATTAGGAAATATTAGGGTTAGATATGTATATAAATCGGGTTCCTTTATTAAAAATGATAAGAAAATGGAGGTCCGATGTATAAATAGGGTTCCTTGATACAAAATATTAGGAAACATTAGGGTTAGATATGTATATAAATCGGGTTCCTTTATTAAAAATGATAAGAAAATGGAGGGCCGATGTATAAATAGGGTTCCTTGATACAAAATATTAGGAAATATTAGGGTTAGATATATATATAAATCGGGTTACTTTATTAAAAATGATAAGAAAATGGAGGTCCGATGTATAAATAGGGTTCCTTGATACAAAATATTAGGAAATATTAGGGTTAGATATATATATAAATCGGGTTACTTTATTAAAAATGATAAGAAAATGGAGGTCTGATGTATAAATAGGGTTCCTTGATACAAAATATTAGGAAACATTAGGGTTAGATATGTATATAAATCGGGTTCTTTTATTAAAAATGATAAGAAAATGGAGGTCCGATGTATAAATAGGGTTCCTTGATACAAAATATTAGGAAACATTAGGGTTAGATATGTATATAAATCGGGTTCCTTTATTAAAAATGATAAGAAAATGGAGGTCCGATGTATAAATAGGGTTCCTTGATACAAAATATTAGGAAATATTAGGGTTAGATATGTATATAAATCGGGTTCCTTTATAAAAATGATAAGAAAATGGAGGTCCGATGTATAAATAGGGTTCCTTGATACAAAATATTAGGAAATATTAGGGTTAGATATGTATATAAATCGGGTTCCTTTATTAAAAATGATAAGAAAATGGAGGTCCGATGTATAAATAGGGTTCCTTGATACAAAATATTAGGAAACATTAGGGCTAGATATGTATATAAATCGGGTTCTTTTATTAAAAATGATAAGAAAATGGAGGTCCGATGTATAAATAGGGTTCCTTGATACAAAATATTAGGAAACATTAGGGTTAGATATGTATATAAATCGGGTTCCTTTATTAAAAATGATAAGAAAATGGAGGTCCGATGTATAAATAGGGTTCCTTGATACAAAATATTAGGAAACATTAGGGTTAGATATGTATATAAATCGGGTTCTTTTATTAAAAATGATAAGAAAATGGAGGTCCGATGTATAAATAGGGTTCCTTGATACAAAATATTAGGAAACATTAGGGTTAGATATGTATATAAATCGGGTTCCTTTATTAAAAATGATAAGAAAATGGAGGTCCGATGTATAAATAGGGTTCCTTGATACAAAATATTAGGAAATATTAGGGTTAGATATGTATATAAATCGGGTTCCTTTATTAAAACTGATAAGAAAATGGAGGTCCGATGTATAAATAGGGTTCCTTGATACAAAATATTAGGAAACATTAGGGTTAGATATGTATATAAATCGGGTTCCTTTATTAAAACTGATAAGAAAATGGAGGTCCGATGTATAAATAGGGTTCCTTGATACAAAATATTAGGAAACATTAGGGTTAGATATGTATATAAATCGGGTTCCTTTATTAAAAATGATAAGAAAATGGAGGTCCGATGTATAAATAGGGTTCCTTGATACAAAATATTAGGAAATATTAGGGTTAGATATGTATATAAATCGGGTTCTTTTATTAAAAATGATAAGAAAATGGAGGTCCGATGTATAAATAGGGTTCCTTGATACAAAATATTAGGAAACATTAGGGTTAGATATGTATATAAATCGGGTTCTTTTATTAAAAATGATAAGAAAATGGAGGTCCGATGTATAAATAGGGTTCCTTGATACAAAATATTAGGAAACATTAGGGTTAGATATGTATATAAATCGGGTTCCTTTATTAAAACTGATAAGAAAATGGAGGTCCGATGTATAAATAGGGTTCCTTGATACAAAATATTAGGAAATATTAGGGTTAGATATGTATATAAATCGGGTTCCTTTATTAAAAATGATAAGAAAATGGAGGTCCGATGTATAAATAGGGTTCCTTGATACAAAATATTAGGAAATATTAGGGTTAGATATGTATATAAATCGGGTTCTTTTATTAAAAATGATAAGAAAATGGAGGTCCGATGTATAAATAGGGTTCCTTGATACAAAATATTAGGAAACATTAGGGTTAGATATGTATATAAATCGGGTTCTTTTATTAAAAATGATAAGAAAATGGAGGGCCGATGTATAAATAGGGTTCCTTGATACAAAATATTAGGAAACATTAGGGTTAGATATGTATATAACTCGGGTTCCTTTATTAAAAATGATAAGAAAATGGAGGTCCGATGTATAAATAGGGTTCCTTGATACAAAATATTAGGAAACATTAGGGTTAGATATGTATATAAATCGGGTTCCTTTATTAAAACTGATAAGAAAATGGAGGGCCGATGTATAAATAGGGTTCCTTGATAAAAAATGATAGGAAAGAAAAGGGGCAGATATATATGTAGGGTTCTTTGTTCATAAATGATAGGAAACAGGAGCTGCTTTATAAATATGCGTCTTTGAATAATAATGATAGGAAACAGTACGAGCAAGTTTATAAACTGGCTTCCTTTATTAAAAATTATAGGAAAACTGAGGGCAGGTTTATAAATTGGGTTCCTTATTTAAAATTAATAAAAAACAGGAGTGTCAGGTTTATTTATCGGGTTCCTTGATTAAATCTGATAGGAAACATTGGGACGAGCAGGTTTATAAATGGCGTTCCTTGATTAAAAAAAACGAGAATAGGAAAATTAATAGTAAATAGGAAGAACAGGTTTATAAATTGGGTTTCTTGAATTGTAGGAAACAGGTCGGGCCGATGTATAAATTGTGATGATCGATCAAAAATGATAGGAAACATGAAGGGAAGGTATATAATCGGGTTCCTTGATTAAAATGATAAACTAGAAGGGGCAGGTTTATAATCTAGTTCCTTGATTAAAGATGATAGGAAACAGGAGTCGCTGGTATAAATAGGATTCTTTGATTATAAATGATACCAAACAGGATTCAAAATTTCCTCGATTTAAAATAATAGGAAATAGGATGGGCGGGTTTATAAATCAGGTTCCTTATTTAAAATTAATAAAAAACAGGAGTGTCAGGTTTATTTATCGGGTTCCTTGATTAAATCTGATAGGAAACATTGGGGCGAGCAAGTTTATAAATGGCGTTCCTTGATTTAAAAAAAAGACAGAATAGGAAAATTAATAGTAAATAGAAAGAACAGGTTTATAAATTGAGTTCCTTGATTAAAAATGATAGGAAACAGGATGGCAAGATTTATTAATCGGCTTCATTGGTTACAAATGAAACAAAACAGGAAAGGGAAGTAAACAATAGTGTCCCTTGATTAAACAAAATAGAAAACAAGAGGTGCGCTTTAAATCGGCTTACTTGAGTCAAGATGAGAGGAAATAGGAATGACACGTGAGTAAAGGTTTCCTTGATTAAAAAATAGTAGGAAACGGGAAAAAAGGTTTATTGATGAAGTTTCTTATTAAAAAATAATAGGAGACAGGAGGGGCGGGTAGGGTTATTCAGTTGAGAAATAATTATTTTTTTACTTATTAAAAAAAAGCGAAAACCATTTGGGTGAATTTTTGTTAGAGTTTTATTGAATGAGGTTCATAAATTTAGTATTATATTATAATTAGTAGAATTGTGCGGAGGATACGTCCTTGGATTAACCCAGAACGGGAGACTACGTCGATGCTGGATTACAGGGTGGACAGTGGACACACATTGTTCTCAACGCTTGACTCCTCGCCAAAAAAAAAACAGAATACAAAGAAACGGAGAAAGAAGATATACATGAATGCAAAGAAATGGGATAACGAAGGAATTTAACCGTTAATGTTAATTCCGGAAAAGGGCATTCTCGTCTACAGGACTAAATCTGTATTTACATTGAGAATAGGATTTTTTTTTAGGTCATCTGGCGACTGCCTACTTCGAAGAAGAAAATTCGCCCTAATTACGCTACAGTCTAGGCTAGTTTAAAAACAAATGCAACAAAAACAACAAATAAAGATACAAAAACAAAACAAAAACAGAGGCAATGAAACAAGGAAAAAACAAATAAGCAAAAATAGCAAGACGAAAGAAGCACTTTCCGGCGTCGGGGGTAGGCCCGCGCCCTTCCTCGGCGCAGGAACATGCGATATACATCAGTCAAATAAAATCTAGGAGGCCACAAGTCTGTGTGCACGAACCCGTACCGAATACAAGAGACAAGTGGTAGGGACCACGCCCACTACGCTACCGCGAAAGGTATTGTGCGCGAAGATCTCCCAGACTGGGACATTCAACAAGAATGTGCCGAAGTGAGAATTGGAAGGAACCTGAAGTGTTTTGAGGTAGGATTTTCATCACTAACTCTACAATTTAAGAACAGGATTTTTTTTAGTATTTGAATAATAATTTCATCTTAGTTTGGTTATGACTTATGTATAATTTAAATTTTTATCAAGGTAATTTCTAAAAATTTCTTTAGAGTTTGAAAAAAACAAAATAGTTAATTCAGAAAAAATAAATATGATTATCCAATGTTTTATAATGTTTTAAAAGAAAATGAATTACAATTGATGAAGTTCAGAAAATTTATTAAAATTTAAGTAAGGCTGCTTTTTTATTTTATCTATAACTATATTTTGGCAACGTGATTTTTTGAAAGGGGGGAAATAGTTTAGAGTTCCTTTTTAAAATTATTATAATTGGCGACGTTCAGAAAATTGATAAAAATTTAACCATGGCTGCTTTTTCTTTTCTTTTTAATCTTAGTAGCGAAGCGCAAGCTCCCCCCCTCTCTCGTAACGTAGGGGCCTCGAGCAACGGGTTCACTTTCCGAGCTGCAAGGAAAGAAGATTTCACTACACGCCTCAGAGTCGCGAGTGTGTTTCTTTTGAAGTCGCTGCGCTTAAAATAAATCCTTTATTTTAAAGCTTGGAAGAATCTTGAAGAAAACTACACAAGCGATTAAACTCGATAACGTTAATGAAGGGGAGGCAAGTAGTCCGTATCTTTGTTTATGCGTGTCTCGGGTGCACGCGCCACTTCAGAGTGGCGAAACCATTGCCTGTTTTGTTTTTTTTATAATTCTACTAATTTCCTTGGTTCCATATGTATTTATTCCAAGTTTGCTCTAATATAAAAAAACAACATCTTCAGAGTGTTGGTTCCTCCGCTAAATTAAAATCGATCTAAAGGAAATTTCATGGTTTAGCTTTTGTTGCTATGCAACAATAATTATTGAAAATATTTGTTCTTTAATCCTCATTCGAGTGCGAGGCCACTTAAAAAAATAAATTTAGAAGCAATAAATCGATCCCATATGGCCTAAAACACCAAATAATATTAATTCATCTAAATATTACCACAAATGAAATAAACAAATATATAAATAAAAAGTTTTCGCAAACGTAATCCGAGAATTAGGGTCATCTAAAACATGACTAAACTAAAACCGATGTGACAACTGTTGGTCGTGACGTCATAGCTGCCATGGATTAAATGTAGACTTTACGTTCTATGCTCGTGTTAATCGATATTTCCTCACCCTCTCTCTTATAGCATAGATGAAAAGTATAAATATTAAGCATTTTATTCAAACTAAGTTGGATTATAAAAAGTTTACATTTTCTTATGGCCAAAAAAGTTTAAATTAATAGAAGTTCAATGCAACTAACATTCAACGATTTTGAGTCCCTTGGAAATTTCACTTATATCTATAACGGTTTGTCCACAATGACTTTATTTCGACCTTGTCCAAGGTACACACTGCGTATTTAGGCGGAGAGGGATTGGCGCGTGCCCTTGTGGGGGAAGGGGGCGGGGGTGTCTTTGGACCGATGTGTGTGTGTGTGTGTGTGAGTTGCATGAAGGGAGAGATTCAAGGTGGTTTAAAGGTCACGCAAGAGGAAAGCAAAGTTGACGTGGTAATTGATGGAAGGCGCTTAAAATACCAGAATGGACTTGAAATGAGAAGGTGCGAAGAAGACATGGTTGGAGAGGACATGGAACTACTTCAACGGGCAGAATAGGACAAGGAACAACTTCACCGGGTTGAAGAGGACAAGGAACAGCTTCACCGGGCTGAAGAGGACAAAGAACCATTTCACTGGGTTGAACAGGACAAGGAACTACTTCTCCAGGTTGAAGAGGACAAGGAGAGGAAAAGAAACCACTTCACCGGGGTGAAGAGGATAAAGAAACATTCCACCGGGGTGAAGAGGACAAGGAACCACTTCACCGGGCGAAAGAGGACAAGAAACCACTTCACTGGGCTGAGGAAGACAAGGAACTACTTGCCCAGGTTGAAAAGGATAAGGAACCACTTGACTCAGTTAAAGAGGAAAAGGAACAACTTCACCGGTCTGAAGAGGACAATGAAAACCTTCACTGGGCTGAAGAGGACAAGGAACCACTCCACCGGGCTGAAGAGGACAAGGACCCATTTCACCGAGTTGAAGAGGAAACGGAACCACTTCACCGTGATTAATAGGAAAAGAACCACTTCACCGGGCTGAAAAGGAGAAGGAACCATTTCACCAAGTTGAAGAGGACGAGAGACCACTTCACTGGGTTGAGGAGGACAAGGAACCAGTTCACTGGGCTGGGGAAGACAAGGAATTTTTTTTTTTATGGAGCCCATCTGGCAACTACCCACTTGGGCATAAGTCGCCGAAAAACACGACAGCCTAGAACTAGGCTACTTTAAAGTAAAAATATGAAAACTTAACAATGATATAAATTGGAAAAACTTAACAATCGAAGCAATCTCCGGCAGCGGGGAGGTCCCCCTCACCCCGGTGCAGGAGAGTGCAACCTACAAACAAAACAATAACAAAAAAAGGAACCTTAAATAAAGGGAAGAAGCCAGGCCTCCCCCAAAAAGTCAACAAGTCCACAAGTCAATGTGCACGAATCTGTCCCGAGCACAAGGGACAGGCGGTAGCGACCCTGCCCATCCCGGTACTGTGACAGGTATCGTGCGCGAAGATCACCCAGACTGGGACATTCGACAAGAATGTGCCGAACAGTCTGGGGGACGACGCAGTCGTTGCAATAGGGCGCAGGCGAGCGCTCCATTAGATAGCGATGCGTCACACGAGTGTGTCCGATTCGGAGACGACAGAAAGCAACCTGAAGCCGCCGCGGTATTGGGGGATAGGTCCATGGGAACAGTCGCGGCGCAATGGCACGCAACTTTAAGTTCCCTTCGACCGTCTCCCATCTTCTTTGCCAAGCAGTCCGAAGAGCTGCCCGTATTCCTGCCATGTAGTCGGTGTGAGGAAGAACGAAACGCTGGTCCGGTCACAGAGTCCTCGCGGACTCTTTGGCACCCTCATCGGCGCGCTCATTCCCCGCAATTCCTACATGTCCAGGAACCCAGCAGAAGATAATCTCGACATCTGCCCGGCTCGCCAAAACCGTGGCGTCACGGATATCGCGAACCAGGGGATGCGGAGATTCCAATGCCCCGAGAGCACTCAGGGCGCTTTGTGAGTCGCTATAGATCACAATCCGGTCTCCGAACCGGGCACGTCGCGTAATCTCCCGTACCGAGTGGTGTATTGCCACCAGCTCGGTCGTGAAGACAGACGCAGCGCCTGGTAGAGCCCCGCTGACTTCAAACAGAAGGGATACGGCGTGGAAGCCGACCCCCTCTTGGGAATTGGAGCCATCCGTATAAACTGGCACGGTTCCAGCGTGACACGATGTGTGCTCCAAAAAGGTCGAACGCAATACTCCCGGCGCAGTACAAGCTTTGGGAGCAGAGGCGTGGCGACAAATAGCCAAATGTGGTACCCTCCAGGGTGGCGTCCTGGGCAGAACCAGGGGCGCCACCGGCCCGAGAGCTATATCTACCTCTCGAAGGAGTTTCCTGGCCCTAAACCCAAAGGGCTTAGGGTATGACTGGCGTCTCTCGACGGCATAGGCACCATCGAGATCAGCTGCGGATGCAGTGAGAGCTGTTGGCGACTGAGGGACGCGCCGGGCTCGCGCGTACAGTCGAGTGATACACTGCACGCGGCGCAGAGCGAGTGGCATCTCCCCAGCATCGACCAACAGGCTCTAAATGGGGGAAGTGCGGAAGGCACCGGTCGCAAGGCGAAGGCCGGTGTGGTGGATCGAATCCACCTTCCGCAATAAACGCTCGGCTGCGGATGCATAAAACTCGCATCCGTAGTCGAGCTTCGAGCGAACAAAGGATCGATAAAAAAGTAAGGCGGTAGCCCTATCAGCGCCCCAAGCGCTGAACGTCACGGAACGGAGAATGTCCATGGCGCGGGTACAAGAGACCCTAAGGCTGCGAATATGAGCCTCCCAGGTGAGGGGTCGGTCGAATACAAGACCAAGGAAACGGTGCGACTTAACCACATTCAGGCGCACCCCATTAAGAAACAAATCTGGGTCGGGGTGAAGCCGTGGATGGCGGCAGAAGTGCACCACCTTAGTCTTGGCCAAAGAAAACCGAAACCTGTGCGCTTCGGCATAGCGAGAGACGCGGTTCAATGCCTGTTGGAGTCGACGCTCCAGAGTTGGCATCTGGGCCGCGCCAAAAAAGATCGAAAGGTCGTCCACGTAGAGCGTAGCGAGAACATCTTCCGGCAGCACCGAGGTGATGCCGTTGATGCTCAGGGCAAAGAGTGTGACACTGAGGACACTTCTCTGCGGGACACCCTCTTCCTGCTCCTTTGGGCCGGAGAGGGCTCCCCCCACCCGTACGCGGAATCGACGATCTCGCAAAAATTCAGATATAAACATTGGGAGGCGTCCCCTCGTCCCCATCGTGTGGAGAGTCTCCATGATACCGTATCGCCATGCGGTATCATAGGCCTTCTCCAGATCGAAAAACACCGTGGCGTAGTGCTGTCTACGAAGGAAAGCCTCGCAGACGGCATTTTCCAGTCGGAGCAGAGCATCCGACGTGGAGTGGAACTTGCGGAAGCCGCACTGTGCGGAAGACAGATGGCCTCCGCTGTCCAGGAAAAAGGCTAATCTAACATTTACCAATTTCTCCATCAACTTGCACACGCAAGAGGTTAGAGAGATTGGGCGGAAACCGGTCGGAGTAGAGTGATCTCTCCCCGGTTTGCGAAAGGCAAGCACAGTAGCGATTCGCCAGGAGTCTGGGAGAAGACCTTCCACCCAGATCCTGTTGAACAAATCTAACAGAAAGGCCATGCCTCGCTCACCTAGATGTCGAAGCATGGCGTACGGGACATCGTAAAGGACCGTGGGCGGTGTCCGCGCACGAAGCGAGAGCGGAACGCAACTCGCTTACAGTAAACTTGTCGTTGAAGGGTTCTCCGCCTCTGGAGGTAAAGTCCAGCCGGCGGCCTTCCGCGACATCACGACGTGCATTGAATGCTGGCGGAGCAGCATCACGGCTAGAAAATGCAGAAAAAGCGGTCGCGAAGGATTCCGCCAAGGACGCGGGGTCCGAGATTGCGGTCCCATTCTCCTGGAGAACGGGAGGGGGGTCCTGCGAGAACTTGCCCCGAATCCTTTTGACTCGCTTCCACACCTCAGCTAAAGGGGTCTTCCCGTTAAGTGAAGACACGTATGCCCGCCAACAAGAGCGGCGGGCGTGCTTCGAAATATACCGGAACCTAGCTCTAGCCCGACGAAATTCAGCGACAATGAAATCGTTCGGGCGGCGCTTATAGCGCATGTAGGCATAACGCTTCTGTTTGAGGGCCGTCTCACACTCGGCTGACCACCATGGGAGTAGACGGCGTGCAAAACGGCCAGACGTCCTAGGAATAGTAGTCAGGCCCACGGCGATGAGGGTGCCGGAGAAGAACTCAACGGCCTCATCTACCGACCTAAACTCCTCGACTGAGATAGAGAATTCAGTCATTTCCTGAAATGCAGGCCACCGCGCCCGCGCCAAGCACCACCGAGGTGGTCTCTCAGGCGGCAGTTGCCCTGAAAATGATATTTGAATGGGAAAGTGATCACTACCATGTAGATCATCGACCACCCCCCAATCAAAATCAGGCTGTGCATCCGAAGAGCACAAAGATAGGTCAAGGCAAGAAAATGAAGCGGTTCTCGGACAGTGATGCGTAAACTCATCCACGTTTAGGACACCCATCTCAAGCTCTTCGATCAGATCGGCAAGGACTTGTCCCCTGGGATTTATGGAGTAATCTCCCCAGAGAGGATGCCTGCCGTTCAGATCTCCAAGCAAGAGATAGGGCCTCGGCAACCGTGCCACGACGAGGCGGAAGTCCCCCGCGTCGAATTCAGCTGACGGTGGAATGTACGCAGAAATTATAGTATACCTCCTATCCAGGTGCAACTGCACAGCCACTGCCTGAAAGGAGGTATCTAAAGAGAAAGGAAGAACAGAGACATCATGCCGGGTGTAAACCGCGCATCCCCCAGCCCGGCCATCCCAAAGGAGGTATCTAAAGAGAAAGGAAGAACGGAGACATCATGCCGGGTGTAAACCGCGCATCCCCCAGCCCAGCCATCCCGCGGTGGTGGGGTCGCAAGACCCTTATACCCCGGGAGGGCAGGCAGGGGGCACGCGCCTAGCATGGTCTCCTGCAAAAAAATAGCTAACGGGGAACGGGACGAGACGAGCCTCCGCAGCTCCTCCCAGTTGGCCCGGAGTCCACGGCAATTCCATTGAAGGAATATGCCCTCCAGGCCTAGCTTGGAGGAGACGCGGGGGCCCTCCAGGAATTGAAGACCCTCACGGGAATGGCCGTACGCTTCCCGGGGGCAGAACCCCGGGCGCTGTTGGCCGGACAAAGCGCTGAAGGCGCTGTCGCCTTCGAGGACTTATTGGGGGAGGTTGGGCTCGCCATGCGAGTCTTTTCCTCTCTCCGCCTCGAAACCTTAGGCGGGCGTTGCGGCTTGGGAGGCGGGGGGCTCTCTTTTCGAGGAACCACCATCTCCGAGCCACCCGCTCCACCTCGGGGCGTAGGCGAAGGGGCCGAAGCTCCTTCGTTGCTGTCCTCCTTTCGGGGGACAGCGTTAGGAACCCTGAAAGATGGCCTAGCGACCATCTTCAAGGGTGTTGCCTCCTGTGAGTCTAACGACTCTGTGGAGGCGCGTGGCCGTTTCGCCTTACGGGAAACGGTCACGCTGGGGGAAGAGGGGGGAGCCCTGGTTTTAGCCGGGGCTGGGTGTGAACCCTTTTTGCCGCCAGCTTTACCAGGGGAGCGCCCGGGTGTAGTAGAGCCCGCAGAAGGCCTCCGAATGGGCGCGGAAACAACCGTGCTCGTTGGCCTGGATGGGCCAGGAGCAGAGGGTGCTTTTCTAACTATTGAGGCATATGACGTCCCAGGCAGAGCCGGGCGCGCCAGGACCAAGTCCTTAGCCTTGCGGAATGAGAGTCGATCCTGGGCCTGAACGGCCAGGATTTCTTTCTCAAGGAGATATGCACTACATTGCTTCGAAGAAGCAGGGTGCGGCTCTCCGCAATTGACACACTTGACCACACACGATTTGGACTTATCGTGTGCGACCTTGGTGCAATTTACACAGACTTCGGGTGACCCCGATTTTGCACGTCTACATGAGCGATTCGTATGGCCAAAGCAGTGGCAGTAATAGCACCACCGCGGCAGTGGCACGAATGCCTTCACGCGGAAGCGGTACCAACCGGCACGCACCGACTCAGGGAGCTTGTCACTGTCGAACGTGACGAAGAGTGTAGGGGTGGGTCTCGAGGCCCCTGCCTGTTTTCTCATCACACGTTCGACCTTGACCGCCCCATGGTCGGCCAGCTCTAGGGTGATGTCCTCAATGGAGTAGTCAACGAGTTCCCTCGCATAAACTACTCCTTTCACAAAGTTCATGGTAGAGTGCGGCGTCACACTCACCGGGGTGCCATGAAGTGTCCGAAGAGCACTTATCTTGGCCGCCTCGGCGGGATTCGCCAGAAGGCTCCCGTCCGAGAAATGGGTTACCTTCGGCTCTCTATCAATTGCACTAGCTAATCCTCTCCTCTGATGGATCATGTTGCCCTTGGACAACATGGTGCCATCAGTGGAGCGAATAACGAGGAAGCGTTTGAAGCCAGCGGGCTCGAAAACGCCAGGTAACCTCTGAATGAGGGGCCCCGATGTCATCGAGGCTCCACCCTGTGCATTCTTGGTGTTAGTCTTAGTCAGGGGCTCCGCACACGAGGGGGTAGAGGGGCCGGATGTGCTGATCTTGGCTTGGTTGCCTACCAAAGTGGCAGCAGACCCATCCGTCCCCGCAGCCCCCGCGGATGGAGAGGAGCCCCGAGTCTTCTTCGTCTTTTTAGTCTTTTTCTTTTTAGGAGAGGAGGGCGGGGAATGAACCCGCTTCTCACCTCCACCGGCAGAAGCCCCCAGGCCAGATGGGCCGGCCTCAGCCAGGTCCCTCTCCGAAATGGAGAAGGTCCTGGTAGTCGTAGGGGCACCTGTCGGAGGAGATCCCTCCCCTCCTTGTACTGCCTCGGAGCCCTTAGCCGTTTGAGGAGGACCCTGCATAGGGGCGGATTCGGGTTCGGTGCTTGCCGCCGAGCCCGAATTCTCCCCCCATGGAAGGCCTTACCGTCTGAGGCTGGGTCTCCTCAAGGACCATGTCTATCACAGGAGGGGCCTCCAGTTGGCCATCCCCTCCCAGGACATCGCAGGTCCCCTTGGCAGTGTCGCCAGTCTTGTGTGGGGAGGTACAGGCCTTGACCCCAGCAAGGTTTAAAATTCTTGCCAGCAGGTCTTTTGAGGGAAGCGACCGAAGGGGCCTGGCTTCCCTCTCCCCCCCTAAGGGGGTTTGCCCTACCGAGCCGCTTGCACGAGGGGCGGTCGGCAATGGGCTGCCTGCTGGCTTTCTTGGCAGTCCCCTTAGAAAGCAAAGGAGGGACTGCCGCTGGAGATAGGGAGGTGCCCGAAAGCCCCTCCAGAGAAGGGGGTGAGGGGAAGTCCCCTACACCCGTAGGCGTAGGAGAGGAGTAAGCCTCCTCTCCGGTTAAAGAATTATGGAGGGTCCCCTGCGCAAGCACAAGGGAAGCTGCCCGAGGGCGGCTCCGTTGATTTTCTTGGGGAAGTTGGGGGTTGGGTTTTTTTGTTTTTTTTGTCATACATGGGCATGGTGACCCTCTTTTTAATACGGGACGCAATAGCTCATCACCTCTCGCAGTTGCCCGCACTGCGAGAGGTGCTTACAAGCCCGGCAGAGCCAGGCGCCGCCATTCGGGACCACCCCTCCCGCCTGGTGGCCTGGCAGTCCATCGGCATGGCGGCTCCACCTTGGACATGGCGTAAAATTGATAGAATGTGAAGAGGAGAGGAAAGGGGATGTGAGGAAGGTATGGGTGGGGATGAAGCAGGTTGTTAAAAAAAACTCATCCCGAACCGGAGCTCAGGGGTTAGGGAACAATGTCCCCTCTTCCCCCAGCCCCGATCCGAGGTGGTTGGCTTGAGAAGAAGGTCAGCATCTACCCTGTGAAATTAGAGGCTGACCAGAGAAAGTTGTGGGAGAGGTTGTATGAAAAGCGACGAGGTAGGGGAGAAATCGGGCTATCTGAAGGAAGGAAGAGAGGCTAAGTTGGGGCCGGACGGAGCGCTGGATCCCGTCAGCACGACGGCCAGGATGGCAAATCGCCGCGCCCCTTCCGGGGAAAGACAAGGAACTACTTGCCCAGGTTGAAAAGGATAAGGAACCACTTGACTCGGTTGAAGAGGAAAAGGAACAGCTTCACCGGTCTGAAGAGGACAATGAACAACTTCACTGGGCTGAAGAGGACAAGGAACCACTCCACCGGGCTGAAGAGGACAAGGACCCATTTCACCGAGTTGAAGAGGAAACGGAACCACTTCACCGTGATTAATAGGAAAAGAACCACTTCACCGGGCTGAAAAGGACAAGGAACCATTTCACCAAGTTGAAGAGGACGAGAGACCACTTCACTGGGTTGAGGAGGACAAGGAACCACTTCACCGGTTGGAAGAAGGAAAGGAACAACTTTACCGGGCTGAAGAGAACGGAGAACCAATTCACCGGGCTTAAGAGGGCAAGGAACCACTTGACCGGGTTGAAGAGGACAAGTAACCACTTCACCGGGTCGAAGGGACAAGGAACCACTTCACCAGGTTGGAGAGGATAAGGAATCACTTCACCGGGTTTAAGAGGAAAAGGAACTACTTCACTTGGCTGAAGAAACAAGGAACCACTTCACCAGGCTGGATAGGACAAGGAACCACTTTAGTTATTTGAAGAGGACAGGGAACCACTTCACCGTGTCGAAGAGGAAATGAAACCACTTCACCTCGCTGAAGAGGAAAAGTAACTACTTTACCGGGTTGAAGATGAAAAGGAACCATTTCACCGGGCTGAAGAGGACAAGGAGCCACTTCACCAAGCTGAAGAGGACAAGGAACCATTTCACCGGGCTGAAGTGGCCAAAAAACCACTTCATCTGGTTGAAGAGGACAAGTAACCATTTCACCGGGTTGAAGAGGACGGAGAACCAATTCACCGGGCTTAAGAGGGCAAGGAAACACTTGACCGGGTTGAAGAGGAAAAGTAACCACTTCACCAGGTCGAAGGGACAAGGAACCACTTCACCGGGTTTAAGAGGAAAAGGAACTACTTCCCCTGGCTGAAGAAACAAGGAACCACTTTAGTTATTTGAAGAGGACAGGGAACCATTCACCGTGTCGAAGAGGAAATGGAACCACTTCACCTCGCTGAAGAGGAAAAATAACTACTTCAACGGGTTGAAAATGAAAAGGAACCATTTCACCGGGCTGAAGAGGACAAGGAGCCACTTCACCAAGCTGAAGAGGACCACGAACCATTTCACCGGGCTGAAGTGGCCAAAGAACCACTTCATCTGGTTGAAGAGGACAAGTAACCATTTTACCGGGTTGAAGAGGACAAGGAACCAGCTCACCGGGCTGAAGAGCAAAAGGAATTACTTTACCGGGTTGAAGAGAAGAGAGAACCACTTCACTGGGCTGAGGTAAATTAAGCCCTTCACCGGACTGAAGAGTAAAAGGAACCGCTTCACCTGGCCTTAAGAGGACAATGAACCACTTCACCGGGCTGAAGAAGGCATGTAACCACTTCGCCGGACTGAAGAGGACTAGGAATCACTTCGCCGGACTGAAGAGGACTAGGAACCACTTCACCGGGCTGAGGAGAACAAGGAACAACTTCACCTGGCTGAGGAGGAAAAGAAATCTTTTCACCGGGAGGAAAAGGTTTCTTTTCCTCTTCAGCCAGGTGAAGTTGTTCCTAGTGGAACCACTTCATCAGGTTGAAGAGGACACAGAACCACTTCACCTGGCTGAAGAGGAAAAGGAACCACTTCACCGGGCTGAAGAGGAAAAGGAACCTCTTCACCGGGTTGAAAAGGAAAAGGAACCCCTTCCCCTAGCTGAAGAGAAGAGGGAACCACTTCACTGGGTTAAAGCGTTAGGTTTCCTCGTATCGGTACCGGGTTCGATTTCCGGCGAGATTATGATCTTGGCATGATGCTGACAGGGCGCAACACCCCTCGGCGCTCCCGGGGACAGCCGCCAATGAGGCGGTGCTTCGAGTCTCGTCATACGCGCAGAGCGCTCCGCCCGTGAACGCCATCGCACGTGCATCCATTCACAGTTCCGCTCTCCTCCTCTCTACCCTCTTCGCACACAGCATATCACTCTTCCGCCCGAGACCATGACGAAGGCGTTGTTTTAAGTTCCACACTCCCTTGGGAAGGAACGGAGGGGCCCTTTGTGGACCTACTTCTTAAGGGAAGGGGAGAGGAACTAAACACTATTCCTGCAGTTTGCACTTCCCCTTTTAATAAAAGAAACGGCCCTTGTTGTCAATTAGCTTTCCACTGATTGTCATTCGGATCTTTATATAAATTTCATTTTCAGGTCTGAGGAATTTGATCATGACCGGAATAATATAGGGATGAGAATAAATGAAATAGAGATGAGATGAAACAAAATAAGGATGATAATAAACAAAATGAAGATGACAGACGGGCAAAATAAGATTAAAAATAAACAAAATCAGGTTAAGAATAAGTACATAAAATAGAGATAATAATAAACAAAATAACGATTAAAATAAACAAAATATGACTGAGAATAGACAAAAAGGGATGGAAATAAACAAATAGTTAGGATGGGAATAAACAAATTAGGATGCGAATAAACAAATTGGATGCGAATAAACAAATTAGGATGCGAATAAACAAATTAGGATGCGCATAAACAAATTAGGATGGGAATAAACAAATTAGGATGCGAATAAACAAATTAGGATGCGAATAAATAAATTAGGATGCGAATAAACAAATTAGGATGCGAATAAACAAATTAGGATGCGAATAAACAAATTAGGATGGTAATAAACAAATTAGGATGGGAATTAACAAATTAGGATGGGAATAAACAAATTAGGATGGGAATAAACAAATTAGGATGGGAATAAACAAATTAGGATGCGAATAAACAAATTAGGATGCGAATAAACAAATTAGGATGGGAATAAACAAATTAAGATGGGAATAAACAAATTAGGATTCGAATAAACAAATTAGGATGGGAATAAACAAATTAGGATGCGAATAAACAAATTAGGATGCGAATAAACAAATTAGGATGGGAATAAAAAAAATAGGATGGGAATAAACAAAGAAGGATAAGAATAAACAAATTAATGATGAAATTAATCAAAATAGGGAGAATATTTTACAAAATAAGAATGAAAATAAACAAAATAGTGATGAGAATTTTGTTTTAGGAGCCCAACAGAAACAAAGGCAAAGAAACAAGCAAAGAAAACAAAAAAATATGCCAAAAAGCAAGAAGAAGTAAGCAAACCCCCTCCCCCAGAAGAACGCGTTCCGATGACAAGGGACAAGCATCCATGGTTAAATTTTTATGAAATTTCTGAACTTTGCCAATTATAATAATTTTAAAAAGGAACTCTAAACTAAATTTTCTGAACTTCCCCAATTATAATAGTTTTAAAAAGGAACTCTAAACTAAATTTTCCGAACTTCGCCAATTATAATAATTTTAAAAAGGAACTCTAAACTAAATTTCCCCCCTTTTAAAATATCACGTTGCTAAAATAGAGTTATAGAAGAAGATATATAAAAATAAATTTTCTGAACTTCACTATTTGTAATTCTTTGGGTTTTAAAAATTTCACAAAATTTCGATACTTATATTTATTTCTGAACTTCACCATTTTATTTTTTGATATTATAAAAGAATTGTTAGAAATAACTTTGATAAAAATCCTAAGTCATAACCAAACTAAGATGAAATTATTATTCAAATACTCAAAAAAATCCCCTTCTTAAATTATAGAGTTAGCGATGATGATGATAAATAATAATAATAAATAATGTAAAATCATAATAATAATAAATTGATAATAATACTAATTAATAATAAAGCCAATAAGAATAATAATGTTAATAATAATAACTAATAATATTAAAATATAAAAAGGTAAAGTGGTGCTGACTGGGGGCGAAGGGGAAGCGCACCAACGAATGCCCCAGGCCCCTCAGAGAGTTCATGTCACCCCATTAACAGGACCTCGCTAATTTGCACTCAGGTCGAGCGAACATGCAACTCCTCCAGGATCCAAGTGTTACAGGGTGTAGCCCCCTGCGGGGCCATGCTGATGCAACTCCCTCCTCGCTAGATCACCAGGCTTCCACTCTTCCACGCACCAACAAGATTGAAAGCCTTGCAACCCATGTCCCATCAAGGAGATTTCTCTTGTGCAATTCCTTTATGATCTGCACTGGTTCCCCATTGAACACTATACTACCCTCCCGACTTGTATAGTGGTTAGCGCGCTTGCCCGGCGATCGTTGGGTCGGCAGTTCGAATCACCGTCCGGAGTCTTTTTAAAGCTGACACTATTTACTAGGGAGAAGTTACCTCCGTGACTGGGCACCACGGTGGGGAGTTGGGCCTGGCTGATATCCGCTTCAGAAGCTACATAGATATGAGGACTAAAACCAGCAAACTTTAGTTTTAACACACAATCCACTTCATGGTCCTTCTTACACCCTTATTCAAGCTCCACAAAACCTTGCGCTCTTACTATGCTCCCTGACCCATTATTTCCGGTAGCCATCGCCACAGGGGTAAACTCGCTTTCTCTGCATTTGCCTCGAGAATGTCGACTGATGGGCCTGTTTCGATACCCAATCCGCCTCCTTGGCCTTTCCTAGAGAGCGCTCGATTATTAATCCAGCAACAAAAATTGCTTGATTTTAGGCCGACGAACAAAGGTTTGCCGCGATTGCTCGTGTTGTGTTCGCTTCTCTCCAAAGGCGAAAGTGGGAGGTCTTCGATATTCTATCGTTTAGTCTATTTTGTAGTTTGCGTTGAGATTGACGCGAGTTGACGAGTGTTCCCTCTTAGGTAAGTGAAAGGGCCTAAAGCCAAACTTGAAAATACTCATTAATTTTCATTAATTAAGTGCTTAAGAGAGAAGTGTCTGTCTTAATAATATAGAAAAGAGAACGGTAAGCCTACAATCATTTAAATATGCTATGACAATGTTGTAATTTGGGTGGTATTCAATTCCATACTTGTGTGTAATGGTAAACTACTTTCGGCCATATTAACATAACAAAGATACACCTAATTACGCCACTAAGTATCCAAGAAGATCAAAATTGTTACTCGCTTCCAGTATTTTTATGGCTTTGGATATCACATCAAAACACCTCGTGTTTGCCTTAATTCAAGTTCTCTAAATGTATTCACGCCGTTGTTAAGGAGTTTTCTTTGGGCTTGGACATTCCTTGTCCTGGCCCAGCGTCTCACCATCATTAGACTAATGATTTGTGTACCTATGATCCTTGGGGTTCAACTAAATTAAGAATAAAAAATAAATACCATTGATTCCGTAGTTAGAGGTCTCAAGCACCTTTGTAACGAACGGCGTTTTCACTCTTCGTATCACGCTGCCTCTGGACAGTCAGGTCCTTTACCCATCGACGCTGGCCCCGCTCCTGGGGTATTTTGTTGGAGTTACATCGTCACATCATCTTACTCACTATGAAGCATAAGTCTGAGGGTTTTATTTTATTCCGTTTTGGTTATTTTGTATTAAAAATGGCAATTAATAAAGATTGAGCAAAATTTTAATGTTGAGAGTAAATTGGGGGAAAAAAAATTAATCCTGAAAGCAAATTGAGGGGAAATTTGTATAATCGTGAGAGTAAATTGAGGGGAAGTTTGACTTAATCGTGACAGCAAATTGTGGGGAGGGGTAGAAAAGTAAAGAAAAAGAGCATCCAACGGCAGACGAGTTTCTTCATGGTGCGAATAGTGGTTATTCCGGGGTGGGATGAATGGTAATCAGTCCCGGCTCAAGGTACCGTCAACTCGGGCAGTTACCCCGGGTGCACCATGTGTTTAGGGGCGCCATCAAGGATCTTCCAAGATGAGAAAAAGTGAAAATAATAAATAAAATATATTTTTTCAATCTGACGTTTTTAAGATGAAAAAAACCCCACATGTAATCCATGTCTCAAGACAGAATGAATTCTTCAGCAATTTGATCTATAGAAAATGATATTGCAAAGAATGTGAATATAGAAAGTACTATGAAAAGATTTGCTGATCTAAAGACTACGATAAAATGTTTCAGGTAGGCTAATTGTTCATACTGTCCAAAATTCAGGTTGAAAAACACAAAATTATCGTTCATTGTTTGTTAAAAAACAACTCACGGAATAAACTCATTTTAATTATTCTATATTTTCAGTTTTTTCCTTGTAAATTGTTTTTTAGAATTATATTTAAAAAGGGCGCCGAATATAGTCTTGCCCAGGGTGCCAGCAATGGTAACGGATAACTTCGGCCATGAATAGGGCCCTCTTTCATCATACCCAGTAAATAATGGATTCGGTTTTTCTCACACAACACAAATTTTCCAAGTCGCATCAAGAGATCTCTTGGTGAGAGGTGGAACGACTCTTGGTGCGCCATTCTGAAGTATTCACAAGAACGGTGGTAGTTTTCCTTTTGCAGAGAGGCCAAGTTATCCCCTTGCAGAGGTGCCAAGTTTCGACCGCCTCGTTCATACCATGCGATCAGATGACTCTAAGAGAAATCGACGAGTGGAGATTTGTTTATCAATCCGGGGTTTGATTGAACAAGAGCGCTTGATTATATGTATACTTGAATTACCATCAATTTTATAATCCATTTCATATAATTTTATAATAAATATCATTAGACCAACTCGGTAGAATGGGTAATCAAATTTAGCTATGGTGAATTGCTAGATGATGTAAGAATGCATGACGCTTTGCTGGTAGCGTTCAGGACTCGCAGATTGACATTTAAATTAAACCATAAAATCTTCTCATTTTTATAATAAATTTCTAAATCATTCCAATTAAACACTTGATCAGTCATTTTACGAGCATCTCATTGCCCAAGGCACAAAAGTACTTCATGGCTAGCACTTCTTTATTTCATTTCTTGCACTCAAGGAATACATCCTATTTTCATCCAATAAAGTAGGAGTTACTGTGGTCCCCGCGAAAGCGAAATTCCTCATACTATACACATCCATATGTGAACATAAAGGCAGGCTGAGAGGGGGGGGGGAAGTGCCCCATTCTGCTTGAACAGCTGTCGTTCTGCAGCGAAGAGAAGGAAGCTGATTCAGCCAGTTACCATTCTGCAGCGAAGAAAAGGAAGCTGATTTAGCCTGTTGTGGTTCTCCAGTGTAGAGAAGGAATCTGATTCAGCCAGCGGTCCATTTACACAGCAATGAGAAGGACTCTGATTCAGCCAGCTATCACACTACTGTACAGTGATGATAGGGACCCTGATTGAGCCAGATGTCGTTATCTAGAGATGAGAATGATTCTGATTCAGCCAGCTCTTGTTCTGCTGCAATGAGAAGGACCCTCATTCAGTCAGCATCAATCTACAATGATGAGAAGGACAAGGATTCAGCCAGTTGTCAATCTACAGCGATGAAAAGGCCCCTGATTTAGCCAGTGGTGTAAAGGAGCCTAATTCAGCCAGGTGTCACTCTGCAGCGATGAGAAGGACTCTGATTTAGCCAGATGTCGTATTCATTAATAAGAAGGACCCTGATTGAACCAGCTGTCGTTCTGCATCGATATGAATGATGCTGATTCAGCTAATTTTAGTTCTGTCGCAATAGGAAGAACCTGATTCAGCCAATATCGTTATGCAGCGATGAAAAGGACCCTGATTCAGCCAGCCTTCGACACCAGGGATGCAAAGGATACTTACTCAGCCAGGTTTCAGTCTACAACAAATTAAGGGACCCTGATTCAGCCACCCGTTGTTTCGCAACGATAAAAAGAATTTTGATTTGACCAACTGTCCATCTGCTGCGTTCTTCAACGACGAGAAGGACCCTGATAAGACCAGCAGACAATCTTCGGAGATAAGAGAGACCCTTACTGAGCAAACTGTCTTTATTCATCAATGGTAAAGACACTGATTCAGGCAGCTGTCGTTCTGCAGAGATCACAAGGACCCTGCTTTAGCTATCTGGCGTTCTACTACAATGATAATAATCCTGATTCAGTCATGTGTCGCTCTGCAGCGATGATATGGAACCTAATTCAGAGATCCGTCGTTCTGCATGGCTAAAAGGAGCCAGATTTAGTCATCTTTCGTTCTGCTTCGATGAAGAGGACGCTGATTCAGCCAGCTGTCTTTCTGCAGCGATACAAAGTGATTCAGTCTCATGTTATTCTGTGGCGATGTGAAGGACCTTGATTCAGCAAACTCTCGTTCTACCGCAATAATAAGCAATTATTCAGCCAGATATCGTTCTTCAGCGATGAAAAGGACCCTGATTCAGCCAACTGTCCGCTTTAGGGAAGCTAAGGAACCTCACTCAGTCAGAATTCGTTCTACAACAAAAAAGACACTGATTCCTCCTCCTATCGTTTTGCAGCGATGTGAAAGAAACCGATTCGGCCAACTATCTATTTGCCGCGCTAATAGAGACATATATTCAACCAGCAATAGTTCTGCAACGATGTGAAGGCCCCTGATTCGGCCAGATGAAAATCTGAAGTAATGAGAAAAGCCATGGTTGTGTAAGCTGTCGTTGCACAACAATGGTAAGGACATTGATTCAGCCTACGGAGTCTTGCATCGATTTAAAGGTCCTAGATTCACTCAGCTGTCGTTCTGCATCGATGAGAAGAACCCTAATTTAGCCAGCTGTCGTTCTTCCCGATAATAATACTCTGATTCAGTCAAGTGTCGCTCTGCGGCGATGTGACTTACCCCGATTCAGTCATCTCTTGTTATGCAGCAATGAGAAGATCCTGATCTAGCTGTTGTCCTACAGCAATGAGAAGGACCCTGATTCAGCCAGATGTAGATTGCAGCGATGAGAAAGACCCTGATTCAGCTAACTGTCACTCTGCCGAAATATAAAATGCCATAATGAACCCAGTTGTTGTTTTGCAGCCATGATAAACTATGATTATGCCAACTGTCGTTCTGCAACAATGAGAAAGACCCTGTTTCAGTCAGCTGTCGTTTTGCAACGACGAAAAGTACCCTGATTCAGCCGGCTGTCGTTATGCATCAATAAACAGGACCCTGCTTTATCAAACTGTCGTTCTGTGAAGATAGGGATGACCCTAATTCAGCCATCTGTCAATTTGCAGCGATTAACAAAACCCTGAGTGAGCCAAATGTCGTTCTGCGGTGATGAGAAGGATCATGTTTCGGCAAGCTGTCATTTTGCAGAGATGAGAAAACAATGAATGAACAAGCTATCGTTCTATAGCAATGAATAGGACACTGAATCAACCAGTTGTCGTTCTACAGTAATACAAGGGACCCTGCTTCATCTAGATGTTTTTATGTCTCAATGAAAAGGAAACTGATTCATCTAGCTATCGTTCTAAGCAATGAGAAGGACTCTGATTCATCCAACTGTCGTTCTGTGGAGATAGGAACGACCCTGATTCAGCCAGCTGTGGTTCTGCAGCGATGAGAAAGACCCACATCCAGCCAGCTGCTGTTCAAAAGTGATAAAAAGACTGATTCAGCCAGGTGTCGTTTTTGCCGCGATGAAAAGTACTCTAAATCCTCGAGGTCTAGTTCTGAAGCAACTAGAAGGACCTTGTTCTAGCCAGCTATCGTCCTTTATCAAGGGGAAGGACACTGATTCAACCAAATGCAGTTTTGCAACGATAAAAGCCTGATTCAGCCAGGGTCATTTTTTCATCGATGAAAAGTGAACCTGCTTCCACCAGCTATCATTCTGTCACGATAAAAAGGAGCCTGATTCATATAGATCTAGTTGTCGTTCTATAGAAATGAGAAGGACCCTGATTCATCCATCTTTCGTTCTGCAGCGATGATAATAACCCTGAATTAGCCAGCTATCGTTTTTTCTGATGTGTAGAACTTTGACTCAGCCAGGTGTTGTTCTGTAACGATGAGAAGGAAGGTAATTAAGCCAGTCATCGTTCTACAGAGATGAGAATACTTTGATTCAGCCAGGTGTCGTTCTACGGCGATGATAATTAGCCTAATTCAGCCATCTGTCGTTCTGCAGCTATGATAAGGATCCTAATCAAGCGAGTTGTCCTACACATGTGAGAAGGAGCCTTATTCAACTAGCTGTCGTTGGCAGAGATGATATAAGCTATGAGTCTGACAGCCGTCAATCCTCCAACGCTGAAAAATACCCTTTATTCAGCCAGTTTTCGTTTTGCAGCAAGAAAGGTCCCTGATTCATCATGCTGTCGTTCTGCGGCGATGAGAAGGGATTTAATTAAGCTCCCTCTCGTTCTTCAGAAGGAAGAAGGACCCTAATCCAGCCGGCTGTCGTTCTTCAGCGATCAAAATACCCCTGATGAAACACAGCGCTTTGATAAAGGAAGTTACTTGACTATATATGTACATATAATCTCTGTCTCGTATTTTTCTCGAAAGCAGATTGATATGGGATTTTTACCACCTAAGCAACTCTAGTAAATAAAATAATTGCCAAAATATGCTATAAACATGCTAAATGGGTAACTTTAGGCAGTAGTTGTTCATACTATATTAATTTCACCTTGATGACGAACACCTTGCCTTCGAATTTAAATCTTAATGTTCGAAAACTTGCTCGTTAACTTTAGCGAGGTACCAACAACTTGTTTACTTTTGAAAACTTGGGACACGAACAACTAATTTGATAACTCTAGGAACTTTACTGCACGAAATACTAGAATTATTCTTTTTTCCCCGGTAAGGTTAACGGCAGAAGGTAAACACAAAAAGGGTTATGAAATGTGTTTATGAAAGTGTTATTTCAGAATTCATGCCGATATAACTCAGTCGAATGGGGATAGTGTACGAAATGTCTGCCAATGACATTGTCCTCTATCCTGACTACTATAGTGTGTAGTTTTTTTCTCGCCTAGTGACCTTTCTTATCCGTTTGATGTCTTCATCAAGGCTTCGACATGAAGCCGCTGTTTCTTCTAACGACGTCTTCATGGCAGTCTCTCACTTAGGTGAATTTCTTCCGTCTGTCGTCGACTTCGACGTAGAAAAATATTTAAAATTTATCATTGTGACAACCTTTGGTTATTTGAAAATCAGCGGTTCCCTTCTCGATTTTCTAGTTCTAGCTAGTTACATTTTCAATTATTTTAACCTGTCATTGTTGTTTAAAACCAGGAATTAATTTAATAATACAATGGTGGTCTCTTACTTAAATTATAAAACTCTCTCAAGAAAGGACAAAATGATTTACCTACATTGTACAATCGAGGGTGAACCATAAATTAACAAATGATTTATGTGGCAGGTAAGAAAACCATCGCCATAGTGTCGGCAGAAGTTCAAAGCGACTATGACTGCAAGAATGGGTGAAATTATTAAAAGGTGAGGTAGGAACCCGTTCGTGTATATAATGAGGTCAAAAAAAGGGCCTTAGATTAGGTTGGGGGTGTTCACGGATACATTTTTACCGCCGGGTTGCCAATTATATTGTTTACACAGTTTACAAATGTAATCCATATCCTATTTATTACTTTTTTCCTGACATACCATTGATGTAAATCCAATTTATGCCCAGACGATAAAGAAGGAAAGAAAGAACTAGCAATGAAAGTCATGTAAATAAGTCATCGTTCAGAGTGGTCCGAAAGTCTTGTCACCGCCTGTAAATATTGGCGCTGCATCATTTTGTGCCACGAATGCCACGAATTGATGGTGTCCATACAGACATTTTCGATGTGTGACAGTGCCAATGAAAGGGAATACCCTAAATTTAGTACATGTGTTCGATATTATTATATTATTCCTCTATTTTTCTTATTACTTTTCGGTAGGAGGTGACAAGACATTCTGAACACCCTGTACTTTGTACGGGGTGGGGTTTTTCTAAGTTTTCATCGATAGATTTGTAAATTTGAAGTTTTTTATTACAATAAAACCGGAATCGGTCTCATCTGATATTTTCTGTAGTAATAATTCACTCATATTATATTTATAGTCCTTATTTCTTGCTATTTATTTATGAAGAACGATTTTCTATGAGTGAAATACTTAATGACGGTAATGGGCGGGATGTCACTGACCTCCCCTACTTCTCCAACCAAGAAGTCTAATCCCAGTCAATGTGTGAAATGACATAGGTATATGCGATGTGAGAAAGAGGAGAGTAGAAGTGAATGTCTTCAAAACGGATATTGCATATGCTTGCCTCTGCGAGGGAAACAAGAAGGTGAATGCGGAGTTTGTGTGGGATGGAGTGCGAAAGGTGCAAATAAGAGTGGTAGGGGGACATAGGGTATGGCAGTTCTTTGGCATGAGTGAAAAAATGCAATTGTTTGGTATATGTGAGCTGGAGAATTATGTGGGTGAAGTTGAGATTCGCAAGGAGGAAACTGTGGATTGGTTGTAATATTTATAGCCTGTAATGATGGAAATAAAGCTGTGAGAGATGTTTTGGAATGACCTAGGACTAGTTGATGTAATTGAGAATGGGTATCGGTCGAGGGTTGTAGGAGATACGAATGGAGGAATAAGTGAAAGAATGAGGTAAAGGATAACCTGATATTTTGGTATGCCTGGGGATGATGGGGGTCAGAGAGAGTGGTAGGGTTCTGTGATGAAAAAAACTTATTTGTAGCAAAAGTATCTTTTCAGCACAAAAGTGTGCATAAATACCCATTGCTTGGACTTGAGAGAAGGGAGAAGGGTGTAATTCCTCCCTGCAGAGTAATGAAGAATATGATGATGGATGTATTTGATATTAAAGCTGTAGGAGATGTGAGAATGACTCTTATCTTTTCGCATGATAAGATGCGTTTGATATGAAAGATGTAGGAGATGTGAGAATGACTCTTATCTTTTCGCATGATAAGATGCGTTTGATATGAAAGATGTAGGAGATGTGAGAATGACTCTTATCTTTTCGCATGATAAGATGCGTTTGATATGAAAGATGTAGGAGATGTGAGAATGACTCTTATCTTTTCGCATGATAAGATGCGTTTGATATGAAAGATGTAGGAGATGTGAGAATGACTCTTATCTTTTCGCATGATAAGATGCGTTTGATATGAAAGATGTAGGAGATGTGAGAATGACTCTTATCTTTTTGCATGATAAGATGCGTTTGATATGAAAGCTGTAGGAGATGTGAGAATGACTCTTATCTTTTCGCATGATAAGATGCGTTTGATATGAAAGATGTAGGAGATGTGAGAATGACTCTTATCTTTTCGCATGATAAGATGCGTTTGATATGAAAGATGTAGGAGATGTGGGAATGACTCTTATCTTTTCGCATGATAAGATGCGTTTGATATGAAAGATGTAGGAGATGTGAGAATGACTCTTATCTTTTCGCATGATAAGATGCGTTTGATATGAAAGATGTAGGAGATGTGAGAATGACTCTTATCTTTTCGCATGATAAGATGCGTTTGATATGAAAGATGTAGGAGATGTGAGAATGACTCTTATCTTTTCGCATGATAAGATGCGTTTGATATGAAAGATGTAGGAGATGTGAGAATGACTCTTATTTTTTCGCATGATAAGATGCGTTTGATATGAAAGATGTAGGAGATGTGAGAATGACTCTTATCTTTTCGCATGATAAGATGCGTTTGATATGAAAGATGTAGGAGATGTGAGAATGACTCTTATCTTTTCGCATGATAAGATGCGTTTGATATGAAAGATGTAGGAGATGTGAGAATGACTCTTATCTTTTCGCATGATAAGATGCGTTTGATATGAAAGATGTAGGAGATGTGAGAATGACTCTTATCTTTTCGCATGATAAGATGCGTTTGATATGAAAGATGTAGGAGATGTGAGAATGACTCTTATCTTTTCGCATGATAAGATGCGTTTGATATGAAAGATGTAGGAGATGTGAGAATGACTCTTATCTTTTTGCATGATAAGATGCGTTTGATATGAAAGATGTAGGAGATGTGAGAATGACTCTTATCTTTTTGCATGATAAGATGCGTTTGATATGAAAGCTGTAGGAGATGTGAGAATGACTCTTATCTTTTCGCATGATAAGATGCGTTTGATATGAAAGATGTAGGAGATGTGAGAATGACTCTTATCTTTTTGCATGATAAGATGCGTTTGATATGAAAGATGTAGGAGATGTGAGAATGACTCTTAACTTATCGCATGATTGTGCTGGGTAGGGTTAAATCGCTGGAGCATAAATGATAAGAAGTGAGGGCGTGGAAAGGAAGGGCGAATCTGATTTCTTTTAAAGAGCCCAAATAGCGACTGCCTACTAGGGCAAAAGTCGCCGTAATTACGCTACAGCTTAATACTAGGCTAGTTTAGAAAAACAAGTAAAACATGCAAAAAACAAATAAAACAAAAACGAGACAAACAAAAAAGCAAGGAGAAGGAAGCGCGCTCCGGCGTCGGGGGTAGGCCCACCTTCAATCAAATGGCTATGCGTCCGCGAGTGTGTCCGATTCAGAGACGACAGAAAGCAACCTGAAGCCTTCGCGGCATTGGGAAATAGGTCCATGGGAAGAGTCGCAGCGCAATAGCACGCATTTTTAAGTTCCCCTCGGCCGTCTTCTATCTTCTTTGCCAGAGGGCTAGCCTGATTCCTGTCATGTAGTGAGTGTGAGGGAGAGCTTTGATACCACTACTCCCACATTACCATTATTACCAGAATGGGGTGCTTACAGCCCTAGGGAGGGGGGTCATCATAAATCAGCTGTGAAACTATTTCAGATTTCCTTCAACAATATCAAATTCCATCTCATTAAATTTAAAACGAAATCTCTTTCATAACTTGTTGGTGTCTGTAAGTCTGCACACAACATATCACTCTTCCCGAAACTTGTAGGATGGGTATCCATATCCACCCATCCCTGACGTGTAAAGAATGTGTCTCCTTGAGTTACGAAGGATTTCCTGCTCTCGGGTTGATGCAGTCCTATTCCTGCACCTTCTTCCTAACGAAAACTGGACCAACAGCGATTGTCATTTTTACCATTGTGTGTATTTCATTATCCTCTCTGGATCTCCGCCACGGTTAAATAAAAATAAGGGTTCCGCAATTAACTCTCGTATAACCCCGTTGCTCCTAATCATCCGTTCCCGCATCGCCTTCTTCATAATAATTGAGGTCGACTTTTAGAAGTATTATCCGAGAATATGGTCGATTATGGCCGTGGTATAGTCGTAATTCTCTCTCCTTGCCACGAAAATCTCGATCGTGTTACCAATTTGCTGGCCTTATTGTGTGTGCCATGTCATATGTATGCCCTATGAATATTGTAATATCAGCCTATTGTCAATATATTGGAAGCCTACTATTTATATCAACCGAGATAACAGCGTGAATCACATTAATGCCGCAAAGATGGCCACTGGTGTATTTTACAACCCCATAAAACTGACCGAAATTCACTATTGGCTATGGTTGATTTAAAACAGAGATGAACACTACGAGTGAAAGGGCGCTACACAACCAATTCTACCATAAAATCTACCAAAACCTCCATATTTCACCCTCTATATTAAGATCTTTCTTACTTGGAAGCTCCTCCCCTCTGGACCTAAGTTCTCTAAGAGAGTCGAAAGGATTTGTCGGAGAATCAATCATGGATTGGCCTCTCAATAGGTACGACCTAAATTTAATAAAACCCCTGAGGATCATCTTCAAGAGAGTTGTTTGACCATATGGCATGTAATTATAAAGGCGTTTACGCAAATGGCAGGCAATGTAACTACAAAAATGACGTGGCAGGGCATCCAAAATGCTGTAAAGAATATTTCTGCCCTTGTATAGTAACTTTGACTTCATCAGTAGACAACAGAATGTTATTATTTAGCTAGTAGGATTTCTTTGTCCAGTAGTAATTGAACAGCTTTCGTATCTAAAGTTATGTTTCATTTAATTTCTGTTCATTGTATATCTTATAATTACTTCATATAAGTTTGTTCAACTTGTTAAACCTTATTATATGCTTATATATCTAGTTTGAAATTTATGTATTCGTACTAATTAAAAATCTGAAAATGATCTATTGACATTAAAATAATCAATCCAGCAATAACTTGCTTTATTTTCCTATAATATGACATTTGGATTTATTATATTCACATTGCATTTTCTGCTCACGAGTGTTCGAAACTCCACGAAGAAGCGTTACACAAAAATGCAACTGTTTTAAAAAGCTTTGGCTATTTTCAATATTAGCATATATCGATGCACACTTTAAACCCTTAAAACTGGCACCAAATAGAAAATGTTAATTATTAATACTAATTCACTATATAATTTCACTGTAATGGATATTATCAAATAGTTTAAATTGCAATCGCTAGATAAAACACTACACTGGAGCGAAAATGTAGTTACTTTATTACCAACCAGTATTAAATTTCATTCCGAAGCGTGTTTCTATTGCACAAAAGTTTATCATTTCAAGTAGCAGACAGGCAGAGTCGAAGGTCACTTTCTACATTAATTAAGCGTGCCCGAGGTTTATTTTTCCTAATCTACAGCTTCTAAAATCCTTGCTTACTCAATAAATTACCAAGAAATATCAGGATTATTTTAGAATATCCGTTATAAAAGGGAAAACCTTTTGAAGAAGGTGCACAATGCGCGACAACTCTAGATTTACAATGTGTTGACTTTTATTAAGTGCCTCAACGGGAGTTTTGAAGAAGGTAAGATTTTCATCTTTAAATTCCCCTCCCTAAAACTCCACAAAGGCAATAGCTGCAGTAAACATGACTTGAAGGAATATAGTTATGGGTTTAGACGCAAGAATATGTCGTTTAAATAAGCCAAGCTTCCGAAGATACAAGCGGTTTGTCTTTTCGTCACTGTTGAAGAATTCAGAGCTCGTCATTTAGGCACTACTCACCGAAGACCAAATTTCACCGTGCTTCTCCATCTCTTCCATAGTTGGTAGAACATTCATGTATTTACGGCACTTGGTTGTTTTTAGTCGCGTGCTCTATATCTCACTATGTAGATCGGTCGGTCGGTCCCCGTTTTGCTTCTTTTTGTTTTGGTAATAACATTGTAACTATTCGCCCAATTCTAACGAAATTTGAAATCTTTATGTAGTTTTACATTGTCTTTCGAATATATAATTGCCAAGGTTCTCCTAAGGTTAGCCCGGGAATTATTTTGTTTTGGAGATAATATCATAACTATTCGGCCGATTCTAACGAAATTTGAAACTCTTATGTTGTTTTACATTATTTTTCGAATTATATAATTTTCAAGGTCCTTTCAAGGTTATTCCTGGAATTATTAAAAGTTTTGAAGGTCATAAGGTCATAAATCAGAATAAGTGAGAGCACGCGACTTTGGTACGCACGACGTCATCAAGTACTACTAATATTAACTGTGGTGAGAGAGTTTTAGATGCCAGAGCAAATATACGAAACATGTAATGCAGATACATTGTTTCAGGATTTACCTCATCCATTCTTCCTCAAAACCCTAGCAGACAGCCAGGCATTGCTGGTGCACCGTCAGTCTTGCGCTTATATATATACATTATTCCAAGAAAGTCCTTCAGTTTCGAAAAAGTTTAGAGTTTCTGAAAAAAAAATGTCTTCAGCTTTGGTAGTTGAATCTAACCCATGACAACAAAAATTTCCCTTAGAATCTCCACTATTGACCTAGCATACAAACATCAGGTGACCAAAAGCCGCCGCGAAATCGACTCATCAAGCTGGATTACATACTTATTTTTCGTAGTTGAATGAGATATTGAATGGGATCTTCTGCTATGTAGCTCATCTACAATGTTGGAAGTTCAATCCCTCTCTCTCCTTTGTTTGGTAAAACCTGCACTCACTACTCATATTTGGATAATAACAATTCAGATATCTCTTGATAAAATGCTTGGTTTCATAGTCTCCACTAATAAAACTTTGTGCCATCTAAGTCACTATGGAAATTCACACCTATTTTTGGCAACAGAAATAAATTCATACTGAATACAGATTTAATATTAGTCATTTCCTCCCTAAAAGAGGCATGAAGGTTTCTGAAGTTATAATGAAAGAATACTTATATAGGATGAATCAAAAGTTTCTCCTTAAGAAAATTTACTTGTTGAAAAGTGAATTAACTACCCGGGATGAAAACATGTAAGTAAAATTGAGGAATATATAACGTCTGTGCCAATAGACAGAATTATGACCCTTTGTGTTCGAGTACATGGACGACATTTTCAACTCTTATTCTAATTAATTGTAGGTAATTGTATTAAATTTCCTTACTACGGAAAGACATCTGGATAACTCTATATAACGAAAGTCATATATAATATAATTGTTTGCAGGCGGTTATAATATCGTCGACTTTAAAAGAATACACAATAATCTTATTCTCCAGAACACCCACCATCTATAAAGATGAAGTTATGAACATCCCTGCCTAGATGAGAGTTGCCTACAAGAGTTGTCCCCGATCATGCTGGAAATCAAACCAGGTCACCAAGTGAATAAATCAAGCACCTTATCTTTCAGGTTAGAGATGATTCTAATCTAAGTCGACAGAATAAAAACAGGCTGCTGCTATATGACAGGGATGGTATTAAACTGAATGGCAAAATAACGAGACTGAGAGTGTTAGGCATGTAAAAAGAGGAGGGGAAGATGTAAGAGAAATAAAGAACGCCAAGGAGGCTTGTTACCTTAAACCTTACAAAGCCGGTGCCAATTAAAGCTATAAACATTCTTTTGGTGGAGGTTTGATACTAGAAGAAAATAAAAAAGAAGTCATAATGTAAAAGATTACTTTTAGGATTTGGTTTAAAAAGCCCCCCCCCCCCGAAACCTTTGCAAGGAGGAAAACAATTTTGAATGATTTTCTCGATATATATTTTTCTGTCTAGATTTTTTACACCAAATTCAGTGTTGATTGACGGAAGACTTTTGACACCAAAGTCGGTGTTGATTGACGGAAGACTTTTGACACCCAAGTTGGTGTTGATTGACGGAAGACTTTTGACACCCAAGTAGGTGTTGATTGACGGAAGACTTTTGACACCCAAGTAGGTGTTGATTGAAGGAAGACTTTTGACACCCAAGTAGGTGTTGATTGAAGGAAGACTTTTGACACCCAAGTAGGTGTTGATTGAAGGAAGACTTTTGACACCCAAGTAGGTGTTGATTGAAGGAAGACTTTTGACACCCAGGTCGGTGTTGATTGAAGGAAGACTTTTGACACCAAATTCAGTGTTGATTGACGGAAGACTTTTGACACCCAAGTCGGTGTTGATTGACGGAAGACTAAAAATCCTTGCAAAGAGGAGTCGACCAAAATATCTCTAGGGACTTTTGCCCAATTGTTTCATTTCTCTATTTTTGTCCACCCTATTTATCTTCCGATTAATTTCCTGTCGAAACCAAACTTCCCCATTTCGTATATTTCTTCCTAGTTAATTGGCAGCTTTTTATATCAATAAAACACGAGTCAAAACCAACGAGGGCTAAAATTAAGGCAAAAGAAAAGGTGTAGAGAATACATACCCGGGTAGTCTAAAGAAGAGACTGCCCGAGTAGCTCAAGACTAGAGGGGGGAGGGGTACGCGACTCTCTAAATATAACCCCTAACCTCTACAATCAAGGCAATCCACTTGATAGCATTGAGATGGGGAGGCACGGGATCTGCAGATGTTAGCAGCAACATGGGTTCTAAAGCTAGACCTGACACCGTCTTTGGGGATAAGTGACATAAGCAGTGAAGTTGAAAGTTGCTGTAAAACTGCACAAGGGTACTATTATTGAAAAGGGCGTGGCAAATATTTATAATCACTTACCTTCCAAACAAAGAGATCAAGATCTGTGGGACGTTGTACAGAATCAAATGAGCACCAGTCCATACCTTCTAGTTCCCACACCTGGGAAATTAATCCCAGAGCAAGCATTTTGGTTACCACCTCTGGTAAATAAATCCCAGTGCAGACCTTCTGGTTATCGCCTCTAGTAAATAAATACCAATGCAAGCCATCTGGTTCCCACCTCTGAGAAATAAATCGCAGTGCAGACCTTATGGTGACTATTCGGTAAATAAATCTTAATGCAAGCCTTCTCTTTCCCACCTCTGGTAAATAAATCCCAGTGCAGGCCTCCAAGTTACCGCCTCTGGTAAATAAATCCCAATGCAAGCCATCTGGTTCCCACCTCTGAGAAATAAATCGCAGTGCAGACCTTATGGTGACTATTCGGTAAATAAATCTTAATGCAAGCCTTCTCTTTCCCACCTCTGGTAAATAAATCCCAGTGCAGGCCTCCAAGTTACCGCCTCTGGTAAATAAATCTCAGTGCGGACCTTCTGGTTCCCACCTCTGAGAAATAAATCGCAGTGCAGACCTTATTGTGACTATTCGGTAAATAAATCTTAATGCAAGCCTTCTGTTTCCCACCTCTGGTAAATAAATCCCAGTGCAGGCCTCCAAGTTACCGCCTCTGGTAAATAAATCCCAATGCAAGCCATCTGGTTCCCACCTCTGAGAAATAAATCGCAGTGCAGACCTTATGGTGACTATTCGGTAAATAAATCTTAATGCAAGCCTTCTCTTTCCCACCTCTGGTAAATAAATCCCAGTGCAGGCCTCCAAGTTACCGCCTCTAGTAAATAAATACCAATGCAAGCCATCTGGTTCCCACCTCTGAGAAATAAATCGCAGTGCAGACCTTATGGTGACTATTCGGTAAATAAATCTTAATGCAAGCCTCCTGTTTCCCACCTCTGGTAAATAAATCCCAGTGCAGGCCTCCAAGTTACCGCCTCTGGTAAATAAATCTCAGTGCGGACCTTCTGGTTACCGCCTGTAGTAAATAGATCCCAATGCAAGCCTTCTGGTTCCCGCCTTTGGTAAATAAATCTCAGCGCAGACCTTATTGTGACTATTCGGTAAATAAATCTTAATGAAAGCCTTTTGTTTCTTACTTCTGGTAAATAAATCCCAGTGCAGGCCTTCTGGTTACAGCATCTGGTAAATGAATTCCAATGCATACCTTCTGGTTACAGCATTTGGTAAATAAATTCAAGTGCATACGTTCTGGTTACCGCCTCTGGTAAATAAATCCCAGTGCAGACCTTCTGGTTATCGCATCTGGTAAATAAATCCCAGTGCAGTCCTTCTCGTTACCACCTCTGGTAAATAATCCCCAGTACACTCATACTGGTTCTCACCTCGCAAATAGCCACTAGTACAGGCCTACCGGTCTCTGCCACTGGTAAATAACCGTCAATGCAGACCTTCTGGTTCCAACCACCAATTCAGGCTTTCTCGTTCCTACTTCTGGTAAATAACATCAAAGATGACCTTATGATTCCATCCTCTGGTAAATAACACCCAGTTCAGGCCTTCTGGTTTCCGCCTATGGTAAATAACCTCCAAAGTAGGCAGGTCGTCTTGTTCTCGCCTTAGGTGAAGAAAATGTTAGATCATTAAGGGCATTGTAGTTTTCATTGGGAAGTTGGATCTATGGGAAAATCTTCCAAAATTGAACCCCAGAAACGCCACAAAGACTCACATTGACGAGTTGGCAGAAGAAAGGACGAGACAGTGATCGAGAGTTAGGATAGGACAGGAACTTTGAACTTTTCCTATGTTGAAGGCAGCATTAAGTTAGCTGTAGGCCACATTCATAAAATCTTAATTAAAAAAAATATCAAGTCCGAAGTTAACTAAACTTTTTAATGATTTTGTTGAGAGTACTTTTTGTAGGGAAATATGAATTCATTCAGAAGAGCGCACTCAATTAGGCTTACCATATTTTCAGAACGCGAACGATCCTTTGGATCTTTCAGGTCGCCCTCAGTTTTTAACGGAGCTTGCAGCTCGAAAACTTGCTAGAAGAGTATGTGATAAACCACAGAGTACTCTTAGAGAGCTGTAGGGAGATCTGGAAACAAGTTGAGTTGAAGTTAGCAAGGATACAACAATAAGTAGAACGCTGCGTCGTTATCTCTTTTCTCCTTTTCCAATAAAAACCCTACTACTTAAGAAAAGTCACTGTAAAGCTCGCTTGGCGTTTGAAAATGAGCATTTAAATAAACCGCAACGTTCTGGAAATAAATCCTTTGGACGAAAATAAAACATTTCGGTCGAAATTCAATCAATCAGCAGGGTTTGAAGAAAATGTGCAGCTTAATCACCAAATAATACGATCCCTACAGTCAAATTCGGTGGTAGATCAATCGAGGTATACGGTTGTTTTTACTCACTAGAGGTTAGGAGAATGGAGGTTGTCGAAGGAAGAATGAAGAGCGAAATGTACAGTCGAATTTTGGAAAGAAATTTGTTATCTAAGCGTTGGCTCTCGGAACTTGAAACCAGGATAGGCATTTCAACAAGACAATGAACCCAAGCCTACAGCAAAATAAACTAAGAATTGACTGAATTTAGGGTGGATTAATGTTTTGAAGTGACCAAGTCAATCTCAGACTTGAATACCATCAAAGATCTGTGGGGTGAATTGAAACTCATGGTCTAGAAAGGAGATCCGCGCAACTTATCAGATTAGGAGAAAATAAGTTCGGAGGAATGGAACAAAATCAGACCAAGGAATTGTAGAAAGATCGTAGGAGACCACTCAAAGCGCCTGCAAGCTGTAATTGACAACAAGGATTATGCAACCAAGAACTAAATCATGTTTATAAGAATATATTGTTAACTTTTGCGTTGTCAAATTTCATTATCGTCCTTATAATTTTTTTCATGTTTGCCACTTGGCTTCTCTTTTAGTCACATTGTATTTATTGCATAAATTCCACGTGTATTGTAAATTCCATTAACCTGCGCTAAACTAAAAGTATGTAAAGTTGCATTTCTAAAAATGTGTTTTAAACTTTTGCGGCCCAATATATATATATATATATATATATATATATATATATATATATATATATATATATATATATATAAAGGGAGTTCCATTAAGAGGGTTCGAAGTTAGCAGTAAATAAAACAGGGTTATTGGTGAAAATTTATTGATTTCACTATTGGATCATGTTATTTGAGTCATGGCAATTATGTGTGAAAAATAATATCGCCTAAATGTCCGCCAAGGCTTCGGCGGCACACCTCCACTCGATGGTCAAAATTTTGATGACGTCTCTGCATAGTTGCTCCTCGATCTCGCCAATATGCCTTATTATCTCATCCTTCAGCTGTTGCATTGTTGTTGGCTTGTTGGCATAGACCTTACTTTTGAGATGACCGCAAAGGAAAAAATCTAAAGGCGTTAAGTCACACGATCGTGGTGGCCAATTGACCGCGCTGTTTCGAGAGATGATGTGACCTGGGAACTTCGACATCCATAGAATTTAATTCAGGACATAAAAAGTTGGTTATCATGGCACGGTATCGCTCGCCTGTCACCGTAATAGAATTCCCAGCATCATTTTCGAAGAAATGCGGCCCAATGATTCCGCTAGCAAAAAATGCCCACCAAACAGTGACCTTTTGTGGATGCAGTGGTTTTTCAACAATCTTCCTGGGATTTTCATGAGCCCAAATGCGGTAATTGTGCATATTAACGAATCCACCAAGATGAAAATGGGCTTCATCACTAAAAATGATTTTTTGCGAAAAATCATCATCGGTTTGTCTTTGTTCGTGCACCCAATTGACGAATGTACGACGCCTCAAATGGTCAGCAGTCTTCATTTCTTGTGTCAATTGAATTTTGTAAGCGTGTAGAGAAAAATTCGATGTAACGTTGTTGTGGAGAGGTTCAATTCCTGCGTGCGATGACGAATAGAGGTGTCTGAATCTTCGGCCATATTCTCGCGCACTGAAGCAATGTTTTCAGCTGAACGGCGTAAACGAGCACGCAATGGCGTTTTCATATCTGCCACCGACCCCGTTTGTTTGAATTTAAAAACAATTTTCCCAATTGCACTCTCGGTTGGTCGATCATGTTGACCAAAAAAAATCGCGAAGTGCCCGAAATGCGTTTCTGTTTGAACGGCCATTTTCGTAATAAGCTTCGATAACTTTAACACGTTGTTCGGTTGTTAATCTTTCCATGGTTGAAATTGCCAAAGACTGAAGTTGTTAAATCTGAAAGAAAAAGAAAAAAATCTTTAGACGCTTAAACTTAACTCACATTTAAAATCGGTCCAAGTTATTGGAACACCCGTTATATATATATATATATATATATATATATATATATATATATATATATATATATATATATATATATATATATATATATATATATATATATATATATATATATATATGCAGTTAGGGTAAGGGTAATAATAAGGTCCCTTAATCCTCTAGAAAAGTATCCTGGAGTTCCTCAACTCTCTTCAGCAACGTTACCTATACGACAAGGCAACCATCCACTTACCTCAAGAAGGAAATTTCCAGAAGCCTTTTGTATAAGCTAACGTTTAACTTTAAAGGAAAAAACGGAGAAAGTTTATTTTAAAAAAATTCTATTGATGCCTTGTCCTATGGGGGAATATGGCTTTTCCCTTTTGATGTATATTATAGATTCACTCATCACGTGTATTATTTCTGTTTTATACTAACAGGTCTTTCTATTATTCATTTTGAGGGCCAAGATGATCAAAAGAACTAGAATATCATCAGGTCACAGTGTCTTTGGCTCCCCACTTCCAGAACTTTCTCATTATGAGCTGCCAACAAAACAACAGGTTGGAAGTTATATTCAGTATGTAAAAGACAATAAATACGAGAGGAACGAGGATGTTATTCCTGAAGTATCCGAGGCTCTTACGGAGATTTGGAAAAAGGTCAGTATTCCAGTTCAGCCGATCAAGAATGTTAAACCAAATTGCTCTACTTGGTGGAAGAAGCATCTGTGGTATCAAAACAAGGAATGAATGCCACTAAGAGGAAGAAGTTTATCTCGTGATGGGGTCAATATTTTGATATAGCCGGCTGCCAGTGTGCTGATCTCTTGGATTGCAAGTGTGAAAAGAACATGAAAGTGCCACGTCGAGAGCATGAATTTCTTATTAACCAAAGAACTGGGCGTCACATGAAAATTGGAGGAGCGGATGTAAAAACAATTCAAATGATTAAGAAAAGGAAAATCAGAGAAGAAGAAGAGTCACAAAAAGAGAAGAGGGAACAGAAAACTACAATTTCAGACGAATCCTTGGATGAAGAAATCTCATCTTCTGGCATTTCTGATGATGAATGGAAGAAAGTTTTTGCCAGAACAGAAAACAACATCATACCAATACCAACAATTGCCAAGGAAGCAAATCGGTATTAGGTGTCAAATAGAGCTGCTGCTATTAGTAGTGTAGCCTTATTCAACTATGATATTATAAATTCAGAAGACTGCTCCCATATAATTGACCATCACAAAGTCTGAAAGGCACGACAGAAGTTAAGGAGGAATTTCACCGAATCTGAATGTTTGGGAGATAAGAAATTTACTGCTTTGTTTTTTGATGGGAAGAGGGAAACAAAACTAACTAAAAAGAAGGGAACAAATGGTATGGAGCAAAGGAAATTCTCAAGATCATTATGTGCTGGTAGGAGAACTTGGTAGTCTATTTAGATCATTTAACTATTGAACGAGGAACATGTGCAGGTATTGCAGGTATGTGCAGGCATGGTCCCCACATTTTAGACACGATATTAACCTTCTCGAGTCATGCGACGGAGGGCAACAAAGATTATTCCTTTCCAGAGGCACCTTGAATATATAGATAGACTGAGGGTATTAAATATGTTCTCGTTCGAAAGGAGGTGTGTGAGAGGAGATATGATTGAGCTCTTTAAAAAAAATTCTGGGATAGATAAATTGGATATTAGCAAGTTTTTTGAGTTAGATGATGAAAATGGGACTAGAGGTCACCACTTGAAAAGGTTGGATTTAAGAAAATATTTTTTCCCCAATAGAGTGGTAGACTTCTGGAACAAATTGTCGCAGAGGTTAGTAGGTAGTCCAAATCTAAATGTATTTAAGATTAGGTTGGATGAGTTTATGGGAAGGGAAGGTTGTGATGGTTCATAAGTTTTGTATATATTAATATTGTTTGTATATATCTATAGCTGCATGATTTAGTTCTTGACAAGCCTTGATTGGTGATACCCTTGTTTCTGGATGCAATCCTCTGGATGTAGTTTTCCTGGGAGTTTGGGTGCCTTAAAAAAGAGGCCGTTTGACTCGGATGACCTATGATGAGCTCTTGTGGCTTTTGTCATCTGTTATATTATATTGTGGGGGACTTTGATTTTGTCTTCCCCTGGTGATGGTGCTTTTTGTGGGTGAGTTTTGACGGAGGCGGATGACCTTTGATAGGCCCTTGTGGCTTTTGTCATTCGTGTAATTATGTTATCTTATGTTATTGCAGACGGACTGATGAAAAGGCCTGTTGAAAATGATATTAAAGATGAAATAAAGGCAGTGGGAGCTGACATGACGGCAACTAATACTGGCTACAAGAAGCCATACGAGTGCTAGAATGTCAATTACTTCGTCCTTTGCAGTGGATCATCTGCAGCTTGCATCTAAATGAGCTTCCTTTGAGGCACCTGTGCAGGAAATATATTTGTCCAACAGAAAATGGAATTCAATGGAAAGGACGACTTGGTAAACCCTTAACCACCTGTGAAACTCTACCAGTATCACCAAAGGGCTTTCAATGTATTGCTAAAGTAGCTCCTCGTTCAGATATAGATGTGAATGAGCTTAGTCGGAACCAAACTTACCTGTACAGAATTATTAGTGCTATTAGAAGTGGTGTAATTGACGATGATCTCCTACGTATGAAACCAGGACCAATATCTCATGCAGGGTGACTCACCTATGCCAGCAGAATCTGTTGACTTTATGTAGTAACAGAAAAACCTAATAACGACTGGTATGTCCTCACAAAGTTTGCCCTGTGTTATTATGGGCCCTTCTGGTTTCACATCAAATTATCTCCGAAAATCAAGGAAGTATCTAAACATCTCCTGTAACAGATCAATCTTCTGCAAATACTCCAACCTACCAGTGAAGCAATAGCATAGCAAACAATCCAAAGGAATTCCAACTAGGCCCATCCCGAGAACGTCCTTTTGCCAATGCTGGCAGACGTTTATCATAAGAACAGGAAATTAGCTATGAACAGAATCAATAAGATCCGAGAAGTTACTGTGTATGAGGAAGATATACGTGATTCCAGGCCCCCAAACTAGATAAGACTCCTAAGAACTTAACAGATCTACTTCTTTCTGAAGAGGAGTGTAAATTTGAGTCACTACTCACAATGAATCTATCTAATGCGGATCTGCAAAATATTCTCGACGAGCCTTGTTAACTATACGTGCTAATATTAAAGAATTATTTTATAATCATCAAACTCAAAGATACAAAGTTTTTAAGGTAAGATTTATTTATTTTCAAACTTTTGTGTTATTTCGATTAAATTTTGAAGAGCTTTCCACGTAATTAAACATTTATACATAATTTATATTATATTGTAGTGCTACAGCTCCTTCTAGATAGCAATTAAGGTCTACTGTGTTTTGAAAATTTCTCATGATCTTTAATGTCGGAACAACCGTCATGAGCAACTGAAAATTCACGCGAAAACTGTACAGGGTGGTCCGAAAGTCTTGTCACCTGCTGTAAATATTGTTTTAATTTTCAATTTCAAATAGTTTGAATTCTATATTTCAGATGACCGAAAGTCTTGTCATATCCTGTTAATTTTGTTTTAATTTTCTATTCCTGATGGCTCACACGAGCTCATGCAGTTTGGAAGAAAGGCAGATTACAAGTGTCAATGAAAATGAATACACTAAAACCAGTAGTACATTTGTTTGATATTATATTGTTCCTCTATTGCTCTTATTATTTTTCGGTAGGACCACACTTAACTCTATCATCAAGGTTACAAACTCTTTTCAGAAAGGGATATTCTTTCCGGAGGTCATCAGTAAATTTGCCCTTTCGTTTAGGCATTTTACCTGGCTAACAACAAAAAATATCTCTCTCAAAGAAAAAAAACTGATTAATTTACCGTATGTGACTGCCAAACCTCACTCACTTTTACAGGAGGCTAGGCTTAAATAATCTCCGACGTTTGCATTGACAAATCAGAGTTGCCAATTGCTATTTAACTTTTTATGACGAACAAAATATACGAAATAATGAATTTTAAAAGATTAAACTCTATATTCGTCTTCTGGAATTATTAGAAAACAAAGTAGTATAGTTAGTTTAGGTCTAACTTTCTAAGATTATATTTATAAAGGTAATATTTATTTCTGGAATAAAATTTAAACCGGCTATCTCTGCAGCCACGCTTAAATTCTTATTTTATAAGCAGACAAACTGATTGCTTTAAACAATTACTCAAACTTCTTTCAATTAATGATCGAGTGACATTAATTTAAAAAAACTTTGACACTATTCAGAGCTATGTATGAACTCTTTACAAGATGCAAAACAACAAAGCACCAAATGGAACTTGATTTTAAAAAGTGGCGATTTTAAGTGGGTGAATATTTTCAAAATATTTTCATTTATGCTTTGAATTCCTAGAACATCAGCTTAATGTGAAAGGATAAATATTGTATAGTCATCTGAATGGCGAAATAAAAGAAACAGATGCACCGTAAGACTAATGAAAACTCAACTTTTCATATACTTCAACTTGTAACATAAATTGTCTAGAATTTGCTGTAAAAAAAAAACAAAAGACGACACCCAATTACTCATGTCCGCAAAGAGCCAGAACAGGTATAATTAAAATAAATAAAAATCTTTTACTAAGTTAAGAAAGTATTTTTTTAGTTTTATGTTTTATTATGTGGGTATATATAGGAATGAAATTAAAAATTATGTATATACATACATATTTATTTTTTTTTTATTATTTGTCCTAACCTAACCTTAGTCAAGATGATCCGTAGTAGCCCCTCCCTCGTTTTTTCTGGATAATATAGTGCTTTTTTATGGTTGAAATTCATTAATGAATATTAAAAGGTTCTTTTTTTTATCTTACGATTGCTCTTAAAAAGACGAAATGAAGACTCGGATGTCAAAGCATTTACTTCAATAATGAAGCCATGTTGTGGGATTTCGAACGCGGCGCTTTACACTGACCACAAATATAGACGAGAGATTAATGCATTCAAACAACTATTCGATAAAAATAAAAACGTTGGCATTTTTTAAAGGCAAACTCTATCCAAGGGCGAGATAGCTGCCTGGGTATCTCGGGTATCTCTACTGCGGATGTAAAGAAGGTACCATACGCGTTCGAGAACCTATAACTAGGCTTCGTTATTCAAATAAAAGCAATAAGGCCAATTTCTTATTTATCGTTTCAAGGCCAACTCACAATTTTTAAAAAAAAACATCTTTTAATATTCGTCAATGAATTTTAATCATAAAAACCTTATTAGAAAAGACGGAAGGGATGAGGGTAACGGCGGATCAAATGCAATATTTATAGCAGTTATCTCGGGATGACGGGGTAACTAGGTCCATCTTTTTTATCATTTTAAGAGCCCCATATAACGAATCACGCTACAACTTAATACTAGACTAGATTAAAAAAATAAATAAATGACAAATAACAGAGATAAAAAGGGAAAAAAGGCTAAGAAACAAACTAAAAAAAAACTACATCAACAGATAAAAACAAAAAAGATAAGTAAAAAAGCAACAAAGAAACGCGCTCCGGCGTCGGAGGTAGGCCCGCCTCTCCCCGGCGCAGGAGCATGCGACCTACAACAAAGAGAGTCAAATAAAGTGGAGGAGGCTCATATAGTCCGCAAGTCTGTGTACACGAACCCGTCGCGAGTACAAGGGACAAGCGGTAGCGACAGTGAATGGGACAGTGGACATGAATGTACTGAAAGGTCTGGGGTCCAACGCAGTCGTTGCAATAAGATACCGGCAAGTGCTCCATCAAATGTCGGTTTGTCATGCGAGTGTGTCCGATTCGGAGACGACAGAATGCAACCTGAAGTCATCGTGGCATTGGGGGTTAGATCATGATAACAGTCACGGCGCAATAGCATGCAACTTTAAGTTTCCCTCGGCCGTCTGCCATCTTCTTTGCCAAGCAGCCCAGAGGGTTGCCCGGATTCCTTCCATGTAATCGGTGTGAGGAATAGCGAAACGTTGGTCTGGTTACCTAGTCCTCGCAGACTCCTTGTCGACCTCATTCCCCACAATTCCTAGATGTGCCAAACAGTCTAGGGGACAACGCAGTCGTTGCAATAAGTTATAGGCGAGCGCTCTATTAAATGGAAGTGTGTCCAATTCGGAGAGGACGAAAAACAACCTGAATCCGTCACGGCATTGTCTTGGAGGTCTATGGGAAACAGTCGCGGCGCAATGGCATGCAATTTTAAGTTCCCCTCGGCCGTCTCCCATCTTCTTTGCCAAGCAGCCTGGGAGGTTACCCAGATTCCTACCATGTAATCGGTGTGAGGAAAAGCTAAACGCTGGTCTAGTCGCCCAGACAAAGCGGATTCCGTGGTGACCTCATTCCCCGCAATACCTACATGTCTAGAAACTCAGCAGAAGATAATCTTGACAGCCGCTCGACTCGCCGAAACCGTGGTGTCATGATTTGTGTCATGCTGGAACCATGCCAGTGTATACGGATGGCTCCACGTCCTAAGATGGGGTCAGTTTCCACGTCATATCTCCTCTGATTGAAGTCAGCGGGGCTCTGCCAGGCGCTGCGTCTGTATTGACGGCTGAGCTGGTTGCAATACACCGATCGGTACGGGAGATAACGCGTCGTGCCCTGTTTGGAGACCAGATTGTAGTCTATGGCGACTCACAAAGCGCCCTGAGTGCTCTAATTGTATTTGAATCTCAACGTCACTTCAACGTCAACGTCAGTATAGCCCGAGGACTATACTGAGCTCTTGAAGGAGTTTCCTAGCCCTAAGCCCTTTGGATTAGGGTATGACTGGCGTCTCTCGGCGGCATATGCACCGTCGAGATCAGCTGAGGATGCAGTGAGAGCTGTCGGAGACTGAAGAAGGCAACGGGTTCGCGCGTACAGGTGAATAATGCACTTTGCACGACGCAAAACGAGTAGCATCTCCCCAGCATCGATAAGTAGGCTCTCAATGGGAGAAGTGCGGAAGAAACTGATCGCCAGTCGAAGACCGGTGTGGTGGATCAAGTCCACTTTCCGCAATACACACTCGGCTGTGGATGCACAAAACTCACGTCCGTAGTGAAGATTTGAAGTAACATGTTATCGATAAAAAAGTAAGGCACTTGGGGGGCCCTATCAGCACCCCAAGTGATGAACGTCACAGAACAAAGATTCTCCATTGCGCGGGTACAAGAGATCCTAAGTTTGCGAATATGAGCCTCCCAAGTAAGGCGTCGATCAAATACAAGACCAAGGAATTGGTGCGAGTCCACCACTTCCAGGCGTACCCCATTAAGAAACAAGTCTGTGTCAGGGTGGAGCCGTGGATGGCAGCAGAAATGCACCACCTTAGTCTTGGCCAAGGAAAACCGAAACCTGTGCGCTTTGGCATAGCAAGAGATGCGGTTCAATGACTGTTCGAGTCGACGCTCCAGAGTTGACATCTGGGCCGCGCCAAAAGAGATGGAAATGTCGTCCACGTAGAGCAGTGCTCGGGGAACAAGGGGAAATTACTCCAAATGGGGTCCCTTAGAAAAATTGGGGGTTAATGGATGTGCTATAGATGTGGGAAACGAATATGAAAGTTGGAAAAAGGAATGTATCGAGGAGCCTTTCTTCTATTTTTCGGTAAAATCTGGCAACATTTCTCCTAATTAAGTGGCATTTTGCCATCTTGTAAACATGCCTCCTTCAGAGTAGTTGATGAATTAGTAGAGTTGATCAAGTGATATAATAATTATTTATAGAAGGTGAGTTATGATATAATCTATAATATTTACGTTTCTGTATAGACTTTTGTGATTAAAATTCAACAAAAGTTAAATATATAAATATAAGATTAGTTTAGACTTAAGGATATTTTAGTTTATTTGTAAGGGGCCCAATTGTCCTATGAGCTGTTTAGTTGCCATTTCTCACTTTTTTAGGGGTAACTATTATATTTTTCATTTATTTATTTATTTTTATTTTAATGAATTATTTTATATTAAAAGTAAGTTTTTTAACGAGTTTAACTCTATTTAAGAAGATTTCATGCATCCCCTACAGATTTAATGCTTACTCTTTTTAAGTCTTATTGTTTGAATTTTTATGGTTGTGAGTTGTGGTTTGATTTTATGTTATGTTATTTTAAAGTTTTAATTTAAACTCTTAAATTCGTCACTAAATAATTTTTTATTTTTCAAAAATTTAAGTCAAAAGGCCTTAAAAAAGTGATAGATTTGTCTTTCATTTTCAGATGGCATCAGCAAGGAAAAGGACATATCAGGCAGAGTTCCTTAATTATGGCTTCACAGAAATAGAGGACAAAGGACAAATGAAACCTCAATGTGTCGTCTCTATGAAAGTACTGACTGCCGAGTCTTTCAAAAAGAATCAACTGAAGAAACACTTGGACAAGTTGCCCGCCAGGACGAGAGCCTCAGGCGTACTTCAAAACAGAACAGAACCTAGCTCTAGCTCGACCAAATTCAGCGGCAGTGAAATCGTTCGGGCGGCGCTTATAGAACATCTAAGCATAACGCTTCTGCTTGAGGGCCGTCTCGCACTTGACAGACCACTACGGAACCAGTCGGCGTGCAAAACCGTCAGGGGATCTAGGAATAGTAGTCAAGCCCATGGCGATGAGGTTGCCAGAGAAGAACTCAACGGTCTCGTCCACCGACCTAACAAGCTGGACTGGGACAGAGAAATCACTCATTCCTGAAATGCAGACCATCCGCACCCCGGCTGCGCCCCCCTCCCCAATCAGGCTGTACATCCGGAGAGCAATATGAAAAGATCAAGAAGGAAAGGGTAGTGGTTCCCAGGCAGTGATGCGCAAACTCATCCACATTAGGACACCTATCTCAAGCTCGTTGATCAGTACGGCAAGGACCTGACAATTGTAATTTAATCGAGTAGTCACCTAAGAGGTGGTGTCTACCGGTTAAATACACGAGCAAGAGTCAGGAATAGGGCAACCGTGTCACGATACGGCGGAACTTCCGCGTATCGAAGTCGGGGGATGGTGGAATATATCCAGAAAGATAGGTATACCTCCTATCGAGGCGCAGCTTCACTGTTACCGGCTGAAAGGAGGAATTCAAAACAAAGAGAAGAAGTTGTAAATGGTGCATCCTCCTGCCAAGTCCACATTCCGTGGTGGTGGGATCGCAAAACACATACCTCAAAACGGTGGGCAGGGGTACTCGTCCAGCTTGGTCTCCTGCAAAAAGATAGCTAACAGGTAACGGGAGTAGACGAGCCTCAGCAGCTCCTTTCATTTGGCCCTGAGTCCGCCGCAATTCCATTAAAAGAATATACCCTCCAGGCCTAGTTCGGAAGAGACGCGGGGGCCCTCTTCGAAGAGCGAACTCTCACGGGAATGGGCAGTACGCTTCCCGGAGGCAGAACTTTGGGCGATGTAGGTAGGACAATGCCCTGAAAGCGCTGTCGCCTTCGAGGACTTATCGGGGGATGTTGGACATGTAAGTCTTTTTCTCCCTTCGCCTCCAAACTTTGGGCAGGTACGGAGGCTTCGAGGGCGGAAGTCCCTGCTTTGGAGGACCCACCGTCTTCAAGCCATCTAGCCTATACAATCCGTAACCAGAATGGCCAGGATTTCCTTCTCCAGGAAATATGCTCACATTGCTTCAATGAGGTGGGATGCGGCTCTACACAATTAACACACTTGGCCACACACGATTTAGACTTAATGTGCGCGGCCTTGAAGCAACTTACACAGACTTCGGGTAATCCCGTCTTTGCACGTCTACAGGAGTGATTAGTATGGACGAAGCGGCGGCAGTAGTAGCACCTCCGCGGCAGTTGCACAAATGCCTTCACGTAGTAGCGATACCACCTGCACGCACGGACTCAGGAAGCCTGTGTCAGCCGAACGTGACGAAGAGAGAAGAGTGTAGGGGGTGGGTCTCGAGACCACCCTGTTTTCGCATCGCACGTTCGAACTTGACCGCTATTTGGCCGACCAGCTCTAGGATGTTGTCATATATGGAGTACTCCGCGAGTTCCCTCGCGTAAACCACTTGTTTCACGAAGTTCATAGTATAGTGCGGCGTCACACTCACTGGGGTGCAATAAAGTGACAGAAGGGCACTGATCATGGCCACCTTGGAGGAATCGGTGCATTCGGCAGAAAGCTCCCGTCCGAGAAACGGGTCATCTTCGGCTCTCTACTAACCATGCTAGATTGTGCTCTCCTCTGATGGAATATGTTGGCTTGGCCAACATGCTGCCATAAGTGGAGCAAATGACCAGAAAGCGTTTGAAGCCAGCGTGCTCGAAAACGCCAGGGAGTCTCTCAATGAGGCTCCGCTCGGCGCATCTACCTCTTTTGTCTGAGTATGGGCCTCCCCAACCGAAGAAGCATCGGGGCCGGACGTGCCTATCTTGTCCTGGTCGCTTGCCTAAACGGCAGCGGACCCATCCGTCACCTCAGCTCTCGCACAGGGAGAAGGACACTTAGTCTTCTTATTCTTTTTACTTTTTTTTAGGATATTAGGATGAGGAATATACCCGCTTCTATCCACACCGGAAGGAAGCCTGAAGAAGGTCTTGGCTGTTAACAGGACACCAGTCTGGGAAAGAGATCTTTCCTCTCCTTGTGAGTCCTCGGGGGCCCGAGCTTTCTTAGAAGCTTGCACAGGGGCTGAATCAGGTTTGGTGCTTGGCACCGAGCCTGGATTCAACCACCTGAAGGATCCTGCAGTCTGGGGCTGGATCACTTTGTGACTATGTTCATCTCAGGGAGGGGCACTATGTAGCCAGCCTCCCACCCAGGACATCACAGATCACATTCGAGGTATCTTTTGTCTTGTCTATAGCCGGCGAACTGAGATCCTTCGGGCAAGAGAGGTGGGGGGGGGGACTCAGGTACGCTGGCGCCCTGTAGCCTAAGAATACATGAATGCAGGACGTTAGGGGACACAGATCGACGGGCCTTGCTATCCCTTGCCCCGCTAAGGCAGTTGGCTCTATTGTGCCGCTCACACTGGGAGCGGTCGACTTTCTGTCGCCTGTGTGCTCTCTTAGCAGTCCCCTGTGAAAGTAAAGGAGAGACTGATGCTAGAAAAGCGATGGAGTCACCGAAGAGCAGCTCCAGAGAAAGGAATGAGGTGATGGGGGGGGGGAGTTCACCGCATTTGTAGTCCTAGGAGAAGAGTAAGCCTCCTCTCCGTAATAAGAAGATTGGAGGAGCCCCTGACAAAACACAGGGGAGGGGGTTCTTTTTCTCTTGTGGAACTGCCAATGAGCGGCTCCGACGATGTTAAAGGGGTGAAATGGGTTTTTGTTTTGGAGTCATCCATGGTCATAAGTAATATTTCACCACCCCTGTCTATGACGGCCAACGCTGACACCAAGAAGCGAACGGCACTACTGGGAGCCTTTGATTGGGTACGGTTGCTATCACTGGGCGGAGTGGTATACGCTTTCCCCGTCACTCCTTGGGAAAACCCGGACCAAATGCTCCACGCACCGTGGTAGGCAGGTTGAGATTGCGGATCTAGCTTGGTTACTGGCTTCTGAGCGGTTAAAGTTAATATGCCTAACATGTTCTCGTTGGAATGTTTAGTTCCGTGGTGCAGGTGAGCGCCAGGTCGTGATCGAGGAGGTCCATGGGCAGGAGAAGAAGGGGCTAACAAAAAGGGTTGAGAAAAGGTGACGACACAAAAGCAGGGGCACAAGAGGTGAGAGTTGGTACAGGAGACGGAGATTAGGGGTCAGCAAAGAAGGGAAGAGAGGCTAAGCTAGGGCCTCTCTTCAGCACCGCAGCCAGAGAAATAAATCGCCGTGCCCGTTACGGGGCACACGAAAATAGGGCAGCATCAAGAGGGTTTCTGCTCTCTTGCCCCTTTCCTATGATAGACAAGGCGCTTTGAAAAGTCGGGACCCTCCAAATGAAGTGGGACCTCCGACCCCAAACCAACCCCATCCGTGTAAAGTTTCGAGACAGGATGAGAGAAAGATTCGTACGCTGAACCAACCTCCTCCAGTAAGCACTCGAAAGAATCAATGAGTTGAGCGTTTTCTACGCGAACAGCTCACTGAGTTCTGTCTCCAGAATGGTGACTCACAAAGCTCACTTGGTGACTTCCATGTATTGAAATCTCCGCAATATCTGGTGGTTTGCAGTTCTCATGGCACTGCGGCCTCCACGAGACGGTAGCTGGTCGAGATTTTCTTCTGCTGGGTTCCTAGACATAGGGATTGAGGGAAGTGATCACGCTGATAAGGGCACCAAACCGTTTGAGATTAAGACTGGGTGACCGGACCAGCACTTTGCTCCTCCCTACTCTTACTATATGGCAACAATCAGGTTAGCGCTTCGGAATACATGGGAAAGAAGATGGGAGACGGCGGGCAGTAATCTAATGTTCCTTGCCACTGCGTCGCGACTTTTCCCGTGAGTCTGGACTCCACAATATTTCGACGGTTTTAGGTCGTTTTTGTCGTCTTCGAATGGGGGATACTCGGAGTCTTCCCCTAAACCTACTTATCATGACTGTTTGACACCACACAATACATATGTTCTTTACCTGTTACCTGTCCCGGTACCAGGACAAATGGATCGCTACCACCTGTCCATTCTACTCGGGACTAGTTCGTGCTCTCCTGATTATAGATTAACACACTAAAACTGTGTCCAGCCGTTTCCTAAAACCGATTCTGTATTTTCGTGTTTCTTAAACCTTAGTTTTTTACCCAACTGCACATGTGCAAATCTGCACCCACACAAATGGGTGCACTAGTTATAAATGGTCGTTGGCCATTTCAAAACTAATGGCAGGCGTTAAAAACGAAACCATAGCATTTTAACGCATTTCACCGCATAAAAGGTCATTCTTAAATAAAAAAAAAAACATCTTTCCAAAACATATTAATTAAGTTTATTAGAGTAATTATCACGTTTGAGTTTATCATGTATAATTTGAATGCCGATTTAATTAGAGATTAGCCTTCATTTTAATAAATGATTTAAAAAAGATATAATTAATCCATTAATCCAATGTAACTTAATAATGTACAAAACGAACAATTTAACATATTGTTTCCAATCTGAAATCGCTAAAATATTGCTTTCCAGTTGACATAGGAAGCAGTAAATAAAAATGGCCCAAACATATTGGGGTTATTATTGACTTAACCAGTGTGTTATATTACTTTTTTTTAGTATTTACGCGCGATTTATCTAAATCTGGGATTTGTTTGTTTTGTGTTTTTGTCGGTCGGAAAACGAAATGTGGCAAAAAAAGTTTGAATCCGAATTCGTCTAAAACGGATTCAACTTCGATTTTTCCTTTCCGACTGCCAAAAAAGAAGACAATTTGGATTAATGACACAAATAAGAAATATTGGTGCTGGCAGATTTTATATCAGCTCAGTGCTGTTTAGTTGTTTGCTCTTGTGAAACTGATTTATACAACAGGGCAGGACGAACATAGGTGGGCGCGATAACGAAAAAATGTATCACGATAACCGAAAAAATCGATAACGATAACCTTATCGGCGATAACTGGCGATAAATTTATCGCCCGATAAGGTGATAACCGATAAATAGATAAATCCAAAATTATAATACAATATTGACTATTGTCTATATATAGAACGGAAGCACGGGAACATAAGGAAAAAAAATTCAAAGAACGCGTTAAACCGGTAGTGCTTCGGCTCAACACCTCGTGACCTCTCGTCCGACAGCTAGTTCCCAGCTCGGACCTACCTATTTCTGCCTCCAAGGCACGCGCGGCTCGCCCCTGTGCTAAACTGGAACCAAAAACTAAAATTATCGATTATCGCTAGTTTGGAACCAAAAGTATCAGCGATACCGATGAATCGATAAGGCAGACAAAAAGTATCGGATAACCGATAACCCGATATCGTTATCGCGATAACGCCCACCTATGAGCACGAACCATTTAAATAAAATATGTAAAAAATAACCCTCGTTAAAATAATTCCTAGCCCTAATCTTCTGCCTCTTTCTATATAACAACGCGTCGTCGATTAGTGAATTGTGGCTGAAATTAGAATACTACACCCCCGAATTTCTAGAGTATGGTTAAGGTTGGTGCGAACCTATTATACGGTCTGAAAATATATTTTACACCCAAAACAATTGATCAAGAGTGGTTAACGCGCTTGCCCGGCAATCATTGGGTCGGCAGTTCGAATCTCCATCCGGAGTCTTTTTAAAGCTGACACTATTTATTAGGGATGTTACCACCGTGGCTGGGCATCACGGTGGGGACGGGTAGGTGGAGCTTGTAGCCATGACGACAGGCAGTCCACCTAAGAGAAGGATAACTCTGATTTCAAAACCCAATGATGAACCGGGTCTCAAAGTCTGAACAGCCTCCTACCCGGGTTTCTACTGTGAATAACTGAATAAAATAATAACCCATATTACAAATTTTGTTTTAAAACCTATGTTCCTAACCTTTTCAGTTATTTGGCTCACTAAAATAGATACTCTCTATGGCCTGTATCAATCAATATTTACTTATTACAATTAATAGGTAATGTAAAGGCGCCAGTAGCTAAAGGAACACAGTAAAACGAGGATATGGAGATGTTAAATAAATTCACTTAAGTACCGTTTATACACAAAACTAAAAGAGATTCTTATCTGCAATTACCGCAATCTATTTCATATACAACACAGTAGAGCGACTGAAATTGCTCGGTTGTTAACAATTGAGGTAGCTGTGGTTGTTACACTTAATGCACAACGCGGTTCATCTTCTACTTGGAGCCGATTCGGCTGTTTTGGTTTGGTGTTCAGCAGCGTTGAAAACTTCGACTCACAGAGATATGTAGAGCAAAATGGTAGAAGCACCTACATTTCTACCATAAAATCATTCAAGTTCTCTTCATAAGCGGTTTTGTCAAATGAATAATTTAGAAGTTCCAAGAATTCATAAAGTTCTCTACACAAATGTTAACAGAAAAGTGTTCTCTACCAATTTTCAATTAATGGTCAACTAAACCAGGACAATAGTGACATTCCGTCTCTAGTGACACATATGTTCTATGTGTTACTTTCCACTTCTGTCTTGCACTTCAGACAGTTTGTCTAACATAGCCACGTTCTCTGTGTTCAGTTTCATGCGCCAGTTTTGGAGCTTCGAGACAATCCTTTGAAATTTTCTTGAAATATTATAGTATTCGAAGACTTTCCTTATAGCTTAAGGTTGAGCTGTTTCTGATGTTCAAAAATATCAATATGTCAGCCGTTCGTATCACAGTTCTTGTTCGTAATGCTGCAAAAAGTCATGTTTCCCTTCATTGAACGCCCAAGAAATGTTTCAATTCTGGCTAAGTTTAAAGAAACGACTGAGAACATATCCTTTTGAAAGTCCTCCACCTAGGCGACTGGATGTGCCTTTTTTCTTCTTTATCGGCCCTCTGTTGTTTCTTTGGGGGGTTCTTTGTTGTTGTTGTTTCCCTGCGTGGGTTTGGATCCCATCCTCGTCACCAATGTAGTATATCTATTATCAGTTAGGTTATAACAACTATTTAGAACACTCACCGAGGATGACATGGCGCATCAGATGTGGTAGTAATTGACACAATAAGTTATTAGTAAGGGTTAGTAAATAGAATAATGTAATATGTAATTTAAGCTATGATAGGAAACAGTAAGGTAGAGTTGTTGTGTCTATAACTTTTTCTTAAGTAGGTCGTTATCTTGATAGAGTGGGTGACGGGCGTGGACTGACTGGTTATTTCTACAGATCCTCAAGAGGTCACTTATTATTGAAGTATCGACAACAAGACTATAGTAAACCGCAATAATAGATCACGTCATTACAGCTTTGTAGATTTCTTTTTCGGTTTATTTTGCATAAATTCTAATCTAGCCTAAGGATCGGCTAGTTAGTAATTCCGGCGGCTATGACCTTAATGGCAGTCATCAGTCTAGACCCCTTTAAAATATTCTTTTGAGAGGCACCGTACAGCAGTGTAGAACAGCAATGTTTAATATTCAGCATCCACAGTTTTGAACAGTTCTGTAAACAATTGGGTCTTAAGGCCCCCTTTTATGCCTTAATGGGAAAAAAAAATCTTAATTACTATTTCTAAGATGTTCTTTAACGGCATGGGAGCCTATTGCAAACCATGGTGTAACGATGAATCATAGAATAGGTTCATTTTGCTTGTGACGTCAAGTCTCTTCATCTTCGTTTGGAACTCCGATTTGGAACAAAGCATGGATGGAGCACCATCTGAATACAGACCAATTGCGTTCTTCCACTAAATTCCTATTACGTCGAAGTACTGCATTATTTATTCCATGTGGTCTACAGCTGTTGTTGTCGAGTCCAAAGTAGTGCAAAACAAGAACTCCTCCTTTATATCATTTCTTTTGACATTACCAACAAATGACAGTAGTTGGGCGCACGAACTTATATCAGTCGATTCGTCAACTAGGAAAGTAAATAACCCAAAAGGTGCCTCTTTAATTTCACTATTTTATATTATCTTACAACATGTTATGGATAAGACGTTGCACTGTATTATTCGAAAGCCTTATCGAGAACAACTTGTACACTGTTTCTTCAATCGAGGAAGGAGGGGGGGATTCTCTACAAAGAAAAATCTTGAGAACTTCCACCGTATCCAGTTTGTATCGCTTTAATTTTCTTTCATTGTGCTTGAAAAACATCATCGTATCTCGCATGTGTTCCATTTCTCAAGGTGTATATTCAAATTTGATGGCATCATAGATTCTGTAATCAAAACCTTCTGACCAGGGCCCTTGAAAGGAAAAAAATGTACTGGTGTGAGACCTTTTTTTGGCCCCCCTTATAAATTATAAATCATAAATGATTAAGAGCTTCATCAGCTTTTCAATACTATAACTAGAAAATGATATTCTTTATTTATTATAGTTTTACATTATAACCATTTACCAATGTATTAGTTAATTTCAAAATGTCTCTGGTTGATCTCAAAGAATACACATAACACAGTTGCTTTGTGAATTTCACAACTAACATTAATAGTATAGCAATTCTCACTAGCAAAGCAAATTTAATAATTCTATAACCCTAATTCCAGTAATAGAAGGACAAGAATTTAGCAAAAACTCCCTGTATTTTTACTTCTTGGCTTAATAATGAACATAAAAATAGACAAGCTCCTTTCTGCTGATGCTACTGTGGCTGGTGCCGTAAGGAACATCCTCAAGCTGACACTGAGGTTGGGAAATATACTTTCTAATGTGTACTCTGCCAAAGCATTTAACAGTTCCAATGTACTCAACTGTTTTCTACCAAAATTGTAATGTGATCCATTGTTATGTGATTCATTTCCTGAAGAAGGTCTTCACTGCTGATGTCTTTAGAATACTTCTCCGCTAGTTTAGCTGCTTTGCGCTTCAAGTCCTCTTCTGACATCTTTTGGTAGTTCAAAAGAAAGCTGAAGGTGTCAGAAATCTTTTTGGCTGCACTGAAACGAACTCTAAGCCCTCCAATAACATTATCCAATACTACATAAAATATGTGCTTTCGGAAGTGGGCTTTCTCAGAGGATTCATCTGCTTCGTTCATTTCACTCACATTTTCATCAGATGTATCCTCATCATGGAATCTTGTTCTTTTTCTGGTAGTGGTACTACGGTCCCTAAACAATTTTACTTCTATCTGCAGGCTAGATGCAACAAGCTTAGCTTCATTCCACATTGGTTTCCAACTGTCCCGGAGAGCCACTAGTTGTGAAAGCAAACTTTCTATATTTGAAACCTCCATAGCTAGATTGAAGGACTTTGTTGCAAAAGTCAATAGGGACCAGTATTATGTGTCACACGACTGATATTAGGATGAAGGTGAAGGAACTGACATAACATAGCTACATGGATTTCGTTCCTGGTTTTTGGAGTGAGATTCAGCTCTAGAAGGTCTTCCAAAGCCAACTTAACCCATGGAAGGTGAGCTACAAATAGTTTTACACTCTCAACTCGATCTGACCATCTGGTGCCAGATATGCCATGAAGCGAACAACCAATACGATTTGCCAATATTTCCCACCTTTTGGGGCTGCAATTGAATAAGGTGTATATTGTTTGTATAGTTCCAAAGTAGGTGATTGCTTCTGGAATACATTCCGCAGCATCATTGCCACATAAATTAAGTGTGTGGCAATCACAAGGAGAGAATATAGCAGTAGGGCACTGTTCTTTTATTATTGTTTGTGCATCATTGTATTTGCTTGACATGTTTGCCGCATTGTCATAACCTTGTGCCCTACAATCAGCAAGTGGAATAGCATGGTTTTCCATTGTTTCAGTAATAATTTGAGCAATATCAGATCCTGTTTTGTCACTACAATCTACAAATTTCAGAAATCGTTCCCCAATTTCAAAGTCGTGATTCATGGCGAACGAGGTAACGCAAAAGGAATGTTGTTTGCCAAACATGAGATGAATCTGGTGTGAAATATATTATCATTGCATAGTACTTTGCAGACTGCCTATCTCCCAAAACGTGCTGCTTAACAAGATCAGAAGATTCTGCAGGACATTAGAGAGGTAATGTACCTGCAGTCTTTCACCCTTTTACTGCGACTCCTCTACCTTTAGCACATGTTCCTTTAGAATGGGGTCCCAGTGGAAAGCAACTCTATCAGACCTAAAAGGTTTCCATTATTTGAGTCCCCAATGCGTTGCGAAGAACCCTGGAAAGCAAGGCCACGTTCTTCTAAGAATAGGGTAACATCAATAACTCGTTTCTAAAGGTTGTACCATTTTTCCGATTCCACTTTAATTGATGCTTCTAGAAGATTCTCAATACATTCTTGAAAATAAGGAGTAACAAGGAGTAACAAGAAAAATAAGTACCCTAGAAGACCTTACGGTCCATTCAATGGGGGTACCTTTGGACTAGCTGTCGAGCGGGCACATCCCCGCTCAATTGCTTTACGTCCTCCCTAAACGGCCACTTTTCAAGACTTTGTCTAGTCTTGTGTTGAACTGGTCAACAGAATTTCTGTTGACAACCTCCACCAGAAGTGCGTTCCAGCTACCGCAGATACTGTACCTGAAAAATTTCCCCCACAGATCGCGGTTGTAACGCTTCAGCTCAAGTTTGAAGCCGTGATTTCTTGTTCTGCTCTCATTAAGGCTGAAAATATCCCTGTAGTCAGCATTGTCGAAACCTCGAAGTATTTTGAAACTTCGATGAGCTGACCACGCAGTCTACGTCTTTCTAATTCACGCCAAGCTAGATAGCATTTCCTATGCCCATTACTCTTTTCATACTCGGGAACCATGTTACATAATTTCTGCCACTGAGCACTGGCTGGCCAGCCTTCAGCTGTAGCAAATGCAGATTTGGATGCAGTACTCAACCTGCAGCAAACACTATTCTAAAATAGCCGGCACGGAATACAATATAGTGACTCCTTATGCTGACTCCAGACAAGCCAGTCTCGGGTATGCTGCTCTGCATTAATGTTTCTGAACTTCAGTATACCTTCTGGAAATGTTTGATTGTTGCCATCTTTAGGCAGTGTTAAAGGAAAGTAAATAAGACCTCTGGTAATATAATTCTCTGTCTAATTGAAAAGGAAATTCTGCTGTGAGGAATCCAATGTAAAGCCCGGCAAGCCCAGTGCTAATTTTTTCAAATTTATCTTGAACTACTTTCATTGATTCACTACTTGTTTTAGGAATTTCTGTTGCACTGTCTGCTTGATTTTGGGAATCTACATTCTTATCTGCTCCACCAGTTCCAGGTTCTGAACTAATATCTATGGCCATCGTATTTGTACATGTTCCAGAATTTGTTTCTTTATTAGCTTCTATCTCATTTCCATATAGGCTCTCTTGTTCACGAATGTCACCTACACTTTCCCCTTCTTCCAAATTTGCAACCGCATATGTTTCCACATTATCTTGTTTTCTTTTCATACCTACTTGAAAGAGTGTCTGTAATCCTCTTCTTTCATTGCCATCACGTTTCTTTTTTCTTTCCTCTTTTGTGCTCCTGATTTATGCAGAGACAAATTTCACAAGGGCAGATTCTGAAAAAAATATATAATAAGAATTGTCAGCTTTTCCTTTTCAACATTAAAAATCAAGTTACTTATAAAAATGCAAATATTACATTACAAGTGAAAGGCCTGTGTGAAGAGTCGGGAATAGTGTTTGTAGATGTATGGAAGGGCTTTGGGGGAAATAAGGGATTATATGCAATGGATGGGCTCCATCTGAGCCGGGATGGAGTTGAGGTTTTGTGGCAGGAGTTGGATAGTGTTATTGGGTCCTTGCGGGCAGGAAACTAGGTTCTGATAGGGGTCAGGAAAATTTCGTAGCTCAGGGTGGGGCAGTGAAGGAAAGCCAGCACAGAGGAGTAGAAGGTATACAGGCTAAAAGGGGTGCCTTAGAGATAGGTGGATTGAGATGTCTTACTTACTCTCAGAATCCGAGTAGGCAAGGATATCAAAACACACACAATGGGTTCAAATATTTATATGGGTCGGGGAGGGTGTAAATAGCAAAGTGTCAATTTTGCTGATGACACTAAACTGGCAAATGTAGTCAAAGAAGTTGAGGGTAGCTTTAAAGTGCAGGGTGGCTTAAATATGGAAGTAACTGGCTTGGGCTCAGAAGTGGCAGAGGACTTTTAACCTTAATATAGTGCAAAGTTATTAACATGAGAAGATATAATAGGGAATTCAGCTACGAGATGGATAGGCATTGGCTTAATTCAGTTGAAGATGAGAAGGACTTAGGAGTAGTAGTAGATAAAGTCACTGAAGTTTTCAAAGCAGTGTAGTGAGTCAAAACATAGAGCAAATAGGGTACTAGGATACATTAAAAGGAATGTTAGCTACAAGAATAAGGAGATTATCCTTAAACTATACAACTCTTATGTCAGGCCACAATTAGAGTACTGTATACAAGCATGGTCACCACATTTTAGACATGATATCAACCTGCTAGAGTCAGTACAAAGGAGGGCAACAAAAATAATACCTTCCCTGAAGCACCTTCAATATGAAGATAGACTGAGGGTACTAAATATGTCCTCATTTGAAAGAAGATGTGCGAGGGGAGATATGATTTAGCTTTTTAAAATCTTTTGTGCGATGGATAAATTGGATTTCAGCAACTTGAATTTTTTTAAGCACAGATTAGATGAATATATGGGGAAGGGAGGGTTAACTTCTTACTTTTTGGTGTGTGGGTGCGTCTCTCGACTCATTCCTGTGGATGCAGTTTCTTTTATTGTATATTTTTGGGGACTTTGATTTTGTCTTGCCCTGATGATGATGGTTTTTGTTGTTGACCCTCTCTTGTGGACGGTTTAGATTGTATATTGCAGATGCATGATCTGACACAATCCTATGGATTGTTTAAATTGTATATTGTAGATGCATGATCTGACTTAATCCTATGGATGCATTCTATGCGTGGGTTTTGACGGATGCGGATGTCCTTTGATAGGCCCTTGTGGCTTTTGTCATCCGTGAAATTATGTTATGTTATGTTCAATTTTGAACTTTGATATTTATGGGCCCCCTACTCTTATGGGCCCTGGTGCGGCGCACCAGCTGCACCCCCACCTCTTGTGGGGCCTGCTTCTGACGCACACATTAAAATTTCCCTTCGCCAGGCAAGTAGTAATAGATGCAAATCCAAACTTTATGCATTCTTTAGAATACTTTCGCTTCCTACACGCTAAAGCCATTCTATCAGATCTAGATTAAAACTAAGCGGACATTATGTTAATAATCTTTAACTCGTTTTCTGAAAACTCAAATAAGGTAGATGCAATAGAGACAAACACGTTTTGAATATAACATTTAATAAAATGATAGGATGTTGTGTTTAACCTATGTATTTCTAACATCAGTCTGTTGTATGAGATGTTTTCACTGCACAAGGAGAATCGTCATTATTCTTCCATGAAGTAACTGAAACACACCCTTCGATATGGTACTCCCATCTCCGGCAATGTATTCCTAAATTTCCCAGAATCTTAGAAAAATATATTCTGTATTCAGGGAAATTCACTACCATAATTTTAAAGCTCAGGCTCCTCAAAAACTATACCATGGGCCATGGCTTCCTGGTTGGGATTCTCTTTGTTAAACGAACCATTCGTTAATTATTCACATTTTCTATAGTACGAGCTCTCAAACTCGTGCCTGCACAAATGCACACGGAAGCCTACATATTATAGCAGTGCATACGAAACGAATGTTTCAAAACATTCGAAAAAAACAAACAAATTGTTCCCATTACTAACGTTAGCCAAAATTAGCGATGACAATCAAGATGATGTGGTTTGAACCAAATCATTACTACGGATCTAACTTTCATGAAAACATGGCTTTTCATACTTCCCAATCCCAAACATTACATCCCAGCCTTGAGGCAGGGTTGTTTATTTTTTATATTACGAAAAGACAACCTGGCAACCCTTAATGATGATGACGTCATGCGTCTCGTAAGCTACACAAGTGTGAGGCGAGACTTGTGCAGAAGACGGATAAAATTGGAATTAAGTTTTATGTAACGGAAAGTAATCATGCAAGCCATTGCGTCCGTTCGGGAAAGAAAGGAGTATTAGACATTTATGCATGGCTTTATAACCCATTGTAAGTTGGAGAACTAAAAGGCGATTGGAAGAGTGAAACAGATATCAGTATTTTTTCCTATATTGTTCATGTATTTAAATTATGAGCCTGTTTATCCGCGCGTGCGCGAGTTTGGAGCTTATCTAGGTCACGATATTCCCCAATCCCAGTCAACGATAAAAAGCAAATTAAAGAGGAGGAATTCACACTGTAATAAATCCTAATGAAGTCTCTTCTTTGGTTGATTTTTTTTTCAAATAATGAAAACCCAATTTAAGAAAATTTTAAACCCTTTTTCCTCTTTATAATTAACTTTCATTTAAACCATGAAAAATGAGATAATTTAAAAGGGAATAAAAAGCAACCGTTTGGACTGGTTGCGACTCTCTTCCTTTGCAATGTACCCAGTGAACTCTTGCAACTCATGCATCCCCCCCCCTTGAGGCGCTATTGCCAAACTCCAACTCTTAATCATTCGATTTGGCTAATTTTCTGCTTATTTCGACTCTTGACGATGATTATATTTCGCTATAATTTCGAAGGAAGAAAGAAATAAAAGCTAAAGAATGTTTTGTTTTTTAATTTATTTTCTCCCTACCTCCTTATAAACTTAACTAATCCCCCCTCCTTATTCCTACTCTCCCTTTCTCCCTCCATTCTGTCCACCGAGGCCTCCACCCCCCTTCATATTTCACCTCCCCCTGCTCTGACATCATTCCTGCCTTCCCCAGCCAACTGTTTTTTCGTGTATCTTTCTCCCTCCCGTGCTCCTTCCTCTCCCACATGAGATGACACTGATACTGCCTCTGTTCGTACGTTCGGGCCCGCCTTTGCTTCTGCTGCGAACGAAGACACAAATCAACCGACTTTTGCCATTCTGGGGCATCTAATTATTCGGATGCATCGGCGTCTATCGCGCTTCGCGACACGAATGGAATCGCCGCCCGCCCACGTTCTTCCTTCCACTGGAGATTCGGCGCTCCAACGGCGCCTTCGCCCCTTCCTTTCTGGAGCACCCTTTCCTATGCAAAGGGCGGGGCCCAGGCTCTTGCGTACCCACTTCCCGTGAGGGCTTCTTAGGGCACTCCTCCTCCAGACTTTGCAGTATCCTTACTTGCCATAGCTACCCTTTTTTCTGTCTGTCCGTAACCCTTTATACTGGAGACTCATAACCCCGTTGCAGTGACCCACTTTACCTCAATGGGCGAAGAAGGTGGGGGGGGGGGCGCTGTGATCACTCCTATTTTAGCTTTTCATTTATTCTGTAATTGTCTGTCATTTGCATCTTCACTACTGCCTCGCTGAGCTTCATCAACTCCAGTGGTTACCTGGACGCCTGATTCACTATAACTTGTTTTGAGACGGCCCCCTAACCCTCGCGTGAGCCCTGACAGCCCCCCTTTCCAATCTTCCAGCCGAGTCCGAACCCAATGACCTCCGGGATTATCCAGCGACGGCCCTACACCAGACGACGGAATGAAAGCGGCCATAGCTCCCGCCTTGTCTCCACCATCACCGACTCCGCAGAGGTGAATGACTCCCGAGCGCCAGCGACGAGCGCGGGGAGAGGAATCTGGCCTGGCTACCGCCACCCACAAGGAGTCAAAGACCAGAAGACGGATGGAGGGTTTTCGCGTGCTCCGTAGACGGACGGGGAGAGAGGCGCAATAGCAACCAGACCATATGACGCAATGTGAGGAAAGATCTGTAAAGAAAGTGAAGCAAAAGTGAAATGTGTGAAAAATAATAGCTGCCGACCCTCATGCAGGTATTGGGCCTGCGAACGCAAAGTGCCGGGTGTTGGGGCTGGCCGTTGACGGACGGGCAGGCATCCGCCTGTTCCCGAATCCGCCAAGTGGGTGGGGGGGGGGGGATAGAATGCGTGGTTGTTATTAGAGGATCCAGCATGACGAATCAAACGCCATACGCGGTCCAGTTCATCAATTGCCACCCGAAATCATTTATTGGAAACACCAAGTCCGATTAAAATATAGTTAAGCTACATCGATTGTGGTAAGTCGCCGGATAGAATACCGATTCGCGTGGTCTTAATGGTGGCTTACATAGGAGGTAGATACCCCTTGGTTCTGATCCTACGCTAAAGTGTACCACCCCATTGATAAATAAGATGTGAATCTTAAATGAGGGCAAATCGGCTAAACCCTTACCATTTTTCTCATTTATTAGCCGTGAAAATGGAACATCGTCCACCTAACTTAAAAGTAATGAGGCAGAATTGAAAGGAAAGCAGCCATGTAGGTAGTCGATTAAACAGCCCAGGGTATGAGGGTATGGGCAATATTTCGCTAGATTTTATTAATCTGGGGTGTCACTAGAAAGCTTGTCCCAAAATGCCCCATCGGTTTATGAATTAGAAATGCTATGAGAGAGAACCGATATAAAATTTGGGAATCTTTGTTCTCTTGGAATGGACGGTTCTTCTTGCCTTGAAGGAGAGGTGGCTCGTTGGTGGTATGATTCGAGCTTCAATGTGTTTGGTGGGGACGAGGTCTGTTCCACGTGGGTCTTGGGTCTCTTTTTTCTGTTCTACCTTATCTTCGTAGATGATGTCAGTAGTAGGAGTTTGGATTGGTGGTGGCAAAACGCTGTGAGGGGGTGACCGAGATTGTGGGCGGACGATCTCTGGTGTATCCTGAGTGTCCATTTGTTCGGGGTTGGGGTCGATGTGCTTAGGGATTTGCTATGATTGTGATTTCAGGTTTACCTCTCTGCGAGGGATGGGGTTTAGCATCGAGGTATCGGGTGCAGGTGCCTCGCGATGTGGCAACTGCTTATGGGGGTGAGATAGTCGATTGTCGACTATATGCGTGGGGTAGGGGAGTTCGATATTCGAGTCCTGTGGTGTAGGCTCCTCGGGAGGGGGCGGTTGAGTTTTTGCTTTAACCCCGTGGAATGGGGGTCTGGTCACTCTGCTCATTTCAACTACAGAGGCATAAGAGTTTCTTCTGGTTCCTATAGAGGTATGTGCCTTTTCTCTGGCATCTCTAAAGTTTAGTCATTCTTTTTCACGTATGGATGCTTATTTTTCGAATTTGTAGACATTACATTTTTTGCTTGATGCTGGGTGGGGCTCTCCACAGTTTACACATTTCGTTGGGCAATTTTCGATTTGTTCAGGGTGTAGTGCATTTGCGCAGTTGATGCAGGTGGGCGCAAAGCCCTGATTCGTGCGACGACAGGTGTTTGTAGATTGCCCAAAGGTTTGGCAGTAGTAGCATCTTCTGGGGCTAGGTTTGAATTATTTAACTGTGAAGCGGCGCCATCCTAAATATATATATTTTGGTAGGATGTCTAGGTCAAATGATATGGAGTAAGTGTTTGTTGTTATCTTGCTGTTGTTAATCGTTTTATGTACTCTGTGTACTTGAGTGATAGAGTACTCGCTTAATTCTTCAATTAATTCCGCTTCTGAGTATTGGGCGAAGTCTGGTTCTATTATTACGCCTTTTCGCATGTTAAAGGAGGGATGTGCTGTTACTATTACTTTATCTTCTGCCAGTTCTTTTAATATTAAGGTTTTTCCGCTTGCTCTTTTGTTTTAACTTCGACTAGTATACTACCATCTGGTTGAGGCGAGAGAGGTGGAAATTGTGATCTGGGAAGTTGAAATAGTTTTTGGAAATCTGTACTTTGTTTGACCATGCATGTATTCATTAGGTTTTTTGTTGGCTTTCTGGTTTTATTAGGTAAAATCTTCTGAAAGATCGATCAACAAATTGTCCTGGGAGTACCTGCAGTGAGAGCAGTTTGGGCAGCGTTTTGGTGGATCGTCCTGGACCTGCTGCTTGCTGGGAGTTTGAAACTTCTGACGGACTTCTTACTGACTTTGGTCGTTTTTGCGGTGATGAGTTTGAATTTCCTGAGACCTTGCTCTTTTCTATGCAATTTTCTTCTATCTGTCCAGTTGTTTGGGGGGCGATCTTGTGGTTAAAGTTCTCCCACCAGTTTTATCCACGTCCTGTGTTCTATTCTTTCCTTGAGTTAGTAGATTCGTATCCATTTTCTTCGACGGACTGGGAATTAAGGGTGGTGGGGAAGGGGAGGGGATGCGCAGCTTAAGACTTTCTTTGCTGGTTTCATTGGGTTTTAAGAGGGATTTGTTAAAGAATTTGTTCGAACATGAACAGGAATCTACCGCCCGCGAAAGTACCCTCTTGCCAGATCCACTAAACGAGCGGACCCGAGACTCTAGAGAAAGGCCTATTGGTTGGTTTCCATTAACCCCTGAATGCCCATTGGCGCAGACAATGGGCCGGTTCTAAACGACGCAGTCGGCGTGTAGGCGCGGGCGAGGGGCCACTTACAGAGGGGGCCATGGACTTCACCGCCAGGTAACCTCAGGCTAAGCCTGGCGGACCATGCAGGATATACCTGGTGGGCCTTAACCCTTTTCCCGTCCACCCCGGCCACGGCCCAGTCCCGCGAACCGAACGCCAATTGGGAAGTTTCACCCCTTCTTGGCAGCCCCCCGAAAAAGGAAGGGGAAGGGAATGGTTTGGTAGCCGCCAATATTCCGCAGGTATTGTTGGGGGGGGATCAAGCCAGGACAGACTCCCGAAGTATATCCTGGCGGACCATGCAGGATATACCTGGTGGGCCTTACCCCTTTTCCCCTCCACTTCGGCCACGGCCCGGCCCGCGAACCGAACGTCAATTGTGAAGTTTCACCCCTTCTTGGCGGCCCCCCTAAAAAGGGAGGGGAAGAGAATGGTTTGGTAGCCGCCAATATTCCGCAGGTATTGTTGGGGGGGATCAAGCCAGGACAGACTCCCGAACTAGCACAGGCTCGAACGCGAGTAGAGAAGTCCAATCCCATCGAAACAAAGACTTTGAAGAGAGGGAGTAGTGGAGTTGGGAAAGAAATTGCCAGATAAGGCTAAAGGGTTGATAGCGGAAAGGGGAGAAGAGGCTAGGCTGGGGCCGGACGGGACGCTGAGGCCCGTCAGCACGGCGGCCAGAAAGTCAAATCGCCGCGCCCCCTACGGGGCAAGTTATTGGCTGAGACCTAGATGAATTGCCTACGATGGCTAACGAGCGACATCTGCCCGGGTTTGAAGTCAGAGTTGTCCTTCTTCTAGGTGGAATGTCAACCAAGACTATGAACTCCACCTGCCCAGCGAGGTTATACCGCCAGGCACTCGGTCGTTGGACACAATTTCTGTATAAGCAGGGGCACCACGAGCAGGTAAGGCGCCAATAATTGGGGTGCAGAGGCTAAGTAGCCCTAAAGGCTTTATATTGCGCATGCAGCCCCTAAACCTCCCATGTAATGGGAATGGTAAGGCGCCTGGACCGTCGAAGCTCCAGGTGGGCCCCCCAGCTGTCCTGGTAAACGTCAGGAAGGGGTCCATTGCTTTTAAATCGGCAGCTGGACCTCGGCACGAGCCAACTATCCAGGCCACAGGGACCCGCCCGGCCCCCTCTGGCGAGTAGGTGAGGCTCATGACTCCAGGGTCAAAGTGACCTTTAAAAAAATGTTTATATGGGATATAATAAAAACTTTTTCCCAGAAGTCGAAGACTACTGGTCTCTGAAGTGGAGCCCGATCTGGACTACGAGCGCTTTCTTGTCCTTAAATCAAACTCCAACTTACCTCTCTCCAAAGTAGATGTGTTTGATGACTATGACGACTTTGTAACAAGGTGTGGTGAGCCAAAACAAATGTGGCCTTGCAATGATGGCTGCTTGGTGGTAGAAGCAGCATCTCCCGAACAACAAAAAGATATCCTTTCGCTAAAAACACTGGCAGATGATGAACTTTTCCCTAACCTTCACCCTACCTTCAACACCTGCAAAGATGTCTTGAAGTCCAGGGAACTGATTGACTACAACCTGCAAAGATTGATCTCAAAACTAGAACAACAAAAGTGATAGATGCAGTCCGTCTACCCTGTACAATTAACGGCGTCCATTGAGGACATAACTAATTCTCTAGACTCTCTCTTTCAGAAGGTCAAGAAGGACACATCACTTGTTCTGCACGTAGGAACAAACGACTTGCTAACCACCAGATCCGAAGAACTGCTAGATAAATATAAGAAAATGATTAAATCAGTTAAAAGAAAAACAAATAATTTTATTATTTCCGGCATTCTCCCACAGAACAAATGCAGAGATAGCTTCTTCAGTAGAAGTTACTACACAAATAATTGCCTTGAGACTATCTGCAGGAATGAAGGTGTAGAATTTGTAAACTTCTGGAACGACTTTTATAATAAAAAGGAACTTTTTCTTCCAGACGGACTCCACCTCAACACTATGGGTTCAACAAGGTTGTCACGATTATTTACCGAGGCAATCATAAATTTTCAGATACTAAATAGATTTCACTCACTAAAAAAATAAATTATTATTTCCATACTAGCAACCATCAGCACCTGTCCTGTGTCCTACTTAACGCGAGAAGTCTGAGAAACAACTTCGATGACCTTGTGGCCTTAAACCAGGCCAGCAAATATTATATAAGAACTGGGAATAACACGAGGCCACCCATCCGTCACAACCTGAAGGTTTTCTATGTCAACGCTCGTAGCATTCGTAACAAATTTCCACATTTGGAGGAAAGTGCGTTAACGGATAATTATGATATAATCGGCATTACAGAATCATGGTTAAATATTGAAAACAGAGATTTCCTAGCAAAATATAATCTATCTAGATACAAATTGTTTGAAAAAAGTCGAACTAACAAAAAAGGAGACGGTGTCCTATTCTACATCAAAGAAAATCTCAACCCAATCCAATTAACAAAGCCATAAATCGCAAACATAGACACATCGTACATACTTCTTAAAAACAACCACGGGACGAAAATAGTCCTGGCTCTAATATACAGACCTCCAGCTCAGCCAACGCAAACCGACAGCGATTTCTTTGAACAAATCAGCGAAATAAGTAACGCGCACGATACCGTAATTTTGGGCGATTTTAATTTACTAGTACCAAAGTGGCGAGAACCGCTATCTGCTCATTATGGTAACGAACTCTATACTAACTTACAAGGAAGTTCACTAACTCAGTTTGTACTATGCCCACTCGCGGAAATAATATACTCGACGTAATTTTTGCAACAAAAGAAGATTTGATAGAGAATATTAATGTCGGAGAGGAATTTAGTAATAGCGACCACCGTGCAATCACATCTGGCATAAATTTCAATCGTAACTATATAATTAGTAGCAACAAAAGAGACCCAGACTTTAGAAAAGCGGAATTTTACTAAGCTCAGAACAAAGCTTAATCAAAAAGATTGGAGCAACTTGCGTGACATAAATGATATAAACGATAAATGGACATTTTTTTTTACTAGCTCGTACTTCGAGGCAGTGAAAGAATGTATTTCTTTAAAAATCGTCGCTCGCCACACGAAAATAAACCTAAATGGTGGAGTAGTGAGATAGTTAACTGTCTCCGAGACAAGAGGAATGCCTTTTTAGATCAAAAACTTCTAACGACGAGACAGAACGCGCCAAATATTCAGACTTACGACGTAAATCCAAAAGGTTAATTAAACAGAGTATAAAGTCCTTGGAATCACAAGTGGCAAATCAAAGTAGAACCAACCCGAAAGAGTTCTATAGTTACATACGACAAAAGAGAGAAACATCTAAATCTATCGGACCGCTAACTGATGAGAGTGGAAACTTTACCACGAACGATGAACAAATGAGTTGTATTTTAAACACTTTTTTACATAAATCTTCACTACAGAAGATCTTAGCTAGATCCCAACACCGATAGCTATCCAAATAGGTTACAACGAGGCGTTAAGTAGTATCACCGTTACAGAAAGAGACGTACTGAGATGCATTGAAAAGCTTAAGGTAAATAAGTCACCTGGCCCGGATATGGTCTTCCCTCGAATATTAAAAGAAGCCAAAAGTGAACTAGCCAAACCGCTGTCGTTATTGTTTAATTATTCGTTAGAGATCAGGACTATACCCGATGAGTGGAAGCTCGCTAACGTAACACCAATATTTATAAAAGGTAGTAGATCTCTACCTAGTAATTATCGCCCAGTTAGTTTAACCTCGGTCGTTTGCAAAATGTTAGAGACACTTAGACGCGACGAACTCGTTAACCACTTGGAAGTAAAGAAGCTACTTAGAGACACCCAGTACCGATTTCGGAATAAACGCTCTTGTCTAACAAATCTATTAGACTTCTTCAATGACATTTTTAATGAATACGACGAAAGTAAAGCAGTCGACATAATTTACTTAGACTTTCAAAAGGCCTTCGATAAAGTTCCACATAAACGTTTACTAACTAAATTAAAAGCGCACGGAATTGAAGGCGCGATAGCAAGGTGGATAGAAAACTGGCTAAGTAATCGTAGGCAACGCGTAGTTATAAATGAAAAATCATCTAGCTGGACAGACGTCACTAGCGGGGTACCCTAGGGGTCTCTTCTGGGACCAGTCCCTTTCTTAGTATACATTAACGACTTAGACGAAGGCGTTTCAGGCATAATATCGAAGTTTGTTGACGACACAAAAACCGCGAATTCAGTACTCACTAACGCACAGATTAATGAAATGCAGAACAACCTCAATAAATTATCGAACTGGGCGCAAACGTGGCAAATGCCTTTTAACACCGACAAATGCAAAGTGCTCCATATCGGATACCGAAATGTCAAAGCAAATTACTCACTAAATGGTACTCAACTCTTAAGCGTAGACAGAGAGACAGACCTAGGAGTAACAATATCGAGCGATCTAAAGCCCACTCAACAATGCTCAGGCATCATTAAAAAAGCGAATAAAATAATTGGATTCATTGGTAGAGCGTTCGAGTATAAGTCCAAAAATACAATACTTACTCTCTATAATTCCTTGGTCCGTCCCATTATGGAACACTGCGTCCAAACCTGGTGCCCGTACTATCAGAAAGATTTAGTGAAATTAGAACGAGTCCAACGAAGGCTCACTAAAATGACGCCAAGTCTAAGGAGCAAAACCTACGAAGAGCGACTTAGAGAACTGAATCTCTTTCCGTTAATTCACCGTAGCTTAAGAGGAGACTTAATTCAGGTCTTTGAAATTATTAAAGGCATAGGAAATATTGACCACAATAAATATTTCACTATCGACCAGTCAAATTACACGAGAGGAAACGGTTGTAAAATTATAGGTAATCATTTTAACTCTCACGAATTTAAGAGCTTCTTTTTTAACCGAATCGTGAACTTATGGAATGGGTTTCCTCGTAAAGTAATAGACTGCCACACCGTAGATACTTTCAAATGCCTTATAGATAAATAATTTGAATCAAATCCCCGACTAACAGCGTTTTTATAGCGATTAACTAACTCCCGAGCATTCAGGTGTCAGGTTAACCCAATTTTCCCTAAATAAATTTCACTTCGGGGTCTCTCCCATGTTTCCTGTACAGCTCTCTCTCTCTCTCTCTCTCTCTCTCTCTCTCTCTCTCTCTCTCTCTCTCTCTCTCTCTCTCTCTCTCTCTCTCTCTCTCTCTCTCTCTCTTCTCTCTCTCTCTCTTTCTCTCTCTCTCTATTTCTTTTTCTCTCTCTGACAAGACACTGTGTTGATAAAAATAAAAAGAAAGAGCATCTTCTAAGCCTACATGAGTAAGATAATTTTATTTTACATCTATATAAAATGTAAATACGTTTCTGTCATCTTTTTCAGAACACATAAACCCTAGATATGTACATGAATAAATACATGTAAAAATATCCTACAGAAAATTTGCATCTCCAAACGGTACTAGCAGTGTCCAATAAGTCAAAAATTTTAAAATAAGAAGGAAGTAGTAGATGGATCTAATAGATAATAAGCGTCTAAAATATAACAAATCGCATGTTAAAAAAGAAGTAAAAAAAAGAGCATGTTCTAATATAAGATTATGAAGATAAGTCATATTTTCTTTAATTTTTTGTATATATTAATGTGTTCCTGCTCTCCTGTTAAAATTTCCTACTTGCGTCTATTTTCTAACACTACCAGGTATATATTTTCACTATTCCAAGCCCGGAAACGTGAGGGAAGGGTGGGTAGGGAGAGACTTTATCTTTACTATCCTATGCCTTATCTGTTGTATTGTATATAGTTAGAATTTAGGATAAAAATAAAGGTACTTCATTGTAATGGACCAAACGGTCTCTAAAGGTAGTTACTATCTTCCTCATTATCTTTTATCTCAGGCAACCTAGTTTGGACCGCAAGGTCTGTTGGGGCCTGTTCATCTATGTAACTATAATCCTCACCTTTAACAGAACCGAAGCTCCATCAAGAATAAAAGTGGGGTACTTCAACATCCCCATCGTACCCTATGTGGAATACCCCAGAAGGTGCTTCCACTGTCAAAGATTCGGTCACTCAAGCAAAGCATGTACCCAAATGCTTATATGTGTTAACTGCAGCAAAGAATACCATTGCCCATCTTGTAATCTACCAACTTGCTGTGCAAACTGCAGTGGGAACCACAGAGCATCCGGTTAAGAATGCACCATCTTCATATACGAAAAAGAAGTCCTGGCAATCTGAAACAAAAATAAAGTAAGCTTTAAGGAAGTCCGCCAACAGGCCAAATCATTGTATATTGCACCGGGACGCAGCTTTGGTGATGCATTGAAAAGCCTAAAACCCAGTAGGCCTCAGTTTAGACCCCACCCGCCATCTAATTCACCAGTGGATCAACCCACAACCACCCAGGAGATTGCACAACCAACTGTCACAGCTAGCAGTACCGATAACCAGCCACCAACACCCAGGTATAGTCTCAAGAATACACCTAACAGCCAACCTAGAGGAGCAGAATATTGCACCCTACCTGGAACACCGAACAGCCAATCTTCAACATCCAGATCATCGCCAAGGAAAAATAAGAGACCCCTCCTGCCCTCTCCTTCATCTCAAGCACCTTGCGCGAAAATGTCACTTAGCAAGCCCCAAAGAACCCCAAGAAAATCTGACCAAGAGAGAATATACCAAGTCTCAGTTTTAGAGAGGAGGAAGCCTGATGAAAAAGATAGCATTGAAGTCGAGTACACAGTCCCGCTCATATATATACATCCGATCCCAGAAGATTTACCACCCACACCAGTGCATAATAAAAGTGGGGCACCAAACACATGTATGATGGAAGTAGTCACAAGCTCACCAAGTCCACACAAAATAAAAACTGTTGAGAAGCTGATCTCCGAACTGGTGGAGGGAGAAGCCACCATACACATCAGTAAGGAATTAGACAACCTTATGGCAAGTGCAATCTCCCCTAGCATTGGTACCATTCCTAAAACCAATCAAGGATCGAGAACCACCGATAAGACCTCTGAACACCTAGCAATGGACGCAGGAAAGAATCAAAGCATCCCTGAGGCTCATCAAGAGAGTCTGCCAGAACTTTCACCTCCTCTACCACCACCAAGGAAATCGAAGCTCCCAAGCAAAACAAGCACTGCCGCAAACCAACCATCAACCTTAAAAAGAATACTGCCGTACTCAAAATTAACTACTACCACTAAACCACCAGGAATAAAACTGAAAGAAATAAAGAAAACCGCCACCAAGGAAGACAGGCAAAAACCAAAAATAAAGCCCATCATACCCCCAACCATAGAAAACTCAAAAGACAAAAGTAAACTATTTACTTTGAAAAGACAAGGAACAAATTATCTTTCATTCATTGGAAATGTCAAGGAACCTCCTGTGGCCCGTTTTATCCAAAACTCCTTCCCACAGATGGTAGTACCACTCAATACACCACTGCAGGCAGTGGCTGTTAGGGTACATACCACCAAAAACTACACAATATGCTCTCTATACTTACCTCTTAACGATTGTGTAACAGAGGGTGAAGTGCTTAACCTCTTCTCTCAGCTTCCAACCCCATTCCTTGTCTTTGGTGACATGAATGCCAGACATCACTTGTGGGGCGATACAGCTAATAATAAATACAAGAGGAAATATGTTTTAAAAAATTGTTAGCACCTCAAACCTAAGTGTCCTCAATAATGGTAGCCCAACTTCCTTCCACGCACAAACTAATACTTATACGTGTATCGACTTATCCATCGGCTCACCCATCTGCAAAGTCAATTTTAAGTGGAATGTGAATGATGACATTAGGGGCAGTGACGATTTTCCTGTGGCCTTGGAGACATCCCTCCCTTACATTCCTCCTAAAAGTATGTTGAGATGGAACACAAGGAAGGCAGACTGGCCAAAATTCACATCTCTAACTGCTTCTTCAAGTGATATAACTGAGAGTAGTATTGATGAAACCCTTGAAGCCTTTTATAACTTACTCAATATGGCGGCCAACTTAGCAATGCTAATTAAAGGGAAGCCCATTACAAAGAACGCACTCCCATGGTGGACGGACGAGTGCACCAAGGCTGTCACCCTTTGCATGGAAGCCTGTCGACGGTACCAGAGGAACACCACCATCACCAACAAATTTGAGCGCAATAAAGCGCGAACCATACGGCAAAGAACACTCCGACAAGCAAAGAGAACCTCCATGAGAAGTTACATCTCCTCGCTTAATTATAGAACCCCCATGAGGAAAATTTGGAGTAAAGTAAAGAAATTCATGGGTAAGGACCCTGGTCCCTGTCTCCCAAATCTGACTAGAGCAGGTGACCTAATTGGGGACCTCTCAGAACCTGCACAAGTATTTGCCTAAACATTCGCCAATTACTCAGATCCAGTAAGTTACCCCAAACCATTCCAAAAACTAAGAAAGACACTGGAATCAATACACCTGGAGTTCATGAGTGAAGATGCAGCTGACAAACCATACAACAATATCCTCACCATGACTGAATTCATAGCAGCTCTGAAACAATCCCATATCACCGCGCCACACCTATGATATGATCGCGAACTTAGCCCCTACATCCCAAGACCACCTCCTTAAGATATTTAACAAAATATGGATAGAAGGAACATTCCCATCTATCTGACAAAAGTCTATTGTGCTCCCATTTAAAAAAGAAGGAAAGAGTGGCACCGAGGTAGCTGATTAGCGCCCCATCTCATTAACATCATGTCTATGCAAGCTGATGGAACGGATGGTAAATGCCAGACTTGTCTGGCTCCTGGAAAAAGATCAATTGATTACCTCAGTGCAGTCAGGTTTCAGAAAGGGCCAATCTACTACTGACCAACTAGTTCGAATGGAGACCTTCATCAGAGACAACTTCACAAGACTTCCACTCTCTCACACTGAAAAATATGTTCTTGCAACATATAAACGAAAACCATCCTATGAAACCTGTGTTCACTGATGGTTCGAAAGGCCCGGCTGGTGTTGGGGCAGGTGTCATATCACCTATGAAACTACCCTAGTCACACTCCATCCCATGCATCCAGTTTTACAGCGGAACTGACAGCGATACTTGCTGCACTTCATGAGATCTCCAGCTCACCACTTGATTTTTATGTAATCTATTGCGACTCAAGAAGTGTATTAGATTCTATAAGTTCCCTACACAACAAGCACCCACTTGTCCTCAAAATTCAGGAGTGGCTGTACTGGATGAGTACTTAGCACAAGATTACCTTCTGCTGGGTTCCTGGCCATATAGGGATAAACTCAAACGAAAAAGTGGATGAAGCCGCAAAGGAAGCAGCTGGGAGAGGGCCTGCTCCCGTTGGGGCACCAATCCCCGCTAGTGACCAGTACCCACTCGTAAAAGCATATGCCTACTCACTTTGGCAGAGTAGAAAGTGAAAGTAATTGATCCCCTACCTAAGCTTCATGGTGTAAACCATTTGTGCTTCCATGGCAAAATAAAGACCAGCCATTGAGCAGGAGAGAGAGGAGACAATATTGAGCTGGTTGAGGATTGGGCACACAAGGCTCACGCATGGGCACCTCATGTGGGGCGCCCCACCACCCATCTGTGCCTCTTGCAATGTACCGGTGACCATCCTTCACATCCTTATAGAATGCCCATCCCTCATTAACCAGAGGACAAGAGCATTCCCTTCCCTGAACAATAATCCAGCAAACTCAGCCCAGAAATCAGTTTTATCTCCAATGTCCAAAATCTTTGATCAAAAAGCACTCTTCAGGTTCCTAAAAGACATTAATGTCTTTAAAGAAATCTTGCGCAACGATGCGTAAGCAAAGAATTTTAATGAGTGCCTGTTTCACCTTTTACCGTTTTTTATGTTTAGCAAAAGGCGCAAATGTGGTATTGAGTAACATTAATTTTTAATAGTCTATTTTTATACTATCCGCACCTCTTTTAATCTTTTAATTTTAGATATTTTGACATGTCTGCCAATGGCGTTGATTTCATATGCACCATGACCCAGCTGGACTGAGCATGGTGTATGAAGAAAACTTAACCCCCCCAATGTACCTGGCTGCAAGATAGTCTTTACAGACTAAGCAGCATTGCACTGGAGTATTAATCATCACCTAATTGAATAGCGGCCCTCTCAAATCTTTTCTTCATCGACATCCATTGTATCCCACGATCTTCTCTGAATTCTTTTTAAGAGCGACCCATTTTCTTCGTCAACTCGCAGGACCTCGTATCTTTATGGAGCTTTATTTAGCGTGAAATCAGTTTTTGACTCATTACAATGCCTAGAAATGTCGGACAGTGCTATTCCTCCACTTTTCCATTGGCTAACCTGCTTTCTGAAGGATTTTCGGACCCCATCTAGTCTCACCATCCTGATGATTAATATCATCAGGATTACTTTACAATATACGTGGGGCAATCGCTCCATACATACCCTACACATTATTTTTACGTGTAGATTGGAAGTTATGTAAACGTTCTCAAGTTTTGGCGCATCGTTTCTTCAATTACACATTACATTCCTCATATTTATTTATATCTGTTTTTAGTCGCGTGGATGCGACTCGTATAAGTTACTATGTCGGTTCGTAGGTCGTTGGTCGGTCGGATGATAACCCTTTTACTTTTCAACGAGTTTATTTGCAATAACATCGTAACTATTCGGCCGATCCTAACAAAATCTTAAATCCTTATGTTATTTAACATCTTCTTTCAAATGATATAATTACCAAGGTCCTCCCAAAATTAATACAGGAATTATTAAAAGAAAACTAACTATGGGTCGGATTGCTCCACTTGTTGAAAGTTTTGAAGGTCGTAAGGTCACATGGTCATAAAGTCATAAGGTCATAAAGTCATAAGTCAGAATGATTGAGAGCACGTGACTTAGGTCTGTTGACCTTGTTATATGAAATCAAACTTGGACACTAACAGAAGCAAAGTTTAAAGAAATTCTCTATGTAATTTCATGATAAATAAACGAGTATTTTGAAGACAAAAGTAGATTTTAGTATTCTGTTCTCTAGTTTTAGACAGTACTCTAGATACGCCTTACGCTTGGCCCACTCACTCTATCCAATTTACAGCTGGCAAACGATCTTCAACTTAACAGTGATTAAATAATATCGGCGAAAGGTGGCGATATCTAACAACCCTCTTTTAAGAACTAATCGCAAAGTCATCAAATAAAGGTAAATATTTTTAGCTGGTAAACACGAGCAACCCTAGAAATGAGCAGGTGAAGATAAACTCCCCTCAGGTAATCAAGAGCGGCTGATCTTTACAACGCCATACAATTTCATATAATTGAGCAAATCTTTTGCTAAATTTAATCATTAAATATCACTTGTTTTATTTCTTTGACAGTAATGTCTTTTACTTCACATAGCACCTCTATCCTACCCGACGGCAGCAAGTAGGTCAGACATTAATCCGGCCAACTACACTTCCTCAACCATTACTCAAAGATATTTTGGTGAAGGTTATCTGCCACCCACAATCCCCTCCACCCTATTTCTTGACCATTTTTTGCCACCACGTTTTCATTCGATTTGAGATCGGGTAAATGAGAGACGAAGAGGTTCAATTTGGGGGTACTCCTCCAAACATACCGTTACCACACCCTCTTGTGTTTGAGACGGTTCTCGTGAACAAGCTGAACAATGACGGGCTCTGGAGTGAGCCAAGCTCGGAGGCAGAGAGAGAGAGAGAGATAGAAAGAAAGAAAGAGAGAGATAGAAAGAAAGAGAAAGAGAAAGAAAGAAAGACAGAAAGAGACGGAGACACAAGAGGGATAGAGAGAGACAGACACACAGAGAGACAGAGACACACAGAGACAGAGAACCAGAGAGAGAGAGATAAAGAAAGACGGAGAGAAGATAACTAATGCACTAACAATTTCGCCCAAGACTGCTACCAAAACGTTCGTCATCAGTACTTTTTCTTAACAGTTCCTCACCAATTTGAGGGTGTATTATTCAGCATGATGGCGCATCTTTTCAGAGCAAAAGCACTACTAAAGCTCTTGGCTGAAAATAACATCGAACTTTTAGGACTTTGGGAATTCACTAGATGTGAACCACAGCGAATTTGTGGTCGATAATCAAACTTGCGCTTGATACGCAGAAGCCATCCAATTATGAGCATGTGGGTGTTTATTGAGCAAAAATGGAGTAATATCAGTCAAGATACTATCATAAATTTGGTCTCCAGGATGCCAAAGTGAATTGAACCAATCCTGAAGAACCAGGGACATCATTGTAAATAATGACTTTGCGCATCAATTGACTATATTTATTAGACAGGATTGATGACTTTGTGTGACGATGAGCCTTAGCTGATTGACAATGTAGACTTTCTCGTGTCCAGGACCATATATCCCTGTCCATATTTGACCAGAAGTACCTCGCGTTAACCATCCTAAGTGATTCCTTTATTCCAGCATGATAGATAATATATAAATGTTTGAATAGACATTTTGTATGATAAAGGGACCAAAGGCAGTGGATTTTAAAATTAGATGTCACACCAAAGTTGAGTATTCCCGGGAAATGGATATGATTTCAATCTAGACCGGAGCGATTTTGTTTCATCATCTTGTTCCTGTGATGATGCTAAAGAAAGGAGGTAAAGCGAGTCTATTTGGACTGAGTTGAAATCACGAGATAGACACTCAGCAACTTCATTATCCTCGCTCGCCACAGACGCGTGATGTAGTTGATATACTCCAATATCACACTTAAGTTACATTGTGATCTGTCGGTCTTGGCATGTAACATTGACGAAAAGGCAGAAACTAATGGTTTATGGTCCGTAACTAGGCTAACATTATGACTTCCAATCGTGAGTTTAAAGTGAAGAACAGCTAAATATCCAGTCAGGAGTTCTCTGTCGTAAATAGAGTATGCTTGTGGCGTTCTTGTTAGCTTGTTGTAGGTAGATGCTACTGGCTGAGGAGACCCATTTATCATTTGGTGATAAGCAGCAGCCACTGCGAATTGAAAGCTATGTTACAAGTTGGTGAATCTCGTGCAGCATCATTCCAAACTAGCTCACGAGCTTTAGGTTTAAATCGTGCGAATCCAGTCAGAGGAGCCACAATTGCATCAAAACTCGGAATCATCCTTCGATATTACCCTACCATACCCAGAAATCGACGTCGGTCTTTGTACTCCGTTAATAGGGCATTTATTTGATTTATGTAACCTTCTTTGACGAAGAAAATAGTCTTGCAAAAGATACATGGTGGTCCGAGAACTCAATCTCCTTCTTCATGAATTCGCATTTATCCACTGAGATTTATAGATTATTTTACGTCAATATTTTTCAGACCTTATCTAGATGTTTAATATGATCATAGACATTATCGAAGAAGATTAGAATGTCGTCGATGTAGACAAAAACGAAATTTAAACCATGGAATAAGTTGTCCATTTGGCGTTGAAAGTAAAGCTCGCATTTTTAAGTCCAAAAGGCATCCATGCATGTCCACACAATCAAAGTGGAATAGATACTGCTACCTTCTCTATATCCACTTGAAGAATAAAATCCGATCTAGTCTATAAATAGACTAGATCGGATTTTATTCTTCGTATTTCAAGTGATTCAATCTGGAGAAAATCGAGGCGCCAGACTCGTGATGCTAGTAAAAATAATAGGGCTAGGCAGATGCCTCTCCTTGAATCTACCTGACCGAATGACTTAACTGCCTAAAATGTCTTTGTTCGTTTATTTATTACTCCATTGCTTAAGGGGGAGTGACCTCTTTCTTTTTCTCCTTAAGGCGTGGGGCGGAGCTGATGATCAGAAACGCATTTTTTCGTCTTTTCGTTGACCCTTAGGCGGAGTTACTAGAGGTGTGTGCATTCTCCTATCCTATCTGTACACATTTTCAGACCAGGCTGGCAAATTTAATCAAGATACGAGAGTTTATTTTTCGTTTAACAGTTTCACGAGAAATAAACCGGTCATAGCATGTATCACTCTGTATTTGCTCGGCTTCCTTAATTATCAAGCATCGGTATCTTTCCATCCCGCTGCTGCTCCTTTGTGTATATGTATGTGTGTGTGGCCGCATGGAAAACCAGTTATTTGTTTGCCTTTCCCTCGTAGCTGGACTACTGTTAGCCAGCGGCGAATTTACTCGGCCATCCTGAGTCTCGAAAACGACTCATTCAAACGAAGCTTTTAAGCCGCTCGCCTGCACTTCTCGTACGCTACACAACCCCCCTCCTAGAAGCGGAACGGGAATGAAGAAATAAAGAGAACCCATTTGGAAATGTTACCCAAGGGCTAACGCTCCCCCTCCCGTGTATGGGCACCATTGTAGATAGAGGAGAGTAGGAAAAGGGGCAACGAAAAAATAATAGCGTAGGCGAGTTGCGAACGGTTTCCTGCGTTGTTGGACCACTGTTAGCCAGCGGCGAATCCATTCGGCCATCCTGAGTCTCTGGAAAGACTCATTCAAGCGAAGCTTTTCAAGCCGCTCACCAGCACTTCTCGTACGCTACAATGGTCAACCTAGAGGGAAGCGAAAGAGGCTAGCCTACATAGATCCTTCCAGTTAGCCCGGAGTCCACAGCAATTCCATTGAAGGAAAATTTCCTCCATGTCTAGCTCGATCCTTTATCGAAGTTTATAGCAGACTACAGTGTCACCTGTACAGGTAAGACATTGAGGGCTCAAAGAATACTCGCAATGTCTGCTTGGTCAGGGTCCACCGCCTTCCAAGAAGCGGGCGACTTTTGTCCTTACCTAGAACCCTAGATAAATTACGCTGATGGAGTGTGTCCTCTGACCAGCATGCTTCCATCAGTTGACTAAATATCAGAAAGCGTTAGAAGCTAGCAAGCTAGCGGGTTCGAAGGCACATGGTAGCATCTGTATTATGGGGCTCGCCGTCATCCAGGCTTCGTTCACTTTACTATATTTTCCATTTGGGACTTACCCTGTCCACCTAACGTCGGACGTGTCATTCTTGTCCTCGTCACCTACCGATTAGGCAGAGAACCAGTCCGTCCCGGAACCCCGTCGAAAGGAGAAGTATCCCTAGGTCTCAGTCTTTTTTTTTTTCTAGTAGAAGTGAGAGGGAAATGCACCATGTCCCACCTTCGTGAAATAAACCCCGAGGGGAGGACTAACCACCATTATTCATTTTCTTCTTTGAGATGGGGAAGACCCCTGGCCTTCTTCAGAGCCCCATCGAGGTAAAAATGCCCTCTTCTCCTGAGGCTTCGGGATCCCGTGTCCCCTAGAGAGGACCCTGCCCGAGATTTGACTCTCGCATCTGGAGGGGTCTTCTTTCGCCCCACTCCGTGTCATCTGGGATCCCGACCGGGGACTTACCAGACTCGTCTCCTGGTAGAGAAACCCATGTCATGGGAGCCAACGAACCGTTCCCCATTGAGAAAGATAGGTAGGGATGCGGGCTTCCAGTAAGGCCGCAATACAATCTAATAAAGTGGGGTGCAAGCCCAGCGAACCCACTACCCCTTGTCACTCTAAGTGGTTTTCCCTTACCCATTCATCCCCACGTGGGCGGTCTATCGGGGGCCACATGGGATTATATTGTATTATACAAGGGTGGCCAAAAGTCCCCCAGCAGTTAATCAAAACCTTTTAATTCCAAGATTTATTTATGTTTAACAACTGAACGAATTCCATAAAATCATCTAAATATGAAAAATAATCAAAATTTGCTAAAACGTAAGGCCTTCTTGAGCGTTTATCTATTCTTCTCCGACTCTTTGTTTATTACTATAGTTAGAATATTTTTCCATAACAAAGATTCTCTGTTGCAGTCCGTTTGTTCATAATTATGGGCATAAAAAACCTGCAAATAAAACCAAAAATTATTTTATCATAAGACTTTGCTAATAAAAAACAAATGTTGAAATTAGCGGTGATTTCGACTCACAACATTCAATTATTAAACATTAATAACTGGAATGAATAAATAAAATTGAATATTAAGTGTTTAAGGGTTTTTTATTTACTTTCGGGTGACTTTTTGCCATCCCTGTAGAATATCATGTGATGAAGAAGAATTCGGAATTTGGCTACCATATAAATCGTTAGGAATCTTATTTTAATGATTCTAGCATGTATGTGTGTGTGTCTGTCTGTGTTAGAGGATGCCCCTTGAAGGACCACCGTGAGAAGAAGCTCCTCGAGCCCCAGAGACCATGCTCCTTGGCGTGAGAATTTTAGAATCAACGAGAGGGAAGCTGTCTCGCGTTGAGTTGCCTGACCCGGCTGTATTTACTTAAGCGGGACACACGCACATCGCACTCCCTACCCCGCGATAACGCCGAGTTCTCGCCCTATGCCTCGCAAACCTTTCCTTCCCCCGCGAACGCGCCCGTACGAGCTCAACCACATGTCCTGAGGCAAACTTTGCTGTTCGACCAAACCCCTTATATTGAAATATGTTTGCACAGACTGGCGTCGTGAATTTTATTGGGACAGTTATGCACTGGGGCTCTAACGCACCAGCCACCGAGCTATTTAACCCTGCGTCCGCCAATCCTCGAGGAGATTGAGAGTCTTCCAGTGCCTCCTTTAAGACTGTTTGTCTGGTTCCTGCGAAGTCTCGCAACCCCTGTTTGAGTCGTACCTCGTCGTTAAGATCTCACCAGCAGATCGCCGTTCGTGAAGTTTTGAACCCTGTTTAGAGGAAAGCTCATCGAGTCATCTTCTTTCCGGAGAACTGTGAGGTCCCTCTCGTCTCTCACCCCGATTCAAGACTCCCGCTCCCCGTGTCTGAGACTCCCTGCCGTGCCCCAGAACAGTCTCTCGTGTTTGAGATCACATCTCTCTGGAGCAGAGAAATCGCATTCTTCTGCAAGAACTATTAAACCCCCATCTACGAGTCCTCGTCAGAACCTTCAGTAGTGTCTCCTCGAAGACCTGTGCCGTTGGTCTTTCCCCTCCGAACAACTCTAAGCTTCAAGGTAATGCAATTGTGCTTGTAATCCCATATTTACAATCCCCACCATTCGCCGCCTGAATCCCCTTTTTAATTGACTTCCCGCTCAAACTTAAATAATACCCATGATTCGGATTAACGATAATTTTGCACACCCCACTTAGCTCTGTCACATTGTAAATTGTCCCGACCTAATTAACTATTAATTTAAAGCATTATTTGTTCCCCTTTTGTATATATATATTGCCCCTTTTTTATTTATATTAAAATTATATTGGGGGGTCTTGATCATTATATATCCTTGAACTGCAACTTGCCAAGCAAGTAGATTTTTTATTTTTTATTTTAGGAGCCCATCTGGCGACTGCCTACTTGAGCATAAGTCGCCGTACTCACCACCACAGCTTTGTACTAGCCTACTTTAGAATAAAAACAAAAACACAACAACAACAACAATAAAAAGGAAAAAAGGCAACAGCAGGAAGCAGGCTCGAGCATCGGGGGAATGTCCGCCTCCCCCCGGCGCAGGGACGTGAGACCTACATAGAAAACAACAAGAAAACCCCAACCTAGTTAAATAAAGGGGAGAAGGTCGGCCTTCCCCAAAAGTCTATAAGTTCACCAGTCAATGTGCACGAACTTGTCCTGAGTACAAGGGACAGGCGGTAGCGAACCTGCCCATCCTGGTACCAGAACGGGTAACGTGCGCGGAGATCACCCAGACTGGGACATTCAATAAGAATGTGCAGAACAGTCTGTGGGACAACGCAGTTTTCACAGTAGGGCGCTGACGAGCGCTCCATTAAATGGTGGTGGGTCCCCCGAGTGTGTGCAATTCGGAGACGACAGAAAGCAACCTGAAACCTTCGCGGCATTGGGGGGTAGGTCCATGGGAACAGTCGCGGCGCAATGGCACGCAACTTTAAGTTCCCTTCGACCGTCTCCCATCTTCTTTGCCAAGCAGCCAGAATAGCTGCCCGTATTCCTGCCATATAGTCGGTGTAAGAAAGAGCGAAACGCTGGTCCGGTCGACGAGACCTCGCAGACTCTCTGGTGCCCTCATCGGCGCGCTCCTTCCCCGCAATTCCTAAATGTCCAGGAACCTAGCAGAAGATAATCTCGACATCCGCCCGGCTCGCCAAAACCATGGCGTCACGGATATCGCGAACCATGGGATGCGGAGATTCCAATGCCCCGACAGCACTCAGGGCGCTTTGTGAGTCGCTATAGATCACACTCCAGTCTCCGAACCAGGCAGGTCACGTAATCTCCCTTTACCGAGTGCTGTATTGCCACCAACTCGGCCGTGAAGACAGATGCAGCGGCTGGAAGAGCCCCGCCGACTTCAAAGAGGGGAGACGGCGTAGAAGTCGACCCCCTCTTGGGACCTGGAGCCATCCGTATACACTGGCACGGTTCCAGCGTGACACGAGATGTGCTCCAAAAAGGTCGAATGCAGTACTCCCAGCGCTGTACAAGCTTTGGGAGCAGAGGCGTGGCGACAAATAGCCAAAGGTGGTATCATCCAGAGTGGCTTACTGGGCAGAACCAGCGGAGCCACCGGCCCGAGAGCTATACCTAGCTCTCGATCGAAGGGGGTTCCTAGCCCTAAACCCAAAGGGCTTAGGATATGACTGTCGTCACTCGGCGGCATAGGCACTATCGAAATCAGCTGCGGATGCAGTGAGAGCTGTTGGCGACTGGGGGAGGCGCCGGGCTCGCGGGTACAGGCGAATAATCACTGTGCACGGCGTAGAGCGAGTGGCATCTCTTCAGCATCGACTAGTAGTCTCTCAATGGGGTAAGGGTGGAAGGCACCAGTCGCCAGGCGAAGGGTGTGTGGTGGATCGAGTCCACCTTCCGTAATACACGCTTAACTGCAGATGCATTAAACTCGCATCCGTAGTCAAGCTTCGAACGAACAAAGAATCGATAAAAAAGTAGGGCAGTAGCCCTATCAGCACCCCAAGCGCTGAACCTTACGGAACGGACAATAATCATGGCGCGGGTACAAGAGACCCTAAGGCTGCGTATATGAGCCTCCCAGGTGAGGCGTCGGTCAAATACAAGACCAAGGAAACGGTGCGATTCAACCAATTAAAACCCTTACAGTCGAGGATTATGGTCTCCTGCAAAAAGATAGCTAACGGGGAACAGGACAAGACGAGCCTCTGCAGCTCCTCTCAGTTGGCTCGGAGACCGCGGCAATTCCAGTGAAAGAATATGCTCTCTAGACCTAGCTCGGAGGGGATGCTGGGGCCCTCTTCGAAGAGAAGACCCTCACGGGAATGGTCGTACGCTTCCTGGAGCAGAATCTGGGCAGTGTTGGCCGAACAATGCGCTGAAGGCGCTGTCGCCTTCGAAGACTTATTGGGCGAGGTTGGGATCGCCAGGCGAGTCTTTTCCTCCCTCCGCCTCGAAACCTTAGGAGGGCTCATCGGCTTCGGAGGCGGGCGCTCCTCTTTTCGAGGATCCACAGTCTCCGAAGCCACCCAGCCCACCACTAAGCATAGGCGAAGGGGCCGAAGCTCCTTTCTTGCTGTCCTCCTTTAGAGGGGAAGCTTTAGGAACCCTGGAAGATGGCCTGACGACCAACTTCAGTGGTGTTGCCTTCTGTGAGTCTAACGACTCGGTGGAGGCGCGTGGCCGTTTGGGCTTACTGGAAACGCTCACGCTGGGGGAAGGGAGGGAGCCCTGGTTTTAGCTGGGTCTAGGTGTGGACCCTTTGTGCCGCCAGCTTTACCAGGAGAGCGCCTGAGTTGAGTAGAGCCCGAAGAAGGGCTCCGAATGGGCGCGGAAATAATCGTACTCATTGGCCTGGATGGGCCAGGAGCAGAGGGTGTCTTTCTAACTATTGAGGCATAAGAGGCTCCCAGGCAGAGCCGGGCGCGCCAGGACCAAGTCCTTAGACTCGCGGAATGAGAGTCGATCCTGGGCCTGGACGGCCAGGATTTCTTTCTCAAGGAGATATACACCACATTGCTTCGAAGAAGCGGGGTGCGGCTCTTCGCAATTGACACACTTGGTCACACACGATTTATACTTATCGTGTGCGGCCTTGGAGCAACTTACACAGGTTTCGGGTAACCCCGACTTTGCACGTCGATAGGAGTCATTAGTATGACCGAAGCGGTGGCAGTAATAGCACCTTGCGGTAGTGGCACGAATGCCTTCACGTGGTAGTGATACCAACCGGTACGCACCCCTCAGGGATCTTGTCACAGTCGAAAGTGACGAAGCGTGTAGGAGTGGGTCTCAAGGCCCCTTCCTGTTTTCTCATCACACGCTTGACCTTGACAGCCCCATGGTCGGCCACCTCTAAAGTGATGTCCTCTATGGAGTAGTCCACGAGTTCCCTCGCATGAACTACTCCTTTCACGAAGTTTATGGTAGAGTGCGGAGTCTCACTCACCGGCGTGCCATCAAGTGTTTCGAAGGGCACTAATCATGGCTGCCTCGGAGGGATTCGACGCATTCGCCAAAAGGCTCCCGTCCGAGAAACGGGTCACCTTTGGCTCTCTACCAATCACACTGACTAAAGCTCTACTCTGATGGATCATGTTGCCTTTAACCAACATGCTGCTATCAGTTGAGCGAATAACAAGAAAGCGTTTGAAGCTAGCGGGCTCGAAAACGCCGGGTATCTCTGAATGATGGGCCCCGATGTAATCGAGGCTCCGCTCTGCGCACTAGCACATTTGGTCTTAGTCAGGGGCTCTGCACCCGGTAGGACAGAGGGACCGGATGTGCCGATCTTGACTTGGCGGCTTACTGAAGTGGCAGCAGACCCATCCGTCCCGGCAGCTCCTGCGGATGGAGAGATGGCCTGAGTTTTTTTATTGTTTTTTTTTCTTTTTAGGAGGGGAGGGCGGGGAATGAACCCGCTTCTCCTCTCCGCCGGAAGGAGCCCCTAGGCAGGATGGACCGGCCTCAGCAAGGTCCTTCTCCGAGATAGAGAAGGTCCTGGCGGTCGCAATGGTAACAGCCGGAGGAGGAGATCCCTTCCCTCCTTGTACTGCCTTGGAGACCCGAGCCGTTGGAGGAGGACCTTGCATAGGGGCGGACTCAAGTTCGGTGCTTGGCGCCGCGCCCAGATTCGCCCCCATGGGAGGCTCTACCGTCTGAGGCTGGGTTGCCTCAAGGACCATGTCTATCTCGGGGGGGGGACTCCATTTGGCCATCCTTCCCTCCCCCAAGGACATCACAGGTCACATTGGCAGCGGTTTCACTAGTCGAGTATGGGGAGGCAAAGGCCTTGACCCCCATTACCTTTAATATTCGAATTATTCGAGCCAGCAGGTCTTTAGAGGGAAGTGACTGATGGGGCCTGTCTTCCCTCTCCCCCCTAGGGGTGTTTGCCCTACCGAGCAACTTCAATGGGGAGCGGTTGGCTATGGGCTGCCTGCTGGCTTTCTTGGCAGTCTCCTTGGAAAATATAGGGGTGACTGCTGCTGGAAAGAGGGAGGCGCCCGAAGGCACTTCCAGACAAGGGGGTGATGGAGAGTCCCCTACACCGTAGGCAAAGGAGAGGAGTAAGCCTCCTATCTGGTTAAATAGATTTGGAGGGTCCACTGCGAGAACAAAGGGGGGGAGAGCTCTATTTTTTCAGTGGAGCTGCCCGAAGGCGGCTCCGTCGATCGTGAGGGGAAGAGGGGAAAATGTTTTTTTGTTAGATTTTCATCATCGGGCATGGGGACCCTATTCTTTCTGCGGGAAGCAAACGCTAATCACCCCTCGCAGTGGCCCGCTCTGCGAGGGGTGTGTATGGGGCTGGCAGAGCCAGGTGCCACCATTTTAGGCCACCCCTCCCACCTGGTGACCTGAGAGCCACTCGTCATGGCGGCTCCACCTTGGGCACGGCGTAAAAAAATAAATAGTGAAGTGAGAAGGTAAAGGGATGTGAGGAAGGTATGGGTGGGGATGAAGCAGGTTGTTAAAAACCCACCATCCCAAACCGGAGCTCAGGGGTTATGGAACTATCCCGATCCGGGATAGTTGGCTCAGAAGAAGGTCAGCATCTACCCTGTGAAAATAGAGGCAGACCAGAGAAAGTTGTGGGAGAGATTGTAGGGGAAGTGAGGAACTAGGGGAGAAATACAGGGTGTCTGAAAGAAGAAGAGGATAAGCTGGGGTCGGACGGGGCGCTGAGTCCCGTCAGCACGGCGGCCAGAAAGGCAAATCGCTGCGCCCCTTACGGGGCCAAGCCAGTAGATAAATCCCGGCCAATTATAAACGCACTCATCAAGGAGGTGGCCTTCCACTCCTTCAATTGCTCCAAAGTCTATCACAGACGGCCTCGTGTCGGCTATCTTCCCGTGCAAGTGTATGCGCCATAACCCTGAAAGGGTCTACACTGGCATACCTCGACAGTCTGTGTCCATCTGTACATTTAAAAAAAAATTGGGTGAAATGATTTTTTCTTCCACACCAATTTTGAATGTGTTGTGAAATTAAAAAAAAACTTTTTCACTCCCACACTTTCTTAATTTTGCGAGCGAAGCGAACAAGCGCGACAGGCCTAGCAAAAAACGCCCGTCGGCCGGATTATTGCTAGTATGAATAATTAATTTAAGTGTGATTTTTAGAAAAAAGATGAATTAAAAACACCCAGAAAAATACAATATTTGTTTTATTAACAAAAAGTTCATAGGCCTCAGAATTGGTAGAATCAAATAGCTATTAAAGCGCAATCTATTTAACTGGTGCATCTTAACAGTTCTAACGTTCAAAAGTGAAACGTGGACATAACACAAAAAGAACACAAAAACTGATGACTACTTAAAAAATAATAATGATACATATGAATAATTCAACAGATTATTCATAATGTGTATCAGGATGTCATCGTCAATCCACACAATAGAGAACAGCAAGAGAAGCCATACTTTTGCTATGTAATCAATATTCGTTTCCTAACGCCATTGCCTAGAAACGCCAAAGAACTCATATGAAGACATAAAAAATATTATGTTTCGTATTTCATGTTAATCTTGCATCTCTTTCATACGCGTTGCTATCCACCGACTTTCTTACCATTCTTTTGTTTATTTTTGCTCATTTTTGTTTCAAAAAGGATGTTTTTTTTAGTACAAGACTAACTTTATCACCTAAGCTTTGCGTATTATTCCATTTCGGTTAATTCTGCTTGTTTCGTCTGTATATTCAACTGATCCGAGAGTTTTGTCCCCTTTTTTATGGATGTGTTCATAAATATAGACCCGATGATGCTAATCTTGGAATCAAATTTACAACTAGAGAATATTGGTAACTTTATTCCCGAAGCTAACACATGACTTTCCCCCCTAATTCTAATAGGCAGGGGAAGGTACAGGATGAATCGACAAGACCGTGAAAAAAAAAACAAATTTGTATGACGATGCATTCAGATACACAGTCTGAGCATGCGAAATAATGGCTTTGTGAACGGAATTGTAATTCTTTGAAGTTTGTGTTTTGGACGAAGTTAAGAATATAGGATGGTAATTCCCTTCAGTAGTAAGGAAAATTGCAATGTACGCAATGGGGGAAAACGATTTTCTACTGCTAGGGAAGAAGGGAAAGTTAAAATACCCGATACAGTTCTTTATAAGAATATTAGATCGGTCTTTTGTATAAGGACTTGCTTAACATGGAAGAGGATCGTGCCCCAGAGATGTCCAATGCGGGAAAAAGAAGAGTATAGAGTTGTGTTTTTTTGTGTGTTTTTGGGGGGGGGTCTTTTAAATCATGAAGGGAAAATAGGATTAAATCAATAGCAAATGTGAAGAGGAAAATGTATGTACCATAGGTTTATGGAATATGCACAGCAAGCCCTTGAAAAGGTCCAGATGAAACCTACTAGAAACACATCGAGACTTCGTCGATGAGAATAACCACTAAGACAGGAGGAAATGAGCTTCTAATGAGAATAATATTAAAAACTTTGCTAATAAAAATATATTTGCGTAAAAGGAATATAAATAGAAACTTTTTATTTTCTATGCACTCGGGGGAAAAAGAAAAAGATTCCTCTTAGGTTTGTCTTCAAGAAAAGTTTATAATATCTCGCCAGAAGCAGAATTTTAACAGAAAAATGTAATATGGATGAACAAGAAATCATGAATGTAATAATAATAATAATAATAATAATAATAGAACTAGTAGCAGTAGTAGAGGTGGTGGTGGTTCGCCTACCTGCCTTTATCCAGGCAGAGCCTATTTTCGTCCGGAAATAGGAGTAACGCTTCCGTTTCTGTCAAATACACGATTATCATCTTTATGAGTATTCCTTTAACTTTATTCTAATTAATTCATTAATATACCCTATAGAAAATGAAAAGGCTACGAGTTAGCTGAGTGAAAATACTACGTGAAAATGCCGCTTCCGATTTTAGGGAAGTTAAGAAACATCGGGTGTGGTCAGGCGCTGGATGGAGTACATATTCATGTATATACATATCACCTATTCATGTTTTACAAATGTCTAATTAGCAATCACGTTAGATACATAACGTACCTTTTTCTAATGATTTTAAAGATATTCTACCCTTTAAAGACCTATGGTGCTATGTAGAACCATATAATTCAAACCACTATGACTCTAAGGGTTATTATATTTTATATGTATGGTTCTATTTGGGCATCAACGCGCTAAGGAGAACCTAGCGATCTAGATTAGATCAAACACTGAATATCTACTCACCCATTCCGCTGGGGAAAAACAGCCTTACTCCATTTTCCATTGATTTCCATTGTTTGCATGTCGAGGAGAAAGTTTGTAAATGCATAGTTAAGGTTTGGGAGGGGGAGGGGGAGCTACTCTAATCGAACACATGTTTTTCAAAACTACCATGTGCTCGCACAGTGGTTTTCAACCGGGGTGCCGCGAAAACTAACTAAGGGTGCACGAGAGTGACCAGGAAATCATTTTAAAATGTCTAAATTGCTAATAGGTCTGTCAAATATTTATAAAAAATCTAGCGACACTTGAAAGTATTTTGAAACTAGTTTCTCTGCAATGTAAACATAAAAACAAGGAAAAGAAAAAGCAAAAAGTGAATATAGAAATGAGAATTGCCCTCTTAACTATTCGTCCCAATATTAAAGAATTATATTATTATAATCAAGCTCAAATTTCCCATTAAGCTTTTAAAGGTAAGATATATTTATTTTAGAATTTGTAGGACTTATTTCTATTAAATTAGGTTAAATGTCAATCGTAGTTAATTTTGAAGTGCTTTCTACGTAATTAAGTATTTACACGTAAATTATTTTATACGGCTGCTTCTAGATGGCAATTAGGCTGCACTATCATAAAAAGGTTGAAAACCATTGTGCTAGCGTATGACCACCATCGCAGAAACTACTGTCAAATTAGGTTGAACAAATGTTTTTAAACCTAATGTTTTAGGCCTAATCTTATCTTAAGACCTAACTTGATTGAAGAATGGCCTAATCAACACAAGAATTCCCAAACATAAGCTTAAAGCCTACTTTGACTAAATGCAGCCCAAATCGGAGACAACAATCAGAGGAATTTAGATAGGGTTGCCAACCATCCTTTATTGGAAAGGACAGTCCTATATTCAGCTTTCTTGTCCTTGTGAGGAAAAGCCCTCGAAGGACTACCGTGAGAGGAAGCCCCCTCAGAAACACCCCTCTATTCTTTCAAGACCACGGGCACCAGAAGGAGAATTTTAGAAAGTTCGAGAAACAATCGGTCCCTAGCTTAATCACCCGTCACAGCTGTGTTTGCTTTGGGACGCCACACGCCCCCCCTCCCCTCCACTACGATAACGCCGTGCGCAGCCACATATCGCGACGCAAGTTTCATCGTCTGGAAAGACGCGTTATCGTAAAATGTGTTTGCTTAGACTGGCGTCGAGAATCCACTAGTGACCGAAAAGCCCTGAGGCGTCTATCGGATCAGCCACCCGGGTATTTAACACGAAGCTCACCATCTCTCGAGGAGATTGAAAGCCCGCCATCCACTCCGTTCAGACTGCCGTATGTTTCCCGTGAACCCCTGTAACCCGTCGTCATACTTCGTCGAAGATCTCGCCAACAGATCTACCTTCGTTAAGCTTTGGCCCCTGTTCAGAGGAAAACTATCGAGCCTCCTTCTTCCCGGAGAGTTGTGCGGCCCTCTCATCTTCACCACCCCTTCAAGATTCCCGTTCTTTCGAGACTGAGACTCCCTGCCGATCTGCAGAATCGTCTCGAGTTGAGATTACGTCTCTCTGGAGCAGAGAAAATCTCATTCTTCATCACGAAGTAATCCAACCCCATCTTGAGTCCTCGTCAAGACTCCCCGAAGTATCTTCTTGGAGACCTGCTTCGTTGCCCCCCCTCCTCCAATTGGGCTGCGTTTGAATGTAAAGCGATCTTGTATGGTCATCTCCAGATTACCTCGTTAATCTTCACTTAACTCATTTAACTACAATAAGTAATTTGTTCACCCCCTTTGTATATATATATATATATATATATATATATATATATATATATATATATATATATATATATATATATATATATATATATATAAATTGCCCCTTTTATTATATATATATATATATATATATATATATATATATATATATATATATATATATATATATATAAATTATATTTGGGGGTATTATCTTTATATATCCTTTGAACTGCAACTTGGCAAGCCATTAGTCTAAACCCGGTTAACCTTAAATCGCACTCTTTATTAATCGCCACAGAACATATCTCAAGCGCTTTTTGGTCAGCTGTCTGCCAGTGATTGTGTACAACTCTGAGCGCCGAGCTAGTCTACACAAGCATACCTCGAAATTTTTATATATATATATATATATATATATATATATATATATATATATGCAAAAAAGCCCACAGGGAAAATTAATACGAGGATTCCAAGTACTTTCGAACTTTATTTCGAGTTCTTTATCAAGGAATAACAAAGGTATTGTAAATTGCAATATTTATATGTATGATACAGAGGAGAGGGAACGCCCACAAAAAAGCAAAAAAACAATCAACAAAATGAATTAATATGAAATGAAAACCTTAGGAGGAGCGAAGATAGATACAATTTTTTTTTTTTTTTTTTTTTTATATAGCCCATCTGGCAACTACCCACTTGGGCATAAGTCGCCGAAAAACACGACAGCCTAGAATTAGGCTACTTTAAAGTTAAAATATGAAAACTTAACAATCAATATAAATTTGAAAAACTTAACAATCGAAGCAATCTCCGGCAGCGGGGGGAGGTCCCCCTCACCCCGGTGCAGGAGAGTGCAATCTAAAACAAAACAATAACAAAAAAAGGAACCTTAAATAAAGGGGAGAAGGCCGGCCTCCCCCAAAAAGTCAATAAGTCCACCAGTCATGGTGCACGTACTCGTCCCGAGTACAAGGGACAGGCGGTAGCGACCCCGCCCATCCCGGTACCGAGACAGGTATCGTGCGCGAAGATCACCCAGACTGGGACATTCGACAAGAATATGCCGAACAGTCTGGGGGACGACGCAGTCGTTGCAATAGGGCACATGCGAGCGCTCCACCAAGTAACGATGCGTCACACGAGTGTGTCCGATTCGAAGACGACAGAAAGCAACCTGAAGCCGCCGCGGCATTGGGGGATAGGTCCATGGGAACAGTCGCGGCGCAATGGCACGCAACTTTAAGTTCCCCTCGACCGTCTCCCATCTTCTTTGCCAAGCAGTCCGAAGAGCTGCCCGTATTCCTGCCATGTAGTCGGTGTGAGGAAGAGCGAAACGCTGGTCCGGTCGCAGAGTCCTCGCGGACTCTTTGGCGCCCTCATCGGCGCGCTCATTCCCCGCAATTCCTACATGTCCAGGAACCCAGCAGAAGATAATCTCGACATCTGCCCGGCTCGCCAAAACCGTGGCGTCACGGATTTCGCGAACCAGGGGATGCGGAGATTCCAATGCCCCGAGAGCACTCAGGGCGCTTTGTGAGTCGCTATAAATCACAATCCGGTCTCCGAACCGGGCACGTCGCGTAATCTCCCGTACCGAGTGGTGTATTGCCACCAGCTCGGCCGTGAAGACAGACGCAGCGCCTGGTAGAGCCCCGCTGACTTCAAACAGAGGGGATACGGCGTGGAAGCCGACCCCCTCTTGGGACTTGGAGCCATCCGTATACACTGGCACGGTACCAGCGTGACACGATGTGTGCTCCAAAAAGATCGAACGCAATACTCCCGGCGCAGTACAAGCTTTGGGAGCAGAGGCGTGGCGACAAATAGCCAAATGTGGTACCCTCCAGGGTGGCGTCCTGGGCAGAACCAGGGGCGCCACCGGCCCGAGAGCTATATCTACCTCTCGAAGGAGTTTCCTGGCCCTAAACCCAAAGGGCTTAGGGTATGACTGGCGTCTCTCGGCGGCATAGGCACCATCGAGATCAGCTGCGGATGCAGTGAGAGCTGTTGGCGACTGGGGGAGGCGCCGGGCTCGCGCGTACAGGCGAGTGATGCACTGCACGCGGCGCAGAGCGAGTGGCATCTCCCCAGCATCGACCAACAGGCTCTCAATGGGGGAAGTGCGGAAGGCACCGGTCGCAAGGCGAAGGCCGGTGTGGTGGATCGAATCCACCTTCCGCAATAAACGCTCGGCTGCGGATGCATAAAACTCGCATCCGTAGTCGAGCTTCGAGCGAACAAAGGATCGATAAAAAAGTAAGGCGGTAGCCCTATCAGCGCCCCAAGCGCTGAACGTCACGGAACGGAGAATGTCCATGGCGCGGGTACAAGAGACCCTAAGGCTGCGAATGTGAGCCTCCCAGGTGAGGCGTCGGTCGAATACAAGACCAAGGAAACGGTGCGACTCAACCACATCCAGGCGCACCCCATTAAGAAACAAATCTGGGTCGGGGTGAAGCCGTGGATGGCGGCAGAAGTGCACCACCTTAGTCTTGGCCAAAGAAAACCGAAACCTGTGCGCTTCGGCATAGCGAGAGACGCGGTTCAATGCCTGTTGGAGTCGGCGCTCCAGAGTTGGCATCTGGGCCGCGCCAAAAGAGATCGAAAGGTCGTCCACGTAGAGCGTAGCGAGAACATCTTCCGGCAGCACCGAGGTGATGCCGTTGATGCTCAGGGCAAAGAGTGTGACACTGAGGACACTTCCCTGCGGGACACCCTCTTCCTGCTCCTTTGGGCCGGAGAGGGCTCCCCCCACCCGTACGCGGAATCGACGATCTCGCAAAAATTCAGATATAAACATTGGGAGGCGTCCCCTCGCCCCCATCGTGTGGAGAGTCTCCATGATACCGTATCGCCATGCGGTATCATAGGCTTTCTCCAGATCAAAAAACACCGTGGCGTAGTGCTGTCTACGAAGGAAAGCCTCGCAGACGGCATTTTCCAGTCGGAGCAGAGCATCCGACGTGGAGTGGAACTTACGGAAGCCGCACTGTGCAGAAGACAGATGGCCTCCGCTGTCCAGGAAATAGGCTAATCTAACATTTACCAATTTCTCCATCAACTTGCACACGCAAGAGGTTAGAGAGATTGGGCGGAAACCGGTCGGAGTAGAGTGATCTCTCCCCGGCTTGCGAAAGGCGAGCACAGTAGCGATTCGCCAGGAGTCTGGGAGGAGACCTTCCACCCAGATCCTGTTGAACAAATCTAATAGAAAGGCCATGCCTCGCTCACCCAGGTGTCGAAGCATGGCGTACGGGACATCGTCCGGACCATGGGCGGTGTCCGCGCACGAAGCGAGAGCGGAACGCAACTCACTCACAGTAAACTTGTCGTTGAAGGGTTCTCCGCCTCTGGAGGTAAAGTCCAGCCGGCGGCCTTCCGCGACATCACGACGTGCATTGAATGCTGGCGGAGCAGCATCACGGCTAGAGAATGCGGAAAAAGCGGTCGCTAAGGATTCCGCCACGGACGCGGGGTCCGAGATTGCGGTCCCATTCTCCTGGAGAACGGGAGGGGGGTCCTGCGAGAACTTGCCCCGAATCCTTTTGACTCGCTTCCACACCTCAGCTAAAGGGGTCTTCCCGTTAAGTGAAGACACGTATGCCCGCCAAGAAGAGCGGCGGGCGTGCTTCGAAATATACCGGAACCTAGCCCTAGCCCGACGAAATTCAGCGACGGTGAAATCGTTCGGGCAGCGCTTATAGCGCATGTAGGCATAACGCTTCTGTTTGAGGGCCGTCTCACACTCGGCCGACCACCATGGGAGTGGTCGGCGTGCAAAACGGCCAGACGTCCTAGGAATAGTAGTCAGGCCCACGGCGATGAGGTTGCCGGAGAAGAACTCGACGGCCTCATCTACCGACCTAAACTCCTTGACTGAGATAGAGAATTCAGTCATTTCCTGAAATGCAGGCCACCGCGCCCGCGCCAAGCACCACCGAGGTGGTCTCTCAGGCGGCAGTTGCCCTGAAAATGATATTTGAATGGGAAAGTGATCACTACCATGGAGGTCATCGACCACCCCCCAATCAAAATCAGGCTGTGCATCCGAAGAGCACAAAGATAGGTCAAGGCAAGAAAATGAAGCGGTTCTCGGACAGTGATGCGTAAACTCATCCACGTTTAGGACACCCATCTCAAGCTCTTCGATCAGATCGGCAAGGACTTGTCCCCTGGGATTTATGGTGTAATCTCCCCAGAGAGGATGCCTGCCGTTCAGATCTCCAAGCAAGAGATAGGGCCTCGGCAACCGTGCCACGACGCGGCGAAAGTCCCCCGCGTCGAAGTCAGCTGACGGTGGAATGTACGCAGAAATGATAGTATACCTCCTATCCAGGTGCAGCTGCACAGCCACTGCCTGAAAGGAGGTATCTAAAGAGAAAGGAAGAACGGAGACATCATGCCGGGTGTAAACCGCGCATCCCCCAGCCCGGCCGTCCCGCGGTGGTTGGGTCGCAAGACCCTTATACCCCGGGAGGGCAGGCAGGGGGCACGCGCCTAGCATGGTCTCCTGCAAAAAAATAGCTAACGGGGAACGGGATGAGGCGAGCCTCCGCAGCTCCTCCCAGTTGGCCCGGAGTCCACGGCAATTCCATTGAAGGAATATGCCCTCCAGGCCTAGCTCGGAGGAGACGCGGGGGCCCTCCTCGAATTGAAGACCCTCACGGGAATGGCCGTACGCTTCCCGGGGGCAGAACCCCGGGCGCTGTTGGCCGGACAAAGCGCTGAAGGCGCTGTCGCCTTCGAGGACTTATTGGGGGAGGTTGGGCTCGCCATGCGAGTCTTTTCCTCCCTCCGCCTCGAAACTTTAGGCGGGCGTTGCGGCTTCGGAGGCGGGGGGCCCTCTTTTCGAGGAACCACCGTCTCCGAGCCACTCGCTCCACCTCGGGGCGTAGGCAAAGGGGCCGAAGCTCCTTTGTTGCTGTCCTCCTTTCGGGGAACAGCTTTAGGAACCCCGGAAGATGGCCTAGCGACCATCTTCAGGGGTGTTGCCTCCTGTGAGTCTAACGACTCGGTGGAGGCGCGTGGCCGTTTCGCTTTACGCGAAACGGTCACGCTGGGGGAAGAGGGGGGAGCCCTGGTTTTAGCCGGGGCAGGGTATGAACCCTTTTTGCCGCCAGCTTTACCAGGGGAGCGCCCAGGTTGGGTAGAGCCCACAGAAGGGCTCCGAATGGGCGCGGAAACAACCGTGCTCGTTGGCCTGGATGGGCCAGGAGCAGAGGGTGCCTTTCTAACTATTGAGGCATATGACGTCCCAGGCAGAGCCGGGCGCGCCAGGACCAAGTCCTTTGCCTCGCGGAATGAGAGTCGATCCTGGGCCTGAACGGCCAGGATTTCTTTCTCAAGGAGATATGCACCACATTGCTTCGAAGAAGCAGGGTGCGGCTCTCCGCAATTGACACACTTGGCCACACACGATTTGGACTTATCGTGTGCGACCTTGGAGCAATTTACACAGACTTCGGGTGACCCCGATTTTGCACGTCTACATGATCGATTCGTATGGCCGAAGCGGTGGCAGTAATAGCACCGCCGCGGCAGTGGCACGAATGCCTTCACGCGGTAGCGGTACCAACCGGCACGCACCGACTCAGGGAGCTTGTCACAGTCGAACGTGACGAAGAGTGTAGGGGTGGGTCTCGAGGCCCCTCCCTGTTTTCTCATCACACGTTCGACCTTGACCGCCCCATGGTCGGCCAGCTCTAGGGTGATGTCCTCAATGGAGTAGTCAACAAGTTCCCTCGCATAAACTACTCCTTTCACAAAGTTCATGGTAGAGTGCGGCGTCACACTCACCGGGGTGCCATGAAGTGTCCGAAGAGCACTTATCTTGGCCGCCTCGGCGGGATTCGCCGCATTCGCCAGAAGGCTCCCGTCCGAGAAACGGGTTACCTTCGGCTCTCTACCAATTGCACTAGCTAATCCTCTCCTCTGATGGATCATGTTGCCCTTGGACAACATGGTGCCATCAGTGGAGCGAATAACGAGGAAGCGTTTGAAGCCAGCGGGCTCGAAAACGCCAGGTAACCTCTGAATCAGGGGCCCCGATGTCATCGAGGCTCCGCCCTGTGCATTCTTGGTCTTAGCCGTAGTCATGGGCTCCGCACACGAGGGGGTAGAGGGGCCGGATGTGCCGATCTTGGCTTGGTCGCCTACCAAAGTGGTAGCAGACCCATCCGTCCCCGCAGCCCCCGCGGATGGAGAGGAGCCCCGAGTCTTCTTCGTCTTTTGAGTCTTTTTAGTCTTTTTCTTTTTAGGAGAGGAGGGCGGGGAATGAACCCGCTTTTCACCTCCGCCGGCAGAAGTCCCCAGGCCAGATGGACCAGCCTCAGCCAGGTCCCTCTCCGCAATGGAGAAGGTCCTGGTTGTCGTAGGGGCACCTGTCGGAGGAGATCCCTCCCCTCCTTCTACTGCCTCGGAGCCCTCAGCCATTTGAGGAGGACCTTGCATAGGGGCGGATTCGGGTTCGGTGCTTGGCGCCGAGCCCGAATTCCCCCCCATGGAAGGCCCTACCGTCTGGGGCTGGGTCTCCTCAAGGACCATGTCTATCACAGGAGGGGCCTCCAGTTGGCCATCCCCTCCCAGGACATCGCAGGTCCCCTTGGCAGTATTGTCACTAGTCAGGTGGTGTGGGGAGGCACAGGCCTTGACCCCAGCAAGGTTCAAAATTCTTGCCAGCAGGTCTTTTGAGGGAAGCGACCGAAGGGGCCTGGCTTCCCTCTCCCCCCTAAGGGGGTTTGCCCTACCGAGCCGCTTGCACGAGGGGCGGTCGGCAATGGGCTGCCTGCTGGCTTTCTTGGCAGTCCCCTTAGAAAGCAAAGGAGGGACTGCCGCTGGAGATAGGGAGGTGCCCGAAAGCACCTCCAGAGAAGGGGGTGAGGGGGAGTCCCCTACACCCGTAGGCGTAGGAGAGGAGTAAGCCTCCTCTCCGGTTAAAGAATTATGGAGGGTCCCTTGCGCAAGCACAAGGGGGGGGACCTCCATTTTCTCGGTGGAGCTGCCCGAGGGCGGCTCCGTAGATGTTTTTGGGGAAGTTGGGGGTTGGGGTTTTTGTTTTTTTTCATACATGGGCATGGTGACCCTCTTTTGATTACGGGACGCAATAGCTCATCACCTCTCGCAGTTGCCCGCACTGCGAGAGGTGCTTACAAGCCCGGCAGAGCCAGGCGCCGCCATTCGGGACCACCCCTCCCGCCTGGTGGCCTGGCAGTCCTTCGGCATGGCGGCTCCACCTTGGACACGGCGTAAAAAATATAGGTTGTGAAGAGGAGAGGAAAAGGGATGTGAGGAAGATGTGGGTGGGGATGAAGCAGGTTGTTAAAAAAAACCCATCCCGAACCGGAGCTGAGGGGTTAGGGAACAATGTCCCCTCCCCCCCTCAGCCCCGATCCGGGGTGGTTGGCTTGAGAAGAAGGTCAGCATTCTACCCTGTGAAATTAGAGGCTGACCAGAGAAAGTTGTGGGAGAGGTTGTATGAAAAGCGTCGAGGTAGGGGAGAAATCGGGCTATCTGAAGGAAGGAAGAGAGGCTAAGCTGGGGCCGGACGGAGCGCTGGATCCCGTCAGCACGGCGGCCAGGATGGCAAATCGCCGCGCCCCTTACGGGGAAGAAGATAGATACAAACTAAGATCATTAAATCAGGTAAATTCAAAAGACTAAAGCTTGACACGAGGATTAAAATACCGCCTAAGCAATTAGGGAGGTAGAAAAACTGAACGAGAGATTAACCTCAGAGGTCAGGATCGTAAAAACCAAAGTAGAATAAGTACAAATGTTCTAAAGACTTGACTCAAATGGAAATATATACACAGACATAAACATAAGGCTACATAGATGCACACAAAATAAAATTAAATAGTTTATTACGATTAATATACAATTTAGTCTCACATTAAAAGTTTCGACAGTACATTGTGAATATAATTAATAAAATAACCATCGAGTTTATAACTTGAATTCAAATTTGGGAATTTGCTAATAAAGGTCGATGCACTGATATTACGTAAAATTGTATCGTTATTATGATATGATTTTAGCAGAATTCCAATCACTATTGTGATTAAGATATGACATATGAACATAAAATGAGCTGCTTTCTTCGCCACGACGGTCATTATATTTATGCTGAGAAATACGCTTTTTTAAACATTTACCTGATCGGCCAAAGTAATATTTAAAGCAATCGATACATTTTACGCAATATACATTATCAATAGGGGAAAGGGCGTTCTTGAATACTAGTTTAGATACAGTATTATTATAGTTAAATACTACACAAATGCCTAGAGATTTTAAAATATGAGGGAGAAAAGCAAAGGATGGATTAAAAGGAAGTACAAGATTATTCTTGTTATTAAAAGGCACGCGAGGTACAAAACGATAAAAACACCTTTTAGCTAACTGAGGCCATTTATCAAGGAAAGGAAAAGGATAGCAAAGTTTATGGCCGATGTCAAAAATTTTGGAAACTTCAGAGTCAAAAAATTTAGGACTCACCACACGAAGGGCACGGAGAAACATTGAAATAAAAATAAAATCTTTTGACTTTAATATGGTGAGAGGATTAAAAGTGAATATAAGAAAAAGAATTAGTTGGTTTCCGATAGACAGAGAATTTGAAACCAGAAGGCGTGCGGTGTATTAAAAAATCAAGGAGAGGAATACTTCCAGTCTATTCTATTTCAAGGGTAAATTTGATGGAAGATACAAGGGAATTAAGTTTGTTCAAAAAATATTTTTCTTTTTTTTTTAACATATATATATATATATATATATATATATATATATATATATATATATATATATATATATATATATATATATATATATATATATATATATATATATATATATATATATATATATATATATATATATATATATATATATATATATATATATATATATATATATATATATATATATATATATATATATATATACATCATTATCTTTAACTGGTGTCAGGTATAGTTGAGTATTTTTGTAGTGAAAAACCCAGATTTTAATCATTATCTTATTCTTTATCTGGTGGCAGATAAGGTTGGGTTATTTTTTTTTTTAAAGAACCCTTTTTCTTTTCAAGTTACCCCCCACCCCCTAATTAAGTTGTTCAGTAACCAGTTTGCCAAATTCATTTAAGGATATAAAAAGAAAGTGGAACAAATTCTTATTTAAAAAAAAAATTGGGGGGAATGATAATTTTTGGGTGAGACCATTTTTTCGAAATTATATTTTCATTGTTTGTGTCTTTATTTTGGACGATCTTCCTTTAAACCCCCTACTAATTCCTGTGTCGAATTAAAGGCATATAATCATTGGTCACATAGAGATCAAATTTTTAATTATTTTTTTATTTTATTTTCTTTATTGCATACATTCTTTGTTTAAAAAAAATCTCCTTTAGGATTTTGACACGATCGTCAGAGCTTCATAATCTTTTCCCCAAGTTCCTTGGACGCGCTGAGCGGCCAGATAGGCATTTACACCAGCAAGATTTCCTCATTTGAGCGTTTCCGTCAACAAGGATAGATCCTTGAGTTGTCAGGCAAGGATCTAGTTGCATTTGTTCAAGAGGAAGAAAGAAATAAAAGGGTAGTAAAAAGGGAAGAAAGAAAAGCTGAAGAGAGAAGAGAAAAATAACAAAGAGAACCTGAAAAAGAACAAAGAGAAGCTGAAGAAAGAGAAAGAATTTGTTAGCATGAGCATGAGCTTAACAGGAATCATTTGGAAACCCTTTCTGTTAGCTCGAGAAACGAATCCCCCCAAACCCCTTCGGTAAAGTTGCTAGTGTTTAAGGACGGCGAGGATTTCAGCGCCTACTTAACTCACTTTGAGATAATTTTCGAAGTGAACCACTGGGATATTGAAGCCGATGGAGTCGCTCGACTACTTCCTCTCCTTAATACTCACCTTCGAGAAATTTTCATTTCGCTCCCGGCCGAGGCTACTCTCGACGACTCTTTCCTCAAGTCGGAATTATTATCGGCTGTTAATACGAGTCCAGATTACTATAGGTCAAAGTTTCACCAGGCGAGAATAATCCCCGCCAGACCTACCGTCAATTTGGATTCACCCTCGTCTAAGATCTCTCCAGCAGATCTAACTTCGTTAAGCTTTGGCCCCTGTTCAGAGGAAAGTATCGAGCCCCCTTCTTCCCGGAGAGTTGTGTGGCCCTCTCATCTTCACCACCCCTTCAAGATTCCCGTTCTTTCGAGACTGAGACTCCCTGCCGATCTTCAGAATCGTCTCGAGTTCAGATTACGTCTCTCTGGAGCAGAGAAAATCTCATTCTTCATCACGAAGTAATCTAAGCCCATCTTCGAGTCCTTGTCAGGACTACCCGAAGTATCTTCTTGGAGACTTGCTTCGTTGTTCCTCCCCCCCCCTCCTCCAATTGGGCTGCGTTTGAATGTAAAGCGATCTTGTATGGTCATCCCCGATTACCTCGTTAATCTTCACTTAACTCATTTATCTACAATAAGTAATTTGTTCACCCCTTCTGTATATATATATAAATTGCCCCTTTTATTATATATATATATTAAAATTATATTTGGGGGGGTATTGTCTTTATATATCCTTTGAAGTGCAACTTGCAAGCCATTAGTCTAAACCCAGTCAATCTTAAATCGCACTCTTTATTAATTGCCATAGAACATATCTCAAGCGCTTTTGCTTAGCTGTCAGTCCGTGCTTGTGTACGACTCTGAGCGCCGAGCTAGTCTATACAGGCATACCTCGACAGTCCTTGTCCTTTCTTTAGTTTGAAAAGGACGCCAAATGTCCTTTATTTTGAAAATTATTGTTTCCCTCATGACATTAGTGGTATAATTTATTTATATGGATAAATAAATGTGCAATGCGCACCTTTTAGATAACGCAGTAAAATCTGCTTTGAGAAACTTGAATGTGGACATAGAAAATATTGTGCCAAATATTTATGGGCATCTTTTAACGTCAGTAAAGACATGCGAACTCTTAAAGATTTTCATTCATTTGTAAAGACAGAATATAGTGAAATTCCTTTGCATGTACCTACTAGGTGGCTTAGCAGCCATGCATTGAAAGAACTTTACTTTCTTGAAAATCCTTAAGTTCTTATTTCTTAAGCAGACCTACAACTACTCAAACTTCTTTCAATTAATGATAATTCAACATAAATTATACAAGCTATTGAAATTTATTTGTTGTTCTCTCAGCATTCAATGGAGCTATTTAAACTATCTGTTAAAAGACTTGAGAAAAATGAAACTTCTGCAGCAGATGTTTTCAATATTTTGTCTAATTTTAAGAAATAAGTTAAAATTTCAATATGCTAAGGAACATTTTGGCTATCATGTTCACCAACCTCTAAAAAAATTAGATACTGCTGAGGATCGAAAGATTATTGACGACCCTAAGTTATTTATTTATTTCAGCAATTACATAAGTGAAAAAAACAAACTATAGACTTTGATGAAAATTTAACATTTGTAAATTTATCAAATCTAAGTTTTTTAGACAATTCATTCCCAAAATACCAGAAATTTGTTAAAGTTGTTCACAAGCTTTAGCTAAAAGTAAAGCTGAATTTGAATATAGATGACCTCTTTGTTGAACTGACATTAATTAAAGAAAACTTTGACACTATTCAGAGCTATGAATGAACTCTTTACAAGATGCAAAACAACAAAGCACCAAATGGAACTTGATTTTTAAAAATGGTGATTTTATGTGAATATTTTCAAAAGTGTTTCATTTGTACTTTCAATTCCTGGAACATCAACATACTGTGAAAGGATTTTTAGTGTAATGTTATCTTTTAAGTGGCGAAAGGAAAGAAACATGGTCCGTAGTTACAATGAAAAATGAATTTTCATGTACTTCAACTTTAAAAGACAATTGCCTAGAATTTGCTGAAAAAACAAAACACGACACTTAATTGCTCAAGTCCCCCAAAAGTCAGAGTAAGTATAATTAAAGAAAATAAAATCTTCTAAGTTAAGAAAGATATATTTCTTTAGTTTAAGGTTTTATTATAGGGGTAATGGGTATATACATATATGAAATGAATGAAATTAAAAAATTTGTATAGACATTTTTTTTTATTTGTCCTTTATTGAAACTTGACAGAGTTGGCAACCCTAAATTTAGAGGTAAAATAAAACTCACATAACATACCTTAAGAAATGAGTACACAAGAGATATTACACAGAAGAAGTCTAGAATCAACGCAAAATGTCGACACCGCACTGAGAACTTTCTGTTATTTGTTGCCAGATTTTTTATTCCTCCATTGCCCTCGTGGTCGCTAGAACAAGGGCGAATTGTCAACGCGGAACTGAGAAATTTATCGGTGCGGTGCACATATTCTTCTACTTTTGTTAAGCCCTACACGCTGTGTACACTACCAAAGTAAGAAAACGATTTTCTTCTATTGAAATAAAGGCATGCATTTAATATATTTTATGAAGATTGCATATGATACAATCGTATTATTCAATAAATTATACTAATTAATCTAACAAAATAAAATATTGATACGTGCAAAATAAGAGAACAATCATTCCCAGAATTGCTTATCAAGCAAATACACTAGAAACAAATCAAGATTTGACAACGTTGAAACTTAGAACCCTTAATATGAGCTGCTGAAGCCTTTGTTTTATATTACTTCGGCACAATAACACCAACAGAACTTCACCGATTTCTTTAAAAATCTACTGTTATTTTGTTCCATTCCTGCTCAATTTCCGTCCATAAATCTGACACATTTGAAGGCTACTGGTCTCGAACTTTGTCTCCAGTAATCTTCGAGAGCTTCTCAATTGGGTTTAGGTTCGGGCTCTGACCAGTCGACTTCATTACTTCGATATCTTCTTGTTCGAAATATTATTTTACTCGCTTTTCACTATGGCATAGCGCGTTGCCCTGCATAAATACTGCTGGCTGGTTCAAAGGTGCTCTGAGTGAAGGTATAACATGTTGTTGTACCAGTTTTAGGTACACATTCGCATTTACCGTTCCAATTATTCATACTAGCAGACCTACTCTTTCAGATGAAAACTTCCCCTATACCATGACACTGCCTTTTCCATGTTAGCAGACTTTTTTTACACATTTAGGGTTAGGTCTGTCACCTGTGGCGCATCTAACAAAGCATCTGCCATCAGATACAACTAAATTAAATTTAATTTTTTCGCCGAGATGAATTCTCTCTCAAGACTTGCATTTATTCAAGTCTCGCCTTCTGGTTCTTCTTACTGATGATTGGTTTGGTTGCTGGAGAACGAGCTTTTAAACCAGATGCATTAAGGCGACGGGACACCTTGAAATGGCTCACTTTTTTGCCACAATTAGTCTTAATTTTTTCGAGAAATTCCTCGTGCAGTCTGAAGTCAATCAAGCAACGCGGTAGAAAAACAAGAGAAGCGCTTAATTGCTCAGACTTCTCGGACGGTGGTTATGCGGGATCGAGGGAATTTTTATTTTCATTTTATAATTTCAGAACGCGCGAAATCACTCTCTTAGACCTTCCTACATCTCTTGAAATGGCAGAAAGAGTCCTCACCGGATTCTTCAAGTGAACAATTCTCTAACGGAGCTGAGGAGTCACTTTCACGTGTTGTGGCATCTCTGTAGGGCAGGGGTCTCTAAACTACGGCCCGCGGGCCAGATCCTGTCCGCCGCTGCACAGTGCCACAAATGAATATTTGAAAGCAATTCTCTTGATTGGATGCAACAATTACAAAGCAAATATTGATATCTTAAAAGCTAAACGCCAGTTTCACAAAACTCACTAACCTTTTTTGCTGCTTAGTTTGTGAGATTCGGATATCTGCGCACTGGGTGTGATAATATTGCTAAGGACGCCTTCTTCGATAGCTTCTTGGTAAATAAATATAGTTTTTGTCTTTATTTTTTTGTGTATTGGTAAATAAGTATGTTGGTTGTCTTTGTTTTTTGTGTATTCACTATATTGTCGTGAACAAAGTGGTTAAGCGGCCCACGCTCGTCATTCTCTCAGTTATCTGGCCCACTGTGAAAAAAGTTTGGCGACCACTGCTGTAGGGTAAGTACAACAACAATGGCGGTTGTACAGTTGTTACATACTGAGCAAAATGTTGCCAGATGATTTCAAGAAATTTCGAGAATGTTCATGAAAAATCGTTCTCTTATTTTGCACGTGTCAATACCATGGAAATTTAATCTATCTACTCGTCATATTTTTGAAAATATTTTATTAAAGGAAAATCGTTCTCTTATTATCATCTAGGAATGCAAATGTACGTCTTACCAATGTACAGCTTACCAAAGAAACCAGGAAATTCCTTACAGACACGTGGTACAGCACCAAAACATACGCCTTTAACATCTTATTTAAAAATTTATAATTATAAATTAAAACAAATAAATGTAGATAATTTAATTGTCTAAACCTAAGGTATTGGTATAAAAAAAAATATACCAACCACCAAATTCCTGAGGCTGGAGATGGCCTTCAGATATTGACGCAACCAAAAAGCTTCAACAACGAGTTATTAAAGAATGCATGTATATGCATACCAGGTAATGGCTTCGCCACGCTTGCGCTTGACTACTAAGATTAAAATTTAGAATCTAAAAAAAAAGCTGCCATGGTTAAATTTTTATAAATTTTCTGAACTTCACCAATTATAATAATTTTAAAAAGGAACTCTAAACTAAATTTTCTGAACTTCGCCAATTATAATAATTTTAAAAAGGAACTCTAAACTAAATTTTCTGAACTTCGCCAATTATAATTTTAAAAAGGAACTCTAAACTAAATTTTCTGAACTTCGCCACTTATAATAATTTTAAAAAGGAACTCTAAACTAAATTTTCTGAACTTCGCCACTTATAATAATTTTAAAAAGGAACTCTAAACTAAATTTTATGAACTTCGCCAATTATAATAATTTTAAAAAGGAACTCTAAACTAAATTTTCTGAACTTCGCCAATTATAATAATTTAAAAGGGAACTCTAAACTAAATTTTCTGAACTTCGCCAATTATATTAATTTTAAAAAGGAACTCTAAACTAAATTTTCTGAACTTCGCCAATTATAATAATTTAAAAAGGAACTCTAAACTAAATTTTCTGACTTCGACTAAACTAAATTTTCTGAACTTCGCCAATTATAATAATTTTAAATAGGAACTCTAAACTAAATTTTCTGAACTTTACCAATTATAATAATTTAAAAAGGAACTCTAAACTAAATTTTCTGAACTTCGCCAATTATAATAATTTTAAAAAGGAACTCTAAACTAAATTTTCTGAACTTCGCCAATTATAATAATTTTAAAAAGGAACTCTAAACTAAATTTTCTGAACTTAGCAAATTATAATAATTTAAAAAGGAACTCTAAACTAAATTTTCTGACTTGGACTAAACTAAATTTTCTGAACTTCGCCAATTATAATAATTTTAAAAAGGAACTCTAAACTAAATTTTCTGAACTTCGCTAATTATAATAATTTTAAAAAGGAACTCTAAACTAAATTTTATGAACTTCGCCAATTATAATAATTTAAAAAAGGAACTCTAAACTAAATTTCCCACCTTTCAAAATATCACGTTGCTAAAATATTCACAAAAACAAATGTGAAATGCGCATTTGAGCAAAAAACCTATTTTTTTAATGTATTTTACGTTTTAGCCTTTTGCATATAATAAATTTATAAATAATTGTGAAGCTACACTAAATCTGATAAAAGTGCATTTCACATTTTTCTTAGCATACGGCCATTATATTTATTTCTGAACTTTACCATTTTTTTTAATCTTATAAAAGAATTATTAGAAATAACTTTGATAAAAAAAACAAGTCATTTGTCCACTAAGGAAAAAAACATTTATTCATTTTTCACCCCTGTTCAAAAATCCCGTTATACAATTAGACTTAGTGATGATGATGATGATAATGATGATGATGAGATTTTACATATATGTAAAATGAATAGACAATAGTGGGAAAATAACATGAAATTAAGCGGGAGAGAGAAAGTTATGAGTTGAAGTATGAAGTAAAAGTTCCGGAAGAATGCGGAAATCAGATATTTACATAATTTACATTACACTTGAACATATTTCTAATAATTAAATATATATATATATATATATATATATATATATATATATATATATATATATATATATATATATATATAAAAATATTATACAGAGATATTTATTATTCTATTATTGTATGTTTAAGTAAATCTATTATTTAGGTTAGGTTAATTTTGGTATATTTAAAAGATTTTTCTCCAAGAAAGCGTTTTTTAAAATTAGTATAATTAAAAGATTTAGTTTTCATAATTGAAAACTAAGATATCTGACCTACCTTAAAATATAAACTTAAAATACTTCTGAAGGATAACTTAAATAATGTAAATTGTTTTGATTAATAAAAATTAATCTTTGGACAAAAATAACGTAAAATGAGATTTAAGGAATTAAGCTCATTGCCTTTCTCTCGTAAATAGTCCCTAACTGGTGGGGGAAATAATCCTTAAGAACTTCCATTGATTCATAATTAAATAACTTCTCAAAGATATCCACGTCAATTTAAACATAAAAATACCTATTTATTTTACCTATTATTTTTTAATTACCTTCCAATATATATATTTTCTTAATAAATCTTTCCGATGTTTTGCCTATGAACCTCGTTCATGTGAGTGTACAAAGTATTCACTTTTCTTTATGAAAAATAGGCTTTAAGGTATACTTTGTCCGCAAACAGGACAAATCTGGCAATTCTGTCGGTGTGACGTCATGCTCAAATGTGTTATTTAGCACCTCGCTGTAAAATTAAACATGCATTTATTTTTTTATATAGAATTTGGGGTGAATGATTAATGTCTTCTCTAAATAATAAAAAAAAATCGGAAAATGCCTGCCCTCGAATATTGGGATAATTTATATATATATAAATGTGTTTAAAAACAATTGTTTTTAATGTAGACAAAGTTTTTTGGGGGTGTTAAATTCCCAAAAGTGGGGGTTTTGTTGTTTTTTGTTAGGCTATTACAATCGCATTATAAGCATTATCTATAATATAGCAATTGTTTTACCATGTTTTTGTTAGGTTAGGCGTAATTGTTGGATAATTAGCTAACCTAATCTGGCTTAATTGACCTCACCTAAGCAAAACTACCCTAACCTAACCTCCCCGCTTCAACATTTGCAGGTGGGTGGACTTGTGTATGTACCAGGTTTCGCAAAAGTTATGTTACACTCGGGGGTGTATCTTTCGAGAGGTTTACGTTTGTCATAGAAAAATTTCCGTTAATTAAACAAACTTAAAGTTCTACTTTTCCAGCAGGTGTCATTGAAACGTCTTTTCCATTGCGTGCAGATGTGTCTAGATGGAAGTGGAAAGAATCGAGATCTCTGCTCTCCGGCCTGCGGGCCACAACAAGTCGAATGACCGTCCACAGAGTCGCGGAGAGGCTCAAGAACGGAGAAAACCTCGAAGATCGACCTCGTTCGAACAGACCTCAAGTTGTCAACCGTTTGGTTGTGAAAGGCCTTCGAAAGTGCTTCGAAGCTCGAAATGACAGCGCTCGCGAAGAACATCTCGATGGCCACAGTGGCTAGTGACGCCAAGGAGGACGGCAGCAAGAGCTTGGGGTGCGTGGGAAGGCCTCTGCTCACCGACCGCGTGCGAGAACAACGTCGGTGGCGCTGTCGTCGCCTTCTTGACGACTTGAAGAGTCATGACAATCGAATTCCCTTTTTTTTCTGATATAAAAACCTTCTCAGTCGATCCGGTCATCACAAGCAGAACGACTGCGTAATAGGCCTCGGCCAGGAGGTTTCCGAGGTCCTCTACGTGTCCACGACCAAGCACCCGGCCTCCGTGATTATCCTCGGCGTCGTGGCTTCGAATGGCAAGAAGATGTCGCCGCTGTCGTTCGCGACCTGTTACAGGCTCACCGCGGCCGATTACAGGGACATTTTGACTACGAAAGTCTTGCCGTGGACGAGAAATATCACGAAGGCGGACTACGTCTTTCAGTAGGAGGGTGCCACGCCCCCTACAGCCGAGACCCTGCAGGAGTGGTTGGGGTCGAACATAAACTTCTGATCGAATGACTTTTGGCCGCCGCAGTAGTCCGACCACAATCCCCTCGACTATAACGTGTGGGCGCATGTCGAGGGCAAGGCTTGCTAGGTTCGCCATGGCAACGTCGACGAGTTGAAATCCTCCGTCAACCGCGTGTGGGCCATCGTGAGAAAGGACTTGGTCCGCAACGTGTGCGCGGCCTTCAGGACTCGCCTGGAGCGCATCCTCGCCACCGAGGGCGAGCACGATTTAAACACATTTTTATATGTTAAAACAATAAAAATGTATCTAAATGCATCAAATCTATCACCGTATCATTTGTTGAGAGCGTCGAAACGAATGTAACAGGAATTTTGTACTACCTGGTATATCTTCCACACTTTCATTTCAAATAATCTAACCTAACCTGACCTAACCTATGTAGCAGGACCGATTCGTTTTGAGTGGATTTGAAAATTTATGTCATCATATTTCTCTTTTTTTTCTAGCCCTTGGATTAATATTTTACTTTTTTGTTAGTTTAATTGTGTTTGTTTAATTTTTTGTGTATTTTTTCTTTAACAAAAGTTATTTTACCGATTATTTTTTTTAAATATACTAAAAAGTTTCTTTTGGGTCATCCATCAACTATGATTGATATCTTTGGGGGGGGAGGGGGCATCTTCTAGGATTAAAATTTCTGGGCGGTCATTAATTAGGAATGGTATTCTCGTGGGTCATTATCTAGGATTGTTTGATATTTCCTTACAAACTTTAAGCGGGAGATGCCTTCGTTAGTTTTCGCTTTAAATATAAAAAAAATGTACTAAAAGTGTAATTTTATACATCTTTGTGAGTCAAAAATTGTGTGTGAATGCCACGCTAATGCTTATGACCTTCATACCTGACAGCCAGGGTATCAGATTTGTCCGTTTCCGGACAAATTGTCCTTTTGAAGACCTGGGCTCGGTCAAGGCCCTCTAGATCAGCGGTCACCAACCTTTCAGACTTCACGGACCACTAAATTTATAATTTTAAATCTAGCCGACCGCTAATATGAATTTTTTAAGAAAGGTAAATACATTTATAAAATAATAATCAGAGAACTTTTATTTTATTAATATGAAATGCACCTATTAAATATAAAAAAGTTATAGTTTAATTATTACAAAATAATTGAAGTTTATTTAAGTATTACACATTTGTAGTGTGATATTTGTTCCAGCTTGTTTGAAATAAGTTAATGGATTTGGGGCTCCAATGACGTTACTGCAAGACGGAGAGCCGTTTTTATTTCAAGCCGAGACCGGTACCGAGTCTTCATTGCTGTGACAGATGAAAATGTCTTTTCGTACAAATATGTTGTGGAAAATTGAATCAAAATTTTCATTGCTTTTTCACTCAGTGATGGGTATTCAATTTTATGGAGACCCCCAAAATGAGGTCTTGATAAGGATGACTGGAATTTAGCTTTGAGACTGTCGTCGCATGATAGATCGATAAGACTTTTTTTTCATTCATTCTTAAATTGCTATCTTCAATGTTCGTTGCAGATGGAATCTCTATTATCCACATATTGTCATGCCTGTGATCTTCTTCATTTGGGTAATAACCACCCCAAAATTCTCTCAGTGACTCTAAGTGCTGTTGAACAATGGGTACCACTTGCCGGTCGACATCTTTCTCTCTCATATATTCATCGAAATTTTAAAACATTTGCAGATTCTTCTTCAGCCAACCACGTTTGCCACAGGGATATTTTTCTTTTGAAAATCATCTATTTTAACTCGTAGTGTGAACACGTCCTTAAGTTGTCCTTGCAAGGATATATTTAGTTCATTTAACAGCGGAATAATATCTGCCAGGTATGCAAGCTCATCGTCAGACAAGAGTTCTTGAAATTTCAGAATATTTTGCTGCTGGAAAAATAATTTGATTTCTTCGCGCAGGACGAATAGTCGGGTTAGTATTTTGCCTCTCGAAAGCCATCTCACCTCAGCGTGAAGAAGAAGGTGAGTATACTGGGAAACCATTTCTTCACAAAGTGCTTCAAATATTCGAGAATTGAGCGCTTTGTGTCGAATTTCATTTATAATTTTAATAGCATTTGATAATACTTCGTGTAGTTCTGGGGACATTTTTTTCGCCACAAGTTGCTCACAATGTATAATGCAGTGTGTAGACAAAATGTCTGACCAATATTTTTCCCCTTTGCCACAATTCCTAAACGATGTCCAATCATGTTTGCGGCACCGTCCGTATATATCCCAATACATTTTTTCTATTCAATTCCATGTTCCAGGAAATAACTATCAAGTGTTTCAAAAATCTCAGAGCTAGTTGTTCTACCCGGCAAGTTGAGTGAGCAAAGTAGTTCTTCCTGTAACTCTCATTCACGCTCAACCCTCACAAAAAAAGGAGAAGTGCCTTGCTACTTACGTCCGTTGATTCGTCAAGGTGAACTGAATAAAATGTTGAAATTTTTACTATTTTTAGAACTTAATTTTCAATATCTTCAGCCATGTCTTCAATTCTGCGCTTGACAGTGTTAGCAGATATGGGAATTACTTTAAGTTTCAGTACAGCCTCTGCTTTCCCCAAACCTCTTCAAAGGCTTGTAACATGCAAGGCTTGATTAATTCTTCTCTAATCCTATACGGCTTTTTATTCTCCGCGATTTGAAGTGCTATCAGATAAGAAGCTTTTAATAAGGACTTATCTTCAACAATCATTTTTTTTTAAAGTACCTACTTGCTTTTGCATATTTTCAGGCATTCTTTGAAAATATTCAAGTGGTTTCTTAGCTAAATCTGGGTGTTTTGATTGCAAGTGTCTTCCGAGTTTCGAAGGTTTTATGGCATCATTGGATAAACTCTCAGAACACACAATACAAAGCGGCCGTGGATTCAGCTCACTACCAGGTTCTTGAATAAATTCAAATTTCAAGTAATTCGAATCATATTTCTTTGATACTTTGAGTTTTTTGTTTTCGCCTCCAGTAAGAACGTTCTTTCTAATGGTGCCTGACGAGGACTGTGGAGGTTCTGATTCATTGATCAGCTCACGGTTAAGTGAAGTATTACTATTATCATTATTTATATTATCTTTGGTTTTACTAAAGAAATGCAAAATATTCGCTTGCTTTTTCTTAGTCATTATGGGTCTATTACCCATTTCATTTGAATCTGAAACCAAAAAAAAGGAAGAATTGATAACTTTTAATAACAGTTGCGCATCGCGTTTGATAAGCCTCACTTATAAATTATAAACCAAAAGATTAATTAAACTATCCAGAATAAGATCCCCTCTGGGTATTAAAAAAAAGCTTCGATAACGAAAAAAAATATAAACATATTCCCTTTATTTTTAAATGGGGCCTACCTCTCACAAATTAAGATGACCAGATTTCTGAGACAAATTCTGGGGACATCTTCGGTTCTGAGGCATAAAAACCTAAAACATGCAGTCTTTTGGTCATGGAAAAACTAAAACGGGAACACTGCCCTTACCATTCATAAAACAGCAATCAAACGTTTCTCTCTCGCCATTTATCCTAAATTGCAAAGAAATTGAAAAAAAATTCAATTGATTAACAATGAGTTTTTATTTCTCTGATTAAAATAGCTGAGATCAAGCACATCCATACACTCAGCTGTCAAAAAAGGTATCAACCAGACACTTCACCCAAACTAAGGCCTCCTCCTTATTCCTGGCATTCTAAAAGAGTAAAAATAAGAGGTCATAATGATCATAATCAAAAGGAACAGTGTTTGGATTTGAAATATTGAATGTATTCTGATTTGAAGATTTCTGACTGGTGTATCCAACGTAATCTATGTATTTCTCAAAGGAGTGTATCTTTTTAAGAATCGGTTTTTGGTTAGCTTCTCCATAAAATCCTTGCATGGCAGAGGGTTGTACTTGGTCTTCACTATTAGCAGGGCCTTCATGGTAGAGACTGTGAACCGATTTCTCTCAGCGGTCCACATATCATTCATTAAGGAAAAAACCCTCTCAACGGGGACATTGCTACCTGGTAGACAGATTACATACTACAGATGCCAATCTATCAATGTTAATGAGTGGAATTTCATTTAGTTGAAAATGGCTTATAACTGAGCCCCATCTCTGAATGAGAGGTGTATCCTCTTTCTTCCATTCTTCCAGTTTTCGCCCCTGAAGGAACTCCTGGAGATTAGACACCTTATCAAAAAGAATGTCTTTGTCAATTGTAACGTTAGGGCATTTTCTTCTGATGGTTTATACTGCTTTTTCAATTTCTAACCGCTGAGGCTGCTTTTTCAAGAGGAGACAGCTGATGTCTTGGAGGTTGTCAGCATGCTTACCCTGTGCTTCAAGGTATTTCACTGTAGTGTCAAAGAAGCACTTCGATTTTCCCAGGAAGATTTCTTTTGTGATTAAACCATTTTCCTCTAGGTTTCTAAGAGGAACTCTCACCATGACTGGAAGCAAGTTATCATCACGTCTTGCAGTCAGCTTTGCCTAAAAATGTCTCAGAATGGCCTTCAAGTGTTTTAATGGTCTCATTGAAAATACCCAGGTTTCCGTCGACAAAGGCTAGCCACAGCTCGGTGAAGGGATCTTCAAAAAACTTGCGGAGGACCACAGGACTTTTCTCCTTAGAGAGAAAAAATATGATTTTAGGGGGGCATACATCTGGAGGATTCGCTCTAAGGCTGGAATCATGGATAACCAGCGGACATTACAGTGAGCCAAAATATTGCAATACGCTTTACCCATAAAGTCACAGAATGTCTTCAGTCTCTCCAGACGGACCGTAAAGATGTGCAAATATCCGAAGATTTTTGTTCATAGATATTCGACATCTAAGGGAACCATATTCAGTGCAGTTCGCGCTGTGTTTTGGATGATATGTGCTGGACAACCAAGGCCAATCACCTCTCGTTGAAGGGAGTCTTTAACCTTGGTGTAGACATTCCCCCTTGCTGCCATGTTAAATCCCCCAAAGTTGGTGTTCGTGTTGTCAGCCGAGAATGCTACAACTTTGTCTTCTAGATTGAGTCTCCGGACAGCGATAAGAATCTGCACGGAAATCTCTGCAGAAGTTTTCCCTTTCATCTCTACAAAATCCAAAAGTTTAGTTTTAACGCAAGCAATTTGCAACTTGCAGTACTTGACAAGTATTGGCAGCAGTTTTACATGGCCATAGTTTGAACAATCAACAGACAAAGACACAAACTCAGCTTGGTTGAGATCTTCTGTTAATAGTGTCATGACCCAGGGTGCAAATACATTTGTCACTATGGCATCATATTTTGTTCTTGCACATGGGAACTTTGGCTCATAGAGCTTCCGATTCAGTAATGCTGTCCAGTCCATTGATCTGAAACTGTGATTGTGTCTGATGGTGTGGTAAGCAAACATACCCTCCTGTACAGCCAAATCATACTCTAATTGAGATGACTGTGCCCTCTTGAAGAAGGTTATAACAGAAGGTACACTTGCACGGGCTGTAATGGCAGCTTTATGTTTTTTTTGTCTGTTGGTGTTCTACCACAGACGATCTTCCTCCACTACCCACTGTAAAAGAGGAATTGCAGGGAGTGCAGAAAGCAATTGCCTCATCTTGACCTGGCCGTATAAATGGAAATTCTTTCAGAATACTGTCATTAACGTGAAATTTCCTTTTCTTGGAAAGATACATTGTAGAGTCTTGTCTTTCTATCTTTCCTCACGGTTTCTTCTAACCTTGTTCTTGTCCTCATCTATTTGACTCGTCTTCCTGTCGGTCCTGTCGGTCCTTTCAACTCTCCCTGCAAGTAGACAATGGCATTTCATTAGGACAAGTGGTGCCCTGAATAAACCCAGCCAGTGTGTTTAGCTTAAAACATAAGTAAGTATAGTGAAACAATAGACAACTAGAAGCCTACCTTGGGCATTTTCGGTTGAAGACAGTTAGTGTAAAAGTAAGTTAATATAATATGGCAATAGAAATATCGTGTTCAAGAAGAAATAGGCAATCAATTATCAACCTACTCAATGAATGTCAAGGGAGTAGGCTACAAAATCGCAGTTTTTTTTAATCAACGGCAACGCGCCGTCGAATGCTGGCTAAAGGCAGCCACCTAGCTGCTAGTCAGCCAGCCAGAGAGTGCTAGTCATCACTGACACAGACAGGCTGGCACAAGTTCGGGATGAATAATTTATAATACGTTTCTAGTCACTAGTGGTCTTTATTTAATGACAAGTTTCCAACTGTTACTACCTCTGACAGGAAAACAGATCTGTTATCACAGTAATCACACACATTGTAGATAATAAATACACATATAAATTAAACGTTAAATAAAATATAATAATATAAATGATAAACGATAACACTTACGTCTCTCTCTGATCGGTGCTAGTTCTGGACTGTCTGGCCGTCTGGCTTTAGCCTGCGACTGCAGGATTGCCGTTTTAGAAGAATTTCGTCTGCTACTGAAGATAAATATTGACATCTGGCAACCAGTGCGAGTAGTACGGCGTGCAACTATACGATACGTGTAGATTGGTCAACATTTTCGGTTTTTTTTTCATTTTTTACTTTATTTAAGTTTATTCCAATTTCGGATCTTTCAGTACCAGTGAAAACCGCGGACATTTCCGGGGACAGTAGTAGCTGGGGACAGGTCACTGAAAACGTTGGACGTCTGGTCAGTACCAGTGAAAACCGGGGACATTTCCGGGGACAGTAGTAGCTGGGAACAGGTCACTGAAAACGTTGGACGTCTGGTCACCCTATCACAAATAGGCTATTCGCTGAACTCGTTGCCAGCTGTCGCTAGATGGTGTAATTGTGAGAGGTAAGCCCCATTTAAAAATAAAGGAAAATGTTTATAATTTTTATTCAAAAGCGGAACATTTTTTCTGGTTAGGTTAGGTATGTTATGTTAGTTTTTTGTGTTGATTTGTTCGATTTTGAGGTCCGTTTTCGTCGCAAAATGCTTGTTTGGTTACCGTTCTGATGGGGAACAATGACCAATCAAGTAATTTCCCACGGAAACGAAGGTCAGAATCGAATAAATCAATACAAAAACTATAGGAAAACACTAGAATTACAAAAAAAAAAAAAAATAAGAAGAATCATCCCGAATCTCCACATTTACCAAAATTTGTGACGCACTTTCGGGTCATGCGGTTTAAGGATTAAAAAAATTAATACTCATAGTCATGGATGCGCGTGCGCGTCTTTGTCCTGAATTTAAGAAAGCAAACCATTTTTGTAATTAAAATGAAATTTATCATCAAATAAGGATGTTTTGCTCGATAATTTTCTTAGAAATTACAGAGGAAATAATTAAAATCAAGAAAAATCGGGTAGTAGTCAACGTGTTAAGTGATTTGTAAACCGAATTAACATACACACGCAACCGATTGTTTAATGTCACGCACACAGCCTCAAGGACTGCTTAGCAACAACTGAGGAGCTATCTCTCTTTCTCTGCTGTCTGGCTCTCTGTCTTTGTGCAATTTGTATCAGGGTTTCCTGAAGAGGGTTAACAAAACATAAAAATTGCAAATAATGTCCAAATTTTCCTGCGGACCATCAAAAATATTGAACAAAATGGTTATGCGCGGGCCGCATAACCATTTTGTTCAATACAATATAGTGAATATACATAAAATAAAGACAACCAACATATTTATTTACCAATACACAAAGAATAAAGACAACAAACATATTTATTTACCAAAAAGTTATCAAAGAAGGCGTCGTTAGCAATAAGATAGTATTATCACACCCAGAGAGCACATATCCGAGTCTCATAAACTAAGCAGTAAAAAAGGTTAGTGAGATTTGTGAAACTGGCGTTTAACTTTTAAGATATCCTCAATATTTGCTTTGTAATTGCTGCATCCAATCGACAGAATTACTTTCAAATGTTCATCAGTCAGCCTCGTTCGATGTGCTAACTTCGAATATAATTATATGCACATAGTTATATTTTAGCTCATTTGTGGCACAGTGCGGAGGCAAGTCATAGTTTGGAGACCCCTGCTCTAGATCAGGGTTTCCCAACCAGGGGCCATGGCACATCTGAAGGGGCCACAGGAGAATTTTAAGCTTTAGAGGCGCCACAGATCCATGAAGGGGGCCACAGGATTCAACCTATTGAAACCTGAATTATAGTTAGGGCAGTACCTAATTTTAATTTATGCAGTTGAATTACATTTTAAAAATATTAATACATATATTTTCCCCTTTTTTAATATTTTATTAGCATAATAGGATTTACATTAATCTGTAAACAAATTTTATTGCATCTTACAAGCTTATTCTGCGGCGCACGCACTCCATTGTGCGCTTGAACGTTATGCGCCTGGCACCGTTGTTGGCTCGATGAAAATACTTCAGATGGAACTTTAAATCCTTACAGTCTGTTTATCAAGTGGTTCGGCGGTATAGTATGTAAGTAGGTTTTATTTGTGTACCCTAATACTGCGAAGTTTTAGTAATTTTACTAGTTTTTAAAATTATAATAGATTGCCACAAGTACAATAATATAAGACTTTTATAAGTAAATAACTTAGCATTTTTGTTTGTAAGTAAAGTGTGCCATTGCTAGACCTACACCAAATCATTTTTTTTCACTTCGGTTTCACTTAGGGCTTATTTACGAGATTAGCATTCAATCTTAGATTCTGATGATTGTACTTATCGTTTTGTATCTGCATTAATTTGTGTGTAATATATATGTATATATAATATATTACTAAAATTAATGGAGATCTACCTCCCTGAGGGAGTACATTTCTGCTGTTTTGCATTTAGGTACAGGTACAAAGTACCAGGATGTACAATCAACAACGAAAATTTCGGACATGTCCAATTAATTGAAACGCTCATAAAAATAGTTGCATTGTTTTGCGGTTCTTTTTTTGGTGTCAAATATTTACCATCAAGGGCAAGTATTTAGCACAAAAAAGGAATACAAAATTTCCAATGCAGCTATTTTTATGAGCGTTTCTATTTATTGGACATGTCTGAAATTTTCGTGGCCAACTGTAATAGGAGTTGGTGTTGGGCACAGACTCGGTGCTCTGCACAGGGAATGGAGGTTATTTCTGGGTCTTTTCTCAGAAATACTCTTCCTTTTTCGCCGCTGAGATAAGCGCCTTTCATTCTGTTGCGGTGAGTTTCGGCTCTAAAATGTGATATATATATCATTAATATATTAAATTTCTTCTGCACGGATTACCCATGGCTACGGCGACGAAGAAAAAAATGTTGACAATACTCCAGTGAGTATTTAGTTTATGGTTTTATACATTCACCAGACAATATAACACAGCCATTGTGTCTCTTATGTATGGCTACACTTTCTAATGATAGTATGCGACCAAGTAAGCTTAAAATACATTTGGAGAATAAGCACAAGGACAAAAAAGACAAAACATTAGATTACTTCAAAAAGCTGCGGGATGATTTCCCAACAAGGAGCACTATTAAAGATATATTTAGCAAAACAGCGGCAAAACTAGACAAAGGTTTAGTTGCATCTTATGAGATTTCCAAGCTAATAGCGAAATCGGGAAAACGTCTTACTATTGGCGAAGAATTGATTTTGCCTTCAGTATCTGTGGTTATTTCAACTGTCATGCAACAAAATTCCCCAAAATCACTGAAGTCATTCCGCTGAGCAACAATACAGTATCAAGACATATTGACGAAATGGCAAAGGATGTAGAGGAAAAACTCGTTAAACATTTACCTTTGCATTACAAATTGATGAAACGTTATTACGTGATAACGAAGCCCTTCTCATGGCGTATGTTAGGTTTTTGGATAAAGATCAACTCAGAGAAGAAATGCTTTTCTCCCGCAGCCTTGTGACAGATACTAAAGGTGAAACAATTTTCAAAGAAGTAGTGACTTATTTCAAAGAAAATGATATTACACTTGGAAATATTATGGCTTGTGCAACTAATGGCGCCGCTGCTATGGTAGGTAGATATAGGGAATTTATTGCACATTTAAAAGAGGCTGTACCTAAAGTTTTTTGCATACACTGTGTTGTCCACCGTCAACATATGATTGCAAAAAACCTAGGAGGACGTCTGAAAGATTCACTTGATAGTGTAATCAAGACAGTCAACCTTATCAAGTCAAATCCACTTCAAGAGCGTCTTTTCTGACAACTCTGTGCTACCAATGAAGAAGGGTTTGAGCGCCTACTTTTGCATACAGAGGTGCGATGGCTTTCTAAGGGCAATTGTCTGAATCGCTTCATTGCACTTTGGGATAGTATTGTGTTATTTCTGGATGGTAAGCAGCTCGGATTAAGAATCATTGCTGCCAAATGTGACATATTCTACCTTACAGATATATTTGAAAAGCTAAATATCTTGAACAAAAAGCTACAAGGCAAAAATGCAAATATTTTAACTTGCAAAGAGTCTATTTGTGTATTTATGTGGAAAATTAAGCTGTTCAAGACAAATATGGGGCGAAAAGAGTTGATACAGTTTCCAACCCTCCACACTATTGAGAGTGAGCTGAAAGAAGATGATATTTTAGTATACATTGATAATTTGGAAGTTAGGGATATGGAAGTTAGGTTCAGAGATCTTCTACAACTCGACATTCCAGGTTGGGTGGTAGACCCATTTGGAATTAATGCAGCTGATGTTGATATCAGATTACAAGAAAGCCTCATTGAGTTACAGAGTGATCAAATTTCTCTGGCTAGATTTAAGCATGGTGTCAAGAACTTATGGACAAGTCATGAAATTGCTATGAAATACCCTTTGCTTTGTGACGAAGTAAAATTAGGTTTTAGTAAAGTGTCACATCTCCTATCAAAAGCTCGCAGCCGCTTAGAAATAGTAAGAAGAGGTGATCTTCGTATGTCTCTAACAACTATAGACCCTGCTATTGAAAAACTTGCGAAACTGTATGAAACACAATGATCGCATTGATTGAATAAAGAGTTAATGATATATTTATTTCATTTTGCTAATGGATTTTATTTTTTGTAAGACTAATTATTTATTTTAAAAGAGTATTCCATTTTTGTTAATCACTATTTAATTTTTGCTATATTTATAGTCCTATATATGTGACAAATATAATTGTACCTGAATACAAATAGCTGTTTTAATATCTTTTATCCTTTAAAGTAGAGTTAAACTGCATATTACCTACTGAAAATAATGATTATGGGCCACAGGAAAAAATAAGGTTCCTAAGGGGGCCATAAGCCAAAATCGGTTGGGAACCATTGCTCTAGATCATACCCGCCTGGGTCTCGAACGACCAGTTTATGATGAACATGGTGTATTTCGCCTTAGTTAATTTCCTTTTGCAACTTTCTATTCTTCTGTCTGTTTTATTCCATCTTGTAGATATGGTAAATCACTTGTCCTGTATTCATCTCTCTTTTAAATGAATGGGTTTGGTAAAACCAAACTAAATTACTGTGTTTTCGATCCTATTCGATCATCTTCGGGGAGTCTTGATATATTCTTTCCTCCTTTACCAATGAAATGTGGAGTTAGAATCAGACTGAATGGAAGAAAACTGACTGAATGAATGATGTATATAGAAAGAACAGAGAGGGATCACTGTGTACCACAGGCGATCAGGTAGTCGTAGAGAAAAAGGGTACGGAAATACCTTGAAAGGGGATAGGAAGAGTTGATAGGTCGGTGGTGTAGTTGGGTGAGTCTCGAGGTGGAGCTTCACAATAGAGCAATAAAAATCTGGGACGCCGTACACCGGCACCTCCCTCCCGAGTTTGTGTTCGAGCACATGGACTTTAATGACGCAAGACAAAGATCATTTACAAGTAGCAGACTGCTCATCAACAATGACATAAACCCAACGTTCACGTAAAGTTCCGTTCAAAAACGTTGTCTGAACAGGTTCGTTTTACAATACATCCATTTACGGAAAACCTACTACCTCTAGATTAGGTACACATTTTTTTAGTAGCTCTCCCAGTCAGTTTAAATTATCCAGTATAAAAAGCCGAATTTTTAGAGCCTACCATATATGCTCTAACTGGATATCTTTTCATGAAGAACTGAATTATTTAAAGGATTTCTTTAAATTTAATTATTACCCCGATTTCATCTTCGACCAGTTAGTATCCAAATTTCTCTCCAAAATATATTATCCTCGAACCTTACTTACTACTGTTTCTAAAAAGAAGGTTTTCATTAAACTACCCTATCTCGAGCATTTGACATCAGAGTTTAACAGACTCCTTCTCTCTACCCTCAACAACCATTTCCCTCAATGCCAATTCATTTGTATAAATTCCAGCCCAGTATTGTTAAATTCCTTTTTTCTCCATAAGGAGCCAATCCCTTTGGCCTTGCGATCCTGTATAATTTACAATTATACATGTACGACCTGCCACAGTCGTTATGTAGGCCAAACTGGCTTACAACTCAAATGCAGGATCGCAAAGCACTTGGGTTTGTCTCATAGGACTGGTGTTCCCATTTCTAAACCTGAAGCCTCATCCACCCGGCAACATTCTGAGTATCACCAACATCCTCTTAATTCTGATTCATTTACTATATTATCTTCAGCCTTAACTTCTCTCGATTTGAAAATCTTAGAGTCACTATATATCAATAAAATAAATCCCAACCTAAATAATTACTCCTCCTCAATTAAACTATTCACACTATAACCAACCAACACTTCAATAGATTAACTAGCCAACCGACCAAATTTCGTTAGTAGTTTTATATGTTTAGTTAGTTGATTTAATATAATAGGGTATTTTTTGTTTACTCCAGTAACTTTTAATATGTGATATTCAAGTCAGTTTATGTTATAATTTCACTTTCTATTTTTTTTTTTAAATCACACTGGGTAGTATTATTTAATTCTATATATTCTTATTAGTGTTTTTACTTTAATTTTAATAATTGTCAATTTTATTATTTTAACTTGCCTTCTTCCGCTTTTTTTAGCCATTATTTAATGCATTCTTTTAACTGTTATCGTTATCAATCCTTCCCCTTCTCATTAGTCGGCATAGTCGCAGAAGATGGTCCTAGTAAAGGTCCGAAACGTCCGGCCAATAAATGATTAGTGTAATCACCTGGGTCTTCATATTCCTGCTACATATCAGATTCCCAAGAAACAAATCAATTACCAGTATTATATATATATATATATATATATATATATATATATATATATATATATATATATATATATATATATATACTAAATAATAAAAAAAAACGCAAAGAAAGCCAGAGCTACCCTTTCACCAGGGATCTGTCTTTCATTCTATTTTCATTTCACTTTCCTATTATTTCCCTAATTTTCCACACTATTTTCTCCTACTAGAAAACCTCTAGAGTATTTTGCCTAGATGCTCTAATAGAGCAATAGGCCTGTAATTGTTTGGGGGTTTAGGGTCTTTGTTCATTCTGTGTAGAAGTATGTTGTGAGAGACTGAATATTTCGGGGAAGTGGCCTGAGGCTAGTGAGGCGTTGAATAGGTACGTAAGTGTAGGGTATATGTTTGAGGGGAGGTTGTGTATTAATGCGGCTGGTAGTCCGGAGGGGACGGGTGCGCGTTTTGGTGTTGTTTTATTGTGGTGTTTTGTTTCCTCGACGGTGATGGGAGTGGTCAGTGTAGATGTGTAGTCGAGCAGCTTCCTTCGTATCAGGGAGGAGGGTTTTAGCTCGTGAGTGTGGTGTCGACACCACTCCTGGACTTCCAGGAAGTGTTCTTGCGCGTGTGGTTTGAGTGGGTTGTGTGTGTGTACTGTGTCTCAGTGAAACCTAAATGCGTCGAGGATGATGTTAGTGTTTGTGAGTGTTTGGTTATTTACTTGGAGGGTAATGGATATGGATGGATCGGTGCCTAGCTTCCTTTTTACGCGCCGCCAGAAGGAGATGGATCAGTGCAACGAGTGTCATCCGCGATGCGGACGACCTCACGCCACTGTCGGTTCCTATCTAGTTGCAGGCACTGTAGGATGTGGTCACGTATGTGAGTGATGTTGTGTTGTCGTGGGCACCTGTTGTTGATTGTTGTACTGTGTAATGAGTCACTGAGTGTGTATGCAATATGTGAAGTGTTTTATACATGTGTAGGTTTTGTGTGGTGTGTGTAGGTCGCGTGCTGCGGTTATAGTGCTTAAGATTGAGCAACAGTGGTCGTCTAACAGATTTGGATTGGTGTGGTCCAGCTCGAGGTTTTGTGGAGTGTTTTCTGTTATGTCTCTTGAACTCTTCCTAGTTCGTGTTTTTGAAGTCGAAGAAAGGTGGTGTGGGTATGAATATGGGAGATGTGGATATGATAAGGCATATCGGTATGTCGTCAGAAAGTACGTGAGGACCCGGTGAGATGTAAGTGTTGAAGCGTGTAGCGTGGTCATTGCGGAAGACCACGTCCGGAGACGTGGTTCCTCCGCGAGTATAAAGAATGTGGGGAAGGCGGGGCCGATGTGCTCGCAGCGATAACGCGGCAGGGCACCGGCCAGGTACCTTCCTTCAGCATTCGTGGTGTTAGAAAGGAGGTGTTGGGTGGAGATCGTTGAGAGCTCCCGCAAAGAAGATAGGTAGGTTGTGGTTTGATACATGTGTGTGTTTAGGACCCAGTTGGCAACAGTATGGCGAATACTGTGCCAACTGCGTACGTTTAATTGTATTATGTTGAGGTGACCTATTAACGTGGGCGGAGTGCGCGTGAGGCTGAATTAGCCGGGACCGTTTCCCTCTCCTTGCTTATTTCCCAGGAGGCGTGGGGAGCGAGTACCTTCACGCGTGTCGGCTGTAGTTTCATGGGAGTGGAAAGGTTGTCAGTGGAATTTGGGGGGGCAGGCCGTGGTAGAGGGAAAAGCGTGTTCTGTGGAAGGAAGGTTAGAGAGAGTGGAAGAGTGGGTGGTGGTCGTGGAAGGAGGGTTGGAGAGAGTAGAGTCTAGGAAGGGTGGGTTAGCAGCAGAGGAGGAGAGAGTAGAGCTAGTAGATGGGGTCTACAGATAGTAGGGGAGGTGCAGATTATGAGAGGGGGGTATCGGGAGAGAGAGGAGGTTGGGACAGCGAAGAAGGAGGGGTGGAAGAAGGAGAGGAAAGAACAGCAGGGAGGGGGTTGGCAGGCTTTACGCGTGGTTGTGTGTGACGGGGGTGTTTCGTGGTGGAGTTTTTTTGTTTAATACGAAGTGTTGTGGAGGATGTGGCGGGCTTGGGGGAAGTGGAGGAGATGGTGGTTGTGGTATCAGTGGGAGGGGGGTTGGAGGCTGTGAGAGGGGTGGTGGGGACGGTAGAAGGGGGGTTGGTGGCATCGAGGAACCAGTAGAACTCGAGGAACAGTTCAGAGAGCACTTGAAAGAAGTCTTCTCAATAACACTAGAGGACAACGAAGACTTCGACTTAGAGTTTGAGAGTGAGATAATTGACGAGCTGAATTAAGTTATTGAGCGGACTTACCGTACCCGCACGTCTCCGAAGAAAGGGAGATGATGGGTCCGGGAAGGGCAATAACTATGCAAGAACTCGCTGATACCATCAAAACCTTCAAACAAAAGGCTCCAGGTTGGTCGAGCATAACAAAAGCATATATAACCAACACTGCACCGCAAGTGCATCATGTTGAACGTAATGAACGCAGCCATGGGCACAGCACTTCCCTGATGCGTTTAATATTGCAAAGGTTATATTAATCCCGAAGATGAACAGACCTACCGACCAGCCCCTAAACTACAAGCCCATCTCCCTCCTGGAATTCATAGGCAAGATCTCTGAAAACATCGTTGCCAACAGGCTACAGAGCCAGCTAGCTGAGAACGAAGCGCTTAACCACCAGCAGTACGGATTCTGTAAAGGAAGAAAAACCGACACCGCGCTCGAAATCCTCTCAGAAAAGCTAGCAAAATCCAGGGCGGAGGGAAAGTACGTCGAAGTAGTCCTCAGAGACGTACATAAGGCCCTTGACAAGGTTTGGGTGAGGGGGTCTGCAATTCAAGATCGTAAGCCTTCGGCTAAATCCAGTCATTGAAAAGATCCTCTGCGATTATGTGATGGAAAGAAGAGCGAAGATACAGATCGAGGGACACAAGGGACTGGAATTTAGCATTTTCACGATAGATCTTTCATCACCAATCAAGGATGGCGCGATGTATCTGCAATACCCAATGACATCACGCACATTGTACCAAGCACTAACAACAACGACCTAGTGCAAGCTACAGAGACGGCGGCGGAGATCGAAAACATAGACTCGTACGAGCATAAATGGAAGATAAAGACGAACATCCAAAAGTTCGTCATTATCCCCATGAACAGCACGATACACGACGACATTTATGTTGGCAATCGAAACCACCCCTACTCTCTGGAGGGCACAGTGCTCAGGCTCAAACTTACCGTCTGGGGATATAAGCATCATTTATAAACCGGATCAACTTAGCGAAGCTGGAATTGGTGAAACTGTTCCTCTTCCGCAAACTGAGCAGGGGTACCTTAAGGAAACTCTACCTTTGCTACGTTAGACCCAAGCTTATATACCCGGCGATAATCACCCAGACCTCAGGGATTAAGATGCTGCGATCAATGCAGAGGGTACAAAATTTAGCCTCCTTGATTATTAACCACACAAGAAGACGGGAACGCATACCACAGAGAACACTACACAGAAGAGCTGGACTAGAACCAATCAACTTTATTACAATCGCAAGCAAAGAAGACATGGGACAAAGTAGAAACTGAAATACTGCCAAGTTTGGACCGGGACTTTTAGACACTGACATGACAAGACTAAAACGGAAAATCAAGAAGTACTTGAGAATGTAACTAATTCAGCTAAAACTATAATATAAAGGCTTGAATGCCTTAAAAATGTATAATTGTTTAAAATGTGTTTATATAATGTAAATAAAACATATATGTAAATCTAGGTTTGAATGTAAATATGGAATTAAAAGTAAACAGATTGTGTATGTATGAATTTGTATGAAAGTATATATTTGATGTAGAGAAGTATACAGGCACAAATGTGTGTATATATATATATATATATATATATATATATATATATATATATATATATATATATATATATATATATATATATATATGCTAGTGTAAAAGTTAAAATAAATAAATATGTAAAAAACAAAATAAAATAAAAAAAAAATAATAAAAAAGATAATAAAAATAATATAAATAAACAATAAAATATATATAAACAGAGTTTATCAAAAAGCAAGAATTGTTAAAACATAAAAATACAAAAGAGTGAGAAGAACAAAGAAAACAAAAATGCAAGAGATGCCCCAATCACCAGGGCAAAATAACAACGGTGTGTTTTCGCCAAACTATTTCTACCACTCTCTATTTTTAAAAACTGTGAACATCATCTTCCATTTCAATCTGATTCTGACTCCGCATTTCATTGGTAAAGGAGGAAAGAATATATCAAGACTCCCCGAAGATGATCGAATAAGATCGAAAACTCAGTAATTTAGTTTGGTTTTACCAAACCCATTCATTTAAAAGAGAGATGAATACAGGACAAGTGATCTACCATCTACAAGATGGACTTAAATTACTGGATGTCATACGCCAAACACGCTCACAATTATCACAAAGTATTAATAATGTACTTTCATTGTTCAAATGGTTGTTATTTTTTCATTTTCTATTTACAAATAAAGATATTTTAGTAATTAATTGAGTCTGTTTACTTTTTGTATGTCTGTACAGGGATGATATTATGGGGAATTAATTATTCAGAATACTGAAATGCCAGTCGGGCGTCTAGCATAGGCTTTGCTTACACTCTGTGGCTCTTGAATTTTGTCGGTTATCGATGAAGTAGATTTGTAAAGTTGTGTGCATATTATTTCTTAAAATTGTGAAGTTTAATCATCATTTGTACATCTGGTTTTGCAACGTAGTGAAGTTTAATCAATAAATCTACATACATGTAATTTGCCGCAATTTTGAAACCCATGGAAATTTGAATTCGTTCGGTTAGTTTTGGATCGTGGTTTTGGATCGTGTCGGCGACTAGGTTTGACGTGGAAAGGCTCGAAGAATTTCTTGCTATTCCTTAAGCTTACAAATATCTAAAAAAAAATTATTTTCCATAAAATGGGGTAAACTCTGACATTGGTAAATTTATAACTTAAAGTTACAACTCGATCCCGGGCTTTATTACGTTGTTCTTCTAGCTATAATCTCCAAGTTCCGACATTTTTTTTAGTACCATTTCCGGCGCAACTTATTTTTTGGTAGGCTAGAAAAACCTAAAAAAAAAACCTAACCATCACCCTAATTCAGGTACAAAGAATAAAAGTAAATTGCGAAGAAAATAGTAGAATTCGTAATTTTTCTGGAAAAAGGTTATATAAAGTTATTTTATTGACAAGTAATCAATTTATTTTCGTATGTACATAAGGCAAAAATATTCTTTCTCAAATTGATTAATACTTGGTTTGACCTCCTTTAGCCTCTTTAAGTGCTTTAACACTCTCTGGCATGCCATTGATTAAAGTTCTGTATGATTGCTTGATTCTGTCAAGAGTGGAACCAAATGTAGATAATACACTCTATGAGCTTCGCTTTGGTTGTTATGGGAACTTGGTGTATTTCATTTTTTAGAATATACCATATACCTCTCAATAGGGTTCAAGTCTGGGGAATTTCCAGTCCATGATAGCAGTGCAATGACATTTTGTGCACACCATGTCTTCACTGATCGCGTCATGTGTCAAGGAGCCGAGTCTTGCTGAAATATGCATGATCTGCTACCGAACTATTCCATCCTTTGAGGTACCAAACGGCTTTTCAGAACTTTAATATACTTATACTGATTCATTAATTATACCTTCAACAATTTTCAAGCGACTTGTCCCATGTACAGAAATTGCTCCCCGCACCATGATTTTCTGTGAATGTTTTACAGTCTTTTTAAGACACTCTGGCATAAACTCCTCACCTGACCACCTCCTTACTGTCTGCACACGGTCACCAAGTACTGCAATAGTTGACTCGTCCGAAAACACAACCTGCAACAATATAAAACACTAGCAATTCTGAAATGACCTGTAATGTTAGTGGCAGCAGTTTAACAGCCAGACAAATTATGACTTGAAATTATTTCATTCAGCATGAATGCGTAGCTAGTATGTAAATCAGAATGAACCTACTATAGTAGGTACAATGTACCGACCACAGTAGGTACAGTATGTTCTCTTATGCTTACTAAAAAAAATAACTGGTAAATGTACCACTCTTACCTGTTCCCATTGCTCAGAAGTCCAATCAGCATGAGCATTAGGCCAGACTTAACGTGCCTGTATCATGGTTTTGGTAAGCCTAGGCTTCTTTCTTGGACGGTAGGCTCGTAATCACTGTCCAGTAACCTCCTATTTACTGTTATTCGAGAAAGACTAATACCATCTGCTAACAGTTCGCTAGCAATCTTCTTACAAGATTTGCTTTTGTCCTTAATAGCCTTCTTTTTTATTTTCCTATCTGTTCTTGGTGTTCTTTTCCTCTTGCGACCTCATTTCCCAGATCTTGCTGAATCCAAATTAAGACCTTTTCAATTTTTTCCTTTATATTGCTTAAAGTTTAAGAGGAGACCCCCAATTTCTTTGCAATATCTTTCTGTTTTAGTGCACTATCACTTAATAAAACTTTGATCTGTTCAATTTTTCGAGGGCTCAAATCACTAACTTTCACTATAGCTGTTCACTTCTTTTATCTACTGCAAGAAAATACGGTTACTATTATCCACAGGCAAGCAGAATACACAGTAGTTGAATTATGGGTCAGTAACAGCAAAAGAGAATAAATAGCTCGCACACCATCACATTCTGAAGTCTGAATTGGAACTGAGGCACAAGACTAACAGTTGCAGCAGCGGGCAAAACCAAATCGCTGTTGCCTTCTTTTATTTCAACATGTTTGCTAGAAATGAAGCAAAACACTATAATATTTATTCTTCAAAAATGTATAATAGTTATTTCACACTAATATGATAAAACAACCTCATTATTGACTCATTAAATAGTTTTAAGTTACCTTTTACCAGAAAGATTACGAATTTTTAAGAAATCCATAATAATTTGATTACTACTGTATGAATAGCTAGAACAATCCCCGCAGATGCGTTCTCTCCCAGCCTCAATGTTTGTAGATATTCATTTACATCGTGATAGAAATATGCATAAGGGAATCAAATAAATTATTCAACACAAAGAGTAAGAACACTAAAACCACGTAATCGGACTAAACTCACTCTTGTGAGGTACAAAGTAAATGAATGTAGCAAATAAGCTCGGATTCGGCCGGCTATAAAAGTAACCGCACCCTGGCTGAAGAAGGGCGTATCAGTCTCGGGAGATCTGTAAAAGAGACGAAAGGCTGGTGAGACGCCACTTTGAAATAAACTTCCTTCAACACGTTGTGATAATAATAATGATAAAAAATCTACTGCTTTGGTCTATTTATGAAGGTTTTCTCACTACCATTTAATCGATTTTCTTTGTGGTTGTCTTTTATCAAATGGAGTCCAATTTGTGATCATTCTAGTTTACTTTTTGGGTGAAATCAGGCCACATGCTTAACTTGGTTTCATTTTACATTATTTTTCTTAATCAGTCGGCCTTTCCTACAGATCATTTACAAAACTGCCTCAAACAGTATCCAAACAGAAAGAATATTGTCAGAAGCACATTCCACAAACTCCTAAAAATGAACTAAAGTTTATATTAATTTTCGTGTTCCTTTGTCAATTCAATTCGCTGAAACTAGATTGACCTACATATAAGAAAGGATACTCATTTATCTTCTAAAATCAAAAGCAATACATTAACAATACATTATCTGCTGACATCACCTGATTTCCGGTGTTATTGTTGTTGTTTTTTTAACAATACATTATCTGCTGACATCACCTGATTTCCGGTGTTATTGTTGTTGTTTTTTTAATTATACATTATCTGCTGACATCACCTGATTTTCGGTGTTATTGTTGTTGTTTTTTAACAATACATTATCTGCTGACATCACCTGATTTTCGGTGTTATTGTTGTCGTTTTTTTAATAATACATTATCTGCTGACATCACCTGATTTTCAGTGTTATTGTTATTTTTTAACAATACATTATCTGCTGACATCACCTGATTTCCGGTGTTATTGTTGTTGTTTTTTTAATAATACATTATCTGCTGACATCAGCTGATTTTCGGTGTTATTGTTGTTTTTTTTAACAATACATTATCTGCTGACATCACCTGATTTCCGGTGTTATTGTTGTTTTTTTTAATAATACATTATCTGCTGACATCACCTGATTTCCGGTGTATTTTGTTGTTTTTTTAACAATACATTATCTGCTGACATCACCTGATTTCCGGTGTTATTGTTGTTGTTTTTTTAACAATACATTATCTGCTGACATCACCTGATTTCCGGTCTTATTGTTGTTTTTTTTTAATAATACATTATCTGCTGACATCACCTGATTTCCTGTGTTATTGTTGTTGTTTTTTTTAACAATACATTATCTGCTGACATCACCTGATTTTCGGTGTTATTGTCTTTTTAATATTTTTTCCCTCATATTTAATTTTACTCTTGTTTTGTCTCTATCGTATTTTTATTTGCAGGCTGATCTTCCTCTGGAGCTCCTTGGGCTTATGGGCTTTTGACTTTTTCCATGAGGGTGGTCAGCTCAAGATTTAAAGAAAGAAAATGAAAGTTAAAATATGAGATCATGTCAAAAATAGCGAATCCAATTCTTTTGGGTTCGCTATTCATAACATGATAAAGTTGGGTGATTCCAGAATGTCATTCTTTCTTTGCGTGTGGGGAACCAACTCATAGTTGTGTTAAAAAGAATCAACTGGTCGAAATATGCCCCCAAAGGTTAAGATGGTTTTGTTTATAAATGACAAGACAAAAATTACAAACGCTTTAACAAAAATAATAATAATAAATGGTATTTATAATGCGCCCTTCAGGGCTGTTAGCCCTCCCAGAGCGCAGGTTGTGTAACGAGTATAGAGAAAGTTTAGAGGGGAGAGAAGGCAATTCTGAAGAGATAAGTCTTCAGGAGACGTTTAAAAGTAGCAAGGGAGGGAGAGGATCGGACTTCGGCAGGAAGAGCATTCCAGAGTCTAGGAGCACAAATTGAGAAGGAACGGTCACCCATCGAGCAAAGGACAGAACAAGGAGTGTTCAGGAGGAGAGCGAGGTTTGACCGGAGTGTGACAAAGGAATTTGACGACGGGAAAGGGCAGACGAGAGATAAGGTGGAACCTCAAGCTTTAGGGCCTTGTAGGTGATGAGAAGAATTTTATAGTGGGAACGGAAGCGAATAGGTAACCATTATAGCTCTTATAACAGAGGCATCGAAGGAGAGAACCTGGGGCGGCAAAGGAGGAGCCGGGCAGCATAGTTTTGAACTAGTTGTAGGGGGTGAAGTGACGAAGAAGGAAGATTCACTAAAAGAGAATTGCAGTAGTCTAAGCGTGAGGTGACGAAGGCATGAATAGCAGTCTCAAGGCTTCGTCGATCAAAATGGGATCGAACATGTGAAAAGTTACGGAGGAAACCGAGGGAAGACTTACAGATACGATGGATGCGCGGTTTAAACGAGAGTTGCTCTCAAAAATAACACCAAGATTACTGAGAAGGCGACATTGGTTTCCTCAAGGTTAAGGTCGGGGAAGAGAGCTTTAGATTTCTCCACTATCGAAGCGGTACCAACAAGGAGAACTTCAGTTTTATCGTGGTTAAGTTTGAGAAAGTTGGCAGACAGCCATTCATTTATGGAGGTGTAGTCTGAAAGGAGCTTGGTATTGATTGAAAGAAGGACACAGGGGATGAGGAAAGGTATATCTGAATGTCATCAGCATAGGGGCGGAAGGACAGGCTCAAATCACGAAGAAGGGAGCCAAGAGGAAGTAAGTAGATGCCAAAGAGGAGGGGACCAACGACTGAGCCCTGAGGAACCCCAAAATGAATGGGCGCGGGCCCGGAGGACAGGTTATCGAGCGCGACCGACTGAGTGCGGGAGGAGAGGTATGAGCGGAACCAAGAAAGTGCAGTGCCTGAGAGACCAAGGAAAGTTTGAAGACGATCAAGGAGGACAGTGTGATCGATGGTGTCGAAAGCAGAGAAGTCTAGGAGGACTTAAATGGACGTACAACCCCTATCGGCAGCTCTACGTAAACCGTCTAAAACATTAAGAAGAGCGGTTTCAGCAGTGTGCTTCGCTTTGAACCCCGATTGGTACATTTCATCGATATTGCAGTTAGAAATATGGTCATTAAGGCGAGAGAAAACCACTCTCTCGAGGATCTTAGAGAGGAATGGAAGCTGTGAGATAGGGCGATAGCTAGATGGTTCAGAGGGGTTAAGGTGTGTTTTTTTAAGGATAGTACGAATTGATACACGTTTGAAGGAAGTGGAAACCACCCCTGTGGCAAGAAAAGTGCTAAAGAGATGAAGAATCAGTGTGAGGACAGCAGGGAGAATTTGGTGGAGGAGTTCGTGTGGAAAGACGTCCTTAGGGGATCTAGATTTGTTAGTGCGTGAGATCAGGGCAGTTACTTCCTCAGAGGACGCCCGAGTGAGGACGTTAAGCGGCAATGGATTATGGTCGGGGAGAACAGCATGGTCTTGTTCAGACGACTGGGGTAGTACGGCGCGAAAGTTAATAACTTTATCAGAGAAAAAATTAGAAAGAGTAGAGGGGTTGATGGGGGGAGAGGTGGGGGAAATGGGGCTAGGCGAGGGAAAGACGAGAAAGGAGATGAAAGATAGTCTGGGGGTCATTCTTGCTCCCAGACAAAAGTTTGCGTGAATGAGCCTCGCCCGCTGATTTTAATTTTGAAGAATAATTCGAAGTACCAAGACGATAGAGAAGTGAGATGGAGATCGTTTCGTGCCCATGGGAGCGTGCTTTACGGAGGGCTCGTTTATGAGCACGTAAGGACCTCCTTGAACGAAGTAGTTCCATGGTGAACCAAGGGGCGCGGTGATGGCGGTTTGAAGAAGGAGTGATAAATGGGGCGTGCACGTCAAGGCAGGCGAGTAATGATTCGTGCAGAGAGTTCAAGGTTTGGTCAGGTGAAGCAGTAGTATCAATATGAGGTAGTGCAGAAACAACGTCGTTATAGAGAGAAGTAGAATCAATTGACGATAGTCGCCGGAAAGGAGTAAGAGGATATCGGGAAAAGCGAGTAGGTAGGTGGTCGGGAATATATAATTTAAAATTGACCAAGAAGTGGTCGGAAATCGTATTAAAAAGATCATTTACTGTTAGATTAGAGATATGGAGGTTCGAGATGACTAAGTCCAGGGTATTACCATGTATATGTGTTGGGGATGACACATGTTTAAGAGAGAAGAGGTCGATGATGTCAATGAATGCACGAAAAGTTTCATTGGGGTTAGGAAGATTGAAGTCACCGAGAATAAGGAGAGAACCAGTAGAGGATAGGTCGGAGAGTCGGTTAGAACTCCTCGAGAAATAAGGCTGGAGACGAGATGGGAGGACGGTAAAGGACCACAATAGTCAGAGCGGGCACAGCACATTAAACAGCAATGAGAGCCTCAAATAAGGTAGAGGAGGGAGGGGGGAAGATTCAGGGAGAAGGATGTGTTGGAAATCAGTGCAACTCCCCTTCCACGGTGGTTCCAAGGAACATGCTGGAACGAATGACCCGGAGGAGTTACAAGGGCATTGCATGAACTAGAATCAGACTCGAGCCAGGTTTCTGTAAGGCCAAGATTTTGGGAGGGTCAAATCAAAACTTCACTTAAGCCAATGGAATCATGATATGGACTAGTGGACTGAGACAATTGGAATGGGAACAGCAAGTGGTACTTTAAGGTAAGTTAGGTTAGTTCAATTGCCAAAACTTTCGAGGAAAAGATTAAATTAACTACATTAGGGTGAAGGATGTTAAATTATCCATCTTACCTAACTTCGTCTTTCAGGAATAAAATGAACATTGCATTTGCCTTTCTTTTTCTTAGGGTTCACTCCTCTTAATAGTAATTTGGGGATCTCTATTCCTGCCACGGCAAAATTAGGTTCGCTATTCTGCCATGATCCAAAATAGTGTATGTATGTATATCAGGGCAATAAACAATCCGTAAACGATAATTTTAGGGTAATAATTCGATGAGAAAGATTGTAGGAAAGATGAACGCATAAAATTTGACCTTCGAAGGTCAAATTTTATGCGACATTTAGTTAGATACGAAATTTATGGCATTATACTCATTTCTTCTTCATACCAGTTTTTTTTTTAATATAGAATCGGGGAGAAATGCATCTGGAGCTGTATTAATATTACTCAGAATTTGGACCACGAGGGTGGAAGATCAGAGATACCTTCTGGGCAAAGGACCTTAGAAGTAGTAAAGAAATAGTATAGCTTACGTGGGTGGGAGATGGTGTATCGTCTGCCTTCATTTCTTCATAGTAAGCAAGAAGCGCCTAGAGTGGTTTTGAAACCATTACTCTGGTGTAGATCTAGCTACCTTACGACGTTTAAGAAACCCGTGAAAGCTTTCTATGATCTCACTAGTTTCTAGATTAGAGTAGGAAGTAATAATGTTTGGAATTCTTAGAAGTTGAGTAAAGTTATTGAATAGAGCGTAAATTGCTTTCATTTTTCCCGCAAGAAAAATGAAAAGGTGCTTCCAAGTACTTTCGAACTTTATTCAGTTCATTCTCAAGGATAACTACAAAAGAAAATAATAGAATAAGGGAATATATAAGCTAGTAAAAGATAAAGGACCGCCTCTAAGACAAGAAATCACCAATGAGGAAGTAGGAGAGGGATGGGTAAATTTACATTAAGATTTAGCTATAACAGGTAGCAAGGTCAAACCGAGAGGCAAGAAAGAGTCAAGAACAGAGCCAAAAGGGTTAAAACGATTAACGGATAAAGTAATAGTCTAAAGAGGGAGAATAGGAGAGACACGAGAAGTAAATTGAAACGAAGGGGAGGGGGGCAAAGAGAGAGGAAGAGAAATAAAATAATGTAAATACCAAATCAATGCACTAATTAAATTAGGAATATAAGTCAAAGCTAATTTCTTTAAGAAATATTTTTTTCATAATAACATCAATTTTAAAAAGGCGAAAGGGGAAATGTTAAAGTTATTAAATTGGCTTATACATGAACATTCAACAAGGTTTCCTTTAATTGAGTCATTTGAGCGAAAAATAAATTTTGCTGAATTCCAATTAATTAAGTGGTTATTTTAGGACATATGCACAAAAAACGCACTATTATTTGCAGCTCTCCTAACATTGTATTTATGCTGATTAATACCGACAGATAATTACTTTCCTGTTTGTCCAAAATATTTATTTATACAAACAGAACATTCGACCGAATAGGCTCCCCCAATATTATTACAATTATTGTGAACTAGAATGTTTTTTATAGTTAACTCGTATTTGAAAGCAACTGAAATGTTAAAGTTTTTTAAAAGACGCGGAAGGTCATTGAAACAAACAGAGAAGGGTAAAACCAAAATGTTTTTAACATAAAGTTTGAAAGCATCTTTTCATTTTTCATGCGGGACATTGCATTCAATGCGAACCTCACGTGCTACTTTGTGAGTTATTCATTTCATATATATATATATAATATATATATAGTTAGTTAGTTAGTTAGTTAGTTTGAGCACTTCAAAACGAAGTATCCAGATATTTAAAATGACATGAAGCGATTCTGCCAAAGGAAAACCTGACAAAAATATCTCTTATCTATTTAGTGTATCGATTTAACGAAAGATAAGTTGCAATCAAAGTCGGCAAATTAGAGTATGCCAGCCAAGATATGTCAATGCAAACTCTAGAGAATTATGAGTACCTGTTAAATATTTCAGATTCAGCTTAGTGTGTTTATATATAAGTGTTTTTTGACATGCGAACAACAAAAAAAATTGCTTATTGTTCTTTCTCACGAAGTGTAGTATGCTAATGAGTGAAATTATCTCTCGAACTACCTGAGTATGTTATGCCTTGCGTCAAATCGAAAATAGGAGCCCTTAGAAACGAAGAAGGAACAAGTGTCCGAACACGTTGCTTAACTCGGTCAAAAGTAATTTTCTTTAATTGGACCCAGAAACAAAAAAAAACACAATTGTAATTTTGAGTGATGAATTTCCATGCATTTACTCAGTAAACGAAAGAGCAGCGATCAGTTGTTCCTTTGCCACAATTAATTCCTTCAAAAATGTTCTATGGGATGAATTCTTTTGCTACAAAGTTTACTCTTAAGTTAAGACAAAGAAGAAGCAGCCATAATCCGGTGCTGTGAGTGGTATTCGTTATGAAAATGTTAAACAGTTGGCTGTTAATTGTTTGTAATTTTTGTGTGTGAGGATTGTTCAACGAGATGTTCGCGATAACTCAGCAAGGAAGAATGTTAATAAGTTTGAACTACTCTACCTTGTCCATTAGTTGGGTAATGAAACCCATCATGCGTGTGGTCTAAAAGTGGTAGTTTCGGTTAGGTTTGTCAAATTCCAAGCTAATTGTTTCGTGGTCCGTATTAATTGTTACATTGCAGCTTTTAAATGTGGTCAAAATAGCAAGAACATACGAACTCTGTTTGTGCCTTTGAGGAGGTGAGGAGGCGTCGGAATAATGGAAGCCGCGCCTTCCACGTGTCTTCTGTAGAAATTAAATCCTTATCGAAATTTCTTAAGGATTGGATATTAGAAGGAGCAGGAAATTACTTCGCCCGTTTACCGATCGATCATAGAAGATACCTCACAAAATTGACATTATCGATGTCTTAATTTCAAACCGTACGAAGCCAAGAGCTCAAATACTTATTTAAAATAAGAAAGGCCTTATTATAAGGATAATAAACAAAAATCTCTAGTCGTTTCATGTCAATTAATTCGGAGAGATCAAAGGGAGGTTTACACTATTTCTAGCAACATCTGGTTCTTCTACGGAAATTGAATAAAATGCCTGACGAAGGTCAACTCTTGAGGAAACTCTCGTTCTTGCGATGAAAGAAGAAAATAAGTTAGAAACGGAACGGGACAGCGGTATGATACCTTCTTGCATTTTCCAAAATTCCGCTTTGGCGTTCTTTAAATTTGCACGAAGCGCAAAAGGCAGGGGAAGACCCGTAGAACGAAAGAACCAAAAAACAAACAAAAACACCAACTAAAATAACAAAAATAAAAGACACTCCGTTGTTGGTGGGAGCCAATCAAGAAGTCAGAAAAAGAAGTGAACAACTCACTTTGCGTAGTGAACAGGAATTTTCGTCAAAGAAGCCGAGAGCTCGTTCATGGCATCTAGTGAATCAACTTCAGTAACACACTGGGTATAGGTGACTCACCAGCATGAAAGGTATTCACACCATAAATGAAGCTTCCTTTAACCGAGTCCCTGATAGCGCGCTCTTTTATACCAAAGATTAGCGAAAATCTCTGCAAAAAGATCCCCAAATGAGGTGATGAAGAGCTGCAATGCGAAAGAGCAAGAAGTGTTCATTTTCTTTATTATCAGGTTCAACGTTTACGGAATTTTTCAAAACTCTTCACGACCTCCGCCGTTAACATCCGCTACGTAACATCGCTGTCAGGAACACCTCCTGACGACCTGTGGAGCCATATAAGTTAACCTATATAAGGGGCCCCGCAGGGCGGGACACGTCATTTTAATAATTTTTTTTTAAAAAGTTGCAAAATAAGTATAAAAGAAAAGCTCGAATGCGTTAAAACACAAAATCAGGTTCACACAAAAATACAAGTTACAGGATTGAAGGTTATGGACAAAAGAAAACGAAATCTAAATAAAGGCAAAACGTAGCCCTCACTACCAGAGCAAACCCTACATACTCTCTTCACTCAAAATCTATCATCTTATCTTCCACACCATTTTTTTTCTTAACTCTTATTCATCAAATCAAATCAACACGTCATTCGGTCGCCTTACCTCGTGTCGACAGGTTCCTCTACGGATCTCCGGAACACCTACACATATTTTTGAAAAACTGTATTCTATTGTATTAACCTTAAAATCTGCTTTATATAAACTACCCAAACTTCATTTATCATGTACTCATCATATCCTTTATTCGCTTTATCTACTCCCCTTCCACTTCAATCTTCACTCCCTCTCCATTGATTTAATAAATAAAGAATGATCTCCACCGAAAATCAGGTGATGTCTACTCTCATTAATATGAATAATGAGGATGTCAGGGTAAGCTGGGTGCTTTCTGTCTCCTAAGGAGGTTAGAACTAGTTAAACTGTTTTTATTTTGTTTTGTAAGTGCCCATCTAGTGACTAGCACCAGCTAGTTAAACTGTGTAGTTACCGTATACCAAGAAGTGAAGTCCAGTGTAGGCATGAACGCATCTTCTGGCTGTTAGAAGCTGCGATAATACCAACGCTTTTAGCTTTGATAGTAGCCATGCCACACATCTCAACCTACATGACATCGCTAGCTGTGTGTGGCACCCAGAGTGCTCAGAGGCTCAGAACTAGCATGACAATTAGTAGTTCAATTTTGTAAATATTACTTGATTCTTGTCCGCGAACAAAGTTCTCAAGATTTATAATGAGGCCGTCGAGCTTTCGACTGAAGTTAGTGAGTCACTCCCTATCAGAAGAGTTGCGTGCCATCTACTATGGTTGAGTGAATGAGCTCGTAGAGTGTTTTTTTGTTGTTTTTTAAAATTTTAGGAGCCCATCTGGGGACTGCCTACTTGGGCATAAGTCGCCAACCTCACAACAGCCAAGTACTAGGCTACATTAAAATAACAATAGTTAAAAAACCACCAACAACAACATCAATAACAATTAAAAAAAGGTTAAAGGGCAACAAGAAGGAAGCACGCTCCGGCGTCGGGGGAGGGGCTGCATCCTTCCGGCGCAGGAACGTGAAACCTACCCCCCCCCTCATTTAAATAAAATGGAGGAGGCCAGCGTCCTCCAAAAAGTCAGTGTGCACGAACTCGTCCAGAGTACAAGGGACAAACGGTAGTGAACCGCCTCATCTCGGTACCAGGGCAGTTAGCGTGCGCGAAGATCACCCAGAATGGGACATTCAACGAGAATGTGCCGAACAGTCTGGGGGACAACGCAGTCATCACAATATGGTGCAGGCGAGCACTCCATCAAATGGGGGTGGTCCCACGAGTGTGTCTAATTCGGAGAAGACAGAAACCAACCTGAAGCCGTTGCGGCATTGGGGGTGGGGGTAGCTCTATGGAAACAGTCACGGCGCAATGGCAGCTCGGAGAGCTGCCAGTAATCCTGCTATGTAATCGGTGTGAGGAAGAGCGAAACGCCTGTCTGGTTTCACAATCCTCGCGGACTCTTTGGCGTCCTCATCGGCACACTCATTCTTCACAATTTCTATATGTCCAAGAACCCAACAGAAGATAATCTTGATAAACGCCCGGCTCGCCGAAACTGTAAGGTTACGGATTTCGCAAACCAGGATATGCGGATCTTCGAATACCCCGAGAGCACTCAGGGCGCTTTGTGAGTCGCTTTAAATCACAATCCAGTCTTAGAATCGGTCACGTCGCGTAATCTCCCGTACCAAGCGGTGTATTGGACGCAGCTCGGCCTTGAAGACAGACTCAGCACCTGGCAGAGCCCCGATGACTTCAAACTGAGCGGATACGGCGTGGAAACCGACCCCCTCTTGGGACATGAGGCCATCCGTATACACTGGCACGGTTCCAGCGTGACATGAAGTGTGCTCCCAAAAGGCCGAACGCAATACTCCCAGCGCTGTAGAAGCTTTAGGAGCAGAGGCGTGGTGACAAATGGTCAACGGTGGTACCCTCTAGGGTGGCGTTCTGACAGAAAACAGGGGCGCCACGGGCTCGAGAGCTATACCTAGCTCTCGAAGGAGTTTCGTGGCCTTAAACCCGAAGGGCTTAGGGAATGACGTGTCTCTCGGCAGCATAGGCACCGTGTAGATCAGCTGTAAAGGCAGTGAGAGCTGTTGGCGAATGGGGGAGGTGCTGGGCTAGCGCGTACAGTCGAATAATACAGTTTGCGAGACACAGAGTGAGTGGCATCTCACCAGCATCGACAAGTAGGCGCTCAATGGAGGAAGTGCGGAAGGCACCGGTCGCCAGGTAAAGGCCGGTGTGGTGGATCGAGTCCACCTTCCGCAATACACGCTCAGCTGCGGATGCATAAAACTCGCATCCGTAGTCGAGCTTCGAACGAACAAAGGATCCATGAAAAAGTATGACAGTAGCCATATCAGCGCCCTAGGCGCTGAACGTCACAAGCCGAAGAATATCCATGACGGGGGTTCAAGAGACCCTAAGGCTGCGAATATGAGCCTCCAAGGTGAGGCGTTGGTCAAATACAAGACCAATGAAACGGTGCAAGTTCACCATTTCCAAGCGCGCCCCATTGAGAAACAAGTCTGGGTCAAGGTGGAGCCGTGGATGACGTCAGAAGTACACCATCTTGGTCTTGGTAAAAAAAACCCAGAAGACTCCAGAGGAGTCATCTAGGCCACACCTAACGAGATCGAAAGGTCGTCCACGTATAGCGTAGCAAGATCACTTCCAGCAGCACCAAGGTGATAACGTTGATGCTCAGTGCAAAGAGTGTGACACTGAAGACCCTTCCCTGCGGGACACCGTCTTCCTGCTCCATTGGGCTGCATAGGGCTTCCTCCACCTTTATACGGTATCGACGATCTCGCAAAAATTCAGATATAAAGATTGGGAGGCGTCACCTCGTCTTCATCGTGTGGAGAGTCTCCATGGTACCGTATCGCCATGTGGTATCATAGGCCTTCTCCACATCGGAAAAACACCGTGGTGTAGTGCTGTCTACAAAGGAAGGCCTCGCAGACGGCATTTTCCAGTCGGAGCAAAACATCCGACATGGAGTGGAACTTGCGGAAGCCGCACTGTACAGAAGACAGATAGCATCTGCTCTCCAGAATAAAAGCTAATCTAACATTTACCAATTTCTCCATCAACTTCCACACGCAAGAATATAGAGAGATTGGCCGGAAACCAGCCGTGGTAGAGTGATCTCTCCCCTGTTTGCAAAAAGCAAACACAGTAGCGATTCGACAGGAATCTGAGAGGATACCCTTTACCCAGATCATGTTGAACAAATCTAACAGAAAGGCTATGGCTCGGTCACCCAGGTGTCGAAGCATGGCGTACGGAACATCGTCCGGACCAGGGGCGGTGTCCGCGCACGAAGCGAGAGTGGAACGCAACTCACTCGGAGAAAACCTGTCGTTGAAGAGTTCTCCGCCAATGGAGGTAAAGTCTAGTCGGCGGCTCTCGTGGTATTGCAAGGACCGAGTTGGTGTACGTACGTATAGGTTTATTACGTACTTCAAAAACTCCTCGATTACATTTTCTCTAAGAGTGCTATATTTTATTCTTATTACGTTATTTTAATCTTTGAGGATTTCTAGTGCCATGCTGAGCGTTTCAAGGATGAATTAAATACTTCTAAGAAAAATATATCTTTAATTACAACATGAAAAAAAGTGAAATCTAACAAAAAAAACTATACAGCTATGAATTAAACGAGTTTAAGTGAGACTTGCTAATTTAACCAAAGGAATATAAAGTAATGGTTGATCCAAAGCTCACTTTAATATTGGACGTTAATTGACCTTCAAAAATAATGGAATTTATTTACCTTTAAAACAACCACACGTGACTCCAGCTGGAGACTGACCTTAGCCTTGAATTTTTATGTAGACGAAAGAATCTTTTTGCGGTCAGACGCGTGGACGTGTTCACAGACACCCAAGCTGTTTGGCTGGCGCGGGGACAGGCTTGAAGCAACAAGTGATTTCGGTGCGGGCGACCGTTGGCGTTAAGCTGGTTGTTTTAGTCAGATGATTTAAACAACGGGACCGTGAAGGTATGCTCTTTCCAATCATCTGGTTAATCTTAGAATGGTTCGCACTGACGAGCGATGAGCAAACAAGTGAATCCTTAGATGAATGGGGGGGGGGAGAGTTCACTTTGGGGTATTCCTCAATGTCGAGGATTATCTCTGTTTTTTTGTTGCAAACCGGGATAGTGGGTTTCTCTGACGAGAGATGATTGAGCTTGATCCCCAATACAAACAAAAAAACTAATTTTCGGTGTGACCACGAGGAACGGGCTCAGCATGAGCTTCTTCTGTGTTCCTTTTTTTTGGGTTGCCGGACACTGCGCCGGACTTCGTCGTGTAGATCGCTAACCTCGATCTCTCCTCATTCTTTTATAGTTATCCGCCTATATACTTCACCACCCTACTGGGGGTAGGCGAAGTAGGGGGTGGAGGTCTTGGGAATTAAGCCTCTCTCCTCTAACGGCTCTTCTCCGAGCGTCTTTCATTTAGCCCTCAATGCATCTTCTGGCTTTTGGTCCCCGCTCCTCTAATTTCGTCTATGAAGTGAAATTAGATCCCAACTCTTAGGGGAAATAGTGACTGTTTAACTAATGTTAGGCTCGCCGGACCCGAAATCTGATGATTTGTACATCTCGTAGTTGTGGGGGGCCTTTTTGGTGGTCCGCGAGGCGAGGGGAGAGAGGGGGGAGGGGGTCAAGTAATCGGGTTACGCTGCCAAATGCCAGGAAGCTGTGGTGACCGAACAGGGCCTCTTTTTTTAGGGTGGGATATCGATTTCCCTACAGTGGCCTTCCGCGACATCACCACGCGCAATGAATGCTGGCGGAGCAGCATACCGGCTAGAGAATGCGGAGAAAGCGGTAACGAAGGATTCGGCCACGGACGCAGGATCCGAGATTGCGTGTCCATTCTCTTGGAGAACGGTAGGGGAAGGGTCCTGCGAGAACTTGCCCCGAATCGATTTGACTCGCTTCCACACATCAGCTAGATGGGTCTTCCCGTTAAGTGGAGACACGTATGCCCGCCAGGAAAAGTGCCGAGCGTGCTTCGAAATATAGCGGAAACTAGCCCTAGCCCTACGAAGTTCACAGAAGTTGAAATCGTTCGGGCAGCGCTTATAGCGCATTTAGAGATAACACTTCTGTTTAAGGGCCGTGTCACACTCCGTTCATCATCATTGGAGTGTTCGGCGTGCGAAACGGCCAGACGTTCTAGGAATAGTATTCAAGTACACGGCGATGAGATTGGCGAAGAACTCAACGGCCTCATCAACCAACCTAAACTTTTCCACTAAGATAGAGAAATAAGTCATTTCTTCATGAAATGCGGAGTAACAACAAGGAAAGAAGTTACCCTAGGAGACCTTACGGTCCATTCAAAGAGGGTACCTTTGGACTAGCAATTGAGCGGGCACAAGGCTGCTCAATTGTTTTGCGTCCCTAAACGGCCACTTTTCAAGACTTTGTCTAGTCTTGACTTGAACTGGTCAACAGATTCACTGTTGACAACTTCCACTGGAAGTGCGTTCCACATACGGCAGATACTGTAGGTGAAAAAATTTCCACACAGATTGCGGTTGTAACGCTTCAGTTCAAGTTTGAAGCCGTGATTGCGCGTTCTGTTCTCACTCAGTGTGAACATATCCCGGTAGTCAACATTTTCGAACCCTCGAAGTATTTTGAAAACTTCGATGAGCTGACCACGCAGTCTACGGGTTTCCAGCGAAAACAGATCTAATTCCCTTAGTCTATCCTCATAACTTTTATGTCGGATAGAGGGAATCAGCTTGGTTGCCCTGGCTTGTACGCGTTCCAATCTCGCGATGTCCTTTCGCAATGAAGGACTCCAAAAATTGTACGGCATACTCCAGGTGCGGTCGGACAAGTGAGTTGTACAGGCACAGTACAATCTCCTGGTTCCGATAACCAAACTGGCGCTTAATATAGCCTAGCATCGTTTGGGCCTTTTTCTCCGCCTCAATGCACTGTTTCGAGAACTTGAGGTCACTAGTGATTGTTACATCCAAGTCCTTCTCAGTGTCGGTGGATTCCATAGCAGTGCCCTTAAGGATATACTGAGATTGGGGGTTTCTGTGGCCGATATGCATCACTTTGCATTTGCCCACGTTAAAAGGCATCTGCCACGTGTCCGACCACTCCCTAATCTTCCCAAGATCTTCCTGCAGGTGGGCAGTATTTCCATCCTTTGCAACGTTCATACCAAGCTTGGTATCGTCGGCAAATTTGGAAATCTTGGCAACCATGTCACCGTCCATGTCGTTGACGTAGATGATGAATAGTAGTGGTCCCAGGACAGAACCTTGAGGCACCCCGCTAGTAACGGGCACCCACTCAGAAGACTGTCCATTCACCACCACCCGTTGCCGTCTGCCACTTAGCCAGTTCTCGATCCAGCCGCATACCTTTCTGTCTATGCCTAGCGCTCGCACTTTCCGGAGAAGGCGGCGGTGTGGTACCTTATCAATGGCTTTCTGAAAGTCTAGGTAGACCACATCCACCGCCTTGTCCCGATCGTGCTCACTGAAAACGAAGTGGAAGAATTCCACAAGGTTCGTCAGGCATGACCGTTGCCTTCGGAATCCGTGCTGGGAACTCTTCAGTAGCAGGTTTGACTCTAAATACGACGTCACTTTGTCCACCATGATGCTTTCCATGAGTTTACCGACTATCGAAGTCAGACTGATAGGTCGGTAGTTCGACGGTTGGTTACGGTCTCCTTTCTTCAAGATAGGAGTCACCTCCGCCTCACGCCAGTCTCTAGGAACGCATTTGGTCCGGATTGACATGTTAAAGATAGCGCACAGATGTCGTGATACTTCATCGCACACTTCCTTCAACACTTTAGGTAGAAACCCGTCCGGTCCAGGGGACTTATTCGTCTTTAGGTCAGCGATCTTTTTCTTTATTTCTCCCGCGCCAAGCACCACCTGGGCGAGCTCTCGGGTGGCAGCGGCCCAGAAAATGATATTTGAATGGGTAAGGGATCACTACCATGGAAGTCATCGACCACCCCCCCAACCAATATCAGGCTGTGCATTCGAAGAGCACAAAGATAGAAAAAATGAAGTGGTTCTCGTGCAGTGATGCGTAAACTCATCTATATTTAGGACACCTATCTACAGCTCTTTGTTCAGGTCGGCAAGGACTTGCCACCCGGGATTAATCGAGTAGTCCTTCCAGCGAGGGTGTCTACCGTTCATATCTCCGAGCAAGAGAAAGGGCTTCGGCAACCGTGCCAAAACTCGGCGGAAGTCCCCCACGTCGAATTCGGCTGACGGTGGAATGTACGTGGAAATAACAGTATACCGCCTATCCAGGTGCAACTGCATAGCTATGTATCTAAATCAAAGAAAAGAACGGAGACATCCTGCCGCGTGTAAATCGTGCATGCTCCTGCCGCCCCCCCCCATCACTTGTTGGTGGGGGTAGCAAAACCCTTATAACCCACTTCAAACGCCAGGCATAGTCTCCTGCAAATAGATAGCTAACGGGTAACGGGACGAGACCAGACTCCGTCGGCCCGGAGATCGCGGCAATTCCATTCAAGGAATATGCCCTCCAGGCCTAGTTCGGAGGAGATGTGGGGGCCCTTTTCGAAGAGGAGACCTACACGGGAATGGTCGTACGCTTCCTGGAAGCGGAACTCTGGGCGCCGTTGGCCGGACAAAGCGCTGAAGGCGCTGTCGCCTTCGAGGACTTATTGGGGAGGTCGGGCTCGCCATTAGAGTCTTTTCCTCCCTCCGCCTCGAAACTTTAGGTTAGTGGGGTGGCTTCGGAGGCGGGGGTTCCTCTTTTGGAAGACCCACTGTTTCCGAGCCACCCAGCCCACCACTGAGTGTGGGCGAAGCAGCCGAAGCTCCTTTAGTGCTGTCCTCCTTTCGGGGGGCAGCTTTAGGACCTCGTAAGATGACCTTACGAGCAACTTCAGGGGTGTTGCCTCCTGTGAGTCTAGTGACTTGGTGGAGGCGCGCGGTCATTTCACCTTACGGGAAACGGTCTCGCTGGGTAAAGGGAGTGGAGCCCTTGTTTTATCCGAGGCTGGGTGTGAACCATTTGTGCCGCCAACTTTACTAGGGGTACGCTCGGGGTGGGTAGAACCCGCAGAGGGGTTCCAAATGGGCGCGGAAACCACCATGCTCTTAGGTTTGGAGGGGCCAAGAGCAAAGGGTGTCTTTCTTAATATTGAGGCATAGGATGTATCAAGCAACGCTGGGCACACCAGGACCATGTTATTAGCCTCGCGAAATGAGAGACGATCCTTGGCCTGAACGGCCAGGATTTCCTCCTCAAGGAGATACGCACCACATTGCTTCAAAGAAGCGGGGTGCGGCTCTCTGCAATTGACACTCTTGGCCATACACGATTTGGACTTTTCATGTGCGGCCTTGAAGCAACATACACAGACTTCGGGTAACCGCGACTTTTACGTCGATAGGAACGATTATTGTGGCCGAAGCGGTGACAGTAGTAGCACCTCCGTGGCAGTGGCACAAATGCTTTCACGTGGTAGCCATAGCAACCGGGGTAGGTCTTGAGGCCCCTCTCTGCTTTCTCATCACACACTCGACCTTGACCGCCCCATGGTCGGCAAGCTCTAGGGTGATGTCATCTATAGAGTAGTCCATGAGTTCCTTTGCATAAACTATTCCTTCCATGAAGTTCTTGGTAGAGCGCGGCGTTACACTCACAGACGTGCCATGAAGTGTCCGAAGGGCACTAATCATGGCCGCCTCGGAGGGATTCGACGCATTCACCAAAAGGCTCCCGTCCGAGAAACGGGTAACCTTAGGCTCTCTACCAATCACACAAGCTAAAGCTCTCCTCTGATGGATCATGTTGCCTATGGCCAACATGCTCACATTCTTGGAGCGAAAACCAAGGAAGCGTTTGAAGCCAGTGAGCTCGAAAACGCTCGGTAGTCGCTAAATGAGGGGCCCCGATATAATCGATGCTCCGCTAAGCACACTTGCACTTTTGGTCTTTGTCAGGGACTCCCCAGCCCAGGGAGCAACGGGGCTGGAGGTGCCGATCTTGGCTTGGTCGTTTACCGAAGTGGCAGAATACCCATCCGTCTCTGTCGCCCTCAAGGATGGAGAGGAGCCCCGAGTCTTTTTGCTTTTTTTTCTATATTTTTTTCTTTTTAGGAGAGGAGGGCGGGAATGAACTCGCTTCTCCCCTCCACCGGCAGGAGCCCCCTGGCCAGATGGACCGGCCTTAGCAAGATCCTTCTCCGAGATGGACAAGGTCTTGGCTGCCACAGGGGCACCAGCTGGAGGAGGAGATCCCTCTTCTCATTGTACAGCCTTGGAGACCCAAGCCGTCTGAGGACGACCTTGCACAGGGGCGGACTCGGGTTCGGTGCTTGGCACCCAGCCCAGGCCTGTCCCTATGGAAGGTCTTACCATCTGGGGATGGGTTGCCTCAGGGACCATGTCCATCTCAGGGAGGGGCCTCCATGTCCATCTCAGGGGATGGGCCTCCATGTCCCTATCCCTCCCAGGACATCACAAGTCCCATTGGTCAGAACATCTTTGGTCGGGGAAGAGAGGGGGGCACGTACGGTGCCCCCCTCTAAACTCAATATTTCAGCCCGCAGGTCTTTAGAAGGAAGGGGCTGACGGACCCTGTCTTCCCTCCTCCCCTTAGAAAGTAAAAGGGGGACTGCCGGTGGAAAAAGTGGGTCGCTTAATGGTGGCTCCATAGAAGGGGGTGTGGGGAGGGTGAGGAGTAAGTCTCCTCTCCGGTTGAAGAGTTTTGGACGGTCCCCTGCGAAAGCCTAGGGAGGGGAACCTCCATATTTTCGGTGGAGTTCCCCGAGGGCGTCTCCGACGATTTTACAGAGGAAGGTAGAGGGACATTGTTTTTTTTATATATTCATCATTGGGCATGGTTACCCTAGTTATACTGTGGGATGCATACGCTAATCATTCCCACGCAGTAGCCCGCTCTTCGAGGGTTGAGTAGGGGTCCAGCAGAACCAGCAGCCGTCATTTGAGGCTACTCCTCCCGCCTAGTGGCCTGGCAGCACATCGACATGGCGGCTCCACCTTGGGCACAGAGTAAAATGTATAGAGATTGAAATGAGAAAGAAATGGGAAGTGAGTAAGGTGTGAGCTAGGATCAAGCAGGTTGTTAAAAATCCAGCACTCCAGACTGGAGCTCAGGAGTGAGGGGGGATTGTTATGGGCAGGGTTAAGTACTACAACACTAAAGAAAATTAATAAGAACTTCGTTATGAACACGGGGTTCTAGAACGCCAATTATAGGCTAAGCTGGACTCTATGCCAGCCTTAAGAAACCCCAAATGTGGACAGACAGTTAAGTAACAATGATAAGTTACATTAATAGCTTAAATCAGAGTTCAAATTATATATAGCATAGCCTAGTATTGGTAAGGCAAAACAAAGAAAATATAGAAAATTAATATATTAAGGTTATAAATATATATATGAGGTTTGGAGAAAGATGATAGTAGTGCACTGAATAATCACAAAAAACAATAGAGCACATTAATTGAATAGTTACACAAAATCTAGAGCAAATCAATTCCGGTAGGAGCGCGTTAAGTGGTTGGAGGTGAAGTGCCTAAAATTGGGGAACTTTAAACTTGAATAAGTATTGGTAGCAAGTTAGTTGGTTGTATGGGAGGAGGTTAGTTGGTTGTATTATGGGTAATCACTAAAGGAGTTGGAGATTGTTGTTTCGATATTACATATACATTACAAATAAATATATTAAACATTACAAATATATACCCAATTACATAAATATATACATTACAATTACATAAATTTACATAATGAATCCTTTTAACTATTAGTATACATAATAGGATTGTGTCCCCTCCCCACTCAGCCACGATACGGGATAGTTGGGCGAGAGGAGGCTGGTCGGCTTCTACCCTGTGAAATTAGAGGCTGACCAAAGAAAGTTGTGGGAGAGGTTGCAGGGAGAGTGAGGAAGTAGGGCAGAAACGCAGGCTTTCTGAAAGAAGGAGAAGAGGCTAAGCTGGTGCCAGACGAGTCGCTGAGTCCCGTTAGCACGGCGGCCAGGAAGGCAAATCACCGTGCCCCTTACGTGGAGCTCGTTGAGTGGGACCTCGTCAGGGACCGATAGGAGTGTACTTCCTGCAGATGTTTCCAGACAGAGATGTGTATCCCCTAGCAATGTGGGGGGGGGGGGTCTGTGGAAATAATGAAGATGTATTCTGCAAAAGAATCACGCAACCTTTGCGGTCGGCTGCTGATGGCAATGGCGTTGGTAACCAGGAAATTGATATCAAAAGCCCATCTCCGGTACTAATTAAGAATGCAGATGACCCCAATGCAAAAGTTTGCTACTTTGATGCCCGCTACCCAAAGTGGGCCTCACCTCCCTTTTTAACTTCGATTAATTTTGTATTGCTGGTAACCATATGTACACCTAAGATAGTTGATTTCCCTTTATAATCTTTTCGTCTTTTCATAATTCTTCTCCATGCGAGTTCCCGGATATGATTTCTTTCATCTTGCAGCATACAGAGAAGAATGTTTTTCGCATGTGCAAAATAAGCATTCCTTTGAATCACTTTGGTAACAATACCTTTAATCTGTTTGTTCATCCCTTGCAGTGATTACACTGTCTTGAAGAGGTTGAGTGCTCCAAGTTGCGAAGAAGAGTTAGCTTTTATTTCAAACCAGCATGGTGCATACACCTTTATGATGAACAAGACAATGGATTTCAGCGTCTCGGAAGGGTCGAAAGTCGAAACATATAATCGAAATATCCGATTTGCCGTTGTAGGCCATCGTGCATGCGACATTTTGCCAAGACACCTACGAGCCATTTCAGCAAAACATTTACCTTGTGAGATAGATAGAAGGATATCAAACAGATAATTTTGATCGGTGCTCAGATTTCCTCTGTCAACAGACGGCAAGTTAGTCGGAATTGGCTCGAATTCAACAACACTTAGAGTCTCACATTTATCCAGCTGTTTCCATATAGGTCCGACAATCCACGAAACCCCGTTGTTTTCACATCCAAATTGTTGATGAGATGGCGCAATGGGAGCTCATTGCATGGAGCTGGCAAATAAACCAATGCAGTGGTTTATTAAGTTTTTCTTCTAACGTTCTGATCGCACCTCCTTTTGTTCCTGTATTCACTACCGTTCCATCACATCCCACAGAAACGAGTTCATCAGTTCCGATGTTATTTGCTTTTAAATATGAGAATATTGCGTCGCATATAGCTTTTGCAGAACCTGTCTTCATTGTCAGGTGTCCAAGGTATTCTGAACCAGGTTCTTCTATCATAGAGATGTGCTCTTCCATTATATTCTTTTTGTGATGAGTTCCCTCCATCGTCTACACAACAAATGTGCTATCTTTTCTACCATCAAAGTAAATAGAATATAATAGCTTATCCGATCTCATTTTTCGCTGTATTGTAGTACGTTCTTTGACACGCTCTCTTCTAACCTTTGGCTGTCAACTACTACGGAAGTTTCTTTGCCTTCAATTGACGATAAGTCCTTAAGGATTGAACTTGTTATTAAACTGTAGCTCGATCAGACACACCAGTGCGGTCACATGCCAACGCAAATTCTGACACTTTTATTCATTTAGATGAACTCTTGGATGCAGATTTTTGGTTTATTTCTTTGCGTTTCACGGATGAAGGAAGCTAATAGTCGCTACCTTCGTCAGCAGATTCTGTTTCTGTGCTGGATGAATGAAGAATCATTTCGATATTATCTGTCGCAGTAGATGGTTAATTTAAGAGAGAATACTCACGATTCTTCCTAATTGCACTCTGAATATTCTTCTTTGATTGAATTTGATCGATATTACCTATTGCCATTTCCTATTGTTCGTTGGCCTTCTTTTCTTTGCTACAAGAACAGTTTTCAAAGTTATCGCATTTACAATACGAAATATCAAACAATTGTTCTGCATTCTTTGTAAAATCCTCACATTTCTGATGGAATGATGTCTCATTTTTCCTGCTAATATTTCTCATTAATCCTGATATTTTGAATAATAATTTAAAATTCTTTTTCTAACTCCCTCTATTGACATACGAGGGATTGATGACGCTTTCCAAATAGAAATTAACTTCTCCGCTACTTATGTGATAATTTGTTTAATTGGCGGGTCTTTTCTATTGCGGTTCTTTTCCTTTTCTCGCTCAAGCAAAACATATTTTATAACATCTTTATAAGTTAGTCACACTCGTTCACTAATTGTGCAGGGGGCGCCAAACAAAGGGCTTTCAATTTCATGACGCGTTCTAGGTTTAAATGACATAATTAAATATTGTTTTAATTTTTTTCTTACATATTATTTAGCTCTGAAATATAATAAAACGTGTATAAATATTTATTGTACACTACAAATAACTGTTCTTAAATACAAATAGAAGAATGTGATACACACACACATCCAATCTCAACGAGATCCTCCGCGCTACTGAAACATAATTGTCACGTACGCTGCTATAATAAGTCATTGAAGAATCTCTAAATATCAATCGATTACTTTCATATTTCGTTTATTTGTTCTTTAAAATACAATAATTATTTGTTTGGAGATATCAATTTAAAATTCGAATTTAATTTTCAGCTCTAATCCATGAAAGTCAAAATTTAGTTGAAAATCGCATAATTTTCAATGGCGTTGAGATCCTTTACAAATTATTATATAAAAAAAATCCTTTTAGTAGGTTTCATTTGACAGATAGCCCGATAAAAAATCGTGGTGGGAAAAGAAATTAAAAAAAAAATGTTTTTCGCTCCACCCTACTGTAGTCAATTTGACTTGCTTAACGAGCGACGTTTCGCGTAATGAACAAAATTAAAATTAACCGTGATTCGTATGCCCGACGTGAAGGCTCCTTTCTACCTAGCGCGCTACGAGTCACGAGGAGATAACGCGAGGCCCCTTGTATTTTAGTTTAGTGTCGCTTGTGTGTTGAGCCGCATTATTTATGATTTATTTTTTCAGTGAAAAGTTCAATAACCCTTGAAATAATGTTGCCGAAGAAAACAGTGATAAGAGAAGAAGAATCACCGTAGAAGTGAAACGCTAAATCATTGCGAAGCGAGAACGAGATGTGAGCGTGGCTGACCTAGCACGCACATACAATCGAACTACATCAACAATTTGCACTATCCTCAAGTCCAAGAACAAGGACAATATTAAGAAGATAAATGCTTCAAAGGAAGTGACAAGAATATCTATGCAACGGCCACATAATTTTGACGATGTTGAAGGTTGTTTTTCATATGGATCAACGAGAAGCAAATGCAAAGCGACAATATTAAAGAGTATCATTTGTGAGAAGGCGAAAGTGATTTTCGCCGAGCTCGTTAAGAAAACGCTAGGGATCATCAACGGTCGAAGAAGAAGCATTCAGGGCAAGCCATGGGTGGTTCGAGAAGTTTATAAGAAGAACCGGCATCCTCCTTCACGCCTTAACCCCCGTCCCCTGTTTCCGTCTCCCTTGCGCCAAGAGCTACCTTCTATTTTCGTAAGTTGCAACAACATTTATTTTATTTTGCTAATTATTTATTCTTTCCCAGGTTCATTTATATTAATAATCTTTTTATTTTATGCGTTAATAATTTTACAAAACGTTTTTAGATATTATTATAAATTATTTGCGGGTATTTTTTTTTAGGCAGGGGATGCATTATCGTATTTTACATTGATTCCTATGGGATTTTTTTTTCGCTAACGAGTGTTTCGCATTACGAGTAAGATTCGGAAACGAATTATGCTCGTTAAGCGAGGTTCCACTGTATATGGAAAACACTCATGGGGTCGGTAAGAGAGAGGAAGATAACGGCCTTGTCACCAATTCGGTTTGTTGATAAGCAGCAGAGAGGTGGGAGACGAGTTTAATCGCGGACATCAACATAGAAAGCCGATTTCTCACACCACTGTTGAATGACTGATTGCAAAATTCACGCAAACGGGAAGAGTGTGTGATAAACCACATTCACGGTTACAAAAGACTGTTGTAAATTAAGCAACACGTACTGCTATATTGACACGCTTTGCTGTGAGTCCCCCAAAATCGCTGTGTCGCATATCCGCTGAAATCTGGATCAGTAAAAGCACCAATCTCCACATCCTGAAACTGTGTGGTGCTGGAACCACATTATAGAATAGCATCTGACTCAAAACCATCTCAAAGATGAGCATTTTTAAGTCTTATAAAATTCTATAATTGGTTCACAGTAAACCAAAGTAACTTTCCATGGCAAATCAATGTGTTGTGAAGGGAGCAATGAGATATTAAACCCGTATTCAATTATTGACTCTTAGAATAAAAATGTAGTATTATCTCTTTCTTAACGAATAAAATTGTATCATCTCTTTCCGTACAAATAAAATTGTAATATTATTTTTTTCTAAAGTGTGAGTAAAAATTTACTGTTAGACTGTCATCTTTGGTTGGTGGTGCTCACAGTTCGTCCAAAAGTTCCGAGGAGTCGAATAATCAATAACGAAAATGTTTATGTGTCGCCAATTCAGATGCTCCGAATGCATTATTCTCTTTTTAATTCTCCGTTGGGAAAAGTGAAAAAGATTACTCGTTTTTGAGATTGCTTTCCTTTTACAGTACCTCCTTTATCGAGTGACAACTTTCTTTCAATATTGTCTGAGCAGTCAATAAGGAAAAAGTTCAAGTTAATGAAAGTAATGAAATGTGTGGTAGGTTTTCATAGGTGTGAAATTGTTTACTAGTTGGCCCTGATGGTGAGGGCATTAGTAGCATTTCTCTCTTTTTTATTTTTAGTTTTTTTAGGTCTCATCCTTCTATAGTTTTGATGACCTCCCATGACGGTCATGTTTTTACATATGTTAAAACATTTTAAAACCTATTAAATAGGTTCCTCCGTCGTGGCTTTCAAGTCATATTTTGTTAACTGGTTCGTTATCTCTTCGTATATTTATGTTTTTGTTTGTTATTTTAGCGCTGGGCATTTCGCCTCATTTATTTAAGCTTTTTATCTTTGTTTTACCTTTATTCTTTATCTTAATTTAGTTTAAATATTAATTGGGGCATTGCCTATTTTATCTATGTTCTTTATTGTTTTATTATTTACTAAAGCTTTTTATGTATGCTGTTTTATTATTCTTTTATTTATTTTAATTTAAAATTACATTTGGGCACTTTGCCTCTTTACCTATGCTTTTAACTTTTGTTATTAAATTCTATTTTATTTATAATTTAACTTGGGCATTTCACCTCTTTTTATTAATGATTATTAACTTTTGTTGTTTGTTTATTTTATTTCATTTTTTGTGTCATAATAACTTGGGCACTGCCCAAGTTATTTTTAAAAATTACACTTTTTTATTCAAGAAATGAATGGTACTTATCATTATTTTATTCAAAATTCATATTTTTGTTTATAATTTCAACAAATACGTATCAAATTAAGGTTATTTCTCTGATACCGACTCATAATTCATCTCTCCTTCTACAGGTTATGACTATCATGGTGGGTACTCACAATTCTCGATCATTCATGTTACAGTGGTCTTTTCTTACTATAGTATACTTATTGAAGTAATTAATTATTATTATATAAAAATAGAGATAGCTATTCTTTTTCTGTGTTATTTGTAAAAACCCAGAATAACACCCGGGTTTTATAGGGCTTTTTCAAAATTTGGGTTTTTTTACCAACCCTGCTCAGCCAAACCTTATCGAAGGCCTTTTGGACATCTCGCACTACCACGTCTACGCATTTCTGCTCAGCTTTGCTGCTCGCTAGTTTTTCCGTTCTCCGTCTACTACGGAACCCGTGCTGCTGAAGGTTATGGGCTCCTTGCTCGGCTAAGTGGTCTTGAAGCCGGTCAGCCAGGAGCTTCTGGTAGATCTTCGCCACAAACTCAAGCAGTAAGATTGTCCTGTAATTGACCAGTTGATCAGGGGGTTTACCTTCCCTTAGGTATTAAGATTATTTTAGCAATTTTAAAACCATCAGGGAAGTAATCCGTGTTCAGGGAAGCGTTGTAAACATTTCTAATCCCCTGAATGATCTGCTATGGGGCATTTACCAAGTTGTTTTTGGTGATGCCCGTCCAGCCTGACGCCCTTTGTTCATAAGGTTCGCACAGTGACCATGACCTCCTCTGGTGTTATGGGACGGCCATGGCTCATCATCTCCTTGCCTTCGTCTACTTGATGTTGTGGTTGCGTGCGATGTATAATCTGATTCAGATCTTCGATCAGTTAGCCTTCGAATTCCTGGTCGAACTCTTTATTGTCTTATGGGGTGATACTGAAGACATTTTTCCAGTATGTTCGAAATCTTTCTTCCAGAACCGCCGATTCCTCTATATAATCCCCGTTCTCTTTAATTCGAGGCTTCGTTTGTCCTTTTAATTTTCTGATTTGTTGGCAGAATTTAGCCGGGTTCAACTCGCTATCGACTCTATCTATTAAGTTCCATACTTCCTCTTGGTGGTTGATAGCGTCTTTAAGCTCGGCGCTTAGGCACAGTAGTAACGAGCTTCTCTCCCGGTTTGGACCTGCCCGTCTTACCCAGTAGTGTGCGCGATAACGAAAAAGTGTATCACGATAACTGATAAATGGATAACGATAACCTTATCGGCGATAACTGATAATCGATAACTGGCGATAAATTTATCGCCCGATAAGGTGATAACCGATAAATCGATAAATCCAAAATTATAATACAATATTGATTATTGACTATATATAGCATTATTCTATAATATAATAGTAAGAATATTTGAATACTGGTTCTTAGTTTCTTACCTGGTGAGGCTCTCCTTCATCTCCTTGCTTGTACCCCAGCGTTCTTATAGGAACTGGGCATGATCTAAGTGACGTCGTCTGCAAACTGCAGGTACATAAAGTCCTTCCCAACTGGAGCAGTTAAGTCCAACGTGTACTCGGGCCCTCTGTTGCCCTCGATCGAAACTTGGGCCTTTCTTTCCATGATATAATCACAGAGGACCCTTTCCAGGATTGCCTTTAGCTGGAGGCCGAAGATCTTGAATTGTAGACCTTTCAGCCAAACTTTATCGAAGGCCTTTAGAACATCTAGCATCACCACGTCTACCTATTTCCCCTCAGCTTTACAGCGGGCAAGCTTTTCGTTGAGAAGGGCGAGGGCTGTATCAGTCCCCCTTCTTTTGCGGAACCCGTGTTGCTAAGGTTTGTGAGCTCCTAGCTAGGCTAGTTCTTGAAGCCTGTGAGCCAGGAGCTTCTCATAGACTTTCACAATGAATTCCAGCACGGCGATTGGCCTGTAATTGACCAGTTGATCATGGGGTTTACCTCCCTTAGGTATTAAGATTATTTTAGCAATTTTAAAACCATCAGGGAAGTAATCCGTGTTCAGGGAAGCGTTGTAAACATTTCTAATCCCCTGAATGATCTGCTATGGGGCATTTACCAAGTTGTTTTTGGTGATGCCCGTCCAGTCTGACGCCCTTTGTTCATAAGGTTCGCACAGTGACCATGACCTCCTCTGGTGTTATGGGACGGCCATGGCTCATCATCTCCTTGCCTTCGTCTACTTGATGTTGTGGTTGCGTGCGATGTATAATCTGATTCAGATCTTCGATCAGTTAGCCTTCGAATTCCTGGTCGAACTCTTTATTGTCTTATGGGGTGATACTGAAGACATTTTTCCAGTATGTTCGAAATCTTTCTTCCAGAACCGCCGATTCCTCTATATAATCCCCGTTCTCTTTAATTCGAGGCATCGTTTGTCCTTTTAATTTTCTGATTTGTTGGCAGAATTTAGCCGGGTTCAACTCGCTATCGACTCTATCTATTAAGTTCCATACTTCCTCTTGGTGGTTGATAGCGTCTTTAAGCTCGGCGCTTAGGCACAGTAGTAACGAGCTTCTCTCCCGGTTTGGACCTGCCCGTCTTACCCAGTAGTGTGCGCGATAACGAAAAAGTTATCGCCGGGTCCTCTATATAATATTCGTTCTCTTTTATTCAAGCCTTAGTTCTTCCGGTTAGGACTTTTAGATTCTTGACTTGACGCCAGTAAGGAATATAGTAGTAGAGGTGTTTAGTAGGAGATAATTAGGGAAATAATAGGAAAGTGAAATGAAAATAGAACGAAAGACAGATCCCTGGTGAAAGGATAGCTCTGGCTTTCTTTGCGTTTTTTTTTTTGTATTGAGTATATATAATCCGTTCATTGATCCATTCCCCGTATTTCTTCGCGAGAGATCTAATTCTAGGGGTCCAAGAAGGGGCCGGAAGTATTTTATACTTTAATCGGGGAATGACTTCCTTATCGGCATTTATTAATTGATTGGTGATTTTATCCAACTCCTCGTCGATTTCTTCTAAATTTGCATCAATTAAGGGGACGGGAATGTACCTTTTGAGAAGTTGTTTATACGTATCCCAGTTGGCGCAAGCATAGCTCTTGCGTTCTGGGATAGGGACCTGAATAAGGGCGGTGGAGATTTTTATAAGGATAGCCTGGTGGTCGCTGGGGATGGGAGGGCCTGGTTTAATGAAGTAATTATAGTGGAACTTAGTGCTTGTGAGCACTATGTCTGATTTTGTGGCTGATCTGTCTGTGATGTATATGGAGAGAGTTTGGTCCAATTCTTGTCATAATTTGTCTGTCAATAAGTGTCTCGAGATTCCTGCCTGCTGGGTTGATCGAAGTATAGTTTGAGGCAGCACTCCTCGCATGGATGTAGCCTGCAAAAGAACGGTTCTGCCGTGACCACAGAGCTGCAGGAAATTATGGAGGGGTAAATGCCCTCTCCTTGGGGGCTGGTACCCTGTTGCCAGGACCAAGGGCTCCACTGCCATACGTACCTCTAAAGCTAAGTAAGATTCATCGACCCCACTTATTTCTCTGTAACCAATACCTTTTTTCACAGCAATTGCACAACCGTCAAATTGTTCTCCACTGTGATTTCTGGTTATGACTTCGTATGGAAATTTTTTTAGTGGGTTTCTATCTGTATTTACCCAGTGTTCTGAGATAAATACAAACTCTGGGTCAATTTGTCGTATTATGTTACCGTAAAGTAGTCTTTTCTCGCTCCAACGGTTTGAATTAAAATATAGTATTTGTAATTGGTCCATTCTCTTATTCACGTAAGGTTCCTGTGTATGTGCTGTTGTTATGGCTAATTCTATAATGAGCTTGGGCCCTTGTGGAGTGTTTGGTGGCGTAATCGTTTTACCATTGCGTTTTTTTTCTGTATTTGCCGTATGTAAGGGTAGTGAAGGTTTCGAGAACCATTTTAATTGAGCCTTGGAGTAAAGCCTCCTCGACTTCTTTTTCCGTGCAGTCGTCCGAAGAATTCCCCATTTGTACTTTCCGGATATTAATCCTCCAGTTACATCAAGGGAAGTCATCTACTTTGGAAAAAGGAGACCTTTTGGTGGCGTAGACCTTCAAGTTTATTTTTCTTGAGTGGTATACGTGCCTAGATTCCCTCTTACAAGAAGAGGACGACATCAGACGACTTTGTAGCTGAGAGATTTCCCGGGAGCGGGGCGAATGCGCTCCTCCCTCGGGTCTAGCATCTCAATAACCGAAACTTCCATTTCCGTCTGTTCTTATGTGTTTGTTTGTTTGTTTGTTTTGTGTGTTGTTTGGCTTTTCAGTTCGTGAGTTTGCATCTCGCGCTGCCTGCGCCTGAATTCTGAGGTCTCTGGGAAGTGTTGAATCGCTGCCAGCTGTGGGGAGTTTCTGGCAACTAGTCTCGCACTGGGGAATTAGACTAATTTTTAGAACCATCTCGGACTGTGGGTTCTGTGGAAACTACATTTCCTGCCTGCCATTATGCGTCAGCATTCTATTTAGTTCTTTCGCAAAGGTCCCCGGGGAGAAGAGATTGGCGATATGATCTAAGTGACGTCGTCTGCAAACTGCAGGTACATAAAGTCCTTCCCAACTGGAGCAGGTAAGTCCAACGTGTACTCGGGCCCTCTGTTGCCCTCGATCGAAACTTGGGCCTTTCTTTCCATGATATAATCACAGAGGACCCTTTCCAGGATTGCCTTTAGCTGGAGGCCGAAGATCTTGAATTGTAGACCTTTCAGCCAAACTTTATCGAAGGCCTTTAGAACATCTAGCATCACCACGTCTACCTATTTCCCCTCAGCTTTACAGCGGGCAAGCTTTTCGTTGAGAAGGGCGAGGGCTGTATCAGTCCCCCTTCTTTTGCGGAACCCGTGTTGCTAAGGTTTGTGAGCTCCTAGCTAGGCTAGTTCTTGAAGCCTGTGAGCCAGGAGCTTCTCATAGACTTTCACAATGAATTCCAGCACGGCGATTGGCCTGTAATTGACCAGTTGATCATGGGGTTTACCTCCCTTAGGTATTAAGATTATTTTAGCAATTTTAAAACCATCAGGGAAGTAATCCGTGTTCAGGGAAGCGTTGTAAACATTTCTAATCCCCTGAATGATCTGCTATGGGGCATTTACCAAGTTGTTTTTGGTGATGCCCGTCCAGTCTGACGCCCTTTGTTCATAAGGTTCGCACAGTGACCATGACCTCCTCTGGTGTTATGGGACGGCCATGGCTCATCATCTCCTTGCCTTCGTCTACTTGATGTTGTGGTTGCGTGCGATGTATAATCTGATTCAGATCTTCGATCAGTTAGCCTTCGAATTCCTGGTCGAACTCTTTATTGTCTTATGGGGTGATACTGAAGACATTTTTCCAGTATGTTCGAAATCTTTCTTCCAGAACCGCCGATTCCTCTATATAATCCCCGTTCTCTTTAATTCGAGGCATCGTTTGTCCTTTTAATTTTCTGATTTGTTGGCAGAATTTAGCCGGGTTCAACTCGCTATCGACTCTATCTATTAAGTTCCATACTTCCTCTTGGTGGTTGATAGCGTCTTTAAGCTCGGCGCTTAGGCACAGTAGTAACGAGCTTCTCTCCCGGTTTGGACCTGCCCGTCTTACCCAGTAGTGTGCGCGATAACGAAAAAGTTATCGCCGGGTCCTCTATATAATATTCGTTCTCTTTTATTCAAGCCTTAGTTCTTCCGGTTAGGACTTTTAGATTCTTGACTTGACGCCAGTAAGGAATATAGTAGTAGAGGTGTTTAGTAGGAGATAATTAGGGAAATAATAGGAAAGTGAAATGAAAATAGAACGAAAGACAGATCCCTGGTGAAAGGATAGCTCTGGCTTTCTTTGCGTTTTTTTTTTTGTATTGAGTATATATAATCCGTTCATTGATCCATTCCCCGTATTTCTTCGCGAGAGATCTAATTCTAGGGGTCCAAGAAGGGGCCGGAAGTATTTTATACTTTAATCGGGGAATGACTTCCTTATCGGCATTTATTAATTGATTGGTGATTTTATCCAACTCCTCGTCGATTTCTTCTAAATTTGCATCAATTAAGGGGACGGGAATGTACCTTTTGAGAAGTTGTTTATACGTATCCCAGTTGGCGCAAGCATAGCTCTTGCGTTCTGGGATAGGGACCTGAATAAGGGCGGTGGAGATTTTTATAAGGATAGCCTGGTGGTCGCTGGGGATGGGAGGGCCTGGTTTAATGAAGTAATTATAGTGGAACTTAGTGCTTGTGAGCACTATGTCTGATTTTGTGGCTGATCTGTCTGTGATGTATATGGAGAGAGTTTGGTCCAATTCTTGTCATAATTTGTCTGTCAATAAGTGTCTCGAGATTCCTGCCTGCTGGGTTGATCGAAGTATAGTTTGAGGCAGCACTCCTCGCATGGATGTAGCCTGCAAAAGAACGGTTCTGCCGTGACCACAGAGCTGCAGGAAATTATGGAGGGGTAAATGCCCTCTCCTTGGGGGCTGGTACCCTGTTGCCAGGACCAAGGGCTCCACTGCCATACGTACCTCTAAAGCTAAGTAAGATTCATCGACCCCACTTATTTCTCTGTAACCAATACCTTTTTTCACAGCAATTGCACAACCGTCAAATTGTTCTCCACTGTGATTTCTGGTTATGACTTCGTATGGAAATTTTTTTAGTGGGTTTCTATCTGTATTTACCCAGTGTTCTGAGATAAATACAAACTCTGGGTCAATTTGTCGTATTATGTTACCGTAAAGTAGTCTTTTCTCGCTCCAACGGTTTGAATTAAAATATAGTATTTGTAATTGGTCCATTCTCTTATTCACGTAAGGTTCCTGTGTATGTGCTGTTGTTATGGCTAATTCTATAATGAGCTTGGGCCCTTGTGGAGTGTTTGGTGGCGTAATCGTTTTACCATTGCGTTTTTTTTCTGTATTTGCCGTATGTAAGGGTAGTGAAGGTTTCGAGAACCATTTTAATTGAGCCTTGGAGTAAAGCCTCCTCGACTTCTTTTTCCGTGCAGTCGTCCGAAGAATTCCCCATTTGTACTTTCCGGATATTAATCCTCCAGTTACATCAAGGGAAGTCATCTACTTTGGAAAAAGGAGACCTTTTGGTGGCGTAGACCTTCAAGTTTATTTTTCTTGAGTGGTATACGTGCCTAGATTCCCTCTTACAAGAAGAGGACGACATCAGACGACTTTGTAGCTGAGAGATTTCCCGGGAGCGGGGCGAATGCGCTCCTCCCTCGGGTCTAGCATCTCAATAACCGAAACTTCCATTTCCGTCTGTTCTTATGTGTTTGTTTGTTTGTTTGTTTTGTGTGTTGTTTGGCTTTTCAGTTCGTGAGTTTGCATCTCGCGCTGCCTGCGCCTGAATTCTGAGGTCTCTGGGAAGTGTTGAATCGCTGCCAGCTGTGGGGAGTTTCTGGCAACTAGTCTCGCACTGGGGAATTAGACTAATTTTTAGAACCATCTCGGACTGTGGGTTCTGTGGAAACTACATTTCCTGCCTGCCATTATGCGTCAGCATTCTATTTAGTTCTTTCGCAAAGGTCCCCGGGGAGAAGAGATTGGCGATATGATCATAATAGATGCAACACATAATTTTCGTTAAGTTTTTATTCTCGAAGTGCAGCTATGTCTTGCTTTCCCTAGACTCCGCAATCGCAGCTTTTGCAACCTTGGCATAGGTGTTGTTTGCTTTAGCTTCTTCGGCCTGTTTTTTATCATTTGATTCTTCCTAATCATATCTTTCTTAACTGGGCAAGCCATGGATAGGGTCTTATGTGCTCCTGCACAGTTCCAACACTTCAAGCAGGTGCTATTGCAATCCTTCCATGAATATGTATCTGAAGAACAGATGGGACATAAAAAAGCGCTACCCCTGGGGCAGGCCACTGTGGTGTGCTCCTCGTACTTATAGCACTTGAAGCACATCTGGAGGTCGATAAACTCCTCACGTTCGATCTGCTCAGGGCAGACTTGGACGTCAAAGAGGAGCATACATCCCTCCGCAGCCTTGTTAGCCATTGCCGTGTTGCAAAAGATAATCTTGAAAACATGAGTATAGTCTTTGAATTTTATTATTTCAGCAACCTTAGCCTAGGGGGGGGGTTTCTCCCCCTCCGCGTGAATTTCTTCAATCGGAGTGCCGCCCAACCCAAGGATCGTGGCGGCGAAGGATAACGCTGCGATGGCTTTTTATTTGAGGTGGTATATTTGGTTTTAGGTTTATAGTTTTTAAGCACTCTGTTGCTTTTATGGAGGTGAGTGCTTCACAATCAACCTCCCTTGAACGGATGGCTGCATAGCCATTGTGAATATCAATGAGCCTCACCAGCGCGATATTTAGATCCGCCTAGATTTTGGCAATGACCCTCCCACTATCAGACTTGGGGCCATCAGAGAGGGTCTTTAGTGTAATCCGCGGGGTCTCTATCATTTATTCTCCATCTGTCCTAATTTTGACATATAGAGAATATAATTTGAAAGGGAAGCCCCACAGAGTGAGCGTGTGTGTATTGAATATGTGTGTGTGTATGTAAGAGGGTCTATCACCAGGGTTGCAAAAATAGAAAAGTTTCTTAGAGTTTATGTCTCAAAACCAATGACACAATTTTTTTTTTTACCTCAACAGGCACTTTACCTTAACCGGAGGTGCTTTTCGAAAGTCCGACTAAGGTTAGTGTTCGTCCGAAGCCGAGGGTGACTCGTTGAAGATTGGGGGGGGGGTAAGTGAAGCAGGTTCAATCCCCACCACAGGGTTTGAAAAGCGGGTGAAAAGATTCACGTATTAACACAATTCGTAAATGACAAAAATCTCACTCATCACTTGTTCAAACTTTAGCGATTGGAATCACTCTACTCGCGAGTACAAAACACTACCTCGCTTTAGATTTTATGAAAAGTAAAAATTCTTCACCAGCGAAAGAGAATGCGACTTATTTCCGGCAACCAGAACAGTCCCAAAGAAGTCTTCTATCCGTCATAATTAAAAAAAAATCAATTTTATTGAACGTAAATTGTTTCTAAAATCTATCGTAACACTGAGTGGCCAATTTTTGCAGCACCTATGTTTAAAACGCAAAATTTGTCTTAAAGGTGATAGAATAAAATAAACATAAGTTCGTTATTAAAAATATGCTTAACACTAATTGGTTCATTTTGTATAACTTAAGTTTTAGTCGGAAAAGTATATATAGAGCAACATTTTGTCGCTGAATTGGATGACTTGTTAGTCATACTTTGGATAAAGCAAGCATACTTGAAAGACATTATTCGCCGAGAATGCGTTACTCTCTGCCATTCTACAGTTCAAAGTATGAAGAATGGTAGGTTTATAGTCAACGAAGCGAAACTCAACAAGAGATCGACCCAACAGAAGTCCAAAGATCTCTAGACGATCAAACTTATTAAACAATGGAACCAAAAAGGAGAAGAAAGCTCAGCATTCTATAAATCAGCACTCAAGGATGGATCGGTAAAACATCGACATTAGGAATAACATCAGAGAGATTGATTCAGAATAATATTAATATCAGAACATAGGGTGAATCCATAAGAAAAAAACAATGAAATTGTTCGATTACTCCGTCATAAATGCGAACCCTTCAGGCGAACTTCATGACGGAGCGGCCATAGCAATTGTAAGAGGGCTGAAGTTCAAAGAAGTTAATAATTTGTATGAGGCATACTTGGCCGTAAAAAGTGAAACGGAATTAACGCCAATAAAAGTAGCCACGGGATACCAAGCACCAAAAAAAATTACCTTCCCCTACACAACCTATTTAAAATCTTTGGCACAGGTTTCCCAACCATCTTTATGGGAGATCTCAATGCCAGATGCAGTGCAAATGGATACCGCTCCAGAAATAACAGAGGAGCCAACTTAGAAATGATGTTGGAAAGAAACATTTTCAAGAGAATAGGGCCAGACTTTCCAACATATGTCACAGGCAATGCAGCTACAAAGTCAGACGTCGTGCTAAGTAGCTTCAATATGCCATACAACATCCACATGCAACCAGTTACCTTTGCATATAGCGACCATGTTGGAACACATTTGCTCATGAATTAATACCCGATACAGGTACCTGTACCGGCAAGAAGAATTACAAGATAGCAAACTGGGCAGGTTACACACAAGATCTTAGTGACTTTGTCCCAAAGGATCTTACTGACGCCAAACTGGAAGATATTGATGAGGAGAACTCAAGATTAACAAGAACAATCATCTAGGCGGACGAAAGATATATACCAAAGACAAGATACCGTACTCTTCCACATCCTCGATGGACAGAGGAAATGAACAGAAAGCATAGTCAACTAAGAGGATTACTTTACTAGACCAAATAATTCTCCATGGACCAAATAGAGAGCGATACGAAGAAATCAGAAAAATAGCAAAGGACAAAGCAGAGAATAACTACATCGATCTGGTCCTTAGAGATGTAGAAAAAGCATTTGACAAAGTCTGGGTCAGAGGAATGCAATATAAGATCTTAAATCTCAAGATGAATAGCAATCTGGAGAGAATTCTCTGCGATTATGTCACAGACAGAAGAGAATAGGTGAAGATCAATGGTTATTCAGGACCAGAATTCAAATTGGAAGCTGGACTCCCGCAGGGGGGCTGTCACAGCCCCACGCTGTATTCAATATACACAGCAGACCTGCCACTACCAATAATGTCTAGTTGCCTAAGCATGCATTTCGCGGACGACATAAGCCAACTCGTCGTCACTCCGTACAGGATCGTACGCTTTCAGGCAAGGACAACAGCTTTAGAAATCAACAACTACGAAAGAGCTTGGAAGATAAGGACGAACAGGAGGAAATTTACAATATTCCCAATCTATCGGAACAAAACAGCTGAAATTGTAGTTGAAGATCAGAACTACAGATAACATAGTGAGGGCAAAGTGCTAAGACTCAGAATAACAAAAGGAGGCTACAAACAACATATAACGGAGAGGAAGAACAAGGCTATTCTAATGCTTAACCTACTGTACAATCTACGAGGGTTAGGCACGAAAAATAAAAGAAAAATCTATCTTGCACTAGGAAGAGAGGTACTACTATACCCGCCAACCCCTATCAACGGTGAAACAAGGACAAAAAAGTTGGAACTCCAGGGAATACAGAATAAAGCTCTCTACCTAATCACCAACACCTGTAGGAGAGAGAAGGAGACTACAGGATCTGCACCAAGAAGCAGGATTAGAAACGCTCATCATCAACATCAGGAACAGAGCGGAGAAAATATGGAGGAAGATACACGATCTACCTCCGATATTTGCAGAGCACACAAACACCACAGCTGGAGTCCCCTTTAACACTTGATTTCCCAGCGGCAGACAACAGCTGAGAATCGAGAAGGTACCCATGTTTACTTAAGTAGAAATTCAAAAAGAGAGAAGGAACAAGCATAACGATAGAGATATTTACCCGACTATATACAAACCCAACCAACGAAATAACCAACCAAGACACCAGATTGATACCCTAATAAGACAACCGAATTTAAACAACTAAAAAAGGAAGAAACAACCGACTAAGAAGACAAAACAGATCAAAGGTGTAAACAGAAATAATACGAACAAAATGAACTAAAAGTGTAATAAGTGAACTATATTAAAAAGTTTAAAAAAAATGATAGTGAAGTGAAAGTTAACAGTAAAACAGAAATAAAACGAACATAGTAAAATAAAAGTGTAATAAATGAACTATAGTATTAAAAAGTTAAGCAAAATGATAGTGAAGTGAAAGTTAATAGTAAAACAAGTGAACAAAGTGAAACTAAAGTGAAATAGTAAAAATTGTGATAACAACAAGAGAAAGTGAAACAAAGTAAGGAAAGTAAAAACAAGTAACATAACGATACATAAACAAAGCTCAGAACTAAGATAACTTAAAACGGCATGACGGCTACAATAAACACATGAATGAATGAAAGATGAAGAGAATAAGGGAACAGAGCTTAGAGGTCCTCCCTCTTCTGTATGAGGAACATAGGTGCTAAAAGTGTGAGAAAGGAAGTAAGAATGATGAGTAAATGCATGACGGTAGTTCGGAATCAACGTTAATCAGCAGGTCCGCCTTGCCCTTCGGGCAAGGGTATTCCACCCTTTCCACCTTTGACTGCTGAGGCTGCTCAATCTCCTCACCAATCTGTGCTATTTTAACTCAAAACTTTTCGTCTCCCACTATAAACCCTCTTCTAAAGCTTGTTCCGGACTTCCCATTAAGCACTTCACTATCGGTTCACTTGAACTGAGAGTCAGAAGTGTGGTGAGTTTCTCCAGGAGCAAGTCAGCCGCGAGCCTCCTCCTCTACTATGCTCCCCCGATCGTGGGAGGGGTACAGAGGGAAGGAGTAACCGCGAGCCATACCTTTTCTCCCCCTAAAAAAAAGAAAAGCTGAAGGCAGTTAGAGTTAGACTTTAAGTCCACGCTTCTGCCGAAAAAAGAAGTTAATATCCAGCTCTAAATTTCTTTTTCCTTTAGAGGAAGCTACGATCACACTGATTACCCAGCCTGCCAAACTACAAGAGTGATACCTTCTCACACCCATAGCTGTAGAAATGGCAACCATTCAAATTGAAGTTACTGCAGTAACTGGCGAGGCCGACCAACACCGCCGAAGGCACTTTTGCGAGTAAGCTTCATCACAAGTGGAATGTGACCCTGACTTTGCCACCTGCATCCTTCTTTCCGATGAAATCAACTTTTATGTGTCCATTAAACTTAATTGACAAAACATGCGTTACTGGTCCTCTGAAGACTCCTACTAGGTGAGGCCTGTAAAAATCAAGCAAAAGAACGTGTAATAGCATGGTGTGGTCTGTGAAAAAACAAAGTTATTATTTTATTCTTCCTTCACAGAAATAGCTCAAGAGAAAGGTATTTGGAGATGCTAGATACTGAGGCGTGCCCAAGCATCTTGAATCCTGAGCGAGAATATCCAATGTGGTTTCAGCAGGACGGAACTTTTCCTCATTATGCTGTTGAGGTGAGGTCCTATCTGGACAAACAGTTTCAGTGACGATGAATTTGTCAAGGTGGACCTCTCGAATGGCCTCCGACTGAGATCATTTAAAGGCCGTTGTGGATGTAGAGAAGATATGTAAAGTCACTGCCTCATCTGAAATCAAGAATCGCATCAGCATGCAGGATAAATAACGACGTGTCCTCGATGAGTGGGTGACCCATCTGAATGTTTGTATAAGGCACGACGGTCAGCCCTACGAACAAATACTATACACTTTAGTTTTCCCTATGGTGAGTTACTTGCGAGACGCCGTCCCTGTATACTGCATCATTGCTTAGTTTTTCCAAGGGTCTTGAGACAAGGTTGAATTGGTAGTACACAAAGACAAGATAATTTTGGTGCATTCTGGGTAATGTTATCAATGAGCTAGTTGATGGTAAATAGAGGATCGGTCGTTGAGAACGCCTTTCTGAAACCAGCTAGATCTCTAGGTGTCTCTTATTTAGCCAGTTTTGTAGTCTATTGATGATAAGAGAAGAGTGTTTGCTCGAGAGTTAATAAGATTTAATTGGTGATCAATTTTGTGTAGTAAAATGATTATGGCATTAAGTAAGTTCTCTAGTATTTTGCCTTGTTAAATTGTTAAAGATAATCAGTAAAGAGACAGATGAGATTATCTAGTATCATTTCTTTACCATCTGTGTGCAGGTCTAAGTTGACGTTGCTCGGCACTGGTAATATGTGATGCAGTTTTCAGATCTGTGCGTCGCGGCAACGAGTTGCGACTTTGCGACTTTGCCCTACTATGAATTTCAAAGTTGCAAAGTCGAAAGTCACACACGTTTTGAAAAAGTCTGGACTAAGGAAAGTCGCACCGCCAATTTTCCGCGACCTTTGCCGCGACTTTGTATAGGAACAAAGACGAGTTTTTTGAAATAAATTATCAGTTTTAAAGCCTGATTTAGCTAAAAATATCAAATTTGAGTTGGTAACAGCTAACTTTATTTTTATCTGATTTTTAACTTTCCTTTTACGATAAATTAAATTCTTCAAATTAAATGAGACTGACGTTACATGAAGTTACCTAAACGTACCCCCCAAAAGTTTGTCACTCTGAATTTTATTACAAATTAGTAAAATTACATCCACTTTTCAGGCGTGAACCAAGTTATAAACCTGTCTTGGTAGTTAAAAACGTTCGAGAACGTGTTATGTCTTGTGGCGTTTATCGTGTGAACTAATCTCATTTTCTCGTATTTTATTTTGTGCCTATACTTTTCTTGTGGCTAAGACGAAAAGATTATTGTGAAATGTAAGAAGTAATTAAAATCTAACAGCATTCTACCTTTAACATGCATAAAATTAAACAATATAAGTAAAAATTGGACCATCGTACGTAGACTAGGCCTTGGTTCTAAATTTAAAGATCATATTGATATAGCCTATTAAACTCACATGGTTTTATCTTTCTTTAAATCCATTAGGCCACCCGATGAGCTTAGGAAATCTCGATTGTTTAGTAACTTAAACCAGTAAAGGTTAAGAGTGATGTCCTTCGCCGATCTGAATCTCGTATTTCATCATTTCTTTCTTTTGCGACGCCACTCTGCGAGTGGTTGTAGCTTGGGTGTTTTTGACTAACTTTCTTATTGTGGCTTTTAATTTAGCTTAATTTATTATTAGTTACTTAAAATTCTTGTAAAGTTTTTGTTCTTTTACAGATTGGAAAAACCGAGACATAGAAATGGGTAAGTTTGTGACAAGGAGCGGGGAGAGGAGCAGGAGTTTTTCTGGCGACGAGAGTGCAGCCAGCAGTAGTTCAGGAACAGCACTCCTATGCTAAGTGAGAGCAGTGACAGGGATAGCCACATGAATTTTTTTGTACCTGAGACTCTGACCATATAGGAAGAGGAGGCAAGGGAGGCTGGCGACCAGAGCCAGGAGGGCATAAAGGAGGCCGTCAAGGAGCTAAAAAGCTGTTTGGAGACTCTTGAGAGGTAAGAAAATCGCCGCGCTGCTATAGTAAAGTGGCAAAATTAAATGTTAAAATTGAGTAAATTCACTTCTTTTCATGATTTAAAGATTTATAAATATTACACTTAAATTCCACAAGGTGTTATTGAAATATATCTATCTCTTTCAGTTTCTATGTCTTTGACAAATTTGTGAGGACTGATGAGGAGGTGGATGGGAGGTCTCTGAGGAAGATCCACAATGGCCTTGCTAAGTACCAACATCCTGGCTGCAAAGGCAAGAAGGGGTTTACCAACAGTAACCACACTAGGAACCACCTCAAGCAGCATTACAAGAATGTAAGTTTAAATAATTAGCTGAGTTTACAATAAATAACTGGCGCCACTAGTCCTGCTACTTTATGCAAGTTTTATCAAAGAAAATTAAAAATTTTATTGCAAAGTTAAAAGTTAATATTTTTATATCAGATGCACAAGGACCAGTTCCCTCAGCTCTCTGCCGCTATTAAGGGGCTCAACAAGCGCGGCCGCTCCCAGTCAAGGGAGAGTGAGGCCCGCAAGAAGCGCCAGATGTGCTTGTAGGAGAGCTTCAGGGCTAAGTTCAACCAGGAGAGAGCCAGGCAATGCTACACCAGGTGAAAAATTATTCAGAGAAATAATAGTAGCTATTTTAACTTTAATTTTTAACTAATAAAATAGTGTCTTAGCGTCTTGACGTTTTAAAAAAAATTTATTAAAAATTTAAAACATATTAATTTACATATTTCATCTTTAGGTGGTTCATTGAGACAATGACGCCACTGGCTGTAGCTGACCATCTAAGCAACAAGAAGATGCTGTACCTTGTCAACCCTGAGTTCCAGCCCACCTCCAGGAAGACTGTGGGCAGGAACATTGACAAGCTGATGGAAAGGGGGAGGACTCAGGTGGTCAACCTGCTCTTCCACCAGAAGTGGGTGGACACTATTGCCGACAGCTGGACTGCACACAACAGGGCCTTCTTGGAGATGACAGTCCACTGGATTGACAGGGACACCTTCAAGAAGAGCCATGCAACTCTGGCGTGCAAGGAGGTGAAGGTAAAAACATTAAGAAGTTAAATTTTGTCATTCTTCACCTTGGGCGCTAAAAGCTATAAGTATCTATGCGGTATAAATATAATTTATAAACTAAATCAATAATTATTGTCTTCACGAAAGGCAGACGCACCAACTCCTGGGGAAACTCATCACAGAGATTCACCAGGACTTTAGCATTTATGGCAAGGTGGCAGCCACTACCACAGACAATGGCGCCAAACTATGTGGCCGCCTCCAACGCCTTTGGCGAGGCCAACCAGGACCAGTAGGACCTTCCTGTGAACCCTGAGGACCCTGAGCTGCAGGTTGTGGATCTCCAGGTGCGCCTGAGGGTTTAGGGGGACAACCCAAGTCTGCCGCCTTACTACTGTGACAGGTACTAACAATAGCGGAATCTAGCAATAATATATTAAGAAACAAAGATTGAAGTCATTTAACTAATCTTTGAATTTATTGAATATTTCTTATTGTTTCAGAGCCCACACACTCAATCTGTTGGCGACAACAGATGTTAGGATGTCCAGGGCTGGAGCAAGGGAGGGGGTCAGAGTGGAGGAGGACCACAGCCAAGACCTAGGCCCTGTGGAACCTCCAGAACAAGTCCCCAGTGGCCTCCAACCCGATCAAGGAGGCCGCCAAAAGAAAACGGAAGACTCCAGTGGCGACTAGGTACTATTATAAAATTTAAATTTTACATAGGAAATTGTTGGCGATTATATAAAATTGTATTTTGTAAGTTTCTGATAGTTTATTTAAATCAAATGTTTTATTTCTACAGATGGAACTTCCTCTATGATTGTGTGGTGGTCCTGCTGGAAGTCCTGAGTGTTGGTGACCAGCTGGATGCCATCAGCACAATCCTGATCAACCATCACAGAGATGGACATCCACGTAAGCATAAAGTAGCGCGCTAATAGCGATCGCTATTTTAATATTTTTACTTAAAAATCAAATTGTTCTAAGTTTAATTATATAAGCTTAGTTAACTAAACGATATATTAATGTTCATTTTTCAGGTCCTAAAAAAGTACAAGCGGGTGATGCAGCCTGTGAGGGAGGTCCTGAGGAGGTCCGTGGAGGAGTTGGTGCCTTCTAAAGGCGAGCTACCCTGGTCCCTCTTCCCCTACCAACACAGGAAGGTGTGGGTGAACTTATTCATTAAGTAAAATACTCCCCTTCCCTCAGCTCTGCAGCTGTGAAGAAGTTATTCAGTACGGCCGGGGATGTCCTCCCTGGATGAGGTCAACTTTGAGGAGCTTGTGTTCCTTAAAGGGAACATGGACCTCCTGGAGGAGAAGATGGGCCAGGAGGACATGGAGGAGGAGGAGGATGACCTGTAATTATTAATTTAGGCTGTGTTTTAACTAAAAAAATAATATGTTTTTCTGCCTTATAAAAACATGTTTCTGATATCGCGCTAAGGTTTACTTTGTAATTTAGTGGAGTCGCATTGGAAAAAAAGTCGCAGTCGCAAAGTCGCAAGTCGTACTGGGGGCAGGGGGGCAAAAATAAGTCGCAAAGTCGCAGTCGCACCAAATCCGGCGACAAAGTCACTAAAAAAAAATTAAAGTCCCGCCCAGCTATGTCAGTTTTATGATTTGTATGAGGTGCTCTTGGATGGTATTGTTATTTTAGGTCAGTAGCTTATTATATATTATCTTGTTCTTTTAAGTATATAACGTCCCATTCTTTGATGTGTGTCCCATCTTTCTCTTTTGTACCAACCAAGTTGTGTATTTTCTTTTAGTAGTTTGTTTTTATTTGCAGTATATTTTCGAATGGAAGCTCTATGTTTCTTTTTAAATAATTGCTTCCGTTCTGCTAGTCCAATTTTTGTTGTAACTGTTACTTTGAAGTGTTTGCCATTATTCATTAGACTCAGGCTTGACTATAAGAATCTTATAATATTTATGATACTAAGATCAAAAGGGATTTAATGTTTTGTATTTTGAACTTTTAGTTGAAATCGGAAAGGTTTTCCTGACATTTTTGATCCTACACCTGATCATTCTGGTTTTGAGTTTTTAGATGACTTGGGAATTATTGAGAATAAGTTGAAGGGGTGTTGGTGATGTATTTTGCAATTAGAGTATTTTACAGTTTTGGTTGGCTTTTCCATCTAATTTTGCTGTTTCTGTTTTTTTTTTAACATGGTGTTTGCGATTTTGCGATTTGGAAGTAATTGAATTTTGTATTCATTTATCTGACCTATTAAAAACCTTGCCTTACACAATTCATTTCCTCAACTAATTTGCTTTGACAGGTAGCTACAGAGACTCAAAACTGGGAGCAGCCTTCTCGGAAGGTGTTCTTGCAGTTATAATTGTTCGAGAGTCCTTTTCCAAAATGAAGGAGTACATTTCTAAAACTTGAAGAATCACTTCAAGAGCGCTGTAACTTATTTAGACCAAATGGACTTCATTTAAAAGGGGAAGGAGTGAAACGTTGGGTAGGATATTTAAAATTGCTGCTACTGTTTTTATTGGAATGTCATCAAAGATCTTCGGGACATAGGCAGAGACCTCACATGTTTGTAATTAATTAGCAACACTACGACGATCTCTAACCAAACTTTAAATGTTAATGCTTCTCTACAAACGAGGGCAGTTTGAGAAATAAGATTGATAAATTATAAACGTTAGTGACAAAGGAAGATTTCGATATTATTGGTGTCACTGTAAAAGATTAAAAATTATAGTAGGCTATTAGAGATTTTAAATTATTGGCCTAGAAAGTACTTCATAATGATAGGATTAGAGAAAAATATTGGGAGCTTTTTATCAAATTTAGAAAAAGAAAATGAATTAAAAGCGATAATGAAAATTTAAAATACATATATGGATATAGAAGCAGATCTATATGTAGATTGTAGAATTCGAGTTAAATCGTTCAAAAATGTATATAATTTAATTTCCCGAAAGTAAATGTTAATAAAGAAATGGCAGACAGGAAAGGGAAACATTTCATAGATTTTATAAATGATAATTTTCTTCATTAAATAATTGTTCCGCCAGCCGACGAGGAATGACTTTAGTCAATGATGAAAATTCACTAGAAAATCTACATTTTGGTGAATTATTGAAAAAATGAACCCCAACAATTTGTTTATTAGAAATATTGCTCGAATTATTATAAAAAGTCGTCAATTAAATACAAACTTTTATTTTTTTAGCATTTTTATCATTTTAGAGTAAGTAAATTGGGATTGAATTTTGAACATCGGTAACTTTCAAGAAATATATACGTCTCGAATCATTTTTCCCTACATATAACGAAGTTATGCGTTATAAACCTAGAGTTTTTATTGATCTAGGCAAGCGCCTTGGCTAAAGCGGGAGATTAAAGAATGTATGCGGTAACAGTTAGCTAACCGACGCTAGAAAAAAGTTTAAAGGCAGTAGTAATAGAGCTAAGAAGCAAAAACAATATATTTTTCATCATCTTGGTGTATTTATCATAAGGAGAATAAGGAGGAACCATTAAAATGAACTCGGGGCGGCCTCCAAATGCTAATTTAAGAGTTTATTCAGGCCATAATAATCATAGGCCAATGGGGAAATGCATCGAACCACTGCAGGATTCTGAAGATGTGTTAACTCACGACCTGACCTATGTAGGGAAAACATTAAAGTAACATTTTGCAAACATTTTTACCTTGCAGGATACTATATATTATCTACATACAATCTCCGGAGATGCATTAGCTAAATAGTTTGTCTTTTAAGCATTTAAATGGTTATGACCTTGTTGATTGCGCCATAATTGGATCTTAAAATTGAAAAAGAAAAAAGTTTTTAAGTATATAAATATATTGCACATGAAGATGTAGCTAATCTTTCCTACAAATTTTTCAGCTTATTTTGTGTTGTTTAAAGTTATTTTATTTTCCATCTTGACACTATTCTAAGTAAATGAATTCCTGTAATGCTAAAAAAAATGAACGTCGATTTTAATTACGCCATCTTTTGCAAAACTATTGATATCGTCAGTAAAGCGAAGGTGGCTAAATATCTAAACTAATTTTGATTCATTTAGTTCCCTGTAATGAAAATTTCGAGTATTGCTGTCAACATGTTTGTTTTCAGTGATGAAATTTATACTACTGCTGTAAACATGTTTCTTCCCACTGCTGTAATCATTTCGTCACGGTATCGATTTCCATGTCTGCTTTTTATTTGTATTTTTCACTGAAAGCAGCCAAAATGGCGATGTTGCCGAACTGTATATCTTGGATTATATATCAATGTGGGTCAACCTTACTCATTGTTTATGTCGTGCTATTAGAAATGAAGAGATGTCGGCTAAATCGAAGGGTTACCATAGTCTGAGAATGGGAGAGGCATTGCATATGTATCAGATCACTGCAATACTTTTTGAGTACCTTGTAGATGATTTTATGTAGGTACTATACTTCTGAATCATGTTCCTTGGGTTGATTGCATTTGAGCGTTTTTTTAGTCTGATGGTTGAGAGTTTCTAAATATTTTTTAGTGGATTATTTATCCAATGATTGTGTATTTTTTAGTCTAAGAAGGCAAAACGAGTTGGTTGCTTTATTCCCATTCCACAGTGAAGTTCTTGGTAGGAAAGATTAAGTTAGACAAATAATTTAGATAAATCTAAGTTGTCTGACCAGAGAAAACGATGATCGTCTATGAAACGCAACCATAACAGAAGTTTGAAGTGGTGGATCGATGGAAGAAGAACGGTCTCAAAACTTTCCATGAAAAGGTTAGCCAAGACTGTTGGAAGAGGCGAACCAAGAGGTATACGAATGGTTGTTTGTAAAACGGCTTTTTGAAATTGGAAACATAATTATTCGTGCGTTAAGTACAATTTTGATATGCTGGTTCTTCTGGAGGCAGGGGAGATAATTCTGTATCTTCTAAGGGGGTGGGTCTTTTATTTGAGTACAATTTTGATATGCTGGTTCTTCTGGAGGCAGGGAAGATAATTCTGTATCTTCTAAGGGGGTGGTTCTTTTATTTGAGTACAATTTTGATATGCTGGTTCTTCTGGAGGCAGGGAAGATAATTCTGTATCTTCTAAGGGGGTGGGTCTTTTATTTGAGTACAATTTTGATATGCCGGTTCTTCTGGAGGCAAGGAAGATAATTCTTTATTTTCTAAGGGGGTGGGTCTTCTCTTTGATTCATGAGAGGAATTAAATGGAACGGATAAGGACTTGGGTAGGAGTTATCCGTGTGATATCTGATGGTTCAGGGAATTGGGCATTATCCTACACCTAGTGTTGTTTTTTTTTTCATTTTTCGTGTGTGTATCTATAGGTATTTGTTCTGTCCTTGCAGGTTAGAGAAGATCGGCTAAGGTGAAAATTAAATGAGTCTTGTCCTCACTTTTTTGTAATGTTTTTGTTATAGAGCGGACATTTCGGAGGTTTCGCGGGGTAGAGCAAAGTTAGAACCATTTGATGAGGTGATGAAACGAGTGGTAGAGCAATCTATGTTCTTAGTCGCGTGTCCATATGACTTTATAAGTTACTATGTCGGTCCGTAGGTCAACCAGTCGGATGGTAATCATTTTACTTTTCGATGAGTTTTTTTGGTAATAACATCGTAACTATTCGACCGATTCTGACTAAATTTAAAACCTCTATTTTGTTTTACATTCTCTTTCGAATGATATAATTGCCAAGGTCCTCCCAAGGTTAGTCAAGGAATTATTTGGCAATAACATCGTTACTATTCGGCCCATTCTAACAGAATTTGAAACCCTTATGTTGTTTTATATTCTTTTTCGAATGATATAATTGCTAAAGGCCTCCCAAGTTTAGTCCTGAAACTATTAGGAAATAACATCGTAACTATTCGTCCGATTATAACGAAATTTGAAACCCATATGTTGCTTTATATTCTCTTTCGAATGATATAATTGTCAAAGTTCTCCCAAGATTAGTCCAGGAATTATTAAAAGAAAACTAACTATGTGTTGGATTGCCCCACTTGTTGAAAGTTTGGAAGGTCGAAAGGTCATAGGGTTATGAGGTCATAAGTCAGAATAATTGAGAGCACGCGACTTAGGTGTGTTGACCTTGGTATTGTCTTGTAGTCCTTGATGGATGTTTCTAAAATTTGTCATGGTATATTTTATGTGGTAGTAGAATTTTAGTTAGATCCTTTGCTGATGGGGTTAAAATTCCCTGTTCAGCCAAGAAGTTGCGAAGACCACCAATTTTTGGAGTGCAAAAAGTTTTCAAAATTAATTAAGTCACTCGCCATCCGTTCAATTATGGTCCACTCAAGTTTGGGATCTTTTCTGTTTGGCGGTAGGTGGATCTTTTGTACCAAATTTTCGCCAACGATGCAGTTTTGAGTGCTGAATACGAATATAACATTTCTTTTTTGGAGAAATGAAAGGAGGTAATAAAAAACAAATTTAATGCTCACTAGTTTAGAACATTATTCTATAAACAATTATGATCATATAATGGGGGGCTGTGCCCCTCAAAGCCCGCCCCCCAATTGATTGAAGCTCAGGATCATCGTAGGGGGGTCCCCCCGCAGTACTAAACCCCCCACGAGCAGTCCCCTTGAATTTACTCCAAAAAGGTGAAACATATTGGAACACGGCGGTACCTACCGTGAGATGCTCGATTCCTACTTATGTGAATTTATGTGGCGAAAAAATATTATGGGATTCTTATATCTAAATACAAATGAATGTTTGAAGAAATAATAAAGGGAGTGAACAATAATACTGGAAAATCATATCGCAGTTTAAGTGAGTTTCATTTCCATTTCGATTTTTTCAAAATATAGCGGACAAACCAAAATTTACAGTTTGACATTTTTTTTTTTAGATAGTTCCTTTCATTTCTCCAAAAAAGAAATGTTATATTCGTATTCAGCACTCAAAACTGCATCGTTGGCAAAAATTTGGTACAAAAGATCAGTGGAAACTGATCAACTCGATTATGGGTCCGGATATTCATGAAATTATCTCCTCTTTGTTCGACCTTCGCCAGGTGCAAGTTCGAAATCATCCCCGTATGGAACCCACTTTACCAAAACTCAAAAATAACTCTTAATTTGATTTTGGACAAACATTTTTTTGGAATTAGAGCGTTGACCCTCTCAGGCGTGGGATACTTAAGGTATTTTCCTCACACTCAAGTTTATCATTTTGCAAAAAGATCGATTTTTTTTCCTAAATATTTTTTTTCACCAATTGCCCCCCCCCCCATTAAATGTTTCTCTAGTGAGATTTTCACCCGTTGATCACCTTTCATCAACTCTGGTGGTTTGAAGGTTGATTGTTAAAGGTCACGAGAGAGATCAGCAGATGATCAACACTCATCTTATCTCCAAAATGTAAACATTGACGCCTTCGCAAATGCAAACTTGCCTAATTATTCCATCATACATCAATCTCACTTTCTGGTTAATCATGTTAAAATCAACCAACAAATAATCCCGTTTCAAGAAGGAGTAATCTGTAAACCAATGGTTTTAACCTTCTTATGATAGTGGCACCAAAATTGCTATCTAGAAGCCGTTGTGGCACTCTAGTTGCTATCTAGAAGCAGCCGTGGCACCCCAATTTAAAATAATTTACGTGTAAATACTTAATTACGTGGAAACAACTTCAAAATTAACCACGATTAACATTTAACCCAATTTAATCGAAATATGACATAATAATTCTAAAATAAATCAATGTTTAATAGTTTAATGAGAAATTTGAGCTTGATTATAACATAATTCTTTAATATTAGGACGTTTAATTGATAATTATCATTTCTTCATTAACTGTTTGCAATGTTTCTATTTTCCTTGTTTTTATGTTGCACAATGCAGAGAAACTAATTTTAAAATACTTTCAAGTGTTGGTAGATTTTTTGATAAATGTTTGAAATACATTTTTTTAAAATTTAGGCATTTAAAAATGATTTCCTGGTCGCTCCCGCAACGTCCTTAGTCGGCTCTCGTGGCACCCCGGTTGAAAACCCCTGCTGTAAAAGATCGAAATCAAATATATTACTTTCTGGAATACATCGACTGCCTAAAGCTCTGACTCTTAACTTCAATTGCCATCTGTCCTATTCTCCCTAACACAATAAAAACCCTTACCACTTCTAATTTATTAATACAAGTAAATATTTTCAAGTACTGTATTATGCCCCCCTTAAGGTGTCTCAAGGTGTCTCAAGGAAGGACTCATCCTAGTTGCTCTACTCCGAGTTGCCTCTAGTATATCAAAAACATGCCTAAAATGGAGGTACATTGCCTCAATTCAGTATTCCATATGAGGCTTGGTATAAGAATTAATTATATTAATACGAGTAAGTAGCTTACTTGCCCTATTTCTAGGTATTAAACATTGCTGGAAAACATTTAAGAGCTGTCAATGATTACTCATCTTCTCCTACTAAATCCAGATACTCTCCCTTCATTTCAATATTAAAATCCTAGATCAAGAGGAAAAGTCTAAGAAATCGATAGATCGAGAATATGTACCTAATCAAGAAGTATAGATTATAAGCCAAAGCAACCAATCGATGGAGATTAAATGACCTAGCAAGAAATAACTCGAGATTATATACTCAAGACATCAATAGATCGAGATGATATACCCAAGCAAGTTGATGGAGATTATATATCCAAGAAATCAATAGATCGATATTATATGTTCAAGCAGTCAATAGATCGATATGATATTCCCAAAGGTCGTGGTATGACCAGGTGTACGCTGTTATACGCACACTGGCCGACCGAAATTAAGGCTCTACCTAGACATGGCTCTAAGAGTGCTTTAAATGGGCCAAGGAATATTCAAACACGGTTATAAAAATATACTTTAATAAGACTAAAGATTACTTACACATATAGGGCAAGTTAAATGACAATGCAATTAAATATTGACGGTTTACGGCTAAGATGATTGATACTATCAATTTAGTTTGAACCGAGGGATAATTAATTAAGAAATGATTTTACAATTATGTAAGTTCTAGAGTAAAGGGGATCCTTGAGGTTCGACCAGGTAAAGGTGGGAGAAGCGTGACGAAGTGGGGGTTAAATCCCTTTTACCTTGATGTGCGGCAAGTAGGACCAAGGAGGTAAGTTCGACCTTGAACCTGTGGGCGTCTCACGAGACGCTCAATCCAACTTCGGGAAATTGAAGATAGGGGCCTTTATACTTAAGAGGCAAACAGAGGATGCTTCCGGGATGGCTTTTCCGATCCTTAAAATCCGAAGACGCTGGTCGAGAAGGGTTGAAGCGTGCCTAAAACTATCTCCACGAACAACACTGAGTGACGACTAGCTCTTCCTTGGCTCTTCGACAATCACTCAATTCTTCTTTGGACGAGAATGTAGTCGATTCCCTCTCGACTAACGAAGACGTTAACGGCTAACATACTGGACGGCGGCTTCAGACACAATCTGCCTGTGAACTCCGAAGTATCGATTATATGCTCCGAAATTATATAGACAGGGAGAGAGATTCATCACCAACAGACTTCCTTAATTGCTTTGAGTCATGATAAAAGTCCATAGCGGGAAGTCGCGTTGCCCCCTTAATGGTCTTTCCATTGTTCTAATTTTCGCTATGAACGGGACGTGAGGCCGACTAAATTCGTCTGCGACAATGGCGTTTCGCCGTCGTGCGAATTGCTTGGGGCAGACGGTGAACGGTGAAGTGGGGAAGTCAGGAGGGGGGGAAGATGACGGAGAGCCCAGGTAGGAGAAGGTAGGAAGAGAAAAAAAACGAATTCCTTTTCTCTCTCCTTGATTCTTCCACACCAATCAATCAATAAGTGGATATTATATGCTCAAACAATCAATAAAACGAGATGATATGCCCAAACAATCAATTGATCGAGATTATATGCACAATCAATCAATATGAGGATATTATATGTTAATCAATCAAAACGTGGCGATTATATTATGCAGAAGCAATTAATCGATCGAGACTTTACGTTCAATCAATCAATAGATCGAGATGATATATCCAATCAATCAATATGTCGAGATTATATACTCAAGCATTCACTAGATTAAACTGCTATGCCCAAATAAGAAATCAATGAAAATTATACACCCAAGCAATCAATATATCGATATTATATGCTCAAGCACTCATTAGATCGAGGTTATATACCCTAACGAATCCTTAGATCGATATTATATGCTCAAACACTCATTAGATCGAGGTCATATGCCTTAGGGGATCATTAATCGATATTATATGCTCAAGCACTCATTAGATCGAGGTCATATGCCTTAGCAGTCATTAGATCGATATTATATGCTCAAGCACTCATTAGATCGAGGTTATATACCCTAGCGAATCCTTAGATCGATATTATATGCTCAAACACTCATTAGATCGAGGTCATATGCCTTAGCAGTCATTAGATCGATATTATATGTTCAAGCACTGATTAGATCGAGGTGTTATACCCTAGCGAATCCTTAGATCGATATTATATGCTCAAGCACTCATTAGATCGAGGTCATATTCCCTAGCGAATCCTAGAGATCGATATTATATGCTCAAGCACTCATTAGATCGAGGTTATATACCCTAGCGAATCCTTAGATCGATATTATATGCTCAAGCACTCATTAGACCGAGGTCATATGCCTTAGGGAATCATTAATCGATATTATATGCTCAAGCACTCATTATATCGAGGCCATATGCCTTAGAGAATCATTAATCGATATTATATGATCAAGCACTCATTAGATCGAGGTTATATACCCTAGCAAATCCTTAGATCGATATTATATGCTCAAGCACTCATTAGATCGAGGCCATATGCCTTAGAGAATCGTTAATCGATATTATATGCTCAAGCACTCATTAGATCGAGAGCATATGCCCTAGCAGTCATTATATCGATATTATATGATCAAGCAATCAATAGTTCGAGATTATATGCATAAGCAACTATTAAATCGAGATTATATGCCCAATGAATCAATAGATGGAGATTATATGCTCAATCAATCAATAGATCGAGAGTATATGCCCATTCATTCAAAAGATCGAGATATTATACCAAAACAATCTATACTTCGAAATTATATGCCCAATCAATCAATAGGTCGGGATTATAAGAAGAAGCAATCACTTGATCGATATTATATGCTCAATATATCGAGGTGATTTGTCCACGCAACCAATTGATAGAAATTATATCCAAAAACATTCATAAGATCGAGATTATATTTACTCATGCAATCAGTAGATAGAGATGATATGCCGTAACAAACAATAGGTTGAGATTATATGCTCAAGCAATCCATAGATCGAGATTATATGCACAAGTAATCCATAGATCGAGAATATATGCACTATCTTTCAATATCTCGACATTCTGTGGCCAATTCTCAACCCATTTTCCAGGCAATTTTTCTCCGTCTTCTAAACTTGGCGTTTTGTATTTTACTTTGTGTTGTGACTGGATGAGATCCTGACCAAAGCTCAGAATGACAACCCTTGGCGTTCCTGAGGGTACCAGGGACCGAGCCTTGTTGGCTATTAAGTGCAGGGTCGTGTTGTGTTTTGACCCCAATCAGAGAACAAAGGATCCTTCGTGACCGAGAAGGACGGCGGTGCCCCTTCCATACCACTCCTTCGAAAACACAGAACAAAACATTTCTTTGAATATTAAAACTACGAAAAGCGAATACTTAAAAAAAAATATCAAATTTCGAAATCCTAAGATGTGAATGAATAAATTATATGAAATTGGCTAGTTTAGGTCCGTTTTGTTTTTATTAAGATTGTTCTTTAATACACGGCCTGGCCAAAATAAAGGTCGTTGTGTGTAATAATTATTTAATAAGCTATTGAACCTCCTCTCGATAGAATTACAGCTCTCATCCTATCTGGCATTGATTCCTACAAGCTTTTGCATCTTCTGTAGCTTCAATTTCGGTCACAATTCCTGCAGCCATAGACACAAATCGTTGAATGATGATGTAAGAGGCGATGAGGCAGACAGGTCCCTCTCAAGCTCATCCGATAAATTCTCTATGGGATTTAAATCTGGGGACTGTGGTGGCCACTCAATATGCCAAAATGACCCCTCCCTTATGCTGGGTGAACCAATCTTTGATGATGTTAGACCGGTGGATGGGCGCGTTATCGTCATGAAACATTCCATCGCCATTGGGAAAAAAGAAGTCCATTGAGGGGGGGAATTTGATTGTCCATGATTTACAAATACTCGCGGGATTTCATCTTCTCGTTGCAGAGGGTTGCACATCCATGTCCAGCCTAGGTAAAAAGTCCCAGACCATCACACTACCTTCAGATGCCTGCACGGAGGGGACGATGCATGATGGATCCAATGCCTCATGAGGTACTCGCCATACTGTAATGCGCGCATCACTCTGAAAGAGGGTAAACCTATATTCATCGGACCACATGACACGTTTCCAATACTCTATACTCCAGTTTTTATGTTCCTTGGCGAACTGAAGCCTTTTTTTTCGATTTGTTGCGGTCACAAGTGGCTTCCTGATTGAGGCACAGCTGCGTACATGTATTTTATTTCAGTTCACGACGCATAATTCTCGTTGAAGTCGTTTTTTGGACCTTCACAGAACATGCTCGTTGACTGCTGCGTTGAGCAACGCCGAGTTTTCTTGGCAAAACGCTTCAAGGAGCGCCTGTCACTTTCCTCAAGAATTTGATGCCTACCACATTAACTGGCTTCGCCATCTTGCTTCCAGCGTGCAATTGTTCTCTGTATAGTTCTCATGTCTATACCTGCTATTGTAGAGATATCACATGTTGATTTGCTACATTCATGGAAGGCGACGAGGTGTCCTTTATCAAATGGTGTAATGTCTTTTCCACGCGTCTTCATTCTTGAGGCTCCTGTAAAAATTAGGACAGTAGTTATAACATCTATACTAGGTGGTTGCTACGTCAGAGACACTACTGAATGTTGCCATGTAGGTTTACTCTAAACTAAAGTATTCTGAAACAAATTAGTGACAAAAAACATACAATGTATCTAAGCTCAGTGAACGACATTTATTTTGGCCAGGCAGTGTATATGTGCCGAATAATATTAAAACTGTATTGCATTTTATGATAAATTTATATGTCATAAATTTTGTATCTGTACTTGACATTCAATTTTCCATTTATTTTTTTAGCATTCTCTTTTATTCTTTAAATGTTTCGAAGTTTTAGAATTCGAAGAAATATGTTGCACGTGTGAAGACGGGGAAGGAACAGACTGTTTTGAATGATTGCATAGCGGTAGTCATTCAAAACTGTGCTGTGTTGTCAAGTAATAATATTTTTCATAAGTTATGTTGAAAAATTAATTATAAGGATACGAAAAAAAACAAACCCAAATGTTAATGCAAATATTTTTTTGATATCGCTGATTAAATAAATATATAAAGTTAATTACCCTGGAAAAGGGGGAAAAAAATGGGGAAATTTGGCAACCCTGTGTTAAAACAAATCCTTTTCAAAATGTTTCGACAATACCGCAATAACGTAAATTTAATTTATTTCAGTGGCAATTGTCCTATCTAGTTCATTTATAACTAAACAAGCCATACTTCGTATTCTTTCTTACAGAAAGAACTTGGTTCCACAGGCCCTCCTTCGGCGTGTGGCCTACGGGCCTATTTGCTATTCTAAACCGCTTTTTATAATCCCCTTTATAGACTATTTATTTTAACACCCTGAACACCTTTTCAACATAGATACTCTGAAACATTTTTTAAAAGTTATTTCACCTTTTATTATATTGTCTTTATCCCTTGAAGATTTATATATAGTTGAGAATTTTCCAAACCCTTGTATCAACATAGACACCCTGAAACCTTTAAGTTACTTCACCCGGTTTGATATATAGAAAAACCTTCGTCAGATCTCTTTTTTCATCTAAATTTGTTTTATATACGAAATGATAGTAAAAAAGCGCCAAAGCCCTAATTTTAATACATTTTTTGAACTTCACGATTTATATGTTTTTCAGTCCAAATCATTCGATAATTATATTTATTTTTTCTGAACTCTTAGAAAGAACTTTGAAAAAAGCTCGAAACATACAAAAAACAGCCCTGCGAATAAAAGTTTCAAATAAACCTAAACTCAAAAACATGAAAGGTTACTTGTCCACTAAGCAAAAAAACATTTTCAAAAATTTCAAAAATTCATCAAGTTAAATTATAGAGTTAAGGATATACCCAAAACACTCCATTTCTCTTCAAATAATATATTAAATTGCCACTGGATGAAATTCAGCATAATGCGAGATAACTAATTGTGGCAACTCTATGTCATGATGAGGAGCAACTTGCCCACACGGGCACGCTCAAGCTTCTCCTCACACGCCGGGGTTCAAACTGATTCCTTGGCGTTGGAAGTCCAACGTCGGCTAAAGAGAAGAAAGCTCAGCGATCGTCCGGTGAAGAACGATGGCCAATGCGAGGAAGAGAAACTCGAGATTCTGGTTCGTGGAATTTTAGAGTCGAGTTTAACGGCACAAGTTGAAGGCAAGGGGTCGAGTGGGGAAATGGGTCGCAGTTAAAAGGCTGCAATTATGAGGGCCAAAGGTAGATTACAGGAACAGTGACAGTTTCGCTTCAGATGAATGCCCTGCCAAAAGCGGAACAAATGGTAACCGGGTGCTTGATTCGCCAGAGCTGCTCCTTGTAGTAGCCTGTCTCGTGTGGATCGTGCTTTCTCGATTGCTCTTGGGGCGTGGAATGATCTGCCAATTGCGATGCGCCTCCAGCTTCCAGGAATTCCTGTAAGCGTCCCAGGGAACTGATTTGAGTGATCTCTTGTATTTTAATCAATATCAACTTTGTTAAGGGGCTCTGACTGTCAGAAGACCCCACAAAGGCTGTAGAGAAGAGGGGGGTCTTGAAGGCACGCTCAAAGGAATCCATGGAAGACGGTAGGATCCTCCATGGGGTCGAACCCGGGCTCGGTTCCAAGCACAAAACCCAGGTCCGCCCCTGTGCAAGCTTCTCCTCAAACGGCTCGGGCCCCAGATGATTCATAAGGAGAGGAGGGACCTCCTCCCACGGCTGGTGCCCATTTAACAGGCAAAACCTTCTCCATTTAAGAGAAGGATGATCTTGCTGAGGACGGTCCATCCAGCCTAAGGGCTCTTTCCGACGGAGGAGAGAAAGGGGTTCATTCTCCACCTTTCTATCCTAAAAAGAAAACAAACAAGAAAAATACTAAAAAGACTTCGGGCTCCTATTCTTCAGCGGGAGCCACGGGGACGGACGGGTCCGCTGCAGTTTCCGTAAGCGACCAAGCCAAGATTGGCCCGTTCGGCGCCGGTATTCCTCCGAGTCGAGAGTCCCAAGCAAAGAATAAAAGTCCAAGTGCGCAGAGCAGAGCTTCGGTTAAGTCGGGGCCCTTCATTCAGAGGTTACCTGGCGTTTTCGCCAGGTATGTTGGCTAAGGGCAAAATAGTTCTTGGATGGGAGCCTTCTAGCGAATGTGTCGAATCTCTCCTAGGCGGCCATGATTAGTGCCCTTCGGACATTTGATGACACGCCGGTGAGTGTGACGCCTCACTCTACTATTAAATTCGTGAAAGGTGTAGTTTATGCGAGGGAACTTGTGGACTACTCCATGGAGCGGTCATGGTAAATTACCAATAACACTGAAAATTTAAATAAAAAAAACATTAAATCTTTTAAATTCTGTACAAAAGTTATAATATACAATTCCACTATTCAAGCACCAAAGATTTTACATCTTGACTTAAGTTTGTTTTCTACTGCGGTAGCGAGCCGAAAATCTATACTCTAATCCTAATCGTTCCAACCCGCTTCCTACACTAATTCGGACGTGAGAAATCGAAGGAGAATGAAACGGATTGTATGTACAGTCCTTTATTTACAAGAAAAATATGGGGTAAATATTTATAAGAGATCTCTTTACTTATTTACACAACCCCCCAAAATGGGCTTGATGATCAATTTGCAATTCCAATAACGAATCACAGGCCTATAACCCAACCAAGCGACAAGAAGAAACAAAAAGAGATAAATGCACAAACAAAACCGGTATTACCCCTATAATCGAAGTCTAATACTTGGATCCGACAGAATGCAAAAAAAAAGAAGAAAAGGCCTCACGTGGTACCCCGAGCTCGGGGGGGGGGAGAGTCCTGCCGGCTACCACTCTAGTGTTCACAACTTTCAGAGGACTAACAAAGCTGGGTCTTCCGAGACGTCTTACGGAAAAATACCCTGGTGCTTCCGAGCTCGATACAATATATAGTGATCTTGTCGCATCTTCCAGGCTACAAAAAACAGCTCTTCTGTCCCAACAGGACGCACAACTGCTGGTGTTCCTTTAAGGTTTACTGTCTCTGCCACTCTTTACAAATTTGGCAGGTAATATTATCTATAATTTATTAGAGTGGTCTTTCAGAACAAAAAATTAACATTTAGCTGAGGAAGAGAAAAAAAGACATTTTATACAAAATCACAAAAAAAAACCCGTTTCCGTTCATACACACATTCTTACACAGGGAGGGAGAGAGTATTGGGAAAAGGGGTGGGAGAATGGCACTTCGCACACATACACACTCACATTCGCTCCACCACACTGCTCTCAGGTGAAGTGAAGTGCACAGAGTTTGTCTTAAATACCCCACAGTCATGCCGAAATAGGTCTGCCAGATGCATGCAGCAACCTCTTGATGCCATCTCTGATAAATCTTAAGCAGTTAGAGTTAAACTAAACTAGAGAGCCAATAATTATTTCTAGCTAAATTGTATAAAAATCCCTATTTTTTCTCTTGGAACTTTATTTTTGTCACCTTAGTAATGATATTTTCAAATTTACCTATTTTTATGGACGTTCATTTAGATTGTGCTAAATATAATTACGGAAAGCTCTAGAAAATTCGAGTTAGTTTTTGAATGTTCTAAGACATTCTAAAAACTTCCAGAAAATTCTTAGAAAATAGGATAAATTTGGAAATATCATCATGAGTAAGAATACAAAAACAAAGTTTGTAGAGAATAATAGAAATTTTCTATACAATTATAAAATAACAATCCTCAAGAACTCATCCCCCCCTAAAAAAAATTGTTACATAGATAAATATAATTAACCCATGAAACATATCAACAGGTGAGACCACAAAAAGGTAATTCTGAAGATCCATACCCCGCGAGCTTCCACGCTCGCATTCCCATAATATTTCGCCCATTTCCCAATATGTTTCACCTAACTGTCTCATTAACTGTCGTTACATTACTTGTTCCTGAGGGCGAGCGTAGCGAGCGAGGGTAGGGGTAAAGCCCCCCCCCCCTATAGCAACCCATAGTACGGCTCGAAATCGGCTTCCAGTAACCAAACACAATAAAACATTAGGTAAAACTGAAGTAGTAAAACGATAGTTAATGAGACAGTTAGGTGAAACATATTGGGAAGTGGGAGAAATATTATGGGAACGCGAGCGGGCAAGATGGCGGGGTATGGATCTTCAGGTTTACCCACAAAAATTACTCTTCCGACGATGGGTGACTGACATGCCAACAACAATAATTTATTTATTTATTTTTAGTCGCGTTTTTACGAATCTATAAGTAACTATGTCAGGCCGTAGGTCGTCGGTAAGATGGTAACCATTTTATTTTTCAATGAGTTTCTTTGCAATAACATCGTAACTATTCAGCCTATTCTAACGTAATTTGAAACCCTTATGTTGTTTTATATTCTCTTTCGAACGATATAATTGGCAAGGTCCTCCCGAGGTTAGCCAGGGAATTATTTTGTTTTCGCAATAACATCATAACTATTCGGCCGATTCTAACGGAATTTGAAACCCTTATTTTGTTTTACATATAATTGACAAGGTCCCCTCAAGGTTAGTCCAGGAATTATTAAAAGAAAACTAACTATGGGTCGGATTGCCTCGTTTGTAGAATGTTTTGAAGGTCGCAAGGTCATAGGTCAGAATAATTGAAAGCACGTGTCTTAGGTCTGTTGACCTTATTAATTTGGAATGTAACTTGAAAAGTAGTGGAAGTGTGAAACCTTTTCTTATTTTGTCATTCAGACGACAAATAGACGGGCGGATGTCAATATTACCACCGTGTGGGTGAGACGCGTGCCATATTTTGAGTGCCAGGGGCAAGGAAGCTTAAAAGGTGAGAGTCTTAATTGATCGAACTTCCTCTTGGAAGTTTGCCAATCACATTTGAGATTAGCATATTCGGTGGGGGGGGGGATCAATCCATCACTTCTAATCATTCATTTCTTCTTCTCTCTGTCTCCCTCTACCTTGTCTCCATGATATCCTCTTAATTACTACTCCCGCTTCTTCACAGTTTGCCGTAGAACAGGTTTAGGAAAGTCCTCGGCCGCGATGTAATTTTCAATTGACGAGGTCGGAATCTATGATTAAGACCTTGCCATCGTAGCCGAAGGGAAATCCGCTTCTGATTACAGAGATGTTTAGCAACATCAGGTGAGATAATTCGCCGGATGAAGCCTCGATTCGGGTAGGGTTCACGGTGACTGTCGTAAGCTACCTGGGTATCCTCGGGGTTCGGATCCCGAATTGTAGGTCACGAATAAGAAATAAAAGCAACCACAGATCGCCATCGAAATTTAACACTTTATTTTGAATATTGAAGTCTGCTTCCATCCCTTACTACCATTCATTACTACTTACTAACTACCATTCAACTCAGCTTCCATCACTTACTAACTACCATTCAAGTGAGCTTTCATCCTTTACTACCAACTACCATTCAAGTGAGCTTTCTTCCTTTACTACCAACTACCATTTAAGTCTGCTTCCATCCCTTACTACTTACTAACTACCATTCAACTCAGCTTCCATCACTTACTAACTACCATTCAAGTGAGCTTTCATCCTTTACTACCAACTACCATTCAAGTGAGCTTTCTTCCTTTACTACCAACTACCATTCAAGTCTGCTTCCATCCCTTACTACCATTCCTTACTACTTACTAACTACCATTCAACTCAGCTTTCATCCCTTAACACCAACTACCAGTCAACTCAGCTTCCATCACTTACTAACTACCATTCAAGTGAGCTTTCATCCTTTACTACCATTCAAGTCTGCTTCCATCCCTTACTACCATTCTTACTACTTACTAACTACCATTCAACTCAGCTTGCATCCCTTAACACCAACTACCATTCAACTCAGCATTCTTCCCTTACTAACTACCATTTAACTCAGATTTCATCCCTTACTAACTACCATTTAACTCAAATTTAATCCCTTACTACCAACTACCTTTCAAGTCAGCTTTCATCCCTTACTAACTACCATTTAACTCAGCTTTCATCCATTGCTACCAGCTACCATTCAACTTAGTATGCATCACGTACTAACAACTACCACTCAACTTACCTTTCATCACTTACTACCAATTACCATTCAATTCAGCTTTAATCCCTTACTCAATACTACCATTTAATTCAGTTTTCATCCCTTACTACCAACTACCAGTGAACTCAGCTTGCATCAATTACTACTAGCTACCATTTAACTCAGCTTTCATTCCTTACTATCAATTACTATTCCACTCAGGGAATGCATTAAACTTTTCCCATATAATCAATCCGCGTAGGTTGCCATTCTTAAGCCCTTTAGTAAATGGTAAAGACTAGCGTCCCACCTTACCTCGGGGGGAGATGGATACTAACACGTGTTGAAACAAGTCCTCTTAGTCTGTACTTGTTCACACCTACATGTTTGTTTTCAATTTTGAGATTCATTCGTTTGCAGCAGCACAACTTATCATTCTGCCATGGTAGCGTAGAGGTCCCCTCCGCTTCTTCCTGCCATTGAAGAAAATGCGAAATGTTGCTCTTTCACAACACAGTCATGCTTCTCTCGCTTCCTAATGTTACGAGGCTTACTCGCTTTCGAGAAATACAAATTGCGCTACACCCACGTGCAGCAAACACTCCCAAACATCCAGTGAATCAAATTTAATGACTCAGCAGGAAAACATACTCCTATCTGCCACTTTTCCGGGCGAATCATTTTCAAGCAGGTGTTGATTTGACCAGGAAATCCTTTTCATCCCTAAACACAATAGTAGCGAAGCTGTATTGAGAGATATGTAAGAAAAAAGGGTTGTGAAATGAAGTCGAGGGAAAATGAGAGCAAACAGGAGGAAAGAGGGAAAGAAATCAAGGGGAAGGAAGAAGGAAAGGCTAGAGTACGAATCGCATATTTTCTCGTATGGGGATAAAATGAATTCACAATCTTAAGTCTTTCCATGTTACAACAGAAAATTTAGATCCTAAATTAAAAAAGGCCTAGGTAATAATAATTATTGGAATCGACTCTCGGTATCTTCTTATCCTCTTTATTAATACGAAAATCGATAACTGCACTAATTGTTCAGAGATGCAACGAGGAACGTTTTCTATGGCGTAAATTTCCTCTCTCAATAAGAGTGAATTCATATTCCTCATGGTACACCGTCGGCCTATGGCATCTGTTGTATTATTTCTAGATGTGGCCTGAAGGTTTGTGTATGTGTGTGTGTGTGTAAAAAAAAACACGACACCTGAGCGAAGAGTCAGTCATAGTTTGCGATTATTTTTGTGAGTACCGATCAATCATGGAGCGTGTCCTTAATTTACCAAATAAACAATCAGAGACATGAAAGCTAACTGCCATTTTCATTGCCAACATTTCATGAAAGTTCGATCGAATCAACGTTACGATGCTTTAAAGAGGATGGTCTAAAACCAGACTAAATTGCAGCCAAAGGGGTGTTGGGTCCAAACGTGGGCTTTAATGTGTCATGCGCACACGCATTGCTGTTTACAACAAAATTTCTCGTCGCTCCATTGGTTGTACCAAAATATATCCGCTCTGATCTTTGTAACGAGTGATGGGGGTGGGAAATAATGTAAGGGAAAGCAAGTTCCAAGAGGATCTTATTCTTCTATTAACGTATCGTGCTGAATAAAGGTCATAGCAGTTGTGTTATAACGAGGTTCAGACTGAGGTGTGTCCTTAAACCGGGGTTGTACTGGTTCACCCGCACCAAGGTCGGAATGGCGGGGGAGCATGGGGAATGCTAGGATTGAATAGGGGAAGGCACCGCGCAAGAAGGCTCTTAATTATTATGTAATTTGGTGATTGCCATTCTATTATAATCCCCAAATAACAAAATTCGATGATGTTTCTACGCCTATATTACTCCTTATCGTTGTTATATACGTTTTGCATCTATTTTAACCCTCTAAGCCAAATATCAATAAAAAAACGCAGTCAAGCAAAGGGGAAGAGGGAGAGGGGGAATGATACGGAGCGCGAGGGAGAGGAGGGGGAGCAGATGTGCCGTTGGACAGCAGGGCTGCCAATTTGGACTCTTCAGTCATGAGTAGTTGTGAGCTGTGCTGATGGAAGCAACAGCGGCATAATCAGTAGTGCTAAACTTTAAGTCTGGTTGACTTCGTTTGGCCAACTTATGGTAGTAGTTTTTAAGGAAAAAGCTGTAGTGTTACGGTGAAATATCAATAAGTGACTTTCCTTGAATCGAGCAAAATGTGTCTTGGCGTAATGGCTGCAGAAGTGGTTTCGGACGAGCGTGGGCCTTTGGCAGGCAGTGCCAGCGCAGTTATGTAAGTTGCTCATATTCTCCATTTGTAATACACCGTTCGCAGTAATTTGTACCACAAGTGCACAAAATTACTAAAGATAAAAGTAGACTGAGGATTTAGTTCGTGATACTATGATGTGAGCAATGGTTCTCTTTCAAGTTAGAATGGCGCTCATTTATTTTTACATCGTCCTTGAAAATTGATTTGGTTTATCTTCCAACGGCAAACGTTTTGTTTTTGTTATCCCTCCGATGAAGATAGTTTGCAGACGAAGATCGTCTTCATCGGATCACTAAATAAGAGAACGTTAATATAAATATGGTGTTATTAGGACACGCTCATGTAAACATCAAGGCAATTCCGATTTACCCTTTAACGCCGGTCGTGCCATGTTATCAATTCTGTTCCCAGTCGTCTATCAATGAAAAGTCGGCCACTAATCCGTTCTGTGTGCTATCTGTACCTCCACGGCCAAATGAGGGAATTTTCATTTCTTTGTCTACCCCAATTAGACGGGGTGTATCTGTGCTAATGTGAATAGAGACGAAGAAGAGATGGGGTATGGGCTTCCTTGACTACACAGACATGAAATATACTCTTTTGCACCTTTGCAAACGTGGATCAGTGAGGTTATCCCGTGGGAGAATGCAAGATATAAAAAGCACTGGTTTTCTTCCATGCAACTTCCACTACAGTACAAGGAAGAATACACATTAAGGGGAGGGGGGGGGAGGCTCTCGCCTACTGATATTTGGCTAAAAATGTTTGAATTGCGATGGCAAATCTTCCATTTTTATTCACTTGACTTCTTTCTACTTTAATGCTTTTCTTGTGAGAAAGAAAATCATTATTTTGTTACCTGTTGTTCAAATTGGGTTAGTTGCATTTTCACGTACGTATGCAAGGGCCTCTTGTTCGTACTTTAACGTACGAACTTTTTCTTCCTTTTGAATGCATCCCTCCAGCATTTGAGGTGGACCAGCTTCGTTATAGCAGTCTTAGTCAGGGTTTTTTTTGTAACCTTTTTTTCTACTTCTCTCTTCTCTTTCCTCCATATTCACATTGAACACTTCGTTAGACTCCATGAAATTCATGTTCTTCTTAATAATAAAATATGCAACAAAGGGCACACAAAAAATCCATATTGTTTTGCATTCTCTGCTTTGGTTGGACGTCATCATGTAACGTCCCTTCCCTTTTCTCCTAATCTGCTGTTACCTTTTAACCTAACTCTGGTGTGGTGTCATTCTTGAGTTTTCGACTATGTAACCCCCCCTCCCCCATTTGCTAGAATACCCATAGTTTAGTATTTCAAGTTTTTGTCACTTTCTCCCATCAACTGGGAATAATTAATCAGCAATTTAGCTTTGCTAACTCGCTTGGATAACTGCCACTCAACTAACGATCTGTTTTCTTATATCCCCTATCATGTTTTCAAAATTGTATTCTGAACATCTTTCTGTTCAATTACGCATTACGCCTTCACTTATCCGTTCATATATCTCCGTGATACACCGAACCTGCACTGCACTAATTTTTAACAAATCTTGGATTCACTCCAATAAGTTGATTGCTTATGGAATATACATATATGCTGGGGGTGTTCGAGACAACTTAAGATTTAAGATATACCGCAAAGCCCCTCAGCTTTTCCTCGTTATCGTTCGTAAGCACTCTAATACGGCACGCACACCTTGAATTCCCCTCTTGATACGCAGATATAAATGCAAAGGCGATCAATGCAAGGTTAATTCTATTGTAATTCTCACAACAAAATAACAAGAGATGAGCACCGTTATTCGCGACGGAAGGATGAAAGGACTCCTGTGGATCGGAGCCCGTTTCCGGCGAATAAGGTGGACTCAGAATAAGGAGTGTAACACCATTGTACTCCTTTGTAACTGGTCGCGTAAGTCTTCTTGTGATAATTATGATGTTAATTAATAATGCTTTTTGGGGAACTGTGTATAAATAGGTCCACTATATGTACGCTGTGTTTTTATCATGAGCCATATTTACTCTGTTAAGCTCTGGAATGTTGGTAGTAAACATGAGTTTTTGTTCCTCAGCTTGTAGTGAGTTAAGGAAATGGTATTTTAGAGGCCTCACAGTTTGAATAGCAAATCATCCCCTCACTTGGAATGTAACTTCCAGCGAGCTTTTGATGATAAGCGTGAGAGAGATAGGAAGTGGTTGAACATATATTTCAAATTTTCCCTCTGACAAAAGGGCATTATTGCGACAGACACTCAGCTTCTAAGAAACAAGAGCAAGACATTGCTCCTGTTCATGTTTTACACACATGTAACACAACGGTTACAGGAGACCGAAAATGATTACATAGTACCTTAAATATTATGGGATAAATGCAAAATAGTTAAATTCATTCCAGGAATAGGTGTGTACAAGTTTTCAAGTATTTGGGAACGAAAACATCCTTTTTGCCCAAATGTCTGAATAAAATGGGTGCAATAGAATCCATTACCTTCTGATGTTGCTGAATGATCCGATGTTGGTAATAAATAGATCGACTGGAAGGCGTAAAGGAGTGACATAGACAATTTATGCCAATAATGCTGCAGGTAGGTTATGTAGCCATTAGCTAAGCGGTCTTTTTGCAAGCGTACTCTTGGACCTGCGGTGGGACCTTTTAAGAACGGCGTTTCCAGTAAAATTCCCAGGAGAAATAAAGATGTGTTCAGTGGTAATTAATTTTAATAACTTGAAATTGACCTGACCTGAACTCTAGCCCATTATCAGACATGATCTTGACTGGGACTCCAAAACGTGAGACATAATTGGCACAGAAAATCTCCAACTACTCTCGCAGATGTAATATCCTTAAATGAGTTTGCCTCCATCCATTTGGTATAGTGACAAATGCTATTCAGAAGGTATATGTATCCTTGTGTGATAGCGAAACCGCTTAGTATGTGTATGTGAATAGTATGAAATCTTGCCTTGGGAGCAGTGAATTGTGTGAGAGGTGGCTATTTTTCTCGTTTTACCTTGGATTTCTGTCACAAGGCAATTCTTAGTCCATTCACGAATGTCCTGTCTCTATGTTTCCACACCAACATATCTGAGATAATTGGAAAGATGTGCGTGTATCTAGATGTCTAAAGTTATGATAATAATGAAACGCACTTTTATGATCCGCTCATATTGATGAATAAGTTGTTTCATTTACCAAACACCCGCTCTTTTAAATCGACTAGGATATTGAAATAAGCTAGAAAATCAGCGCTTAATATTGTACAGTTAGTATCGTATAATGATAATAATAATAAATGGTTTATTTCCAAGAAAGTTACACATTATAATATTTTTTAATATAGTGACTTGGCTAAAAAAATTCAATTTATATTTTATTAATACTTGTATATAATTAGAGTTAATAATAATATTTTGAAAAAAATAAAGTTGAAAAATAGTTTATACAGTTATTTACTATCACGTACTCTCGAGTCATCGTTGTGTTGTACAATCTCACTAAGTAAAGAATTGTAGAGTTGTGGTAACGTGTGGTTCTGCCCCTAATAGATTTGAGAGTTCTTGAACCCCTCCTGGTATTTCGATGGTGTACTTGATGTAGGTAAAGTGGTAGCAGGTTCCTATTGCGTTCAGACCCCAAGACACCCCTGGTAAACTTAAGACAGAGATGCTCCCGCCTTTCATGAAGCGTCGAAGTCTCAAGAATACCAAGCGCCGTTTCAGAATCCGGATAATCATTACCAAAGATGATACGAAAAGTGAAGATTTTGTCTTAACCTCACGAAAAATTGATAGTGTCCGTTCACTGAATATTTCGATGGGGGATGCTGTTATCTCATAAAGAAAGTAGAGGGAGAGGTGACGCCCCCTTGTCGCGGGAAGAGAGCTTGTGTGGACCTTGGACTTTTTGAGCTATGTCGGCCGGGGTACCTCTTCTGGGTACCCCTGGTAGGGCTTCCCTTGTCGATTTGGTCGGAAACGAGGTTCCAGACTAAGTGCGTCCTTCTTTCCTTTTTCTACTCTATCCCTCTCCTTTTTCACTTTTATCTTATCTCCCATTTATACAAAAAAAAAGAAAAGAAAAGCCTACTCCTATCATGTCACTCTTTCCCTTTCTTCCTCTATCTACCTATAAGGACCTAGCAGCTACCTCACGCGTCAGAAGAGAGGCTTTGGAACCTCTATAAACAACGCCAATCGACGCTCACTGGTTGCGAGAGACTAGGACTAGAGGTGTCCTAGGCGTTGGAGTACGATGAATGGGATAAGGGTAGTGCCCCATTGACCCCTTCCCTGGCGCGTAATTATTGACCGTTCCCAGTGCCCGTTGACGGGTGCTTATGGTAGCATTGGTCCGAGGTGACGGCCCTTTGTTCCCATGTTGGTTGCCAGGCCAATAAAAAGCCTTGGGTCGAGTTCCTTGGTGTGGCAGGATATCCATTGAACGCTACTCCGAGATCCTGGCCGTTGTGAAGGGAACTAGTAGGAGTTTAGTAAGGGGCGTGCTTCGTTGTTGTTCACCTGGTGACAAATCGATGGCCCCTTCGGGGACCGTCAGTGCTGCTTGGTTGGGAGCCACGGCAAGCAGCACATGGAGCGTGCCTTCTGAAAGATCCGAAACCTCTCCGATCGATTTGCGGGAGCGATCACGTGGGGAGAACTCACCAACCCCCCTTTTTAATCATTCATTGGTCACGAGTTTTCAGAGAGAGAGAAAGCGCTCAAAATGACAGGCAAAAAAGGACCCGTTCATCTAAAACACAACTGTGCAACATGCCAGTTAGAAAAGTGGTGCGTTGACTTTCCGGAGGCCTGCTACTCAAAATGCAGCCCTGAAAGTATCTGCACTACTTGCATATTGACGCGAGAGGTGGAGAAATTAAATGACCTCTATAGAGTCTCAGAGGAGAGAGCTAAAATCCTTGAAAGAAAGTTGGAGAAACTCGAAGCCCTTAACGCAGCTCAGATTCGATGCCTAGAAGAGGCGCCGCCCACTGACGTGTCAGAATCCCCTGGTACCCAAGTGGAGATTCCGGCATCATCTGAGGCTAAGCTAGCTGAGGCGAGAGAAAAAGAAGAAAGAAAAAACGAAGAAACAAAAGAAAAAGAATAAATTTGAAACAAAAGTAGAACCAAAAATAGAAGAAACAGATAAATAAGAAGAAAAAGAAAGATAAGAATGTGGAGAGTAAAGAGGAAAAGGGGAGGCCTCTTCCACAAGGGAAGACCCCGTCTTCAGAGACCAAGTGTCCGAAGGTCACCCTCATTGGTGACTCTCAAACACGGGATCTGCAGCCGCTGCTAGCGGCCCGCCTCCGCACTAGCGTGAAGGTAAGCTGCCTGTCAGGACGGGGTAACCACAACATCAGAGTAGAGGCAGAAAATGCTCAGATTTCTGAGAATTCAGTTGTTGCTCTGATGGTGAGCGGCAACGACTTCTACCTCAGAGGGGGTAAGGTTGACCTCAGTGGTAAGACCATCCAAACGGTGATGAGAGCCGTGGATGACATAGGGCTTAAAACCCGCAAACGTGTGGTGGTTGGGATGCTTCCGAGAAGAGGTCCATCCCGAACCGCTCACGAAAGAAACGTCGCAGTGAACAAAAGGTTGGCGGATCTCTGCACGGCAGAAGGAGTCTTCTTCGTGGACCCCTATCGTACCTTTATCGGTAGAGACGACCTCTACCAAAGGGACGGGGTACATCTCTCCTTTAAAGGGAAGGTCTTTCTCGCCAACCTAATTCAAGATGTCGTGGAACGCACCCAAAGGAGCGTTCGAAACAGAGCGAAAGCGGACGTGCGCCAGCACGCCCGTGTCACTCCTGGAACGACCTTCTCGGAGGTCGTCAAAAAGGGTGTGACCACGAAAACAGAGAAGCCGGGAAACGGAAGAGCGTAGGGAGTCCTACACTAGGGGACTCCCTCTACATTTTTCTGTTCAATGCGAGGTCAATCAGGAATAAGTTTCTTGAGCTTCGTGGCCTCGTAGTAACAAAAGAACCTGATATGGTGGCCATAACGGAGTCGTAGATAAAAACCTCAAGCCGAGATTTTGAAGGTGAATTCACGATTCCCGGTTACCAGCTCTTCCTGAAAGATAGGCCAGACAGAGAGGGTGGTGGTGTGATGTATGTCAAGGATACTCTCAACTCGACGGATTGCAACATCGTATCCGACCATGAACTACTAGGTGTTGACCTAGAGATAGGTCCTGCCAAATACAGGACCCTGGTGCTTTATAGACCTCCTGCCCAACTCGTTGAAAAGGACAGAGATCTGTACCAGCTACTAGGAGAACTTGTCGAAGACAGAGTGTGTATCGTCATGGGTGATTTCAACACACAAGTTGACTGGGAAACCAGAGAACCCTGTGGCGAGAACGCACTACTCCTGGAGTTCGCGAACAACGAGTTCCTCACTCAATGGGTGAGAGAGCCAACGAGAGGAAACAATATCCTCGACTTAGTTTTCACCTCTGAAGATGACATCGTTGAGGACCTCTCTGTTGGCGAAGAGCTCGGTGGCAGTGACCACCGACTAATTAGATTTGTAGTCAAAGTCCCGAAGGCAGGGCCTTCAACTAGTAAATCGAGGAAACTCGATTTGAAAGGAGCAGACTTTGCAGGTCTTCGTGCTGGACTGACTGACGCGAGGCTAGAAGTGTGCGATGTTGTTGAAAACTCGTGAAACAGTTTCAAAACCACATTCATGAGTCTTCAATCGCGTTTCATCCCTCTGAAATTTCCCCGTCGGTCTTCTGTTCAACCAAAGTGGTTTAATCGAGAAATCGGCCAACTGCTTAGGAAGAAGAGAACTGTGTACCGGCAATCGAAGATCTCGGGTGACTTTGACGAATACCGGAGGCTAGCGAGGAGAGTGAAGTCCAGCATAAGGGCGGCTAAGCGGTCTGAGGAACTCCGAGTGGAGAGACTCTGTAAAGAGAATCCCAAGGAGTTTTTTGGATATGTGAACAGCCGTAAACCAATCCGTCGAACGATTGGCCCTTTGAGGAATGAGGAGGGGGCATTAAATCACTTAGATGCAGAAAATGCTAACCTCCTCAACGACTACTTCTCTTCAGTGTTTACTGAAGAGTGTGGTTCCATCCCCCAGCCAATGGATTCCTACTCGGGGGAAAAGCTGGAGGATATGGACTTCACCGAAGGGGAAATAAAAAAGATCAGTGACCTAATGACGAATAGGTCACCTGGCCCGGATGGGTTTCTACCTAAAGTGTTAAAAGAAGTGCGCGATCAAGTGTCACGACACCGAAGCGCAATCTTCAACATGTCAATCCGGACCGAATGCGTTCCTAGAGACTGTCGTGAAGAGGACGTGACTCCTATCTTCAAGAAAGGAGACCGAAGCCAACCGTCAAACTACCGACCTATCAGTCTGACTTCGATAGTCGGTAAACTCATGGAAAGCATGATGGTGGACAAAATGACGTCGTATTTAGAGTCAAACCTGCTACTGAGGAGTTCCCAGCACGGCTTCCGAAGGCAACGGTCATGCCTGACGAACCTTGTCGAATTCTTCCACTTCGTGTTCAGTGAGCACGATCGGGACAAGGCGGTGGATGTGGTGTACTTAGACTTTCAGAAAGCCTTTGATAAGGTACCACACCGCCGCCTTCTCCGGAAAGTGCGAGCGCTGGGCATAGATGGAAAAGTAGCCGGCTGGATCGAGAACTGGCTAAGCGGCAGACGGCAACGGGTGGTGGTGAATGGACAGGCTTCTGAGTGGGTGCCCGTTACTAGCGGGGTGCCTCAAGGTTCTGTCCTGGGACCACTACTATTCATCATCTACGTCAACGACATGGACGGTGACATGGTTGCCAAAGATTTCCAAATTTGCCGACGATACCAAGCTTGGTATGAACTTTGCAAAGGATGGAAATACTGCCCGTCTGCAGGAAGATCTTGGGAAGATTGTGGAGTGGTCGGACACGTGGCAAATGCCTTTTAACGTGGGGAAATGCAAAGTGATGCATATCCGCCACAGAAACCCCCAATCTCAGTATATCTTAAGGTCACTGCTATTGAATCCACCGACACTGAGAAAGACTTGGATGTAACAATCACTAGTGACCTCAAGTTCTCGAAACAGTGCATTGAGGCGGAGAAAAAGGCCCAAAGGATGCTAGGTTATATAAAGCGCCAGTTTGGATATCGGAAGGAGATTGTACTGTGTTTGTACAACTCACTTGTCCGACCGCACCTGGAGTATGCCGTACAATTTTGGAGTCCTTCATTTCGTAAGGACATCGCGAGATTGGAACGCGTACAAGCCAGGGCAACCAAACTGATTCCCTCTATCCGATATAAAAGTTATGAGGATAGACTAAGGGAATTAGATCTGTTGTCGCTGGAAACCCGTAGACTGCGTGGTCAGCTCATCGAAGTTTTCAAAATACTTCGAGGGTTCGACAACGTTGACTACCGGGATATTTTCACACTGAGTGAGAACAGAACGCGCAATCACGGCTTCAAACTTGAACTGAAGCGTTACAACCGCAATCTGTGTGGAAATTCTTTCACCTACAGTATGTGCGGTAAGTGGAATGCACTTCCAGTGGAAATTGTCAACAGTGAATCTGTTGACCATTTCAAGTCAAGACTAGACAAAGTCTTGAAAAGTGGCCGTTTAGGGACTCAAAACAATTGAGCAGCCATGTGCCTACTCAATTGCTAGTCCAAAGGTACCCTCTTTGAATGGACCGTAAGGTCTCCTAGGGTACTTCCTTTCCTTGTTACTCCTGTTTGAAGATATTCGTGAGTTTCGTCCTATTGTATATCGTCGTATATATAGTGGGAATGATTGATATAACGGATCCGGTATCCACCAAAAACTTTCTTACAGTGATGGGGGTCTATGACGTACAAACAGGCTGCTGGAAGAGACAGAGATTAGATGTATTCCATTGTTGTTCTCCTTTGGAGTGTCCCCAAGTTCTCTTAGCATCCGGGCAAACAGCGGTGAACATGGTTACCAAAGTGACACTGGTACCACCAAACCCCTTCCTCGAGAACAGTAGAGTTGCGTGAACAGGATGCGGAGCGTCTTCTAAGATTGCCGCTAGATCTCTCTAAGTTCGAGTTCCTGCATGATAAATTGGTGGGCTCATTGATGGGGGCCACCGTTGTCTCCATATTCTAGGAATTGTCGAAGAGGGTCCTTTGTAACTGAGGTCACTCTCAATTGCGAGCTCCGGCTCTAGGCTCGAGCAAAAGCTGTCGCTAATTGTTCAAGAAGAGCGCTAGGAGATAAAACTGTGATTAAACCAAGATTGAGGTGAAGCGGTTTGAAATGGTAGAGAAATAGCGAATGTCGTACTTGCCATAGCAGATTCCGTGTAGTTGTTCATGACGATGGTTGCGTGTGGATTATTCGAGGGTTGCCACTTGAGCCATGCAGATGCAAATATCTTGTTGCAATTTGCAGGGGAGAATGAGGCATGGGAAATTCGAGGGTCATTGCGGGGGCCACCATTTTTATTGCGAGCGTCCGATATAACTCGAGATTTAAGTAGAAACCGGGATGACGTGCAACTCTTGTATTTACACCTGTTCGGCAACAAACAAGGTCTGCTGACCAAAGTCGCGTGCTCTCACTTATTCTGATTTATGACCTTACGACCTTCAAAACTTTCAATAATTCCCGGAATAACCTTGGGATAACCTTGGCAATTATATCATTTGAAAGAGAATGTAAAACAACATAAGGGTTTCAAATTTTGTTAGAATCGGCCGAATATTTATGATGTTATTGCCAAGACAAAATGATTCCCGGAATAACCTTGGGATAACCTTGGCAATTATATCATTTGAAAGAGAATGTAAAACAACATAAGGGTTTCAAATTTTGTTAGAATCGGCCGAATATTTATGATGTTATTGCCAAGACAAAATGATTCCCGGCCTAACCCTGTGAGGACCTTAGCAATTATATCATTCGAAAGAGAATGTAAAACAACATGATGGTTTCAAATTTCGTTAGAATCGGCCGAATAGTTAGGATGTTATTGCCAAAACAAAATAATTCCCGGTCTAACCTTGTGAGGACCTTAGCAATTATATCATTCGAAAGAGAATGTAAAACACCATGATGGTTTCAAATTTCGTTAGAATCGGCCGAATAGTTATTCGGAAAGTTGCCTGAACATTTCATGAAACATGAAACTATCGGAACCAAGTTGGAATGGCGAGATCCCGAATGTGATTCGGGATCGAATCGGAAGCAGTTCGGCCATGTGTGACCTAGGCCTAAGGAGAGGATCGATACCATATACAGATTTTCGGGCCTCTTAGAATACGAAATTCAACGGCCGAACTAGAGTGGTAACACCATAGGGATACTACGTAAGAATCAAGAGCGTGTAAGGGTACAGCTGAATGAGTGAAGGAGGAGGAGGGGGTACTATATAGCTGACTTAACTGAAGGGGGGGGGGGCGCACTACATAACTGAATGAAGTGGAGGCACACTATATGATAATCAAGGAGAGAAGTGCACTCTCGTGTCGCCGTCCAAATGGGAGTCATTGAGTAGCAGATTTGCCATACGAAGAGCTCGAAGAAGAGAGAGGAAGGCAAAGTCTCTGACCCCAACAGAAGTCTACTCAGGTGATCCAGGGAGTCCTTGGTTAAACGAAGCCCTAACCGCAATCACCAATTCCTGGAGGCTCAAAAGGATCTCCGTTTGATTTCTTAATTTTTAAGGCCGAGGTTTTCCAGTCTTCAGACACTGGAATGTGATGTCGCGTTCATATCAGAAACGGGGCATTGTAGGGCATAAATCTATACCCCATGTCATTGTAATTGGAAATATAATCATAACGGATATTATATATTTGTGTATAAATAAAAACAAAACAAAAAGAAGGCAGAAATGTATTGAAAAAAGAGTTCATACAGAAGTGGTGAGATTAGGGAACATGAAACTGTGTAAGGGCCCAAATAGACTCCCCAGCCGCTAGTTGCATGGTTGGAAGCAGTTTGCGGTACGATCAAAGATTCTTAGAAATAGTTCAAAATATCACTTCAGATTAATTTAGTAACTACTACAACTGAAGTGATAAAGTGTATGATTGAAGAGCACAATCCTATTCCTTTGCTCACTTGTTCAGTAAGGCGTTTGTGCCGCCCAGGGACGTCCTAGAATTCCCACCCCCCCCTCTATACAGCACAAACTTTTGCATAATGCATTTCAAAATACACTAAATTTTATTTATTTTTTTGCAAGGTTTCGTAGTTTCTTTTCGTCTATAATAATAATGAAATCATATTTGTCTGAAAAAGAAAAGAAAATGTATACTGGACGATATTTGACCCACGTTGACTTGGCTTGAATTCATTACCCCCCTCCTCCCCGCTCGAGCCGCCTTGGGCGGACCGCGCCCAGTCTCCCTTCAGGTTTTCCAGTGTGTTCAGTAATCAATGGGTTTGCTCGAGTCCAAATTGCCCGGTTCTTCAGAAACTGTCCTGAAGAGCTTCCACACGTCTCGCTTGGATCACCCCTTCTGATTGCCTCCCTAGGGTCTCCCTCGGCAGGGGGAGAGATGAGGGAGCTTAGCCCGCCTTCCCCCAGAAGAAAAAACTAGGACTAAAATCTCTTCTACGGGGGGTTCCGAGGACAGACGGGTTGCCTGCCGATTCAGCAGGTGGCCAACCAAGGAGTGTTCGTTTGGCCTCGTAGGGCCTTCGGGTGGCGGGGCCATGGCCCTAACAACTAAACAGCAGAGTGAGGCGAGTTGATCACTGTGCTGAGGACACATATTCTGGTTAGAGAACCGAAGGTTGCCCGTTTCTCAGACTGGTGCCTTTTGGTGAATGCTGATGCCCCTGCCCAGTGACCATTGTGAGTACCTCCGGACCTGACGAATAAAACAAGTCTAATTTGATATAAACTACATGGAATACTATAATTAATATTAAACTAAGCTAAGGAGTTAAAATAGTATTAAATTTCAACTTGTACTCGTATGTGTTTCGAGAGATTGTTGCTTGTCATTTATCTCCACGTCGTTTGCCGATTGGGGGACGATGCGTTTCGCTTTCTGGAAACCCCTATTTTTCTTGACTCAGAAAACCCCGGTAGCTTTTCGTCCAGGTCCAGGTTGTTGAGCCACCCTTTGTATCGTGAGAAACCTGATACAAGTTAACTAATTAATAAATAGTCCCCCAGCACCCTGTCCCTTTTAACCAAGGCGTCGATTTTTTTTCAAAAGGCCTAAAGTTCAATTGTACCCATTTAGAGCCTTGAAATGACCCATATGACCGTGGGACATAGGGTTATTCACCCTGAAGATTTCAAATCTTCCATCGGATTTGGCGCTGGGCGGCGCCATCTCGTGGCCGAAGCCTCATTTAGGCATTCAAAGGCACTTGTAAGTGATTTGAACCATGGGAAAACATCAGTGCAATGACCATTTATCATCTTATCACAAAACGCCTCTTGTTATAGTATAAAAGGATACTTTTAATGGCTTCTATGAAGTTATGTAAGCGGTTGTTAAATAATTTTCTGTCAAGATATCGAGTAAATATTAAATTTCTTACATTCCCTTCTGCTAAGATCAAAAGCCATTTACATATAAAGCCACCTAGGAATATACTTAATTTTTTTACAATATCATCATCATCATCATCTTCACTAACTCTATAATTTAAGATGGGGATTTTTTGAGTATTTGAATAATAATTTGATCTTGGTTTGGTTATGACTTATGTTTCTTTATCAAAGTTATTTCTAATAATTCTTTTATAATATCAAAAAACAAAATGGTGAAGTTCAGAAATAAATATAAGTATCGAAATTTTGTGAATTTTTTAAAACCCAAAGAATTACAAATGGTGAAGTTCAGCAAATTTATTTTTATATATCTTCTTTTTCTATAACTCTATATTTTAGCAACGTGATATTTTGAAAGGAAGGAAATTTAGTTTAGAGTTCCTTTTTAAAATTATTATTTTTGGCGAAGTTCAGGAAATTTCTAAAAAATTCACCATGGCTGCTTTTTTTTAGATTTTAATCTTAATAGCGAAGCGCAAACTCCCCCCGTATGGGGGAGTGGCGAAGCCATTGCCTGGTATATATATATATATATATATATATATATATATATATATATATATATATATATATATATATATATATATATATATATATATATATAATATAAAGACCCAGGCAACATTCAGAGTATCACCATCATCCTCTTAATTCTAATTCATTTACCATATTATCTTCAGCCTTAACTTCTCTCGATTTGAAAATCTTAGAGTCACTATATATCAATAAAATAAATCACAACCTAAATAATTACTCCTCTTCAATTAAACTATTCACAATATAACCAACCAACACTTCAATAGATTAACTAGCCAACCGACCAACCGAGAAAATTTGGTTAGTAGTTTTATATGTTTAGTTAGTTGATTTCTCAACTCCCACGATAAAGGTTAGTCACTTTGTTCATTCTGATTTGTTTTCGGGTTTTTTGTCTTTTTTCTTTTTTGTTTTTACAATTTAATATAATAGGTTATTTTTGTTTACTCCAGTAACTTTTAATATGTGATATTCAAGTCAGTTTATGTTATAATTTCATTTGTATTATTTTTTTTTAAATCACACTGGGTAGTATTATTTAATTATATATATTGTTATTAGTGTTTTTACTTTAATTTTAATTATTGTCAATTTTATTATTTTAACTTGCCTTTTCCGCTTTTTTTTAATGCATTTTAACTGTTATCAATTAATGTTCCTTCCCCTTCTCATTAGTCGACATAGTCGCTGAAGATGGTCCTAGTAAAGGTCCGAAACATCTGGCCAATAAATGATTAGTTTAATCACCTGGGTCTTCATATTCCTGCTATATATATATATATATATATATATATATATATATATATATATATATATATATATATATATATATATATATATATATATATATGAGGAAAATTAATGCAATATCGCAAGAAAAGATGAGGAATTAAACCACATTCTCCGAAGACAATTTAATTCAGAACAGTTTCGGTGTATCTCACACCCTTTTTCTGACACTGGGCAGAAAATATAAGAAAAGAGCTTACAAACATAACACAGCGTCAGGTCGTGAAAGATCCCCTCTTTTTTCCCCCAATCCCCTACTTGTGGCAAAACAACCAATTACCTTTTTTAGACATCCTCACTAGCAATATCAATGAAACAATAACGACCAAAGTATATGTTAAAGCCACCAATCCGGGACTTTGCATGAATGCAGACAGCGAATGCCCTAAACGCTACCGAACAAACGTGATCTCATCGTATATTAATCGTACCTTCACCCACTCCACTACATGGAAGGATACACACGACGAACTTGAGAGAGCCACTCAGGTACTCGTTAACAACGGATTCTCTAATAAAGAAATACAGACAGCTATAAGAATTAAAATGGACCGATAGCACCTGTCAGAATCCCAGAAGAACCGAAATTATTATTAACCAAGGAATAAAGTCCACCGATGCCTAACAAAAGATTGCACTAATCATCTACTATCAAAATAGACGAACTTCAACTCTTTTCATGAAAAATAACCCCAAACCTTCACTTCAACATAAACAAAGGACCCATCTGATATATGGGTACACATGCACCTTAGGAGACTGTGAGTTCTTACCTAACTCGTATATCGGAATAACCGAAACCACACTCAAGAAGAATATCATACCATCTCAACAATGGTGCACTTTTAAAACATACACAAGAAATACATGGAACTTGCCTTAACAGAAAAATGATGGAAGAAAATACCAAAGTTTTAGACTAGGCTCCCAACGGACGGCAATTACTCCTCCTTGAAGCAATATATAATCAAGAAAACCAACCAAATCTAAATATACAATCTAACTCCTATGAAATCCTCCCTAGTGCAAGAAGAGGAAATAGACGGACAGGTATATTTAAGACAGCTGCCTCTGCCCGTTAATCACCTCTGGCAAGCATCTTAACACTCCCCCGCCACCTTCCGGTCACCAATAATTCCCTCGACCAGTCACTACTTGTTCCTCGTCTGCCCGCTATTTCTCCTACACGTGTCTACATTCCGTTCGTCAGTTTGTTAATACATTTTTGTAATATAACTGGAATACTTGTATCACTTTCCCATTCTACTTGTATCAAAACGCGTCAGTAAAATAAAAGAAAGTGCTAAAGTGCATTAATTTGATTCTACCTTTGTGCAATTAATAAATATCAAACTCTAATCATCTTTGATAGGCTTATTCACGGATTGAACAATGAAGAAAAGGCGAACATAAGACATCGAGAAGATTGAAAAGAAAATTATTAACACGAGACTAGCGGTCGCTTTCAATTAAACCTGTCATAATGTAAATATACTGCCCGAATTCACACACACACACACAAATATATATATATATATATATATATATATATATATATATATATATATATATATATATATATATATATATATATGGTCTTTCAATAAGGTCGCTCGATTTTTAAATGTAAATAAAACAAGTTGTGTGTGATATATGCATTCAATTTATTTTAAATTTGAAAGTATATTTTATGGCATTAAATGTGGAATATGACGTCGTTCCAATGTCCACCGCGGCTTCGCTTGGTGGAACGTATTCGGGAGGCCCAATTTTCGATGACTTTGTCGCATAAATCTGGCTGAATTTGCTGGATCGTGTTCGTTATGTTGACTTTGAGGACATCAACTGTTTGCGGATTATTCGCATAGACCTGCGATTTAAGGTAGCCCCAAAGAAAGTAGTCTAATGGTGTTAAATCGCATGATCTCGGTGGCCAATTGACGTTGCCGCCGCGTGAGATGACCCTACCCTGAAATCGCTGGTGTAAAATTTTTATCTTGTCGTGCGCAGTGTAGCACATAGCGCCGTCCTTTTGGAACCACATGTCGTCAGTATCCATATCAGGCATATAATCCAGTTGAGGCCACAAGAAGTTGCTTATCATCGATCTGTAGGTCTCGCCGTTGACGGTTATGGCAATCTCATCTTCATTCTCAAAAAAATACGGACCGATGATTCCGTTAGACGAAAATCCGCACCAAACAATGACTTTGTTGGGATGCAATTGGTGCTGGTGTATCTCATGTGGATTATTTTCGTCCCAAATCCGACAATTTTGCTTGTTCACAAATCCATTCATCCAAACATGGGCCTCGTCGCTGAAGATGATTTTTTGGGGGAAATTTGGGGCAACTTCCAACTGCTCTAGAGCCCAATCAGCGAACACACGGCGTTGTCTATGGTCGTTTACCTTAAGTTCCTTGGGTAAGTTGGATTTTGTACGGGTGCAGACCCAAGTCCCTACGCATAGTTCGCCAAACTGAAGTCGTAGAAAGGCCAAGTTCTTGTGAACGACGAGAAATTGACTGCCTCGGATTTTCCCATGCACTCTCATTTACGGCAGCGATGTTTTCAGCAGACCTTGCGTTTCGGCGACGTGCGGGTGTTGGCTGATTGTTGATCGACCCTTTTGCCTTGAATTTGGCCACCAAGCGTCGAACAGTGGACTCGGCAGGACGATTGTGGCGAGGATAGAAATCACGTAATGCGCGGAACGTTTGTCGAACGGAGCACTGATTTTGATAATAACATTTGATGATTTGCACACGCTGTTCAACGCTATAACCTTCCATCGTGACTTGCCAAGTACTGCTGAACAGTTCACAGGGAAGTTGCCAGATGTCGTTTTAACAACATGGATACTATCGCCTGACAAAGCTCGAGCGTCCTTGTTGAAAGACCCTTTATATATATATATATATATATATATATATATATATATATATATATATATATATATATATATATATATATATATATATATATATATATCTCAAAGTAGCGCGAGAGAATGATGAAAATGAATCCATTAAACCACATTGAAAGAGAAAACGGAATAATTTTTCCTGCATGGAAGCGATTCGAACCGTGCTCGCTGCCCAGTGTGCATGGTTCGAATCGCTTACCTGCACGGAACTTTTCGAAAAAAGGTAATATAAAAAATATTACTGCAGGAAAAATTATTCCGTTTTCTCTTTCAATGTGGTTTAATGAATATATATATATATATATATATATATATATATATATATATATATATATATATATATATATATATATGTGGGGGGGGGGATAAATGAAAAGACACAGAAAGAGAAATTCAGTTTTGGTACATTGTTTCGGGTTTTCATTGTACCCAACTTCTGGTATTGGAATATACAAATTAATAAAGGATAAAACGTGAATTCTTCTCACTATTGTTGTTGCATTTCTTAAGGCTGGAAAATCAGAAAGACAATTTGCAAAATATTCAGAGATATCGCAAAATACTGTGAATTTATGGGTCTCGCTATATAGGTGGTGATGTTTGTGGTACTCCACTCCGAAAAGGTGGTAGTGGGACACCTAGAAAGACGAATTTACGTACTCATAAATCAATAAAACGTACTGTGTTAATGAAACCAACATTAACAGCAAAATAAATTAAGTTTGAGCATCATAATTTGCCGAAATTCGCAAAGAAACCTTTCCTGAATGCCGAAATGCGCAATAAACCTTTCCTGAATGCTGAAATGCGCAAAGAAACCTTTCCTGAATGCCGAAATGCGCAAAGAAACCTTTACTGAATGCCGAATGCGCAAAGAAACCTTTCCTGAATGCCGAAATGCGCAAAGAAACCTTTACTGAATGCCGAAATGCGCAAAGAAACCTTTCCTGAATGCCGAATGCGCAAAGAAACCTTTCCTGAATGCCGAAATGCGCAAAGAAACCTTAACTGAATGCCGAAATGCGCAAAGAAACCTTTCCTGAATGCCGAATGCGCAAAGAAACCTTTCCTGAATGCCCAAATGCGCAAGAAACCTTTCCTGAATGCCGAAATGCGCAAGAAAAGAGTTGAGTTTTGTAAAAAAGATCATCAATTGGACTGTTGATGATTAGAAAACAGTTCTCTTTCGTGATGAATCCTCTTTTTTACCATTCAGAAGTTGCCCACGAAGGGTGCGCCGCCCCCGTGGCTCAGATAGGATGGATTCTAAATACACTATCAAGACAATGAAACACCTTCCAAATGTGATGGTTCGGGGATTACCTTAGCTATTTTGGTAGGGGGACTTTATTTTTATCTTCCTAAGAACACAACCATGAATGGTGAACGATATTTAGCCATGCTAAAGGAACAACCTCCACCGACACTGGCATTGCATGAGAAAACAACTTTTATGCACGATGGGGCACCTTGTCACGAGGCAAAAATCGTTAGTAAATAGCTCAACGATAATGAAATTGGTGTTCTAGATTGGCCTGGTAATAGTCCAGATCTCAATTCGATCGAGAATTTATGGCTTATAAAAATAAGGTCGAATGTCAGAATACTGTCTCGATCTCTAACCTCACAGAAACCATCAACAAGGTCTGGTGCTCTGAGATATCACAAGGAATGTGCCCAAATTTGATCAATTCGATGCCAAAACGTCTCAAACAAGTCATCAAGAACAAAGGATATATTACGAAATACTAGTATAAGGGAATAATGTATATAGACTAGTTTTAAATACTTTTGAATATTGATTGTGTAAAAAATAGCTACAATTCTCATGGTGATCGAATTTTTTTGCCGGCACTATATATAAAGGGGGTCCACAAAGTCTGGGTACATAGGAATTTTAATATTTTATTTATTTATGTTATTTTCCCTCCCCAGATCGAATGATGGCTCTGTCTAAAGAAGAAAGAATCGAGTTGGTACTCTTAAGTGGATGAGAAGGATGGTCTTATCGCAAAATCGCCGATGAATTTAACCTTCGACACCCTGATCGGCAACCTATTTATTTTACTGCCGTCCGGAAATTGGTCACGAAGTTTAAAGAAACAGGCAGTGTCTTGGACAAACCCCGTTCCGGGCGACCAAAGACTTCAGACGAAACGAAAGAGGTTGTCATGGCCAAGATTGCTGCTAGCCCAAAGAAATCACTTCGTCGGACATCCATGGAGTTGGGTGTTCCAAGGTCAACTATCTACAAAATCCTGGTAGAGCAGAAATTCCATCCGTACAAATTACAGATATTGCATCACTTAAATGAAGACGACCCCGATAGACGAATGCAGATGTGCGAATGGTTTTCAGATAAATTGGATGAAAATATCAATTTTACTAAAGACCTTTTGTTGTTCAGTGATGAAGCTTTGTTTTATGTTAATGGTGAAGTCAACAGACAGAATCTTCGATACTGGTCTCAAGACAATCCACATTGGATGGATCCATCCAAACAGCAAGGCTGTCAAAAGGTGATGGTGTGGTGTGGTTTGTGGAAAGCTCATGTGCTAGAACCCTTCTTCTTTGATGAACATGTAACCGGTGAGACTTATCTGAACATGTTGAGAGACAAATTAATGCCTCAAATTGAGCGCCTAGGCGAGGGACTTCCGGACTGGTTTCAGCAGGATGGAGCCCCTGCCCATTTTGCTACAAATGTTAGAGATTGGATGAATGGCACTTTTCCTCACTGGATTGGTAGAAGAGGTCATGTGGAGTGGTCCCCTCGTTCACCAGACCTTTCTCTCCTTGATTTCTTTTTCTGGGGTATATTAAAAGAGAAAGTTTACTCAATGAAGATTGCAAATCTAAACCACTTGAGAGAACGCATTATCAGTCTGTGTGCTGAAATCGACGGCAATGTACACCTATTCAATCAAGTTCACCAGAATTTAGCAAGGCGCATCGAATTATGCATTGCAAATAATGGAAATCATATTGAAAATATAATTTCTTAACATTATAATTAAATAAAATTGTTTTGTTCTAAAGGTATGTATTTATCCCCTATGTACCCAGACTTTGTGGACACCCTGTATATATATATATATATATATATATATATATATATATATATATATATATATATGCAGTGTTGCACTGAAAAACTAGTAAATTAAATTTACAAGAAAAACCACTGTTTTTGAGCATAAAGTTTATTAGAACGGGACTAGTTTCGATATGTAGTTTCCCATATCATCTTCCGCCGTAAACTAACAGAAATTGAGAGATAAAACTGAAATACCTGAATATATAATAACAGGAAACTGACATTAATCTGGAGGCATAGCATTAGGTGATTTACAATATCCCTTAAAATGAGGTTTGATAAATAGGGACTACATTTATGCTGTCCTCTGGCAGATTGAAAGTTGGAATTTCTTTGATTTATGAGGAGTGAATAATTTATCACCTAAAAATAACGCCTCCGGATTAATGTCATTTGCCTGTTATTATATTTTCAGGTATTTCAGTTTTATCTCTCAATTTCTGTTAGTTTACTGCGGAAGATGATATGGGAAACTACATATCGAAACTAGCTTCGTTCTAATAAACTCTATGCTCAAAAACAGTGTTTTTTCTTATATATATATATATATATATATATATATATATATATATATATATATATATATATATATATATATATATATATATATATATATATATATATATATATATGCGGTTAAATGCAAGAGTGACTCTTAAAGAGGCCAATCGAAAGATAATTTATAATTTTTTGGCTATCTGAGAGAACGCCTATTTAAGTGTTACCTTCTCTTGTATGTGAGAAGAGCTCCTTCCGAGGGCTTTGAGGAAGATTGTGTTTGCCCAAAATAGCCTTTTAACCGCATAATTAATTGCGTTACTGCAATACTTTTTCTTATATATATATATATATATATATATATATATATATATATATATATATATATATATATATATATATATATATATATATATATATTATGAAAAGGAGTTTTGCAATGAAGCTTACATTTAAAGTTCAGGATAAATCGTAGAGCGAATGAGGAGATCCGCTTGTAAGAATTAAGAAGACGTTGCGAAGACCTCCCGCACAATTTCATTCTTTGGCTATGATCAGAAATTTGTACACATTAGGAAAGTAAAAATAAGGCTTATTTTTCTCCCTTTTCTAATTAAAATTTTGAATCTATTGATTTTTTTTTAAATACTATAAGAAAAACAAGCAAATATCAGTCAGGACAAAAATTGAAATGACAAATATTAAAACAAATACGACGGTTGTATTAATGAAGTAAACAAAAATCAACAGTAAACAAAATATTTCCTACTTACTCCACTGAACCACTCCTTTATTCACACCAAGGTCAAATGATAAAATAAGATTCAAATCAGTTATTTATATGTTGTGGAGAACACTCCAAAATCTTATTTGAAAGAATCCACAATAATATATATATAATATATATATATATATATATATATATATATATATATATATATATATATATATATATATATATATATATATATATATATATATATATATATATATATATATATATATATATATATATATATATATATATATATATATATATATATATATATATATATATATAATACCGTCCAAAAATATAAGAATGTATATTTTTCCACCTTATCTCTCGCCTTCACTCTCCCGTCGTCAAACTCCTAGGGCACTCGGTCTAACCTCGCTCCCCTCCTGAACACTCATCGTTCTGTCCTCTGCTCGATGGGTGACCGTTTCCTTTCAGTTTGTGCTCCTAGACTCTGGAATGCTCTTCCTCCCGAACTACGTTTAAACGTCTCCTGAAGACTCATCTCTTCAGAATTGCCTTCTCTCCCCTCTAAACTTTCTCTACACTCGCTACACAACCTGCGCACTAGGAGGGCTAACAGCCCTGAAGGGCGCATTATAAATACCTATTATTATTATATTTCCAAAATTGATGTACGATAACTTTCAGATATAATAATTACGTATAAGTAAAGATTATACAACTTTGTTGAATAAAGCGAAATTTATCGGCAGACAAGCAATTTACTAGAAAAAAATTAGGTTGCTTAATTTTCTTGTAGAAAAAACCGGTATTGTTTGAATAAAATTAACTTCAATTTAGTTTCGTATACGTTCGTTCATTTTCTTGCCAACTGTCGTCCAGGTAACGCCCAAGAAATCTGTTAAGCCATCTCTGTCCGTGAGCTGATCGTAAAGCTGCGTCACCAAATTGGTCTTTCAATTGGAGCCCTTGCAGAGACTGGCAAGCACTCCAAGAGTGTAGTCCGTAAAATTCTATCAACTAATGACAAAACTTTTGTGTAAGGCTGATAAATCAACCGGTAGGCCAAGGAACACCTCAACAAGGGAAGAACGAGCTATTACCCAAATTCTAAAAAAGGATATTTTCAAGACAACTGCATCATTTTTTCGAGAGATTAGTGACATTTTGGCGATCAATGGCTCCAGGCACACTGTGTCACGTCTGCTGGAAGAAGATAATCTTCACACCCGCAGTCAAGCTATTGAGCACTTTGTATAACAAGAAGGCTCGTCTTGCATTTGGCACTCAGCTTGTTACAGGGACGGATGACTATAGAGTCAAATCCACTTCAGTAACGAAGCTGAGATCAATTTGTTCGGAACTGATGGTAGGTGGTTCGATCTTTGCTCAGCAGGCGAAATTTTTTCTCTCAATTGTGCCAAAAAGATTGTTAACGATGGTGGAGGTAGCGTTATTATTTGGGTCGTGATTTCGGTCGAGGTCATTGGACCACTTATTCACTTACGGGCGTTAGTGAATGCATAAGTGTACAAGGAAATGCTGCGACAGCATGCTTTTCCCATCTGAGAGCTTTCGAAACTCACCAACCTGCCATTTCCATGCAAGATAACGGCACCTGCCCCAGCACCAAGTCGGTGAAGACCTTCCTGGACGACTATCATATCACTGTTATGAACTGGCGTGTATAGAGTCCGAACTTGAATCCCATTGGAAATATTTGGAACACTCGGAAAAAGGTCTAAAAAGAGGAATTCCAAAACAGTTTAATAACTCTGGGAAATTCTTTCAGATGAAATGAGAAAGATTGTCAACAGTTGGTTCGTTCCTGGTGAAAGCGATGTCAAAGTATTATCGAAAATAAAGACCTCGATACTAAATACTAATTAGTTATAACTTATATCAATTTTTTCCACTGATAACACTCGGGAATACAAATTTCATTTAGTTAGATTTGACACAAGTTTTTTACTACATTTTAGCTTCTGACACTTGTTTTTGACTAACCTTTGGCCTCTTAATTCGAAAATTGCCCCGTTTTTATGTATGGTATAGACATTTTGAGTTAAAGTATACCCTCTTCTTGTATAAAAAATAAAAATGCCGCATCTTACAAATTGTGCATATTTTATAGAATGTTTTAACAATTTACATACACTGGAAAATAATAAAACATTGCTTGACTGTAATTTTGGTGTACATATTTAATAAATTCATACAAAGGGTATTGTTACTGTAAGTCAAATTGTGTGCAAGGATTAAGGCAAATATTTCGCTTGTAGCTTTTCCTGGAGTGTTGAATATGTGGACGATTTCGCTGTATACTATAACAGTAGTCAGCCAATATATTTACATCACAGCTACCCTCAGATCTTTCCCATGACCTTCAAATCTTGTTGGAATCGTTCACCTTGCTCATCGTTGACTTAACTAAGGTTTTCCTGGAAGTTATCAAGATGGCATATGTAGAAAATACAACTTAATGCTCGTGATGCAACCGAGCATTGTTTAGCTATCCATTAGTTTATGGACAATTTGGGTGTAATTCTTTGCTCGTGTATTTCCAAGAAAATTCTTGACAAGGTCTTTTAATGATTACCAGGCGTTCTTTTCGATTTCTGATATTATCTCGATGAAATGGTCATCTTTGATGAGCTGCCGAAACTTTGGACCATCAAACACATCAGCCTTAATCTTTTCAAATGATAGGCAAGCAAATGTCAAAAAAGAGGTATTTGAAACAGTCACCTTAGTTGGCAATTCTCTAACAAATTTCTCCATGAGACCCAGTTTGTTGCGGAGAGATTGGGATATAATTTTCTTTCTGACAACAAGTGTATCATGTAGAATGTTGAGATCACCAAGTTTGAGATCAGATCTTGCAGGCCAATTCCTCTATACTCAATGCTTGTCTCGAGTTCTGCTGTTCCACATGCAAATATAGCAGAGATGGTTCGTGTACCCGCATACAATTTTAAGGTCAACACATATTTAATTGTTTTTTTTATATTGTAACAACTCAATGACTCTTTATTTCTCCATTTTCTTCACGAAGACTAACTAAATGCCCGACTGTGACTGCATCATATAAATTTCCATTGTAGAGGAAGACACACTTTAAGCTCCGCTTTGAGCTATCGCTGAATAGTCGCCATTCAGTTGAGTTGTTGATCAGAATTCCAATAAACCCAGTAAACCCTGTATGTTATGGCAAGACACATAGCTACTGTCACTTGGAGAGTGGTGCAGAAATGCACTTTCTCTGGATCGAAAGTAGGATATCTTCTCTTCTTTTAGAAGTAGGTTTTTCTCATTTAGTTTGAAAGTTAGGAGTTCTAAAGCCCTTTATGATAATCCTAAATCTAGTGCCAAATCATTCAACTCATGCTGATCAAACCCCTTACCAGATGAGTTGAGTCATCTTCAATTTCAAAATCAGCTGTTAGTGAATTCTTCATCATGATCCAGATCTTCAAGAGAAGGTAGTTGAACGAAAACAAGCACTGGACGTATAGCTGATGGAAGCCTAGAATACTCGATTTTACATTTTTTTTTTTGTTATATCCTGAAGTTTTCACAAAACAAAAGTAACAATCTGTGCAATGATCTTTTGTCTCTTGCCAAATCATAGATATACCAAATACCAACTTATCGCGTGTTTCCTTTGTTCACATCCGTAAACTCTTGAAACACTACTTGCATACCTTGTGGGGCGCCAAATACTTGCCTTGAACACCAATTTCTACTCAAAAATATGCAAAATAGGTTTGTTTGACAAATGCGCTGATGTTTGCTCTTTGACTGGGAATGGTGAAAACTGTCACATATAACAAAAGGAGTCTGGGCTGTGTTAGCTACGTACAAGAAGTAGCAGAGGCAGACATGAACTGAAAGAAATGAAATAGGTATGTGAAAAAAAAGAAAAGTCACAAACTTAGAAAAACAAAAAACAAAGCTTGCATAAGGTCTGCTAACCCCTTTTATATATACTTTTATGTATTGTTTGCACTATGCGATAATAATCACCTATATAGAGCTGCACATAACCTCTCACTGCATCGTCTCACATGTAACCAAATAAACAAGTTACAAGCTGTCGTCCTTTGCTACTCGTGCCTATTCTACGAGTCGCGGTCAAAGTGTTAAAATATTAATAAATAGCTAATTTAGCTTTTTCCTACCAATATTCATAATTAGCAATAAATACGCAATACTTATGGACAAACAATACAATTGTGCTTATTCAGAGAGTAAGATGTACATAAAAAAAAATTGACGTGATAAAAGAAAACTGACTGTAGTTTTCAAATCAGCATCCCACTTTTAGTCCACATCAAGTGAAAAATCGAACTCAACAGAAATTATGATCAAAATTCTTCTACTGTGTAATATAATCATTATATTCTAATTGAAATTTGTTTCCGCTATCGTTCCAATCATTTTGGACACTTGTATTTTCTAGTAAATTTATATGATTAAATATAGTATTAATCAAATTATTATGGATTTCTTGAAAAATCGTAATTTTTCGGGGAAAAGGTTATATAAAGTATTTTTATTGACAAGTAATCAATTTATTTTCATACAGATTAATACTTGGTTTGACCTCCTTTAGCCTCTTTAAGTGCTTTAACACGCTCTGGCATGACAGTGATTAAAGTTCTGAATGATTGCTTGATTCTGTCAAGAGTGGAACCAAATGTAGATAATACATTCTATGAGCTTCGCTTTGGTTGTTATGGGAACTTTGTGTATTTCATTTTTTTAGAATATACCATATACCTCTCAATAGGGTTTATGTCTGGGGAATTTCCAGGCCATGATAGCAGTTCAATGCCATTTTGTGCACATCATGTCTTCACTGATCGCGTCGTGTGTCAATGAGCCGAGTCTTGCTGAAATATGCATGATCTGCTACCGAACTATTCCCTCATTTGAGGTACCAAGCGGTTTTTCAATACTTCAATATAATTATACCTTCGACAATCTTTAAGCGACTTTTCCCATGTACAGAAATTGCTCCCCACACCAGGATTTTCTGTGAATGTTTTAGTCTTTTTAAGGCACTGGCATAAACTCCTCACCTCACCGCCTCCTTACTGTCTGCATACGGTCATCAAGTACTGCAATAGTTGACTCGTCCGAAAACACAACCTGCAAAAATATAAAACACCATATCAGTACTAAAACGACCTGTGGTGCTCGTGGCAGCAGTTAAACAGCCAGACAAATTATGACTTGAAATTAATTCATTCAGCATGAACGTGTAGCTAGTAGGTAAATCAGAATGCACCTACCTCAGTAGATACAGTATGTTCTCTTATGCTTACTAAAGAAAATAACTGGTAAATGTACCTCTCTTACCTGTTCCCATTGCTCAGAAGTCCAATCAGCATGACGTACCTGTATCATGGTTTTGGTAAGCCTAGGCTTCTTTCTTGGACTGTAGGCTCGTAATTGACTGTCCAGTAACCTCCTATTTACTGTTATTCGAGAAAGACTAATACCATCTGATAACAGTTGGCTTGCAAATTTCGTACATTATTTGCTTTTGTCCTTAATAGCCATTAGTTTTATTTTCCTGTATGTTCTTGGTGTTCTTTTTCTCTTGCGACCACATTTCCCAACCCTTACCGAATCCAAATTAAGACCGTTTTCAATTGTTTTTCTCTTTATTCCTTACCGTTTGAGAGAAGACTCCCAATTTCTTTGCAATATCTTTGTTTTAGTGCACTATCACTTAATAAAACTTTGATATGTCCAATATTTCGAGGACTCAAGTCACTGACTTTACCCATAGCTGTTCTCTTTCTTTTTATTTATTACACTGCAAGAAAAAACGGTTACTATTATCCACAGGCAAGCAAAATTTACACTAGTTGAATTTCTGGGCCAGTAACGACAAAAGAGAATAAATAGCTGCCTTCTTTTATTTCAACAAGTTTAAGAGGAAATGAAGCAAAGCGCTAATATTTAGTCCACTGGCGACTGAGGGCATTTTTGCTTAGTCATGCAATTTTATGAAATACAGAGAAACTATATCGCTCCTACAAAAATTTTGCATATTTGTTAGAATACGTTTCCTAAACATTTTTGACACGTTTTTAAAAAAAAATTATTCAATGCCATGTTTAGTAATCAAAGAAAAATTAAAACACCAGATTTATTAATAGTTCAGAATTTTTTTTTTTAATATTGGAAAAACGTTACAAAATTCAAACTTACCTAAGGGAATGGCGAAACACTACTTATATAGAAATTCTGCTCGTCGTTTTCTTGAAAAATCCTTCAATTAGTGTCTTATAAAAGTTTTCTCGATTCTCCATAAGTTTTTTGGGGGAACTTCGTAACTTTTAATAGCAGAAAATGATCGCTCAACAGTTGTTGTTGATTTTGGCATAGTTAGTATCAAATTTGTTAACTTGTATAATTCCTTTAGATATTTGTCCATTTCATTTTCAAGTAGAAATTTAAGGAGCTCGGTAACATTCTTTTTCGCAAGAGATTTGCGCGAATATAAGACACCCAATTCAGAACAGAGGCGAGTAAACTCAAAAAAGGAACTGTAACTTTTTTAAAAAAATCAAAAGCTTTTCCTGGAAAGGTAACATCATATAACTCAATAAGTTCTAAATTTTCTATTAAACTGAAACGCTCTCATTTGAATGAGTATTTTATCAAATTTGTCATGATATAATTGACTGTACTTGTCTTTTGAGGAAAGATTCTGTTTTCTTTTGCTTGATGGTTGACCACATTTTCTTATTATCAAACTCCACGTATCTGCAAATATTTCGTTTCTCATTTGTATAAATTTAGTTAAAAGGGTTTTCAACGGTCATTGTTATATACACAATATACATGGATTTTATTTGCAACACACTAAGTAGATATTCAGCGAAAGGAAAAATCGCAAAAAATACTTCTAATAAAAAATTGAAATCCAATGTATCGATGCCTGCCAGCAAACCACGCTCGCTGTTTGTTTTTTCGTCAAACTTGGATTTTTAAGAATATATTTAAAGATCCATTAAACCATTTTTATTTTCCTTAACCTTTGCAATTAACCTAGAAGAATAGTTCCACCTTGTAAGAGCTAATTTAGGGAAACGCTTTCCAACAGCCTCGTCAAGTTGTTTTTTTCGTCAAACTTGGGAGTTTCAAGAATATATTTAAAGATCCATTAAACCATTTTTATTTTCCTTAAACTTTGCAATTAACCTAGAAGAATAGTTCCACCTTGTAAGAGCTAATTTAGGGAAACGCTTTCCAACAGCCTCGTCAAGTTGTTTTTTTCGTCAAACTTGGGAGTTTCAAGAATATATTTAAAGATCCATTAAACCATTTTTATTTTCCTTAAACTTTGAAATTAACCTAGAAGAATAGTTCCACCTTGTAGGAGCTAATTAGGGAAACGCTTTCCAACAGCCTTGTCAAGCTGTGTTTTTCGTCAAGCTTGGATTTTCAAGAATATATTTAAAGATCCATTAAACCATTTTTATTTTCCTTAACCTTTGCAATTAACCTAGAAGAATAGTTCCACCTTGTAAGAGCTAATTTAGGAAAACGCTTTCCAACAGCCTTGTCAAGCAATTTCTGTTCCTTTAGTTCAACTACTAAAAAACGATGATAAACTTCCTAATATTGAGAAAATTTATTGCATTCAGAAATTTTGGCACAACTTGGGATAAAAAAAATTAGTTTATGAGCGTAGCAGTGAAAAAAAGAGCTGCCTCTGATACAACTTCTTTTATCTTAGCTTGAACTCCATTAAGTTCGCTAGCCATAACAGCAGCACCGTCGTAAGATTGTGCAACAAGTTTTTTCAAACAACCCAGTTCTTGTAGTTGTCTAATATCTAAGTCAGAAATTGCTGCAGCACTTCTGTCAATACTTACATCATTAAATCTGATAAATCGTTCACAAATATCAGTGTTTATCTACATAACTTGCAACAGTAGAGAGTTGGGAAAAACAGCTTGACATCAGTGTTTCATCTAATTAAATCGCCCTGTACATGAACTCATTAAGTTCATCTTTAATGTTTTTTTAACAAAATTCAACTAATTATTGGATTTAGTCATTTTGAATAGCAGATGATGTAGCCTTGAAAAGTCGCATTTTTTTAAATGATTCTCAAGATTTACATCAAATTCTCACATACAAATCGCTATCTCAATATAGTTACCTCAATTATCAGCGTTTACTTCCTCAATGTGACATAAAAAACATGTAATTTAATTAAGCGTTTCAATATTTCTTTGTTCTTACCGACTTCCTCGTTATGTCTAGAAATGGCAGCTGATTTTTGTTTGTCAAGCAATAAATCAATTCTTTTTGACTTTCCGAGTGTTTTGCAAATCGACAAATGCGTTAATATTTAAATCGTCATAACCACGATCAACAGAATTCCACACAGATTTTTCTTTTAAAAATAACAAACACGACCAACAGTACAATTTTTTATTAGAATTATTCCCACAATAACCATGGAACTTCATCATATATCTTAGTGTTAATTTTTTCAGTAAATTCTTTTTCTTTACTTAACTGCAAATTTTGCATCGCTCTCCTATTATTTACACTGCACTTTTTCTCATCAATCGACTGAGAGCTAAACTTTCTCATTTTTAATTCATTGAATATGTCGTCTGTCATTATGGGCACAAAGAATAAGTAAACAATAAAGTCGGTTAACAATTGGTACTTGGTAGGCTTGTACTAGTATAACTGCCCCTCAGTGCACTCCCCATATCAAAAATGTAAGATGCTTCAGCAACTCAGCCTACCGTCTGTGTGGTTGCCAGATATCACCTGTGGCTTCATGCGTTTTTAAAATGCATGCATTTTGTATTAAGGCAATAATTATAATTTAAATGATAAAATTATACACATGTATAAAATTGTTATAGCTGAATGGTAAATATATATTTTTAATTTTTTAGCATGTTTTGCAACATTTTAACTCATGTTTGATAGCTACATAAACTTGAAGTTATACGTTAGAGAAAGCGTAGGAGTGTACGCAACAAACAACCTTTTGTCCTTAGTAATAAGAACAATTTTTCTGTACAGAGACACAATCTTTGAAAGCTAGAGATCTCGCCTGGATTGCTGGTGTAGGCAACAGACAGCCTTATGGCGAAGGCAATCGAGACCCTTTTCCGTACCCAGACTGGCTTCAAGCCAGTCGACGGAAAAATTATCCTTTGAATCTTATGAAATAATGTTTGATTTCTCTGCAGTGTCAAAGGCTTACAAGTTACAATAAGTGAATCTGTGAAAACAAGGCAGTGCATTCCTTGTATTCATAGAGGAATCGACACTGATTTCCTCTTTAAAAATGTACAATAGTTATTTCAGACTAATATAATAAAATAACCTCATTATTGAATCACTAAATAGTTTTAAGTTACCTTTTACCAGAAAAATTACGAATTTTCAAGAAATCCATAATAATTTGATTACTACTAATACAGAGTCCGATGTATAACAGAAATATGTAAGATGTAAAATATTTTTATTCCGATTTTTGCTATTATTATAGTATTTAATATTGCATTTATAAAATATGTCTAGAAAGCAAAATGCGAAGGAAATTTAAGATTTTCAAAGATGAGTTTTTGCTCAATCTCAGGGTTGACATCACCAGAGTCATAACCTGGTCGCCCTGGGCAGTGGACCTTCTGAAAGATGTCCTCGTGCTGTTTGAAGATCCATTGAGAACAAACTTCGGTTAAAAGCTTTCTGAATAGGCAGAAATTTTCCGATTCAACCTCAGAACAGCAGTAAATTACCTGAAAATGTTTTGGATCTTATGAAGGTAAAGCAATGCGGAAACTTTTTTTTAACTATGACTAATATTAAGAAGAGGAAATACTGATTTGTAAATTTGGCACAACAAACTTTTTTTAAGAAGAAATACCGATTTGTAAATTTGGCACAACAAACTTTTTTTAAGAGGAAATGCCAATTTGTAAATTTGGCACAACAAACTTTTTTTAAGAGGAAATGCCGATTTGTAAATTTGGCACAACAAACTTTTTTTTCGGACGAATCAAGGTTTGCTCAACTTACAAACATTGTACAGGTATGTGTTTGGAAATTACTCATTCAAGAGTTGGTTATAAAACATTACAACGAAAGGTGAAACATGTAACTGCTCGCGACTATTGACTCCCCTCACTCTCGCAGCATTGCATCTAATTCCCTCAATGAAGATCTTCGATGCATTTCTATATGGTGCCATACATGGAACATGAAGCTTAACATCGCTAAATCTAAATGTATGTGTATCTCACGATCTCGTAGCCCTTTTCCTCAACATAAACCTCTCCATGTTGATGGTTTAGCATTGAACGATGTGGACGAACTGGACATTTTGGGCGTTAAATTTGATTCCAAATTAACTTTTGAGTGTCACATCAGATCTCTTGTGACTACTGCTTCGCAAAAATTAGGAATCATGAGAAAGGCCTATGCCACCTTCAATGATGCTTCCGTGTCCGCCACTTGCTTCCGAAGCTATATTCTTCCAGCTTTGGAATATTGGGCCCCTGTCTGGTCGTCTGCTGCTACCTCACACTTGCATCTTATTGACAGAGTCTCTTATACTGCCAGCTTTCTTTGTGGTGGCAATGTCCAATGGAACCTTGCACATCGCCGGAAGATCAGCAATGTGTGCATGCTCTATAAGATACAATCCAATCCGCAAGATCTTAGCAATGTGTGCATGCTCTATAAGATACAATCCAATCCGCATCACTCGCTGTATATTTCCTTGCCAAATCGCTTTGTAGCAAGGAGGAACACTCGTCAGGCTTTGGCCCGTCATCCTCTTTGTTTTCAGTCTATCAGATGCCGTACTAGCCAGTTTTAGCGTTGCTTTCTGCCAAGTGTTGTCCATCTTTGGAATTCCTTGGACGAAGAGACTTGTGCATCGAATAGTGTAGATGCCTTCAAAAAGAAAGCTAATAAGATCTTGTGTTCATCATGAGCCGTTATCCTGTTATTTTGTTATTTATGTTTTTTTCTTGTTTGAATATTCTATATACAGTATATATTGTTTTGTTTGAATGTTGCTATATACTGTTTTTCAATTTTTTGATTTAATTTTATTACTCAATTTAATTTAACCGAATCCATAGATGACTGGAAGCCTTGAGGTTTTTCTTTACCTATCTTTTCCCACTTTGTTCTTCTATCCCATCGTTCCCTCTTCGACGTTGCAGGTGTGCGGAGATTGCTAATTGCAATCTATAGTGCTTGCACTCTTCCCATTCTACCTGTCTCATCTTGTGTAATAATGATAATAATTTTCAAATGGTCTGCTTGAAAAAGTGTTTATTCGTTGGAAGATGGAGCTCACTGTCATACTGCAAAATAGGACAAAAGAATGAGAAGACCAAAGCGGCAGCCAATGACTTCCTTGGCCGTGTCGTTCCTTTGGCAGGAACCCAATAGAACATGTGTGAGGAATGTAAATACTATACATGACATTTACAGAACAAAAGAAAACACTAAGACTTGCCGAATGTCAATCGCTAATCCTAGGCGGAAATAACACAAGCTGTAATCTCAGAACTTAATCAATCCATGCCTACTAGAGTTGCAGCTCTAAAATAAAGCTAAAGCAAAGTCCACAAAATATTAATAATATACTTTCTTTCTTCAAGATGTATTTCATTCTTTAAATATCCAAATAAAGGTATTTTAGTGCTTAACTTGGTGTGTATTTACCTTTTGTACAGTCATAGCCCAATTTTTTGAGACTACAATATTTTTTTTACATAAGAAAGTTAATAGAACTAATCTAACGTTGAATTTTGTTTTAGTATGTTTGTGTTATAATTTGAAGGTGAAATATATAGAAAATTAGAGCACAAACTCATTTTATTAATAAATATAGTCAATTGATGGGCGGAGGCAATATTTATAATGATGTCCCTTGTTCTTCAGGAATGCTTCAATTAGTTTTGGCATGCTGGATGGAGACCAAATTTGTGATCATATCTTGACTTTTATTGCTCCATTTTTGTTCAATAAGCACCTCAAATTGATCACAATCGGATGACTTCTGTTTATCAACCGCCAGTCTGATTATCGTCCTCAAATTCTCTATTGGGTTCCTATCTGGCTAATTCCCGGGCCAAAGTCCTAAAAGTTCGATGTTATTTTCAGCCAGGAACTTTGTTATTGCTTTGATTTGTGACAAGGTGCGCCATCATGCTGAAAAATGCAATTATCATCACCTAAACTGTTGGGAAAAGGTGCAAAACTCTTAGTGCTTTAATTCCCTTTTATGAGAATCAGCCCGACACATGGAGAATGTGCGGATGCTTCACCGTTTTCACGAGACAGGACTCGTGAAACGCCCCCCTCTACCTCTTTCTTCTCCTAACAAAGAGGGGCCTTCCAGAAGCTCCAGACAAGCGGTAGGGAGCTTCATCAGAGAATATCACTTGGCCCCAAACTTCACAAGTCCATTATTTATATTTTATACAAAAGTGGAGTTTATCCGTAAGGTTCTTCATGGTCAGATGAGGCTTCTTCGCAGCACTCCTAGACTTGAGACCTTTGTCGAAACGTCTCCACCTTACTGTGCGGCTTGAAGCATTCATGCCTGCTCCTTTTTAATCGTGAGAAACTTGGCACTGGATGCAACCCGATCCTTGAGCTGTGACCTTACCAGGAAATGATCTTGGCATTCATTTGAAGCTCTTGGACGTCTAGAATACCTCTTTACAGGAGTGTAATCAGTCTTTTTTTTTTAAATCATTATTGATCCTAAAGATGATACTCCTTGGTGTATTTATTAGTATTAGCAACAAAAAATATTACGAATTTCATTATAATTACGCATCATTCACTTAACCCATATTTGTCAAAATTTTACCCTTTTAATCTAATCGCAAAGCTCCATTGAGTGAAACTCACCTCGGACAGGATAAAGGCCAAAGCGCTATTTTGGATTCAACGGAGGAATGTAGTTTCATTATTTCTAAGCTGCTGACTTTTTAATAGAACTACAATAATTTAAATATTAGAATAATTATTCCTATCACGTAAATTTTAAAAACGAATTATATATATATATATATATATATATATATATATATATATATATATATATATATTAAAAGAGGCCATGTTGTATATAGAATTCTCATATTTTACAGCAGAAGAGGCATTTTTAAGTTTCTCAATAGCTTTTTTAATTTTCATAAATCATTATCCCTTAAAAGAAAGGGATCATAAAGATCATTCTAAATCATTATTTATTTATTATTCGACCGAGGCGCCTTTCAACCACATTGGTCATCTTCTGGGGCTACACTGATAAATATAAAGAATTTCTGCTATTTAAATACAAAATATATTTACCAATATTCATTTCAAAACGGTGACCGTAAGCATCGTAACTTTAGGTACATCGGCGTGGCATCGAGTCTAATTTCTGAAAGAGGAGTATTAATTTTGATGTTTTTTCCTGTATTTTTCAATCATATTTGCAGTCAAAATATTTCAAGAGCAACTTACGTCTGAAGCTCACATTATCTATGAAGAAAATAAGTACTAGGAATCTAGGCATAAAAACACAGCAATAAGACTAATTAAGACGGAGAAACAGAAGCATGAATTTCTTGCTTATTAAGGTATTAGTATTGATTTGGCCGTCGGAAGTATTAAAGTTGGGAATTTCTTAATAAGCAAGAAATTCATACTTTCGTTTCTCAAAAATGCCGACACATTCTCGCATATTCCACCTTAGCGCCACTGATTTGTGTGTTTGTACGTTAAGCAACTTATGTATCTCAATTGTTCACGAGCGATTGACAATGACGGATGTCTCCGTCTGAACCTGGTTTCGCATATAAAATTAGTCCTATTACTCTGGTTTTATCCCTGTAGTTACACGGACGCTACTGTACTTTTTTGGATATATATATATATATATATATATATATATATATATATATATATATATATATATATATATATATATATATATATATATATATATATATATATATATATATATATATATATATATATATATGAGGAATTAAACCACATTCTCCGAAGACAATTTAATTCAGAACAGTTTCGGTGTATCTCACACCCTTTTTCAACTGACACTGGATGGAAAATATTTGAAAATGCTTACATACATAACACAGTCAGGTCGTGAAAGATCCCCTCTTTTTCCCCCAATCCCCTACTTGTGGCTAATCAGGGGGGGGGGTTAGGCCTAAACATATTCAAGGGCTGACATTTCGCTATTTTGTTTATTTCCTTTCGTATTACAGGATTAAAAGAAAATTGACCCTCAGATAGATTTAAATTAGGAACTGACGATATCAAGCTCGATTCTACGATTCTTCTCTTAACATAGTTAGCCGATTTAAATACCATTTTACTTCCATTGAAATCGATCGAATGATTCAAATCTCTAACATGACAAAATATTCCACTGCTTTGACTGCCCACTCTAATATCTCTTTTCTGTTCATACAATCTCTTGTCTAGATTTCTTCCCGTTTCCCCTATATAAACTTTGTGGCAATCGTTGCATGGTATTGCAGATACTCCTATGTTATGATGTTCTTTGGGTTTCCTGGCCATCATCAATTGGTTTAAGGAATTATTATATTTAAAGGCTAGATTAATACCCGCTTTTCCAAATATGTCCTTTAAACTATTTAATTTATTATTAAATGGCAATGTTATACATTTGTTGAAGTCGTTAATGCGGGAAGGCTTATTGTCATAGAATGTTTTCCTAGCTGCAAAATGGGCAGACGATATGAACCAATCGGGGTAATACAAATTAGAAAAAATGGTCCTGATAATGACAATTTCTTCATCTAAATAGGAAGGATGACATATTTTATATGCTCTAAGGAAAAGGTTAGAAATTACCGATTTTTTAACAGTATTATCGTGCAGGGAAGCGATTCGAACCAGACACATTGAGGCAGCGAGCACCGCTTTGATCACAGTTAAAAGTATTAATTTTCATCATTCTCTCGCGCTACTTTGAGATATATATACATATATATATATATATATATATATATATATATATATATATATATATATATTGACAGGCATATACGTAGTTTAAGGATGAACAAACAATAATGCTCAAATAGAATCTCCGTTCCCTTATTACTGCATGTGAGACCAACCACACGGTCTCTCACTTTCAAACATCTCCCATCGCAAACAAGTAATAAAGCTCAAAAACATTAAAAAAGCACGCACGAGATTAGTCTCCTAATATATTAAGGATTATCATAACCTTCCAATTCATTTACAATTAATAGGCTCTAATTTTAATATACATTTCGTTTTTTCCTATCTCTCGGATCAATCTATAGATTTTTAATGATAAAACAGCTAAATGTCTTACTTAACTTTATTAATTTAAAAGTCTTCCCATTAACGCCCCCTAGATTGAATTTGTCAGAGAAATCCCAGAATAATAATTGTTATCAAGATTAAAGTCAAATTCATATGCACGTTTTCGCTGATTTTTTTACCTTGATAATGGGTTCCAACTAGGGGTCGCATCCGATGAAAAATTACCGGTAATTTATCTATAAATTAAATTTATTTACCGTGTATTTACCGATACCTTTTTATAGGATGATGCTCACTCAGCCTGGGTTTAGAAGAGGTAAGTCGTGTTTAACAAATTTACTAGATTTTATGGATTATGTTACTAAACAATTAGATAAGGGAGAGAATGTTGATGTAAGGTTCCACATCGGCGACTGGTTCATAAATTAAAAATGCATGGGATATGTGGGAAAGTTTGGAATTGGATAGCTGGTTTATATCATTCGAAAGAGAATGTAAAACTGCATAAGGGTTTCAAATTTCGTTAGAATCGGCCGAATAGTTACGATGTTATTACCAAAAAACTGAAAAACAGGAAACAGAGTGGGTACTAAAGGAGGTGAGTTCACAGTGGAGGGACGTTATCAGTGGCGTACCTCAGGGATCCGTCCTAGACCCTTTATTATTCATAGTTTATATAAATGATCTTGGGGAGGATGTAAATAGCAAAGTGTCAATTTTTTGCTGATGACACTAAATTGGCAGGTGTAGTCAAAGAAGTTGAGGGTAGCTTTAAAGTACAGAGTGATTTAAATAAGGTATTAACTTGGGCTCAGAAATGGCAGATGACTTTTAACCTTAAAAAATGCAAAGTTCTTAACATGGGAAGGGATAATAGGGAATTTAGCTATGAAATGGATGTGTATGGCTGAATTCAGTTGAGGATGAGAAGGATTTAGACGTAGTAGTAGATAGGTCACTGAAGTTTTTGAACCCGTGTATTGAGGCAAAAAATAGAGCAAATAGGGTGCTAGGATACATTAACAGGAATGTTAGCTACAAGAGTTAAAGAGGTTATCTTTTTTAACTTTAAAACTCGTATGTTAGGCCACATTTAGAGTACTTTATACAAGCATGGTCACCACATTATAGATATGACATTAACCTGTTAGAGTCAGTACAAAGGAGGGCAACAAAAATAATACCTTTCCTGAAGCACCTTGAATATGAAGATAGACTGAGGGTACTAAATATGTCCTCTTTTGAGAGAAGATGTGTGGGGGGAGATATGATTGAGCTTTTTAAAATCTGTTCTGGGATCGATAAGTTGGATTTTAACAAGTTATTTGAGATGGAAGGTAGTAATAGGACCATGGGTCACCCCTTAAAAAATAAAAAACAGGTGCAGGTTAGATGTTAGAAAATATTTGTTTCACCGATAGAGTGTGGTAGATTACTGGAATAGTTTGCCATCTGAGACGGTAGACAGTCCAAACTTGAATGTTTTCAAATGCAAATTAGATGATTATATGGGGAGGGAAGGTTAACTTTCTGGGGGGGAGTGTTATCCTGGACTCATTCCTGCGGATGCAGTTTTTTATTATTGTATATTACGATTGATTTTGATTTTGACGAGTCTTGATGATGATGCTCTTTGTTTTTGACACATTCCTGTGTATGGTTCTTATTGTATATTGAGGATGCATGATCTGACACAATCCTGTGGATACATTTTGTGGGTGGGTTTTGACAAATGCGGATGACCTTTGATAGGCCCTTGTGGCTTTTGTCATCCGTGAAATTATGTTATGGTATTGGTAATTTAATGTAACTTTATGATTATTTAAGTTTACGCTCACTAAACAAATTTCTTTCGTATTTACGAAAGAAATTAATTGTGAATTGTGATAGAAAACGTTTTAATTTAAAAGACGAATTAGGACCATGTTTTGTTTCTATCCAGTCTCTCTCCTGCCACTATTGATGCCTTATGTTTCTCGAAATATTACTTCTTAAATAAGCAAAACTAAGCATCGCTGCCATTTTCATAATTTTAAGATGTCATTTAAATTTTTGTCTTAAGTTTTTGAAATTTTGCTCTTTAGATAAGGATAAAATTAACGTCTTATGTTTTTGAAAAGTTATGCTTCCTATATAATTTTTTAATAAGAATTAATAACTAAAGTAAATAATATCTTATGTTTTCGAAATATATATATTTTTTTTAAATGAGTAGAATATTACTGCCTTATGGTATAGGTTCTAAATAAAGATAAAATCCTTTTATTGGTTATAAAAACTTCTAATGGCAAAGATTCTCATTAAAAAAATCTATATACATGTGATTTTAAAAATTTATAATAGAGTTAATTTAACTAGAAATTTATCGGGAATTTACCGGTAATCAAGAATTCTTTCGAGCATTTATCGATAAAAATATTGTCGGTAATTTGCGACCCCTCGTTCCAAAGCGAAACGTTGGTATTAAGGTTCATAAATGCAGCCGAATTGTTCATCCTTAATTGTTCGCTAGATTGCATGCCATATTTATAGACCATTTAGGCTGGAATCATCTTTGTAGGTACTGTGGATAGCTAAAGACATTGTTAGGTGGTTCCACAAACACACATACATTGCTAAACTCTTCCACAAGCTGCTGACCTCTCGTTCCAAAGCGAAACGTCAGTACTAAGATTCTTAAATGCAGCCGAATTGTTCATCCTTAATTGTTCGCTTGATTGCCTGCCATATTTATAGACCATTTAGGCTGAAATCATCTTTGTAGGTACTGTGGATAGCTAAAGACATTGTTAGGTGGTTTCACCAACACACATACATAGCCAAACTCTTCTACAAGCTGCTGACCTCTCGTTCCAAATCGAAACGTCAGTACTAAGATTCATAAATGCAGCTGAATTGTTCATCCTTAATTGTTCGCTTGATTGCCTGCCATATTTATAGACCATTTAGGCTGAAATCATCTTTGTAGGTACTGTGGATAGCTAAAGACATTTTTAGGTGGTTCCACCAACACACATACATAGCTAAACTCTTCCACAAGCTGCTGACCTCTCGTTCCAAAGCGAAACGTCAGTACTAAGATTCATAAATGAAGCTGAATTGTTCATCCTTAATTGTTCGCTTGATTGCCTGCCATATTTATAGACCATTTAGGCTGAAATCATCTTTGTAGGTACTGTGGATAGCTAAAGACATTGTTAGGTGGTTCCACCAACACACATACATAGCCAAACTCTTCCCCAAGCTGCTGAAAACATGTCACAGGTTTAAAAACTCGTAAGATTAGGAATTCAAGGTCCTTAAGAAGTCCAAATTTGTAGAGCATCTTTAAAAATGGGGTGATTGACAGAGTCAAAATCTGCCCCCCTCCCCAGGCAACTTGAGCTTAGCTGTCGAACGAGCGAAGCAGCGTTTGCTGAACGAAATACGGACTGTTCAGTTAGATCTAAATTTTGACCCGTGCGACGCTGAGTAAGCCAGGTAGCAATTACTATAAATGCTAAGCAATTAAGTTATATTCACAATAAACAATGTATTATTTTTACAGTTGGCATTAAAAGGTCGTAAATTTTAGCCATACGATGTAGTAAAGGAATAATTAAGAATAATTTTCTGTTCTGTTTACAACAAATAATTCCGAAATTGTCCGAATAAAAAATTTAGCTTTCTTCTCGTTGTACTTCAGCGAAAACTATTTATTTTTTGTTCAATATTATTTTCTAAAGGTTTCAGAGGCGAGATGGGGCTTATACCTCTGCTGGATTATATATACTATTTCCTTTTCGAAAAGGTTACATTATTAAAACAAATTAATTTCAATACCATTTGCATTTAAAACATTTATATCTCAGAATGAAATTTTTGTTCAGAAATTTGAGATAAAAGAATTAATCAATTACTCCTCATCGATATTCTGAGATTAGACTCTCTCTTTTGCCTCCCCAAGGATGTTTATATAGTCATTTGTACGCGACTCTTATAAGTTAATATGGCGGTTCGTAGTTCGGTCGATCGGATGGTAGCCATTTTACTTTCTAATGAGTTTTTTGGCAATAACATCGTAACTATTCGGTAGATTGTAACGAAATTTGAAACCCTTAAGTTATTTTAAATTCTCTTTCGAATGATATAATTGCCGAGGTCCTCCCGAGGTTAGCCAGGGACTTATTTTGTTTTGGCAATAACATCATAACTATTCGGCTGATTCTAACGAAATCTGAAACCCTTATGCAGTTTTACATTCTCTTTCGACGAATGATATAATTACCAAGGTCATCCCAAGGGCAGTCAGGGAATTATTGAAAGTTTTGAAGGTCGTAAGGTTATATGGTCATAAGCTAGAATAATTGAGAGCACGTGACATAGGTCTGCTGACCTGGTTTTAATTTCACTGTAATGGTCGCAGCTATGGAAGGCGGTTGATAAAGCAATGCTAAGCCTCCTCGACACCTCCTCGGCCAGCCTGAGGGACGCTTCTATCCACACGCAAGCAGATGGTTGTATCCGTCAAACGAATCTAACAGCCCTAAAACCAAATGTGTCAATTGGCTAGACTAAAACTAACTCTTGCCGTCACAGAGGATGTATCGTTTGCTCCCACATATAACGTCCCCCCTGCCCACGAGCGGGGCGAAACCGATCCCGTTTCTTGTGACGCCAAGAGTGACTGCTAAAATACCCCTTTGAAACATTTCTTTTTAGGGCGAATAGATTGGTGAGGAGCGTCTCCCAGCGTGTTGATGCAGTGTCGAAGAAGCTTAGCATTGCTATAGCAACCGAAAAGTTCATTGACCCAACTGAAAATCTTAGTTGGTGTTTGAATCTGTCATTTTTGGCGGATAGTTTCATGAAGCTTAATGAATTAAATCTCTCTATGAATGGAAGACTGGAGACAATAGTTACATCAAGTAACAAAATGAAAGGTTTCCAGAGAAAGTTAGATGCATGGAAGTCAGCTGTTGAAAAAGATGACCTATCAAACTTTCATTCTCTTCTATTGGACATCTCAAGGATCTCGTACATCATTTGCTCCGGCTAAGAGAAGCAGTTGATTTTTATTTCCCTTCCCTTTCTACAGAGAATCTCGATTGAATTGTATCAAAAAATGGCTAACAGGGCCTAAGGAACTGGACTTCACGGCAAAAGGAGGTGACGAATTTATTAATCCGTGTGCTGATGATTCCATCCTAAAAGTCAAATTCGGGAAGAGTGAGGAATTCATTGGCTATGTTTTGGCGTGGACTAGTGGAGGAGTATCCGAACTTGGCTGAAAAGGCTACATATCTACTTTTACCTATCTCCGCATCGTTTTCGTGTGAGCAGGTATTCTCTGCCATGGCAACAATTAAATATAAATCCAGAAATAAACTTTTATCTCTTGAGAGCAATATGCGAGTCGAATTATCAGCCATTAGACCTAATATTAAGAGTTTGCGTTCCAAGCAGCCATCTCAGGTTTCGCATTGATAAATGCATGGCTCATATTGTGGTATATTTTGCTATCTTACTACTGATAATCACATTATTGTATGGTATGCTGTTCTTTTTTTACTATTATTAAAGCACTATCAGAGTATATATATATATATATATATATATATATGTTTTTCATATACTTATGGGAGCATTGAAGTTGATTGAAGTTGATAAAAATTAACTTGGAAAGGTTGACACCTTGAATAAAACCATATGAAAAAGGTTGAGAACCATTGCCATGTTAGGAAGAGCACTTTAATGGGCAATGGGGGTTGAGAACAATATAGACAAAGGAAATTTTCTATTAACGGTGCCGGGAAATCTGAAAAGCTTGGAAAGAGTAGAGTGCCTCAGGCATCAAAAGGTTGAGAACCAATGATCTAGAGAGTTGTGGGTTAATAAATGATGCTCAACATGGCTTTAAAAGAGGTAGATCGTGTTTAACAAATTTCCTGGATTTTATGGATTATGTAACTAAACAATTAGATAAGGGAGATAATGTTGATGTAAGGTTCCACATCGGCGACTGGTTCATAAATTAAAAATGCATAGGATATGTGGGAAAGCTTGGGATTGGATAGCTGGTTTATATCATCCGAAAGAGAATGTAAAACTGCATAAGGGTTTCAAATTTCGTTACAATCGGCCGAATAGTTACGATGTTATTACCAAAAAACTGAAAGACAGGAAACAGAGTGGGTACTAAAGGAGGTGAGTTCACAGTGGAGGGACGTTATCAGTGGCGTACCTCAGGAATCCGCCCTAGGCCCTTTATTATTTATAGTTTATATAAATGATCTTGGGGAGGATGTAAATAGCAAAGTGTTAATATTTGATGATGACACTAAATTGGCAGGTGTAGTCAAAGAAGTTGAGGGTAGCTTTAAAGTGCAGAGTGACTTAAATAAGTTATTAACTTGGGCTCAGAAGTGGCAGATGACTTTTAACCTTAAGAAATGCAAATTTCTTAACATGGGAAGGGATAATAGGGAATTTGGCTATGAAATGGATGGGCATTAGCTGAAATCAGTTGAGGATGAGAAGGACTTAGGCGTAGTAGTAGATAGGTCACTGAAGTTTTTGAACCCGTGTATTGAGGCAAAAAATAGAGCAAATAGGGTACTAGGATACATTAAAAGAAATGTTAGCTACAAGAGTAGAGGTTATCCTTAAACTCTACAACTCGTACGTCATGCCACATTTAGAGTACTTTATACAAGCATGGTCACCACATTTTAGACATGATATCAACCTGTTAGAGTCAGTACAAAGGAGGGTAACAAAAATAATACTTTTCCTGAAGCACCTTGAATATGAAGATAGACTGAGGGTACTAAATATGTTCTCATTTGAGAGATGTGTGGGGAGAGATATGATTGAGCTTTTTAAAATCTGTTCTGGGACAGAGAAGTTAAATTTTAGCAAGTTATTTGAGTTGGAAGGGAGTAATAGGAGTAGGGGTCACCACTTAAAAAATAAAAAAAACAGAGGTGCAGGTTATATGTTAGAAAATATTTGTTTCACCGATAGAGTGGTAGATTACTGGAATAGTTTGCCATCTGAGACGGTAGACAGTCCAAACTTGATTGTTTTCAAACGCAGATTAGATCATTAGATGGGGAGGGAAGATTAACTCATTGGGGGGGGGGGTATTCTGGACTTATTCCTGTGGGTGTAGTTTTTTATTTTTGTATCTTATGCGTGATTTGCATTTTGACGATCCTTGATGATGATGCTTTTTGTTTTTGACTCATTCCTGTGGATGGTTTAAATTGTATATTGCAGATACATGATCTGACTCAATCCTATGGATTGTTTTAATTGTATATTGTAGATGCATGATCTGACACAATCCTATGGATTGTTTAAATTTTATATTGTAGATACATGATCTGACACAATCCTATGGATTGTTTAAATTGTATATTGTAGATGCATGACTGACACAATCTTATGGATTGTTTAAATTGTATATTGTAGATGCATGACTGACACAATCCTATGGATTGTTTAAATTGTATATTGTAGATACATGATCTGACACAATCCTATGGATTGTTTAAATTGTATATTGTAGATGCATGATCTGACACAATCCTATGGATTGTTTAAATTTTATATTGTAGATACATGATCTGACACAATCCTATGGATTGTTTAAATTGTATATTGTAGATGCCATGATCTGACACAATCCTATGGATGCATTTTGTGGGTGAGTTTTGACAGATGCGGATGACATTTGATAGGCCCTTGTGGCTTTTGTCATCCGTGAAATTATGTTAAGTTATTTTTAAAGCAAATGACCTCAGTGCAGATATGTCGAATCAATTCAAGCCTCCTCACGCATCAATTTAATCAAAAGCCCACAGTTTTAGGTTGAAATTATTGAGATTGAGACTTTTATCTGGATGGGGGGGGGGGCACCTCGGTGTTTCGTCGTCGTTTGCAACGAAAAAAAATTAAAGACATTAAATTTTACTAAAACAGATTGTAAACATCAAAACTCAACTCATTTACATTATAGACGTTGAAAACTAAACACGTAAAGCCATTTATATTTGTGTTTTACAATTGGTTTAAAACTTGTTATGAAATATGTCTGCAACGGTTCGTAGGTTGTCGGTCGGATGGTAACCATTTTACTTTCTAATGAGTTTTTTTGCAATAACATCGTAACTATCCGGCCGCGTCTAACGAAATTCGAAACCCTTATGTTGTTTTACGTTTTCCGGGAATTATTTGGCATAATATCGTAACTATTCGGCCGATTCTAACGATATTCGAAACCCTTATGTTGTTTTACATTCTCTTTCGAATGATAAAATTTACAAGGTCCCCACAAGGTTAGCCCTGGAATTATTTGGCAATAACATCGTAACTATTCGGCTGATTCGAACGATATTCGAAACCCTTATGTTGTTTTACATTCTCTTTCGAATGATAAAATTGACAAGGTCCCTCCAAGGTTAGTCCGGGAATTATTTGGCAATAACATCGTAACTATTTGGCCGATTGCAACGAAATTTGAAACCCTTATGCAGTTTTACATTCTCTTTCGAATGATATAAACCAGCTATCCAATTCCAAACTTTCCCACATATCCCATGCATTTTTAATTTATGAACTAGTCACCGATGTGGAACCTTACATCAACATTGTCTCCCTTATCTAATTGTTTAGTTACATAATCCATAAAATGCAGGAAATTTGTTAAATTTGTTAATAGGTTCGTCAAGGAAGTGGCCAAGAGGGTGAGGGTTAATAGGTTCGTCAAGGAAACGGCCAAGAAGGTGAAGGTTAATAGGTTCGTAAAGGAAGTGGCCAAGAGGGTGAAGGTTAATAGGTTCATCAAGGAAACGGCCAAGAGGTGAAGGTTAATAGGTTCGTAAAGGAAGTGGCCAAGAGGGTGAAAGTTAATAGGTTCGTCAAGGAAACGGCAAAGAGGGTGAGGGTTAATAGGTTTGTCAAGGAAGTGGCCAAGAGGGTGAAGGTTAATAAGTTCATCAAGGAAGTGGCCCAGAGGGTTAAGGTTAATAGGTTCGTCAAGGAAACGGCAAAGAGGGTGAAGGTTAATAGGTTCGTCAAGGAAATGGCCAAGAGGGTGAGGCTTAATAGGTTCTTCAAGGAAGTGGCCAAGAGGGTGAAGGTTAATAGGTTCGTCAAGGAAATGGCCAAGAGGGTGAGGCTTAATAGGTTCTTCAAGGAAGTGGCCAAGAGGGTGAAGGTTAATAGGTTCGTCAAGGAAACGGCCAATAGGGTGAAAGTTATTAGATTCGTCAAGGAAACGACCAAGATGATGAAGGTTGATAGGTTCGTTAAGGAAGTGGCCAAAGGGTGAGCGTTTATAGGTTCGTCAAGGAAACGGCCAAGAGGGTGAGGGTTAATAGGTTCTTCAATGAAACGGCCAAGATGGTGAGGGTTAATAGGTTCGTCAAGAAAGTGGCCAAGAGTGTGAACGTTAAAAGGTTCGTCAAGGAAGTGGCCAAGAGGTTGAAGGTTAATAGGTTCGTCAAAGAAGTAGCCAAGGGGGTGAAGGTTAATAAGTTCGTCAAGGAAACGGCCAAGAGGGTGAGGGTTAATAGGTTCGTCAAGAAAGTGGCCAAGAGTGTGAACGTTAAAAGGTTCGTCAAGGAAGTGGCCAAGAGGTTGAAGGTTAATGGGTTCGTCAAAGAAGTAGCCAAGGGGGTGAAGGTTAATAAGTTCGTCAAGGAAACGGCCAAGAGGGTGAGGGTTAATAGGTTCGTCAAGAAAGTGGCCAAGAATGTGAACGTTAAAAGGTTCGTCAAGGAAGTGGCCAAGAGGTTGAAGGTTAATAGGTTCGTCAAAGAAGTAGCCAAGGGGGTGAAGGTTAATAAGTTCGTCAAGGAAATGGCCAAGAGGGTGAGGGTTAATAGGTTCGTCAAGAAAGTGGCCAAGAATGTGAACGTTAAAAGGTTCGTCAAGGAAGTGGCCAAGAGGTTGAAGGTTAATAGGTTCGTCAAAGAAGTAGCCAAGGGGGTGAAGGTTAATAAGTTCGTCAAGGAAACGGCCAAGAGGGTGAGGGTTAATAGGTTCGTCAAGAAAGTGGCCAAGAATGTGAACGTTAAAAGGTTCGTCAAGGAAGTGGCCAAGAGGTTGAAGGTTAATAGGTTCGTCAAAGAAGTAGCCAAGGGGGTGAAGGTTAATAAGTTCGTCAAGGAAACGGCCAAGAGGGTGAGGGTTAATAGGTTCGTCAAGAAAGTGGCCAAGAATGTGAACGTTAAAAGGTTCGTCAAAGAAGTGGCCAAGAGGTTGAAGGTTAATAGGTTCGTCAAAGAAGTAGCCAAGGGGGTGAAGGTTAATAAGTTCGTCAAGGAAACGGCCAAGAGGGTGAGGGTTAATAGGTTCGTCAAGAAAGTGGCCAAGAATGTGAACGTTAAAAGGTTCGTCAAAGAAGTGGCCAAGAGGTTGAAGGTTAATAGGTTCGTCAAAGAAGTAGCCAAGGGGGTGAAGGTTAATAAGTTCGTCAAGGAAACGGCCAAGAGGGTGAGGGTTAATAGGTTCGTCAAGAAAGTGGCCAAGAATGTGAACGTTAAAAGGTTCGTCAAAGAAGTGGCCAAGAGGTTGAAGGTTAATAGGTTCGTCAAAGAAGTAGCCAAGGGGGTGAAGGTTAATAAGTTCGTCAAGGAAACGGCCAAGAGGGTGAGGGTTAATAGGTTCGTCAATGAAGTGGCCAAGAGGGTGATGGTTAATAGGTTCGTCAAGGAAACGGCCAAGAGGGAGAAGGTTAATAGGTTCGTCAAAGAAGTAGCCAAGGGGGTGAAGGTTAATAAGTTCGTCAAGAAAGTGGCCAAGAATGTGAACGTTAAAAGGTTCGTCAAAGAAGTGGCCAAGAGGTTGAAGGTTAATAGGTTCGTCAAAGAAGTAGCCAAGGGGGTGAAGGTTAATAAGTTCGTCAAGGAAACGGCCAAGAGGGTGAGGGTTAATAGGTTCGTCAAGAAAGTGGCCAAGAATGTGAACGTTAAAAGGTTCGTCAAAGAAGTGTCCAAGAGGTTGAAGGTTAATAGGTTCGTCAAAGAAGTAGCCAAGGGGGTGAAGGTTAATAAGTTCGTCAAGGAAACGGCCAAGAGGGTGAGGGTTAATAGGTTCGTCAAGAAAGTGGCCAAGAATGTGAACGTTAAAAGGTTCGTCAAAGAAGTGGCCAAGAGGTTGAAGGTTAATAGGTTCGTCAAAGAAGTAGCCAAGGGGGTGAAGGTTAATAAGTTCGTCAAGGAAACGGCCAAGAGGGTGAGGGTTAATAGGTTCGTCAAGAAAGTGGCCAAGAATGTGAACGTTAAAAGGTTCGTCAAAGAAGTGGCCAAGAGGTTGAAGGTTAATAGGTTCGTCAAAGAAGTAGCCAAGGGGGTGAAGGTTAATAAGTTCGTCAAGGAAACGGCCAAGAGGGTGAGGGTTAATAGGTTCGTCAAGAAAGTGGCCAAGAATGTGAACGTTAAAAGGTTCGTCAAAGAAGTGGCCAAGAGGTTGAAGGTTAATAGGTTCGTCAAAGAAGTAGCCAAGGGGGTGAAGGTTAATAAGTTCGTCAAGGAAACGGCCAAGAGGGTGAGGGTTAATAGGTTCGTCAATGAAGTGGCCAAGAGGGTGATGGTTAATAGGTTCGTCAAGGAAACGGCCAAGAGGGAGAAGGTTAATAGGTTCGTCAAAGAAGTAGCCAAGGGGGTGAAGGTTAATAAGTTCGTCAAGAAAGTGGCCAAGAATGTGAACGTTAAAAGGTTCGTCAAAGAAGTGGCCAAGAGGTTGAAGGTTAATAGGTTCGTCAAAGAAGTAGCCAAGGGGGTGAAGGTTAATAAGTTCGTCAAGGAAACGGCCAAGAGGGTGAGGGTTAATAGGTTCGTCAAGAAAGTGGCCAAGAATGTGAACGTTAAAAGGTTCGTCAAAGAAGTGTCCAAGAGGTTGAAGGTTAATAGGTTCGTCAAAGAAGTAGCCAAGGGGGTGAAGGTTAATAAGTTCGTCAAGGAAACGGCCAAGAGGGTGAGGGTTAATAGGTTCGTCAAGAAAGTGGCCAAGAATGTGAACGTTAAAAGGTTCGTCAAAGAAGTGGCCAAGAGGTTGAAGGTTAATAGGTTCGTCAAAGAAGTAGCCAAGGGGGTGAAGGTTAATAAGTTCGTCAAGGAAACGGCCAAGAGGGTGAGGGTTAATAGGTTCGTCAAGAAAGTGGCCAAGAATGTGAACGTTAAAAGGTTCGTCAAAGAAGTGGCCAAGAGGTTGAAGGTTAATAGGTTCGTCAAAGAAGTAGCCAAGGGGGTGAAGGTTAATAAGTTCGTCAAGGAAACGGCCAAGAGGGTGAGGGTTAATAGGTTCGTCAATGAAGTGGCCAAGAGGGTGATGGTTAATAGGTTCGTCAAGGAAACGGCCAAGAGGGAGAAGGTTAATAGGTTCGTCAAAGAAGTAGCCAAGGGGGTGAAGGTTAATAAGTTCGTCAAGAAAGTGGCCAAGAATGTGAACGTTAAAAGGTTCGTCAAAGAAGTGGCCAAGAGGTTGAAGGTTAATAGGTTCGTCAAAGAAGTAGCCAAGGGGGTGAAGGTTAATAAGTTCGCCAAGGAAACGGCCAAGAGGTTGAAAGTAAAAATGCGTAGAAGTTAATAAAGTCCGAGCAAGCACCTTAGAGCGCTAGCGACCGAGAAATTGCGCAACTCCTGAATGTGCGACTGTTTTGAAACGACGGGAGATACCCTCTACCCCAGAAAAGAGAATGGGGGTGATGGGCAGCATTGTGATGGTAGATGGTTCAGTTGTGAGTTGTTGGGGTGAAATCTTGGCCGACTTCATATTCACGGATGATGAATTCTCGTAAACGACAAACGCTTACACATGAGCGTTTTACGAGAGATGTGAGTAAAAATAAAAGTTTTAAATACAACACAATTCACACATTCAAACAACATTTAAAATTTAAATATTGCCAAAAGAAAGGGCTAAGCCATAGAAGTGAGAGGTTTAATAATAAAATGGTGAATTTGCGATCGATAAGATTAAATTCGATTCCGTTCGATCCTATTGATCTGTGCACCCAAGGCGCTGGGCGCAGAACAAGTGCTTACATCTGTACACGAGCAGGCAGTCCTCTTCCTATCTAACCAGTGAAACAGGTAGGAATCATTTGTACTCTCACATATACAGGTTGAAAGTACTCAGAGTACTCATACCTCTACAAATGCTTTTGAAAACAAAATCTGTTATGTCAGACTGAATCGTGCTTTCTCCTCCGGATCAGCCATAGGCCAAATTAGGTAACACTATATAATTCCCGCATCTTTAAACCTCCGCGTCACATTAGGAATCATGTTTCTATATCTCTTATAGTGTGCCATATCCTCGTAGTAAGTAAAAGATGATTGTTTATAATGACATCCGAAACTTGTATTCGTTCAGATATAAGGGCATATCCGGATCTCGTATTCGTCCAGACATAATGACAGATCCGAATCTCGTATTCGTCCAGATATAATGGCAGATCTGTATCTTATATTCGTCTAAATATAATGGCAGATCCGGATCACGTATTCGTCCATATATAATGACAGACCTGTATCTCGCATTCGTCCAGAAATAATGGCAGATCCGTTATCTTATTCGTCCAGATATAATGTCAGATACAGATCTCGTATTCGTCCAAATATAAAGGCAGATCCGGATTTCGTAGTCGCCCAGCTATAATGGCATATCCGGAACTCGTATTCGTCCAAATATAATGCCAGATCCGGATCTTGTATTTGTTCATATATAATGGCTTATGCGGGTCCCGTATTCGTCCAGATATAATGCCAGATCCGGATGTTGCATTCGTCCAGATATAATGACAAATACGGATCTCGTTTTGGTCCAGATATAATGGCAGATCCGGATTTCGTGGTTGCCCAGGTATAATGGCATATCCGGATCTCGTAGTCGTCCAGCTATAATGGCATATCCGGAACTCGTATTCGCCCAAATATAATGCCAGATCCAGATCTTGTATTCGTCCAGATATAATGGCAGATCCGGATGTCGCATTCGTCCAGATATTATGTCAGATCCTTATTTCGTATTTGTCCATATATAATGGCAGTTCCAGATCTCCTAATTATATATATATATAATGGCAAATCCGGACATCACATTTTCCAGATATAATGGCAGATCCGGATCTTTTATCCATCCAGATATAATGGCATATGCGGATACCGTATTCGCCCAGATATAATATCATCGGATCTCGTATTCATCCAAATATAATGGCAGATCTGGATCTTGTATTCGTCGAGAAATAATGGCAGATCCGGATCTCGTATTCGTCCATACATATCTCGATAGATCAAATCTGTTTGAAGCTATAAACTGATGGCAGTCTATGTTTTTACCGCTCACCATTATTGTACTATGACCGTAAACATTGGCCAATCCGGATCAAATTGTGAATGTTGCTAGTTTTAATTTGTGGAGATCAGTATTTTTATGATAGCAGTAAAAATGGCCGACAACTCCATCTTCTAGTATTAAATAATCTGAATTAATGATACAGAATCTCGTTTCCTGATTTGTCTCTCCTTCCCAAAAGATTTAATCAATATTTCCTTGGCTCAAGATCTTCCACCCATCTTACACAAAATATTATCAAAATCCGTCCATAATATTTTGAGATATCTTGCACAAACATACACGGGTCATCATTACATGACCTTCGCCTAACTCTGGTGGTGGTGGGGGGGGGGGATAATCCTACCATGTTTCGTCTTGAGGGGATGAGGAGGATCACCCGGAGTTCCCAATGCAGTCTCGAGGAGGCAAAATATTTTATAGGCTCATTTCATAGTTGCGTCAAAGTAGTTATTTTGAATAAATAATGGTGATATTAAATGTCTACAGGAGAGGAATCAGAGTCTGTCGGTGGTGAACACATCACTTAAAAAGAGAGCAGCAATTTGGGCTTGCGTTTCGGAGGAAGAAAATTTAGAAGAATATCCCGTGGCAATTCAAAACAACAGTAACGCCATGACAAGGTTTATCATGTGCCTAGTTATTACGATTGGTTCGACCTGATACATACATTTGGTTGTGCTTTTAGGTGACCCTGGTCCCTAATTAATGTTTAGCATCGCTGGCTTCATGTTTTAGTAGCTGTACTACTAGTGTCCAACTTCCAGAGGATCAAAGGCGTAAAAAGAGAACTTCAGAAATGGCCATATACTGACATGAATGTGAGAGAGCAGAATTTTAGACCATGTATTTACACCAGAACGGAAAGAATACAAGCCATTACTAAAGAATGGAACTTAGGATATCATACTTAGGATATCTTTCCTGTTTTTCTCAAGGAAAGAAAGAGGGGGAGTGAGGAACCTCTAGGAAAGAGGCGAATGTAAAATCGACACGTTTCACTACATACCACAAACAGAAATCCACTCGGTGCTTCAGTTGTCTCTTTGATATATGTATGTCACAAGAAGAGACCCCTCTGCTAAAGGTTAAAGGAAAACTACATAAATAAAGGGGGCATTTGAAGGAATCAAAAGTGTGTGTGTGTGTGATTCATAACACGTGTAGATTACTTGGGAGCTATGAATCAGGAAGGCCCGCATCTCTCTTCATCCTGTGACAGTTCCGCTACGAAGACAGGTTTCACGGGGATAGTGGAGCACTGTAGGTTTATTTGCAGCCGTCTGGTCCCAGCCATTCAGAATTAACGTACTTTGCAATTGCAATCGTTTAGAGCGTTTGGGCTTTTCGCAATTTTCTGTTCACTCTGCAAGAATGGAAAAAATTCTGAATATTTAGGGTTCAGTTATTGAACTGTCAGCAAATTAGTCAGTGCAGAAATTGCAGTCAAGAATTAAGATCCCGTTGCTCATTTATGAAACTTTACCCCCCACTTGCCCAACTCTGGGTTATGACTCTGTCAAGGATGTCGATGAATATTACTTCTATTTTCCCATTCTTTGGTAATTTTTTTTTATAGTAAGACATGATTAGAGCCCCACCACTCGTAAACAGGTGGCCTTTGTGATGAAATGCTGAAGTTTCATCTGTGGATCCTGACTCACCCAGCCCTCTTGACCCAGTGGTTGCTAGGAAATGGATTCTACGCTCTACTCCATCAAGAGGAGCCATTCATACTCGGAGACCAGATTCGAGATAGGGACAGCTTAAGTAGCAGACGTCCTAGCCCTTTCCCTATTTCAACACCACGGATCTATGGATACTATTAATCCACGGTGAATAAGTCCGGAACCACTCCTTTAACAGTGACGCATCATGTACATGAGAGAAACAAGAGAGCTCGTCCGCGAAAGTGCCACGGGTGTGAGAGGATTAAATAGGAAATACGAGATCAACGAGATTGAGCACACGAGAAGTCTGGCCATTCCTGTTCAAAATGAAACCAAGCTGAGGGGGGAAAGGGAGCCGCTCAATGAAGTCGAGGGTGGGAGAACAGGAGTCTATCAAGAGATGAGTCGTAATCTGCATGGATGATGAGTTTGGTGAAGGATGTCGAGAAGGTGACTGGGTCTCTGATCTGGGATGGAAGTGGTCGTGAGTGTGAACGAAATACATTCCATGTCGAGTAGGATCATAGGATAGGTGGAGTACTTCCAAATCACCGAAGCTGGCTTGTCTCTTGAATACCGGAATCTCATTTATATTTGGGGCCCAAACACGATCATTGTGTGTGTTCTTGGTGGCCTGGACATTGAACAACCTCATCCGTCCGCAGAACTGGAGGCTGCGAGTCATCGAGGAACCGTTGGAGGAGCAGATTTGGTCTTTCGACTCTCTTTTTGGTGGGGTTTGGAAAGCAGATGTCCTTTAGTCATCTTGAATGGACGAAGTTGCGGATCATCTTTCGGCAATTTTTGAATGCTCACATTGGCTCAATTTGGATTACGCCTGATCTTGTTCATCGTGTTCTTGTTGAATGTTTGGGTCCCCACTGATCGGGGCGGGTAGTCCTTACTCTCGGAAGAAAACTTTCTGCCTCTTCAAGTCGTTTGATAACTTCAAAAACCAAATTGGCTCATAATGGGGTTAAAATTTTCCATTAATATTTGTTAACGGGTTTTATTTTATGAATTTACGCTTTGATACACAAAATTCAAGAGTCTTGAAAGAACTTCTGCAAGAAATCAATTAATTAATGGTATTTAAAAACATTTAAAATGATTTGTAAAATTTAAAAAGCAGATATTTCAATTAGCATCACATTGGGGTAAATGTTAATTTAACTGCGATGCAGAAGGTGATGGTTATGAGTTTCTCTAAGCGATTGTTAGTTTTTAGTCGCGTGCTCGAGACTCTATAAGTTACTGTGTGTTGGTAGGTTGGTCGGTCGGATGGTAACCGTTTTATTTTTCGATGAGTTTTCTTTTGGCAATAACATCGTAATTATTCGGCCGATTCTAACGAAATTTGAAAGCCTTATGTTGTTTTACATTCTCTTTCGAATGATATAATTGTCTTCCCAAGGTTAGTCCGGGAATTATTAAAAGAAAACTAACTATGGGTCGGATTGCCCCACCTTTTTAAAGTTTTGAAGGTCGTAAGGTCATATAGTCATAAGGCCATAAGTCAGAATAATTGAGAGCACGCGACCTAGGTCTGTTGACTTTGGTAGATATTTCAATTGAAAATGGTCTTGCTACCCTTTGTGTATTTCCAAGTTTCGCAAGAGTAAACAAAAAGCACTGAGCCGAAATTGACCCCGACAACTCCAAAGATTAATTTCGGTTATTTCTTCTTTTAATATTATTGGTTATTTGTCGAATTCTGTTCTTCTTTTTGGGACGTCGGAAGCAAATATCCGACTAATCGACGTTGAATTGATTTCGATGGAATCGACCTTAAAACTCTGTTTTGCCGCAATTCGCCTTCCGCCTCCCCCCCCCCCAACAACAGATTTGGACCAAACGCAAAAGACGCCACAATAAAAAGTAAGATAATGTACAGAAAAGTGATTACAGCAAAGTTAATAATAACCCCTGCCCCCGAGGTTCCAAAGTTGTGGGGGGTTAACCTCGAGACACTAAAGTTAGTGGGGCGGGATCCCAAGGTTCTAAAGTTGGTGGTACAGGACCCAAAGGATCCAAAGTTTGTGGTACAGGACCCAGAGGATCCGAAGTTGGTGGTACAGGACCAATAGGATCCAAAGTTGGTGGTACATGACCCAAAGGATCCAAAGTTGGTGGTACATGACCCAGAGGATCCGAAATTGGTGGTACATGACCCAGAGGATCCGAAGTTGGTGGTACAGGACCCAAATGATCCGAAATTGGTGGGACAAGACCCAGAGGATCCGAAATTGCTGGTATAAGACCCAGAGGATCCGAAGTTGTTATTACAGGTTCCAGAGGATCCAAAGTTGGTGGTACAGGACCCAGAGGATCCGAAATTGGTAGGACAAGACCCAGAAGATCCGAAGTTGGTAGTGCAGGACCCAGAGGATCCAAAGTTGGTGGTACAGGACCAAGAGGATGCGAAATTGGTGGTACAAGACCCAGAGGATCCGAAGTTGGTAGTGCAGGACCCAGAGCATCCAAAGTTGGTGCTGCGGAATCCTGAGGCTCCCGGTCTAGGAGGCTCCAAGGTTCGTGGTGTTGGACCCCTGGACTCCAAAGTTTGTCGACTCAGAGCCGGAAGCTCTAAAGCTGGTAGTCCCGGACTCCAAGACACCAAAATCTATAGTGCGGGACCTCGACAGTACCGAGTTATTAGTGTGGTCCCTGGGGTTGTAAGGTTGTTGGTCAGGTACCCACGTTTCCAAAGCTGATGTTTTTTTTATGTAACATTTAATTCCTTATATTATTGTACTTATCTATTATTCCTTTATCTGACCTTTTTATTCCTTCTTATATTTTATTTGTCCATTATCTACCTTTTTAACCTTTTATTCCTTATCTTAGTGTATTTGTCCATTTATCCACCTTTTTAACTTTTTAGTCCTTATCATATTGTATTTGTCCATTTATCCACTTTTTTGAACCCTTTATTCCTTATTTTATTGTATTTGTCCATTTATCCACCTTTTAAAAACTTTTTATTTCATATCTTATTGTATTTGTCCATTTATCCACTTTTTTAACTTCTACTCCTTATATTGAATTTTTCCATTTATCCACCTTTTTTGAACCTTTATTCCTTATCTGATTGTATTTGTCCATTTATCCTCCTCTTTTAAACTTTTTTAGTCCTTATCTTATTGTATTTGTCCATTTATCCACCTTTTTAACTTTTTACTCCTTATCATATTGTATTTGTCCATTTATCCACCTTGTTTAACCTTTTATTTGCAGTTATTGTAGTTATTCATTTATCCACCTTTTTAACTTTTTAGTCCTTATCATATTGTAGTTATCCAGTTAGACACCTTTTTCTAACCTTTTACCCCCCCTTTTCATCTTAACCTTTAATTTTTTATATTATTGTCTTTCTCTATTTGTCCAATTTTTTAGTTAACCTTTTATTTGTTATTTTATTTTGTATTTATCCATTTATTCACCCTTTTTATCTAACCTTTGATCCCCCTTTTATCTAACCTTGTATTCCTTATCTTATTGTAGTTATCTACCTTTTTAAAAACTTTTATTTTTTATATTATTATATGTATCCATTTATCCACCTTTTTTCCCCAACATTTTAACACCTTTTTTAACTTACATTTTATTCCTTAGTTATTGTATTTATCCATTTTCTCCCCATTTTTAACTAACCTTTTATTCTTTATCTTATTGTATTTATTCACCTTTTAAACCTTTTTCCTTTTATTATTGTATTTAGCCATTTGTTTCCCTTTTATCTTGCCTTTTATCCGCTTTTTTATCTAACCTTTTATTACTTATATTATTGTATTTATCCATTTATCCACCCTTTCATCTAACCTATTATTCCTTATGTTATTTTATGTATCCATTTATTCACCTTTTTATCTTGCCTTTTATCCGCCTTTTTATCTAACCTTTTATTACTTATGTTATTGTATTTATCCATTTACTACCTTTTTATCTAACCTTTTATTACTATATTATTGTATTTGTCCATTTATACACATTTTTATCTAAGATTTTATTTCTTATATTTTTTATTTATCCATTTATCCCTTCTTTTGCTTGCAGGAATCGCTTCAGTTTGAATTAGCTTAAGATCTCTTTCTCTTCCCATTATCTTGTACTCATTTTTCCATGTAATCTATGAACGCGTCATCTTGCGCACACGTTTTGCAGTATTCCATGGTCGTTTCTGAAAAATACATAAATATATCAAGCTCAGAATTTCGAATATTATTGTTGTTATAATACATTTTGGCAGCTCGTCAGTTTATGCGAAAATTCATCATCATCTCTACCCTCTCTCACAATTATAGGAATCACCGCCGCAAGAGGTGAATATCCGAGTTTTATTACTTCAAGTTCTTGGAATTGTCACACGCCGCCATGTAGCGGGTCGCTGTTAATCCATAACTCGATGAATCTCTTAAACTCGCAAGCAATCGAAATGATTTATTTATTTCGGTATTTAATATAGAAAAAGAATAAAACTTCCTCAGAAATATTTATAAAGGGTAAAATATTAAATGAAAAATAGGTGTGTGGGGGGGTTGGGTACATAACCCAAGCGAAGCACGTGAAGGGGGGGTGGGGTGTATAAGGCTGTGCGCAATTCCTCCAAACCGGCTCCCTTGCCGTTCGCTTGGGCCGATGGAAGGTAGCTGAAATTAAGGTTTGGTGCATTTTGCGGTTTTAGTATCCGGTGTTGCCATAAGAGGAGCTTGTAGCCCCCCGTTCAACAGCATACCATGTCACGACTAATCATTTTCAATGCCTCCCCAAACCTTTAATGAATTGATAACATTGGGGCTTTTCTTAAAAAGCCCCTCCCCCCCAAGTCTCTCGCCATTGGAAAGTGTTACTGGCAGTTATGTGGTCGTAAATCGATGTATTCATTTTGAAATATTGTCACAAAACAACTCTTACCCGTCCTACGTTGACTAAAAATAGAATATATCTTTTAAATCATTGTACTTTACTGATTACGATTTTTAATCTTTATCTTTGATAATTTCATGGATCTGTTTCCAAGGGGAAAAAAATCTTCACACGCAATCAAGATCTGGTTTCCTTTTGACTGAATTAACGAACCTTCTGAGTCTCTTCTGTCATTAGTGGTTATGATTAAAGGTGAGGCGAATCTGAAACATAAAAGTAAAAAACCGAGCCATTTAATCAATTATCCGCTTTGTTCGGAAGGAGAGAAAGGTCTGTCATTACATCTGTTTTGCGCAATTACACTTCGCCTTATGTCGGCCCGGCTATAACGAGGATATTTTGAGCAGGATTGAAAAAAATAGGTTTTTTTAGTCACTTTTGAGACTCGTCTCCATGGACAAATTAGAGGGTGAAACGTGCAAAATGTTTGAAATAATTTATTCGGGTTTCGTTTCAGGAGGCCAGGTCGGCGCCACGTTTCTTTCATTAAATAATGACAAAATCGTTATTGGAACTGTTTTATATTTTAATAAAGTAGGAAATTTTTAAAATTTTAATGCTAAAAATTTATCCCTTAAATAATAAACATAGTAATTTTTGTGCTCTGTTATTATTAAAAAAAAAGGTGTTTAAATGCGAAGTCGTCGGATGAGATACAACTTTATCACACCAAATGGCTGATGTAGCGGAGGTTAACTTGTTTGATAATACCATATATATATATATATATATATATATATATATATATATATATATATATATATATATATATATATATATTAATGCGTACTATATCGAAAGTGCCTCCGCTGCACCCTAAATCTAGAGGATTCGGTGACCCCTAATCATGCCGGCTAGAAATCTTCCATATTTTCCCATCCTCCATCTTCACCACTTTCGCATCTCCTCATCCTTCTGCTGGAGTTGCTCTCGTTCGTTTTCGCCTTGTATTTAACTTGTACGACTCGGCTTCGCATTTCAGAATGAACCTATTAAATGTTTTAGCAAATCCGTATAATGAAAGAGGCCAGGCGAAGCGGCGCATATTTGTCTTGTCCTTTCAACTCCTCGATATTATAGAATTACGACTTGGCAATGATCGGAGCGGAATAGTTGCTAGCGTGTTGCAATTCAACGCAACCTCTTTCTGTAACTAAGTAAAGGTAGTTTATGCTCAACTCTCGTTGCCTTTGTGGTCTTTCATACAATTAAGTGTAGTTTCCTCCACCAGTGAATTTTTTGTTCATATTATTAACCTAGTTGTTCATATAAAAGTGACTTAAAAGGTCCTCTTTATCATATAGGTTTTACATTTGATATTTACAAATGAAGCCATTGATGACTCGTGTTTTCTTTTCTTCAAAACAATGTACAGACTATAGTTATTTAAATATTTTGTGAGTTCATCACTTCGTCTAAGTATATAACAGTAATCTTATATTCTGATCATCACAATCATCAATTATGAGAATGATGCATTCAGGTACAACTTACTTGAATGGATAATTGATTCTTGACACGTTGCGATAGAAAGATTTTAAATCAATTACCTCAAATGGGAGCTTCAGGTGGGTAGCTTGAAACTGTGTTAATGTTTATAAAAGGAGTTGGTGAGTGTAATTTTTTTTCCTACTCCCAAAATAATTTTAAGTTTTGAAATCCCCCCAATTGCTCCTAATTGGCTTATCCCTCACATCCCTCTACTTGGAATAATCACCCAAGAAGTGCTACCTACCAATGACATCAGCTGATTGTAATGGAAATGAGAATAAATTGGGGGTTCTTCGTCTTAAATATTGTCCCAAGGACAAGCTCAGTTTGAGTAATCACTCACCTTAGGATTTGGAGGTCGATACTAAGTAACAGTAAAGGTGGAGTACTCTCGTTTTGCCCATTCACTAAATCAAGCAAACCGTTGTCGGAGTACTCGTTTCTGCCTTTCTCTCTTTTTTTTGTAATCTTGAGTGAAATCGGGCTTTGCAGGGGAGAAAAGATGTAAACGAACCCAGGGTTGGCAAAACCCCCCAAATTTTGAAAAGGCCCAATAAAACCCGGGTTTTATTCTAGTTGTTTTTTTCAAATCTTGGTTTTTTTTTCAAAAACCAAACACTAACAACCATTAGAATAACATAGAAGAAGAATAGCTATCTCTATTTTTATAATATTAATAATTAATTAGTTTAATAATTATATTAAGGTAAGAACGGTTGACTGATCGAGAATTGGGGGTACCCATAACCTGTAGAAGGAGAGATGAATTATGAGTCAGAATGAAAGAAATAATCTTAATTTTATACATATTTGTTGAAATTATAAACATAAATATGCATTTTGAATAAAAGAATAAGTAACATTCATTTTTTGAAAAAAAGTGTAATTATGAAAAAAAACCCGGTTTTTTTCAGATTTCATTTGAAAAAGCCCCTCCAAAACCCAGGAATGAAACCCGGGGTTTTTTATTTGCCAACCCTGAACGAACCATTTGCAGTAGGCAAACATAAGTATACCCATATTAGCCAGGAGTATACAGCAAGTATATCGAACAGTTTTTTTTGCATAATATATCCCCCCCCAAAAAAATATGGAAAAAGGCAAAATACCATTGTTACCACCGGTTTTCCTAACAAAAACCATCACATTGATTGGTTTGTCTTTAGAATGAATGTCCGATTGCTGTATGTGGTGGCGACATATGATCCCCTGAAAGTCTTCAAAATCCTTATAACCTTCCTCGGATTACATCTCTTATACTATCTTACCATATTTTATAACTTTAAATATTGTCTCGAGAAACAAAAAGTTTTTTTTAAAGTAATTAGTACTAATTACCAACAAACCATTGTAAATTACACTCGAAACTCGTTTGTTTTTTCTGTCTATGGGGCCATAAAGACCCCAACTCGAAACTCAATATTTAGGTTTAGAGACAAACGTTTAATTCAGTTTGCATTTCTTTTACATCGGTAGGTTCTTTATCTTGTAAGAAAAAACTAAATTATCGTTTTGTTTAGTTATCTGTCATCATCATCTCATCATCACTAACTCTATAATTTAAGATTGGGGATTTTTTTGATTATTTGAATAATAATTTCATCTTAGTTTGGTTATGACTTATGTTTTTTATCAAAGTTATTTCTAATAATTCGTTTATAATATCAAAAAAACAAAATAGTGAAGTTCAGAAATTTTGTGAATTTTGTGAATTTTTTAAAACTCAAAGAATTACAAATGGTGAAGTTCAGAAAATTTATTTTTATATATCTTCTTCTATAAATCTATATTTTAGCAACGTGATATTTTGAAAGGGGGGAAATTTAATTTAGTGTTCCTTTTTAAAATGATTATAATTGGCGAAGTTCAGAAAATTTATAAAAATTTAACCATGTCTGCTTTTTTTTTAGATTTTAAATTTTAATTTTAGTAGGGAAGCGCAACCTGCCTAATTTTATAAGATATAGGCAATTCAATTTATCATGCAATGAAAATACATATATTTACATGAAAAAACAAAACAATCAAAATTGTGTAAAAAATCTTTTGTATTAACCTAATTTAAGCTCCCTGGCCTAATCTACTTTGCTAGCCTACCTAAGCTATTCCAACCCATAAAAAAGGGTAAAGTAAACTTACCAGAAAAATTGGATTATGATAACTTTTTTATCGTTTTCCTAAAGGTGTGTCAATTCTGTCGGTTGATGATAGCGGCAAGATAAATATTATTATTTTTATTATATATATACACCAACTGCGCGCTAGGCTGGAGATACGGGAGAGAGGAAAAAACCCCGAAGGACCATTGAAGCGCATCTGTCGGGGGAGAAAGCTTAATAACTAGTTTAGAAAACGAGATAAAAGTTAAAATTAAACGTTTGAATTATAATAAAAAGTCAAAATGCTGTATACCCTGGAGGTGAATTACTAAAATATTATTCAGGGTAATAATCCAAACTGAGATCAACCTTCAAACTTAAAAATAATCACTAAATTTATGAATTATAATTGACTAGAAATCTATTTAATTTTCGGTTAATTATGAAATTTCTAATTATGGTGTTATGACAAATAGATTGGCCGCAATTTTGGAGAGAGAGTGTTAATTGGAATCGCATCATATTGTAATGCGGTAGAAAAACTAGAGGCCTAACCACATTTAACAATAACCTTTTGAATTAGAATCTAAGGTTAGGCCTTCGAATTAGGAATATTGCGAGTTTTTTTAATTGTGGGGGATATGGGGGTGAAGCCCCTATTTCCAAATACCTTTAAAAAATATATAATAGAATATGATGCGATTGCAATATAGACTACCCCCAAGTCATATATATATATATATATATATATATATATATATATATATATATATATATATATATATATATATATATATTCAGTAAAAAGGACAAAACGAAGAAGGCGGGTCCCATCTTTAATTCCAACGTTTCGGGTTATTACAAAACCCATCTTCAGGAGCTAAAAACAAATTCCAAATGAGTAATCTAAGCCTAAAAACATAAATAACAGCACAAGTTCAAAGTTTAAAACCACAGATCGTTTTTGTGATTTTCTCTGATCTTTGGTTTTTAACTTTGAACTTGTGCTGTTATTTATGTTTTTAGGCTTAGATTACTCATTTGGAATTTGTTTTTAGCTCCTGAAGATGGGTTTTGTAATAACCCGAAACGTTGGAATTAAAGATGGGACCCGCCTTCTTCGTTTTGTCCTTCTTACTGAATATAAGACTCAATATATATATATATATATATATATATATATATATATATATATATATATATATATATATATATATATATATATATATATATATATATATATATATATATATATATATATATATATGAATTCGGGGGTGGGCATAAACCCCAAAATAACCAAATTTTCTCTTAAAAGAATTTACACTTTGAAGACACAATTATAAAATAAAAAAATGCATTCCACATTAAACAATACGTTGGGTTAATTAAAAGACCGCGAAACCGCTCAGGCCTACTCATAAAACAAGTAGGCCTAACTATTACGATGAAGCCGAATCATTTGCATAACTCTTCCTCCTACAACAATATACGGTTTGGGGCGGGGCGCTTTAAATATGTCAGAGAGGCCAGCATTTTTGCGATGATATATGTCGAGTTGAAGATAAGGAAGCAGAAATTTAATTTCTCTAGCTGTTTATCTTAGTAATTTCATTTGGCGATCGGAAGCAAAAGACAACGCAGGAGAGAAGTATTCAAAATAAGAGTATAAATGAATAAAAAGATCTTAAAAATAGTGATGCTATTATTAAAAGTTCGTGTAATATTATTTTTTTCTTAGCAATAAAGGACGTCATACACCTTAATTCGCATTTAAAAGTCAGTTTGTCGTCAGTGGAGTCAATAAATGAACACACCAAAATTGAGAGGAGGATGAGGCTTACTCATAGTCCCAGACACCTCTTCAATCATCGGACCTTTTGGTTTTGTTGAACGGTATTCGATTTTTTTTTTCAATGATGCGGTTTTATTCCAAATTGAAATTTATTATTTGGAGAAATGGACGGTTACAAAGTTATGGTTAAGTTGAGTTGGGGTTGGTTAGGTTGTTAGTTTATGTTAAGTTATAGTTTAGGTTATTTGAAGTAAATATAGATATGTAATTTGAACATATCTATTACATATTTGAAATATGACATGAAATTAACGTTTAAACTAGGAAATACACTGCAATATCTTCCTGAGTAGGTCCTTAGTTTCGTATCTGGTACGTTACAAAAATTTACACAAATACGAGTCCAACAACGACGTTAGTTTGAGTGTTTCAGTAAATTCATCTTTTGCTCTCGATTTGCTAAGTGTGTTTCTCCCTCCGAAACGAACTCACACTGATTGACTGTTGTGTGTTTGAAATTGTATCCCAGAATATCTATTATATGGCTGTACGACTTCCATAGGTCGCTTATGATTATGTTTCCGGGTTGAATGGAAGTATTAATACATTCCTCTAATGTCTGACGATTTCGTGATTGAACATCGTAAAGAAAAACCTCACGAGTTTCCCGGCAGGAGAACAAGAAGTAGCTGGTAGGTCTAATTCCTGCTCAACCTGGTTCTTCTGAAAGGTAGTCAGTAGATCAGCTTTCTCTGGGAAATAGCCTGCAACCGACCAGTCGTCCTTTTGAAGAGGTAGAATAGAGGAACTACTGTTATAGGTACGAGGGGTGGTCAATAAGTTTTGCAATTCGGATATAAGGAAACGAGATATGAGGAAAAATGTTGTATTATTTTTCAATATAACTACCCTCAACTTCAATGCACTTGCGCCACTTGTCCCTGAGGCTTCGAATTCCCGACAACCAGAAATCTCCCGACTGCTCTTCAATCCACTCCTGGACGGCGAGCTGGACATCTTCATCGTCCCCAAACCGGCGTCCACGCAGTGCAGTCTTGAGCTGGCGGAATAAAAAGTAGTCGCTAGGGGCCAGATCTGGACTGTAGGGGGAATGGTTGAGCTCCTCGAATCCGCACTCGCGCAGGGCAGCTTGTGCAACTCTGGCCTTGTGGATAGGGGCATTGTCGTGGAGGGACAGGACACCGCGTGTCAACTTGGCGCACGGCTTCTGACGGATGCACTTCTTCAACCCAGCCAGTTCCTCGGCGTAATATTGGCCTGTGATGGTCCTTCCACGAGGCGCATAGTCCACCATCAACACTCCTTCAGAATCCCAGACGATGGTGGCCATGATCTTCCCGGCTGAGGGTTGGGTCCGGAACTTGATGGGGGTCGGAGAGCCCCTGTGCTTCCAGGCCATGCTTTCGTGCTTAGTCTCGGGATCCCAGTGATGGACCCACGTTTCATCACCTGTCACTATGCATGACTTGAATTCCGCCGGGTCTTGGTTGTACAGGATCAGCAGCTCGTCCGAACTTTGACGACGTTGAAGTCGATTATGGGGCGTGAGGTTTCTAGGGGCCCAAAGGGCAGAGACCTTGGGCATGGCCAAATTGTCGTGGATGATGTCGATAACACTTCCATGTGATATTCCAAGTTCTCGCTCGATTTCTTCGACCTTCACCCGTCGATTTTCGAGGATGATCCTCTCCACATGGGCCACATTGTCCTCAGTTGTCACGTCTGACGGGCGTCCTGGACGGGGGTCATCTTCAAGGGACTCACGACCATGGCGGAACTCCCTATTCCAGCGAGCAATGGTTGCATAGGAAGGGGCGGTGTCGGTGTGCACTGCAACCATGCGTTCATGGATCTCTTTTGCATTCTTGTCTTCCTTGGTAAAAAATTTGATCATTGCGCGGTGCTCAACCTTCTCCATTGTTGAAAGATTTGTGACTGACGATCTGCGATCAGCTACTGCTTCTTAAATAGACGAGGCAGGAGCGTGCGGCTGCAGGTCCTGACTTGTCATAACTTGTCACAACACCCCCATAAACAGCCGTCCCCCTTCCTCTGTTTTGCCCTACCGATTCGCAAAACTTATTGACCGCCCCTCGTATGTATAATGCCGTGTTTAGGGTATTACACAATTTATGTGAGTTAGTGAAATTAGTTAGGTCATCTCTTATATGACCATTAAATTCAATTTGAGCCTCCCCATAAATTCGAAGAGCATCTCTTCTGTAATTGATAGAATTGTGAGACCACAATGAGAAAGCAGATAGTTTGAGATCAAATGCTCTGCGAGATTTCTCATTGTACATGGTTTGTCTTGGGAGCGAACCACATTTCGCTCCTTTTGACGGAATTCGCCTAGAAACTATCGAGAAAGATTCCTATCTCTTAGGCCTAAAGGCAAGAAAAAACAACAACTTTTAGCCGAATTCTTTTGAAATATGAAAGAAAAACAACCATTCCTCATGATTTTTTTATTGAAATTTGCTGTAATAATTTCGTTTTGCTCTACTAGGTTTTTGAGACCAGGAGCTATTTCCTCCTGCTAAAGCTTAAAATGGAAAATCTATTTAGAAAGAACTTCGATAAAACCTTTAATATACGAGAGTATCACTATCGAACGTGCAGTGCCGACAGCGAAGCAGCGGGAGTTGCAGGGAAGCAGGGAGTTGGACGAGAGAAACTCCCGACTGAGAAGAACACGAGCGGTAAAGAGGTGAAGCATTTTGAAAAGGGAAAAAGTGGAAGTCATTTATCAAGCGAGAATGGAGCTGTAGCAGTCAATGCGAGGGGTGACGAATGCATGAATGTCAATCTTAAAGCTGCAGTGGTCAAACTGAGAATGGATGTGACAGATCAGTGATAAGATTTGCAGACATGAGCAACATGAGGTTTGAGAAATAACAATCAAAGGTGTTGGCCAGCTTTTTAATTATCAGACAAGGGTTCATCGGAGGCGCCAAGGTATAAAGAGAGAAATAGTTTTGCAATGAGTGAACCACATCTGCAGCAATGCCGCCAATAAAACCCGTTTTGTCATGATTGAGTATCAGAAAGTTGTCCGAGCCATTGGATATAATGGATGTTATGAAAGCCTTTCACAGGCTTCCACTCTTCGATCAATATTCCACCGGGCAGAATACAAAATCTTAGATGCAAAAAAGAATGGTTTATTCCTTCCATATTCTCTCTTACTTAAAGGATTAAACTCGGTTGTGTTTCCCAATCTGACAACATTCAAATATCCTTCATCAGGAAATCTTTCTCTTTCATCCGCGATTACGCCCGCAATGCCGCGACCACTTCAGGCCGCTTTCTGCCGTCTCCCAATTGAGCAGAATCACAGGACGCACCGCCATTTGATGAAGCGCTCGTCTGTGCCTTATTGTGACTGTGCGACTGAGTTACATCCCCCCCCTCCACCGACTGCTCAGCACATTGTTATTGAATGCCCCAGTCTCGCTGATCTTCGCGCATGAGCGGGGTCGCTATCGCTTGTCCCTTTTAGGTACACGGGACGGGTTCGTGCACAGGCTTGTGGACTATTTGACTTCTTGGAGGAGGTTGACCTCCTCCATTTTATCTGACGGGCCTTCCTCCGCCGCCGGATCGTGTTTCCCTTTTCTTGCTTTTTGTTTCATTTTGTTTATTTTGGTTTATGTGAATTTTAAAATAAGTAATAAAGATGAAATTTGAATTGCAGGGAGCTAGTAGCTAGATGGCCACTGAATAAAAATATAAGAATTTATTCCACCAAACCCCAGGAAAGAGCAAAGATGCTAGTGTATACTTAACCCCCGTGTCAATGCGTTAAGTGTCCTTTATTTTACATTGGAGATACGGAAGGGGGCGGGGGGCATTAGATAAGCTCATTTATAAACATAGGGGGGGGGAAGATGTTAGGAGAGCAAGCAATCATAACAAAAACGCTTACCATGTTATAGATTGCTCTCGTGCTCATATAATTAACTATTGCAATGATTTTAATAAAAGGAAAATTATTAAATCAATAATTAAAAAAATACCGATTTTAAATCTTTTCAGAAGGACAGTTTTTTAATCATAAAAAATCTTGTTAAATTAACGCCTCAGGATCCGTTACTCGATATTAGTATAATTCGAGTTGTTATATATATATATATATATATATATATATATATATATATATATATATATATATATATATATATATATATATATATATATATATATATATATATATATATATATATATATATATATATATATATATATATATATATATATATATATATATATATATATAAAGTTGGGTAATATATTTTCATTGGAGCAAATGTTGTTAAAAAACGACGGCTGATTTGTGATTTTCTTTTCACATCTCTGGATTGAGACCGTGGATAAGTTCTCCGAAAATTCATTAATACTCGAATTTTCAAGTTAAAGGGCGAAATAGAAGAAGAGCTCTTTAGCAAAACACTTTATTTATCTGACTCGTTTCGACATGCTTGTATCATCTTCAGAGACAAAGTAAAAATACAAAAAATAAAAAGAGTAGAGCATTGGTTTATATATATATATATATATATATATATGTATATATATATAATAGTTACGGATGCCATTGATGATAGCAGTGGAAAACCAATATATCAGCTGCTTCATTAGTGCCAGACAGTAAATGTTCACATACTTTAAGCACCGCTTGATGATGAGTCGGTTGCCTTTAGAATCGGCGTACTAGAGACAAAACCTGGGCCATAGAATTAGAATGCCTAAATGTGACTTGAACACTAAAGCTTCCGCCCAGTGTGGCCCTTATAAGAGGCGCACCCCATAACGGGCAACAACACATAGACGCTTATACTTCCTTAGATTCTCAAGGGAGCCGTTATTGTGGAACCTCAGGGCCATTCAAGCAGAGGCAGCAGCTGCCCAGTTGCTATTCCACTAAGAAGCTTCCTCTTAGTGATTCTAGATTTAGCAGGTATAGAACGGGAAGCAGCTTCATAAAAGGCTGGATCAATCTCGGCCGAGACAGATGTACCGCTGGGAAGGTAGATGGAGACCAGACATATAAAATAGCCAGTTATCTTTCTGTACACCTTAGCAACGAGTATGTCCGGATTAAATAGAAGGAAGGAGGATGGGCGTAGAGAATAATTGGATCGTCAGCACTATCCATTAAGTTGGGATAAGTGAAAGGAACTCTGGTGAGAAAATAGCTAGATCCAAGTGAGATCTAGATAGAATAGGTAGATAGATGTGTAGGTCGGTAGATAGATGTGTAGGTTGGTAGATAGATAGGTAAATAGGCAGATAGATGTGTAGGGCGTTAGATAGATAGGTAAATAGGTAGTTAGATTAATAGGTAGATAGTGAGATAGACATTTTATTTCGTAAAATAAATTACATAGTTAAAAATTGAATATCAAATTTAAGAGTTATAAACATTTATACATAGATTGCTTATCAACAACAATCTATAATTTAAGAAGGGGATTTTTTGACTATTTGAATAATAATTTCATCTTAGTTTGGTTATGACTTATTTTTTTTTATCAAATTCAGAAAATTTATTTTTATATATCTTCTATAACTCTATATTTATCTATATTAAAATTATTATAATTTGCGAAGTTCAGATAATTTATAAAAATTTAACCATGGCTGCTGTTTTTTAGATTTTAAATTTTAATCTTAGTAGCGAAGCCATTGCCTGCTACCTTATAAGTTAAGAACAATATTTTATCTCCATAGCGTCTATCTAGTCCTCTGCTTTATATTTCCCTGTCTAAATATTTTGGAATCGTCTATTATCTTGGAGTGATCTCGTATAGATAGCTCAGTGATCTCCTATAGATAACTCCTAATTTTACTTAAGGGATTTTGTAAAAAGAATCCCAAATTTATCAAGGAGCTTACATATTCAACTTAGATCATTATAATAATGTGTAGTCGAAGATCGATAATTGCTAGATCAACCCTGAAGATCCCTCTTAAAACAAGACCCATTGAACGAAAGAAACAGTAACTTTTTTTATAAGTGAGTCGGGACGAGTTGGTTCACCATACTAAACTTTGGAATTATGCAGTGTGTAATTGTCAAAGAAAGAACTCACTACATAATATACGATGGTTGTTTGGTTATAGGAAAGAAAAACCTCTAGATACCTCACTTGTTCCACAAGCTTCAATCTACAGTTCTTCACAGTAAAGATGCAACCAAAAAATATAGCAAGATCGTATGCGAATATATTACAGGCATATTTGTCTGCGTTAATATTCAGACCAAACTTATCTAATGACACTACCTCTATAATTAACAGGCATTGCAATGTCTGTGAAGAGGGTGCAAGAAATACAATATCGTCTCTTTTTGCAAGGATGTTATAATGGTAGTTACACTGACGGCAGCCGACACGTAATGACAAGAATTTGCAGCACGTCATTAAGATAGACGCTGAAGAGAAGTGGGGAGGGGGGGGGGGCGACGATTATTCCTCCTTGTCGGACTTATTGCCAACCTTCTGGAAGGCTAATTTACAGCCCCGCACGGACATTCTGATTAGCACCATAGATTTTGTAGCCAAATCGCGATGGTTGAAAACGAATATTTACCTATAATTTGACTGCAGGCTAGCTGTAGAACTTATTTAAGACTGATTACAACACATAAGAAAAGCAAATAATATTAATACATTGCAAGGAATTATGACGTCGTTTTCATTTCAATATTGATTCTGTTTGCATATCAGCGTATTTTGCTTACATGACCTTTTTTCTCTGCTTTCCAAGAGAATGAAAAAATTACTTAATCCATTTTAGTTCGCTCTTATAAATAGCTAATTGATTCTCAAACTTTTTGTTTGCGTTAGAAAAGCTGACTTATGCGATATCCCCTCGTGACTGTGGGAAGAGCTTCTTCCGAGCGCTTGATGAAGAACTTAGTTAGCTACATTACCTTTTTAACTGCATGATTATAATTGCGCTATTGCAAATAATTCTCGTTATATATATATATATATATATATATATATATATATATATATATATATATATATATATATACATTGGTTGGCGCGATAACGAAAAAATGTATCACGATAACCTTATAGGCGATAACCGATAATCAATAACTGGTGATAAATTTATCGCCCGGTAAGGTGATAACCGATAAATCGATAAATCCAAAATTATAATACAATATTGATTATTGACTCGCCCCTGTGCTAAACTGGAACCAAAAACTGAAATTATCGATTATCGCTAGTTTGGAACCAAAAGTATCGGCGATACCAATGAATCGATAACGTGGGGGAAAAAAATATCGGATAACCGATAACCCGATATCGTTATCACGATAAATTTTCGCGATAATTTATCACGATAACGCCCATCTATGGTATCTGTATATATATATATATATATATATATATATATATATATATATATATATATATATATATATATAAATGTAATTGTGAAATTGAAGCACAATTGAGCTTGAGATGTTCATTTTCTAAGCTTGCAAAAGTCCTTCCTCACAGTTGTTGACAGTCTCATTTCATAGGCGTGAATGGCTGAACCGGAGATTTCCCAATATTTATAGCTGCGGCTGGTAAATGTGTAATTCCGCCGGTCGAGGTAGTAGATAATGGAGTTGAGGGCGATCAAGTGGGGTTGTGGCAAGGGAGGAAAGGTAAAGATCAAGTTCTGGGAACGTCTCCCGCCAGACAATAATTATCGTTGAGCGGGAATTTCTCTTCAAACAATTAGAAGAGAGATGCCAACAAGGGTAGTAGTCCCGCTACCTGAAGGGCCCCATGGGGCCGGACCCTCGAGAACAGATGGGTTCCCCTCCACGTCATCCAGTGGGGAACCAAACCTACAAGGCCCGCACTTATAGAGTTTGTCTTTGGAGTGCTCAACATCCACAGATATGCCGCTATTTGCCACTCGATGGAGGACGTGGAGCAGCTCCTCCCTCAAAAGGCCAAGAAGGCACTTCAGAAGATGGGGCTTGAAGCGTCAGTACCTCAAGATATCCTCGTTCGCCCAACCCTTATCCTCAGACGGTTCGATCCCTTCTTCACATAATTCCTGCGAAGAAATTAAGGAAGAGCTGACGAGGCAGCAGAAGTGGGCAAGAATAACTAAGGTTGAAAAATTCGGAAAGGACAACGGCATAGTCAAGCTAGTCTTCGAGAGCATCAAGATGGCGGACCCCGGATCAGATCGAGGCAGAGGAGTACATTCACGTGGACCTCTGCTTCAAATGCTACGCCATCGAGAAGCACACGATGCGAGAGTGCAAAGAGACCGAGGTCACATGCTCCAATTGCGCCCAGTCCGGACACGGATGGAAACAATGTGTGGCCAAAAAGCTCGAATGCATCAACTGTGGAGGGGACCACAGAGCCCTAGCCATGAAGTGTCCCATCCGCAAAGAAGCGATCCAGGCGAAGAGGGAACATGCGAAACTGCAAAAGGAGGCAAAGGCGAAGTCATTCGCGGAAGCAACGGCTACAAAGAACAACAATAATGGAACCACGGCATCGTAGCTGGTGATGCGAAGCGAGGGCAGAGAGATAATGGTCATAGTCATGGTCATTTTTGCCCATTTGGCAAACCTGACAAATCCCGGTACTTTTGCGTAGGAACTAAACCGCCTCCTGCAGAAGAACGGGACTAACAAGAAAGTGTGGTTCCCGCCTAACCCCGCCTCACAGGACCTCCTAAAAATTCAGTTAACCGACCTTCCCAATGTAGAAGAACCAGCGCAACCAGAAATGGAAGAATTTGCTGAAGAGGAAACTACCACTAATAAAAGCTCCAAGAAAATCCCAAAAGAAGAAGAAACGAGGAAATAAGAAAAAGAAAGACTTACAAGAGGAAGAGGTACAACAAAACACCCCTTCGTCAAATGAAGAAGAAGAGGAATCTGTTAAGTTCACATTGTACGAGGAAGTCCCCTTTACCGAGAAAAAGAAAGTCCTTGAACAAGGTTTCTTCTTCGACGGAGAGGAACTGTCCCTCAAGGTACACGGTACACCAGTCTGCCCCCCTCCCCTCTAAAAGGAACCTACGACTCATGCTCGAGGGCTTCGGGAAAGTGAAATACAAGTGGACGTTTAATGGTCGGTTCGCTCCGAAGTCATGGACCTGTTGATGGACGCCGCAATCTTCATCCCAGATTTGTGCCTCCGCGTCGTCAACAAGCCCGTTTTCAAAGTGATTCATAATGGACAATTAACTTCCGAAATCACCGAGTTACCAATGTAAATTTAAAAGCCTCTAAGTGATAACAAGAGTGTCTTACAGTGAGTTAAAAATGTTAACAGTTCAAATTGAAATTAGGTGTCATAAACATTAATCCTAACAGTAGAAATTAATCGAGGTAGTAATGGCAGTGTCAAAGATATTAAAGAGTTTTATAGAAACAAAGTGAAAATAGTTCGAATTATAATCAAATGTTATATCTTAATCTTAAATAGATCAAAACCAGGCAATGGTTTTGGCACTCCCCCATTGCGCTTCGCTACTAAGATTAAAATCTGAAAAAAAGCAGCCATGGTTAATTTTTTTTTAATTTTCTGAACTTCGCCAATTATAATGATTACAAAAAAGGAACTCTAAACTAAATTTCCTCCCTTTCAAAATATCACGTTGCTAAAATATAGTTATAGAAGAAGATATATAAAAATAAATTTTCTGAACTTCGCCAATTATTAATAATTTTAAAAATGAACTCTAAATTAAATTTCCTCCCTTTCAAATTATCACGTTGCTAAAATATAGTTATAGAAGAAGATATATAAAAATAAATTTTCTGAACTTCGCCAATTATAATAATTTTAAAAAGGAACTCTAAACTAAATTTTCCCCCCTTTCAAAATATCACGTTGCTAAAATATAGTTATAGAAGAAGATATATAAAAATAAATTTTCTGAACTTCGCCAATTATTAATAATTTTAAAAATGAACTCTAAACTAAATTTCCTCCCTTTCAAAATATCACGTTGCTAAAATATAGTTATAGAAGAAGATATATAAAAATAAATTTTCTAAACTTCGCCAATTATAATAATTTTAAAAAGGAACTCTAAACTAAATTTTCCCCTTTTCAAAATATCACATTGCTAAAATATAGTTATAGAAGAAGATATATAAAAATAAATTTTCTGAACTTCGCCAATTATAATAATTTTAAAAAGGAACTCTAAACTAAATTTCCTCCCTTTCAAAATATCACGTTGCTAAAATATAGTTATAGAAGAAGATATATAAAAATAAATTTTCTGAACTTCGCCAATTATAATAATTTTAAAAAGGAACTCTAAACTAAATTTTCCCCCCTTTCAAAATATCACGTTGCTAAAATATAGTTATAGAAGAAGATATATAAAAATAAATTTTCTGAACTTCGCCAATTATTAATAATTTTAAAAATGAACTCTAAACTAAATTTCCTCCCTTTCAAAATATCACGTTGCTAAAATATAGTTATAGAAGAAGATATATAAAAATAAATTTTCTGAACTTCGCCAATTATAATAATTTTAAAAAGGAACTCTAAACTAAATTTTCCCCCCTTTCAAAATATCACGTTGCTAAAATATAGTTATAGAAGAAGATATATAAAAATAAATTTTCTGAACTTCGCCAATTATTAATAATTTTAAAAATGAACTCTAAACTAAATTTCCTCCCTTTCAAAATATCACGTTGCTAAAATATAGTTATAGAAGAAGATATATAAAAATAAATTTTCTAAACTTCGCCAATTATAATAATTTTAAAAAGGAACTCTAAACTAAATTTTCCCCTTTTCAAAATATCACATTGCTAAAATATAGTTATAGAAGAAGATATATAAAAATAAATTTTCTGAACTTCGCCAATTATAATAATTTTAAAAAGGAACTCTAAACTAAATTTCCTCCCTTTCAAAATATCACGTTGCTAAAATATAGTTATAGAAGAAGATATATAAATTTTTTTCTGAACTTCACCATTTGTAATTCGTTGGGTTTTAAAGAATTCACAAAATTTCGATACTTATATTTATTTCTGAAGTTCACCATTTTGTTTTTTGATATTATAAAAGAATTATTAGAAATAACTTTGATAAAAAAAACATAAGTCATAACCAAACTAAGATGAAATTATTCTTCAAATACTAAAAAAAAAATCCCCATCTTAAATTATAGAGTTAGTGATGATGATGATGATGATGATGATAATATTAATGGAAAGTGTCAATAATAAAAATGACGACTAAATTGCGTCAAAGATAGGGGAAAATGAGTTTTATGGAAACAAAGTATAAACTAAGTAAAATAAATTATATTTGTAAGATTATTTTAATAATCAAATTAGATATATGAAGAAATCAATTTAACAATATTCTAAATGTAATTGTTTTGTTTTTGTTGTAATATAAAATATAAATGTTATTGTTTTTTAAAGTTCACTAGTCCGACCTCCGGGCAAAGTTTATCCTCAACTGTATTTATCCTTCACAAAGTTTTCATTCCTTTTCACTTGTACCCCAACCCACGAGAGTAGGGGGAGGTCCCTAACCTTTTAACTTACTAGTGAATAAAGAAGAATAAAAGAATGTGTAATTCCCTAGTTGACTATCTCTTATTTGCTGGTAAAGGAGGTAAGTTAAGTCAGGTAGAAACCATTTAAGTAAAAGGGAAACGACAAGAGTTAATTTAACATGAACAGATCTTTACGGAATAACAAAAAAAAAATCTTGATTGGTGGGTGCAAATAAGGTGAGTTTCTAACTCAAGGGGTCGTAGCCTGCAGGGATTGACCACAATGTGCTGTTTAATGTAGCCGTCGCCAGATGCATATTCTTCCACTTCTATGAATTCCCGGCTCTTCTTAACACTGACTATATATATATATATATATATATATATATATATATATATATATATATATATATATATATATATATATATATATATATATATATATATATATATATATATATAACTTCACCGCAGGAAAGAGAAAACGGAATAATTTTTCTTCGGAAATAGTTATTTCTTACTTCGAAAAAATCAGAGCTGGGGTGGGATTCGAACCGCGCACATTGGGGAAGCGAGCAACCGCTTTGATCTCAATTAAACCGCCCTTTAGACTACTCGGCTACGTGGAAGACAAAAATCTTCCGGATAGACAAACTTTTTAAAGTACGCTTTGCATAGTCGAACGAGAAGGAGAAAGAGAACTAATTGGGGATTGAAAGGGCAACAGAGAAATTGAATTAAGCACGCGGCAAATACACAAATGCATATATCTCTCATGAGCGCGAAAGAATGATGTGCACGGTTCGAATCCCACCCCAGCTCGGATTTTTCGAAGGAAAATTATTCCGTTTTCTCTTTCCTGCGGTGAAGTTGGATTTATTTCACCATTCTCTCGCGCTCATAATATATATATATATATATATATATATATATATATATATATATATATATATATATATATATATATATATATATATATATATATATTGAAAATCTAAGTTCAACTTAATAATATCTGGCAAAATATATGCTAAAAATGCATAATACATCTCTGTGATTGGATTTGTTATCTCCTTGTTGTTAAGCTCCGCAGCTGCTGCTTGTGTAATATGAACAGGAGATGTAGGCTGCAAATATTCAGTCAGTTTTCTACTTTTATTTTCGGAATTAATATTTTAAATATGTTTATCCGTTTTTCCGCGCCTTTCCAGATGAGTTACACTGCTTTGAATTTTGCAACGACAAAATTTACAGTCTGCTCTTTCGATATTCGTTTTACTCGGATCTGATGAAAATCGAGCATCCAATAAAAGTTTGTTTGATAATTTATGATTATATTGTTTAATTACTTTCTTGGGCGGAGTTAAACTTAAGTCAATTTCATCATTGCTTTTATCTTTCGTATTCTTGATCATCATGAAGGTTGTAAATCTTCGTAATTAATTAAAGTTTAACGAGATAGCAAGGAAGCTCTTGTCACTAACGTTTACAACATGCTAACTGGCATGTGAGGCGGCAATATCGGATGGTACGTACAATACAAGTAATGAACACGTTTTATACCGTAAGGCTCATCACAAATAACAACTGTTGTGTAGTTGAGATACACCATACATACCAATTATAAACTGTCTCCTTATAAGATGTCGCAAAAAATATTTTGAAATAAAATTATTAGTACAATAATAATGCAAAGTATTTATTGTTACATTTTTCACTTACGCTGTAAACTTATTTTTTACAGAAAGCGAAAAAATGTGAAAAAGTACCAAATTATCGCAGCGTAGTACCAAAAGTACTGTCGCACACCCAAAGTACCAAATTTGGTACAATAGTACCAGGTTCGGCAAGCCTGAACAGAACAACAGGACTGCCTGCCCGCTGCCGAAAACCTTTTAACAAATAGTACCAAAACTTATTCTGAAAACGTAACAAAATTGGTAAAATCGTACCAAATATAATTAAAACATAAAACAAAAGTAAAATGGTATAAAAAAGTGTTTCTTTGCGGCAAAATGATACCAAATTTGTACGAATCATGGTATCTGAAGTGTTTCTTTACGGCAAAAAGGTACCAAATTTGTACGAATCATGGTATCTGAAGTGTTTTTTTACTGCAAAAAGGTACCAAATTTGTACGAATCATGGTATCTGAAGTGTTTCTTTACGGCAAAAAGGTACCAAATTTGTACGAATCATGGTATCTGAAGTGTTTCTTTACGGCAAAAAGGTACCAAATTTGTACGAATCATGGTATCTGAAGTGTTTCTTTACGGCAAAAAGGTACCAAATTTGTACGACATGGTATCTGAAGTGTTTCTTTACGTCAAAAAGGTACCAAATTTGTACGAATCATGGTATCTGAAGTGTTTCTTTACGGCAAAAAGGTACCAAATTTGTACGAATCATGGTATCTGAAGTGTTTCTTTACGGCAAAAAGGTACCAAATTTGTACGAATCATGGTATCTGAAGTGTTTCTTTACGTCAAAAAGGTACCAAATTTGTACGAATCATGGTATCTGAAGTGTTTCTTTACGGCAAAAAGGTACCAAATTTGTACGAATCATGGTATCTGAAGTGTTTCTTTACGGCAAAAAGGTACCAAATTTGTACGAATTATGGTATCTGAAGTGTTTCCTTACGGCAAAAAGGTACCAAATTTGTATGAATGTGCCAACTTCGACAGCGTTGCTGAACATAGCTCTAAAATATTAGAATTGCTTCAGCTGTTCTAAATAACTCCTGAGCCCCCCTTCATTTCACGCATATAAACAACTAAACATAAAATAATTTTCTTATACAGTCAGATCTTCAATATTAATTGATATTAAATGGTGATGCATTCTTGTTGACTAATCTAGATCTATTAGTAAATAACATATTTACGTTATAATTTCACTGAATAATAGGACAGATGAGTAGATACATAACTTGATTGACACTAACGGGAAATAAACAATGTTTAAAATTTTGATTCAGCTATTTGGCAAGAAGGAAATAAATTAAAAACTTAAAAAAAACACTGTTAAAAGAGAGACTCGTTTTTGGAATCGGAAAACTGGGATTAATTTTAGCGATTCCGATGCCGATGCCGATTCCCCCCCAAATTAACGATTCTTACGATTCCCGATTTCGATTAATCGTCCTATCTCTAATTAAAATACGAGAAAATGAGATTAATTCGCACGATGAACGCCACAAGGCATAACACGTTCTCGAACGTTTTTAACTACCAAGACAGGTTTAAAACTTGGTTCACGCCTGAAAACTGTTTGTAACCTTACTAATTTATATTAAAATTCAGAGTGACAAACTTTCTTTTGGTACGTTTAGATAGTTTCATGTAACGTCAGTCTCATATAATGTGAAGAATTTAATTTATCGTAAAAGGAAAGTTAAAAATCAGATAAAAATAAAGTTACCAATTCAAATTTGACATTTTTAGCCAAATCGGGCTTTAAAACTGGCTTAAAAGAGTCGCGGCAATTTCTTTCAAAGAAATTGGCGGTGCGACTTTGCTTATTCCGACTTTTTCAAAACGTTTGCGATTTCGGAATTCATAGTGCAGCAAAGTCGCAAAGTCCTAGCTAGTTGCCGCAACGCCCAGCTCTGCATATATGACGCTACTTCATAGCCGTAAACCCTGCTTGGGATTATCAGAGCCTCGTTAGCCGTTAGTAAAGATTACTTGCTTAGCGTTGATGATTGCTCTCTCCCCTATGATAGATAAGCCAGGTCGAAGTTCGAACTTCCGTGCCTTATGGCTCCCCATCTCTTTATATTCCTGTCTTCTGACGAAATAATCACATACAAGAATTTCTAAATTATTGTTAATTTGAGGGTTCAATATATTTCACAGCCTATATCGTTGACCCGTCGCCATACTCAATCACATGGTTTGGAAACAGCCCTGCATACCATAATCAAAACGCCTCTTTTGGTGTTGCTATGGCAATCTTTTCAATTTTTATTTCGATTACCAATTTCCTTGTCTTTGCCTTTTCTTAATCAAAATTAAACTTATTTTGTAGTTACCTTTCCTCTATATCTTATGCCAGTTTTATCAACAAATTCAATAATATTAATGATAATGGTTTTATTTTTAATAGTCGGGATAGAGAGGCCTTACGGATTTGTCCTTCCCAAATATTTTCTCTCATCCGGCTGGAGGAAGGAGAGTAGGAGCTGGCGCAGGGCTACATTTCAAACAAATCCCCCCCCCACTCCTGCCATACAATGGTTCCAAGTGAGCCTCGCGGCTAGCGGCGTTCAGTCGGGCAACGGCGAGGAAGTGGGTGACATGAGACGGGGAAAAAATCGAGGTTTTGCAATTGACTCTAGTTGGGTCTGTCCAAGAGCGCGGGAGAAGGGTAGTTTTCCAGTCCCTGGAGACTGACGGACATATTGTTTAACGTGGATTTCGAACCACTGCGTCTGTTCGTTATTTTTTTTTTTTATCCTTTCATTCATCCTCCGTTCCGCTGTTTTGTATTCGACTTGTCAATGAACAATAGCGGTACGGAGGACCGGATATCCGCTTACATTTTCTTCATTCGCTGGCTTACTTTAGGTGTCTGGTTGACAGGCCGATATGGTTTGCAAGTGACCTGGTGGTAATCAGGACAGTCTTATATCGTAGATTTTCTTCTTTCAGTTGGAGTAGCTTGGATTCTTTCCAGGGGCATTTTCATTCTCCTGACGGTTGTGGCATTCAAAACGTTATTTTTTTTTTGCGTTTTGACTGCCAATTTTCTAATTATCTTCTATCTTTTTATATCTCTCATTGAGTGAGAATGTTGAGGTTATAATTGTTTGTTTTTTTAATACCCTTTTCGTTTTGATGCCATTGGTTAGGTAATATTTTTATATCTCGCTTCTGTTTTAAGATTTCTGTGGTCAGAATTTGTAAGCCAAAGTTCGGTTTTCAATTCAATTCAGTCATTTGGTGTCTTAATCCTTTTGGGTTCATATATGTCTTATTTATGGCCTTTGTGTTCGTTGTTTGATATACAGCTTCTTATTTTTTGTCTTATTTATGGCATTTATGTTCGTCGTTTGATATACAGCTTCTTAGTTTATGTCTTATTTATGGCCTTTGTGTTCGTCGTTTGATATACAGCTTCTTAGTTTATGTCTTATTTATGGCATTTATGTTCGTCGTTTGATATACAGCTTCTTAGTTTATGTCTTATTTATGGGCTTTGTGTTCGTTGTTGTTTGATATACAGCTTCTTAGTTTGTCTTATTTATGGGCTTTATGTTCGTAGTTTGATATACAGCTTCTTATTTTTTGTCTTATTTATGGCCTTTGTGTTCGTTGTTTGATATACAGCTTCTTATTTTTTGTCTTATTTATGGCCTTTGTGTTCGTTGTTTGATATACAGCTTCTTAGTTCATGTCTTATTTATGGGCTTTATGTTCGTAGTTTGATATACAGCTTCTTAGTTTATGTCTTATTTATGGGCTTTGTGTTCGTTGTTTGATATACAGCTTCTTAGTTTATGTCTTATTTATGGGCTTTGTGTTCGTTGTTTGATATACAGCTTCTTAGTTTATGTCTTATTTATGGGCTTTGTGTTCGTTGTTTGATATACAGCTTCTTAGTTTATGTCTTATTTATGGGCTTTGTGTTCGTAGTTTGATATACAGCTTCTTATTTTTTGTCTTATTTATGGCATTTATGTTCGTCGTTTGATATACAGCTTCTTAGTTTATGTCTTATTTATGGGCTTTATGTTCGTTGTTTGATATACAGCTTCTTAGTTTATGTCTTATTTATGGGCTTTGTGTTCGTTGTTGTTTGATATACAGCTTCTTAGTTTATGTCTTATTTATGGGCTTTGTGTTCGTTGTTTGATATACAGCTTCTTAGTTTATGTCTTATTTATGGGCTTTGTGTTCGTTGTTTGATATACAGCTTCTTAGTTTATGTCTTATTTATGGGCTTTGTGTTCGTTGTTTGATATACAGCTTCTTATTTTTTGTCTTATTTATGGCATTTATGTTCGTCGTTTGATATACAGCTTCTTAGTTTATGTCTTATTTATGGGCTTTATGTTCGTTGTTTGATATACAGCTTCTTAGTTTATGTCTTATTTATGGGCTTTGTGTTCGTTGTTTGATATACAGCTTCTTAGTTTATGTCTTATTTATGGCCTTTGTGTTCGTTGTTTGATATACAGCTTCTTAGTTTATGTCTTATTTATGGGCTTTGTGTTCGTTGTTTGATATACAGCTTCTTAGTGTTTGTCTTATTTATGGGCTTTGTGTTCGTTGTTGTTTGATATACAGCTTCTTAGTTTATGTCTTATTTATGGGCTTTGTGTTCGTTGTTGTTTGATATACAGCTTCTTAGTTTATGTCTTATTTATGGGCTTTGTGTTCGTTGTTGTTTGATATACAGCTTCTTAGTTTATGTCTTATTTATGGGCTTTGTGTTCGTTGTTGTTTGATATACAGCTTCTTAGTTTATGTCTTATTTATGGGCTTTGTGTTCGTCGTTTGATATACAGCTTCTTAGTTTATGTCTTATTTATGGGCTTTATGTTCGTTGTTTGATATACAGCTTCTTAGTTTATGTCTTATTTATGGGCTTTGTGTTCGTTGTTTGATATACAGCTTCTTAGTTTATGTCTTATTTATGGGCTTTATGTTCGTTGTTTGATATACAGCTTCTTAGTTTATGTCTTATTTATGGGCTTTGTGTTCGTTGTTTGATATACAGCTTCTTAGTTTATGTCTTATTTATGGGCTTTGTGTTCGTTGTTTGATATACAGCTTCTTAGTTTATGTCTTATTTATGGGCTTTGTGTTCGTAGTTTGATATACAGCTTCTTATTTTTTGTCTTATTTATGGCATTTATGTTCGTCGTTTGATATACAGCTTCTTAGTTTATGTCTTATTTATGGGCTTTATGTTCGTTGTTTGATATACAGCTTCTTAGTTTATGTCTTATTTATGGGCTTTGTGTTCGTTGTTTGATATACAGCTTCTTAGTTTATGTCTTATTTATGGCCTTTGTGTTCGTTGTTTGATATACAGCTTCTTAGTTTATGTCTTATTTATGGGCTTTGTGTTCGTTGTTTGATATACAGCTTCTTAGTTTATGTCTTATTTATTGGCTTTGTGTTCGTTGTTGTTTGATATACAGCTTCTTAGTTTATGTCTTATTTATGGCATTTATGTTCGTCGTTTGATATACAGCTTCTTAGTTTATGTCTTATTTATGGGCTTTATGTTCGTTGTTTGATATACAGCTTCTTAGTTTATGTCTTATTTATGGGCTTTGTGTTCGTTGTTTGATATACAGCTTCTTAGTTTATGTCTTATTTATGGCCTTTGTGTTCGTTGTTTGATATACAGCTTCTTAGTTTATGTCTTATTTATGGGCTTTGTGTTCGTTGTTTGATATACAGCTTCTTAGTTTATGTCTTATTTATGGGCTTTGTGTTCGTTGTTGTTTGATATACAGCTTCTTAGTTTATGTCTTATTTATGGGCTTTGTGTTCGTTGTTGTTTGATATACAGCTTCTTAGTTTATGTCTTATTTATGGGCTTTGTGTTCGTTGTTGTTTGATATACAGCTTCTTAGTTTATGTCTTATTTATGGGCTTTGTGTTCGTTGTTGTTTGATATACAGCTTCTTAGTTTATGTCTTATTTATGGGCTTTGTGTTCGTCGTTTGATATACAGCTTCTTAGTTTATGTCTTATTTATGGGCTTTATGTTCGTTGTTTGATATACAGCTTCTTAGTTTATGTCTTATTTATGGGCTTTGTGTTCGTTGTTTGATATACAGCTTCTTAGTTTATGTCTTATTTATGGGCTTTGTGTTCGTTGTTTGATATACAGCTTCTTAGTTTATGTCTTATTTATGGGCTTTGTGTTCGTAGTTTGATATACAGCTTCTTATTTTTTGTCTTATTTATGGCATTTATGTTCGTCGTTTGATATACAGCTTCTTAGTTTATGTCTTATTTATGGGCTTTATGTTCGTTGTTTGATATACAGCTTCTTAGTTTATGTCTTATTTATGGGCTTTGTGTTCGTTGTTTGATATACAGCTTCTTAGTTTATGTCTTATTTATGGCCTTTGTGTTCGTTGTTTGATATACAGCTTCTTAGTTTATGTCTTATTTATGGGCTTTGTGTTCGTTGTTTGATATACAGCTTCTTAGTTTATGTCTTATTTATGGGCTTTGTGTTCGTTGTTGTTTGATATACAGCTTCTTAGTTTATGTCTTATTTATGGGCTTTGTGTTCGTTGTTGTTTGATATACAGCTTCTTAGTTTATGTCTTATTTATGGGTTTTGTGTTCGTTGTTGTTTGATATACAGCTTCTTAGTTTATGTCTTATTTATGGGCTTTGTATTCGTCGTTTGATATGCAGCTTCATAGTTTTTGTCTTATTTATGGCATTTGTCTTCGTTGTTGTTTGATATACAGCTTCATAGTTTATGTGTTATTTATGGCCTTTATGTTCGTTGTTTGATATGCAGCTTCTTAGTTTGTCTTATTTATGGCATTTGTGTTTGTTATTGTTTGATATACAGCTTCGTAATTTATGTTTTATTTTATGACCTTTGTGTTCGTTGTTGTTTGATATACAGTTTCATACCTTGTCTTATTTATGGCCTTTATGTTGGTTGGTTGATATACAGCTTCTTAGTTTATGTCTTATTTCTGCCATTTGTGTTCGTCGATCGATATACAGCTTCATAGTATTTGTCATATTTATGGCCTTTGTGTTCGTTGTTTGATATACAGCTTCTTATATTATATACCTGTACCTATGTCATATTCCCTAGATTCTTTGAAACTGTACACATTAATTTCTTGTTCTCTGCTCTTTTTGTCTTGAGCCCTCGGGAAAATTCTATAGTAATTCCTACCTTTCCTATGATTAAAACGCGAAATCGATTCTTCTTTTGGCTTATTTGATTTGTTTAATTGTTTTTTTGCTCTTTAAAATAAAATGATAATGGAAGGAGTGTAAAAATCATGTAGTGGGAGGGGTAAAGTAGGTATTGCCTCTACGCGTCGATGGTAAAGACAGTTCTGGTTGAAGTCGTATATAGATGTTAGGTGTCTTTTGGTCCATGAACATTGGAAAAGTTAGATTAATAATATAAGAGAGCAAAGTGCTGCAGAGGTCGTTATCATCATCACTAACTCTATAATTTAGGACTGGGATTTTTTTTAGTATTTGAATAATAATTTCATCTTAGTTTGGTTATGACTTATGTTTTTTTTTATCAAAGTTGTTTCTAATAATTCTTTTATAATATCAAATAAAATGGTGAAGTTCAGAAATAAATATAAATATCGAAATTTTGTGAATTTTTTAAAACCCAAAGAATTACAAATGGTGAAGTTCAGAAAATTTATTTTTATATATCTTCTTCTATAATTCTATATTTTAGCAACGTGATATTTTGAAAGGGGGGAAATTTAATTTAGTGTTCCTTTTTAAAATTATTATAATTGGCGAAGTTCAGAAAATTTAGTTTAGAGTTCCTTTTTAAATTATTATAATTGGCGAAGTTCAGAAAGTTTAGTTTAGAGTTCCTTTTTAAATTATTATAATTGGCGAAGTTCAGAAAGTTTAGTTTAGAGTTCCTTTTTAAATTATTATAATCGCGAAGTTCAGAAAATTTTTAAAAATTTAACTATGGCTGCTTTTTTTTAGATTTTAAATTTTAATCTTAGTAGTGAGGCTTAAGCAGTAGCGAAGTCATTGCCTGGTTTGCATACAAAATTAAATTGACTACTTATTAGTATTAGTGGTTCGCCAACTTGCCTTTATCCAGGTGGATCCGAACCGGATAATGAAATATACCTAAAGGTCAGTATGACAATCGCTGGTGAGCCCGAGGATACCAGGGGCCGGGCCCCTTTGGGGAGAGGTGCCAGGAAGTATTTTTTTTGAAACCAAATGGCGTTCAGGTATTACCTTCGTCACCCTGGGTCAGAGGGACCTGTTCTTCCGCGTCAGAGGTATGTGGATATAGATGCCTATCGGCAAGATTCCTTGGAACAAAGAGTATGTGTATGTGTGTGTGTTGTGCTGCGAAGACGGGAGATGAAAGAAAGCAGTGTTATAATTGGTTGAGTGTGTGATGAGAAGTGTAAGATCCACCCACTCCATTACAGGGCTGAGCACAGCGCGTCCACCAATTGGTAGCCAGATCTCGACGTGCGCTAGTTTGTTTCCGCTCATGCCGGGATCGAACCCGGCACCGCGACGTTAGCGGACCAACGCCGTATCCACTCGGCTAGAAAGAGCTCTAATTGATCACATTCTCCCACAGCATGAGTTCACCTCTTAATGATGGGTTGCGGCTACACTCAGTATTGTCCTACACTCACTAGTTGTCCTATACTCAGTAGTTGTCCTACACTCAGTATTGTCCTATACTCAGTAGTTGTCCTACACTCAGTAATGTCCTACACTCAGTATTGTCCTCTTCACCGGTCGATTTTTTTTGTTTAGCACATAATAGGATTATGGCTTTGCTTACAGATGTGCAGACCGTACACTTGCTCTAGTTGGAAGGTGTTTTCCGCACCACAGGCCACTCGATGTAGGTCAGCTCTAAACTTTTCCGTCTTCAGTCGACTCCTCTCACCCAACCAGTCTGGTGTCGACCTCAAACTTCTTGTTACCATTCCTTCAAGGTCGATGAAATCGATGATAACTAGAGACGGTCCAGTACTGAACTCTGTGAACCTCCATTCGTTACTGCTAACGAGTCAGAGGTCTTACCACCTACCTCTACCCTACGTTCTCTGTCCGACAGCCAATTCCTTTCATTTTAACACCTGTAATTCTCTCGCCATAAGCTTTTCGGTAGCGTACTTTACCGCACGATCTTTGGAAGCGCAAGAAAAGTATATCCACGGATCAGTAACGGTTGTATTCTTCTACTATATAATTTCATAACTTGACCAGTTTTGTTAGACACATCCTCCCCACAACGAAACATATGTTGGGTATCTCAAATCGATTGTTGTTTGGTTCCAAGTGTTCCAGCTTTCGATCCGGTAAAATTCCTTCCAGGAACGTACCAACTATGAGTCAGCAGTCCCCCAGTCCAACGGTACTTCGTCGCTCTCAAGCAACGCGTTGCAGACCTCGGGGATGAGAGGAGCTACCTAATTCTTATCCTCCCTCAACACAAATAATTTATTAAATAACACTTGTAGTTAATAAGTAGTTTATTAAATAACTGACTTGTTTTAGTTAATAATAAGTAATTTATTAAATAACCGGGTTTTAGTTAATAAATTATTAAATAGGCAACTGACTTAGATGTACTTAATAATAAGTAAGTTATTAAATAACTGACTCGTAGTTAATTAATAATTTATTAAATAACACTATTTGTAGTTATTAATAATGAGTAATTTATTAAATAACCAACTTGTATATACTAATAAATCATTAAAGAACTGACTTTTAGTTAATTTATTAAATAACCGACTTGTAGTTAAATAATTTATTAAATAACTGACTTGTTGTAGTCAATAATAAGTAATTTATTAAATAACCGACTTGTATTTATTAATAAATCATTAAAGAACTGACTTTTAGTTAATTTATTAAATAACCGACTTGTAGTTAATAATCAGTCCTTTATTAAATGTTGTCATTTCAAGAATGATAAAGTATCTCTAATTAGAAGAAATAAGATATGAAAGAAAAGATAGAGACTAAATTTTGTGTAAAAAAAAATTTAGTAATTTTACCAACAAAGTAGGATGATTAAACAAAGTAGGGTGATTGAATTATTTTTAAAGTAAAAATGAGGAGTGTTTAGTTATTCGTGCGTGCGTGAGTGAGTCGAGTAGGGGGTAGAAACCTGTGACCCAGGAAATTTGCATCAATGTATCATAACAACTGAAAAAATTGACAAGACCCCTACATTAAAGTCGGCTTTCTGCCTTCAAGACTAGTTTGTTTTTGTTTTTTCTATTGTAATCCTCAAGACCTGAGGAAGTTTGTTATTTTCTAATTCAATGACATATTTAATGTTGAGATGAAAATAGATTCTAAATTTTCGAAATTAGTTAGCTTGATTTAATGTAGTTAAACTAGCAAAAGAACCGTAAACGAAAAAAAAACTAGGTTTGAGATCTAAAAGACATTGTTTCCTAAATTCTTTTCCTGCTGAGTCCTAACAATATTAGCTTCTCGGTGGGATCCCATCCTTAATCCCTCAACTTATTACAACGAATAGAAAATAGCTTTACTAATCAAATCCATCAAGTCCTGGTGGCAGAGCCGTAGTAATGTCTAGCTTATCCCCCCAACTCAAGATTGTGGGGCTCTCGTAACAATATATCATACATTTACAAGTGCCAGGCACGACAAATACTATTAGTGGCAGTTGAAAGGAAATAAATAGATAAGATAATTATAGAAAATGTGTATCCAAAAATTTTATATTTTCATTAATAAAATAAAATTGGGGGGCCACAGTAGGGCTCCTCCAAGAGCCGGGACCCCCCGGCCGGGAGGGGGTCGGGGGTAGTTGCTACGGCTCTACCTGGCGGGAGAAATTGGGAAATCACAATTGTCAAATATTAAATTAAAAATTATTTACTACGCCAACCTGGCCATCTAAAGGCAGATCCCGACTGGATGATGAAATAGACATAAAATTCAGTATGACAATGGCTGGTGAGCCCGAGGGCACCAAGGTCCGGTCCTCTTTGGGGAGAAGTGCCAGGAAGTGTTTTGACACCAAAAAAAAAACGTTCATGTGAAACCTTCGTAGCCTCGGGGCAGAAGGACCTGCCTCAGAGATATGTGGATATAGATACATCGGCACGATTCCTTGGAACAGAGAGAGTGTGTGTGTGTTGTGAAGATGGGAAAGGAAAGAAAGCAGTGATAAGTGCAAGATCTACCCACCCAAGTAGAGCGCGTCCACCAATTGGTAGCCAGATCTCTACGCGCTCTGACGTTTGTGTTCGCTCATGCCGGGATCGAACCCGGTACCGCGACGTTAGCGGAGCAACGCTGTATCCACTCGGCAAGCAAGAGCTCTACACGCCATTGATAACCAAGTCCTTTGAAAGAGCGAAATTCCATGACATTAATTCATTAAAAAAAAATGTATACTGTTTATGGCTCACTCGTAGAAGAGTTTCAAAATAATGAAGGATTCCTCTTTTAGGATCTACTTTATAATCTACCATGTAAAACTGAAGTCTTTGGACAATTACAAAATAAGCGTCCGTAAGAATGAAGAAGCATCCCTTAGACCTTTGGAATCCATAGTCATAAACATCAAGTCTCCATAACTCAACTGTTGCCTTTCTCGTTTCTTGATAACAATGACCTTTTTCATGTTACGTATTTAGTTTCTTTAGTTCCTGTTGGTACACTAGTGTTGAATTAATCCGGACAGTGCTAACTAAATCGTAGAATGAATGCTTAGTTTTAATGATACACATCAATGGTAGAGCCGATAGTAGATTTAATAGATTTAACTACCCTTTGCCTTTTTTTGCCTTTTTACATGATTTGGTATAGAATCAACTAAGTTTGAATAAATATTAGACAGTTTGTCGTCATAGATGAAAATACTCGATTGTACCTATTTTCGTTTATTATTTTCATATTTATTTGGCTATGATTTTATTTTTCATTATAATTTCAACCGTAACTATATTATCCATTTATGAATTCCCCTAATTATTCTCTTCTTTTCCAAAACCTGAAGATAGAGGCGAGAGCAAGACATATGCTCCTCCGCCTACAGGCAAAAGGGTTATAACCTGTAATTTATTGTACATTAATTTCGGTAACCTTAAATTTTCTCTAACCGAAGTTATGGAAAATGTGATAGAGATAAAGGCGATCTGATCTTTAAGGACGGTACTATATATATATATATATATATATATATATATATATATATATATATATATATATATATATAAAGGAAAGCAGGATACATGTTCCCTTTATACACAAGCAAAGGGCTAGAAGCGGAAAGGAAGAAGGGATTATGAGAAAATCACGCCGTAGTTTAGAGAAGAGATTATAATCATCACAACAATTAAGAAATCTTCCCTGTGATAATTATAATCTCTGAGTCCGCGTCCTCTCTGCTCTATACCACATCCCGATTTTCTCTTAATTCCTCCTTCCTTTCTGTTTCTAGCCTTTTGCTTGTGTATAGACGGAGCATGTGTCATTTCAGTTATATTTAGTAACGTCCAAAAAGATCAGAACGATTGTATTTCTATATGTCTATCACAAATCACTATTTAAATTTGGGGAGAGTCGTTTTAAGTATAATGTTTCTAAGATTCGAAGTGTAATGGGGCATTTATGCGAGTTTTAATTTCAAAATATTCTATTGAAATATCGCTTTTAGCGTGATCTCTTATCGCTGAATTTTCTTCGGTTTCAACTACAGTTAGTTAGCGCCAATCCTTTCATGATACTGGGAGGATCCCCGACCCGATAATGTAATTTATATAAGGTCAGTATGACAATCGCTGGTCGGTCCAAAGGACCCAGGAGCCGGTCCTCTTTTGGGGAGAGATGCCAGGAAGTATTATGTTTTTGACACCAAATAGCGTTCAATTGGAAGCTTTCGTCACCTCGGGGCAGAAGGACCCGTTCCGCGTCAGAGGTACGTGGATATAGATACCCATCGGCAGGATTCCTTGGAACAGAGAGTGTGTGTGTGTGCGTTGTGCTGTGAAGGCGGGAGAGGAAAGAAAGCAGTGTTGTGATTGGCTGTGTGAGGTGAGAGGTGTATTATCTACCCACCCGAAAACTGGATGAGCACAGCGCGACCACCAATCGGTAGCCAGATCTCTCAGAGTTCTCACGGAGCTTTCGATATATTTGCCTTGGGAATACCCAGGACATTTGAATAAGTATAGGTATTATCGAACTCCTAAGACTCTTTGGAACTGGATCCTTTATTGTAAAAAAGATTTTGTTAACAAAGGCAATTTGAAATTTTATTTGACAAAAGTATTTCCTTAACAATATGTGTAATTTTTGGCTAAGGACTTTATTGTAACTAAAAATGATGACGCCAGCTAATTTCCTGATTTTCCCCAAACCTCAGAGGCTGTGTCAAATACCATTCTCTCATCTGACTACATTGAAACAGAATATTGTCTCGTGGGTGACAAGCCAAATATTTCCTGTACCGCGACGTTAGCGGACTAACGCTGTATCCATTCGGCTAGCAAGAGCATAGGTTAAAGTAATGTTCATCATCATCATCATCATCACTAACTATAATTTAAGAAGGGGATTTTTTTGAGTATTTGAATAATAATTTCATCTTAGTTTGGTTATGACTTATGTTTTTGTTATCAAAGTTATTTCTAATAATTCTTTTATAATATCAAATAAAATGGTGAAGTTCAGAAATAAATAAAAATATCGAAATTTTGTGAATTTTTTAAAACCCAAAGAATTACAAATGGTGAAGTTCAGAAAATGTATTCTTATATAACTTCTATAACTCTATATTTTAGCAACGTGATATTTTGAAAGGGGGGAAATTTAGTTTCGAGTTCCTTTTTAAAAAATATTATAATTGGCGAAGTTCAGAAAATTTATAAAAATTTAACCATGGCTGCTTTTTTTTTAGATTTTAAATTTTAATCTTAGTAGCGAACCGCAAGTTCCCCCCACGGGAGGGGGGGACGGGGCGAATCATACACGTGACACCTGGAGTAGCCCGAAATAGGATGCGCCGTGCTCACGGCCCTAATGTCGGCAGGAGGAACTTAAGCTAGGTATATATACACACTTTTTTACTCCCTCTAACTTTACCACTTTCTGTACAAGTTTTTCCTTTGGGGTGAGGATATTGTGAGAATGAAAGTTTGGAATGTGCGAGTGAGGATATTTCGAGTAGTGAATCAAATTCCCAATTTCATTTCCTTTAATACAAGAAAATGCAAGAACAGAATTCTGGATCAAAGTAAGCCAAAACACCAAATAGCTAATGCTAGACTCTAGCTATTACACAATGCTAGTAAAATAGTTAGAAAAAGAACGCGGCAAAAACAACTTGAGAGAAGTTCCTGTTCTAACTAATTATGCGAAGGACATTGTAGATAACTGCTTCAGTTCTTCCCAGCAATTGTTAGATAAGCACATATTCCGCCACATTCAGTTTTGTACCGAAATAAAAGACTTGAGTCTCTCGCTGATAGTTCCTCGTATTTCTGTTTCAAAAAAATCCTATCATTCTTTGAGGTGTTTAACCCTTTAAAGCAAGGGTGAGGAAACCCTCGCCCGCGAGCCCAATTTCCATCACACACCCCAAGAGGGATTGTTTATATGGACCAGGCAATGGCTTCGCCACTCCCCCCTAAGGAGGAAGCTTGCGATTCGCTACTAAGATTAAAATTTAAAATCTAAAAAAAAGCAGCCATGGTTAAATTTTTAGAAATTTTCTGAACTTCGCTAATTATAATAATTTTAAAAAGGAACTCTAAACTAAATTTTCTGAACTTCGCCAATTATAATAATTTTAAAAATTAATTCTAAACAAAATTTTCTGAACTTCGCCAATTATAATAATTTTAAAAAGGAACTCTAAACTAAATTTTCTGAACTTCGCCAATTATAATAATTTTAAAAATGAATTCTAAACAAAATTTTCTGAACTTCACCAATTATAATAGTTTTAAAAAGGAACTCTAAACTAAATTTTCTGAACTTCGCCAATTATAATAATTTTTAAAATGAATTCTAAACAAAATTTCCCCCTTTCAAAATATCACGTTGCTAAAATATAGAGTTATAGAATAGAAGATATATAAGAATAAATTTTCTGAACTTCACCATTTGTAATTCTTTGGGTTTTAAAAAATTCACAAAATTTCGATACTTATATTTATTTCTGAACTTCACCATTTTGTTTTTTGATATTATAAAAGAATTATTAGAAATAACTGATAAAAAAACATAAGTCATAACCAAAATAGGATGAAATTATTATTCAAATACTCAAAAAAATCCCCTTCTTAAATTATAGAGTTAGTGAAGTGATGATGATAATGAAGTGATGATGATAATGATTTTAAAAAAATGCAATATTTCATAATACTATCCAAATTTCCGTGGTGGCAGTAAATAATAATGTTGCATATTAATTTTTTTTAGATATTAGTGCATGAATCTATCGTACCATGTAATAAATTTATATATTTACAAAGATACGAGAGTCAAATTTGATTTATCGCCCGCCGACTTCTTTCATTAGAAATTTTCGCCCATGGCTCCAAAAATGCTTCCCCATCCCTGCTTTAAAGCCTCTGTTGCCATGTGGAACCACAATTTCAAGCCACTTTGACCCTTAATATATATTGATTTAAGAGTTATTATATTTTTTATATAGTCCGATTCGGGTATCAAAGGGTTAATGATCGCGGAACATAACCGGGCAAAAATATAAAGTGACCACAAAATCACTTCTTAATTTAAAATATATTTTATAGCAAAAGTTAAATAAATATTCTTACAATTTTGATGCCTACAGGTGCATAAACTAATAATGTTTCATGTGGTATTGGTTGATATCATAGACACTCAATGTGTACCCCTCTTGTTGCTCGGCAAACATCAAGGCGATAATCAAGTACAGTCTAGACCCTTTGCATCATATCTGGCGTAATCGCATGAAGAGCTTCAGTGATGCGTTCCTGCATTTCATCTATGCTCGTGGCTAATGGAGGTACATAAACTTTGTCCTTGACGTGTCCCCAAAGGAAAAAGTCACAAACAGTTAGGACTGGTGATCTCGGGAGGCATTTGCAAAACACCTGGTCATGTTGTCCAGCACGGACAATTGATATGTTTGGTAGGTTCGCGTTGAGAAGTGTGCGGACAGCGAGATAGCAGTGCGGCGGAGCGCCGTCCTGCTGAAAAATGTAGTCACCACCTTCAGCAGGTAGTCTTGGAATCAACCAATTCGTTAACATTTCCAGGTAGGTTTGCCCAGTAATGGATGGTCCTTCAAAGAAAAACGGTCCGTACACAGACCGCTCTGTTACTGCACAAAACACATTAACTTTTGGGGAGTTACGTTCAACCTCTAGGGTGGCATGCGGAATCTGAATCCCCCATATTCTCACATTGTGCCTATTGACCTTTCCACTTAAGTGGAAGGTTGCTTCATCTCTGAAAATGATCTTTACCCTTAAGTGGAAGGTTGCTTCATCTCTGAAAATGATCATTGACAGCAGATCAGATAATTTTCCATCAACACCTGGAGAAGCGGCAAAATTTAAAGCGCATTTCATTGTCTTGCGGGTATAACTTTTGGACCAGTTGCAGCTTGTAAGGGGTAAACTTCAAGCCTTTACCCCTTACATCTGCGCGTCGACTTCTTGAGGCTGCGAAGAAAAGTTTCTCTGACCCTATCGACAACTTCCTCCGACACCGATGGACGGCCTGAATGTCCCTTTCTCTGGTCACAGATGAATCCTTTCTCACTGAAATCACTGTACCACTTCAAAATGGACTTGTTAGTAGGTAGATTCCCATGATGAATGCGTCTGAAAGCACGTTCCACATTTGTAACACTGTTTGATTTGGCAAATTCCAACACACACCAGCTACGTTGTTGTGGAGTGAACGCCATCTTGGATTACACTGCCATCTAGCAGATCAAGTAGACTCTGCAAATGAGGAAGGATACTATTAGTTTATACAGCTGTAGGCACCAAGAATTGTAAGAATATTCATTTAACTTTTGTTATAATATATATTTGAAATTAAGGAGCGTTTTTTGTGATCACCCTGTATAATCACGAAGTTTAGGCTGAACAATGAGGAGTTAAATTTTGTTAATGAAAAGCTGTCACGAAATCGCTTTCAATAGATCTCACCCTCATTCCCTTTAATATGAAAACAACAAAGAAGGGCACGCTTTGAATCATATAAATTTTGCTTTAGATTGGAATAAGTTTGTTAACGATACCATTTGGTATAAATCTGAGGAAAACACAAGTTAAGTAACAACCAACAAAAGCTGTTTTAATTTATTCATTACCTATCAAAGAAGCCTCACAAGTTTGGAATTTATTTTGGAGTGGTTGTGAACGTTGAATAAAAACACATGTATTTCTTAAAGGCTTTGTCTTATTTAGGTAAAGATGAAACTCGACCACCTAAACATTAGTTGCCAAAAATGTTGTCTTCAAACTTACTGAACCATACTTAGTTAAATAAAATAAATACCTCGGATAATTTAGATCTCTTGATTTTCCACCATATGAATAACAAGCGCCATTTCTACAAATGTTTACAATGGTAAAAATTGTTCTGTTTTGACATTTCTAAGTGTAAGGTTAGAAAAAAATTTACATATCTTAATTCTCTTTACACTTCTATTGTCATAGGCAAAAAAAAACAAAAGGAAAAAAATAAAAAGTCATATTTACAATAGAACGAAATATGAATTGGATCTCCCGAATCAAATGACTCACAAGTATTCAGTGAAAGCTGGTACTCGCAGGTGATTGGTTGTTGTTGTCGGCATTAATTCATGTGTTTTATATGAAAGAATAAACACAGTATTCAGTGAAAGCTGGTACTCGCAGGTGATTGGTTGCTGTTGTCAGCATTAATTCATGGGTTTTATATTAAAGAATATACACAGTATTCAGTGAAAGCTGGTACTCGCAGGTGATTGGTTGCTGTTGTCAGCATTAATTCATGGGTTTTATATGAAAGAATAGACACAGTATTCAGTGAAAGCTGGTACTCGCAGGTGATTGGTTGTTGTTGTCGGCATTAATTCATGTGTTTTATATGAAAGAATAGACACAGTATTCAGTGAAAGCTGGTACTCGCAGGTGATTGGTTGTTGTTGTCAGCATTAATTCATGTGTTTTATATGAAAGAATAAACACAGTATTCAGTGAAAGCTGGTACTCGCAGGTGATTGGTTGCTGTTGTCAGCATTAATTCATGGGTTTTATATGAAAGAATAAACACAGTATTCAGTGAAAGCTGGTACTCGCAGGTGATTGGTTGTTGTTGTCGGCATTAATTCATGTGTTTTATATGAAAGAATAAACACAGTATTCAGTGAAAGCTGGTACTCGCAGGTGATTGGGTGCTGTTGTCGGCATTAATTCATGGGTTTTATATGAAAGAATAAACACAGTATTCAGTGAAAGCTGGTACTCGCAGGTGATTGGTTGCTGTTGTCAGCATTAATTCATGGGTTTTATATGAAAGAATAAACACAGTATTCAGTGAAAGCTGGTACTCGCAGGTGATTGGTTGTTGTTGTCGGCATTAATTCATGTGTTTTATATGAAAGAATAAACACAGTATTCAGTGAAAGCTGGTACTCGCAGGTGATTGGTTGCTGTTGTCAGCATTAATTCATGTGTTTTATATGAAAGAATAAACACAGTATTCAGTGAAAGCTGGTACTCGCAGGTGATTGGTTGTTGTTGTCAGCATTAATTCATGGGTTTTATATGAAAGAATAAACACAGTATTCAATGAAAGCTGGTACTCGCAGGTGATTGGGTGCTGTTGTCGGCATTAATTCATGTGTTTTATATGAAAGAATAAACACAGTATTCAGTGAAAGCTGGTACTCGCAGGTGATTGGTTGCTGTTGTCAGCATTAATTCATGGGTTTTATATGAAAGAATAAACACAGTATTCAGTGAAAGCTGGTACTCGCAGGTGATTGGTTGTTGTTGTCGGCATTAATTCATGTGTTTTATATGAAAGAATAAACACAGTATTCAGTGAAAGCTGGTACTCGCAGGTGATTGGTTGCTGTTGTCAGCATTAATTCATGGGTTTTATATGAAAGAATAAACACAGTATTCAGTGAAAGCTGGTACTCGCAGGTGATTGGTTGCTGTTGTCAGCATTAATTCATGGGTTTTATATGAAAGAATAAACACAGTATTCAGTGAAAGCTGGTACTCGCAGGTGATTGGTTGTTGTTGTCGGCATTAATTCATGTGTTTTATATGAAAGAATAAACACAGTATTCAGTGAAAGCTGGTACTCGCAGGTGATTGGTTGTTGTTGTCGGCATTAATTCATGTGTTTTATATGAAAGAATAAACACAGTATTCAGTGAAAGCTGGTACTCGCAGGTGATTGGTTGCTGTTGTCAGCATTAATTCATGGGTTTTATATGAAAGAATAAACACAGTATTCAGTGAAAGCTGGTACTCGCAGGTGATTGGTTGCTGTTGTCAGCATTAATTCATGGGTTTTATATTAAAGAATATACACAGTATTCAGTGAAAGCGGGTACTCTCAGGTGATTGGTTGCTGTTGTCAGCATTAATTCATGGGTTTTATATGAAAGAATAGACACAGTATTCAGTGAAAGCTGGTACTCGCAGGTGATTGGTTGTTGTTGTCGGCATTAATTCATGTGTTTTATATGAAAGAATAAACACAGTATTCAGTGAAAGCTGGTACTCGCAGGTGATTGGTTGTTGTTGTCAGCATTAATTCATGTGTTTTATATGAAAGAATAAACACAGTATTCAGTGAAAGCTGGTACTCGCAGGTGATTGGTTGCTGTTGTCAGCATTAATTCATGGGTTTTATATGAAAGAATAAACACAGTATTCAGTGAAAGCTGGTACTCGCAGGTGATTGGTTGTTGTTGTCGGCATTAATTCATGTGTTTTATATGAAAGAATAAACACAGTATTCAGTGAAAGCTGGTACTCGCAGGTGATTGGGTGCTGTTGTCGGCATTAATTCATGTGTTTTATATGAAAGAATAAACACAGTATTCAGTGAAAGCTGGTACTCGCAGGTGATTGGGTGCTGTTGTCGGCATTAATTCATGTGTTTTATATGAAAGAATAAACACAGTATTCAGTGAAAGCTGGTACTCGCAGGTGATTGGTTGCTGTTGTCAGCATTAATTCATGGGTTTTATATGAAAGAATAAACACAGTATTCAGTGAAAGCTGGTACTCGCAGGTGATTGGTTGTTGTTGTCGGCATTAATTCATGTGTTTTATATGAAAGAATAAACACAGTATTCAGTGAAAGCTGGTACTCGCAGGTGATTGGTTGCTGTTGTCAGCATTAATTCATGGGTTTTATATGAAAGAATAAACACAGTATTCAGTGAAAGCTGGTACTCGCAGGTGATTGGTTGCTGTTGTCAGCATTAATTCATGGGTTTTATATGAAAGAATAAACACAGTATTCAATGAAAGCTGGTACTCGCAGGTGATTGGGTGCTGTTGTCGGCATTAATTCATGTGTTTTATATGAAAGAATAAACACAGTATTCAGTGAAAGCTGGTACTCGCAGGTGATTGGTTGCTGTTGTCAGCATTAATTCATGGGTTTTATATGAAAGAATAAACACAGTATTCAGTGAAAGCTGGTACTCGCAGGTGATTGGTTGTTGTTGTCGGCATTAATTCATGTGTTTTATATGAAAGAATAAACACAGTATTCAGTGAAAGCTGGTACTCGCAGGTGATTGGTTGCTGTTGTCAGCATTAATTCATGGGTTTTATATGAAAGAATAAACACAGTATTCAGTGAAAGCTGGTACTCGCAGGTGATTGGTTGCTGTTGTCAGCATTAATTCATGGGTTTTATATGAAAGAATAAACACAGTATTCAGTGAAAGCTGGTACTCGCAGGTGATTGGTTGTTGTTGTCGGCATTAATTCATGTGTTTTATATGAAAGAATAAACACAGTATTCAGTGAAAGCTGGTACTCGCAGGTGATTGGTTGCTGTTGTCAGCATTAATTCATGGGTTTTATATGAAAGAATAAACACAGTATTCAGTGAAAGCTGGTACTCGCAGGTGATTGGTTGCAGTTGTCAGCATTAATTCATGGGTTTTATATGAAAGAATAGACACAGTATTCAGTGAAAGCTGGTACTTGCAGGTGATTGGTTGCTGTTTTCAGCATTAATTCATGGGTTTTATATGAAAGAATAAACACAGTATTCAGTGAAAGCTGGTACTTGCAGGTGATTGGTTGCAGTTGTCAGCATTAATTCATGGGTTTTATATGAAATAATAGACACAGTATTCAGTGAAAGCTGGTACTCGCAGGTGATTGGTTGCTGTTGTCAGCATTAATTCATGGGTTTTATATGAAAGAATAAACACAGTATTCAGTGAAAGCTAGTACTCGCAGGTGATTGGTTGCAGTTGTCAGCATTAATTCATGGGTTTTATATGAAAGAATAGACACAGTATTCAGTGAAAGCTGGTACTCGCAGGTGATTGGTTGCAGTTGTCAGCATTAATTCATGGGTTTTATATGAAAGAATAGACAGGAATACAAATCGAAAGAAGAGGCCTTTTTTTTTAACCTAGCAACGGGGCTTTTGAGCAGAGTTCATTGAAGAAAGACAATGACCTCTGTCATCTTCGCCCCAACCCAATGGTCTTAAAAGTAGAACTTAAGGCGATGCGGAACAAAGAATAATAGACAAACTGTAAATTCCAAAATGAAATAAAAAGGATCTCTTGTATACCCTCTCCATGTTTTTGAGGGGGGTCCCTTTTCTTTAAGAAAAGATGAGATTCTTAAACTAATTTAGGTTAAGGTTGGATAGTACTACATTGAGATCAACTAATCTTGACTATACCTACCGAACACAAGAAAATGAAAGCTTAACAACTCCAGGCGGGTGGTGGGGTTATCTACAGATGTAAAAATGAAAACAAGTGCCTCATCAAAACATTCTACATCTCAATGGAAGAAATATTATCTGTAGAGATGCTAATTGCTAACAGTAGAACACATTTATCTTATCGTGTTTTATAAATAAATCGAGGAAAAAGCTATCAAATATCGCATTATTTTTTTTTATTTTTTATCCTCATCATCACTAACTATAATTTAAGAAGGGGATTTTTTTGAGTATTTGAATAATAATTTCATCTTAGTTTGGTTATGACATGTTTTTTTTTAAAACTCAAAGAATTACAAATGGTGAAGTTCAGAAAATTTATTTTTATATATCTTCTTCTATAACTCAATATTTTAGCAACGTGATATTTTGAAAAGTGGGAATTTTAATTTAGAGTTCCTTTTTAAAATTATTATATTTGGCGAAGTTCAAAAATTTTATAAAAATTTAGCCATGACTGCTTTTTTTTTAGATTTTAAATTTTAATCTGCTAGGGAAGTTTCATGTATCAATTAACCAAGGAAAAAACGTATTAGAAAAATGCTGGAGTTGATTATCAAGTTTTTAATATACTCGTATCTGTCACCCCAAGAGGCAAGGCTGTGTTCTTTTAGACTAGACACCTTGTAGGGCAAGCGAAAATAGTTGAAGATTGGTCAGTTATTCCGTAGTGGATATAACACGACCCTCCACCCCCTTCGATGCAATCCTGGTGTGGCACCCTACCCACTTGAATGTATTCCACGCGAGGTTAAGTTACAATTGAACCAGGTTGACCATATTTTGAAACCGGAATAAGGGACACCTACATAGGAGAGGTAGTTGAATAAAATACAGGACACATAAACTTAGGTAAAATTACGCACGCACCGCCAAGTCCCTCTCAGCTGGGGTCCAGATTGTCCAGAACCTATTTTTCTTTTGTTTTAAGGTGTGTTCATTGTAGAATTTGTTCTAACTAGCTGTTTATTACATGTGTCAAAGCATTATAATATTCATTCATGCATATTTTTCAACTTTAAAGGATATAACTAAAGTGAGTTGCCATAATATATTGAGTAAATTGCAGAAAATAAAAAACATAGGATGAAAACCTTTCCATAATCCTTATAAAATTATTTTTTCCCATTGTTATTAGTATGTTATTTTTCATACTTAGCACTGGATCCAACTGCTCTCAAGAGATGGTGTTTGGTTTGAGCGTATGCGATTAACTCAGAAGAGGACAGTGTGAAATTGCACTTTATCCGTAGCTCTGACTTGATCATCTCTAAACTGCACCGGTTTCTGCACCCACTCCATCGTTGGTCCATCAGAGAGAACACTCTCTCCACTTCAGCATTTGAAGTGGGAATCCTCAGTACAAATTACACCAAGGTGATGAGATTCTTAAGATACTTGCATTCGGTGAATATCTTGTTTCACTTCTCAATGACTGTCATATCCTTGTCCATGTTTGGCAGAAGAGAAGTAAGAATTCAGCATGGAGGCGATCAACTGATAACAAATCCCTTAGATTCAGTTTTTCCACACAATCTATTAAAGATTTGAAAGCTAAGTTCATCATTCAAGGTCGGGCATTTCAGAACACAAAATGGACTAGTAACAGAGAGGTCAACCCAGTTTTCCAGATTGGTAGTAGCTCATTTGAAGCAACTGTCAATTTTTTTTTTAAGTTTCCTCCTTTTTGTCACACAGAATAGCGAGAGAACGATGTGTTTGATAAAAAATCAAATACCAAGAAAATTCAAGCTAATATCTTTACTCACCATCATAATCTGACATCTCTGCAGATCAATTGAATATAGTTGAAAAATGTTTCTAGGAAATATTTCTTAAAATGCTACCTCATTGAATATCGGGTTAAGATTTTCCCTTTATTTGAATTTTCTTCCCTGTTTCCCTGTATTGATGAAAATTTCATTAAAACAGGGAAATTCCCCTGTATCTATCTGGCAGCACTGCTGAGTGATGAATCACTCGGCGATCACGCCACTGTTGTCGAATTTTTGCGGCCTTCTTTACGCCGTATTTTAGAAAATTTCACTAATATGTTGTATTTTTTAAGTAACGTGTAAATGTTCATTTTTTTTTCCTCCAAATAGTGAAAATACGGGACAAAAGACGTCCCGGGAAGGGTCAATACGGGACGCGGGACGAATGCTATAAATACGGGACAACAGACGTCCCGGGAAGGGTCGATACGGGACGCGGGACAAATGCTATAAATACGGGACAAAAGACGTCCCGGGACAGGTCAATACGGGACGCGGGACAAATGCTATAAATACGGGACAGAAAATGTCCCGGAAAGGGTCAATACGGGACGCGGGACAAATGCTATAAATACGGGACAACAGACGTCCCGGGAAGGGTCAATACGGGACGCAGAATAAATGGTATAAATAAGGGGTTGGACAAAATAAGTGGAACACGTGTTAAATTCAATAAATATTTATTTAATAACTGAGTTGGTCCTCCTTTTGCTTCCTTAACAGAGTCACTGCGTCTTGGAATTGATTCATAAAGCTTCCTGACTTCATTGAAAGGAATCTTGAGCCATTCTTCTTGCAATACCTGCTCCAGCCGTTTCAGCCACGACGGTGGAGGGTAACAACTTCTAACTTTTCGCTCCAAGACGCACCACAAAGGCTGAAGAATATTCAGATCTGGGGGTTGTGGGGGCCACTCCATGTGTTGTAGCTCACTCTTATGCTCTTCATATCAATTTTTCACCACATGAGCGGTGTTTTGGGGCATTGTCATCTTGGAAAAAGCACTCATCATCAGTATGGGTGATGGATTTGATCTTCCAAAATATTCAGATATTCGTTGCTGTTGATCCTACCATGCAAGGCATTTGGTCCTCCTTTTGCTTTCTGAACACCGTCAACGCGTCTTGGAATTGATTCATTCAGCTTCCTGACCATTGAAAGGAATCTTGAGCCATACTTCTTGCTATACCTGCTGCAACTGTTTCAGACACGATGGTGGAGGGTAAGGACTTCTAACTTGTCGCTCCAAGATGAGCCACAAATGCTCAATAATATTAAGATCTGGAGATTGTGGGGGACACTCCATGTGTTGTAGCTTACTCCTATGCTCTTCATACCAATTCTTAACCACATGAGCCGTGTTTTGGGGCATTGCCATCTTGGAAAAATTACTCACCATCAGGGAATAATGTATGGACCACAGGATGGACTTGATCTTCCAAAATATTCAGATATTCTTTGCTATTGATCATACCATGTAGGGCAACGATTGAACTAAGAGAATTCCAAGATGTGGCTGCCTAAACCATTACTGACCTTCCTCTGTGCTTCACTGTAGAAAGAAGGCAGTCAGGGTTAAAAGCTTTCCCGGGCTGCCTCCACACATAAACTCGCCTTGTAGTGGGGAAAAGAGAAAAACTGGACTCGTCGGAGAATATTACTTGCTTCCATTGGTCTGTCGACCGGCTCTTGTGATCTCTACACCAGTTCAGCCTTTTCTGAATGTTTCAATAAGAAAGCAGAGGTTTCTTTATGGCGGCTCTTCCATGATATCCGACTTTATTGAGCTCACAGCGAACAGTTTTGGTCGAAACTGGGCTGGTGAGATGTTGATTCGACTCTGCAGTCACTTTAGGGGCAGTTGTCCTGGGATTTTTCATCACAATGCGTTTCAACACTCATCGGCTCCTTTCAGTGAGCTTCGAAGTCCTGCCAGAATTACTGCTCCTGCTTGAGATTTTGCCTTGCTTCTTGAATTCTGTCATGGTCCTTGATATGGTAACTCTCGAAAAACCAAGGAGTTTAACTGTTCTTGTGACGGAAGCTCCTGCAATTCGAGCTCTAACGATTTGCCCTCTTTCGAACTCGGTGAGGTGACGCATCTTAGCATCTATACCACGATCTGAAAAAGAAATACAAATAATCATTACAGTTGATAAATAAAACTATTTATCGAAAATAAAAACAAAACACTCACAATGAAATTTAGATAGATATTCTTAATAAAATGGCTTATTGAAATATTGATGTTAAATTTCTGCTGTTCCAATTATTTTGTCCACCCCGGTAGGTGGAGTTAGCACAGTGTCCTAACGCGAAGAGCGCCGGATGGCATAAGTTCAAAACACCCACTCATTCTTCATTTTATATATGTATTATTATATATTATGCATATATTTATAATAATATCGTGTATTTTGCTAATATTTTTGAATATTTTGCTAATGTTTAAATTACTAAATTGTGTGTAACTAATAAAATGGTATTTTTTTCTAAAATCAGAATTTAACCAATATTTCTTGTTTCCGCTTAAATTTATAACCATTGTGTTTTTAATATCGTACTAAATGAGCAATATGACTAAAACTAAATAATTTAGAGAAGCAGAAAAAGCATAAATCTAACTTCTCCCTAACCAATTTAATCACAAGTTGAAATTGCTAAAAATAATCAATATTCAAGATAGGGTTTCCAACCCATTCTAAAACGATATTAAGAGACCAAGAGTTTTGTATCAAAGAAGAGAAATAACAGATAATATCGTACAACGCCTAGATAAGACCGATTTATCACTCGGGTTTCACTATAGCATCGCAGGAAAAGATCTGAACAATGGTCGAAAGTTATCTGGTCAGATGGAAGTAATTATAATGTATGCGGGAAAGAGTATTGTAGTGTTGTTTTACATGTAATTCCATTTAAATATATCTTTGAAAAATTTACCAAATTAACATTTTATAACAATTTTACAGCTTATCATCACTCCTGAGGCTACTTTTGTGATACCAAGAGTTAGATAGGCATTTCATCTTTCTTTTGAGCTACCAACTGTAAAACATGGAAGTAGTTCTATCATGATATAGGTATGTATGTCTTCATTAAGGCCATGGTAGATGTCTTTTTGACAGGGAAGAATGAACTCTAAACTTATATCACCATGTTATCACAAGTTTTGGAGGCATCTATCCAGAAATTGCATCCCACAACACCAAGAACGAAGTTATATCTTAGCAGGACAGTGTCATACATCCAATCAGGGATGTGGAGACGAATCCAATGGAGCCGGTCAATTTTGCATGGTTGTAGTCGAAGTCGGAGCCATGAGCTTAAAAAAAATATTGCTCCATGCCCTGGTTCTAGACCTAAAATTTATTATTAATATCCCAAAATATGCATTAGAATTAATAATTGCGTATTTGAGTAATTAGTCTATCCTTCAGGAAGTTATGAGAACAAGAGGGAATATCAATCCAATGGCCTGCGGCATTTTGTGATAAGATGATAATTTGTTATTGCATTGATGGTTTCCCATGGTTCATATCAGTTACAAATGCCTTTAAATGGATAAATGAGGCTTCCGCCACTAGATGGCGCCACCCAGCGCCAAATCCGATGGCAGATTTGAAATTTCCAGGGTGAATAACCATATGTCCCATGGTCATATGGGTCATTTCATAGTTCTAAATGGGTACAATTGAACTTTACTCCTTTTGAAAAATGAACTTTATTCTTGAAAAAAAAAAAGCGACGCCTAGACCTACCGCTTCGCCGCAGGTAAAAAGAGGGACCAGGATCAAACTTGCCGCCCCCAATTTTGTTTAGTTTACCTATCTTTATTTACTTATGAAATTAAATAAAATATTTTTATTTTCAGAAACGTATTTTTTAAAATTATTTATCCCATTAATGATGAATACAAAAGCAAAAGAGAAATAGGATATTTTCAAATATCTTTACCGAAAATCATGATAAACGCCACTAAATATGTATTTGTGAAGTGAAAGATACTAGTGCGAATGCTTAAGATTGTGGGATGAAAATTGCAAAACCTCAATCGACAAAGTCTGGTGCTTCTACAAGAGCATACAATTTAAAGTACCATATGAATAGTGTTCATCCTGTGGTCCTAAAATTCATAGGAAAAAAGCAAAGCAAATACTTGTATCTTCAAAGCTCAGCACTTCTTTAAATAAGGCAAATCAACAAAGAATCACTAAATATCTGTTACATCAAACAGTCAATGTCACAATAACTGCAGATAAATTTTTTAAAATAGCATCAATGAATTGGTGAGGTAAGAGATTCATTGCCTCTGTCTGTCTTTTCCAAGCCTGCCATGCAGACTTTAATAGGAAAAGGGGCACAGAAATTTCAAATTTATTCAGACAGAAAATATTCGCCATTTAATAATAGACAAATCAAAACAAGAAAAAGATGTTCTCAAAAAAATTGAAAGAGCGTTTTATTTTCTGGAAAGTTGGTGGTTGCACAAGATTAAGAACGCACTACTCTGCACTTATGTCAGATTTGTTGACAATAATAAGATTGTTAAATTTACAGTAGCAGTAAAAGCCACTCAAGCTCAATATACCAGTGACCATAATCAAAAGCTGATCATAGATGGGTTTTTTTTTGTGAGTATGACATACAAAGGCAGTGTTGTGTATTATTAGTGATAATGCCTCAAATAGGATAAAGGCTATAGAGAAGCTAAATAAAAACGAAAAGGCAACGTAAGAAAACAACATAGAAGCATTTTCTGAAGAGGCTTCCACTTCTAATGCTGAAGAAGTTGATGTAGAGGTAAATGTGAAGCAAATATCAAACTTCTCAAGAATTTACCACATGTGTTGCGGTGCTCATACACTGCAGCTGGCAATTTGAGATGGTCTAGCAGACAGACGTGCTACCGTTCGAGTAGATCAATTGAGGTAGATTGAGGAAATCATTAAAAGTCGAGCTGGTAAAGTGAGGTACTACTTATTTAATTATAGAACGCCTACTAGAACTAAAACCTGCACTAAATGACATGCTAAATCTAGGAGTGTCATTATTAGAATTGATGTGAGAACAAACATGGAAATTGAAAAGTGTTATATACATCATATACTGTATGGCGAACTCTTGGACAATTCTTAAAAGAGTGGAAATACTCGATTTGCAGGTTTTCCAAGATTTTATGTCATTGCTGATGACATCAAATCATCCATGAAAAGCAGAGATGTCTTATTAGATAATGAACCAATGTTGGTTGTTGTTTACATAGATCCCAAATATATATGTCTTAAGAGCTGAACATCAGACCAATGCAAAAGGAGTGTTTTTATTTCTCATCACTCAAAGTGGAAGAAGTGGCGTCATTGGACTCTCGTCCAGCCTATGATGAATTCTTTCAAATTCTCCGACGCGGGAGCAGCCCCTTGTTTTTGAGACCAAGGTCGCTTTCGTCCTCCCCACCCAACTTCCACCATATGACCCTCGGTATATATAGTAGCGACCGAGGTCTTTTGCTTAACATGAATCTACCCGCACAACCCAAATAAGCCCCATCGTACTTGAATTTGAAGAAGGGGCATAATCAACGGAATCCATTTCCACTCAGTGGAGAACGAATGTAGTGTGGCAAGAGAAGTATGAAGGGAAGAGATGCATAAGTATGAGAAGAATAAAAAAAAAATGACGAAGAATGCAATGGCGAACATCAAATTAAAATGTTAACGAGTATTATAAACGTTAAGAAACAAATGTCAATTATCTATAGAAGGGTGAGACGGAAACCTTGAACTTGAATGCCCTTTTGGGGCCTCTTAAAGACACTCGCACTGAAGGATAAGCCCCCAAAGGTCGCCTCACACCCCTTCCATTGTACCCTACCCGATCCTATAAATAGCGAGGTGGTGCTCAAGTGGACTGTGCCCTTCAAAGGCGAAGTCGTTAAAGTACACAACGAAAAACAAGTAGAAATAAACAGAGCCAGGAGTGGAACTTGAGCAAATCATATATGAAAAGTCTACCAAAAATTACCTTCTTTTGATAGTGGATATCAATTGAGTGATGGAATTTTATTTAGAAGAATCCAATTTATCCAATCATTCAACTGAAAGCGCTAACGAACTATATTCAGATATAATTTCAATTTGTTTGTCATGTGAATAAGAAAGTAATATTTTTCTAACGTTGTAGGAAGAAAGTGCAATAACACTCAGTGGTGAATAGGAGTAGGTTTGTTAGCATGACAAATGACGTAACACGATCAATTAGCATTCATGTTAATGGACAGTGTGTTAAGTTGAATTTAAATGTTGGAAAACATGTGCCTGAGGATTGGAGAAGAGCTATGTTTGTATTTACTTATCGTTTCAACTTGGAATGATCCTCCAGCTTGAATAGGTCATCCTATAAGTAATGTCATTTTTTTTCATGTTTATCATTATTTTATGAATAGAATCAAAACTCAGAAGTTATTTATATTTAAATAAGTATTTATTTATAAATTTAATAACGTTTCAATAGCATGTTTGTAAAAAATATTTGACTTTTATTTAAAAAAAAAAAGGTCTTAAGGTTGTTTCGAACCCTTCTGTTGTTGACATTTTCATTCTCTTCAAGTTATTCAATAAACTAAAAAAATTGTAATCTGATGTGGACAAATTGGTTGAGTATGGAGGTTCCCCTAGAAATTATCCGTCTAGAACGTTAAATATAATAGTCCATAATGCAATTTTCGTCTCCTGTAACAATCTTACTCAAAAATTGTTCCACATTTAGTCGAGAAAGGAGAGATGAACAAATGTTGATTCTTTGCTGCAAGTGTACCTCTGGCAGGTCGTGGGGTGTCCATAATCACAATCGCGAAATCTTGCCTATCTCTTTTAAATGGCGATGAACAATGGAACGACTTGACTGTAATCGGATTTTCTTATATTATTTTTAAATGATATTGATCAAATTCCGCACTTCGTCCTGAAAGGGGTTCATCTTTGAGAGTAACAATTCATCAAAGAAAATTAAAATTCTGAAACCATACAGTTAATAGCATTGAGAAGCCACATTCACACTTATTGGACACCCCTGCTTGACGCTCCCTGTCAACGTCAAGCATGTGGCCATATCTCATAGACCATCTAACATCCCTAAACGAATTGTATCAATTGGGTATTTTAACCTCCACTTATGCCGTCGCAGTACACATGATCGTTTTCATCCACTTGTGAGGAGACAGGATCATTTTCACCCAACCTTGAAGGTAAAAACAGTCCATTGGATACATTTGTATAGTTCTTCTTTCCTTCTTAGCGATGTCAGTGACGTTCTTTTTTGTGCTCTTTAGTTCGTCTAATTCAGGGTAATGTCATGTCTGTGTCCGAATATTGTAGGTAGCCAAAGTCGTCCACCGTCGGCAGCTTGTTCAGCAAACGCGTGGATTCTTATCAGCCTCTGGAGTCGAGCTTGCCTGCCCGTTGCCATCGACAGGGACTCTTTCGTCGATTCCAGGGAATGAGATCGGTGTTCTGCGTGTTATGAGCTCGGAGGTAATGAGTCAAAGAATTCGCCGCGTTTGACCAGTCAGAGATTTGGACCACCCCGATGTGGGCCCCCCGTATCCCTGGTCTCCGACACCCCGTCTCTCCTGTCCACCTAGGGGTTCGTCTGTTATGGGGTTTATCTCACGCAGTAACTCACAAAAATGCACGTGAACTAAAATACTTAAATATCCCCAAGGAAAATAACAGAGGCAAGACCAAAACGATTTCCTGCTTAGATCTTCAAGGACAGAGGAAGAATGGCCAAGAGAAAAAAAATACACACAAGGTTTTAAGGAAAATAAACATCACTCAAACAACCTGACGAATAAACAAACACGTTAGGTGAGATTAATGAAATTTTTACCTGGAAAAATTGTATTGACTATGAATTTGTCCAATTTAAATAAACCTTCGTAGCTTAAATCGAAATTGATATCTCGCGAGAACTTAATAATAGCACAATTGACTAAATTTCTTTCAATAACATTTAACAAGAAACTAAATGATTTAGCGTTAAACCGATCGATTTGATGAGTCAAGGTGAACTTGACTTCTTTATTATAAACCTTATCGAATCCCTAAAGGAGTTTGCATCCGCCCCCCTTATTCTCTACTATTGCAATGTATCCTTTCGTCTGTTCTTTATGCTGTGATGAGAAGTCTTTTATTTAATAAAGATAAAAGCGTTCGAAAGCCCCTTTTTTTTTCTCTTCGAGTAATTTGCATTCATGGTTACGCGATTAGTGGTTTGTCCTATGTAAAAACAACAAGATTTACAAAGGCTCCTCTAAAACAAGTTGCTTCATTTGCTATCAAATTTCTAATTAGTAAGTGTTATTCAATAGAATTGTTCTCCCAAAACATTAGCATTAAAATATTTCATTAATTTAGGAAATATGACGAATATTTTAATTTTTCTCGACATTTTTACGATCCCAAATTCTTCATTAATGATTTCCGGACCCAACTCAAAGAGGACGCATATACAAAGAAGTAGAAACAGATTTCTTAGTTTTTTTTTAGGATAGTTTGAGTAGGAGTAAATATATAAAAGGAATTGAGTAGGCTTACGGGGAACGGAAGACTTAAAGCCCTTGGAAGTACACATTAAGATAATTATTTACATTTAGCTGAATGAGTCACAAAATATCATCATGGACGTCACAGATAAAATCTCGAGGAAGGATGAGAGGAAGTAGTTTAGAGCTAAAAATTAATCATATATAGAGGGTTTATCATTTCAAGTACCATATGCCGGAGATACCATTAACCATTGAAACCAAAAGGGCACTATATTAAAGGCGGGCTCTACTGCTCTGTAGGCGGCGAGGTCAACCAAAACCTCTCAGATCCTGCTTCTGCGTCTGTCAGTTGGTCTCTAAATACTAATACTTTCATATTTTGACCGTCCTCTTGACATCTACAGCCACGGCAAAAAGTTTTCGTACACCCGGATTTTTTCTTATCCCATGGGTCGATAAATATGTTGTATGTTTGGGTACATGTGTCCAATACATTCGGAAAACAAAATAAGAGTACAAACTGCCTAATGACATTTTTCTTTATATCTAAAATGGCGATCATATTAAAATGTATGAGATCCTGGTATCAATCAGTATTTTACAGTGAAAATATCTTCATATAACATGGTCGCTCTGTTATGGTATGTGGCAGCATGTCAAGTTCAGGGGAAGTACCAAGATTTCCCGAGAGATTACATATTTTCCATCAGCCCGAGACCTCTTCAGAAATGCCAGAATGTGGTTTTCCACTTAAGCAATGCCTCATCTCACAAGTCAGCGTCAACCACACAGGGGTTCCGGGGCAATAATATCACGGTAATAGACTGGGCACCTCAGGCTCCGGATATGTATCCACTGGATTCATGGGGCAGGACTTGAAAGAACCGTAAAAGGTTAGTTGATCAACTAACCTCCATTGATCAACTGAAGGCAGTTATAATCGAAGAGTGAGCCAGCATCACACTCGGAAAACATGAAGATCGGCGTTAATGTTTCGTTCACCCGCGCATTCATATTCAGGCGCGTTTGGTTAAATAAAAACGTTAAAAAAAAGTTAGAACATTATTCTATAAACAATTATGATTATATACTGGGGGATGTGCTCCCCAGACCCCCCTCCCTAATTGATTGAAACTCAGGATCATCGTAAGGGGGTCCTCCCGCAGTGATAAACCCCCCACCAGCAGGCCCCTTGAATTTACTCCAAAAAGGTGAAACATATTGGAACAGGGACGAAATATTTTGCGCCCCATCATTCGCGCCGCCGATCTTCATGTTTACCTCACACTCCTCATATATGTTGCTGATGTTACAATTTTGGGCAAATTTTGTATTTTGTTCATTCTTGTTGATTGTTATGGGCATATACTCATCGCTATTTATTCCACTTTATTTCACTGTTATATTCATATTGAATTGCAATTTATAACTTTACGACTCTGTAATTATATAAATTTTTAAAATTTTCGAGGTCTCCGAAAACTTTTGGCAGTCGCTGGAGTACGGCGTGGACCAGATGTTCTTTTAATTAAGTATTCTCCACTTTCAGCACACAAGGATTCAGGCGGAAATTTTCCCCTCTCGCATTCATTCGTCTATGGAAATTACCCCAAAATGTTTGCGTTGCATTATCAAGTCGGTCTCATCTCCTCTTTCTCACGCATCAGCTCACTACAAAACTTCAGCCTATTTCCTACTCGCACTCAGTGTGCACCCCTCTTTGGTCCAAAAGGAGGGCTCCATTGGGGTCTTTGCCTTCTAACGTTTACTTCATTTTTGCCCTTCACAGAATTCCGCGTGTCGGGTCGCGTCCTATATAAAATAAATACTGACATGCAATTCTTTGGGGTCTATCGGAGCCCTGTGCGAAAAGAGGTATCGCTAGAGAGAGATGTCCCAGTACAGAGAGTGATGGAACCCCGAAGGACTTTCAAGAATTTATGAGGGGGTATCCGGCGTTTTTTAATAAACAAACATCAAAAGATTTCTAGTCATTAGATCCATTGAGGGAACTAAATTGTCCGATGAAGAAATGTTCCTTCAATATAAGGTAATTTCAGCTTTGGCTGAACGGGGACTATAGGTGCCCCCGTTTTCGCTACTGAAGCTTTCTGGCCTATGTAGCAGATTGTTCGAGGTACTTGATAGATTAGTTGCGCTGCTGTCGTCCCACTCGATACTGAACTTAGTAAAATGTGTAGAATACTCAAGGAAAGTTCTTTACTCCCCTGAGGAATTCATCGAAAAGCTAACCGACTAATTGGTAGTTAAAGTCGTAGTAGCTGCGCCCTGGCTGCTACACGCCCCGTTTAAAGGTATTTGCGCCGTTACCGCGGAGGTGTGTCGCGTTCTGCGATTCACCCTCCCCTCCAAGCCTAAGGCCGAGATGCATCAAAAGTCCATTGGGAAACTTCGAATAGGCTTATCTACCACTGGGCGACACCTCGGTCGTGTTGGCGACCAAATGCGCCCCCCCCCCCTTCTTCCTCTCGCGTAGCCATTTAGCGAACTGGCCGCGCTAATCAGCCAATTCGTTAGATTCTATGGAGAATCAGTCTTATATGGCAGTGATTAACTCCGCCTTAGGCTTTCCAAAGTATAGTCCCCAAGAAGGCGAGTAGATCCATAGTCTTTCGGCACCTGGCCATTGTCGAAAAACTTGGCAGGTTTTAGTCGATAACCGGGATCGGTTTTAGTCGATAACCGGGATCCTCCTCGTGACGAGGCACCCACAGCTTGTGCTAAGCCCGCCAAGCCAAATGTATCGTGGCAAGAAATGGAGACGCGCCCCGAACTTAATCCTTCTTAATAACTCGAAAGCACCAGCGTCTTTGCGCATCTGGCGGCTAACAACACTCGGAGCTCTGCCTCAGAGGGTTCCGTCAGTTTCCTCTTAAAAAGTCATTCAGTAAAATTGCTGAGGAGTCCGCGAAAATTTGGAGACTTGAGAGACTTTGCTTCTCCCTTTTTATAGCTGGCTCTCTTCCTTCAACAAAACAATACTGGGTTCATCCTTCTTGGCCCCACAACCAGGTTACCAGGGTTTCGCGACTCATCGTCCTCGCGATAAAGGTTGGCTTGGTGTGTGTGTGCAATTTTCACTCGGCGTAATGGCTGCCCCGCAATCAGGGGCGAGGTTTAATTTAATTTAAAAGAGTATTGCGCGAGTCACGGCGGCTGCCTAATCCACACAGATTTTCGCCTGCTGCAATTTTTGAACAAATATTCAAACTACATATTAAAAGGCAATAAAAGGATGGTATGCTCTGGTCGCACAAACCTAAAACCATAAAAGGCATGAAAAGAGGGAAAGTCACGTGAAATATCATAAAAGACCAAGTAGTCTCGATAGAGTTAAAAATTTTAATAAGGGTAGGGAACAAAATGACTAGGCCAAGAATCATCGGATGTGCAATGTCGAGGCGCGCTACTGAGACGGGAAACATGATAAGTGGAGCCTTGCTATTGCGGGAGTTTTAATAAATGGGCGATTGTACGACTTCCTTCACAGTGGGAGACATATAGCAATTCGTAATTAGCAAAGAGCCACCTCAACGGATCGAGACTTCTGGATGTTCGGTACGACTTCCTTCACAGTGGGGGACATATAGCAATTCGTAATTAGCAAAGAGCCACCTCAACGGATCGAGACTTGTGGGTGTTCGGTACGACTTCCTTCACAGTGGGGGACATATAGCAATTCGTAATTAGCAAAGAGCCACCTCAACGGATCGAGACTTCTGGGTGTTCGGTACGACTTCCTTCACAGTGGGGGACATATAGCAATTCGTAATTAGCAAAGAGCCACCTCAACGGATAGAAACTTCTGGGTGTTCGATGGCTAGTAACGAACCGAATGCTTAACAGACCATAATTTAAAATCAACGCAGTCACCCAACTACTGCTATTGGTCTTACGTATTCTCGAAGAAGGGGAATAAATTCTGCCCACTCATTACCCAGAATTCCAATGTTACTTGGGATCACAATAAAAGAAACCTTAATTCTGGGGCAATCACTCACTAACCACGAGTGAATTTTTTGTACTAGCTGATGGGGTTGAAAAGAATGACGAAGGGAATATCAATCACTTAAGAACCGGTAAAAATAATAAAATCTATAAATTAAGAAAAAGGCGAAAAGATAAAATAACAGAAAGATTGGCGTTAAAAAAAGACTCGATCTAAAGGAATGTTGTTCTAGAGCAGGGGTCCCTAACCCGCAGAGTACCGGGGGCCGCACCAATAAAAAAAAACTGAAAACCGCATATTATACAGAATTTTTTTTTTTACAAATTATTAATGGGACAACTGGTGACATTTCTCAGCACAAAGCTTATCAAAATCAGGGGTAATGGAGCTAACACTCAGCAAGAGAACCTCGTCCAGGTCGTCATCTGTGAACTGTGCACGGGTCTTTGATTTTGTCAGTTTCATCTTGCTATGCAGCTGTTGACACAAGTATGTTGATCCATACATCGACGACACTTTCATCGCGTTCTGTATCAGGGCCGGCAATTGGCGTGAAGATAAGAAAACTAAACTCGTATAAAAATATACTTAACTAAAACTCCTAACATGAACTAACCAATTAACCTAACCTAACCATAACTTAACCTATCCTAAACTTCGCTCTTAAGAAAAAAGATGTTTCAACACACATTTGGAATGATGGAAGGCCGCACCGATAACCTAGGAAATGAACTGGCGGGCCACATGCAATGCTAATTTTAACAAGTGGCCACGGGCTGCGGGTTGGGGACCCCTGTTCTAGAGCATTCAGCATTCACTCCATTATCCGATTTAGACCCGTCAGTATATATATATATATATATATATATATATATATATATATATATATATATATATATATATATATATATATATATATATATATATATATATATGGGCACAGGTAGTGAGAAGCAAAATGTTATAGAAAAGAACACCAGCAGTCGTGGGTCTATGAACTTGTCAAGATTCCGCATGCCAGTGCAAATATTTGCAAGAGATAAAACCCTACTTGGTAAATCGAATGAAGGGGTAGGTAACAACTGTGATATTGAGTTTCGACACATGGCCGCCAATCCTGAGTCGCAGGGGCCTGGGCATAGACAATAGTCTATTAAAGGATGTTTTCTAGGATCCCTCTAGATACACTTGTGAGCTTCAGGAGATGGTGTCTTTTGAACACGAAAGATGTATTTCAGACAAGACTGCTATCTATGATAAGAAAGGAGAAGAATGGAAAACAGGACTTGACCGTCGGACATCCATGTGTGGATGGGATACAACGTTCGGGGTCGTTATTTATCTGGCTTCCAGATTATAATTTAGATTGTATCCAATTTAGCTTATATGAGGTACGTCGTTTACTAGCCTACGAGTCGTGAGATATACATAAAAATATCCATTGACTTTAAACAGTCGGCATTAAGGCGATGCAATTGAGGAAGCCATTTTAATTTCCAATCGAGAATCATACCAAGACACTTTAATTTGGCAACTTATTTAATTTCATTCTTGTGAAGAAAGAGAGGCAGGGGAGACTGATTACCTCTACCTCCCTACTACTGAAACTGAAAACTATTGACGAAGGTTTCAACTACCACCACGTGGACCCACGACACCACCAGCATTTCCACACAGGGCCAGTATAGCATGGATAGGATACTTATTCCGAATGGTATCCTCTTCCAATAGAGTCAAAGAAGATATCGAGGATACATATTTAAGCCACGAGGTTCAACGGTCTTGTCGAATGGTCCTTTGACGGACTGCTTGAGTCTTATTTCCGCCAGTTCGTGGGCACGGTGTAGAAGTTTTTGTGATGCTTGGCCTGGTCCAATATGTAGGCTTGAATGTACAGCTGCCACACAGTCTGTTTCACCAGGGTGCAGTAGACGTCTTCTTTCAGGGAACCACTGGGTATGATGGTTTGTTTTGCGACGTTACGTATAACATGTCACAAAATCCACAACTGATACAACTCTCCAAAAGCACCCACGAAGGCATCGGCGTAAGATTCGTGGCCGAAGCTTCTCCAATCGGATCTTGGGAAATTCTACGGTGGAAGACGAGTAAACAGTTGCCAAGGGTTGACGGCTGCCAACTGCGTAAATCGTCGAAAAGCGTCATGACAAAGTCGAATAGGCAGCTTGATGAGCCTATGGACAAAGCGCCAAAGTCTTGGATTGAACATGGTATGAGGTAGGGGATGGAACGCATTAAAATCCCCCACTAATAAGAACGGAAGGGTTACTTGTTATATAATTTTCAATATATCAGACTTTGTTAGTGCCAAGTCGGGTGGAAGGTATAACGAATGAATTGCTAAAAGTCTGCATAATAAAACTCTTGACAGTTACTCCCTGCTGAGCGATGCGGGGAGATGTAGAGTAGCGAGTCTTCGCTACCAAAATCGACATTAACTTAATCCTCAACAGGGGATTGGGAGTTAAAACCTTAAAATGCAGGAATTTTAGGAAACCGGCGAAGCCCAAGCTTATTCTGAAGACAAACAACAAACTATGAGTGTCAGACAAAAAAGTTTCTATTTGGGAAGAACACTAATAGTTCTAATGTAAGATTGAATCTTTTATTATTTGCGAGTCAAAACTACTATTGAAAGTTTACTGTCCCTACAGAGGTAGTCAGAGTGGAGGACTAACTAACTTCCATAGCTTCGTCACCAGGCGCTGCAAGCTTGTTAGCAGGGAAAAAGACGGAGGACGGATCATTCCTTTTACTCTGGAGCATACAGCTCTCAGATACAGCTCTCTTTCAGTTAATCCTTGCTATAATTCAGCGTCTCTCCTTTACTTTCAAAATGGATTGGGAGAAAAGGATCAAACACACATGGAGTGGACTCAAATCTCTCGAAGTGCGGACGAGATCCATTCGGTGTCAATACAAAATCTCGTCCTTGACCTTGCGGAAGAAGCAGATCACGAGAGGAGATCTCCGAGCGTAGAAATACTTTAGCTATTCGTAAGATAAACAATAAGTTCGAACTTCACGGAGAAAATCTGAATATCGACGGTGGGCCTCACCAATATCAAGGTTTGGCAAATAAGCAGCGAAAGAACTTCATTACACAAGTACACTTCACAAATGTGCCAACTACTTCATGAGGTCCACCATAATTGGCGCCGGCGAGGGTTTTTGTTTCACCCTGGGTCATTTTAAGCGGTCGCATTTTTTTATATTCACGGCTCACATGCTTAAATAGATGACAAATAAAGCGTCTGGGCAACTCAAAATAACAGCTAACAGAACTGCGGTTGCGCCCGATTTTGAAATATTGTGTAAGGTTTTTGCCGTCAGGATTAACATTGAAGTGTTCACACGAGCTGTGCCAACAGGTTTATTCACCCTAAAAAAAAATAGTAACACGTTGACTCTCCAACTTGCTTTGAAGGTGGTACAGGTCATAACCTTTCGACTCATTTGTTCTTTTTATACCCTTCACAAAATTTAACCGGATGAAACGTAAAAGAGACTGGAACGTCTGCCAACGAATACCTATTTCGAACTGCATCCTGTTAAGCGCGAGATAATACCTCCAGAACAATGTCTCCGTCATCTCTCGCCTAAATACGACGTGGCTTTTCGCAACGATATTCAAAAGCTTCATTCATAACAAAAACATCAACCTTAGTAATCCGAGTGTCAGAATCAGATTTCAGTACAAATAAACGATGATAGTCAAACTCAGGGTCCAGTTCGCTGACATATGAAACCAACCAGTTTGGGCAATTGGACTGAACAGATCTAGAATGTTTACCACGAGAAACCTTCTTGGTAGGAATTACCCTAAGAAGAGGCTTGGGTAGATTTCGATACCATTGCACCAAAATTAATTCGTAGTCACCCTACCACGGATACCTACAATAGTCTGTCAGTACTGCAACTCCTGACTCGGTAGCGACCGGTATATCCACTTGGAGAGCAGATGCGTTTCCAGTATGCCCCCTTTATGTCCAGCAATAAAGGAACCCTCCGACACCACTCTAAATATACCGACGTGGGGTAAATCCGGGTCAGTAGCGGCCTTCTCCTGGGGTATGGCAGAAGAAGGATCATGGGGTTACCCAGAACCCCCCCTTCTCCAAATCGACCCCGAAAAAAGACCTCTACAAATTGAAATATAAACAAGGTCGTTAATACAAATCGCTCCAATAGAGGCGGGTGAAGAGGCGTTAAACAAGACGGGACACAAAGAACTGGGAGAGCAATGGCCTCCAAAAGGACAGAATGAGCGAAGTTAGATAGGGAGAGTGAGAATATTTAAATTAATAATATATTAAACACCAATATAAATACATGAAAAAATAAATAGGATAAAGGGGGATAAGGAATGGGACATGATAAAATTACACTTCACCCTCGCCGAAGCAAGGGTAGACCCACCTTTTGTGGGTATGTTATTTATATGCCTGGGTATGTTTTTTTTATACCTTATTGTATCCCCAAACCAGCACATTTTTGTAGAATGTCTCAATCTGGGGTAACTTTGGCTCACTACCTGCCCCGGGTACCGGAATGAGTGGAGTCGCTACTGCTTGGCCATCGTACTCGGGTCGTTCACACCCAACATTTTACATTAGGCCTCGTTGGTAAAGTGCATGTGATGGTTGGAGCACGTAATTGGAATCTCTTCTTTTAAGCATCTTTTAAATAAAATGTCAAATGGATAGCAAAACGTTCTCTTTTGTCCCCTGTACTACCCATTATTATATAAGCTCCCGATGTCTCGTCATTTTTAGTCGCTTGCACGCGACTCTATAAGTTACTATGTCGGTCCGTAGGTCGGTCGGTCGGATGGTAAGAATTTTACTTTTTAATGAGTTTTTTTGGCAATAGCATCGCAAATATTCGACCGATTCAAATTAAATTTGAAATCCTTCGTTTTGTTTTACATTCTCTTTCGAATGATATAATTGCTAAAGTCCTCCCAAGGTTAGTCCGGGAACTATTGGGCAATAACATCGTAACTATTCGTCCGATTATAACGAAATTGGAAACTCTTATGTTGTTTTGCATTCTCTTTGGAATGATATAATTTCCAAGGTCCTCTCAAGGTTAGTCCGAGAATTATTAAAAGAAAACTAACTATGTGTCGGCTTGCCCCACTTGTTGAAAATTTGGAAGGTCGTAAGGTCATAAATCAGAATAATTGAGTGCACGCGATTTCGGTCTGTTGACCTTTTTCATGCTCTAAATTGCCTGCTAAATTTGATACTTTGACTTCTTCAATACTCTTTTATATTTGTTAATTTTATCCTCTTCTTTGCCCTCGAGTGTTGTCAAGTCCTGGATTTCAGGTGATTCAATGATTTAAATAAAAAGTGTTACAAAACGTATTATTTTGAGATAAATTCATGTTAGTCCTGATAGAGAAACGATCCTCACTAAATGTAATTGGCTCGTTACTGGTGATATTATGGAGATGATATCGCCCTTTGATCTCTTGCGCACCTGTAACCTAAGATTAGAGAGCATGATGAAGCGAAGGTGGAGTCGAAATTAACTCTAATTCAATATTTAGCGATGACTGGCACATTTTTCCGCCATGATGAACAAACAAAATGATCGAAAGTGGTCGGCTAATAAACATACCAGGAATTCAAAATACGACTTTCATTTTCCGAAGATATGTAACTGTTTAGCGTTGACTGGATGGGAACAAGATTAAAAGCCCTACTTTTTATTTGAAGGGCTCCAAACAGGGGAAGCGAAGTCGATTAATGCTGAAAGATACGTTAATGTACTCTCTTGAGATTTGTTAAGAGGAAAGTCTTTCAAGATACAACGTCTTATATATCGTCAAACTGAAGAATCATATGGAAGTGTTATGCTGTCATGTGTACGTATTATTTTACCATATCTAAAGTCTGTTAATTATAATTGCTGTATCTTTTCGTCATTGAAATGCTAATTTTCAGCCTCCGAAACTGTCATGTGATAACTCTATTATCATTGGAATTCTTCTGGATTCGATGTAACTGATACTGTCATCAGCAAAGGGAAGATAACTTGATTATCTCCCATTTGTACCAGTTCCAGTCATGATAACCTTGTAAAACACTTGCAGTAGACTTGTGGGGGGGGGGGTAAATTTCACTGTCTGTCTATTTCTATTTTATTATTGACCGAGGTCAGGCTAAGTCACGATGTTGCACGAGCGTATATATAAGAGAATAGGTCATTGTACAATGCTGGTCTTGAATCAAGACCAGCTAAGACCCTTAGATCCGCTCTCTGGCTAGGCGTTGAAAAGTGGGAAAGGAAGGTATAAACGAACAACGCATAACACAGGCCTGCGTTTGAAAAAAAAATTTATGTTCCCCAGGATTTCTTTGTGGTTTCTTAATGAATCCAACCTCCTGAGCTCAAAAATGAATGTATGTATATTTGTTCAATCAGGTCAGATTTTCTCAGTACAGCATACACCATTTTCATTGAGATTACCTCATTTTTTCTGAATTTAAAAAAAAAAAACTTTATCTAATAATGCATTATTACTGTTATATCATATAAACAGGAATACACGTATGTAAACTATAATTATTTTAATAAACAAAAAATAAAATAATGCAACATAATAAAGAAAATAATTATAATTTCGAAGAACAGACGCCCTTGACGATTTTCGTTTGTGCCTGTCATCTGGTACATCACGCTTCAAACACCAACAGTAGTCAGCAAGCATGTTTCCGTTCCATTTACACTGGTACCTGGATTCCATTGTTTTTATGTCCTGGTGGAATCTTTGCCCCTGTTCTTTACTGTAATCCCCGCAGTTGTCGGGAAAATAATCCAGATGGGACTGTAAAAAGTGTATCTTTATAGACATTCGAGCTCCCAAATGTTTGAGACTTGTTAAGAGCTGATTGACCAGGGCAACATATTCTTCTAGGCTTCTTTTATTGCCTAGAAAATTGTTAACTAGAGCTTTGAAAGCTTTCCAGGCATCTTTTTCTATCTATGTCCTTCATTGATGCATCAAATTGCTGATCAAGTTCCTGATTTGAAGTCCATCAAAAATTCCCCCATGGAGCTTAGCGTCACTGATTTGTGGAAATTTTTGAAGAAGAAATTTAAAAGCTTGGCCTACTTTATTAAGGGTTTTGACATAATTTTTCATTATGCCAAGCTTTATTTACAGTGGAGGGAGGAGTATTTTTTGAGGAGCACTAAAGGTTCAGCTATCACATTTTTTTATCTAATTCTAAATGCTTCTCGTGGAGGCCAAACCTTCTTCTCATAGTGCATACTATCTGCACGACTGTCCCATAAACATAGGAAACAGGGATGCTTCGTGTAGCCTGTTTGCGTCCCAAGCGTAAGAGACACTACCTGAAAAAAATTTAGCACGGTATGTAAATTCAGTGTAATATTTCTAAAAACAAATTCAAAGTAATATTTCTTAAAACAATAAGAATATGAATATGTACTGAAAAATCCTGTATGCCGATGCATTAAATCATCGTATTGGAACTAATTGGATATATCTACATCTTATTTTGAGTTTATTGAGTTGTGTTGTATACCTTCTCAATTAGGATAAGTTCATCATTAACCCAATAGGATGCATTAACCTATAGGGACACACCAACAAAAAATATAACTAAAAAATAACTCATGATTTCCAGATTTGCATTCTTGTAAAATGTAAGTTGACCAAAAGGTGTATACAAGTATTAACAATTAAAAATGAAAATGTCAATATCAAAAAGCTTAGAAATGCCAAGTGTAAAATGATCTTACCTTTAAGTCACCACATATCCTCCACTTATAGCTAGAGTAATTTATTGCATCCAGCAATTTTTTCATATTTTCATAACTTTCAGTAAGTTGGATTGAATGGCCTATAGGAACGGAAGCTATCTTGTTACCAATATTCAGTAACACAGCTTTTAAACTTCTACTGGAGGAATCTATGAACAGTCTCCATTCTAATGGGTTGTAGGGAATTCCAAGGGCCTCAAAATTCCTTTAATATTGGCGCAGTATACTAAAGAGCTGGAAGAATGCTGTAAAAAATAGCTTCGAAACTCTTGTTCTCTATTTCTGTACCCCCCTAAATGTTGTTTGTTAAGCGAGAAGATTACTTTCACGAAGTCGAGAGCCAAGAAGTTGTGTATTCGCCTTTGAAACCCCCAGATCCCTGGTCAGGTCATTTAACTGAACTTGAGTGAATGGTCTTGCGACCATATCATGTGTGGAAACCTGATAAGACTCAGATGTGTCATAATCTTGGTCAACTTCCATATTAATCTCTTCATGTACCTCTATATGTTCAGGGGGAGAAGGTATAGGAATTCCTGGGCCATGGGGCAGGGGTTTGATGGCAGAAGGAACATCCGGATATTCCACACTATGTTTATTCTTCTTATTTATACCTGTGGAAAATATAATTGCATATTACATAAAGGAATTGATTTGGAGTTGCAGATAGTACATAAATGTTTAGTAAAGGATATGTTCATGCTGAAGTGAACTATGTTAGTTTTTAATTTTATGCTAAGTCTTTGCATAATAATGACATTTTCAGGAGCCAGTATAATACAGAAAGCTTAAATACTTGATACAATGCTCACCTTTAAGATTTGTCATGCAAAAATAGCAGTCCGTAGTGTGGTCCTTGCCATCTCTCCACACCATGGGAACACCAAAAGAGAGGGACTTCTGTTCGCCCTGACTCCAGCGTCTTAAACTTATGTAGCATCCCTTGCAGCAGATATGTGGTGCAAAACTTTTATCTTGATCTCTTAGCCTTACTCCAAAATATGCATGATACAAAGATTTAATTACAGGAGGGATTGTACTTTGCTGCTCGGGAAAAGTCACTTTGCCGCAAACATAGCAAAATCTGTCGGAGCTATTCTTACATTTTCTGTTAATTTTTAACTCAACCACTATTATTATTATTATTCTTATTATTATAATGCTAAGCAATTTTTAACCTGCAAAATATAAACCTATTTGCATAATTACTTAAAATGTACACAAAATTTACTGCGAATAGAGCAGTGCAAAAACTATTGAAATTTGATGTAATATAGGAGATGTATAAACTATAAAATTATTATCACCCCCTGTATCGCAAAAACTGGAGGTGATAGAGAAAAACGGATCACAGATTCGGATTTAGGAGGTCAATTTTATTAAGAAACACTATAGAAAACCTAAGGTACATTTTTGACGCAGACCAGTGTAATCTGTTTATTCCGTGTGCTTTAATAATTAAATAGGTGTTCTTCCAATTTATTTTTCTACATGTTGATTGACGTGTTTTGAACTAAATTATCTGGAAGAGAGTTCCAAGTTGAAAAAAAATTATCCATGAAAAAGTTCCCCACTATAATTTCAATTTTTGGCTTTTGTTCATGTGATGTTTTCAGCTCGTTCAAAAAGTGAATTAAAGTTTAAATTATTGCAATCATTCAGATTCTATGTCTGTTTTCACAGTGTTTGTTTCTCAGCTCTGGAATGAGCTTTGACACTTTTCGTTGTACTTTCTCCCATGTGGCGATGATATCCTTTTCCAGACAAGCAGACCAGAACTAAGTTTCATATTATAGCTGTGGATGCAAAATTTATTCAGACAATGGAACTACTTTTTTTTTACTCTTATATTCTAAATTTCTCTCAAGAAAATAGAATGTTCTATTTGCTTTTTTAGCCATTAGGGCGCAGTTTCGAAAATTAGAAGTCGCAGAGTATCCTTAAGACACCTAACGGACTGTATTAAGACCTAACCAGGGGAGTTGCTTAAAATCTAACCAGCAGAGTGCCTTAAGACCTAACTAGTGTAGTGACTTAAGATATAACATGCTCAGGCCCGCAAAATATAACCAGCGAAATTCCTTTAAGAACTAATCAGACAAGTGCCTTAAAACCCAACCAGCGGAGTGCCTTAAGATCTAACCAGCGGAATGCCTTTAGATCTAACTAGAGGGATGCCTTAAACTAACCAGTAGAGTGCATTAAGACTTAACCAACCGAGTGCCTTAAGACAACCAGCGGAATGCTTTAAACCCCTGTTTCAAGTTCTTTATTATTGGTTACTTGCCTCGTTAAATATAAGATAAGTATTATTTTCCAATTTAGAACTGAACTTAGAACTTGGAGACTAAAATTTATCCTCTGATAAAGAACAATTGATAGGATCCGTCGAATGTCGTAATACAAATATCCATCCGAACAAATAATTAAGGATTCAAAGTATTCTGTTTTAAGAAAGATCCTGAACAAAACACACAAAGAGAAAGATCTCGGTCAAATAATTATTAGTCAAAGATTTACAATCCATGGTGTTTCGGAGCTTATAAAAAGATGTTTATTACGCGAATCAAAGGATTTTATAGTTATTTTATGTTGTTCATTTCTCCTCTCCTGTAACTAAGAACTAAATAAAATGCGTAACGATTAAATAGGGTCAACTGTCGATCATTAGGGTAGTAATTAAGTTTGTTAATTAAAATTCATTTTATATTGCCTTCGCAAATTAATTAGATTAGCTTTAGAGTGCAAACATTCCGAAAGAAGCGTAAGTAAAGAGCGCCTAATCTTATCAAGATGGTTCGATGGCTTAAAAGACCCCAATTCCGTTTTGAATGTCTTCCAGCGCGTTGAAGAATCGCCTGGATATTCAGTTCAGAAAACCAGGTGTTTATTTGAGTTGGCGTGGCAATTAATATAACCACATGGTCTATACCGCTCATTGCCGCTGAAAAATCAGTTAACGAGGGAAAGTATTTAGCCAGCCTGCATGGCAGTAAGCCAGAGATTAACGAGGATAAAAATTGGGGAGATATAACCTTGCCGCCTCCTCGTTAGATTGATTTAGTGGTAAAACTGATTTTTTTTTTACAGGACCACTGCAAGTCATCGAGGATGAGATTCAAATTTCTCACAGAAACAAAATAAATGAGTAGAAAGAAAATATAATCATCTCTTATGATTCGCAATCTCTGAGTTATCCTAATTTGACGAAAAAATAATGACACAAACTTTTTTTTCTGATTTTAGTTCTTAATAATTTTCAGAAATCATTAGTGGGGAATTTTAATATGATAAAGCTGAAAAAAAGAGAACCCGCTTTGATACTTGGAATTGCATAGTTTGCCCACAAAATTATCCCCGGTCCATTCCAATGAATGTATCCCTCAGTCCTTACCAATAAATCTACCCCTCGCTCCTTACCAATAAGTCTTTCCCTTGATCCTTGCCAATGAATCTATTCATCTGTCCTTACCGATGACTCTACCCCTCGGTCATTGCCAATGAGTTTTTTCCTCGGTCCTTACCAATGAATCTATGCCTTGATCCTTGCCAATGAATATATCCCTCGATCCTTACCATTGAATCATTCCCTCGATCCTTGCCTTAAATCTATTCATCTGTCCTTACCAAGGAATTTCTCCCTCGATCCTAGCCAATGAATATATCCATCGGTCCTTAACATTAAATCATTCCCTCGATCCTTGCGAATGAATCTATTCATCGGTCCTTACCAATGAATATATTCCTCGATCCTTGTCAATGAATATATCCCTCGATCCTTACCATTGAATCATTTCCTCGATCCTTGGCAATAAATCTTTTGCTCGGTCCTTACCAATGAATCTATCCATCAGTCCTTACCAATAAATCTACTCCTCGCTCCTTACTAATGGCACTTTTCCTTGATCCTCGCCAATGAATCTATTCCTGTGTCCTTATCGTTGTCTCTACCCCTCGATCGTTGCCAATGCGTCTTTTCCTCAGGCCTTACCAATGAATCTATGCCTCCATCCTTGTCAATGAATATATCCCTCGATCCTTACCATTGAATCACTCCCTCGATCCTTGTCATGAACCTTTTCCTCGGTCCTTACCAAGGAATCTTTCCCTCGATCCTTGAAAATGAATCTTTTCCTCGGTCCTTACCAATGAATCATTCCCTCGATCCTTCCCAATGAATCTTTTCCTCGGTCGTTACCAATGAATCATTCTCTCGATTCTTGCCAATGAATATATCCCTCGGTCCTTACCATTGAATCATTCCCGCCACCCTTGCCAATGAATCTTTTCCTCGGTCCTTACACTGAATCATTTCCTTGATCCTTGCCAATGACTTTATCCCTCTGTCGTTGCCATTGAATTATTCCCTCGATCCTTGCCAATGAATATTTTCATCGATCCTTACCAATGAATCATTCCCTAGATCCTTGCCAATGACTCTATCCCTCGGTCCTTACGATTAAATCATTTCCTCTATCCTTGCCAATGAATATATCCCTCGTCCCTTAACAATGAATCTTTCCCTCGATCCTTGTCGATGAGTCTTTTCCTCGGTCCTTACCAATGAATCATTCCCTCGATCCTTGCCAATGAATCTCTATGTCCTTGTTGAATACAGAGATTTGAAATCTGACGCAAACCTAGACAGAAATTCAATCTTATCCCCCTTCATTTCGTAGAGCCTCGCTCCTAAGCAGGCGCCCACACCACACCTTGGTCCGCGAGGGGCTCGATGTTGCTAGCTAAAAGAGCCTTAAATGATTTAAGCTATTTTGGCAGTTTGCCTCTCTCAAAACGAATCTTTTTGGACTTCTATGCCCGATATATTCTTATCCTTGATAAAGACCAAAGAAAAGTGACTTCTTCTTAACTCGTGTCTCTGTGTTGGCAAGAATATAATTGAGGTTAGGTTGTTTAACCATAACAATTGTTCTTTTCTTATTATCCCCACTCTATACTCCCTCATCCCTCACCATCGGTATGGTATCTTACTATAAACTCCACTCGACGTCCCCAATGGCGACAGAATGATCTGCAGTTATATCATTCGCCTATTTTCACTCTCTATATCTTTAATTTCTTTATGTGGATGTCCTCGTTGGTTTTGACTTAAAAAAAAGACCTTTTGACCTTCCTTGGGCTGGTTAAAGCGAGGGAATTTCCCCCGCGGGGTGCCTCTCAACGAGCAAAATTCTCCCTCCCGACGAGGCTGTAAAATTTAATGGCTACAATGACCTTTGAATTGTGTCTGAAAGCATTTGAGATTTAACAACCTGGCAGATATGTGGCCAATGAAGATGTGTAACATTTAAGAAGCTACTGAATTTATTTTTTCAGTCAGGGATATAAGTTTGTGTGTATATTCTGTTATGTGTATGTTTTCGTTGAAGACGAAATGCACAAAAATTTAGTAGCAATGTGATCCGGAACAAGTATTCGCGAACAAGAACAGGGACGTAAAAAAATTACGCAAGAGGAAGATAAAAGCCAAGAACCCTCGCTGATGCCAGGGGTTCTGTACACGAAGGGGGTGGGGAGAAGGGGAATTCTCCATACTGTCTTTTGGCGCATGTCCAGTTATGGGTGGCTGGTCTGGGAAGCCGCCACCCTAGAACCTCTCTCGCGACCAACTCGACGCATTGACTTTGAGGGCAGCCTCCAATTTCTGTGGAAGGGTGGTCGTTATTGCAACAGAGCTACGACGTAAACAACTGGAAACTACTTACAATATAGAAGTTAAGCGAGCCACGCCGGATGTGGTTAGTCTCGGTTGAACGCCTTAAGGTACCTTTGTTTCGTGCAGACCAGACGTCCAAATTAGAAGGCGGGAAACTTGTTTCCCGCGGCTGAGGATAAACAGGCGCTTACGAATGCCATTGCAGGACTCGGGGGATGAGAAGAGAACTAAACAGACGACTCTTATAATTATTACGTAAGGAAATGGAAATTCTATAGTAGGAAAGGATGCGTAGGGGAAGAGGAGAAACATTAAATATAGGGTAGTGAAAAGGAAAGATAAATGATAAGGGTAATCCCATCAGAAGATGATGCAACTTGAAGGGCTCAGCATCTCCATCAAAAGGTTCGGAGCATGTCAAGAAGAGCAAACCCATTAATCTCATTATCTTGGAAGGGAAAAGGTTAAACAATCAATGTTATTTTATTGATGAAAATTAAGGTTTGGGTCGATGGATCACTTTAAAATCGTCCGAATGATGTTAAATGTAGCCATTTTAACATCCTCCGCCTGATGTAGCCATTTTAACACCTTCCATCTGATGTATCCATTTTAACATTCTCCATCTGACGTAGCCATTTTAACACCCTCCATCTGATGTAGCCATTTTAACATCCTATATCAGATGTAGCCATTTTAACATCCACCTGATGAAACCATTTTAACATTGTCCATCTAATGTAGCCATTTTAACATCCACCTGATGTATCCATTTTAACATCCACCTGATGAAACCATTTTAACATCCTCCATCTGATATACCCATTTTAGCATCCACCTGATGTGGCCATTTTAACATCCACCTGATGTAGCCATTTTAACATTGTCCATCTAATGTAGCCATTTTAACATCCACCTGATGTATCCATTTTAACATCCACCTGATAAAACCATTTTAACATCCTCCATCTGATATACCCATTTTAGCATCCACCTGATGTGGCCATTTTAACATCCACCTGATGTAGCCATTTTAACATCCATCTGAGTTAGCCATTTTAACATTGACCTGATGTATCCATTTTAACATTCTCCATCCGATTTAGCCATTTTAACATCCTCCATCTGATATACCCATTTTAGCATCCACCTGATGTGGCCATTTTAACATCCACCTGATGTAGCCATTTTAACATCCATCTGAGTTAGCCATTTTAACATTGACCTGATGTATCCATTTTAACATTCTCCATCCGATTTAGCCATTTTAACATTCTCAATCAGATATAGCCATTTTAACATTCACTTGATGTACCCATTTTAACATTCTCCATCTGATGTAGCCATTTAACACCCTCTATATGATGTAGCCACTTTAACATCCATCAGATTTAGCCATTTTAACATCTACCTGATATAACCATTTTAACATTCTCCATCTGATATCGTCATTTTAACCTTTTCTCTCTGATCTAGCCATTTTAAAATCCTCCATCTGATGTAGCCATTTTAACATACTCCATCTGATCTAGCCATTTTAGCATCCACTTGATGTAGCCATTTTAACATCCACCTGAAGTAGCCATTGTCTATTATTGCCTTGAAGATACTCTGTGTTGGTCTGTATGAGTTGGATGATATTGGTGAGTTCTGTGTTTGTGTATGAAAGTGGCCAGATTGAGTTTTTAGAAGCGTCTTGTGGAATTCATGGGTTGATTTTGTTTAGTACTTGGTCCTTCTTGGTGAGTGTGCAGGTTAAACGGGACTGGTAGATATGACGCGCGGTCCGGTGGGGCGGCCCTACATCAACAGGTTTTCCACACCCGAAGCAACGATAAACTGGTCTTCTTTCGAACTGAATTATTTTAATTATAAACTAGACCACAATAATTATAGATTAAAGATATAAAAGAATAGTGATATTAAAACTATCATAAACGATTTCATGGTTTCAAACCCCATTTAAAAAAAAAATATAACACTCGAACCTAGTAACAGATTGAGATGATTTTATTTATTTTTTTAATAGCCTATAATTGAAGGGGGGTAGATCAGCGGAATTGTGAATAGCCTTGCAAAGCCTATTTGAGAGATACAAAATCGAAATTATTAATAGGCTTGACTGCTTACAGTAAATATAGAAAATGGATGCGGGTGATTTTTATTTTAGTAAAGAAAATAGGTACTAAAGTGCAATTTAAAAGTTGAGAAGATATCAAAGGTTAAAGAGCAGTGGAGAGATAATTTTGCAACTACAAGGTATTGCAAAAATCCTGTTACACGTTACGATGCTCTCAACAAAGGACACACTGAGTCTTGATGCAGTTAGAAACGTTTTTATTGTTTTAAACATTTAAATATGTTTTATATTTTAATATTAATCAATATGGCCGCCCTCGGCGGCAAACACCAACTACAGACGAGGCTTGAAGGCCGCGCACACGCTGCGGACGAAGTCCTTCCTCATACTGACCCAGAAGCTGTTGACAGAGGACTTCAGTCGTCGACGTTACTGTGGCGGACTTTGTAGGCCTCGCCCTCAATATGCGCCCACATGCTGTAGTCGAGGGGATTGATTGAAGTCGGCCAACTGCGGCGGCCAAAATTCCTTCGAACTGGAATTCATGTTCGATCCCAAACTCTTTTGCACAGGTTTGGCCGTGTTGGCCGAGGCACCGTCCTGGTGAAAGACGTACTCCGGCTTCTTCGTGATTTGTGGCCAAGATGTCCCTGCAATAGACCGCGATCCACCCCAGCGGCATCCTCTGGCCATTCGAAGCTACGACGCCGAGGATAATCACGGAGGCCGGGTGCTTGGTCGTGGACACTTAGAGGACCTTGGAGACGTCCTGGCGGAAGCTTACCATGCGGTCCTTCTACTTGTTGATGACAGGATCGACCGTCAAGGTTTTCCAATCAGAAAAAATGAGAATTCGATTGTCATGACTCTTCAAGTCGTCGAGAAGGCGACGACAGCGCTACCAACGTTGTTCTCGCACGCGGTCGGTGAGCAGAGGCCTTCCCACGCACCTCAAGCTCTTGCAGCCGTCCTCCTTGGCCTCACTGGCCACTGTGGCCATCGAGATGTTCTTCGCGAGCGCTGTCATTTCGATCTTCGAAGCACTTTCGAAGGCCTTTCACAACCAAACGGTTGACAACTTGAGGTCTGCTTGAACGAAGTCGGTCTTAGAGGTTTTTTCCGTTCTTGAGTTTTCCCGAGACTCTATGGATGGTCATCCGACTGACGTTGAGCCGCTTATCGATGTCGAATTGTTGTGGCCCGTGGGCCGGAGAGCAGAGATCTCGATTCTTTTCACTTCCATCTAGACACAATCTGCACGCAATGGAAAAGACGTTTCAATGACAAGTGCTGGAAAAGTAGAACTTTAAGTTTGTTTGACGGAACTTTTTCCATCACACACGTAAAACTCTCGAAACGAGTGTAACAGAACTGTTACAAAACCCAGTAATGCAACTCGACTTATCTGTGAGAAATTTGAAGTATAAAGTACTGTGCATGATGCGTGCAAGCAAATGGCTAGGTGGGCGTCCAAAGATATCAACAGATCCTAACACGATGATGTGCTAGAGGTATTCAACCGATAACCAAGAAAATCTTTTAGGCAATGTATAAAGTGAAACAGAGAAAAGTAAGAGAAGTGTCTACAGAATTCCGTAGAATGCTAAATGGAAATCTTACATCCCGAGATTATTTCATACCTTGAATGATGATCCAGATTGCACAATACAGTTTTCGAAGGATTTCGAGTAAAAAACACAGATGGACAATTTTTAAACAAAATTGCGTTGTTTAGAGGCTACATTAAGTTGAATGGTAAAATTAATTGTCATAATTTCACTTACTGGTCACAAGCAAATCCATAAACATATGGGGAACATGTAAATTTACCTGGTATAACTTTCTGGTGTGGTTCTTCCAAAGGTTGGTCCATTGTTCGATGGTACAGTACCGGTCATAGCTACCACAAAATGCATCGGGGAAAAGGATTTCCTGCAATTCAACACATATACAGAGTTAGAGAAATTTACTTTCAACAAGATGAAGCACTACCTCCCCACTTACTCACTACCACCGCCACGATGAAACATTTCATCATCGATGGATCGGACGACGAGGTAGTATCGAGCATTCACCAAGTTCATCAAATTTGAACCCCCTTTACTTTGTTATGGGATCTTTTGAAAGATGAGGTATACACTAGAAGACCTACACCACCTAAACAATTCAAGAGCACTCTTACAGCGAAACGTGCCCAATGGCAACGACAGACGTTCAGCAACCAAACATTAATGCTGTGTGTGACTCATTCAGCGAACTATTTTCCACAGTCCAACAGACACAAAAGAATTGGGAATCGTCTTTGCGAGTTCTCATTTAAGCCTTCATATATGTGGGGCAAAAGCTAACGATTGATGATGTGCAAAGATCGTATGTTAAGCATGATTGGTTAAGTGATAGCTTCTAATAGTACCAAATCACCATTACCCTCAACAACCATAAAAACATTCGGGGGGTCGGTTCTGATCAACCTAAGAAGATCAGCGAGAGGTAGCTTAAGTATGTAAAATGACAGAGATTGTGGCTTCAAATGCCAACCATTGTTTACTGGATCCGTACTGGTAACTGGGGTTAGAAATAGGGCCAAATGTTATCGCGAGGTCATCAAGAAGTTCCGCCTAGAATCATGAACAATCCTCCCTGGAGGTTAACTCTTTATGGCCTGTTTGTATGTAGGCTGAGACTCAACCTCACACTGCATAGGAAATCATTGCTTGCCTGCCGCAGATTTTTAGTTAATATGTCGGTCGGTCGGTCGGATGTAACCATTTTACTTTTTAATTAGTTTTTTGTCAATAACATCGTAACTATTCGGCTGATTTTAACGAAATTTGAAACCCCTTATGTTGGTTTACATTCTCTTTCCAATGATATAATTGTCAAGGTCTTCCCAAGGTTAGTACGGGAATTATTTGTCAATAACATCATAACTATTCGGCCGATTCTAACGAAATTTGAAACCCTTATGTTGTTTTACATTCTGTTTCGAATGATATAATTGTCAAAGTCCTCCCAAGGTTAGTCCGGGAATTATTGAAAGAAGACTCACCCAACGAGCCTCCTGTAATGAGATTCAAACAAAGTGAATTTAGATTCTACACTGAAATGGACTTGGCTCCATTGGCCATCCGACGTAACGCGCTCAGTTGCGAATACAAGACGAACCTTCTTGTTCTTAGGACTAATCAATAGCTTGATCAGGATATACGAACGTGAAGATTGTCTTCCTCCAGCTTACGTGACAAGGTCTGCCTCGAAACAATGATGGCCAAACTCTCTCGCTAATCGCTCGAGAACAGCTGTAGCAGTACTGAAACGGTCCTTCAAAATTTTGGTATTGACTCCGTGTTGCATTTTTTTATGTCTTCCTTGGCCTACCGGTTAATTTGCCAGCCCTACCTAACGCTGTTTTGTCAATGGTTGACAAAATATTATGGAGTACACATTTGGCGTAGCTTTACGATCAGCTCGACGATAGTGAGAGGCATAGCGCATATCTTAGGCCTGTTACCTCTATGACAGCGGCTCACGAGATTGAACTGAAGTTAGTTGCTATGGAAACAATGCCAGTTCTGCCAATTGGAGACTTTCTATCGGCTTGAGGTCTAGCGACTTTGCGGGGGTCATTGTCGTGTTAAGAGACACATTCTTATTAAGCCAAGCTTTCAAGCATCACCCCAGATAATCTTCAAGAATTTTTCTGTAATATTCTATATTCTTCGGTCCGTTTATTTGCTGAAGCCTGTTGCACAGAAACTATCCTATAACATATTATATCCACCTACATATTTAACTATGGGAACAGTGATTTTGGAAAACCAACCTCACCACTTCTACGCCAAAGATACCTACCACCATTTTAGCTCAACTCTATCCTCGTTTCATCTGACCTAATAACATAGCTCCATAAATTGAAATTTTTATCCAAAATGATCGTCGGCTAGTTCAGATGGCCTTTCAAATGATTTTCAATCAGATGGCCTTTCAAATGATTTTCAATCAGATGGCCTTTCAAATGATTTTCAATCAGATGGCCTTTCAAATGATTTTCAATCAGATGGCCTTTCAAATGATTTTCAATCATATGGCCTTTCAAATGATTTTCAATCAGATGGCCTTTCAGATGATTTTCAATCAGAAGACCTTTCAACTGATTTTCAATCAGAAGACCTTTCAAATGATTTTTAATCAGATGGCCTTTCAAATTATTTTCAATCAGATGGCCTTTCAGATGGTTTTCAATCAGATGGCCTTACAAATGATTTTCACTCATTTAAAATGATTTTCAATCAGAAGACCTTTCAAATGATTTTCAATCAGATGGCCTTTCAGATGATTTTCAATCAGATGGCCTTTCAAATGATTTTCAATCAGATGGCCTACAGATGATTTTCAATCAAATGGCCTTTCAAATGATTTTCAATCAGATGGCCTTTCAGATGATTTTCAATCAGATGGCCTTTCAAATGATTTTCAATCAGATGGCCTACAGATGATTTTCAATCAGATGGCCTTTCAAATGATTTTCAATCAGATGGCCTTTCAAATGATTTTTAATCAGATGGCCTTTCAAATGATTTTCAATCAGATGGCCTTTCAAATGATTTTCAATCAGATGTCCTTTCAGATGATTTTCAATCAGATGGCCTTTCAGATGATTTTCAATCAGATGGCCTTTCAGATGATTTTCAATCAGATGGCCTTTCAAATGATTTTCAATCAGATGGCCTTTCAAATGATTTTCAATCAGATGGCCTTTCAAATGATTTTCAATCAGATGGCCTTTCAAATGATTTTCAATCAGATGTCCTTTCAAATGATTGTCAATCAGATGGCCTTTCAAATGATTGTCAATCAGATGGCCTTTCAAATAATTTTCAATCAGATGGCCTTTCAAATGATTTTCAATCATATGGCCTTTCAAATGATTTTCAATCAGAAGAGCTTTCAAATGATTTTCAATGAGATGTCCTTTCAAATGATTTTTAATCAAATGGCCTTTCAAATGATTTTCAATCAGATGTCCTTTCAAATTATTTTTAATCAGATGGCCTTTCAAATAATTTTCAATCAGATAACCTTTCAAATAATTTTCAATCAGATGGCCTTTCAAATGATTTTTAATCAGATGGCCTTTAAAATCATTTTACATTAGATGTCCTTTCAAATGATTTTCAATGAGATGGCCTTTCAAATGATTTTCAATCAGATGGCCTTTCAAATGATTTGCCATCAGATGGCCTTTGAAATAATTTTCAATCAGATGGCCTTTCAAATGATTTTCAATCAGATGGCCTTTCAAATGATTTTCAATCAGATGGCCTTTCAGATTATTTTCAATCAGATGGCCTTTCAAATGATTTGCCATCAGATGGCCTTTCAAATGATTTTCAATCAGATGGCCTTTCAAATGATTTTCAATCAGATGGCCTTTCAAATGATTTTCAATCAGATGGCCTTTCAGATGATTTTCAATCAGATGACCTTTCAAATGATTTTCAATCAGATGGCCTTTCAAATGATTTTCAATCAGATGGCCTTTCAAATGATTTTCAATCAGATGGCCTTTCAAATGATTTTCAATCAGATGGCCTTTCAAATGATTTTCAATCAGATGGCCTTTCAGATTATTTTCAATCAGATGGCCTTTCAAATGATTTTCAATCAGATGGCATTTCAAATGATTGTCAATCAGATGGCCTTTCAAATGATTGTCAATCAGATGGCCTTTCAAATAATTTTCAATCAGATGGCATTTCAAATGATTTTCAATCAGATGGCCTTTCAGATGATTTTCAATCAGATGGCCTTTCAGATGATTTTCAATCAGACCTGCCTTTCAGATGATTTTCAATCAGATGGCCTTTCAAATGATTGTCAATCAGATGGCCTCTCAAATGATTGTCATTCAGATGGCCTTTCAAATGATTTCAACTCACATCGACGCCTTCCTCTATCCTAGGCTATTCCAGACAAGTCCAAATTATATAGGCCACAGAAACTTCGCGTATGACTTCGAAACTGTTATAATTTAAACATCTGGCTGTGAAATTATATCGTATAGAGACATTTTGGTCGTGAATTTTTGTTATTTACTCCTTTATTGTCGGATTAACCTGCTGAAATTTTGTAGCTGTATTTATTAATACATTCATTTTAATGCAACTAAATTTTGTTACTTTGGTATGGGTATGGATACTTTTTGGAGCAAGTGTATATAGCCGCACACCGCCCTTACAGGCTTTGAGGCTAGTAGAAGACATAACTGCTGGCGCTTGGGTGAGTAAGGCAGAAGTCAGCTGAAGAATGGTTACCCATGCACTGGCAGGGCTTGTTTTTTAGCAGATGGAGGGTCGCATTTTGCAGGTGTGCAGCAGTTTGGTCGGTTTACTTGGAGACTATGTGTAAAAAGCTATAATTAGACCACTGTGGTTCCGGGGGAATTCCAGTGACATGACGTAATACCTTAGCTCGGGGGTAAATCCAGTGAAATGATGGAAGATTTTTGCTCGGGGGTCAATCCAGGGAGATGACAGAAGATCTTGGCTCGGGGGTCACTCCAGTGACATGGCGGAAGATCTTGGCTCGGTGGTAACTCCAGCGACATGACGAAAGACCTTGACTCGGGGGTCAATACAGTGACATGACGGAAGATCTGGGCTCGAGGGTCAATCCAGTGACATAACGGAATATTCTGGCTATGGGGTTAATCCAGTGATATGACTGAAGATCTCGGCTCGTGGGTCAATCCAGTGACATGGCGGAAGGCCTTGGCTCGAGAGTCAATCCAGCGACATAAGGGAAAATCTTGGCTCGTGGGTCAATCCACCGCCATGACGAAAGACCTTGACAGGGGGTCAATCCAATGGCATGGCGGAGGTTCTTGGCTCGGGGGTCAACCCAGTGACATGATGGAAGATCTTGGCTCGAGAGTCCAATCCAGTGACATGACGGAATATCTTAGCTTGGGGGTTAATCTATTGACATGGCGGAAGATCTTGGCTCGGGAGTCAATCCAGTGCCATGGCGGAAGGCCTTATCTCGGGGGTCAATCCAGTGGCATGACGGAAAACCTTGGCTAGGGGGGGGGGTCAATCCAGTAACATGATGGAATACTGGCTCGGGGTCAATCCAGTGATATGAGGGATGACCTGGGGTCGAGAGGCAATCCACTGACATAACGGAAAACCCTGGGTTCGGGGGGCAATTCAGTGACATGGCGGAAAACGTTTGTTGGCCCGGGGTTCAATCCACTGACATGATGGAAAACCTTGCTTGACCCAGAGGCCTTCCAGTCGTATGACGGAAGATCTTGTTTGGCTCGGAGGAAAAACCAGTGGCATGACGGAATACTTTGTCTCGGGGGGGGCGCAATTCAGTGACATGACGGAAGACCTTGACTCGTTGAGTAATCCAGTGACATGAAGGAAGAACCTGCTGGGCTCCGGTTGCCATGGCCAATGAATTCTTCGTGTGGATAAATGGTGTGATCGAAGCCGGGTCAACATTAGGTTGCTTCTTATTGTCTACTTTTCTCTTCTATCATATGGCAACGACCCTATTATAGATATGTTGCTCATAATGAGGATAACATTTGAATGGGAGTCATGTCTTTGTCATGAGGCGACAAAGGACCTGTCTTCGTCGGTTACGCCATTTCTTTAAATAAATACAAATGCATCGTTTCTTAGGGAAATGTGCGAGTCTGCTTTATTGATGACTTGCGGTAGGCGAGGGGGGGGGGGCTTACATCCTTTTTTAATCAAGCAATTCTCGGTCCTAGTTTACAACATAACATAATTCAACGTATGACAAACGTCGCAAGGGCCTATCGAAAGTCATTCGAGTCGACACCAGCCGTAAAATTGCATCCACAAGGTTGTGTCGAAAACACTGCTTAAAAAAAACATCAACCATCATGGCTTATCCAAAATAAAATCATGCATCTCCAATACACCATATCAATAATAAATGTATACAATTTGTAAAGAAAAACCTCAATCCAAAATCAGCATCCACAAGAATGCGTTCAAAACATCTTTAAAACTATCAATATTATAATTTGTAATTTGCCTCAATACAACTCAAAAGCCATTATAACCTCCCCTCACCATATGCTCGTCTACGATTGAAAACATTTAAATTTGGACTGCTTATTGCCTCGTGTCGTAAACCATTTCACTGATCTACCACTCTGAGAAAAATAATACTTTCAAACATCCAGCATATGTACACCTATGTTTTTTTGTAAATTTAAGTGGTGGCCCCTAGTCCTATTACTACCTTCCAACTCAAATTGCTAAAATCCAACTCATGGTGATATCAGGTGTCTGGAATCTGGACCATGCTATCATGTCAGTTGTCTTCAATCAACGAATCCATGGTGATACCTCTCTTTATCGCGAGTCATAATGACATTCTCACCGCTCATTCATGGAGCGATTTTTCTCTCTTCATCCTCGGAGCCACTCAAGATTTTTGCGACTTTGAAGCGACAAAATTACCATCAGCTGCTCTCCTCTCTTCAATTTCACCCGACGAACTTTTCCCATCTGACTAAATCAGGTGTCTGGAGTCTGGACCATGCTATCATGTCAGTTGTCTTCAATCAACGCATCCATGGTGATACCTCTCTTTATCGCGAGTCATGATGACATTCTCACCGCTCATTCATGGAGCGATTTTCCTCTCTTCATCCTCGGAGCCACTCAAGATTTTTGCGACTTTGAAGCGACAAAATTACCATCAGCTGCTCTCCTCTCTTCAATTTCACCCGACGAACTTTTCCCATCTGACTAAATCAGGTGTCTGGAGTCTGGACCATGCTATCATGTCAGTTGTCTTCAATCAACGCATCCAACTAAGATTCTTATCTTCCATGACGTCCAAGCGTGACAGATATTTCACCTATTTGTCCTCTAGTTCCTCGCCTCTACTCCATTGTGTAGTTATACATACACCTCCACGTGCTAAACTTAAATTTTGAGTTCTTTCACCTCAGGAGATTGTAAATTATTATGGCCGGTTGTTTAATTCATCTTCCATTCCTTGAGGAAATTTAATCTGTGTCCATCTTTGTGAGTTGACTTTTTACTCTAATTTGTTATATTTTGTGTGTTGTAAAAAAAAAACCCCTCGTAAAACAGATGTTTGTTTATTTTAACTTAGTAAAATTCCACTGTCTCCATTGATCGCCCCGTTCTCTTTTTATAGCTTACATTGCGATTTTAATGAACTGCTACGTCGGTTTGAAAGGTACCCAAACCTAACCTAACCTAACGCAATCTAATCTAATCTTACCAAACCAAACCAAACCTAACCAAACCTATCCAAGCCTTCCTAACCAAACCAAACCAAACCTAACCTATTCTAACCAAACTGAACTTAACCTAACCTAATCTAACGAAAGCAAACCACACCGAACCTAATCTAACGAAAGCAAACCGAACCTAACAACCAAACCAAACCTGATTTAACGAAAGCAAACCGAACCTAATGAAAGAAAACCCAACCCAACCTAACCTAATCAAACCGAACCGAACCTAACCTAATATAACCAAACCGAACCGAACCTAATCTAACCAAACCAAACCGAACCGAACTGAACCTAATCAAACCGAACCGAACCTAACCTAATCTAACGAAAGCAAACCAAACCTAGTCTAACCAAACCAAACCGATCTAATCTAACCCAACAGAACCAAACCTAACAACCTAACTAAACCTACCTAATCAAACCGAACCTAACCTAATCTAACGAAAGCAAACCAAACCTAATCTAACCAAACCAAATCAAGCATAACAACCTAAAAAGAATCTAACAAACGTATTCCAACCACAATAACCAAACCTAAGCTACTTAAATTTGTTCTCCATTTTCATTCCCCCGTAGGGGGGGGGGCATATAGACTTTGGCGCTCGCTCTCTCAGCCACAGTGCTCCCGGGAGTCCCATACTAGACGAAGACTACCTGGGCTTTTCCTTAAGACATTTTCCGCCTTATCCCGCTTCTCTTGGCCGGCGGTTGATTTTGTATGGTAGTCGCCGACCAGCTTTCGTCCATTCGTCCCTGGTCGAGGAGGGGGGGGGTTCTTTTTAGCATTCCTGCTTCCTTCCACTCCGTTTCGCTTCTTCTGCCCCTCTACATTTCTCTTTCACCCCCTCCCCTGCCAAAGAGTGTTAGGGGAAGCATACAAAGCACGCTGCAGCTGACATCTGAATGATTTGCGTACTATCATAGCCCCAACGCCGGCAACTGTCTCCCCCGTCCCCCAAAGGACCTCCCACCATATATTTTCCACACATTCTCACTTCTCCCAACTTCACTCCTTCTATGTATGGGAGAAGCCCTCGTTGGGGGTTCCTTTTGTTCTCTCTTTCCTGCCTTTGGAATGGGAGCCCCATCCTCTATGGAGAGACAGCTCCCTTTGCTCATTTTATGTACTAATGACAAAAATAAATTACCACTCGATCGAAAATGTATCATCAACATTCGACCGAAAATGTATCATTGTCACACGACCGAAAATGAATCATTACCACTCAACCGGAAAATGTATCAGAAAAACACATCATTACCACTCGCCTAAAAATGTATCATTACCACTCGGTATCAAATAATTATTACCAATCGACCGGAAAATATAATGTTACCACTCAAGCGAAAATGTATCATTACACTCGGCCTAAAATTTGTCATTAATGAAACCGAAGCGTGATTACCACGCCCCAAAATATGTTATTGCCCCCTCGACCTAAAATATAAATCCCCCAAATCATTACCACTCGCACGAAAAATGTGTCATTATCACTCGTCCGAAAGTTTAGCATTACCACTCAGCCGAAAATGTCATTATTACATGCGAAAATATATCATTACCACTCCACCGAAAATATGTCGTTAACAAAACCGAAACGCGTTATTACCACTCGACCGAAAATGTATCATTATCACATGCGGAAGTACAAACCCTTACTAGTAGAGCAGAATGCTATAAACCCTAAGGCACCAGGAGACAAGACAATCCCATGAGAAAAAACTAGAGGAAAGGAGAAAGAAACAACTTAACGCCTCTGCAGGAAGGAATGAGCACCAGTTTTAAACTTTTGAAACTCACGCCATTCAACAACAGGACTAGGAAGCTCATATCGTAACTCGACCGAAAAATGTATCATTACCACTCAGCCGAAAATGTTATTTTCAATCGCCCGAAAATGTGTCATTATCACTCGACCGGAAATATACCATTACCACTCGATCAAAACGCGTCATTAACACTCGACTAAAAAATTATTACCACTCGATCGAAATGTTATTTTAACGGGACAGAAAATGTGTTATTGTCACTAGATTACTTTGTTTTGCACCACTCGTTCGAAATGTGTCATTACCATCGATTGAAATTGTATCGTTACCACTCGATCGAAAATGTTTTATTACAACTTGATCGCAAAATATGGTATTACCATTCAATCGGAAATGTGTCGTTGACACTCGAATGAACTGTGCTATTACCTCCCGATTGAAAATGTATCATTGCCACTCGACCGGAAAATATGTCATTACTACTCAGTTGAATTGTATTACCAAAGAATGTGACAGTGCCACTCGGCCAAAATGTGTTACTACCACCTAACCGAAAACGTGTCATTGCAACTCGATATAAATGTATTATTACCACTCAATCGAAATGCGTAATTACCACTATCGAAAATGTGTCATTACCACTCGACCGAACAAGTCCTCAAATTATAAAGATAAAATACGTCACTATGTCTTTTGGCTGAAGTTTGTTGACCTAAAACTCTCGCTTCGGTAATCACCAAATTGTAAAGAATCCGGTGTCTGGAAACAGATTGATCTGTTGCCCGAACTAGAGGCTTGTTCTTATCCTTGCGAAGTCTTTCCTTTTCTTCTTATCCTTGCCAAGTCTTTCCTTTTCTTCTTATTGTTCGCAGTCGGAAAATAATTTATGGTCGCGCTTCTGTAATAAATAAAATTAAGAAGTCAATTTACTTCGGGGGTATTTTCAGTTTTTTTAAAAATTTTCAATCGATGGTTTTCTCCAAGTTTTCAATCAACAGAAGAATTCAATCATTCTGCTCCATATTTATTCTGGATTATTATTCGATTTACAATCCAGTCTTAGATTAAACTATGTTTTTAAGTGAAAATATTTTTTCCAAAACTGAGGATATTTTCACTTTTCCTTAAAATATATTTCCTAAATAAATATTTCAAAGAAAACTCATTAAAATTTATTTTCCACAAGCTTCTTGCTAAATTGTCGGTCTCAGTAAAAGAATACTATAAACAAATCCTATTAGAGGACTGTGTTCCACCTTATATTTCTAATTTCCCTTTCTTCTTAAAACACTAAGATTTTGTACACTATTGGTTGGCTCTTTGAAGAAGAAGTGAATTTAAATGGGGTTAATATTCAAAATCTCACTTTTAAAAAAAAAACAAAATATTATCAGAAAACATTAGTTTTAACACCCACAGAAGAAATTAAAATATAGCAATTTTTAACTCCGAATCTCATAGGCCTACAAAGACTAGGTCAGCCTTTATTTTCTGTTCAAAAGAGACATTTATTCAGTTGGTATTTAAGACTTTATATTTAAAAATAGGTGTAATTAAATTCTGATTTCAAAAATAGAACTTGCATTAAAAATACGTTCTGTTTTCTGAGCTTTCTTAAGTTTACACACGGTAAACTTAAAAGCTTTATTTACTATAAGTTATAGAGATTTCTCATGTGTACTTTCTCTAACATCTTTTTAATGTGCTGAAAAATATTTGCCATAAATCTTGCATCTATCAGGAACGTATAGCAGGTAGGTAACTAATATCCCGGATACCAAAATCTCCGTTGGCTTCCGTAAAGACGCAGTCACAAAAGCAAGGCTCCTTTTAGGTGAATGAGTCCCTGGCTTTGGCCTTGGAGTGATAAGTTCACGAGATGACTTTGCTACTAATCCCATTCCAGGAAACTCTCTCCGCACTCGTGTTTGATCCGAGTACGGATCAATCACGGAATTCTGCGAACTGGAAAAAAAATGACGGAGGACCAAATATAACATACCAGTGAAATCATAAAAAGGAAAAAATAAGATATAATTAATAGATGGATTCATAATCTCTTATAAAGGCAAGGGAAATACGAAGATTGCGGTATGAGATTCCTTCATGCATCGTAATATAGACCAAATATTACATAAATAATCGGAGTACCTCATAGTCTAATCAAAGTAGTAATTCCTATATAAAATATACATAAATTCCCAATCTGTCTTTGCATCACATACATGAAAAGTTGAAGACATTTATGAAACTCTTAATAATAATGATAAATATTTGCATGTCGTTTGTCAAGATCACGAATTGAAATAATTTCAAAATAGTTATGAGAAACATTATTTCCAACAGTGGAGGATAAAAACATGATAGACAATCGATAGATAAACTTAGGAAAGAAAGGAAATAAACTTGGGGATAGAGAAAGTCGGATAGGCAGGGGAAAACTTTCTGTTACATGGTTCGAGAAAGCATAAGGATAAATTTAGTTACGTATCTTTTAAGTGAAACAATTTTAGGGTATATTAGTTATCAGCTTTGTTAGCTAAATAGAGATCAAATATTAGTGGAAAACAGCAAAATATAAAAAAATATTAAATTCTTGGTAAAAATCTCACTAAACACGCAGAAAATTCAAAATGACCCCGAAAATTATATACCATCCAAATTATACAAACAACTTTAGCAAATTGATTAGTTGGTAGAGAACTTATGTCAAAAAACTAAAATAAGATTATATGATGCTAAAATCACATAAAGCAAACTAAACAAGGTTATTGCGAAACAACTCAGAACATATAATACAAATCTAGCAAAAAATATCATTGAAAATAGCAAATTACTAAAAAAATATAGAACAACATTTGGTAGACCGCAAATTATGACGCCTAAATAGCGAGGTGGAACATTGGCGAGTTTTATGACGAAATTTATGAGTCCAACGTCCCCAAAACACGAGATATTGCCCTCTCAAATAAACGAACGGAGATTCCTCCCAACACCGAAAAAATAATTTTCACACGCACTTAAGTGTATTAAAAATCCAAAGCACCAAAAGGAGGCATTGCATTAGGTTTTAAAATCCAGGGAAATAAAACTTTTGCATATTACTTGCCAATTTCTTTAGAAGATTTTGACCGTATTATTCCCCGTAAACAGCAAAGTCATCACGCCACTCCAAGTTCAAGGAAATCTACTACTGCATAAACAAATGTTGAATGATATGGAAGAAGCAACCGTATTCAAGACGAGGCCTGGCATTGCCCCCCTCCCCTCCAATGAGGAGTAGAAGTTGTTCAAACATATATCTGCCAGGAAGAAAATCGCTTATACATAAACTCTGCTCCTGTTACACCGACTAAGAAAACACCACGTCTACTTGAGCGAGAATATCATTTACTCCGTGCCTCGCCGCTAACTACAACAAAAAAAAAGACCAACAGAATTACCAGTACACAACAAGGACGCAAACAAGGCGAGGCCGATTGTCACTTGATGTGCCTGACTCTTTTGAAAGTACTTGCGGCCTCACCACCTCAACTTGAAGCGATTTTTCCTCGCATCTGAACCTGTCACGGACAAGTTTTCAAGCCGATTATCTCCTAGCTACATCTCGCTATTTCCTCGCCATTTCAAACGTTACATGTAGTACTCACTTGTTATTCTACGTTTGCTTGTACCATTGTTGATGGTCGTCCATTACTGACATATGCCACTCCCATCACTGCTTAGTCATTTGTCCTTCCAAAAGCGTTGCTGCGATGTTGAAACACAAATAAGAATATATAGAATTAATTAATACTATCGAGTCTAATTTTGTAAAACCCTGTATCGTTGAATTCCTTTTTTCTCCATAAGGAGCGAATACCTTTGGGCTTGCGATCCTGTATAGTTTACAATTATACATGTACGACTTGCCACAGTCTTATGTAGGCCAAACTGGCTTACAACTCAAATGCAGGATTGCGAAGCACTTGGGTTTGTCTCATAGGAGTGGTATTCGCATCTCTAAACCTGAAGCCTCTTCCATCAGGCAACACTCTGAGTATCACCATCATCCTCTTAATTCTAATTCATTACTATATTATCTTTAGCCTTAACTTCTCTCGATTTGAAAATCTTAGAGTCACTGTACCCAAACCTAAATAATTACTCCTCAATTAAACTATTCACAATATAACCAACCAACACTTCAATAGATTAACTAGCCAACCGACCAACCGAACAAATCTCGTTAGTAGTTTTTATATTTTTAGTTAGTTGATTTCACAACTCCTACGATAACGGTTAGTCCCTCTGTTTAATTCATTCTAATTTCTTTTCGGGTTTTTTGGTTGTTTTTTTCTGTTTTTAATTTAATATAATAGGTTATTTTATTGTTTACTCCAATTACCTTTAATTTTTGATATTCAAGTCATTTTATGTTATAACTTCACTTCTTTCTATTATTTTTCAATATTACACCGGATAGTATTAATTAATTCTATAGTTATTTGTGTTTTTACTTTAATTTCAATAATTGTCAATTTTATTATTTTAACTTGTCTTCATCAGCTTTTTTAGCCATTATATAATGCATTCTTTTAACTGTTATCGTTGATATTCCTTCCCCTTCTCATTAGTCGATACAGTCGCTGAAGATGGTCCTAGTGAAGGTCCGAAACGTCTGGCCAATAAATGATTAGTGTAATCATGTGGGTCTTAATATTCCTACTATATATATATATATATATATATATATATATATATATATATATATATATATATATATATATATATATATATATATATATATAAAATCTCAAAGTAGCGCGAGAGAATGATGAAAATGAATGCAATAAACCACATTGAAAAAAAAACGGATTTTTTTTTCTTACAGTAATATTTATTACCTTTTTCGAAAAAATCCGTGCAGGGAAACGATTCGAACCAATGTGGTTTATTGCAGTCATATATATATATGACCGCCTCAACCACTTGCAATTACCGGAGGGAAAACTTTTGAGCTTTGATGAAAACTCTTTGTTTACCAAAGTTCCGGTTGACCAAACCATGGGACTTCTGCGGGAAATCATGCCTAGACTAAATTTGGATCTTCCCATTTCTACGATTAAATTTATCGATTTAGTTGAATTATGTCTCTCTGACAATGTGTTTCGAGTAAATAATGAGTTTTATATACAAATATTTGGCCTTAGCATGGGAAATAGTTTATCGCCGATATTGGCATGTCTCTTCATTGAAAATTTTGAGACTGAACTCCTTCCCACAATTTCTCCCCCTAACTTTATATGGTTAAGGTACATTGCCGATGTATTTTCTGTATGGCCTAATGGCCATGATTTTGATACCTTTTTTAATAATTTGAATAATTTGCATGTCTCCATCAAATTTAAATATGAATGGGAATATGATAATAGATTACCCTTTTTAGATGTCCTCATTAATAAAGATCACCATGAATTAAAACTTGACGTGTATAGGAAACCAACCCACTCGAATGCCTATATACATTATTTTTCGTTTCACGATAATACTGTTAAAAAATCGGTAATTTCTAACCTTTTCCTTAGAGCATACAAAATATGTCATCCTTCCTATTTAGATGAAGAAATTGTCATTATCAGGACCATTTTTTCTAATTTGTATTACCCCGATTGGTTCATATCGTCTGCCCATTTTGGAGCTAGGAAAACATTCTATGGTAATAAGCCTTCTCGCACTAACGACTTCAACAAATGTATAACATTGCTATTTAATAATAAATTAAATAGTTTAAAGGACATATTTGGAAAAGCGGGTATTAATCTAGCCTTTAAATATAATAATTCCTTAAACCAATTGATGATGGCCAGGAAACCCAAAGAACATCATAACATAGGAGTATATGCAGTACCATGCAACGATTGCCATAAAGTTTATATAGGGGAAACGGGGAGAAATCTAGACAAGAGATTGTACGAACACAAAAGAGATATTAGAGTGGGCAGCGAAAGTAGTGGAATTTTTTGCCATGTTAGAGACAAGAATCATACGATCGATTTCAATGGAAGTAAAATGGTATTTAAATCGGCTAACTATGTTAAGAGAAGAATCGTAGAATCGAGCTTGATATCGTCAGTTCCTAATTTAAATCTATCTGAGGGTCAATTTTCTTTTAATGCTGTAATAAGATCGCAAATAAATAAAATAGTAAAATGTCAGCCCTTCAATATGTTTAGGCCTAACCCCCTCCCAGATTAGCCACAAGTAGGGGATTGGGGGGAAAAAGAGGGGATCTTATGTTATGCTTTTCGCTTATATTTTCTGCCCAGTGTCAGTTGAAAAAGGGTGTGAGATACACCGAAACTGTTCTGAATTAAATTGTCTTCGGAGAATGTGGTTTAATTCCTCATCTTTTCTTGCGATATTGCATTAATTTTCATCATATATATATATATATATATATATATATATATATATATATATATATATATATATATATATATATATATATATCCTCTCTTCCCTCCCTCGCTCTCTCTCTCTCTCCCTCATCATCATCATCATCATCATCATCAATGTGCTCAGCTGTCACCAGCATTTTTGAGGCTTCGTTCCTTCGTTCCGTTCCGTGACACCACAATATTTTGCTACCGAACTAATGACAATTCTATTCAACTGTATTCATATATTTGCATCGGAATTCAATTAATATCAACTTTATTCAACTGTATTCACATATTGGCAACTCTATTCAATTAACGACAACTGTATTAACTTTTTAGTAACTGAATTCACTTAATAACCACTGTATTCCACTCTTTATTGTCAGCATAATGTTCCATCGCATGAGCAATTTCTATTTTTTCTTCAGCTGTGGTTTTAGTGCAAAAAAACCCTCCCAGTCTGAGTCCTTCAATAAAAAAAAAACAAAGTGTCGTGGAATGAGAAAAGAGCAACTCTCACGACATCTTAGTCTCACGAAAATTTTCAATCCTCACCTCTTCTCTCATTTCAAATTTATCTTTCCCATTAATATTACTATAATAGGTGAGATGAAATGGTAATTGAGTTAAGATGGAAGGGGTGGTGGTGAGGGGCTAAAAAAAAGGATAAATATTAGTCTTTGCGTTTTATATTTTTTGTGGGAGAACTAGATAATTTATTACATTCTCTGTGCCCCGCAGGGGGGTTGATTTGAATACTCTGATGGAGCCTGGGAAAGTTGCTGGTGCGCTTCCCTCCTCGCGATTTTATTATTATTATTATCCCAACATTTTTTTCTACCCGCCTTTCTTACCAGGAGGAACTGTTATCATCTGGACAGAGTTCGGTCCGCGAGACATGGTGCCTAGGTGGACTGATGCCATCCTGGGATCCTCCTAGCACCAGGTTATGATAATAATAGGTGATCAGCCACCCTACTCGTTAGTGGACCCACCTATCTCAACTTTTCTCTATTACATACCCTCCTACCCGCTTCTAAACTTGCTCTTCTATCCGCAGAAGATCTGGCTGTTCGGCGTACTTTCGTCCTCTTATGGGGCCTTAGTCGAGTGGCAGTGCATAACGTAAACCCCCCTACCTACTGCCAGGGCCAAAAAGGCGTAGGCCAAAGTAAGTATCAGGCACGGAGTTTGTTGTGTCGTCGATTATGCCCAATTTTTTTCCAGTACACATATAAGGTGGGTACGTCGGTACCATCTTTTATGTTCAAATCCCTAGGACAAATTCGTCTGAATTGCGGGTGGGTTAACAAAGCCCATCTTAGCTCAAACTTTTGGGTGCCTACAAATTTATTCTATCAGAGGAGGTTTACTCCTTCCTATACCTACATGTGATGTGGATTTTCCTTCATCAACATTTTTGGAACGGTTCATGGATGATCCATCTCTCCACGAGGGGCGGTTTCACCTTTCCTTTCAGAGGGAACCTCAATGAAAAGAGGCAGGCGGCCCAGAATCGACGGCCGTTTTATGCTCAATTTAGAAAAAAAAACTCTGCTCCTGGCCCCTCCAGGCCTACGAGCACGGTCGTTTTCACGCCCATTCGGAACCTTTCTGTTGGTTCTACTCACCCTGGGCGCCTCCTTGATAGAGCTGACGGCACAAAGGGTTCACACCTAGCGTCGGCTATAACCAGGGCTCCTCCGCCCATCTCCCAGTGTGACCCTTTCCCGTAAGACGAAACGGTCGTGCGCCTCCACCGAGTCGTTAGCCTCACAGGAGGCAGCACCCCTGAAGATGGTCGTGTGGCTAGCTTCCGGTGTTTCTAAAGCTGCCCCTTTCCCCCCGAAAGGAGGACAGCATCAAAGGAGCTTCGGCTCCTACGCCCACACCCAGTGCTAAGCTGGATGGCTCGAAGACGGTGGAACCCTCCAAAGGAGCGAATCTTGTCCCCGAAGCCGCCCCGACCGCCAAAAGTTTCTAGGCGGAGGGAGGAAAAGACTCACATAGCGAACCCAACTTCCCCTGATAAGTTTTCGAATGCGACAGTGCCCTTAGTGCCTTGTTCGGCCATCAACGCACGGAGTTATGCCTCCGGGAAGCGTACGGCCTTTACCGTGAGGGTCTTCTCTTGGAAGAAGGCCCCCGCATCTGCTCATATTCCTTCACTGGAATTGCCGCGGACTCCAGGCCAAGTGAGAGGAGCTGTGGATGCTCGTCTCCTCCCGTTCCCTGTTAACTTTTTTTATTTTGAAAACATGCTGGGCGCTGCCCACCCTCCCTGGGTAAAAAGGGTTTTAAAGGATTTTGCGACTTTACCACCGAGGGATGGGGGCAGGGAAGGAGGATGCACGATTTACACCCGTCATGCTATTTCCGTTCTTCTATTTGCTATAAATACCTTCTTTCAGGCAGTGGTAGTCCAGCTACACTTTGATAGGAGGTATACTGTAATTTCTGCGTACATTCAACCGTCAGCCTACTTGGAAGCGTGCCATTTGCGCAGCGTCGTGACACGGTTCCCGAGGCACTTTCTTATACTCTTGGATTTGAACGGTAACTACCCACTTTGTGTGGGTGGGGATAGGGGGCTACAGGATCAATTTAAGAGGTTAAGTTCTTGCCGAACGGATCGACGAGCTGGAGATAGGTGTCCTAAATGTGGATGAGTTTACTCATCACTGTCTGATAAACGCGTCTTTTCCTGACTTGAAATATCCCTGTACTCTTTGGATGCACAGCCTGATTTGGGGGGAAGGTAGTCGATGACCTTCATAATAGTGATCGATTTACCACTCGACTATCATTTTATGAGCATAGTGGTCTGCATTTCAGGAAATGACTGATTTCTCTGTCCCAGTGGAGGGGTTTAGGTTGGTAGATGAAGCCGTTGAGTTTTTCTCCGGCAACCTAATCGTCTATTAGCGCAGTCCATACGGTAAGTTTAGTTGGGCTAGTACTAGGTTCTGGTATATTTCGAAGTACGCCCGCTGCTCTTACGCTGGCATACGTGTCTTTACTTAACGGGGAAGATCCATCTTGTAGAGGTATGGGAGCGAATCTAAAGGCTCCTGGGCAAGTTCTCGCAGGACCCCCCCTCCTGTTCTCTAGGAAAAAGGGGCCGCAATCTTAGACCCCGCGACCAATTTGACATCGTGATGTCGCCTAAGACCGCGGATTGGATTTTACCTCCAGAGGCAGATAACTCTTCAACGGCAAGATTAAGTCGAGTTACTTTCCGCTCTCGCTTCGTGCGCGGACAGCGCCTCTGGTCCGGACGATGTCTTGTAGGATATGCCTCGAAACCTAGGTGAACGAGGCATAGCCTTTCTGTTAGATTTGTTCAATAGGATCTGGACAAAGGATATCTTCCCAGCCTCCTGTTAAATGGGTACTGTGTTCGTTTTCACAAACCGAGGAGAGATCACTCCACACCGGCCGGTTTGCGCCGATCTCTAAAATCTCCTGCGAGTGGAAGTTGATGGAGAAATTGGTAAATGTTAGATTAGTTTTTTTGTTGGACAGCGGAAGCTCAGTGCAGCTTCTGCAAGTTCCTTTCAAGGTCGGATGCTCTTGTGAATCTATAGAGACGAGACCAGAACCAAGAGATTCCTGCAAAATCTGCAGCTCCAACTACCGTGTGGACACGAAGAGCTACAGCAGCAGCCTTGGTAATGGAAAGGCTATGTACTGAGAGGGGAAGGCTTAGACACTCGGCTTCCCTTTTCCCCACAAGGGCTAGCCAGCGACAGAAGCTGCAAAGTGAGAAGGCAAGCAAAGTAGGCATTTAACACTAAAGGGCAGGCCCACTGGTGTCTCGGCAGCCCCCTGTAGCCGAGGATGAAGCCTGGTCGTCTCGAGCCTCTCTTGTCACCAGGGTCCATCTCCCCTCGGTCAAGATACGGGTCCGAAGACTGCACACATTCCTACTCGTTTAAACCTAGTGCAGGTTGATGCCTTTAAAAGGGCATCCGTCATCATCGATTTCGATGGACTTCGCAAAGCCAAGCCAGCAAGCCATTTCTCTCCAAACACGGCCGAGTTTTTAGATCTGATTGCTGCAAGAACCTTTTTGACTGTGCGGAATTTCCTTGAGCTAGTCAACTTCTTCCTTAATTCGTTCCCTCAATTAGTTTACATTTACCGTTAAGAGGGAGTGCACATTACTCTTGAGATGACCCCACACGAAGAAATCGCAACGTGTTAAATCCCCTGAATTGGCGGCCATTCAAGTAAATGATTGACTGAAACTATGCGATCGTTGAAAAGTTGTCAATCTTTCTCTCACCGCAAATTGTCTATGTGTTGGAGCTCGTTTCTAAATCCACCAAAGTTATTGAATCTATTGTGAAAATTGCGGCAAAGTTCCAGAATTATTTGTACCTTAGTCATGTCCAAGTAGAGAGCTCCAGTCATGTTATTGTCGTAAAACAACGGACCAATAAGACACAGAAACACTTTCTGCTTGCAAATAGCGCGGTCAAAATTAAATTATGTGGGTTGTTCATTGTTGCATAGTCGGATATTATGGTTATTCACCTTTTCATCCATAAAATAACTGCCTCGTCACCAATCACAACGTTGTCCAAAAAAAAAGAAGCGGATTGATGGAGAAACCATTCGATAAATCATTTTGGCGAAGAAAATATGTCTCGATGGACTGATTGCTGGAGGTGCATCTTATAATGACGTCATTTTAAATCACGTTTAACAATACGATTAAATAATGAATTTGACATTTGTAGTCCATTATTTAGGGGAGATAGATTTGGATTTTAAATAATTTGTTAGATTCTTAGTGTTGCCGGGGGGGGAGGGGCATGAGACGAGAATAACGTTTATTTAAATTTGGACTAGTAGCTTCGTTTTGTACTTCTGAACATTGTTCCAAATGGTGGATTTAGTAGAACTCAGTCTATTATGGAAACGTATCCTAAAGCAATCTTGGGTATTTGTTCAGTTTATGGCCGGATGATTTTACGCGCGATTTATTGGGCCATTTTGCTATTTTTTTTTGTTTGTTAGCTATCTCACAGGCCAATCTAGAAATCATCTTGTGCATTCATATCTGATGCTTGGTTTCGACTTAGTAATATTACGAGGGTTATTTTTTAAGTTCGCAATTAAGTGGGGGTATGGGGGGCGAAGGCCCCATTTAAAAAAAAATACCTCAAGAGATGACGAGAACGCCGAATACTTTAGACTATTTTCACCCCAAAATTAACATTATTAGGTACTTTCGAAATGGCTTCGCCCCCATACCCCCACCCCATCGTACTATTACTAATTCGAAATATCAGATTTGAATGCGCAAGGTGATTACTAAATGTGCTTAGGCCTCTAGTTTGTCTATCTGGCGTTGTTTAATACAGATCGCTGATTGGCCACTGGGATAGCTGACAAACACAAAAAAATAGCATAATAGCCCAAAATATCGCGAGCAAAATCATCCGGCCATAAAGTGAACAATTACTGCATCTACCAAACTATACAACTTGTAACTTATTTGTTGTTCTTTTGCCTACTGCATGGCGAGGTTTGGCATGCAGTGGTGAGATAAGTGAGGAGTATAGATTAAAAGGGGGGGGAGGTAAATAGAAATACAGTTAGAGAGTAAAAGACTTGCCATATTATCTGATGCCCTTTTCCGCCTCCTTATTTCATATCAGAATAAACTTTGCCATTTAGGCGATGTTTTAATGACTTAGATAAATGGTACTCTGAGAGTGCAAAGTCCGGTAACAAAATAAATTGGGATCTTCGTCCATGGACTCAAATTTACAAGTGAACACATGTTTTTTTCTAGCGTTGATTTGCTAGGTAAAAGTTTTTTCTAGCACTAATTCGCTAGGAAAAGGGATGGTTCTTTTTCTAGCGCCAATTCGTTAAGGAAGAGGTTTTTCTAGCGCTGATTCTTTAGGGAAAAGATTTTTTTTCTAGTGCTGATTTGCTGGGAAAAAGATTATTTTTTCGAGCGCTGATTCATTAAGAAAAAGATTGGTTCTTTTTCCTAACGCTGATTCGATAGGGAAAAGATTGGTTCTTTTTCGGTAATTGTTAAGATTAGTGGCGCACGATTTTTCTTAGCGTTTTTTTTGCGTTTTGGGGTCGCATCATATTGTAATATATATCATTTTGAAGGGAATTTCAAAATGGGGTGCTTCGCCCCCAACCACCACTTTAATTGTGGAGGGTTGCACCCCTCCCCCCGCTATTTTTAATAATCTAGTGATATTCCGTAGTAGTAATCGCTAAGAAAGCCACCTTTGTTGAAACCAATTCATGTCAGAAACCGTCTGAAGTTTGCCAAGGAACATTTAGAGAAGCCTGCAAGTTTGGGGGCCTCTTACTATGGTCTGACGAGACGAAGATTGAATTATTTGGGCATGATCCCCAAAATACAATCCCAACAGTGAAGTTTGGAGGAGGCAGCATAATGGTATGGGGCTGCTTCTCCTCTGCAGGTCCTGGAAGACTCCATATTATTGAAGGGAAAAATGAATGCTCCGATGTATGGCAGGATTCTGGATGATAATCTCTTACAGTCTGCAGACGACTTGAAGTTGACACGAGGATGGACATTCCAGCAGGACAACGATCCAAAACATACAGCCAAAGGCACTGCAGCGTGGTTTCAGCAGAAGAAAATAAAGGTTATGGGATGGCCAAGTCAGTCGCCAGACCTAAATCCTATCGAGAACCTGTGGCGAGAATTAAAACTAAAGGTTCAGAAAAGGGACCCAAGAAATCTAACATTTAAAAAGAATATGCCAAGAAGAATGGGCCAAAATACCTACAAATATTTGTAAGAACCTCATAAATAAATATCCCAAACGGTTGGAAGCTACTAGCGACGAAATGTCATATCACCAAATACTAACTGGTTTCATAGATGTATCGGATACTTTTTGAAACTTACGAGGGGCGGTCAATAAGTTTTGCGAATCGGTAGGGCAAAACAGAGGAAGGGGGATGGCTGTTTGTGGGGGTGTTAGGACAAGTTATGACAAGTCAGGACCTGCAGCCGCACGCTCCTGCCTCGTCTATTTAAGAAGCAGTAGCTGATCGCAGATCGTCAGTCAAAAATTTTTCAACAATGGAGAAGGTTGAGCACCGTGCAGTGATCAAATTTTTGACCAAGGAAGGCAAGAATGCAAAAGAGATCCATGAACGCATGGTTGCAGTGTACACCGATACCGCCCCTTCCTATGCAATCATTGCTCGCTGGAATAGGGAGTTCCACCATGGTCGTGAGTCCCTTGAAGATGACCCCCGTCAGACGTGACCAACGAGGACAATTTGGCCCGTGTGGAGAGGAGGATCTTCGAAAATCGACGGGTAAAGGTCGAAGAAATCGAGCGAGAACTTTGAATATCACATGGAAGTGTTATCAACATCATCCACGACAATTTGGCCCGTTGGGTCCCTAGAAACCTCACACCCCATGATCGACTTCAAATGTCGTCAAAGTTCGGAGGAGCTGCTGCTCCTGTACAACCAAGACCCGGCGGTATTCGAGTCACGCATAGTGACAGGTGATGAAACGTGGGTCCATCACTGGGATCCCGAGACCAAGCTCGAAAGCATGGCCTGGAAGCACAGGGGATTTCCGACCCCCATCAAGTTCCGGACCCAACCCTCAGCCGGGAAGATCATGGCCACCATCTTCTGGGATTGTGAGGGAGTGTTGATGGTGGACTATGCGCCTGGTGGAAGGATCATCACAGGCCAATATTACGCCGAGGAACTGGCTGGGTTGAAGAAGTGCATCCGTCAGAAGCGGCGCGGCAAGTTGACACGCGGTGTCCTGCTCCTCCACGACAATGCCCTTGTCCACAAGGCCAGAGTTGCACAAGCTGCCCTGCGCGAGGTCGGATACGAGAGCCTCAACCATCCTCCCTACAGTCAGATCTGGCCCCTAGCGACTACTTTTTATTCCGCCAGCTCAAGACTGCACTGCGTGGACGCCGGTTTGGGGACGATTAAGATGTCCAGCTCGCCGTCCAGGAGTGGATTGAAGAGCAGTCGGGAGATTTCTGGTTGTCAGGAATTCGAAGCCTCAGGGACAAGTGGCGCAAGTGCATTGAAATCGAGGGTAGTTATATTGAAAAATAATAAAACACTTTTCCTCATATCTCGTTTCCTTATATCCAAATTGCAAAACTTATTGACCGCCCCTCGTACATTTGATATTTTTGCCGTAATCATAGTAATGTTTTACTATTTTTGTAATATGATACCAATTTGTATTCAACATACAAAATACATAAGAGGTTCAATTTTCGATTACTTTGCTGTTGTGTGTAATATGATAAATAAACTTTTGACCATGTATCGGATATTTATTGCACCCACTGTATATCGAGAATTATTTGCAATTGATCAATCAATTATGCGGTTAAGAAGGCATTTTCATAGCTAACTAGCTCTTCATCGAAGCCCTCGGAATGAGCTTTTATCACATACAAGAGAATATAAGTGTTATCTTCATGAATTTTTGTTTTATTTTACAATATTGTAACTTTTGTTATTTTTTAACAGATTTCAATATATTTTCTTGCCGCCCACCTAAAAGCTCAAATGGCACACTAGTGGGGGCTATGGAACAGGTCGAAGGGCATAGGTTGGGTGGGAACGCGCACGTCTCGTCGTGTTGGCTGAGTAAAACAACCATGAGACCAGTATAATATTGGGCAAGGTTACCAGATCTCTATAACTAGTTTAAAGAGAAATCACAACAATTCGAAGTTACGGTCCAAAACTAGAGAAAAAAAATACCATATCTACATTTTCTTCAAAAGACTGGTTTAATTTCAATATAAATTGGCCTCTGATGGTTTAATTTCAATATAAATTGGCCTCTGATAAGAGTCCCGATTTCAGTTGAGAAAACAAATTTATTATCTCATAGACGAACAAAATATTAATAAGAAGTGTGATGGACCTTGTTTTGATTTAATTGAGAACATTTTCTGCAGCATGACTCTAATTTTGCCATTGTTCAACCTTGATTTATTACAATATAATTTCGGCTTACTAAATATCTATTCAGTTTTTGTTATTGTGTATTTATTTGTTACCGTACACTATTATACTGTGTACTATTACTTTGATTTATACATTATAAATAGGTTATTATTTATATAAGACTGTTGACTATGTTAACCACAGATCTTTTGAAATAATCGCTGGAAATAAAATAGTTTTTTAATTTATCTCTAAATTTAAATAGTATAATTCTTCATTATTTGCAATCTTTACAATGGTTACGTTCTCAAATGTATACTAAGTTGTTTATATTTTTATAAACATGAAGGGATTTTATTCTTGATAATGTTATGCTTAGTCTTAAGTTTTAAGTTTCTGCCCTAAAAGTCACTGACTTATTTTGGGCCCATAACTAATCTTTGTATGTATATACATATATACGAGTATGTATAAGTACTTATTGTAACTTGTCACTCAGATTTAAAATGTAATATGTTTATACTGTACGTTGGATTAATATGGAATAAATAAATAAATAAAATAAATCTTCAACATCCGTCGGTTTCCAAGCCTCGACATTCTCACCCAGTATCTTCTATAGGGTTTTTTTTATCTTGTTTAAATCAAGGTTCTGCGCGGGCAAGTTCACCTTGTCGCGATTTTCAGCATCCAAGTTTTTTTTGGTTTTTTTTTGGGGGGGGGGGGTAGGAGACCATCTGGCGACTCCCTTCTAGGGCAAAAGTCGCCGTAATCACAAATAACAAAGATAAAGCAAAACAAAGGAAAAGAAACAAGCAAAAAAAAAACAACAAAAAGAAGGAAACACACTCTCCGATCAGGCCGAGCAAGGCCTCTCCCCGGTGCAGGAACATGTGACCTACAACAAAGTCAAATATAATGAAGGAGGCTAGCCTCCTCAGCCTCCTCCAAAAAGTCAGATAGCCTACACGCCTGTGTACACGAACCCGTCTCGAGTACAAGGGACAAGCGGTAGCGCTGCCGCTAGTTCCGATGCGGGGACAAGTAACGTGCGACACCATCCAAGAACTGCTTCACCATCTTTGATCTGTGGCACGAAGCATTGTCCTGCATAAGAACAGCTTCATGAACTCCCGATGTTCGGAAAGACGGAATCACATTGGCCTGAGGCAGATTCTTGCATCCCGCTTCATTTTCTTTGCTCCCTAAACGGACGCGCGGCAGACTCCAGCTCTTAAAAACATCCCCCATAACGGTGCCACCTTCAAATTTTACTTCCCCTGTGTGCATGTAGGAATCAAACTTTCACTTTTACGGCATCTTGTATGCTGATTCCCATCTATACGAACAAATGTAATCTGGTTTGGTCGCTGAAAAACACTTTCTCACTTTTCAGCACGCCACAGGATATGCTCATTAGCGAAGGCCAACCTAGCTCCCTTTATTATTTTTCTTTTACTTTTGAGCGGTTTATCGGCGGGAAGGCGTCTTGTATGCTGCTTCCCGTCCTATACGAACAAATTAAATTTGGTTTCGTCGCTGAAAAACACTTTCTCACTTAACAGCACTCCACAGGATATGCTCATTAGCAAAGGCCAAACCAGCTCCCTTTATTTTTTTACTTTTGAGTGGTGAGTGGTTTCTCAGCTGGAACGCGATTATGAGTCACACCTTTCTCAAGCGTCATGAGTGGTTTCTCAGCGGGAACGCGTTCTCTGAGTCACACCTTTCTCAAGCGTCGTGAGTGGTTTCTCAGCGGGAACGCGTTCTATGAGTCACACCTTTCTCAAGCGTCGTGAGTGGTTTCTCAGCGGGAACGCGTTCTATGAGTCACACCTTTCTCAATCGTCGTGAGACAGTGTGGCGAAGTACATTCAGGCTCTGGTTCTCGGTAACTTGACGTTAAGTACTGGCTGTCTCAAATCGGTTCTTCATCTTTCATCCTGCGATCTTCCCTGGGGAGTTTTTCGAGGATGACCCATTTTCTTCGTTGACTCACAGTACGCGGTATCCTTGTCAGATAGTGTCATCCATTCACTCTTCCTACTGAGAACCTGTTTTCTAAATGAGCACTAAAAAAAAAAAGACTCAGTTCAATGGAGAAAAAAATTTATTCTGGAGCTTAGTTTCGGAAGTGACTGTCTTCCATTTTCAGACCAAAAGCAATGGTAACAAAGGCCAAAGAGTTGATTAATTATATAAGGACAATACTTCGGCCTTTGTTATCATTGTTTTTTAACTCACTTCGCCATCCTTTTTTTTTCTCTTTTTTTGGCACTGCTTAGATTCCGCCCCCACCCACCCCCCAAAAATGGAAGTTATAAGTTCTTGTTCTCTAGTTTTGGACGCACCATTTTTTATTTTTTTTTCAACTATTCACTTCTTTCCTCGTAACCTTTATTTTTAAAGCTTTTGTTAGATGGAATATAATTTGGACACTCTCGGAGGCATTTTTTAAAGAATATTCTGTGCAATTTCCATGGAAATTAAACTGGTATTTTCAATATCAATTTCAAAATTACTCAAACCATATTTCGTTAAATTATGAATGTGATAATGGCTGTTTACTTTGATAATATCTTCATTTAATGTTTTAATATTTTGAAATAAGGATTTCTTACAACCAAAATTACAATTGCCTTTGCAATGACATTATGTTGTGCCAATTTAATTATAAATTATTCATTGAATATTTGCGAAACTCGAACATCGATCCGCACTTTCATCGACAATTTTCATAAAAATCAAATAGTTTGTAAGGCAATTTCTTTATTGAAAATTTAGATTGGCAAAAGAAATATTTTCATATTTTTTCGATTGAAATCATCACTCTGTAAGCCCCCTCCCCCTAAAAAAAACAACAATGGTAGATCATGTTTTAATTCCTGCATCACAATCTGCAATTCTTTTTTTTTACCCACATCGACAATAGCGAGTGATTTGGTTCCCACGTGACAATTTCAATTTTTTTTTAGCGTTTTGATTACGACCTCGCTGCTCTATCAAGCTGGTTGTATGGTGTCAATAATTCCTAAGTAAATATCTATCACATTTCTATGGAGAACTTAAGGAAAATTATGGTACTGGGATACGCTACTTTAGGCGAAATTTTCCATTTTGCTTAAAAAAAGATGATTTCAACCCTTGAATTTGTCAGAGTTGGCTTTTTTGAGATGTTAAAGTGTCTGCCACGCGAGAGCCATCAAATCAGACGATTGCACTTGCCAAGGAATTTCGAAAGTATCAGGGTAGCGGAAATATGCCTTAGTACAGTGATTTTCAACCTTTTTAATGATAGTGGCACCCAAATTGCTACCTAGAAGCAGCCGTGGCACTCCAATATAAGATAATTTACGTGTAAATACTTAATTACTTGGAAAACACTTCAAAATTAATCCGATTGAAATCTAACCTAATTTAATCGAAATTAGACATACAAATTTTAAAGTAAATAAATTTTATGTTTATAAAAATTAATAGGAAATTTGAGTTTGATGATTATAACATAATTATTTAATATTGGGAGGAATAGTTGAGAAGGCAACACACATTTCTTCATTCACTCTTTACAGTCTTTCTCTTTTTGTTGTTTCTATGTTGCACAATGCAGAGAATCCTGCTTCACAAAATGGTTAGTTGAAAATTGCAACAAAATTAAAAGAGCTTTTTTTGACCACGGACGAAAACTAATTCGATGCTAATCCAGGAATATTCGAGCTCCATTTCAGAATGTTTTAGCTTTAAGCAACGATCATTTCTCAATTCAAGAAGCTCCTCTACTTCTATCTGAGATAACTCACAAGTTAATTCTGATCTAATTAAAAGAATTTTCAATCTATTCATATTTTTCATTACATAAGTCTGGTTATTAATCATCCATTTGATTTTTCAGTATTGCTTGCAACATATGTTTTAGGTAACGTACCGTAGTTTCCGTTTCTTACTTGTTTTAACCAAAAAAACAAGTTTATTTTCGAAAACATAAAGTTCATCTGTCGACGTCAAAATTATTTCATGTCTACCTTGCCTTTGAGTGTTCAATTTATTTGCAATTTTTTTTTAAATTTCCGTACCCCAGATTTCATCTTCCAACAATTCAAAACAAATTAATATTATCTTTTTGAAAAGGGCAAATATTTTTAGCTAGTTTCAAAATACAAGTGTCGTTAGATTTTTTTTTTTTTTAGAAATGTTTGAAATACATAATTTTTGTAAATATACGTATTTTTAACATGATTTTTTGGTCGCTCCCGTGGCACCTTTAATTGGTTCTTGCGACACCCCGATTGAAAACCACTGCCTCAGTTGCTCCCAAGTAATCGTGCGAGTCCAGGTCCTCGTATATGTACTTGGACTCGTGAGTACTTTGCACTTTCCATTTTAAAAACTAGAACAGTTCTACTCACGGGAACTCAGGTGTCTTCTTAATATAAATCTATGTTCCATTACTGTAGCTGAAATACTTGGTAGACATAAGTATAATAAAAATAATCCGTCCTCGCATCTAAGCAGTCATCTGTAGTTGCTATAGCAACGAGTAGCCACTTTCGCACTACTTCAAACACGTATGGGAACCCTCTTCATCCACACCAAGCAAGTTACTGTATCCAATAAACCAGGGGTCCCCAACCCACAGAATACCGCGGGGCCGCATTGACAAGTCCGACAGGGCCCGATGGCCGCACCAATAAAAGACAGAAAACCAAAATTAAAAGGAGTTATTACTGAGACACTTGGTGACATTTCTCAGCACAAAACATCAAAATCAGGGGTAATGGAACTAACACTCAGCAAGAGAACGTCGTCCAAGTCGTCAGCTGTGCACATGTCTTCGATTTTGTCAGTTTCATCTTGCTATACAGCTGTTGACACAAGTATGTGGATCCATACATCAACGACACTTTCACAGCTTTCTGTCCCAGGACCGGCAATTGACGTGTGCAAATTTGAGACTGGCAGAAGGTGAGGGGGATGAGGGTAGGATCCGTTAAACTTTGAGCTCAGCTCGTCGAAACACTGGAGCTCAGTGAGCTCGAGCTGGAGGTCAGCGGGGGACTGCGTCGAAAGGTGCGCTGAACAGCTTCAGCTCTGGAGTTTAGCCGCGTACATCAGCTAAACGGCTAGCAAACTCTTTCTTCAAATCCCCAACGACGTCCATGTATTTCTTTGTACTGGTGGGTTCAACTGACGCCAACTTCGAGAAGGTTTCAACACACGTTTAAAATGATTTGGTGGGCCGCAGGTAATGTTAATTTTGACAAGTAGCCCGCGAGTCCTGGGTTGGGGACCCCTGCAATAGACTAATCTAACGGGTAGATGAAAACGCTCACGTGTAGGGCAAAGGCAAAAAAGTGAAGGTTAAAAATATCCAATTGATGCAGGTCTTTGGGGAGCTGTTAGATTGGTTCTTTTGGATACAGTCAGTTGGACAAGAGCGTCCCCAAGGTGGAACAAGTGAAGATGCGTACGCATTGCTATACTAACTCCATACCATCACTGGGTCTAATGCAGTTTTCCTTTACTAGTGTCATCTGTACATGGACGTTCAATTATTTTCCTTTACTAGTGTCATACGAGTATGCACATGGACGTTCAATTCTTTTCCTTTACTAGCGTCATCTGTACATGGACGTTTAATTATTTTCCTTTACTAGTGTCATATGTACATGGACGTTCAATTCTTTTCCTTTACTAGTGTCATCTGTACATGGACGTTTAATTATTTTCCTTTACTAGTGTCATCTCTACATGGACGTTTAATTATTTTCCTTTACTAGTGTCATCTGTACATGGACGTTTAGTTCTTTTCCTTTACTAGTGTCATCTGTACATGGACGTTTAATTCTTTTCTTTTACTAGTGCCATCTGTACATGGATTCAATTCGTTTCCTTTACTAGTGTCATATGTATATGGACGTTCAATTTTTTCCTTTACTAGTAGCATCTGTACATAGACGCTTAATTCTTTTCTTTTACTAGTGTCATATGTACATGGACGTTCAGTTCTTTTCCTTTACTAGTGTCATCTGTACATGGATGTTCAATTCTTTTCCTTTACTAGTGTCATATGTACATGGAAGTTGAATTATTTTCCTTTACTAGTGTCATCTGTAAATGGACGTTTAATTCTTTTCCTTTACTAGTGTCATATGTACATGGACGTTCAGTTCTTTTCCTTTACTAGTGTCATATGTACATCGACGTTCAGTTCTTTTCCTTCACTAGTGCCATCTGTACATGGACGTTCAATTATTTTCCTTTACCAGTGTCATATGTATATGGACGTTCAATTCTTTTACTTTACTAGTAGCATCTGTACATGGACGCTTAATTCTTTTCTTTTACTAGTGCCATCTGTACATGGACATTCAATTCTTTTCCTTTACTATATCATCTGTACATGAACGATCAATTCTTCATGCATGGAACATGAAATCCTCAATAACGTCTTATCGCTCGCTAACAACCATAAAAAAATGACTAACCCACGTTGATGATTAAGCTCTACTTGCACCTCTTCTCCACAACCTACATTAAAACTTGGCAAAAGAGTTTTGATTTAAATTAACTTGATCAATTCGCTTTCTTCAGTGGCCAATCACTTAGTGCGGAAGGGCCATTTTAAAAATCGGTAATCAATCGATCATTTCAATTTCTATCGGTTCAAATCGATTCTCTCTACGAGAGGCCGCGAAGTCATGGCTTCTTAAACTGATTAGGGCTTCGTCGAATTCATGTGCTTGCTTCTTGAATACCGGCCTGGCGCTAGCCTCTAATTATTCCTCTTAGTAACTTCTAATTTTCCTTCTTACTAGGTTATAATTATCTTGTTCACTAGTTCTAATTGGCCTGTTTACTAGTTTATAATAATTTTTCTTACTGGTTTCTATTAAGTCTGCTCACTAACTTCTATTTATCCTGCTCACTATCTTCTAATTCTCCTCTTTTCTAGTTTCTAATTATTTTGTGTACTAGTTTCTAATTATTCTTCTCGCTAGCTTCTAATTATCATGTTTTCTTATTTTCTAATTATTTGGTTTACTAGTTTCTAATTACTTTGCTCGCTTGCTTCTAATTATCCGCATCACTAACTTCTAATTGGCCTGTTTACTAGTTTCGAATTATTTTGCTTACTTGTTTCTATATATCATGCCACTAGCTTCTAATTATCCTGCTCATTAGCTTCTAATTATCCTATTTTCTACTTTCTAATTATTCAGCTTATTAGTTTCTATTTATCCTTCTAATTAGCTTCTAAGTATCCTATTTTCTAGTTTCTAATTATTCTGTTTACTTGTTTGTAATTATTTTTCTTACTAGTTTCTATTTTTCTTGCTCACTAGCTTGTAATTATCCTATTTGGTGTTGCCCTCGCTTATAATATGGAGTGATTGCAAGAACTAGAAAAACTATCATGGCTCGACGCATTTTTTCATTATAAAAGATGGATAAAAATACTCGATTAATAAACAAAGACTCGAATTTCATCCCCAATGTTCAAGAAAGTATCTTACCTTAAATAATGATACAGATCTTAGGATCTTAGATCGTGGAAATTCTTGGAACAACTAAATCTCTCTGGCAACTCGAAAATAAAGAGCACTAAAGCTTAAGGACGACATAATCTCGGTCATTGCGTGGAAGAAATGTCTTTATTTGAGGGATTAAATAGGATTGGATTTGGGAAATAAGAGTTGTTTGTTATTTTGTTTCGAGACTAAATTTGGGTTTATTCGTGCCACGGACGGAGACAATTCTTGCCGCGTCTTATATTTATTCATTCGTTTGTTCTCGGTATTAAGCATGGAGTTCACTGCAAGGTGGGGGGGGGGATAACCCACTAACTGAAGGAGTAGAACGCCCTTCCCACTCCATTGTCTACCTGCAGTCTAACACTAAATTGAGACTACCTTGGCTTTATTCCTTAGAGGCATTTCTATTCTACTTCGCCGGGTTCTTTAAACGCCCTCTTCTCACCCATTTTTTTAGCCGGTGGATGATTTTGTAGGCTAGTTGCCGATCAGCTTTTGTCCATTCAACTTTAGTCGGGATTGGTAAGGGGGAGGCTTGACCCTCTCCCTCTTTTGTAATGCCTGCATTCTTCCCATCCCCCCATTTTCCTGTGTAGAATGGAGAACTTTACTTCAGTTGATAGTGCCTTACCGACCCCAATGCCTGCAGAAGAATATGCGGTTGTACGTCTTCCACACTTCTCCACTTTAAAATATCTTAAATTCCTATAAGATTCGCCTCCGCTAGTATTTAAGGGGTAGGGTGCATAAAGTGGCGTTGTGACATCGATCGAACCCCGTCACTCCAAAGGCTAAAGACCTAAACGCACAAAAGCAGTTGGGGCGGATTTCAGCAACTTTGGCAACGTCGCGCACAGCTCCGCGCAGCCGATTACGTGTGCTTGGCTTCCAGGCGTCGAACCAGTTTTCTCTGCTACGCAACTCTTTAGCTGTTGTATTTTGAGGTAATTTCCACCGGACTCTTGATACCCTTTGGAAGTGCACTACCTCAGTGTATGGTCTAGAGGTTCTGAGGTCATTTCTCCAGACTCTTGATACCTTTTGGAAGTGCACTACCTCAGTGTATGGTCTAGAGGTTCTGAGGTCATTTTCCTAGACACTTGATACCCGTTGGTATTGTACTACCTCAGTGTATGGTCTAGAAGTTCTGAGGACGCTAAATGTACGGCTTAATTACGGATACGTCTTGAGGTAGTTTATACAACCTACCCGAACGGTAGTATCCGGAGGGGACATGGAATATTAAGGTTAGAAGGAATCAGGCTCGACAAAGACCGTGGCCACCGGGGACACAAGCCATTTTCAATAGATATTGAACTTTTTATAATGGTGGTCTGAACGGTCCTTACATTTACTGCAGCTAATCCTTTGGCCAGACATTTCTAGTACCTGCATTAAACAGCTTAGCGAAGGTGGTTCTAATAGTTGAATTCCAGATAAAGTTAAAATTAAATCCTTTTGGGACTTTAAAAAGGTTTTTTTTTTTTACAAGATTCAATTTTTTCCTCGACCTTCATAGGATTGGTATTTAGAGCTGGTTATGTTTTGGTAGGATTGATGACCTCTTTCCAGGATTATTAGATCCTTTCGCCATAGCAGAATTTCACCACATATATATAAGGACGATCCAAAGATTTATACAGCGATAAAACTATGTCCTTAGATTCGTAAATACGTTTTCCTCTTCCAAAGCATTTTGTAACGTCGATCCAAACGTGTTATAAACATATTCCCAGTTTTTGAATCCACTATACGGAAGTTAATATTTTCTAACGTTTCATTCTTTACTTAATTAACCTCTATACGGTTTTGAGCGTCATTCCGTATATACAGTTGCTTTTCTATCAGCAAATTTGGATAGCCTGGTAAACATCGTGTAAATATAAAATCAAGGATGTTGGTTATAATTCAGATCTTTGCAGCGTATCCTCGATACAATGCAATTGTTTAGGGGGTTTCGTATTAGTTTCTGTTGCCTGTGAGTCTTTTGTTGTCCAGTAACTTTCAATGAATCCATGAGCTGCATCTATGTTTAGTATTCTTTTATGAGGTGCTATGTCAAATACCTTCTAAAAATTGAGCTAAAACACTTCTAGTTGTTTACAATCGCACTCTCGGATGATGATTTGGTGGACGAATTCGAGTAGAATGGTCTAAATACTTGTGTTTCAATTAATGAGTGTGTGAAATTTAACATGAAAGTATTTGATGATTAGTAAACTTTACCAATTAAATATATCAAAGATACCAGGGTGATCAATCTAGATAATGGCATGATTAGGATATATTCCTATTGTTGAACGTTTTGAATGATTAGTGGTCCAACTTTCTCAAGTTTCGGTCATAATTCGGATGGATGGTGGTATATATATAACAGATTTTTAAACCATTTACTTCAGTGAGATTTATTGTTTTAGGAGTTTACTTGATATATTTGACTTAAATATTAAAACTGCGGAATGAAAATTTAGGCGCCTTTCATTATGGTATAACGATTTTCTGTTTAATTTTCGCATCTACAATATGAATATGTTAATTTTGACTACAATCATACATTTGGAATAGTCGAAGATGATAGAAGTGATGAAACACGAGTTTCCAACACCATTACAAACTATTATTTCTCATTCTTACTTGGGGAATTGAGATGAATGACCAAGAAGTGATACTATCTCAATCTCACATTTCTTCTACACGTAGCAAGACATCTAGGTATGAACTTGCCTCAGATCATTATAATACGACTGGTTAACACTTTTTAAATGTAAGCAGCAAATTGGTTAAGACTGTTTAAATGTAAGCATAAAATTGGTTAATACTCTTCAAATTTAACCATGAAATTGGTTAACACTTCAAATGTAATAAGCAAATTGGTTAATACTGTTCAAATTTAACCATGAAATTGTTAACACTTAAAATGTAAGCAGAAAATTGGTTAATACTGTTCAAATATAAGCACAAAATTGTTTAATACTGTTCAAATTTAACCATGTAATTGGTTAACACTTCAAATGTAAGCAGGAAATTGGTTAATACTGTTCAAATGTAAGCATAAAATTGGTTAATACTGTTCAAATTTAACCATGAAATTGGTTAACACTTCAAATGTAATAAGCAAATTGGTTAATACTGTTCAAATGTAAGGATAAAATTAGTTAATACTGTTCAAATTTAACCATGAAATTGGTTAACACCTAAAATGTAAGCAGAAAATTGGTTAATACTGTTCAAATGTAAGCACAAAATTGTTTAATACTATTCAAATTTAACCATGTAATTGGTTAACACTTCAAATGTAATAAGCAAATTGGTTAATACGGTTCAAATGTAATAAGCAAATTGGTTAATACTGTTCAAATGTAAGCATAAAATTGGTTAATACTGTTTAAATTTAACCATTAAATTGGTTAACACTTAAAATGTAAGCAGCAAATTGGTTAATACTGTTCAAATGTAAGCATAAAATTGTTTAATACTGTTCAAATTTAACTATGTAATTGGTTAACACTTCAAATGTAAGCAGGAAATTGGTTAATACTGTTCAAATGTAGACATAAAATTGGTCAATACGGTTCAAATTTAACCATGAAATTAGTTAACACTTCACATGTAAGCAGGAAATTGGTTAACACTTCAAATATAAGCATAAAATTGGTTAATACTATTCAAATTTAACCATCAAATTAGTTAACATTTCAAATGTAAGCAGGAAATTGATTAACACTTCAAATGTAAGGAGGAAATAGGTCAACAAACCTACTGGACGACATGAAATTGAGCTCAAAAATATTTCGTGATGAACTTTAAAAAAAAGCATAAAAATTGAATATTTGAACTATGATCACTAGATTTTGGATTGAATAGTTCAAATTTGAGATATATGAATTGAGAGAACTCGGATTCTACGACTAAGATTCGGTAAAAAGCTTAAAAGAAACGTCTACAAAGCATGGAGAGGTTCTATGTAAGTTCGGGAGTGTTTTAGCGTCTGGAGATATGACTATTAAATTTAAAATATATTCAAATGAATTATACATGAGCTAATATAAAGAATATGTAAATTAAGAAGGAGGAATATGGGTGGAGTTTTCCGTGACGCAGTGCGGGTCCTGTGTACGCAATATCTATGATTTCATGCCAGACACCACGAGGGCTTTAATAGAAAAATTACGGCATCAAACTTTGCTCCCGAGTTGGTGATACACAAATCGAGATATTCAGAAAGAGGTTGCAAGTTTAGAGGAATGGGACAGGAGGGGGTAAGTGAAATAAAGGATTGGTATGATAGCGTCAGTTAAGAGAGTTCTACATTTTTGGTAGCTATCAACAAAAGGAATGCTGACAATGCATTATAATATGTGATTTGGTCATGAAAAATCGATGGTTGACTTGGCGAAATTACTCGAAAAAATGAAATTAGCAATGTTCAGCGCATGAAATTTCAAGAGATGGTCTGTGTATACGAGTAGTTGTCGCAAACTTCATCCCAAACCACCTTTCACGTGCCTATAACCCCCTGTGTTCACGCACAATAAACAAACAAACAGATGTAAAACTCAGCTCTGCCAATAACTGTTCCATATGTTGGAGTTTGTAGATTGCAATATAAAATTTAAGAAACATCACTCGAGGTGAGACTAGGTTCCGACGACACACAAAAACTAAGTCTAAGTCCTCATCACAGTGAACCATATAGGTTCACCTCCCCCCCCCGCCCCCGCCCCCCGCCCCGAAAGCACGACGGGTCAACAAACCTTAACACCATTGTCTTATTGTGCTCATGTCGTAGTTCAGAGGCAAATACCAGCGGTCCGTCCTTGTCCAGTCTTCTAACAGATTCGGTGATCAAAAGAGCACCTTAGCTCTTTGGTCTTGGTTAGATTGAATCGTCTTAGCTTATAAACGGTAGGCAAGAAGAATCCAAGGTAGTATATGGTATCATTCTGGAGTAGTACCAGCAAGCAAAGACCAGCCATTCCGTGGAACGAGTCCCACTATCGGAAGCCCCCGCATATTTCTTGAAGTAAACAAGCTGAATGGCGATGAACCTTGTAAAGCTTGGGCCTTATTAGATATTTCCTCCACCTGCTCCTTCATCCAACGTAGTTATTCCATCTCTTTCTTAACACTCGACCTTCGCACGGTGGATTGAAGGCTTAAACAGGGGTAATTTCCATCAAGTTGACGATGGGTGGAGAGAGGGCATTAAATGCGTAAGGGAACCAAACATACGGATTTTAACCCCGCATTGGAATTACATACTGACGACTCGGACTCGAAACCAAGCGGGATGTAACGGTGTGTAATAGAGGGCGTGTGAGTGTGTGTGAGAGAAAGGGTGTGCGAGTGTGTGAGAGAGGACGTGAGTTTTTGAGAGGCGAAGGGAAGGCGTGGAGTGTGTGAGAGAGAGGGCTTGTGGTAGTGATATTAGGGTTTTTGTGAGAGAGAGGCTATGTGACAGTGTGTTATAGAGGGTGTGTGAGTCTGTGAGGGAGGATGTGGCCGATGGTTCTAGGTCAACTGCCCGATGATGTTTATATATATATATATATATATATATATATATATATATATATATATATATATATATATATATATATATATATATATATATATGTGTGTGTGTGTGTAGAATATTTAGAATTTTTTTGCTATCATTCCAAAATGAAAGTATCATAGTATAATTTCAGTGCCATGGCAATTTTCCTCGTCTCACACAATGAAAAATACAACCAGTTTTTTGAAGTAAGATAGAGAGAGGAGTGTGCTTGTGTGTATAAATCAGAGTCAGTCACACAAACAAAATGTTAGGGCAGGTATGTTAAATATGAACTGGGAGGAGCCAAAAGTTCTTATGAAATGTAATGATTACTAAAACAGAAATATGGCAGAATTTGCATTGATTCAAATATAGAAATAAAAGAACATGAATTTAAGTGCTGGATTACTTCCCATTAATCCAGCTACCCTGGGATTAATGCAAAAGGATTATGATCAAAGTTATTAAGATATTAGCCTTACTGTCCCCTACTTTTTTCTCCTGAATCCCCTATCCCTTAGTCATTTAGATTTATCTTAAGGATTAACACTTGTCTATGGCCCCATTTGTTTCTTTCCAGTACCTCCATCCCCCAACCACCTTTTTCTAGAACGCAATTACCTAATTTTTTTCAAATGCAATTATCAAAAGGTCTTTTTTTCAGGCAATTTATCGGAATGTGAAATCAAAGGGATTACAATCAAGATATCAGAGCGACTCTGATTTTGCTCTATGCATTCGAATGATACCAACCTTGGCATTTTTTTTGCCAGCAGACAATGTCGTAGAAGCATTTGAGCAATTACAAGAAAATTTGGGTCATGAAGCAGATCCAATCATTGATTACTTTGAAGATGCTTATATCGGTAGAATGCGACGGCGTAACAGAGGCAACCCACTCTTCCATATCTCTATGTGAAACATGTATGACCGCGTATGCAATGATTTGCACGAATAATTAATTCCTTGGAGGGATAGCATAACCATTTACTGGCGAATATAACATCAAGTCATCCATATATCTGGGCGTTTTCTTCAGGTAGTGGAGACGGAACAAGAACTTAAAGGCACGATCATCAACTAAATGGTGGCAAGACATCAGCCTTCACCCAGTAAGAAAGGATATAAAGATTTAACAAAAATAATTGCAAATATTGTGCAGGATTATGAAATTCGTGAAGTACTGGGTTTCTTTGAGAGAAATCTCACAATTAAAGTTTTAGTTTTTTTTAATTATTTTCCAAATTACATTTTTCATGATATTGCTAAAGTATCTGTAAATAATGCTAAAAATGTATGTGTACACTATTGATTTTTTATAAAATTTAATGTATTTTCTTTTATTTGTTTAACTTTTACATCTGCTTCCGCAAATAAAACAAAATCTATTTTTTTTTACTTTTATTTTAGCTTTGTAAAAAAAAAAAAATTGCTTATCTTAGTAGTTCAAAATGTCGAAAGGACAAAAAGTTCAATCTATGTGTCTATCTCTCCTTCAAAAGTTAATATGTCGTCAAATCTTAAATATACGACGATTATGATTATACAAATATTTTTCTGTTCTCCTCTCTCTCTCTCTCTCTCTCTCTCTCTCTCTCTCTCTCTCTCTCTCTCTCTCTCTCTCTCTCTCTCTCTCTCTCTCTCTCTCTCTCTCTCTCTCTCTCTCTCTCTCTATCTCTATCTCTATCTCTCTCTCTATCTCTCTCTCTCTATCTCTCTCTCTCTCTCTCTCTATATATATATATATATATATATATATATGAGGCGTCCAGAAACAGAGGGGCATCCACGCCAATGTATAACTTTTGAGAAAAACGCGTTCAAAGTTTTGCATTTTCCCTTTTATCCTATTATCATCAGAAATAGCATAATACTAACTATTTCATCGATCATAATAAATCTGTAATCGTACTTATTTCTGAGTACCAAAAAAAAAGCACTAAATCAATTTCCAAAATGTCAAAATAAATATCGAAAAATTACCCACATGTTGAAAATATAACAAAACGTAGAAATAACCACACAAATACATAATATAATGGTTGCAATAAAATAACAATAATATTATGTAATACCCATTAGCAAATTTTAATCACATCATTAATATTAATTGTTTAAACAAATTAATTTGGAAAATGTTGACACTGATACATTCTTAGGGCAATCAGTGTTATTTTTATTTTGCGCCTGTGGGCGCTCATTGGCGGAGCGAGTGTGTGTGTACCAGCGAGCAGAGTGCTGAATGGCTGCCTGCCTCTGGCGCGGATGCCTCTCTGACTCCCAGAATACGGAGATAGTTTACCTGCGACGCGAGAAAATTCGAGATCCGTTCTGCCCTCTGTATAGCTGCTATAAGGGCGAATTTCGCTTCCAACTTTTGTCAACATATAGATGAGTCTTATGCTTTTCAGGATCCATGCTTAACTGAAAACCTTTAAAAGTGGCGTGGATGCCCCTCTGTTTCTGGATGCCTCATATATATTATGTCTTAGAATTTAGGTAGTCCTTCTGAACCCTTTTTGACTTCCTCGCCCAATGATGCAGGGGAGGGAAGAGAACAGACAAAATTGGGGGGGGGACAAGATTTTCCGAGAGTGCGATTTGGGATTTTAAATGGCGAGAATGAATTTCTCGTGGTAGGTATTGCTAATATTTACTAAGGCTTTGGTGGTCGGAGGATTTAAACAGGAGAACAAAAATAATATTTTAATCTTATACAAACAACAATAGATATTTAAATAATAATATACAAGCGATTTAGTTAACACCGTTATTAATTGGATGAAATTGAAATGATAAGTAGGACTCGTCTTAGCTGTACTAGGCTCAATAATTACACATTACCCGAGGGACAACGGGAGGTGACTACTAGGTGAGTCTTAGCCGTACGAGGCTCAATAATTACATTAATTACCCGAGGGAAGGCGGGGGCGACTACGAGGTAAGTCTTAGCCTTACGAGGCTCAATAATTATTACAATAATTACTCGATAGGGACTGGGAGGCGATCGCGGGGTGACTCACTTCGTCGGAGCGCGTCACGCCTCTTCGAAAATGAAGGAAAATGTAAGCCTTACGATTTTCTGGAGAAGACCACGAGTATGGGTATTCGGGGCAAGATATTCTTCGAGGAGGAGTGTTGAGTGCTATATTCCGTACGTAGCCTTCGTCGTTCCGAATATGGATTCCTACTGCGAGACCGAATAGCACTGGGGTTTGTCGCTCAATGAATGATCCCAAATACCTCTTATGATGCCGTGTGAATACCTTGTGTATTGCGTGGGCTTGCTTACTGGGAAGCAACGGGAAGACAACTCACGGCCCGAAAGCTCAAAGAATACTTCCCCGATTATCTTCGGGGTGAAGAATTTATATTATTCTGCCGGAAGTTCCAATATTTGCCGACGGAAGCGTTATCAGTTCGGTCAAACAGCCTCGATGGCGAGAATCAGCGGTGAAGGATGTAATGCCATACACGGGGCGAATTTCTGGCGCGTTATCGTTCCGGAAGTTTACCGAAGGTCTGGAAGTGAGGCTACTTCGCTCGGAATCCCTTCTCATGACTCGATCACAACCGCCCTCTCTCTCTCATTTTCTGATATATATATATATATATATATATATATATATATATATATATATATATATATATATATATATATATATATATATATACACGTCCAGGAGATCCTGTTGAGAACAATAAGCTTCTTTTTCAAATAATTACTGTAACCAGGACGAATCCAGGTAAAGAAAAGTCAGAGAAAAAAAGTCACTGGAAAAAAAGTTGATGATAATTAACTTGTGAATTCAGTAAAAATGTCAGATAATAAATAAGTCACATTTACGGGTAGGCTATGTACTGTATGCACACACATACGTATGAATAATGAGTTAGAGAAAATATAGTGTGAACTTAGACAATCCTAAAATTGAAAGAGGTCGCGAGAAATGGAACCCCTCTCAAAAGGAAAGCCATCTAAAGATTACTTTAATCCGGATCAGATACAAATGACCACCAGATCGAATCATAGCAACAAAATATCGAAATATTCCACATGTATAAATAAACATCGGGCATTTTTCCGTCGAGCCCTCGTCAGTCGGGCAGTTCTCCGTCGAGCCCTCGTCAGTCGGGCAGTTCTCCGTCGAGCCCTCGTCAGTCGGGCAGTTCTCCGACTGGCCCTCGTCAGTCGGGCAGTTCTCCGACTGGCCCTCGTCAGTCGGGCAGTTCTCCGACTGGCCCTCGTCAGTCGGGCAGTTCTCCGACTGGCCCTCGTCAGTCGGGCAGTTCTCCGACTGGCCCTCGTCAGTCGGGCAGTTCTCCGTCGAGCCCTCGTCAGTCGGGCAGTTCTCCGACTGGCCCTCGTCAGTCGGGTAGTTCTCCGACTGGCCCTCGTCAGTCGGGCAGTTCTCCGTCGGGCCCTCGTCAGTCGGGCAGTTCTCCGACTGGCCCTCGTCAGTCGGGCAGTTCTCCGACTGGCCCTCGTCAGTCGGGCAGTTCTCCGACTGGCCCTCGTCAGTCGGGCAGTTCTCCGTCGGGCCCTCGTCAGTCGGGCAGTTCTCCGACTGGCCCTCGTCAGTCGGGCAGTTCTCCGACTGGCCCTCGTCAGTCGGGCAGTTCTCCGACTGGCCCTCGTCAGTCGGGCAGTTCTCCGACTGGCCCTCGTCAGTCGGGCAGTTCTCCGACTGGCCCTCGTCAGTCGGGCAGTTCTCCGTCGAGCCCTCGTCAGTCGGGCAGTTCTCCGACTGGCCCTCGTCAGTCGGGCAGTTCTCCGACTGGCCCTCGTCAGTCGGGCAGTTCTCCGTCGGGCCCTCGTCAGTCGGGCAGTTCTCCGACTGGCCCTCGTCAGTCGGGCAGTTCTCCGACTGGCCCTCGTCAGTCGGGCAGTTCTCCGACTGGCCCTCGTCAGTCGGGCAGTTCTCCGTCGAGCCCTCGTCAGTCGGGCAGTTCTCCGACTGGCCCTCGTCAGTCGGGCAGTTCTCCGACTGGCCCTCGTCAGTCGGGCAGTTCTCCGTCGGGCCCTCGTCAGTCGGGCAGTTCTCCGACTGGCCCTCGTCAGTCGGGCAGTTCTCCGACTGGCCCTCGTCAGTCGGGCAGTTCTGGCCCTCGTCAGTCGGGCACTTGCCCGGATATTGTGGCCGAGATAGAGGGCGTGTGAATGTGTGATAGAGAGCGTATAAATGTGTGTGTGTGTGAGAGAGAGAGGCTGTGTGATTTGTGTGAAAGAGAGAAGATAAGCTTCCTTCGGTATTCATACCGTCTGATCCTCATCTCAGTGGCGACCACCACTTTAACGTGCGGTCCAAACCACTGGGCTCTACAGCCTTTGGCTGGTGACCACTGCCTCGGCAAAGTCGCGCCGAATCTGTACTCCATCACCTCACTAACCACACCCAATGCGGGTTAACTTTGCTGCGGAACACCTGCGGGGGGCGGTTCCTCATCCCTTGGTCACGGAGGGAGTCTGGGGTAAGTTACATTGAAAAATAGATGTGTAATCCGATGGGGGCACGTTCACTCCGGAATATGTGGGAGGGAGGGCAATGGAATGAAAGCATGAAGCTGCGTGGAATGTATTGGCGGATCCCCCCCGACCTCCATATGGGTCGAAGCCCCGGCGGCGTATCTCCTCCCCCCCCCCTCCCGACGAGTTTCAAAGAAAGAAAGTATCACCCCATTTGTTCACAAACATAATTTTGAACCACAAAACACCCGGAAAGTTTGGGGGGCGGGGAGGGTGAATAGCATTAGTGTGGTGTCATCTTTGCGTCGTAGAAAGTGAGTAAATGCGACAACCTCATTGGTGAAGTGAACCGAGACGCTGACCTGGTACCACTCCAGTGTCTCTAATAATCCCATGAGTAGGTTCCTTAACTTTAGGTAGGGTTGATGAACCCCGCCAGGCTCGGCTTATTGCCATACCCCATCTTGTTTTGTGATGTGTGTATGTGTGAAGAAGAAAAAAATACCCTGAAATTGCGTGAATGTAAAAATGATAGAGGATTTAGTGCGTTGAGTGTAAGTGTGGAAAAGTTTGTTGACTATTGATTGAGAAGAGGCTGCGTTTCCACTGGGTGTTTGCTCCACGCCAAGACACGTGTCAATAGAGAGTGTAGCAAGAGATGTTTGATCTATGGCAGTTTACAGATTGAGAGGAGTTTCCTAGTGTTTGGTAAAAACTGTGTATTTAGTGTATGTAATGGTATAGAGAGAAAAGGTCACAACAAAAAATATGGATTGAATCTGAAGAAGAGATGCGACCAAAACGAAATATCAACTGACGATTGGAGTCCTGGCGGAGTTAAGGATCTTCGGATGAACATTATACCATGATGGCTTGTGGTAAATGGTTGCCATCAATAATGGAGACTGGTTTGATGCCATAACCGAGTCTGAGTTTGTAGTAAGGTTATAAGAGGGTTGGGGTAAGCCCGTTTCTAGATTATCTCCATCCCCCCTTCCCCTAATGCAAAGATACTTCATTCGAGGATGAGAGCAGAAGTGATAAGTATTGAAGGAAATTGGTTGTTCTCTAGGAATGAGGGAGGTACACTAATGTCGGTTTTCGTGGGATTGATCGACTGACTAAAGGTCATTGAGTGTAGTTTTTCTATGGTATAGCGTGGCACAAAATCAATACAGTGGTATTTACAAAGACCAATATTGATTGATGCGGTGAACTTTGTCTCAAAGTTATGATTGGACAACCGCGAAAATCGATGGTGTTTTCAATTCGATAGGATGAGAGTCGCTTCTGTTAAGTTTTTTGTTTATAGGAAAAGTGAAGAAGAGCCAAATGTGACGTTATGTTAACTCGTGAGTTACTGAAAAGATCGGATCTATGCATGCCTCAAGGTTAGTTGTGAGTGAGATGTAAATAAAACGTAATTTGTGGTAATCTTGGCTAATGTTTACACGAGCGAGAAGAGATGGTATGGCTGACATAGCGGATCCGTTTGCCTAATGTGAATTTGAATTAGATTGGATTGTGTGGCGAAGCAAATCCTATAGAAGCTTCCACATCTATTGATGAGTTCCATTTCCCAACTGAGGCATTTAGAGTGGAAAGCATCGTTTTAATTATTTGTTCAAACAAGATGGCTTAGTTTTTAAACAGAAGCTGGTAAATAATGAGGTTTGAGTAGTCATTTGATTAAGATGGCTTATTTTATATACCAAGATGGTGTATTTTTTAAACAGGATCTGGTAGTAATGAATTTTGCTTAGTTATTTAATCAACCAAGTTGGCTTAGTTTTTAAACAGCAGTTGCTAATTCTAGAAATTATAATTCCCGTTTTAGTGAGCCGCGAAATTCACGAATTTAACGTGAGTCCCTCAAACTATCCCTCTGTTTGAATTCACCAAAATTGTGTAATAGACAACACTGAAAACGTTGATAATTATGTATCTTCTACGTTTTAAATCAGGGATCATCTACCTACGGCCCACACGTAAACGAATAATTATAGAAAATAATTTGGTTATCATTAATTTCCCTTATGTGATAACACATTCAGTGAACTTATTTAATATAATTTTATACAAGGCCAATTATAATGTCGATATCGATCATTATAAAATGAAGCCTACCTTTAAATTTCGCCTTTCAAATTCGTCATTTCATCTTTAAAAGGTTGGCGCCCTCTGCTTTAGAACAAACAAGATATATAAACACAAACTCGTGGTGTCCTAACTTGAAGAGGAAGTGGGGGGGGGGGGCGTTTGACTCTGAGGGAATTTCTCCCGAAAAAATGGCCTCGCTCGATATCCTTTAAAGATGGGGTGGGGAAACTTTTTTGGAGCCGTGGCCGAAAATTTCTTATGAAAGAATTCGGCGGGCGATAAATCAAATTTGACTCTCGTATCTTTGTAAATATTTAAATTTATTACATGGTCCGATAGACTCTTGTATTAATATCTAAAAAAAAATTAATACCCAACATTATTATTGACCTGCCCCACGGAAATTGGACATGCAAATAATTTTTTTAATTTCAGTATTGAAAGTTTTGGCATACAAATATATCACTCAGGGGGCGATGGAAATTAGGCCCGCGGGCGAGGGGTTTCCCAACCCTGCTTTAAAGGTTCAGGATTCAGACCCTCCAAATTTCGACGAGGGGAGGAGACAATTTCAGAGTCCTAGAAATGCCTGGAAAGGCTAGAATTATGTACCGTTATTTACAGGGGTTGTGTACAGTCAATTGCTGGAATGGTGTACCGTCAAAAGCTGGAATGGCGTAGCGTCAAAAGCTGGAATGGTGTGCAGTAAATTGTTCTAACTGTGTGCCGTCATTTCCTGGAATGGTGTGCAGTAAATTGTTTTAACGGTGTGCCGTCATTTTCTGGAATGGTGTACAGTCAATTGTTCTAATGGTGTGCCGTCATTTGCTGGAATGGTATACCGTCAATTGCTGGAATGGTGTATAGTCGATTGCATCTCCAAAATTAAACGCGATTTTAGACACTTCGTCTCTTCGCATAAATCAGCGAAACCTACGATTTTTATCTTGGATCCGAATTCTTTTCCTGCCGTTCTCTAGTTACATTTGTGCATAGCTATAACATCAATTATTCTGACATTATGACCTTTGATGGGCCCTTGTGGCTTTTGTCATCCGTGAAATTAAATTAAAAATTAAATTAAACTTTCAACAAGTCGGGCACTCCTACCCATAGTTAGTTTTCTTTTAATAATTATTGGACTAACCTTGGGAGGACTTTTTCAATTATATTATTCGAAAGAGAATGTAAATCAACATAAGGGTTTCAAATTTCATTAGCATCGGCCGAATAGTTATGATGTTATTGCCCCCCAAATCATTGAAAAGTAAAATGGTTACCCTCTACTATACACATTGTAGTGTATAGTAGAGCACCATTGCTGTGGAAGAGAAGCTAAGATCTAAATTGAAAACAATTTAAATAAACAATTCGAGATGAATGTTGTGTAGAAAAATGGGAAATATCCGGATGGGAACAGGAAACTATTCAGAATGATGAATGAGGACCTGGAGGGAACATGAAGCTATTCTGGAAGATGAATGAGGATCCAGAGGGAACAGGAAGCTATTCTGAAAGATGAATGAGGATCCGGAGGGAACAGGAAGCTATTCTGGAATATGAATGAGGATCCGGATGGGAACAAGGAAGCTATTTTGGAAGATGAATGAGGGTCCGGAGGGAACAGGGAGCTATTCTGGAAGATAAATAAAGGTACGGATGGGAACAAAGAAGCTATTCTGGTAGATAAATGGGGATCCGGAGGGAACAAGGAGCTATTCTAGAAGATGAATGAGGATCCAGATGAGAACAAGGAAGCTATTCTGGAAGATGAATGAGGATCCGGAAAGAACAAGGAAGCTATTCTGGAAGATGAATGAGGATCCAGATGGGAATAAGGAAGCTGTTCTGGAAGATGAATGAGGGTCCGGAGGGAACAAGGAAGCTATTTTGGAAGATGAATGAGGATCCAGATGGGAACAAGGAAGCTATTCTGGAAGATGAATGAGGATCCGGAGGGAACAAAGAAGCTATTCTGGAAGATGAATGAGGATCCGGAGGGAACAAGGAAGCTATTCTGGAAGATGAATGAGGTTCCAAATGGAAACAAGGAAGCTATTCTGAAAGATGAATGAGGATCCTGAGGGAACAAGGAAGCTATTCTGGAAGATGAATGAGGATCCGGATGGAAGTGGGAAAGTGAGGAACCAGGAGAAGGAGAGCTGCCGGAACACCAAGGACAAGAATGGCAGGGTACTTGTGAGCAATGCGGTAGTATAGAGAAGATGGACAGAATAATTTGATGAGTTGTAGAAGTGTGTAAGATGATGCAAATTAAAATAGGATCATGAACATCCGCACAACAGCCAAACACTGCGTCGCTGGAACTGTGAAGCGCACAGTTCTATGTATTTTTTTTATAAACTAGGGGATGGCTACTGACATTATCCTTAAGGATTATATAATGTACAAGTATAAAGAAAAAAATAAATAAAAAAGGGTAAACATGAAGATCGGCGGCGCGCCCGAAAAAGTGGGGGGGGGGGCGTGTGTTTCGTTCACCCGCGGATGCATATTCATGCGCGTTTGGTTAAATAAAAACGTTAGAACATTATTCTATAAGCGATTTTGATTATATACTGGGGGGCTGTGCCCCCCCAGACCTCCCCAATTGATTGAAACTCAGGATCATCGTAAGGGGGTTCCCCCGCAGTTTTAAACCCCCCCACGAGCAGTCCCCTTGAATTTACTTCAAAAAGGTGAAACATATTGGAACACGGACGAAAAGTTTATGTCCCATCGTTCGCGCCGCCGATCGTAATGTTTACCTAAAAAAGGACTCATTTTATTCAATGTTATCGATAATATCGAGTGGAAATAGGGGGTGCTGCAGTTCCGCAGTGCCTATACACGAGCCGCCACTGAGTAGTGCCTAGGTGATTTTTAAGCTGTAGTAAAGCTAGGGCATTTTTTAAAGCTAGTAATGTAGAGCCTTTTTATAAGCCACAAAAAATGGTGCTTGGGTGCTACATGAATTATCTGAAAGACAACGTTTACAACCTCTGACTATTGCCTCATCTTTAACCTAAACTAACTTAACTGTTGAATAATTGCAACCTTTAAATGAATCTCTTAAATAAAAACGACATTCTGGTCAACCAAAAGGGTGTCCTCCCCCCCCCCGTCTTTCATATCGTTACCCACCACTCATGGCACATTTGACGCAATAAAAATGTGTTACGTTGTAATGTTCTTCCTTGTTCTCCTTATTTACCGGACCTTGCATCATCTGAGTACCATTTAAAGCAGGGATGGACAATAATTTTAAGCAGAAGGCCACACTGAAGCTTATGTAAAGCTTTGGCGAAACGCAATTAAACAGTTAGATGCAAATTTCGAATGCATATAAGTTAAATGCAATCACTTTTGTGCATTTTTTTGCATACCATACTTAGCCATAGGTATAGCCACACATTAATAACTAAGGGTAATTTTTTTGCTTAATTTGGCAACTCCTTTTAAACTGTTTCCTGTCTTAAATCAGTAATGGGAACTTACAGCTTAACGTGGAATCCGAACCACAATTAATTAGTGACGCAATATGGCCAAACTTAAAGAATGACCGAAAATATAAAATTAGACTCATATGACGTGAGTTTGTTGGGGAACGCAAATTTCAAAGATGTTTCAAAATTTGACAGAATTTGCGTTTAAGTTGAGATTCTGGCAAAATGGTCTATAATTAATTTTCAATATTTTGTTGAATTTTGAAATAAAACGCGGGCCTCATGAAAAAGTCTTCGCAGGCCTCGTGAAAAGACTTCGCGGGACACCTGAAAAAGACTTCGCAGGCCTCGTGAAAAGACTTTGCGGGCCGCATGTGACCCGCGGTCTAGAAAACGGTACCAAATCTCATATTTCACTTTTTCCGTTTACCTCGGTTACTTTATTTATCCTAATCACCTTTAATGGCATATCCTTTTTTACTAGCTTTAATTTGCATTCCCTTTTCAATTTTATAATATGTCAATACCTGAAGATGAGCGATCAAGCTTCCTTGTCCTTCCCTTCCGATCCGTTCGACTATATGTATATATATATATATATATATATATATATATATATATATATATATATATATATATATATATATATATAATGTCTTAAACCAACACTAAATAGCGGTTACGGGGCTATACCTCTCTGTTATGTGACTTCACAGTCAATTAAATAAACTTCGCCTTCTTTTGTATTTACTAACTTGAAGTAGTTCTCAGATAGCGTCGTTAGCGAGGTGTATATAGCGGTTAAATACACTATAATACATATACTCAATTACCTTATTTCCAACATTCCAAAGAATATCGAATAAATACCAAAATATGAGAGCAAAATGCTCGAAACGATGTTATAAATAAATAAAAGAATATCGAAGCATTTCTAAATTACTTTTTGTTATTAGCTTCGTCCCGAAAATCTAAATTACGCTTAGCTGCGAATAAATTTACAAACATGCCATGATAAGACGTCCTCCAAAGTTTCTGTTATGTGATATATATATATATATATATATATATATATATATATATATATATATATATATATATATATATATCAACCAATATACCGGATGAGAGCAAAAAATGTCCCCTTTTTTTATAATGCCGTAATTTGTTAGTCATTAAAGCTTGAAGGTAGAAATTAATATCATTACAAAGAAAAATATCTATCCCAGCCTAGGATAGCCTACCTATGCAGATATTAAATAAAAGAGCAATTTGGTGAGTTTTGTGGCAGAAAACCAAGAACAAACGATTCTATTAACCAGAAGCAACAGTCGAAGACCTGACTGAATCTTTAGATGTTTAAACAGTTCTGGTTTATGCTCTCAAAAATGGTACAATTAACTCTTGAGCAGCGCAGGTTTGTCGTGGTATTAATGATTCGAGATGCCTCCATAATCAAATAATTTTTTTTAAATATTGTTCTTTGTAATGATACTTATTTCTACCTTCTACCTTACAGCATTTTATAAAAAAGGGGACATTTTGGGCTGTCACCCGGCATTTTACTTTTCTAGCATATTAAACCTAGCTTTGGTCACTGAATGCAAATGCCCTCTCAGAGTCTGAGAACAACCCCGAATCACAATACGGTATATTACTATTCGCAACCGCTTTCCCAGTGTTATTTGCGAATAACAACACTCCGATAACAGTTTTTATCGGAGAATATTCTATGTTTAAAAAATTGGTAAACTGACGGTATTTTTTTAAAGGGTTAAAAAATTAAGTCCATAAAATAATAAATTGTAAAATGGCTGAAATTTGTGGAAGGCGCATAGTCTTGGTCGCATCTGGTTAACCAATGGCACGCGTGCCCAAATTGGCACGTCGCCTATTTTCTTCGGCTCGCGAAACTCAGGAGGAGCTAGTCTAGACTACGCAGACCCAGAGCCAGTCGTGATATTTTGGGGGGCTATTACTATTTTAGGGGGGGGCTAATTTTTTACAAATACCATCTTGATATTTAAGTTTTCGGTTCGCCGTGATTACATATATCTAACGTTGGGAATGGACTGATAAGAAAAAGCCACTTACCAGCCAGTTCGTTATTAGCTACCGCGACTACCAATCCAACAAAAGTTCAGAGTCCATTTGTTGTATTTTGTTGAGTTGAGATTATAGGATTTTGTTATGATAATACATACAAACACTTGTATTTTTATCATAAAATTGATTTATAAAATGATATTTAATATAATCAGTTTAGGAAATAGAATTGCATATGAGTTACCGTGATTTGAGGATTGCCCTCTTGTGAAGATGGTGTTTGCTACAAAATTATTGGAATGGACTTCCAGAAGTGGCGATGAATTCTTAGAAAGTTTGAATGTATTTTAACTTATGGAATGGCTATGGGTAAAATACAATTACAGAGCTTTACTATGCAGTCAGTTCTTCCAACTAGTAAGCGAAACAGGCAGTTCACAAAACCAAACTGGTAATATGAAGCTGGAGCCACAGACAAAATAACCTCTTCCAGAAGATATTTGTCAGTAAATGTACATGATTGCTGTGTAATGTTTCACACAAGTGAGAACTTCTCCCTTGTGGAAAACTGAAATCATATTATTATTTTAGGCTAAAAAATTGGGGGGGGGGGGGCAATCAAATTTTTTTTATGGGGGAGGGGGGCTGAGACTACGCCGTTAAACACTAAGGTTTGGTACGCGTTTCGTTGGTGCATCATTCTTGGGAGAGAGATTGTGACTGTTGCTAAACCTTTGTTGTCATTTCTTTTAAAAATAGATATTTATAACAAAGCTCCCACGAAATTCGAGGGCGGGCATAAACCGAAAAATAACCAATTTTTGTTTATTGCTAAAGGTTATTTTTCGATTTATACCCGCCATCGTATTTCGTGGGAGCTTTGTTATAAATATCTCTATTTTTTAAAATAAGCAAATGCTATATAGTGTATATCTATGATATACACTCTCTGAGTGTGTGTGTCTCTCTCTCTCTCTCTCTCTCTCTCTCTCTCTCTATATATATATATATATATATATATATATATATATATATATATATATATATATATATATATATATATATATATATATATATAATGAAAAAACTCTCAAAGTGGCACGTGAGGAAAGCAATAATATGAAAATTAATCCACAGGAAAATAAAAAGATGAATCCAAGCACTTTCGAACTATATTTGCAAGTTCATTTTCAAAGAAGAGCATGACAATGGAGACAACCTTATATAGATTACAAAGATACGAAGGAAACGCCCATCACATAGTACAAACCAATGGAAAAACACAAAAACAAGACATAAAAATACCAATAAAAAGAACAATAGGCAACTAATAACAGACATGCATCCCTAAAACGATATACACACAACAACGCCGTGTATATGAATGGAAATGGTGGGAGAAAAAACAAAAAAAACATTTTAAAGGATTATCATTAGAGCGAAAACATTTAGGGCTAAGAGTTAATACACGATCATAGTAGAGACACTTGGTGGGAAAGGCAATGCGAATGATATCACACTAATAAAGAGTGACAACAGGCTGCATTATGAAGTTATTTCATTTAGTACAAGTTTTTTCATATATATATATATATATATATATATATATATATATATATATATATATATATATATATATATATATATATATATATATATATTTATATAGTGTATATCTGTTATCTACACTATATAACAGTTTCAGTATTTAATGTAATAGATTGGCCGCCATCTTCGAATTGAAAGAATCTACTTAGTTTATTATTATTTTTTTTTAAAGACTTAGCCTCAAAAGAATCGGTTAGGGGTTTATATAGTTTAGTTTTTTATTTTTGTAAAACACTTTATTTCTATTTTAATTAAGATGCTATAATTGTGGACATACGGGTGCGAACGAGTTACGTAACACGCTATAAACAAATAGAAGCCTAAGGATAGGCTTTTTCAAATTAGGAATATTTACGAGTTTTTTCGGGGGGGGGGGGTGCTACCCTCTATAATTAAGTGGAGGGGTATGAGGGCGAAGCCTCCCATTTCTAAATTAAGTTAAAAATTATATATAGTAAAATAGGATGCGATTGCAATAGCCCCACGCCCCCTAAAGCACCTTTTTTTCCATTTTCCCCCCAAAAACATTGTCTACATTAAAAAACAATTGTTCTTAAACATATATTTATATATATATATATATATATATATATATATATATATATATATATATATATATATATATTATTAAAAAATTCGAGGGCGGGAATAAACCGAAAAATAACGCCCAAATTAAGTCAGCTACAAAAGTGTTCAAATTAACGATAGTTGCCTGAGTCTTGTAAGGAAATATTTGATAACGTTAGTTTAATAAATACTCTTTGTTTTTGCCTATTTTTCACGCTTGTAAATAACTTCAACTTCAAATTGCAGAGCTCTGTTAAGAGCCTTGATGTAGACAGTGGAAAGTTTTTAGATATTTCCTAAACCATAATGAGGACAAAACAGACTGCAAGTTTTCAAATGCTATTTCTGAACATCATTGAATCAACTCTGTTAAAAAAATCTCTTCCATATTTATAAAATTCAAAGAATAAGAAAAGACTTCAAAATTTATTGTATGCCGACAATATAAAACTGGATGAACTGAATTTGCAAATGTTTCATAGATATCATGACGTGGGTCATTTCGAATTACAGTTGATTGATCTCCGAAGTAGCTTAATTTGGGGGCCGATATTTATTAGCCTTGTTAAAAAGATTAGCAAATATATGTGCCCCAAAGGATGTATTAAGAATTTCGGACACGTTTCTGTTCCTATCCACATATTCTTGTGAATCGTAATTCTCTGTGATAGGCTTTGTTTAGTCTCGTCATAGAAGTCATAGACTCCTATGGCGTCATAGACCTACAGACGAACGTAGCAATGCCTGCATAGCCTCAAGCTTACAAACTATAAGCCTAATAATATAAGAGATGTTTTGTGCTTGTTAATGCGAGGGATTCTCTTCTGCTCAATATATTATGTACATAAAGGAACTTATTAGGTGAAATGGATTATAATCATTTAAATATTAAATATATAAAGATCATGTTAAGACATTCATTTTATTATAATTATGAGTTTGTCAAGCAAAACGTTGATGATAAAATCTGTTCTGCAAAAATTCGAATACCACTTGCAGTAGTTTTTTTTTAGATTCAGCCAATTTTGGCACTCGCCTTTAAAAAGAACCACCCTTCCTCGTCTAGGTGGCATTGGGGGGGGGGCACGTAACTATCCCGAACCTGAATTAATACATAAATGATATCAAAAGAGACGTTTTAAGGTCAATAAACTCCCTGGGGGCAGCTTGTCTCTACAAACTTAGTAATGCACTTAAAATACTCTACATTTTTAGGAACTTAGTTATTGATGTTATGAACTTAGAGGTTGGTTACGCGTCGTCAATTTATAGATCACTCAGCTTAGGAAGATGATATTAAACCACTATTAGTTGAAGATCCTCCACCAAAGCCGTCACCAGTACTATCTTGACCCACATAGATGAACTCCGGTAGCATGAAAAATCCAGGACAACTAGCAGTTGCGCTGGTTACAACCCCTTATCAGAACCCCGGGCTCTAATTAGGGCCTGCCCTCGCATAGGTGAACCACACTCTTTAGGGGGTGGCTCCCGTTTCCATTCTCTCTTACCGGGATAACCCACAAGACAGTTGGATAGGGATTGGTAGGTGTCAGGGCACGTCTACTAGCCGATGGGCATGAACATCGTCACTCCGGGGCTTCCTGCTGCTTATAGATGCCCGAATGTTTATCCTGGGTTCACAGGGCACATAATTACTACCACGACACGAAGAGGCACGCCAGGCCTTTCAACAATGGCGAGGCTTGAAACACCTTGGTATGAGCGTTAACACGAATGAGCGGCCTTTTTACATCGGCAGTTCACTAAAAGATGGAGGCATAGTTGTTGCGCGATGGACATTGCCGGAAATCCTCAGGAAAAATTTGAAAATTCCCGAATTAGAGTTGTTTCTCTCCCCACGCCCAAATATCAGCAATCATGCAGGAATTTGGACAGATTTATAAACTTTGGCTTTGTTTTGCAAGGACAACCGCTTGTATTAAACCTTTCGTACTCCTCGTCAATTTCATCTTGAGTCTGCCATTCGTCTCACCGGATTAATTTAGAATCCAACCTGTTGGAGCTTGGTTTAAGTTAACTTTATCCCTCACTCTCTTTAAAGTATATTTATTAACTCCAAATATTGGGAATTAGTTTTAATATTACCTCAAATCATACTAGCTCTTTAGCTACATGCAAAAAGTCGACACATGTTGATTTCTTATGTGTTTGCAGGTGTCAGTAATGATGTCGATGATGATGGGTGGTGTTAAGTACAGCTCAGGTGGATCTTCAGTTGTCACCTCACCAGAAATGATATCCACCCTCTCTCTCGACCCCCCCTCGCCAGCGCACAGCGATTCATCCAACTCAAATCTTCCTCCAACGAGGTAATTATTGACGTTCTTATTTTTGCTTTTTTGGTTTTCAGGGAGAAACTAAAGAAACTGTTTTAAGTTTCATTATTTTGAAGTTTCTACCTAAACAGAAGCCCCCATCTCTCACCCCCCAACGACCCTGCCCGGGTTGTCAGGTGTACTGAGAATTGCGTCTTCCGGACCACACTGGGAAAGGTGGCTCTATACATCCACGCATTTTTATTGCTTCTATTTTCACCACTTAAAAAAAATATAAGAATCCCCGTCTCCCCCACACACACACCAACTGAAGTAAAAAAAAAAATCCGGAAAAGCGACGATTCGTCCCTATCTCTGCTACCCCTGAGGACTTCCAGTGATTGAGGACCCCATAGGGTGACAAATGACAATAATCTATGGCGGTAAGATTTGAAATCTACCGGAAATGAACGACCATTTCTCAAATGCCGCTTCTCTATGGGGGAAAACTGTACAATAAGGCTGATGCAATTTCCTGCTTACCTGCTGCAACCTTTCTGATCGCCACTTCTTGTGAGGGGAAGAAGACGCAATGCCGAGCCGCCGCTCCCAGGTTCCAATATATAGCAGTGGCCTGCACCAGATCAGACAGAGACTAGGGAAGGCTCCCAAAGAGAGAAGTTCAATCAGGCATCAGCAGGGGAGCAGGCAGAAAGACGATGGTTATCTCGAAGCGGTGGCAGTTAGCTTTCTTAACAATAGACATCGTTAGGAAGAGCGTTTGAGAATGTTGAGTATTGTGTGTAATCTATCGTTGATTAGTATTAATGGTGTATTATATAGTTGCTGTTTTAATCAACTCCTGTGATAGACATGGTCCTTGAGGAAACCCAGCCTCAGAGGGTAGGGCCTTCCATGGGGGGGGGGGGAATCCGGGCTCGGCGCCAAACACCGAACCCGAATCCGCCCCTATGCAAGGTCCTCCTCAAACAGCTATGGTTTTTGAGGCAATACAAGGAGGGGAGGGATCTCCTCCGGACGGCGCCCCTGCGACCACCAGGACCTTCTCCATTTCAGAGAAGGACCTGGCTGAGGCCGGTCCATCTGGCCTGGGGGCTTATGCCGGCGGAAGTGAGAAGCGGGTTCATTCCCCGCCCTCTCCAAAAAAAAAAGACTAAGACAAAGAAGACTCGGGGCTCCTCTCCATCCGCGGGGGCTGCGGGGACGGATGGGTTTGCTGCCACTTTGGCAAGCGACCAAGCCAAGATCGGCACATCCGGCCTCTCTGCATCCCCGGGTGCGGAGCCCCTAACTATGACAAAGACCAAAAGTGCGTAGGGCGGAGCCTCGACAACATCGGGGCCCTTGATTCAGAGGCTACCTGGCGTTTTCGAGCCCGCTGGCTTCAAACGCTTCCTCATCATTCACTCCACTGATGGCAGCATGTTGTCCAAGGGCAACATGATCCATCAGATGAGAGGATTAGCTAGTGTAATTGGTAGAGAGCCGAAGGTGACCCGTTTCTCGGACGGGAGCCTTCTGGAGAATGCGGCGAATCCCGCCGAGGCGGCCAAGATAAGTGCTCTTCGGATACTTCATGGCACCCCGGTGAGTGTGACGCGGCACTCTACCATGAACTTTGTGAAAGGAGTAGTTTATGCGAGGGAACTCGTTGACTACTCCACTGAGGACATCACCCTAGAGCTGGCCGACCATGGGGCGGTCAAGGTCGAACGTGTGATGAGAAAACAGGGAGGGGCTTCGAGACCCACCCCTACACTCTTCATCACGTTCGACTGTGACAAGCTCCCTGAGTCGGTGCGTGCCGGTTGGTACCGCTACCGCGTGAAGGCATTCGTGCCACTGCCGCGGCGGTGTTATTACTGTCACCGCTTCGGCCACACGAATCGATCATGTAGACGTGCAAAATCGGGGTCACCCGAAGTCTGTGTAAATTGCTCCAAGGTCGCACACGATAAGTCCAAATCGTGTGTGGCCAAGTGTGTCAATTGCGGAGAGCCGCACCCTGCTTCTTCGAAGCAATGTGGTGCATATCTCCTTGAGAAAGAAATCCTGGCCGTTCAGGCCCAGGATCGACTCTCATTCCGCGAGGCAAAGGACTTGGTCCTGGCGCGCCCGGCTCTGCCTGGGACGTCATATGCCTCAATAGTTAGGAAGGCACCCTCTGCTCCTGGCCCATCCAGGCCAACGAGCACGGTTGTTTCCGCGCCCATTCAGGGCCCTTATGCGGGCTCTACTCAACCCAGGCGCTCCCCTGGTAAAGCTGGCGGCAAAAAGGGTTCACACCCAGCCCCGGCTAAAACCAGGGCTCCCCCCTCTTCCCCCAGCGTGACCGTTTCCCGTAAGGCGAAACGGCCACGGTCCTCCACCGAGTCGTTAGACTCACAGGAGGCAAAACCCCTGAAGTTGGTTGCTAGGCCATCTTCCGGGGTTCCTAAAGCTGTCCCCCGAAAGGAGGACAGCAACAAAGGAACTTTGGCTCCTTTACCCCCGCCTAGAGGTAGAGCAAGTGGCTCGGAGACGGTGGTTCCTCGAAAAGAGGGCCCCCCGCCTCCGAAGCCGCAATGCTCGCCTAAGGTTTCGAGGCGGAGGGAGGAAAAGACTCGCATTGCGAGCCCAACCTCCCCCAATAAGTCGTCGAAGGCGACAGCGCCTTCAGCGCTTTGTCCGGCCAACAGCGCCCGGGGTTCTGCCTCCGGGAAGCATACGGCCATTCCCGTGAGGGTCTTCTGTTCGAGGAGGGCCCCCGCGTCTCCTCCGAGTTAGGCCTGGAGGGCATATTCCTTCAATGGAATTGCCGTGGACTCCGGGCCAACTGGGAGGAGCTGCGGAGGCTCGTCTCGTCCCGTTCCCCATTAGCTATCTTTTTGCAGGAGACCATGCTAGGCACGTGCCCCCTGCCCTCCCACCCGGGGTATAAGGGTCTTGCGACCCCATCACCACGGGATGGCCGGGCTGGGGGATGCGCGGTTTACACCCGGCATGATGTCTCCGTTCTTCCTTTCTCTTTAGATACCTCCTTTAAGGCAGTGGCTGTGCAGCTGCACCTGGATAGGAGGTATACTATCATTTCTGCGTACATTCCACCGTCAGCTGACTTCGACGCGGGGGACTTCCGCCGCGTCGTGGCACGGTTGCCGAGGCCCTTTCTCTTGCTTGGAGATCTGAACTGCAGGCATCCTCTCTGGGGAGATTACTCCATAAATCCCAGGGGACAAGTCCTTGCTGATCTGATCGAAGAGCTTGAGATGGGTGTCCTAAACGTGGATGAGTTTACGCATCACTGTCCGAGAACCGCTTCATTTTCTTGCCTTGACCTATCTTTGTGCTCTTCGGATGCACAGCCTGATTTAGATTGGGGGGTGGTCGATGACCTCTATGGTAGTGATCACTTTCCCATTCAAATATCATTTTCAGGGCAACTGCCGCCTGAGAGCCCACCTCGGTGGTGCTTGGCGCGGGCGCGGTGGCCTACATTTCAGGAAATGTCTGAATTCTCTATCTCAGTCGAGGAGTTTAGGTCGGTAGATGAGGCCGTTGAGTTCTCCGGCAACCTCATCGCCGTGGGCCTGACTACTATTCCTAGGACGTCTGGCCGTTTTGCACGCCGACCACTCCCATGGTGGTCGGCTGAGTGTGAGACGGCCCTCAAACAGAAGCGTTATGCCTACATGCGCTATAAGCGCCGCCCGAACGATTTCACTGTCGTGAATTTCGTCGGGCTAGGGCTAGGTTCCGGTATATTTGGAAGCACGCCCACCGCTCTTCTTGGCGGGCATACGTGTCTTCACTTAACGGGAAGACCCCTTTAGCAGAGGTGTGGAAGCGAATCAAAAGGATTCGGGGCAAGTTCTCGCAGGACCCCCCTCCCGTTCTCCAAGAGAATGGGACCGCAATCTCGGACCCCCCGCGTCCGTGGCGGAATCCTTAGCGACCGCTTTTTCCGCATTCTCTAGCCGGGATGCTGCTCCGCCAGCATTCAATGCACGTCGTCATGTCGCGGAAGGCTGCTGGCTGGACTTTACCTTCAGAGGCGGAGAACCCTTCAATGACAAGTGTACTGTGAGTGAGTTGCGCTCCGCTCTCGCTTCGTGCGCGGACACCGCCCATGGTCCGGACGATGTCCCGTACGCCATGCTTCGACACCTGGGTGAGCGAGGCATGGCATTTCTTTTAGATTTGTTCAACAGGATCTGGGTGGAGGGTCTTCTCCCAGACTCCTGGCGAATCGCTACAGTGCTCGCCTTTCGCAAACCGGGGAGAGATCACTCTACTCTGACCGGTTTCTGTCCAATCTCTCTAACCTCTTGCGTGTGCAAGTTGATGGAGAAATTGGTAAATGTTAGATTAGCCTTTTTCCTGGACAGCGGAGGCCATCTGTCTTCTGCACAGTGCGGCTTCCGCAAGTTTCACTCCACGTCGGATGCTCTGCTCCGACTGGAAAATGCCGTCTGCGAGGCTTTCCTTCGTAGACAGCACTACGCCACGGTCCTTTTCGATCTGGAGAAGGCCTATGATACTGCATGGCGATACGGTATCATGGAGACTCTCCACACGATGGGGGCGAGGGGACGCCTCCCAATATTTATATCTGAATTTTTGCGAGATCGATTCCGCGTACTGGTGGGGGAAGACCTCTCCGGCCAAAAGGAGCAGGAAGAGGGTGTCCCGCAGGGAAGTGTCCTCAGTGTCACACTCTTTGCCCTCAGCATCAACGGCATCACCTCGGTGCTGCCAGAAGATGTTCTCGCTACGCTCTACGTGGACGACCTTTCGATCTCTTTTGGCGCGGCCCAGATGTCAACTCTGGAGCGTCGACTCCAACAGGCATTGAACCGCGTCTCTCGCTATGCCGAAGCGCACAGGTTTCGGTTTTCTTTGGCCAAGATTAAGGTGGTGAACTTCTGCCGCCATCCACGGCTTCACCCCGACCCAGATTTGTTTCTTAATGGGGTGCACCTTGATGTGGTGGAATCACACCGTTTCCTCGGTCTTGTATTCGACCAATGTCTCACCTGGGAGGCTCATATTCGCAGCCTGAGGGTCTCTTGTACCCGTGCCATGGACATTCTCCGTTCCGTGACGTTCAGCGCTTGGGGTGTTGATAGGGCTACTGCCCCACTTTTTATCGATCATTTGTTCGTTCGAAGCTCGACTACGGATGCGAGTTTTATGCATCCGCAGCCGAGCGTTTGTTGCGGAAGGTGGATTCGATCCACCACACCGGCCTTTGCCTTGCAACCGCTGCCTTCCGCACTCTTCCCATTGAGAGCCTGTTGGTCGATGCTGGGGAGATGCCACTCGCTCTGCGCCGCGTGCAGTGCATCACTCGCCTGTATGCGCGAGCCCGGCCCTTCCCTCAGTCGCCAACAGCTCTCACTGCATCCGCAGCTGATCTCGATGGTGCCTATGCCGCCGAGAGACGCCAGTCATACCCTAAGCCCTTTGGGTTTAGGGCCAGGAGACTCCTTCGAGAGCTAGATATAGCTCTCGGGCCGGTGGTGCCCCTGGTTCTGCCCAGGACGCCACCCTGGAGGGTACCAAATTTGGCTATTTGTCTCCAAGCCTCTGCTCCCAAAGCTTGTACGGCGCCGGGAGATTGCGTTCGAGCTTTCTGGAGCACACCTCGTGTCACGCTGGAACAGTGCCAGTGTATACGGATGGCTCCAAGTCCCAAGAGGGGGTCGGCTTCCACGCCGTATCCCCTCTGTTTGAAGTCAGCGAGGCTCTGCCAGGCGCTGCGTCTGTCTTCACGGCCGAGCTGGTGGCAATACACCACTCGGTACGGGAGATTACGCGACGTGCCCGGTTCGGCGACCGGATTGTGATTTATAGCGACTCACAAAGCGCCTTGAGTGCTCTCGGGGCATTGGAATCTCTGCATCCCTTGGTTCGCGATATCCGGGACGCCACTGTTATGGCGAGCCGGGCAGATGTCGAGATTATCTTCTGCTGGGTTCCTGGACATGTAGGAATTGAGGGGAATGAGCGCGCCGATGAGGGCGCCAAAGAGTCCGCGAGGACTCTGCGACCGGACCAGCGTTTCGCTCTTCCTCACACCGACTACATGGCAGGAATATGGGCAGCTCTTCGGACTGCTTGCAAAGAAGATGGGAGACGGTCGAAGGGAACTTAAAGTTTCGTGCCATTGCGCCGCGACTGTTCCCATGGACCTATCCCTCAATGCCGCGGCGGCTTCAGGTCGCTTTCTGTCGTCTCCGAATCGGACACACTCGTGTGACGCATCGCTATTTGATGGAGCGCTCGCCTGCTCCCTATTGCGACGACTGCGTCGTCCCCCAGACTGTTCGGCACATTCTTTTCAAATGTCCCAGTCTGGGTGATTTTCGCGCACGTTACCTGTCCCGGTACCGGGATGGGCGGGGTCGCTACCGCCTGCATCTTGTATTCGGGTCGAGTGCCTGCACCTTGACTGGTGGACTTGTTGACTTTGGGGGGAGGCCGGCCTTTTCCCTTGTATTTAACTTTTTTTGTTTTTGTTGTTTTTTTGTAGGTTGCAGGCTCCTGCGCCGGGGGGAGGGGTACCTCCCCCCGACGTCGGAGCTTGCTCCCTGATTGTTATCCCCTTTTTATTGTTGTTTCTGTTAAAAATTTTATTTTAAATTTGCCTAGAACTGGGCTGTTTGTTTGCGGCGACTTATGCCCAAGTTGGCAGTCGCCAGATAGCCCTTTGAAAAAAAAATGTTTTAATCAAACAGGGGAGGCAATAATGAGGATGGGGCAGCGTTTGCTGATTATTTGAGAGAAATAGAGTGTTTGTTGCTAATCAAGGCGTGCATTGTAGATCAATATTTTGTTCATATGAATTAAAACCTGATTTTATTTCTTGAAGCTTGGTTAATTTACTCTTTTGATTGGCCATCCCATACCACAGATCAGGGGTGCACGAACTTCCAAATGGACACGTTATACCCGGTTTTTTTTCATGTCCCTAAGATACAGAAAAAGATGGTGAACGGTTTGGTTTCTTGAAGTGGCACGTTCAGTCATCGTATCATGGGAGAAATCTCGCGTTCCTAATATCACAGAGAAGAGTATAGGTCGAAATATACATATTGCATCTTTTTTTCTACCTAGAAAGGTTTCCAGAATAATCCTGCTCGCATTACAGAAATTCAGTGGAATAATGAGGATAAATTCCCTGATAACCGGCAAACCCTTAGATATTGACTACCCTAGACATGGAGGCTTTTTAATTATCGAGGAGGATCGACTATTCAAGATTACCCAAGGTGATAAAGGGAAGAAATAGCCGGAGTTGAAAACAAGCTGACAAGCTCAGTGTCAACAACAAGCTAATTTCGATTTTGGACCTCTAGAGTTGGAATCAACTTTTTCTACGTTTGAAAAGGAAAGTTCCTCGGCGACATTTGCATGCTCAACAAAGACCTCCATCGAAACGCAAGCGCCGTAGCACCATCAAAATAATTGCACACAAACTGGTTAATACACTAGATCGCACACGAATTAATCACTGTTCAGCGCTCCGGTTCGTCAAAACAACGGATAACAGCTTTGACCATACATAGTTCAACTATGAAACAATACCAAACACGAGCAAAACATCGTTCGGGGAAGACAGAAAATTAAACAGAACTTCAAATCCTCGAAATATTAACTGTAAACTAGGACTGATTTTCATTTTACTAGATAATGGAAATTGAAGATTTAACCGAATTGCCATTTTTTTAACCAGTTGATTGACACCTTGAAGAGCTTGGGTGGCATAAGGTTACCTCAGGAACTGATGAATCTATTGCTTCCGCGGTGGTTGCTGCACCCAAAGGGTGAAATATGTCTGTGTATCACCTAAGAGTTTAGATACAACAGCTTCAAACACTGGTTACTTGTCAAGAGTATGTGTCATTTGGAACGAGAAACTCGGTTGCCGCCTCCTTTATCTCGCATGTTACCAACATCTCCAAGAGAGATTCGTGGAGAAAATGGACCTCAAGAGCATGAGACCTGCCTCTGAACCATAATACATCTGACTCTTCCTGCGTTTTGAAGAGACTTAGGATAAAATCTGTTAAGGAGACTATACTGTAGCTATCACTCAGAAGAATAATCGAGAACCGATCGCTTGCTCAAAGATAAGGTCAGCGGAGTGTTTAAAACTTCAGTGGCCTCTAGTTAGCATTAAACGAGGAGAATCGAGATATTACGACCTGGGAAGTGTGTGACGGGATCCATAGATTGCGTAAAAGTGGTATGGTGCAGTGCCTGTATCGTACGTTGTGTGTAAAATGAGGTACAAGCAGATGTTACTTAGTGACTATCCTATAAAGGATTTAGCCGAATTTACAGGTGTTTCTACGCGTTCGGCCATACGGGTCATACGAATCAGGTTTCTGCCTGGTTATGAATAATGTTTAGTGTCGTGTTTATCTTAGACCTCATGAGGCCTTCATGGAAGACTGCGGTCAGGGTACGGTTCAAGCTGGAGGAGGCTCTGTAATGCACTGGAGGTGTTCTAATTATGTGGAAATGGCGCCTTTGGTGGAGGTGAAAAACAATTTGGCCGGGTATACCTACATCGAGCTGCTAAACGACCAGGTTTTTTCGTTTGCCCTTCATCTTAACGCGGAACGTAACATTCCAATCACTGTCTTCCAGGGGGACGACTCCTGCGTTCACTGGGCTAGAACTCACTGACGGGCATAATGACCATTCAGAAATATATGGACATGCCATCAAAATCACCGGATCTGATGAGTCCATTCGAAAATCTATGGGACTACCAGTATCACCAAATCAAAGGTCAGGGACGACATGTAATGCAATCAGGCTGAATTGCACAGTTCTTTGATGCAAGAGTGACTGGACATTGGTGTCTCCTACACCCCGAACCTTATCCAGTCCATGCCACGTCGAATAGCGGCTGTTATCCAGGCTCATGGAGGTATTACAGATAACCTCCTGTCCCAGGCGACTAATATTTTGCCCAGGGATATTGTATCTGACATACGAGTAGCATCAATCACGTGATGATTTCTGAGAACTTTTGGACCTAAGGGTTACAGTCCTTGGCGGAACTCTCCCTAACTTTCTTAGCCGATGACCAGTTCTTAATCGAGCACGTTGGATGGTAAAGGTTATTTATTCATTAAAAATCCCGATTTCAAACCATTTCAAAATGACAATTCGTGAGAGATCTAGTTTGAAGCGACTTACATAATTTGCCTTGGAGCTATTTGCCAACTTGTGCTTCATGGCCCGATCATTCCCTCGTCGGTTCTTTTCAACGATTTGAAGCTTCATCAACATCTAGCACACTACGATGTTAAGATGACAGAGACCTTATTAAGTGTCGTTAGCGGTCTTGCTCTTTTTGACGTGGAAATTAATGACATAAATCAATATCGTTCGATTAATCTTCCTAAAGAAGCTCCTGAAGATAGTCCAAATCGAGACTTAATGCGCACTGCCTCCTACATTTCCACCATGCAGCCCTCTCGTTATCTTCCAAGAATCAAAGGCTTTTCATTTTTGGAAAATCAATGATGGATTCTTGATCAAAGAAGCGAAAACCTGGCAAGACGACCAAGATTTCAAGGCTAAGGTGGATGTTTTGGAAAGACTGAAAGTCATAAATGACGTAGCAGAGAGGAGAGTCGCCTTGATTTAGGCTTTCATTAACAAAATTACTTAGAATGAATAGCGCTGTCAACATCTACTTCAAGTTGTTGAAGGATACGAGTTTCCTTCCAGGGACATCGAAACTGGGGCTTAAAAGAGAAATTAGGCTTCGATGAGTGCTACAAATCCATAACAATGACCTCCGAAATATCATCAATACCAAAGGGGCTTCGTGTATATGCGTCAAGAATAAATAATAAGCATGTATGGAAAAAATGTAGATAAAATAGTGTATAAGTTAGGTTTATGTAGAAGAAAAAGTTCAATTAATGTAAGAAACCTCTACATAGTATCTAAATGATCTAAAATCTCGCCTGCCTTATATTCTCACATATGTAGTAGCAACATTGTTTACATGGCCATTTAAAAGATCCAGCTTTGATTTTTATTGTCACCCTAGTGCAGGAGTGGGTAAATCTTTGGTAAAAATTTTCTGCGCTCGGATGCCAGAGACAAGACTGCCTCGGCGGGTCTTGCTTTCTGAACTTCAAACTGGCGCACGCGCGAGAAGAAGACAGAAAAAGCGATCTAAAGCTATATTGAAAGTCCTACAGGAAGAAAGGCAACATCAACGTCAATTCATGGGAGACCTTGGCTGGGGGTCGCCCTGGTTGGCGACGTTTAGCCCACCGAGCATTGGGGAGGTTCGAAACCACCTGACGTGACAATGAACAGCAGCGAAGAGAGCGTAGGCATGCGAAAGCTGCTAACCCATCGCTGCGGCAACACCACATCCCCCACCCGGCACCATCTGCGGGGCGTGCTAGAAACCGTGCCGGTCGCGACCGGGCCTCCTCAACAATCTGAGGACTCACGGGTTCGATGTCCACCCAGAGGACGTCATCTTCGCTCGCGAGTGACAAGTAACAGCCGCCTAATTGACTAAAACACAATAAAAGGATATAAAATTAAAGATGTTTTTCGATTCCTTCTTAACCCCTTATGATGCATACAAAATTACAAGGAAAAAATAGTTATTTTACCTAAAAATATACATATTATATTAAACAAAATTTAATCTTTACCATTTTAAGCATAAAACAGATCATTTATAAAGGTTGTACTCCGTGCGGTTCCCATATGAAAGAAGTTGGAGATACATTTATTTAGTTTTGTTAAGCATTTGGCTTCGAATGCCGGTAAGAAGTCGCTGGCGTGCCAACGTTTGCCTAGGCCTGCCCTAATTTCCTCGCAAAGGAGTGCTTTGTGTAACAAGTACCATACTGTAGTTGACATCTTGCGTAATCTTTGCTCTCTATGCCACAACGCATTCAATTGCGTGCCTTCCACACCTCAATGTACGCAGGAGGATCAGCTATATCTCTTCGAGACATTTTTATTTTCTCTTCACGAATTTCCTTACAAAATGTCGTTATTTTTCTTTATATTTCGAAAAATTCATAGCTTTTGAAGAAGCGTCACTTTCTATATTGTTTTATTTTATATCAAGTTATCCCTTAAGTAGTGTGATGTTTATCATTATTTTATGGATACAAATAATCGAAGGCAGGATTGTGTTTATACGGGCCTAGTCTACTAAACTCGAAACCTAGGGTTACATGTCGGTATACCTTAGGCGTCATTTTATGAGCTATTACTTTTGTCTTATTGTTAATTTAATGTGCTTTATAGTTAAATGATAAATATTATGGAAGTGTCAAAAGACTACATTCGCAACGTTATGATTTTTTGGAGTTTATAAAAGGCAACAATGGTAAGTTAACAGTCGAAATTTTGTTTCAAGTATAGGGTGAACCCTTGCAAAAGATACGTTCAGAATATTCGCTCGGTAAACGTTAATCTCAAAGCTAAACCCAGTCCATGACGACCAATGGAATTGATCGTTATGAACAGTGGAAGAAAATCCGATTGTAACTGTTAACAATTGCTTGAAAAACTACACCTTTTCACCCTCAAGTTAAAAAAATTAAACTTCAAATTAAAAATGTTGACTTTCATATTTTAAAAAAAATGAACTTCAAATTTAAAAAGTTGACTTTCATATTAAAAATAATTAACTTCAAATTTAAAAAAAAACTGACTTTCATATTAAAAATTTGAACTTCAAATTTAAAAAGTTGACTTTCAAATTAAAATACTTGGATTTCATATTAAACATGTTTACCTTGAACTTTAAAAAGCTGACTTTCAACATAGAAAAGTTTTTCCAATTAAAAACAAATGAAATTCAATTAAAAAATGTAATATCTGAATTTGTGTAATGTCAACAGCACCAATTTCGAAACCAACCTTCGCAAAAATATCCTAGTGTTTTCGCTTCTCAGGCATTTATTTCTTCATAAAATACCATCTTTTATACATCCACTCATTCGTAAGGCTCATATCTACAGTATTACTTACTATATGCGTTTGTAATGATATACTGCTTAAAATTAGCAAAAATTTAAAATTCTTCATCAGTCATCTTCCGAACGTTTCCAACATTTCGGCCAACTCTACCGTGACAGAGAGCCTATTTTCGTTGCTTGTGAGATTTCTTCTCAACATATCCTCATTGGCAGCTCTTTCGAGGCCCTAGCAACCGTTCCCATACGTGACTCAGCCCTCTCAGTAACTAAGTGAGTATTTTTTTTCAAATATTGCACTGGAAAAATATTTAATAATGCAAATTTGCAATACTGGTATTTTCTACCAGTATTGCAAAACAAAATAATATCCTGCAAGAAGATAAAAGTAACTGAAATAAAAGATGGGCTCAACACCTCCACCACCTCCAGGGCGCAAGGAACGACCTTACAGCACATGGCTAACCAAAGTGCGAACATTGGGCGCTGAAATTGCCTAATGGCTCTCAAGAGCCTCGGCTACACTCCCTAACCAAGTGCGCCTGGATTGAGCATAAATAGGGGTTACCCCCCAAGCGGGGAAAATTCACTTATTTTAATTTGAAAATCAACTTTTAAAATTTGAAAGTAATTTTATTATTTTAATCCAGCTTTTTAAAAATATGAAAGTCATTTTTTTTTATTTGAAGTTCATGTTTTAATATGAAAGTCAACCATATTTTTTAAGATTAGGTTCAATTTTTTAATATGAAAGTCATTTTTTTTAATTTGAAGTTTATTTTTTTAAATTTAAGGGTAAAAAGGTGTACATTCAACTTATCCCACTCTAAATTGTCATTTTAAAGGACGTTTGGCGATTGGGACAATGGAGTCCTTGCGACCTGTCAGAGGTACACTTGTAACAAAGAATCAACCTTTGCTCATTTCTCCTTTCTCGACTAAAAAGTAAGCCATTTTTGAGTAGGAATGTTGCAGGAGATGAAAATTGGGTTATGTCCAATAATATTAAACGTTCTAGGAAATGGATTAGTCCGGTAGGAAAACAAATACTCAAGCCGAAACAGAGGCCTCATCCATGCATGATTCTCCTTGTGCGTTTTGTGGGATATGAATGGCACAATCCATTCTAAACTTCTTAACCCAAATCAGACTATCACCAAGGACGTTTACTCTACACAGCTGGACCGTTTGGATACAGCACTTGAAAATAAAAGGCCAGTGTTGTTTGATGAAAACAACGCGAGAACTCATATCGCAAGAGATACCACACAAAAGCTTAACAATTTCGATTGGGAATTAATGAATCACCCTCCATTCTCACCTGGCTTTTCCTCATCAGATTACAATCTTTTTAAGACTTTAGAGATTCACCTTAACCCTTTGAGGGGCAAAATTATTAGGATAAAAAAAAACTCTAGGAGGGCAAAGGTTTATTTGTTGAAATAAAATAAAATATTTTGTTTGATATTGACAATAAATCTTCACCAAAATAATATTTCACTATTATTTTTGAAAAATTATAAATAATTAACTAATTATTAAGGTGGTACTCATAGTGTACCACCGCCCAAATTTCCATAGTCAAATTTTCCCCGTCCAAAACAAACAAAAGGAAAAGAAAATTCATTAATTTCCTTTTAACTTCTATAAATTTAATTCCTTTTTGATAATTTTTTTATTTTGCAACATGAATGAGTAGTATGTTTATTTATGAAAATCTTGAAAGCAAGTTTTATTCTTTTCAAGGCAAAGGGCCACCTTGCAAACCGAGCATTCCCACTCTGTTCTAGATGGTTTTGCTTTTGTGCTGCATAAGCCACATCTTCTTCTTATTCCTCTTCTTGGTTGATGAGTTGATTCTTGCTACTTGATTTCAAGTGGCATCTGAGGTTTATGCATGAATGAGTAGTATGTTTATTTATGAAAATCTTGAAAGCAAGTTTTATTTTTTTCAAGGCAAAAAAGGGCCACCTTGCAAACCGAGCATTCCCACTCTGTTCTAGATGGTTTTGCTTTTGTGCTGCATAAGCCACATCTTCTTATTCCTCTTCTTGGTTGATGAGTTGATTCTTGCTACTTGATTTCAAGTGGCATCTGAGGTTTATGCATGAATGAGTAGTATGTTTATTTATGAAAATCTTGAAAGCAAGTTTTATTTTTTTCAAGGCAAAAAAAGGGGCCACCTTGCAAACCGAGCATTCCCACTCTGTTCTAGATGGTTTTGCTTTTGTGCTGCATAAGCCACATCTTCTTATTCCTCTTCTTGGTAAATGAGTTGATTCTTGCTACTTGATTTCAAGTGGCATCTGAGGTTTATGCATGAATGAGTAGTATGTTTATTTATGAAAATCTTGAAAGCAAGTTTTATTTTTTTCAAGGCAAAGGGCCACCTTGCAAACCGAGCATTCCCACTCTGTTCTGGATGGTTTTGCTTTTGTGCTGCATAAGCAACATCTTCTTCTTCCTCTTCTTGGTTGATGAATTGATTCTTGCTACTTGATTTCAAGTGGCACCTGAGGTTAATGCTTATTTATTCTAAAGCATGAGCCTTTCTCTCTTAGCTTTGTGACATAAGTTGCTGAAACAAGTCCGTCAACAATTTTCAAACGAAAGTTTTTCATATTCATCTTTTCAGGTAAAATATCCTTAGAGATTATAAAGGTATTTACAACGGCTACATCGAGGAAATAGACAAATATTCTGTTCCACCATTTGTGGCTTTTTCGATCTATTTCATATAACGCCCTTAGCTGGTCAAATATATCTACACAATTCATATATTTGTTATAATCTTTAATAGCTTCAGGACCATTGATTTGACTAGTACTTCCATCTCTTTCTTTTCTTGAAACTTGTACTACGGCAGTTGGGCAATAATAGCTAGATGTAACACGCACCATACGTCTATCTTTCCATTTGTACACAGATATTCCATCTTCACTTACATACCAGTCATATTCTCCTCGCTTCATGCTTTTATCTTCTTTTAGATCTTTAACTAAATCGTAACTAGTGAAATATTGTCAAAGTAACTTTATGATTTCCCCCTTGAAGTGGTTGCGTAAGCTTCCGAACAACACTACCTCCTAAATCTCTAGTAACATTTCCTTGCACCCTACCAATGTATATTTCCCCATCAAGAAAATATCCTGACTTGTCAGCTAGAACCCATACTTTATAACCTCTTTTAATTGGTTTCATCGGATTATATTGCTTTAGGGTACTGCGACCTTTGAATCTGACCATTGACTCATCAACAGCAACTATTTCACTAGGCAGAAAACATTTCTTGAAATTTCAACTAAGCATTTGATGTAAAGGCCTCACTTTATAAAGCTTGTCGAAGTCTGCGGAATTTCTTTGAGGCATCATTCATATGTAAATTGCCTAAGATCCAATCAAATCTTTTTTACAGACATCAAATTGGAAATGAAGGAATCATTCCACTTTGAATCACTACCCCAGTGATCCCTGTAACTGGGGAATCTATTAATTCCCATAAGCAAATTAATCGCAAGAAAACATTTCATTTCATCATTGCTAACTGAGACAAACTTCTTTCCTGACTGATGAGCATATAAATTGGTGTGAAAAACAATATGGTCAATAATTTGATTTGAAAAAAGTTCAAGAAATATTTTGGAAGGGGTAGCTTCATCTAGTTGTCTTAGAGCATCACTTACCCCAAATGACTTTGAAAATTTGTTCCTCCTTCCACTGAATAATGTTTTCTCCATTTCGGTCCTGTCGCTTGAACAGAAGAACAAATTGTAGATAATGGTACATCGTCTAAATCACTGTCTGACGACGACAATTGTGAATATTCTTCAATAGGGGATACTATATTCTCTTCACTATCTTCAAGCTCTTTTTCAACATCTTAAGTGTCAACTGATGTTTCCGAAGGAATATTGTCCCAGGCCACATCATGTAACTCTTTTTCTGATAATTTTCCCTTTTGGCTAGCCATCCTGAAGAATGAAAACGAGAGATATATATATATATATATATATATATATATATATATATATATATATATATATATATATATATATATATATATATATATATATATATATATATATATATGCCCTAATTATCTCAACAATTAATATATGAAGCGCGTGAAGGCCTATTTATGTGAGGCAACATATATCTATATATCCGGCGAAAATAGGTTGGAAATGCGTAGGCCAATATGAACATCTATAATGCATTTGTGCGGTGGTACAGATAACGTACCTTCTTTTTTCGAATTACTTGAGCGTGTGTATGATTTATTTGATAATATCAACATAAATACTTTAATTCTATCTAGGAAGCAAAAATATATCAAAATAATTATATTTACCTTAAAAAAACTGAAATTTCTACTAATTTGAATTAGGGAGTAACGATGATGCATCATTCTCCTTCGACGGTTCAGCCACAAAGAGGGTAAATAATTTTGGCATCCGAAATTGTTGCCAAATGCCTCCAGAAGCTTCAGAGCGTGCATTTATGAAGGTGGGACAGATTCTGAGCTGCTGCTCAATTCGAAAAATGGTTTTTTTTTTAAGTATTACTCTTTTTGCACAACCACACATCAAATGTAGCCAAACAGGTGGTACATTATTTGAACCACTTTCCTTGAAAGGGTTAAGAGAATGAAGATCTCAACAAGAGGTCGGAACAACCTTAAAGAACTTTTTTTAAATCAAAGTCAAACGATTTTTACATAGTATTGAAAAGTTCGTAGAAAGATGGAGACTAGTGGTAGTAACTGGTACAAATTATATTATTAATTTAATAAACAAATAGGAAAGGGTAGCGGCCGCACCTCAGAATAAATATTGAATTTATGTAATAATATAAGGATATAAAAAAAAACAATATACCATAAGTAGGGCAGGGAGCATACCCATTAAAAAAAAAAAACACCATCTTCCAACGCGAATCGTAAAAGACGGCTAAATCCGGATAGGGAACCGCTGGTTTAGGCACTATTCCACTAACGGAATGACGATAATGGACGAGCTTGTCGCAGCCCCCGTCCAATCAAGCCCGTTAATGTATGAATCGGATGGGTATGTGGAATGTAAGGAAGATATGACGTGGGTAAGGGGGAAGTGGTAGTCTGTCTTTAAAACGAGAACATTGCGGATGCTTGCTCATGTGAGACAAACAAAAAGGGAAATGAAGAGTCTGTGTGGGATGTAGTAAATGGAGTGCGATTAGGTGTGAATCAGGATAGTAGGAGTAATGAGGGCGTGGCGGTGCTTTTGGGGGATGAGATCAAGGTGATTCAGTCAAATAGAACATCTGTTAAGTACTTTAACAAAGGAAAGTAACTATTGTATAGTTATATGAAACAAAAAACCCGCCTCTCACTTCCATACTTAGAGAAAAAAAATACATTTGCATTAAATTCGATAGACATATCGATAGATAATAGATAGACGGATACGAAGGAAACTCTTAGCAGTTCATAAGGGTTACATTTTGTTTTCAAATCTCAGTTATGTTTATCCAAGTCTCTCATATATTATAGCCCAACTTTGAATTGATTTTTTGACCATAGATGATGCAACAGCAAATTTTCTCCGTCTAAGCATGCCATAACCCAAACAATGCTAAAAGCTCAGATGTTCTCAATATCCAACTCTCAGGTTTAATAATTTTTTTAATTAACCTTTTCACCTTTGTAAACAAAAATAACGAAAACACTGCTGAGACAAAAATGCTTAGGAATCTATTATACTATAAAAAAAAATCCTTTTCTATTCACCGGTGCCACATACTTCTAAGATCGATTAGGAAAGGTTGCAAGCCTGCTCACTGGTCGAAAAATTAGCAAATAAACAGGCAGACTTCGATAGCAACCTGCCCGTATGTTAACATTGGTAGATCCACTTAAACAGAAATTGTGAAAGCTACTCCCACGTAAAAACCCATATAAAAACCCTTGTAAACTTCAGAGCAGGCATTCTGACCATATCTTGTACTTTGAATAAAGCTAAAGCCATACAGCTCATTTTGCTCTCTGCCACTGCGTCGTACCGGGTTTCGAAGACGGCAAGCAAATTACGTTGAATTGCTGTGATCACTTAGGATTACCGCTCTCTTCCACAATCGAATCCCTTGCAAGAAACATCATTTAACGTCAGATTGCGCCGGGTACCATACTACAGGCAGTCTTTTCTCACCAAGAAGGATTCCATTGCGCCGACTGCCTGATCACCTTGACTTTGTGCCCTATCTACCGATGGAGATTCATTGGCGTCATAGCCATAGTTACAAGGCCAGAAGATGGGGCACAAATCGTTAACACATCCCGTAAAATCTGGCACCCCTCCAAAACATGCCCATATAAAAAGATACATATTCTTATATCAGAAACAACAAGAAGGTTGCTTAGAATTAGTTCTTACTTTAGTCATGCTCGACTCTTACCCGATTCGGGCACGGTCACTTCATCTAGTCCACCTCTCCTTTCAAAGTTCAATTCATTTAGTCTTCGTCAATCGCTGTTTGAATTTTGTGTATCTTTTAGGTAATTCACTCCTTATACATAACCTTATATTTTTCCTTTCCTCATTAATCAAGGTTGAATTCATTGATTACAAACGATCCTTGTTTCACGAAAAAGATCCATTTTAAAGCGAGCGGTGTTTGCCTCCATAACTGTATTTTTAGAACGGGAGTTTTGGGAAAGAAATTTAAAAAAAAGAAAGATCCATTTTAAAGCGAGCGGTGTTTGCCTCCATAACTGTTATTTTTAGAACGGGAGTTTTTGGAAAGAAATTTAAAAAAAAGATCCATTTTAATGCGAGCGGTGTTTGCCTCCATAACTGTATTTTTAGAACGGGAGTTTTTGGAAAGAAATTTTTAAAAAAAGATCCATTTTAAAGCGAGCGGTGTTTGCCTCCATAACTGTATTTTTAGAACGGGAGTTTTTGGAAAGAAATTAAAAAAAAAATCCATTTTAAAGCGAGCGGTGTTTGCCTCCATAACTGTATTTTTAGAACGGGAGTTTTTGGAAAGAAATTTAAAAAAAAAGATCCATTTTAAAGCGAGCGGTGTTTGCCTCCATAACTGTATTTTTAGAACGGGAGTTTTTGGAAAGAAATTAAAAAAAAAATCCATTTTAAAGCGAGCGGTGTTTGCCTCCATAACTGTATTTTTAGAACGGGAGTTTTTGGAAAGAAATTTAAAAAAAAAGATCCATTTTAAAGCGAGCGGTGTTTGCCTCCATAACTGTATTTTTAGAACGGGAGTTTTTGGAAAGAAATAAAAAAAAAAATCCATTTTAAAGCGAGCGGTGTTTGCCTCCATAACTGTTATTTTTAGAACGGGAGTTTTTGGAAAGAAATTTTAAAAAAAAAGATCCATTTTAAAGCGAGCGGTGTTTGCCTCCATAACTGTATTTTTAGAACGGGAGTTTTTGGAAAGAAATTTTTAAAAAAAGGTAAAATTACTTAAATAAGAAAGAGAAAGGAAGAAATACAAGAAAAAAAGAAGAGGAGTAGAAAGAGAAGTTTAAGAAAAGGATGAGGATAAGAAAAGAGCACCAGAAGAAGAAGAGGAGGAGAAGTAAAGAATGAGAAACACAGGATAAATAGGAGGAAGAGAAGAAAAGATTGAAGAGCAGGAGAAGAAGAAAAAAAAGGAGGATGAGAATAAGAAAGAGGAGGTGTTGAGGAGGAAAGTAATATGAGATAGATAAGAAAGAGAAGAAAAGAAAAGAAGACAGGAGGAAGAGTACAAAAAGGAGAAGAAAGAGAACAAGATAAATTGAAGAATTCCCGGTTCTTAAAAGAAAGAAATTCAAAATGAATTAATTTTGGGGTAATAATTAACAAATAAAGTATTTATTTTTTTCATTTATTTTCTTTTATTTTAAAAGGGATTCAAATGACGTTTAAACAAAGAAAAATAAACCGTAATAAAATAGGGTTGAAAAAAGCGATTTCATTTACCAAATAGCTCCGAGGCCGACAGCCCGAATAATAATTTTATCTTAGTTTGGTTATGACTTATATTTTATTATCAAAGTTACTTCTAATAATTCTTTTATAATATAAAAAAATGGTGAAGTTCAAAAATGAATATAAGTATCGAAATTTTGTGATTTTTTTAAATCCAAAAGAATTACAAATGGTGAAGTTCAGAAAATATATTTTTCTATATCTTCTTCTATAACTATATTTTAGCAACGTAATATTTTGAAAAGAAGGAAATTTAGTTTAGAGTTCCTTTTTAAAATTATTATAATTGACGAAGTTCAGAATATTTAGTTTAGAGTTCCTTTTTAAAATTATTATAATTGGCGAAGTTCAGAAAATTTAGTTTAGAGTTCCTTTTTAAAATTATTATAATTGGCGAAGTTCAGAAAATTTAGTATAGAGTTCCTTTTTAAAATTATTATAATTGGCGAAGTTCAGAAAATTTAGTTTAGAGTTCCTTTTTAAAATTATTATAATTGGCGACGTTCAGGAAATTTAAAAAAATTTAACCATGGCCGCTTTTGTTTAGATTTTAAATTTTATAATAAAGATCCGTCAATTTCTTCACATGGATGCTTATTTTTGAGACCTAAAGGCCAGAAAAAACTTATCGGAATTCTTTTTAAATGTGGAAAAAAAAACAATCCTAACGATTTTTTTCCCCCTCAGTCTAAATTTGCTTTAATAATTTCATTTTGCTTTACTCGTTTCTAGGGGCCAGTAGCTATTCTCTCCTGATACAGATTATAATTGAAAATATTTCCCAAGTAACTTGGATAATACTTTCGAAAATACGGAAAAAAATATTAAAAAAGCAGTCTTGCCTAAATTATTATAAATTTTCTGAACTTCACCATTTGTAATTCTTTTTGTTAAAAAAAATATCCAAAACATTATCATTTTATTTTTTCTGAACTTCACCATTTTGTTTTTTCAAACTCTAAAGGGCAATAAAGAAGACCCAAGAGAGGAAGCTGGAAGTCACCGAGATGAAAATGCTGAGGTAGACTTGTGGAGTGACGAGGATGGATAAGATCCAGAATGAAGGAATAAAAGCAAAATTAAAGTGACAGAAATTTAAATGAAAATACAGGAAAAGAGACTACATTGGTATGGGCACGTGATGGGACGAGAGAATGAGTATGTAGGAAAGAGGATGATGAAGAGGGAGGTAGAAGGAAATCGTAACCGTGGAAGACTGAAAAGATGGATGGAAAATATTAGGGATGACCTGTAAAGAAAAGAACTGACAAGAAAAGACACGCAAAACCGGAGCGAGTGGCGAAGGCTTGTTAGAAACGCCGACCAAACGGAAGAGTGGATAAAGGTGAAGAGAAAGAAAGAAAGTCATAAACTAAGAGGAAAAAATATCTATTATCATTCAAACCCTCCAATAAATCCCGTTCTTAAAATGCTGGCTTGCTTTTTGCTTCGGCAAGTCCATCGGGTTCGATGATGGCGGATGCCCTCGTATACGAACCTCTACCACCAGACAGCCATCGACGCTGGACTTGGTTACGGTCGGTTTGTTGAGGGCATCAAACGTGCACTAAATGGGTAGGAATGTGTGCAGTCTTCGGGCCCGTAACCGAGGGGAGAAGTACTGGTGGCAGGAGAGACTCGAGACAACCAGGCTTCATTCTGGGAGTTGCCGAGACACCGGTCTGTTGGTGCTCGCCTATAGACACTCTCAATCCTGGTTTGTGATCGAGGTATGCTTCCTCTAGCCTTTACCTAACAAGGCATAACCCACAAGGCAGTTGGTAGGCGCCAGGGCATGTCCACACACCGGTGGTCCTGCACGTCGTACCTTTGGGCCCCACTGCTGCTCCGAGATCACCTGCTGATTTAGCTTTGGGCTACGAGACATCCAGCTACCTTGTGTGGCCACGAGGAAGCAAAGCTAGAGTCTTGTAAGACCTCATTTCTAGGATGACATCTGGTTTTAAAAATTATCTCTATCATGAAATTAAAGACACTCCTGGCTTTATAATGGATCTTTATCATAAAATTACAGAATTCACAAAATATCTAATTCGGGCTGTCATATAGCAAAATAGACTTTCATTTCACTCGTGTCATTAACCCGACATTTCTTGCGTTATTTTTTCTTCAAACATATTACATCTGTATTATTATCATATCATATTTTGATTTATGATAGTCCAATAGGAAATTAGAACAAAAGCTCTCGGCCATAAATGGATAACAGATATAATTTAACATTATATTGGCATTGTAGAAAAATAAAAAACGGTAAGGGTCAATTACGGCCGATTTAGGTAACTCGGGACATTAAAGAGTTAATTAGGGTAACAGAGAGAAATTATGAGATTAAAGTGACAACTAAGGCAAAGGAAGATGCCAAGGGCCTATTTCAATTATATAGAACTAAGACTACATATAAAATAGGCCCACTTAAAACTACAGATGGAGAGTTAGTGAGTGACGGGGATGCAATGGCTAAAATGTTAAGTATTTTCTTTCAATGTTTACACTCGAGGATATTCCAATTGTACCTGAAGGGACCTTGATCTTCAGGGATAATGAAGAAGATAAATCAAACGATATTTTAATTACAAAGGAGATAGTCTAAAAAAAAAATAGAATTAAATTTAGTAAAGCACAATGCCCTGATGAGATTTTTTTCTAGGAACTTGAAAGAATGTAAACATGCAAGTGAGCCCCTAGCATGCCTATTTAGAAAATCGTTAGAGACTAGCATTGCACCAACTTCATTGAAGAAAGCTAATGTGATACCCATATTTAAGAAGGGAAGTAAAACAAATATGTCTAATTACCCACCAGTGAGTTTGACATCAGTGGTGGGGAAAATGATGGAATCTATAATAGAAAAATCTATTAGAAACATCAGTGATGGGAAAAATGATGGAATCTATAATAGCAAAATCTATTAGGAACATCAGTGATGGGGAAAATGATGGAATCTATAATAGCAAAATCTATTATGAACATCAGTAATGGGGAAAATGATGGAATCTATAATCGCAAAATTTATTAGGGACATCAGTGGTGGGGAAAATGATGGAATCTATAATAGCAAAATCTATTAGGAACATCAGTGATGGGGAAAATTATGGAATCTATAATAGCAAAATTTATTAGGGACATCAGTGGTGGGGAAAATGATGGAATCTATAATAGCAAAATTTATTAGGGACATCAGTGGTGGGGAAAATGATAGAATCTATAATAGCAAAATCTATTAGGAACATCAGTGATGGGGAAAATGATGGAATCTAAAATAGCAAAATTTATTAGGGACATCAGTGCTGGGGAAAATGATGGAATCTATAATAGCAAAATCTTTTAGGGACATCAGTGGTGGGGAAAATGATGGAATCTATAATCACAAAATTTATTTGGGACATTAATGGTGGGGAAAATGATGGAATCTATAATAGTAAAATTTATTAGGGACATCAGTGGTGGGGAAAATGATGGAATCTATAATAGCAAAATTTATTAGGGACATCAGTGGTGGGGAAAGTGATGGAATCTATAATAGCAAAATCTATTAGGGACATCAGTGGTGGGGAAAATGATGGAATCTATAATAGCAAAATCTATTAGGGACATCAGTGGTGGGAAAAATGATGGAATCTATAATAGCAAAGTCTATTAGGAACATCAGTAATGGGGAAAATGATGGAATCTATAATAGCAAAATTTATTAGGGACATCAGTGGTGGGGAAAATGATGGAATCTACAATAGCAAAATCTATTAGGGACATCAGTGGTGGGGAAAATGATGGAATCTATAATAGCAAAATCTATTAGGGACATCAGTGGTGGGAAAAATGATGGAATCTATAATAGCAAAGTCTATTAGGAACATCAGTAATGGGGAAAATGATGGAATCTATAATAGCAAAATTTATTAGGGACATCAGTGGTGGTGAAAATGATGGAATCTATAATAGCAAAATCTATTAGGAACATCAGTAATGGGGAAAATGATGGAATCTATAATAGCAAAATTTATTAGGGACATCAGTGGTGGGGAAAATGATAGAATCTATAATAGCAAAATCTATTAGGAACATCAGTGATGGGGAAAATGATGGAATCTAAAATAGCAAAATTTTTTAGGGACATCAGTGGTGGTGAAAATGATGGAATCTATAATAGCAAAATCTATTAGGAACATCAGTAATGGGGAAAATGATGGAATCTATAATAGCAAAATTTATTTGGGACATCAATGGTGGGGAAAATGATGGAATCTATAATAGTAAAATTTATTAGGGACATCAGTGGTGGGGAAAATGATGGAATCTATAATAGCAAAATTTATTAGGGACATCAGTGGTGGGGAAAGTGATGGAATCTATAATAGCAAAATCTATTTGGGACATCAGTGGTGGGGAAAATGATGAAATCTACAATAGCAAAATCTATTAGGGATATCAGTGGTGGGGAAAATGATGGAATCTATAATAGCAAAGTCTATTAGGAACATCAGTAATGGGGAAAATGATGGAATCTATAATAGCAAAATTTATTAGGGACATCAGTGGTGGGGAAAATGATGGAATCTATAATAGCAAAATCTATTAGGGACATCAGTGGTGGGGAAAATGATGGAATCTATAATAGCAAAATCTATTAGGAACATCAGTAATGGGGAAAATGATGGAATCTATAATAGCAAAATCTATTAGGAACATCAGTGATGGGGAAAGTGATGGAATCTATAATAGCAAAATCTATTAGGGACATCAGTGGTGGGGAAAATGATGAAATCTATAATAGCAAAATCTATTAGAGATCGCTTAGATAAAAATAAGTTGATTAATGAAACTCAACACAGCTTTCCTAGAGGTCAATCGTGTTTGTCTAATCTACTTTCTTTTTATAGAAAGGTGTTTGATGGTGCAGATAAAGATGAGAATTACGATATTGTTTATTTGGATTTTAGTAATGCTTCGACTCGGTTTTACACTTACGATTGTTAAATAAAGTTAAATCGCATGGGATCGATGGAATTATTTTTATGTGGATTTAGCCGTGGCTTATTGTCAGACAGCAAATGGCTAGTATAGATGGGATTAAATCTGAGTGGAGGAATGTTACCAGTGGGGTTCCTCAGGGGGTGGTGTTGGGGTCATGGTTGTTCTTGATTTATGTTAATGATGTAGACTTAGGTATAAGTAGCGACCTGAGTAAGTTTGCCGATGATACTAAATTAAGTAGGATTATAAAGCCTGACTGATGTTGAGGTGTTGCAAAATGAATTGACTATGCTATCCCAATGGATAGAGAAATGGGAAATGGAATTTAATATAAATAAGTGTAGTGAACTTAGTATAGGTAGGTGTAATCCAATAAATACCGAGTTTTGCAACAGTCGTGTTACACTCGATTTATTATCTTTCGAGAGGTTTAGGTGTGTGATAGAAAAAGTTACATCAAACAAACAAGTTTTATTTTTCCAGCACCTGTGATTAAAACGCCTTTTCCATTGTGTGAATATGGGTTGATGTGGAAGGGAAAAGAATCGAGATCTCTGCTTTCCTGCGCGCGGGCCACAAATCCGACATCGCTAAGTGGCTCAAGGTCAGTCGGATGAGCGTCCACAAAGTCGCAGAGAGGTGCAAGAATGGCGAAGATCTCAAAGATCGACTTCGTCCAGGGAGACCTCAAGTTATCAACCGTTTGGCTGTGAGAATGGCCTTCGAAAGTCCCGAAGCTCAAAATGAGTGCAATCGCAAACAAGAAGCACATCTCGGTGGCCAAGGTGTCCAGGGCCGTCAAGGAGGAGGGCGGCAAGGGCTTGGGGGGTTTGAAAAGCCCTCTGCTCACCGCCCGTATGCGAGAACAACGTTGGGAGCGCTGTCGTCGCCTACTCAACGACTAAAAGGGTAATGGTAATCGAATTCTTATTCATTCTGATAAATAAACCCTCACGGTCGATCCGTTCATCAAGAAGCAGAATGACCGCGTGGTAAGCTTCGACCAGGGCGTCTCCAAGATCCGGTACGTTTCCACGACTAAGCACCCGTCCTCCGACATGCTGCTCGACGTCGTGGCTTCGAATAGCGACAAGGTGCGGCCGGTTACATGCTCACCGCGTCCGTGGTGGTCAGCCGAGTGTGAGACGGCCCTTAAACAGAAGCGTTGTGCTTACATGCGCTATAGGCGCCGCTAGAACGATTTTACTGTCGGTGAATTTCGTCGATCTTTGGATAGGATCTGGTATGTTTCGAAGCACGCTGGTCGCTCTTCCTGTCAGGCATACGTGTCTTCACTTAACGGGAAAGACTCCTCTAGCAGAGGAGTGAGAGCGAGTCATAAGGATTTGGGGCAAGTTCTCGCAGGACCTCTCTATCATTATCCAGTAGAATGGTACTACAATCTCGCACCAATCAAGGCAGTGGTCGATCGTGGGTGTTTAATGATCGTGACCAGAGTCGCTTGGCTAGAATCCTCTATGACCACCGGTAAGCAACAGTGGCTCATAAGGCATCCGCATTCAATGCAGGATGAACCAGAGGCATACCCATCAGGTCGGTTCAGTGTTCTTGACCTTTCCATGGAATATTGGTGCAGAAGGCCCACCAGTATGCCTGTCAGTACGGGCCAAAACGCCGCACCTGTGCTCGTGACGTCGGGAATTGGACCCGGTATGAAATGGAAACATGCGGCCTGGCGCCTTTGAGTCACGATTCTAGTTGTTAAGGAGTGATGTAGACCCCATGAGGCCATGGACCCCAGTTATCTGCAGGATACCGTGAAGGGTGGTGGTGGTTCCATACTAGTGCGGAGTGTGTTCACGTGGCATGGGGTGAGTCCGATGGCCCGTTAAAAACTGACAAATGCATGAAAACTACGGGAAATGCTTGGATTGCCACCAGCAATCACCAGATATTGAATTGTCCTAAGCAATTGCTAGATCTTGGATTGTCCCGGCAATCGCCAGATCTTGCATTGCGCTCACTAATCTCTAGGTCTTTGATTGTCCCTATCAATTGTCAGATCTTAAATTATCTCAAAACAATCGCCAGGTCTTGGATTGTGCCCACCAGTCTACAGGTTTTGGATTGTCCCCAGCAATCCTCATCTTGGATTGTCCCTACCAATCCTCATATCTTGGATTGTCCCCAGCAATCGCCAGATTTTAATATATCGAGCATTTGGGGCTTCAATTGAAGCAACAACTAAGGAATCGCCTTCCTTCAAATATATTGCGGGGAATGCTGTGGGAATCAATCGACGTTCTGGTCGAGGGAGGATGAGTTCAAATATGCTGTGGGAATCAATCGACGTTTTGGTCGAGGGAGGATGAGTTCAATCGACGTATTGGGGGTCTTAAGAGCATTCGGACGCCTCATTAAAGGTAAAGAAAATAATGATTAAAATTCCGTGTTGCGTCGCTTTGTCCGATTCCTTTCCATTGATGGGTGTGGATCAATGAAGACTGGAACAATCGTCTTTACTTGAAACATGATCTCCGATCTCCGCAAGGTAATCCATATTAGTCCAATCCAAGTCATTCCTATCGCCCGCCCCTCAGTTCAAGCCACGTCTTACCAATTCCATGCAATCCAATCCACGTCAAACCCTTTCCAAGTCAATCCCATCCCCGTCGGTCCAATCCATGCCTGTCCATTCGACGTTAATCCTACCCTCACCCCTAAGGCCAATCCACATCACTCTAATCTCCGGCAGTCCAATCCATGCCATTCATATCCTCGCCGGTCCAATTTACATCAGTTCAATCCACGTCATTCCTACTCCCCCCCTCAGTCCAATCGACGTCAGTCTAATCTCCGTCACCCCAAGCCACGTAATTCCTATCCTCCTCAGTCCAATCCATGTCATTCTAATCCCCGATTTAAGTAGTACCTGGGGAAGCTTACGTTAGCCCAGTGGATAAGTTGGATTTCCTACGCCTGGGATACGGGTGCGATTCCCGGCGAGAGTGCAAGCAAAAGATTTCGCCGTTCTCAAGATGCATTCGCCAATGAGGCGGAGCGTCGCGTCTTTCCGCACGCGCAAACGGCTAATCACAACTTAACTCTTCCAGACATTTTCACTTCCTCTTCACTACTTTCTGTGCAGACCTCTTTTTACAAGCATTATGTATCGGTGTCTTCGTTCGTGTTCGCTTTAAATTAAAATTGCTAAAACTGCAACTTCTATACAATAATCGTGAATACAGAGGGAACCCTCGATTTTTAAGATGACTGTAAAGATGGAACGAAGGAAATGAACAATGGACGTGTAATAAACGAGTACCTACCTAATGAACAAGTAATGAACAGTGGACTTATAATGAATAAGTATTTAACAGTTGATGTGTAATGAGCAAGTAATGAACAATGGACGTGTAATGAACAGTGGAAGTATAATGAACAGTGGGCTTGTACTGAACAGGTAAACAACAGTGAATGTTTAATGAATAATGGATCTGTAATGAACGTTGACGTGTAAGGAACAACTATTGAACAATGGACGTGTACGAACAAAATAATGAACAATGGACTTGTAATGAACAAGTAATGAACAATGTACGTACAATGAACAGCTGATGTGTTGGGAACAAATAATGAACAAGGGACGTGTAATGAACAGTTGATTTGTAAGGACCAAATAATGAACAATGGCCGTGTAAACGGATTAGTAGAATTTGCAGGAGCAAACCCTTCCCCTATAAATCCAAAAAGACCAACGAGAAGGTGGACGTCCTCAGGAGTCAATGGGAACACACACAAAAAAATGAGATCGATTAACTTATTATCCTAAACGAAAAGATCCTTTAACCACATTTCCGTTATCAGTACTTTTAACGGTAGCGACCACAAGCTCTGCACGAGAAAGATCAAAATAAATCTGAAAGAAGAGAAAAAACCATCAGGCATCAAACCCGCTAAATCTTGCCATCAAAAGTGAAATTAATGACTTACAAATCACACCGATTTAATGAACTTAACGATCGAATGGCAGATTCTCATCAGAGAACCAACAATAATATGAAGGAAATTATCATATTTAACAATTTTGCATAAAAAAATAACAATGCCATCTAAGATAAAATTAGGTCATCCAATACAAAAATAAGGTAATTTAAGACAAAAAAAATAGCAAGGTCATCTAAGATAAAATAAGGTAATTTAAGACAAAAATAGCAAGATCATCTAAGATAAAATTAGGTCATCCAATACAAAAATAAGGTAATCTAAGATAAAAAAAATAGCAATGCCATCTAAGATAAAATTAGGTCATCCAATACAAACATAAGGTAATCTAAGACAAAAAAATAGCAAGATCATCCAATAAAAAATAAGGTAATCTAAAGCAAAAAAATAGCAAGGTCATCTAAGATAAAATAAGGTAATTTAAGACAAAAATAGCAAGGTCATCTAAGATAAAATTAGGTCATCCAATACAAACATAAGGTAATCTAAGACAAAAAAATAGCAAGATCATCCAATAAAAAATAAGGTAATCTAAAGCAAAAAAAATAGCAAGGTCATCTAAGATAAAATTAGGTCATCCAATACAAAAATAAGGTAATCTAAGATAAAAAAAATAGCAATGCCATCTAAGATAAAATTAGGTCATCCAATACAAACATAAGGTAATCTAAGACAAAAAAAATAGCAAGATCATCCAATAAAAAATAAGGTAATCTAAAGCAAAAAAAATAGCAAGGTCATCTAAGATAAAATTAGGTCATCCAATACAAAAATAAGGTAATCTAAGATAAAAAAATAGCAATGCCATCTAAGATAAAATTAGGTCATCCAATACAAACATAAGGTAATCTAAGACAAAAAAAATAGCAAGATCATCCAATAAAAAATAAGGTAATCTAAAGCAAAAAAAATAGCAAGGTCATCTAAGATAAAATTAGGTCATCCAATACAAAAATAAGGTAATCTAAGATAAAAAAATAGCAATGCCATCTAAGATAAAATTAGGTCATCCAATACAAAAATAAGGTAATTTAAGACAAAAAAATAGCAAGGTCATCTAAGATAAAATAAGGTAATTTAAGACCAAAAAATAGCAAGGTCATCTAAGATAAAATTAGGTCATCCAATACAAAAATAAGGTAATCTAAGATAAAAAAAATAGCAATGCCATCTAAGATAAAATTAGGTCATCCAATACAAACATAAGGTAATCTAAGACAAAAAAAATAGCAAGATCATCCAATAAAAAATAAGGTAATCTAAAGCAAAAAAAATAGCAAGGTCATCTAAGATAAAATTAGGTCATCCAATACAAAAATAAGGTAATCTAAGATAAAAAAATAGCAATGCCATCTAAGATAAAATTAGGTCATCCAATACAAACATAAGGTAATCTAAGACAAAAAAAATAGCAAGATCATCCAATAAAAAATAAGGTAATCTAAAGCAAAAAAAATAGCAAGGTCATCTAAGATAAAATTAGGTCATCCAATACAAAAATAAGGTAATCTAAGATAAAAAAATAGCAATGCCATCTAAGATAAAATTAGGTCATCCAATACAAAAATAAGGTAATTTAAGACAAAAAAATAGCAAGGTCATCTAAGATAAAATAAGGTAATTTAAGACCAAAAAATAGCAAGGTCATCTAAGATAAAATTAGGTTATACAAGTCAAATGTAGCAAAGTCATCTAAGACTAAGACACGCAAGGTAATCTAAGAAAAAAAAATTTAAGCTGGATTAAAGGCGGAGACTGAATCGGGATGACACAATTAGAGAAAAAGTCGAATAATTTGAGCTAAAAAAACCCAGTAAATGCAACAGAAGGTCATAAAGTCACAAAATGAAAGCAAATCATATAAGATTAAATATTCCCCCTCCGTTTTGTATCTCGCTCTCTCGTGGGTGTTATTGTTATTTTTAATATTGTTGTCTTCATTTTTTTTCTCATTTTATATGTAAGAAATGTCTTAGGGCAAACTAGGTCAATGTTTGCACATCTGAAGGATGTAGTGTGATGCTCCGAAACTCGTCTTGTAATAAAAAAAAAAAATGTTCTCTTAAAAAACAACTTCATTTGCATTGATCATTGAAAGAGTTGAAGAATTCTGTCAGGAACTATAAAATAGCACTGACGTCAGAGGCCAACTTCTCTATGACTGAGGAGAAAATCCAGTCAATAAGGAAAAGTAATTTTGGATTCACCTAAGAGCAAGAAAATGGTCGCCTGGGGCATATAGAGATTACAATCGGCCAAAAAGAGGTTTGAGTGAATGTCATGTGCTGAATTACAACTTGCTGCATTGCTTGCAAAGTAAAATGAAAACACGATTCCAATGTCGTTGTATTTCCTCCTGTTACACGGAAAACTCAGGGTATATAAGGCAGCTCCTATCTTTCTCTCTCCCTCTAATATATATATATATATATATATATATATATATATATATATATATATATATATATATATATATATATATATATATATATATATATATGTGTGTGTGTGTGTGTGTGTGTGTGTGTGTGTAAAATGAATAACTCACAAAGTAGCACGTGAGGTTCGCAATGAATGCAATGTCCCGCAGGAAAAATGAAAAGATGCTTCCAAGTACTTTTGAACTTTATCAAGTTCATTCTCAAGGATAACTACAAGAGAAAATATTATAATAAGGGTATTTATAAGCTAGTAAAAGATAAAGGACCGCCTCGAAGACAAGAAATCACCAATGAGGAAGTAGGAGAGGGATGGGTAAATGCACATTAAGATTTAGCCATAGCAGGTAGCAAGGTGGAACCGAGAGGCAGAAAGAGTCAAGAACAGAGCCAAAACGGTTAAAACGATTAACGGATAAAGCGATAGTCAAAAGAGGGAGATTAGGAGAGACACGAGAAGTAAGCAGATACATAGGGGAGAGAAGCATGGAGAAAGGAAGAGAAATAAAATAATGTTAATATGCAATAATTAAATTGACAAATCGGGTGCCCATAAAAATGGAAATTACCCCAAAAAAATTAGGAACATAGGTCAAAACTAATTTCTTTAAGAATGAGTTTTTTCATAACCGCATCAATTTTAAAAATGCCAGGGGAAATTTTTAAGCTATTAAATTGGCTTATACATGAACATCAATAAGGTTTCTTTTAATTGAGTCATTTGAACGAAAAATAAATTTTGCTGAATTCCAATTAATTAAGTGGTTATTTTCGGAGATATGCACAGCGATCCTAACATTGTATTTATGCTGATTAATATAGGCAGATAATTGCTTTCCTGTCTCTCCTAAATATTTACTTGGACAAACCGAACATTCGACCGAATAGACTCCCCCAATATTATTACAATTATTGTGAACTAGAATGTTTTTTTTATAGTTGACTCGTATTTGAAAGCAACTGAAATGTTAAAGTTATTTAAAAGACGGAGAAGATCATTGAAACAAACAGAGAAGGGTAAAACCAAAATGTTTTTAATATTAAAAGGGATAGCAGAAGTTGTATTATAGAACATCTCTTTTGCAGAGGAAAGACAGTTTAGAAGAAGGGGATAAAGGTAATATAATTTATGGCCAATTTCAAAGATATTACAGAATTCAGGACTAACAACTTGTTTGCTTTTTTCGTTTGGTGTTTTTAACTTATTTTTATTTTTATATAGCCTAACATTAGGCTCAGAATTAAGTAAGATGACTTACGCCCTTGTAAGCAGTCGCCAGATGGGCGTTATAGAAAAAATATATATTGAGAATAGTAAGAAAGCTTAGGCTACCAGTTTTAAACTCATGCAACTGAAAACCTGGGAATTGAAACTAAATAGTCTGCAGAAACTGATAACAACTAAGAGAAACATTAGAAGATACACATTACCAATAATCCTCAGGAGTTATAAAAGAAATATAGGACATCCTCGTGATTCGCGCAAGATACATTCCAAGAAATTTACACCTTTTTTTAACATAGAAATGACACGAGACGCGGTGGTTGCCAGATTAGGCTGCAATTGTAGTTGATTTGGGCGGATTTCTGAAACGTTTTAAACGTAAATTTTCTAATTTGTAAACTGGAATCTATGAAGATTGGGTGGATCTAATGTATAGGGTGGTCCGAAAGGCTTGAGTCACCCCCTACCGAAAAGTGCTAACAATAGAGGAACAATATAATAATATCATTGACAGTGTCACACATCGAGGTCTGTATGACCACCATTTTCGTGGCACTAAATGACGCGGCGGTTACGTATAGTCCCACAATTACGCGGAATATCGTTCAAATAGTGACAAATTAATGTATAATTATTTAATGACAGATGGAGTGTTTGGGGTATATTTATTTATAAATATTCTGGATAGAACATTTATCAATAAAATAAATTTAATTAAGTAAAAAAAATTACGTTCGTTGCATTTCAAGCAGCACTGTCGAAACATTTTGAAACGGTTTTGTTTCAAAACAGGTTGCCAAATTTCGTTTATTTTTCCCATTTTCCACCTTAATTAACTTTATATATTTATTTAAATTTTATTCATCGATATCACAAAAATATTCGCATTGACAGTTGGCTATTTTTTATACCTATAATTAATATTCCAACCTAACGTGTTATGAAAAATATCATTACTTGGAAACAGCACATCAAAGCCTAAGGGCTTCTTTAGTCACTTGAAACTAATCGATATTTTATACAAAATATCAATAATTATATCAAAATTAACTTTGGTCCAAAACATTTTGAAAAATGGCCAAAACAGTCTACGAGCCTCCCTCAGACTAGACACACCGCCTGATTGGTTGGTGGTGGCAGCTCCCTTAGAGCCGGGAACCTTTTCACGTCCGTTCCTGCCGGATATCAAACCTGGCACCAACCAGGGCGTGGTAACCAACGTGAAAGCTCCATAATGCCGTGTAGGCTTCTACTGCGCTCCATAATGCCGTGTAGGCTTCTACTGCGCTCCATAATGCCGTGTAGGCTTCTACTGCGCTCCATAATGCCGTGTGGGCTTTACTGCGCCCCATAATGCCGTGTAAGCTTCTACTGCTTCTATAATGCCGTGTAGGCTTTACTGCGCTTCATAATGCCGTGTAGGCTCTACTGTGCCCCATAATGCCGTGTAGGTTTTAATGTGCCCCATAATGCCGTGTAGGCTTTACTGTGCCCCATAATGCCGTGTAGGTTTTACTGTGTCCCATAATGCCGTGTAGGCTTTACAGTGCCCCATAATATAGTGTAGGCTTTACTGCGCCCCAGAATGCTGTGTAGGCTTCTACTGTGCCCTATAATGCCATGTAGGCTTTACTGTGACCCATAATGTCGTGTAGGCTTTACTGTACCCCCATAATGCCGTGTAGGCTTTACTGTACCCCCATAATGTCGTGTAGGTTTTACTGTACCCCCATAATGCCGTGTATGATTCCCCTGCGCTCCATAATGCCGTGTAGGCTTCCACTGAGCTCCATAATGACGTGTAGGCTTCCACTGCGCCCCATAATAACGTGTAGGTTTTTTGTGCCCCGCAATGCCGTGTAAACTTCTACTGCGCCCCATAATGGCGTGTAGGCTTTACTGTACCCCCATAATGCCGTGTAGGCTTCCACTGCTCTCCATAATGCCGTGTAGGCTTCCACTACGCTCTATAAGGACGTATAGGCTTCCACTGCCCCCCCCCCCCCGCCTTTCCCTTATTCACTTTCAGCTACATCCGTGCCCATGTAATTCCCCACACTCCCAAGGTATATAAATATTCATTCACACACTCACATCATGTATTAAAACATAACAGGCCTCAACACCTGCGCTCATTTTCAGGTCTTCTCTCTTACATTCGCTAACGTTCCAATCATTGACCTCAAAACACTCTCAGACTACACCAGATCTTACACTAAACACAACTTTCCTACGACCTTTGTGTGTATGCAATCTATACAACATACGCATTAAAAACACGGCAACATGTAAACCCTTGGCTCATATCGCAATACACTTTTACGCACCGTAAAAACCACTGCTTTAAATAAACGACAAAATCACCATATTTTACAAAACACCCCATATCCCACTCCTGTTAACCTCGCCATATTGCTTTTGAGTGGTGTGGACGCGACTCTATAAGTTATTATGCCGGTCCGTAGGTCTAACGGTCGGATGATAACCGTTTTACATTTCATTGAGTCTTTTGACAATAACATCGTAACTATTCGGCCGATTGTAACGAAATTTGAAACCCAAATGTTGTTTTAAATTCTCTTTCGAATGATATAATAATTGCCAAGGTCCTCACAAGGTTAGCCGGGCAATTATTTGGCAATACGATCATAACTATTGGGCTGATTTTAACGAAATTTGAGACCCTAATGTTGTTTTAAATTCTCTTCCGAATGATATAATTGCCAAGGTCCCCCCGAGGTTAGCCAGGGACTTATTTTGTTTTGGCAATAACATCATAACTATTAGGCCAATTCTAACGGAATTTGAAACCCTTATGCTATTCTAGAGTCTCTTTCGAATGATATAATTGCTAAGGTCCTCCTAAGGTTAGTCCTGGAATTATTGAAAGTTTTGAAGATCGTAAGGTCATAAATTAGAATAAGTGAGAGCACGCGACTTAGGTCTGTCGACCTTGTTCTAGATATATAAAACCACTATCTTTCATACATCTCCCAATGCTTTTCAAGTAGAGCCAAAACCTAATGCACACATCCTTTACCAGAATTCTGATAAGTTTTGAAAAAAAGAGGTTCGTTCAAAACTGAAGTTCTTGGAAGTGAAGATGTGTGGCAGTTCTCCGATTAATACGTAACAACTGAGTTCCGAATGTCTTCCATAAATTTTATTTTCATTAACATTTCCATCATCACTTGTTCCTTATACAAGCTATTACACACAGCTGATCTTTTTGTTTAAGATTCACTTTAACCAAAAGTCCTCTCTTACTCCTACACGGCCAGTGAAACTACAATACTCTTTATCACCCATTACAGAGCCACATATTCGCTACCCGCAGGTCACGTGTTACACTTGGTACCTGGAAGAACTGCACATCATCCGAGCCTAAGTGTAAATTAGGGAAGCCCCGTCACCTAGTTCACCTGATGGGGCCTGGTAAAGTTGATCCCTCTCAGTGCTTCTTTTTTTACACATATCCCTTCAACATTTTGTCTACCTGCACTTACTACCAGGAGGAATTGTTGCAGTATTGCCTCCGGGCATCTCTCCACCAGACACTTCTTTGTACGGTGCATATACACTGGTGCTGGGGTGGGTGTCAATCATTCAGGTTACAGGTCTACGAGGTTAGAGCCCCGCTATCCATTCACCCCTTCGCGGCTACATTCGCCTGAGCATCGCAACACAATCTCGCCTCGTGAACACTTGTTAATTTTTGCTCTCACTTGTACATATAGGATAAAGCGCCCTTCCCCACCCCCACCCCAGCCCCCGCCGTACTAAAGAGAAACGTGGTTGTCGTAGCAACGTCCGAATTAGACTAAAATAGAAGAGTTGCCACCGATTTCACCTTCCACATTTGCAAATGAGCTCGTTCATTGAAGGACTTCAACGGGTGAATAACAAAATGATTATTTATGGTCGTCTGCAATGGTTTGAGCTCTAAAATAAAGATGTGAAAGATTAACTCATGAAACTAGAGATCGTGACATAGCTAAACACGCACATGTGCTTTGTTGGCAAAGGAATTGGCGCAGCTGTCTTCAGATCCACACCTGAAAAGGGGAACGCACGAAACAACCTCCCTTCACAACAGATGAGCTTCGACAATTCCTAAAGAAGATTAACTCCCCTACAGAAGGTAGATGGGCTTCGACAATTTCGCCACAGAAGAGAGATGGGCTTCGACAATTCCTAAATAAGATTAATTCCCCTACAGAAAGTAGATGGGCTTCTACAATTTCCAAACAGACGAGATTACCTTTAAAAATTTCCCTACAGAGGAAAGGCTGGCTTCTACAATTTCCCTACAGAAGAGAGATGTGCTTCGACAATTCCTAAAGAAAATTAATTCACTTACAAAAGGTAGGTGGGTCTCTACAATTTCCATATACAAGAGAGATGGGCTTCGACAATCCTCCTACAGAAGGCAGATGAGTTTCTACAATTTTCATACGGGAGAGAGATGGACTTCAAAAATTCCTCAAAGAAGATAGATGGACTTCGACAATTCCTCAAAGAAGATGGATGGGCTTCGACAATTCCTCGAAGAAGATAGATGGCCTTCGATAATTCCCCTACGGAAAGTAGATGGGCTTCTACAATTTCCATACAGACGAGATTACCTTTAAAAATTTCCCTACAGAGGAAAGGCTGGCTTCTACAATTCCCCTACAGAAGAGAGATGGGCTTCGACAATTCTTAAATAATATAGATGGGCTTATATAATTCCCCTACAGAAGGTAGTTGGGCTTCTGCAATTTCCATACAGAAGAGTTTGGCTTCTACAATTTCCCTACAGAGGAAGGATGGGCTTTCTACGTTTTCCCAACGGAAGATAGATGGGTTTAGACTATTTCACTACCTAAAAGTAATGGGCCACTACATTTTCCTTATAGTAAAGAAATGGGTTTTTACAACTTCCCTACATAAGAGAAATGGACTTCCACCATTTCCCTACAAGATAATGATCGGCTATCTACCCCTTACCTAGAGGAGAGTGATGGGCTTATACAATTTCCTTGCATAAGAGAAATGGGCTTCTACAATTTCCCTACAGAAGAGATGTGTTTCGTCAATTACACTAGATAAAATAAATGGGCTTCTCCACAGAAGAGAGATGGGCATCGACAATTTTGCTACAAAAGAGAGGTGGTGTTCTAAAGTTTCCATACATCAGATAGATGGGCTTCGACAATTTCCCTACATAAGATAGATGGGCTTCGACAATTTCCCTACCTAAAAAAATGGCTTCTACAATTACTCTACATAAAAGAGATGGGCTTCTACAAATTCACTACAGAAGAGAGATGGGCATCTACAATTTTCCTACAAAAGTGAGATAGGCTTCGAAAGTTTCACTCCCTAAGAGAGATGGGCTTCTACATATTTTCTACATGAGAGAGATGGACTTCTATTTCCCTACAGAAGAGAGATGGGTTTCTACAATTTTCCTACAGAAGAGAATTGGATTTCGATAATTGCACTGCTTAAAGAGAAAATGGCTTCTACAATTCCTCTACAGAAAAATTATATCGTTTAAAAATTTATAGACTTTAGGGAATAATTTTCCAGTTTCTTTATCATTATGGACCGCAAGGTCTTATCCCTTGTGTGTGTATGTATGTGTGTGTGTGTTTATTTCTGTCTAACTCTCTTTCAAACAAAATCATTATTTTTTATAACGTTTTAACGCCCTCTTTGACCCTTGGTTGGGTCCAAGCAGGCGCGAAAACGATGGTGTGACATTTAAAAGAGAGGCAAATTACTGGTCCCGAGAGAGAGCTCCAATCTTTCTTGCGCTAATGGGGTCTTGAGGGGGTTGTATTAAATCATACATGGTAAGCCTTGTTAATACAAGGTGACTCACCCAAAACTTTCGGTAGGCTTCATTTCTTAATTCGAAAAACAATTAAGAAATGAAGCCTACTGAAAGTTTGACCCGTTTAGGGGGGTACACCCTGTATAGCTATTTATTTATTTCATTAAAAATTGGTATGCCTAACTTAAATATCTGTGCTTAAATTTCGTATTATCAACTAATTTATCTATTATTTAATATTATGTAATTTGATTTTTTATTAACAAGGCCAACAGAGCTAAGTCGCGTGCTCTCAATTTTTCTGACTTATAACCTTACGACCTTCAAAACTTTCAATAATTCCCGGACTAACCTTGGGAGGACCTTGGCAATCATAATAATGATAAAATACAGTATTATTCCTTAGCCGACGTCCAAAAACTACAATAAACCACAATACTTATATTCTGCTTTTCAGAAAGATATATGTAATAATATAGAATATATATAAAAACTGTTTTTTTAAAATAGTTGCGATCGAATGCACCTCATATGTCTAAAATACGGGTAAATCTCAAAATAATTATAAAATACAGTATTATTCCTTAGCCGACGTCCAAAAACTACAATAAACCACAATACTTATATTCTGCTTTTCAGAAAGATATATGTAATAATATAGAATATATATAAAAACTGTTTTTTTAAAATAGTTGCGATCGAATGCACCTCATATGTCTAAAATACGGGTAAATCTCAAAATAATTATAAAATACAGTATTATTCCTTAGCCGACGTCCAAAAACTACAATAAACCACAATACTTATATTCTGCTTTTCAGAAAGATATATGTAATAATATAGAATATATATAAAAACTGGGTTTTTTTAAACAGTTGCGATCGAATGCACCTCATATGTCTAAAATACCGGTAAATCTCAAAATAATTATAAAATACAGTATTATTCCTTAGCCGACGTCCAAAAACTACAATAAACCACAATTAATAATTTTCTCATTGATGAAAAAAAATTCAGATTTGAGAGAGTTGGTGCTCAATCTTTTATGAGATGCTGTTATTTATGATCAATTGCCTTTTCTCAGACTCGATTTTTATCCTGGATCCGCCACTGCTTTCTAATTATTCCTCTAGCTATTCCTATTGTTCTTCTAGCTCCCTTTAAACATTTTATTTCCTTTATTATTTGTGTATATCGATGCACCTGTTCTAATACGTCAATCCCGCTGGTCAAGAATGGAGAGCCGAAAGAGCGGTCGGGATAAGCTTAGTGTTTCCAACCGGTTTTGGCTTATGACCCCCTTAGGAACCTTATTTTTTTATGTGGCCACAATAAGCATTTTGGTGAGACTTCAGAAAACCTACGCCGTGTTTTTTTGTAGTAAAAACAGTACTAATGGTGTTTTTAGGCATTTTAATCATCATTTACAGCTTTGGTTAGGCGCGGAGAGCACTTATTTTTAAGATACCAGTACTCTGAGTACGACTCTATTTGCAGCGATACTCTTAAAAATAACTACTTTCCGCGCGAAAACGAAGCCATAAAGAAGGCCTAAAATGCCGACAAACACCATTACTAAAAGTATTTGTATTCAGGTATAGGGTCTTTCAATAAAGTCGCTCGATTTTTAAATGTAAATAAAATAAGTTGTGTTTGATATATGCACTCAATTTATTTTAAATTTGAAACTACATTTTATGGCATTAAGTGTGGAATATGACGTCGTTGGAACGTGGTGGAACGTATTCGGGAGGCCCAATTTTCGATGACTGTCGCATAAATCTGGCTGAATTTGCTGGATCGTGTTCGTTATGTTGACTTTGAGGACATCAACTGTTTGCGGATTATTCTGCGATTTAAGGTAGCCCCAAAGAAAGTAGTCTAATGGCGTTAAATCGCATGGTCTCGGTGGCCAGTTGACGTCGCCGCCGCGCGAGTTGACCCTGTTCTGAAATCGCTGGTGCAAAATGTCTATTGTGGCGTGCGCAGTGTAGCACGTAGTGCCGTCCTGTTGGAACCACATGTCGTCAGTATCCATATCAGGCATATAATCCAGTTGAGGCCACAAGAAGTTGCTTATCATCGATCTGTAGGTCTCGCCGTTGACGGTTATGGCAATCTCATCTTCATTCTCAAAAAAATACGGCCTGATGATTCCGTTAGACGAAAGTCCGCACCAAACAGTGACTTTGCTGGGATGCAATTGGTGCTGGTGTATCTCATGTGGATTGTTTTCATCCCAAATCCGACAATTTCGCTTGTTCACAAATCCATTCATCCAAAAATGGGCCGCGTCGCTGAAGAGGATAGAAATCACGTAATGCGCGGAACGTTTGTCGAACGGAGCACTTATTTTGATAATAACATTTGATGATTTGCACACGCTGTTCAACGCTATAACGTTCCATCATGACTTGCCAAGTACTACTGAACAGTTCACAGATAGGTTGCCAGATGTCGCTTTAACAACATGGCTACTATCGCCTGACAAAGCTCGAGCGTCCTTGTTGAAAGACCCTTTACAATATTATTTGTCAAAGACACAAAAATATTTGTTTAGATAAATTCAAATTCTATTATAAAATATCTATAAAAAAGGAAAATATATATATTAATATTTTTGCAAAAGACAATTCAACTACAACACTTATAAAATATTGATAAAAATGGCAAATATATGTATTAATAATATTTTTAAAAGGGAATTCAACTACCTAAATTAAAACTATCTTTTGGCCTAACTATAAGTTAGGTTTCAATAGATTGAGTTTTGTGGTCCCCTTAAAAGGTACCATAACCTCCCGTCTAGTATAGTAGTTAGCGCACTTCCCTGTCAATCGTTGGGTCGGCAGTTCGAATCTCCGTCCGGATTCTTTTTAAACTGACACTATTTACTAGGGAGATTACCGCCGTTTCTGGGCATCACGGTGGGGAGTTGGGGCTTGCCTTGTCTGACGTCCGCCCGAGAAGCAAAATAGCTTGGGGGAGGACTGAAACTAGAAACTTGAACTTTTTTAACCCCCAAGGGGATGGCCTCCAGTTAAGAAACACTAAGCTAAAGTTTTCTAGTTAAGACGGACCTTGATGAAGGATGGTCCTTTTTTTACCTTGTTTCTAACAGTGACTAGAAATATATTCCGTTTTACCCTCGAATTGTTCATTAATTTTAGGTTTGGTTTTATTTTTTTTGGCAATGTAACCCACCGCTTTTCAAGACATTATTAACTCGCGTGCCAAGATCCAGGCACTATTTTATTAATTTATCTAATTTTTTAAGCTATTCCTATCATCTATATCTTTTATTCCCCGATCGAGATTAATAGCATCAGTAAAGGAATTTACTTGGCACTCGAACCTTTGCTGTTTACGAAAATGAAGAAAAATGGACATAAAACCGAACCTTAAGGTATCTAGTAATTGGTAGGTAATCAGGTGTTACCCTTTCTAAAAGCAGTCTGCTTGTGCTCTCTTAACTATTTATTTTAATTTAGTTTATCGTATTTTTATTGTTTATATTGTTTTATTTTGAAACAAAAATATTAAGCTGTAATTTATTAAACACTTTAGCACGCGATCATTAAAACTGACAAGAGTTTTAAGGCCAATTTTTCCTGTTCTGAAACCATGTTTGTATATATTTACTAAACGATCTTTTACTGGTTCAATGATGCCATAGTTTCATGACAATAATTAATTCAAAAAGTTTGCATTTTAATGAAGTTAAGTGTACAGGGCGATCATTTTCTTTATGAGGACGTCTATCTTTTTTTTTAATATGTGAACATTAACAACTCTCAATGGATTGAAATTTTCCTTTACTCATTAACTGAAAAAATACACAAAGTTAACTGCAATTTCGTGTTCTCTTCCGCAGTTAATTCGTGCCAATATTTTGTCTACGCCCCGAGTTTTATGTGCTTGATCAGCTGTACAGTCGCTACGATTAGTTGTCATTACGTTGAATTTCGTTCAGTGACATTTTAAAATGTATATTATTTGATTAGAAATGAAGTGGTTGGGGTATATTTAGTTATAAATAAAGTAGATAGGCCATTTACCAATACAATAATTAAATTTATTGATTTTTTTAATGTTATTGGAAGCAGTAAAGTCGAAATATTTTGACACGGGTTTGTTTTAAAACAGGTTTGCCAAAGTTCCCCTATTTTCTTTTCCTTTTCCAGCTTAATTAACTGTATATATTTATTTAATTTTTAATTATCGATAACTCAAAAATATTCGTATTAATATTTGGTATGTTTTTATCTTTCTCCTTATAATTAATTTTCCAACCTAATGTGTTATGAAAAATATTATTACTTGACAACACAGCACAGCAAAGCCTAGTGGCATTTTAAAAAATGTGACATGGCTAATTTGGCAAATTGTACATTTAAATTTATGACCCCCTGACACGGAATGAGTGCTCACCTGGGATCAAGAAAGGCCCCACCAACGTTGGTTGTGTTAATCTGCATCTGAACGCTGGAATTCTTCGCAGAAATCGAGAGGATCATTAACACTAGTCTCAGAAAGTCGATGAATGCCATTCAAGATGAAGAAGGATTAATTTATGCCTAAGGCGATGCCTAAGCTGATCAACAAGTTGAAACACCCGTTGGCGCGAATATGCTGTGATTCTTTTCCGACGAGAATAATTTCTGCCAAGACCTGAAGATTAATTCTCAGAAACACAGGTGGACTACCTGTCGTAGCCAAGCACGTGCCTAGAGTCATACACGGCGAAATTTCCAGCGATAATTTATGGTCTTCGGTGTTGTCAGCAGTAGTGACGTCATGCCACCCCACCTCTTCCCTGATGGCCTTAAACTGAACACCGACAGCTACATTTGTGTTCTAAGCGAGGTGGTGAAGCCCTGGATCGACCGGGTAGCTGAAAGGATGCCTTACGTGTGGCGCACCATCCGGAAGACTCGGGCCTGAATGTCGAAAAATTTCTTCGATTGCACAGCACCTGACCTTTGGCCTCCCAACTCGCATTACCTCCCCCCCCCCTCCCGGCGCGATGGAATGAGAGACCAACAAATTCAGCTGCGACTCTAAGGACGAGCTGAGAGCCAGGATTACCAGGGCCTTCAGGAGCCTAAAACGGTTGATAGTGACGAAGGTCTGTGGCCGGTTCCGAGATCACCTTGAGTGAAATCGACAGAAAATATTATTAAGACAAACTGACCCAAATTTGACAAATTCTCAAAAGATAAAAATATCATGAACGAATACCGTCCACACCTTCTATATATCTTTTTATTCCTCCTCTTTTTTTACCTACTCCGACTTGACTTTCTATCATTCACGGTTTAGTGAACATACTTTCCTTGGTTACATCAGTTTCTATCCTTTTCGAAAAAATAATTATCTTTTAGATCTATTTCATTTTTGTGCATTTAATGTAATTAACTTACTAGAGTATTGTGGGAATGGTGATTCTGACGCAAGGCTTAAGAAAGCACATGAAATAATATTGGACTGGATCTTTCTTTAATAAAGCGCTTATTTACAATTTTTTCTTTATATAAATCGTTTTTATGGTTCTTTCTTTAATAAATCGCTTATTTACGATTGTTTCTTTAATAAAACGCTTATTTTTGGTTCTTTCTTTAATAAAACGCTTATTTTTGGTTCTTTCTTTAATAAAACGCTTATTTTTGGTTCTTTCTTTAATAAAACGCTTATTTTTGGTTCTTTCTTTAATAAAACGCTTATTTTTGGTTCTTTCTTTAATACATTGTTTATGTTTCCTTAATAAATCGTTTATTTATGGTTTTCTAATGAATCGCTTATATATGGTGTTTTTTTTTATTAAATCGCTTGTTTATGGTTCCTTCTTTAATCGATCGCTTATATGTATAGTTCTTTCTGTAATAAATCGCTTATTTATTAAAATCAAGCAAGAGGTAAGATTGTTGCCAAAGAAATTCCGTTGGGGCCGGAGGGAACTAAATTTCTGAATGTGGTTGAGCGAAAATGAATCACATTTGATCACAACAAACCGCGAATAGATCCAAATGAATTGCCCTACAATGACTTTGAGTCCACACTATCGCTGATGGTGGTGGAGTCCGTGCACTGTAGTGCGAATGAAACTAAAAGTGTAGGATAAATCATACAGAGGTCAACATCAGCAGAGGATGGCGGCTATTCCTTATAATCACTTATGTTAAGATCGTTTTTTTCGCATTGATTTATCGCGTATCAAAACCCTAAAATTATCTCCTTAAGAAATAATCGCATCATTTTCACTGCGGTTAACACAAATCTGGTGGACGAAAATGGCGCGTCTTAGGTTCATTCTCTGACTCACAGGAACAGGTTAACATAAAAACCCCCAACATTTTTTTATTTAGTCAGTGTCTGATAGCTGCAAAGCAGAAGCAAGGGAGGTTAACATTTGTCCTAAGGCTGACAGTTGTGATGAAGTGGTATTTAAGAACTACCCGAGACTGACGGGGCTGGGGTAATCTGACGGAGCTCGACGCTTTTCACACATGAGTGTTATACGGTTTGGCGTGGTTGAAATATCAACTGAGTCTACTGAACGGCGGGAATGAATGGTATGCAAGTTGTCTTTAACTTATTCTTGCCAAAGTGCGTGTGGAGCCGGTTGGCACTCGTCTCCACATTTGGGGTTCTTCAGTGTGATTTGAGTCTCGTTCATCGAGAGAATCTTATTGAAAATAAGGTTTTGTTCTGTTCTTCCCTCCCTCGTGCTCTTAAGTTTCAGGGACCATTTATTAAACAAGAGTACAACACAAAAAGAAAATCATTTCGAACACCAGAGAAACGAACATCCCAATTTGCTGAACGTATGGGAAAAAATGATGATGAAATTGAATGAATATCTATTGGGTTCACTACGATCCTTGAGTTTTGTGCTCTTTTGCAGACTTTGCGATATAGAGTTCCAAATTCGACAGTCTGAGGCCGCATCTTGTTACGATATCATCTCTTGCCCTCGTTTTGTCAAGGAAACGCCTTTGCTGAAGTTGGCCCTAACTAAAGATGTTGAAGAAACTACAACAAAAATATTGGGAAGGGGGGAGCGTTCTGGGTTTGAAATTTATCCCACTGAACACACTTTATCCTCAATTTTTTTTTAAAATGACTGAAGAATCGATCCATCTCTTCAATTTCCTCCTTAACTTGGCGGGTTGACTTCAAAAATGCTTACTACTTGGGTATTTCATCGGTTCAGTTACCCCTTCTCACAGTTACCACGTCCCCCTTCTCGCAGCTTCAAGGTTTTGACCCCTTTATGAGCAATGATAAAAAGGGGGAAAATATCTTTAAAAAATAAGAATAGGGACACTTCAAGAGGACACATAGTGTTTTATCCTCTACCTCTTTTCGTATCATGGGGTATGGTCTTGTTCAACGTCGGCCGCCCGCAAATGACGAACCAGCCAAGAGACGCGGCGCTCGGGGAACTTTGCAAAGGCTGAATAATTTCTCCTTTTCCTTGAAAGGGCTGCAAGCTCAGGCTGTCGCACTATTTTGCAGGATCAAGGGTGTCCAGCCTCTATATCCCCACCTTTTTACCATGACTGGTGTACCCTGCGGCCTCTGGCACCTTCACCTACATTTAGACCACCTGTGAGCGACAGGTTCATTACATACAAGCTTCCGTCCCCCTAAAGCTCGTGCACCAAATGATTCCATATCCAATGCATTCATTTAAAATCCCTAAACAATTACATACTCCAGTGGACCTGCAATAAATGCACAACTAATTACCCACACGTCCCGCATCCCATCCAATCTCAATACTCTCATCTGCACAAAACTATAATTAAATTGTAAACAATACCTTCAATGAATCAACATCAAAACAAACAACTCCCAACTCTGGCGAACAATATAAATATAATCACGCACCCAACCATCCACGTACATTTATCTCTCATCACCAGAGACATAAAAGTCCTAGGCCCAACCGAAAAATGCGACCTGCTCTTGACCTACTACTCTAAAACCAACCAATATAATCACAACCAGCCAACCACCTACCCATCACCTGCAACCAAAGGAAAACATAGAAAACTGCTCAAATTATACACAGACCCCACGTCGCACCAGACCATACCTCAAACATCCAAACACCTTGGCCAGCCCCACAGCCATATATGTGCTCACAGACATCTTCAACCACTTTTATTGCACATCAACAGAATTAAACCTATTACATCTATCTCACACAGTCAAGGTCGCTTCAGAGAAAAATACTCCACTACCAAAGTACTGCCCACCCTAACAACACACACCTTAGAACGTTTCAACCAAAACCGTCCCTCAACAACGCAGTTATGGCCGCAATCGACATCAGCAAAGCGTTCAACATCATCCCACGCCACATCCTCACACAAAAAAAGTACTGTAAACCAACTACTACACCAATGACTAAATAATGTATAGCAAACTCTCTCCAACAGGCATGGCCAAGTCCACCATTACATCACAATCCAAAAGGAAAAGCTCCCCATTGGGGTCTCCAAAGGTGCCATCCTCTCCCAGACACTCTTCCTCTCCATACATGTCATTCCCGTCTCCACTACCCAAATAGTCAGACTAAACACTTACCCAGATAATTTATCCATAAAATAACAATTCACCGCCGTACTCACAGCCTCCAGAAACCTAAACTGGTACCTACAACTCTTGCAAAACTGGTTCATGCTAAACAGAATGCCCTCCCCCAATCAATAGTCCCCCCCCCTTTAACCCTGATCTAAAACAATCAGACTACTACCCTTACATTTTGCTGCACGGTCAACCTCTCTCACTCAACCGTAACCTCGCACTTCTGGGTGTCACCCTAGATCCACACATGACCTTTGACCAACACACAAAACATTCTAAAGTTCGCACCCTCAGAACACTTAGCAAACACAAGCCTTAGACAACACAAAATAAACCTCGACATAAAGTAGAGACAGTTCATCCGCACGACAATGAACAACTCATCTTCATTCTGGGCACCAACTACATCACACTCTAGCGTGCCGAGAACTGAAAGCGAGCGGTTTAAAAGCTTCGCTCGAATGAGTCTTTTTTGAGACTCAAGCTGGCGCAGTCTATTCGCCGCTCACTAACAGTGGTTCGGAGACGTAGGAAGCTGTTGGCAACTCGCTTACGCTACCTACGTCTTCGCCCCTTTTCCTACACCTATCTATCTACAACGCATACACAACTACACAAGATACAAATGGTCCCAAACAGCATCTCCCACAGCGCCGCATCGCAACTTACTGAATGAAAACCACCCCGATCAAAGTTCACCTCAACATGATAGGCGCAAAATTATTCAGTAAACTACGATGACTATCACACTCTCAACATGCACTACATATATATATATATATATATATATATATATATATATATATATATATATATATATATATATGATGAAAATTAATGCAATATCGCAAGAAAAGATGAGGAATTAAACCACATTCTCCGAAGACAATTTAATTCAGAACAGTTTCGGTGTATCTCACACCCTTTTTCAACTAACACTGGATAGAAAATATTAGAAAAGTGCTTACAAACATATATATATATATATATATATATATATATATATATATATATATATATATATATATATATATATATATATATATATATCTTTCATGAACGAATCGAGCAAACCGCAAGAAACAGAAACAGGATAATTTTTCTTCGGAAATGTTATTTCTTAATTTGCCGCGTGTTTACCTCAACTCTCCTTTGTCCTTTGAATCCCTACTAATTTCCTTCTTTCTCTTTCATAGTCCCGATTGACCTTGCGAAGCGTACCTTAAAAGCTTGTTTATTGGGAAGTTTTTTGTTTTCCGCGTAGCCGAGTGGTCTAAGGGACGGTTTAATTGAGATCAAAGCTGTTGTTCGCTGCCTTAATTGGCACGGTTCGAATCCCACCCCTGTACGGAATTTTTGCGAATTACGAAATAACATTTCCGAAGAAAAATTATCCTGTTGCAAAAAAAATCCCACAGGAAAATGAAAGGCAGATTCTAAGTACTTTCGAACCTGTTCTTCAGTTCATTCCCAAGGAATGAACAAGATTGTAAGGACTTGGAATCCGCCTTTCATTTTCCTGTGGGATTTTTTTTGCAACAGGATAATTTTTCTTCGGAAATGTTATTTCGTAATTCGCAAAAATTCCGTACAGGGGTGGGATACAATGAAAGAAAAATTGTACTCACTTCTCCCATAACATTAATTTCAATCTAAGCGAGGGTCTATTTAAATTAGATAATTGGATCATGAATAATATTTGTTTGCAATATAAATTTAATTTGTTTAATTGATTTGTATATTGTAGTTCTGCGGATGGGCTATTCATTTGTTCGTCAGTTAGTTCCCCCCCCCCCCTCTAAACGATTGTCTTTGTTCGTCAGTACGTTTGAATGACGTCACATTTCTCTGTTTATTAACTGTTTCTCTATTTCATTCTTCTCCTGCCCCTGATTATGTAAACACTAAAGCGCTTGTGCTTATTTTGTGTATTATTTTCCTTTGTAGATATTTCAAGCATATATATATATATATATATATATAAAGAAGATAAATGCTCAGATAGAAGCATTGCTAGGAGCAAGTCAATATTGGTTTCTGGCCCACAAGATGCAAAATTTATTGCCAGACAAGTTCTGGAGAAAGGCACAAAACATTAAGTGTTAGTGCATTTTAATTTCATAGATTTTAAAGCAGCATTTGATACAGTTTGGATGCTGTTGTTGTCAGCAGGAAGATAATGCAGATAATTACAATTTTGTATGACAATACAGAGTGTGCAGTGATGGTGGGCGTTTAACTGACAGAGTGGTTCTGCATCGAAGTTTGGGGCGAGGCAGGTGTGTATCCTCACACCTACACTGTTCAACATCTCTCTTGAGTTTGTAACGAACGAACTTAAAGCCTGGATCACAATGTGAATTTTGAGTGGAAAATGTCCCTAGATGTGAGGTATGCTGATGATACCACCTTGTTGGTAACCACATTTGACAAATTAAACATGTCAACGGAACAACTAGAAATGGCATGCAAGAAATGGGGGGCTCAAGATCAACAGCAACAAGTGTAATTTATTGTCCCCAGCTGATGGAAATATCCGGATAGACGGTAATGTTGTTATGGAAGAATAAGGAGAGAGAGAGAGAGAGAGAGAGAAGGAATTTGGATTGAGCGTCTCGTGAGACGCCCACAGGTTCAAGGTCGAACTTACCTCCTTGGTCCTACTCGCCGCACATCAAGGTAAAAGGGATTTAACCCCCGCTTCATCACGCTCCTCACACCTTTAGCGCGTCGAACCTCAAGGATACCCTTTGCTCTAGAACTTGCATAATTGTAAAATCATTACTTAATTAATTATCCCTCGGTTCGAACTTAATTGATAGTGTTAATCATCTTAGCACTGAACCGTCAATATTTAATTGCATTGCCATTTAACTTGCCCTATCTGTATATGTAATCTTTAATCCTATTAAATTATATTTTTGTAGCCGTGTTTGAATATTCCTTGGCCTAGCAACTCTGTATTTAAAGCACTCTTAGAACCATCCCCAGGTGGAGCCTTAATTTCGGTCGGCCAGTAGGCTAGTGTGCGTATAACTGTGTAATATGTAAGAAGGAGAATATCCATGGCTGCTGTGACATTTGGGAAGCTGAAAAACACTCTGTGGTCCAGAAGAGATATACCACAAAAGTTAAAGATAGGATTATATAAATGTTTAATAGTTCCCAAGGCCATCAATCCTTCGGAAACCTGGACTCTGCTCGCTGATGATGAGAGGAGACTGAATGCCTTTGAAATGAGGTGCCTCAGGAGTATCATCCGCACCAACTGGAGACATATAAGGGCAAATGTTAGTGTAAGAGAAGATTTGAATATGGAAGAGACCATTACGGGTGTAATCAGAAGGAAGAGAATCAAGTGCTTTGGACATGTTATGAGGAGACCGCCAGAAAGCTTTGTACGACAAGCATATACAAGTAGCTTTCAAGACCGAGAGGTAGACCACCCAGGAGATAGAGGGGCCAGATTCCTGTGGATGATGGACTGCCATTGAACGAGAGTGAACAGCTGGCTCGGGAGAGAGTGGATTAGGGGGGAGAGACAGTAGGCAGACGCAGAGCAAGGGGTCGTTAGGACCTGCGCCCTAAAGTCAAGTAAGTCCATATCAATATATATATATATATATATATATATATATATATATATATATATATATATATATATATATATATATATGAAAAACTCACAAAGTGGCACGTGAGGAAAACAATAATATGAAAATTAACCCACAGGAAAATGAAAAAATGAATCCAAGCACCTTCGAACTATATTTGCAAGTTCATTTTCAAGGAATAGCATGAAAATGAAGAAGACAACCTTATATAGGGTACAAAGAAGCATCTTGCCTAACATAACATAACATAATTTCACGGATGACAAAAGCCACAAGGGCCTATCAAAGGTCATCCGCATCCGTCAAAACCCACCCACAAAAAGCACCATCACCAATATAAATATAAATATTTCCCCTGGCTTATTTAAACTTGACTCTGTTTTAAAAAAAAAAACTTGTACAAAATTAAATAACTTCATAATGCAGCCTGTTGTCACTCTTTATTAGTGTGATATCATTCGCATTGCCTCCCCCACCACGTGTCTCTGTTTTGACTGTGGATTAACTCTTAGTCCTAAATGTTTTCGCTCTAATGATGATCCTTTAAAATGTTTTTTGTTTTTTCACTCACCACATTCCATTTATATACACGGCGTTGTTGTGTGTATATCGTTTTAGGGATGCATATATCTGTTATTAGTTGCCTATTGTTCTTTTTATTGGTATTTTTGTGTCTTTTTTTTGGTTTTTCCATTTGTTTGTACTAAGTGATGGGCGTTCCCTTCGTATCTCTGTACCCTATATAAGGTTGTCTTCTCCATTTTCATGCTATTCCTTGAAAATGAAATTGCAAATATAGTTCGAAAGTGCTTGAATTCATCTTTTCATTTTCCTGTTGGTTAATTTCCATATATATATATATATATATATATATATATATATATAGAGAGAGAGAGAGAGAGAGAGAGAGAGAGAGAGAGATAAATAAAGTTATATTAGAATTTATATAAGGGTATTAAAAATAATTTAAATAACTTTAATGATGAAAACTATGTGAGAAGTTAGGATTTACTCGTATTTAATGTCAACAAAGAAAGAATAATGAAACTGAAATTTACTTTGTTCGAAGAAAAACCATTGAGGTTTATTTAATCCAATGAGTTAAACAAAAACTGAATCTTTCAGACAGTAAAGACTCAATTGATGCTAAATTGCGTGGCCAAGTTGATAGGTGGAAGAATTTTCGCTGGTGGGAAGTTAAAATACTTAAAATTTTCCCGATGTTTCGGTCTTCTTTTGGATTTTCAATAAAAAAAAAGTGAAAATAAAAAGAAAAAGGAAACCAAACGGGTGATAATCGTGTCTTTTTCTTTTGTACAGAAATTGGTAAAGTTGACAAGTAAAAATGTGTAGAAGAGACAAATTTCAAGTGGCAACGGGGTTCGCCAGGAACCGAGAGCACGTAACTTTCGTGAGCTTACTTCCGTTCCGGACCAAAGGGTGATAAATCCACGTGCTCGAGATTCTCGAAAGTGAAATGGAAACTGCCGTTAAAAACAATTGCAAGTCAATGGATTGTGACAAAAGAGCGACGCTTCGTGGTTCCTGGTTGGAGCTGGGGAGCGTCAGAGTAAGTCCACAAGTCCGTACCTTGAGTACAAGAGCGAATTTATTCCCTGTGGTTTATTAGGATGAATAGTCAGAAATAGAGCCTCTTGTTTTCGAGTGTTATGGTAAGGACAAGCTCAAAGTTTGTAGTTTACCCCGAGGCGGACAGATTGGGGGGGGGGGGGGTAATGTACCCTGAGGCAATCAAGGGATCCTGTAGTTCTAATCCCCCTAGTCTGATTTCCTTCCTCCATTGAATAAACGCCTCGTTTGTATTACGCTTTTTTCTATTTTATTTCCAACCAAATCAATTAACCTAAACAAGGGAGAGGAGGGGGGTAACTTAGTTAATCGAACTAGTGTGTGTAATTTGGGCAATATTGTGACTGAATGGGTCATTTGTGTTTCTCCTTTCAGCCCATCGGGTCAAGTGAGAGGCGGGTCCAAAGAATGCGGCGTCTGCAGCGACATCGCCAAATCGATGCACTTTGGCGGGCTTTCGTGCGACTCGTGCAAAGCGTTCTTCAGGAGGTCCGTGCAAAACAACGCTTACAAAGGTTTCTCGTGTCCCTACGAAAAGAACTGCGTCATCGGCGTATCTTCGAGAAAAGCTTGCCAATATTGTCGGTATGGAAGAGTATCTTCAATAGATAAGCATTTAACAATTGAGTTGAGGATTCGAAACCCCCTCCCTTTCGCATTTATCCACGATCTTTTTCAGTATCGATGCTTCTGTTTAGTTAATTGCCACTAAAATTCTTGATTTTTTTTTTTACGTTCAGTTGATTGCGGCCTTAAAGGAATCAAGAGGAATTTACTATGACATTTAATGTCTTAAAATTCCTACTTCTCCATTAGGATTCGTATATTTTATTGATCTTGGAGGAACGAGTTCTCCAGGTCGAGAAGAGCGGTTAAGTTACCGAACCCAGCTTTAGATTATCAAAGAGATTAATCATTTTGTGTAATAAATATTATTTATTTGTCTTAAATCCTTAAACGCAGTGGAGTAATCTGGAGAGGTTATTTCATAAGACCTTTTTAAAGAAGGCGAGGAAGTTAACAGAAGAGAACAAAAGTGGAAGGTTCATTATAGGTTTAGTTGACTATTTGGAACACTAAGAATTGGGCCAGCGGACGACTAACTCTTTCTACACCCCCTTTCAAGAACGAAATTTTGAAAAAAAACAATAAAACCCAGAATTTGTTCTGGGTTTTTCAAATCTCTGTATTTTTCAAAAAACAAACACTACAACCATTAGAATAACGTAGAAAAAGAAAAGCTATCTCTATTTTTATATAATATTAATAATTAATTAGTTTGATAATTATATTAAGGTAAGAACAGATCACTGATTGAGAATTGTGGATACCCATGATAGCCATAACTTGGAGAAGGAAAGATGAATTATTATGAGTCGGTATCCGAGAAATTACCTTAATTTGATAAATATTTGTTGAAATTATAATCATAAATATGAATTTTGAATATAATAATGATAAGTGGCATTCATTTTTTGAAAAAAAAAATGGTAATTAAAAAAAAAAGTTTTGAAAAACCCCCCTTCAAAAAGCCGGTATAAAAACCCGTTTTTTTAGGGCTGGTTTTTGTATTTGCCAACCCTGCTTTGGCAGCTAATAATAAAGCATTTTTCATTATTTTTCGCTGTGCAACGCTCAGATTTTCCTATTTCCAAGTTTTCCGTTACAAATAACTTTGTTCGCCATCCTCTATTGTTATTTTTTATTCCATTTCCCAAAACCGGAAGTCACTTTTAAACAATAAAATTACACCGATAATCGTGGAAGCTAATATCGTCCTTGTTCCCTTTCGTTTAATCTGAAAATCGCATTTTATTCTCTTTTGAACATAATGCCTCTTTGTCCTCCATATTTCATCATTAAAAGGCAAAGCTGATCAAGTAAAGATAGTCCCTCCCATTTTACCAAGATCATCCCTCCCAAAGTTACACTAGTAAAGCTAACCCCTCCCAAGGATAAAATAAAATAAAAACTTTATTTATGAACATATTTGTTAGAAAGTTTATTTTAAAACAATTCAAAATTGTAAACTTTGTAGAAATTAAAATTTAATAACTTAATTAAAACGGTATTGGTTGGCAATCGTATCGCAAAAATCATTGAAAACTTTGTATTTATGTCTTTCAAGCCACATAAATTCCTGTAGATAAGAGTTTAGCATTTTCTCTCTTACATCTTAGCATGCGTTTAATTCTTAGTTTATGCTTATTCCAGTATCTTTAAAATGACCATGTCATAACCTCATTTACCTCCCATTTTACCAACTAAAGGTCAGCCCTCCACCAATTAACCAAGTAAAGGTAATCCCTCCCTTTTGTCTTAGGAGGGACTATAAGTTAATCCCTCCTCTTTGTCTTAGGAGGGACTATAAGTTAATCCCTCCTCTTGCCTTTTACAAATTTAAGGAGGATTAAGTTTAGCCAAATATTGCTTCCTTCACAGACGATGCACAACTGACTCTAATATGATAGGAAGAATAGAGAAACCGAAGCCAGACAATACACATGCGCGGAATTCGGAGTTGCAAACATTAACCACCACACCTTATATTTTATCACAGGCGCGGGGCCCTATTTAGACTTGTTGGGGCGCTAAACTATATATTATCTGAAGGCTGAATGGCAAAATGTTACACATCAAAGTCTCGCAACGGTACGTCCCAAAACATGTCCATGGGTTGACACACACAAAAAAGACGCATTCAAATGATTACGCTTATTGATTCCATATTTTTTTTAATGTTTTGAATTCTAGCAAACAAAAAAATGTGAGGTACTAAAAGCTGTAGCTTGTCTAATTTATGCCGGTATTCCCATTCTAGTGCGACTGAGGGTGTAAGAGGGAATATATGGCAATGCGACAGAGAGGTTTCTGCCCTTGCCATTGTGTGTTGTGAGTCATCGCTCAGCCATCTGCCAGTGTGCTTAGACCAGTGGCGCCTGTTGCTTGCTAAATTCCTACTTGCATTTTGTACACTGAGTTAAAAGATTATTTTTTTTATAGGTTAATTTCGTCACCAACAGTTAGTTATGTGGTTAGAAATTTTGACTTCATTTTCAAATATATTATTTTTCTATCGATTGCAAACCTTAATTAAAAGTTTACTAAGGGTATTAGGCATAAATAAGATTGGGAACCACTGGCTCATGCCCAAATCGGCACTGAGGAGGTGTATGGATCTATTATTACCACAAAACCTGAATTAAAGGAACATTGCACTGCTTTGCCTTTATTGAAAAATCCAAAACATTTGTGACGACCACCTTTTCTCTTTACCTTTTAAGCTCTGTCTCCACACCTCAACTTAACAAGTTATTTTACCACCAAAACTTAGATTGTTGAAAGTTTTGAAGGATAGCATATTTTTTCTATTTCTTGGTGGTGTACTTGTTACCGTCCAGAGTTATATAAATCCTTCTCTTTACAAACATTATGTTAAAAAAAAGAAACAATAAATGAAACTTGAAAAACTCGAAGTATGAAGCGTTGAAATTGATTACATCTTTTTAATGACATATATTCTCAATAATTCCCAAGTCATCTCTACAAAATCACACAGAATGATCAAGTGCAGAATGTAAATTGACATGTGAAAAGAAATGACAGATTCCTTCCGCTTTATAAAGGAACAACTCGATGTGGCAGGTTGGATAAGACACAAATCGATCTGACTGACTAGATGCCTGGACAAATGGACGTCGCCGACTATATGCCTGAACAAATGGACGTCGCCGACTATATGCCTGGACAAATGGACGTCGCCGACTCCATGTTTGGAAAAATGGACTTGGCCGACTCGATGCCTGGACAAATGGGCGTGGCCGACTCGATGCCTGGAATTGGACGTGGCTGCCGACTCAATGCATGGGCAAATAGACGTGGCCGAATCGATGCCTGAACAAATGGAGGTGCTCGAGTCAATATCCGAGCAAATGAACCTAGCCGACTGCATGTCCAGACAAATGTACGTGGCAGACGCAATGCCTGGATAAATGGATTTGGACGACTTAATACCTCAACAAATAGACGTAGTCGATTCAATACCCGGACAAATGGACGTGGCCGACTTCATGCCTGGACAAATAGACGTGACAGACTCCATGGCTGGACACTTGTCGTGGTTCCTCGATGCCTAGACAAATGGACGTGGCCGACTCGATGCCTGGTCAAATGGACATGACAGACTCGATGCCAGGACAAATGGACGTGAACGACTCGATGTCTGGACAAATGGACATGACAGACTCGATGCCAGGACAAATGGACGTGAACGACTCGATGTCTGGACAAATGGATACATATTGAATTGTATTATCTTTTAAGGATACTCTAAACAAAAGTATATAATTAAGGCATCCATTTATTATACATTTACCAGGCAATGGTTTTGCCCCCTCCCTACGGGGGAAGTTTGCGCTTCGCTACTAAGATCAAAATTTAAAATCTAAACAAAAGCAGCCATGGTTAAATTTTTATAAATTTTCTGAACTTCGCCAATTATAATAATTTTTAAAAAGAAACTCTAAACTAAATTTCCCCGCCCTTTCAAAATATCACGCTGCTAAAATATAGATTTATAGAAGAAGATATATAAAAATAAATTTTCTGAACTTCACCATTTGTAATTCTTTGGGTTTTAAAAAATTTCACAAAATTTCGATACTTTTATTTATTTCTGAACTTCACCGTTTTGTTTTCTGATATTATAAAAGAATTATTAGAAATAACTTTGATAAAACAAAACATAAGTCATAACCAAACTAAGATGAAATTATTATTCAAATACTGAAAAAAATCCCCTTCTTAAATTCTAGAGTTAGTGATGATGATGATGAGGATTTCACATTATAAAATAGAATAAAGACTAATGAATCGGGATTATTTCTAAAATGAATTTCAATTTATTTATAATTATGTTATTTCACATAAATATTCCAGATGGGTCCTTTCTTTAATGTTTAAATCAACAGAGACTCGCAAGAAGTAATTAGACACCCAGTTAATTACTGAAAACTGTATTTATATGATATATTTAAAGAAATAAATACTATTTGATCAATAAAAATACATTAGTAATACCTTTAGAGCTGCACCTCGCCTAGTGGTATTTCCCACCATGTTTGTCCTATGACATTCAGCAATTCTGATGGACTTCGGGTTATTTCACCCTTTTTTCGTAATGTCTTGTCTAGTATTCCTGAAACATGTTCTATTGGGTCGATGCCAAAAGATTGATTCTGCCAAGGAAGTTGTTTGATGACTCCCTTGTCCTTTTTCAAGATGATCATTTAAAAACACTGGTAGAAGCCCCTCTTTAAGCATGAGAATGTTTGTTTTTCCGATTTAATATTGCCAAATTGCTTCCTGCACCATAAGAGGAAGGTCACCATGTTTCACTGTTAGTTGTAACTTGTTTATATCAAACTCCTGAATGGGTAAATTCCACCCCATTCAGATTATCTGAAAATTTAGCAAACCTTGATTAGAAAAAAAATACGCTGTGCCAAAATTACAAAGCCTTGTCGCTCATTTCTTCAGCCCCCCTCATTCCTCTTCTTATATCGGTCATAGTTAAAGGTGCTTCCTATTTCCTGCACAGCCATAATATCCAAGAGAGTACAGATAATATACTGTTCTTCGGTTGATTTGGAATCCTTATGCCACTTTGGAAGCCTTTTACCGATTAGGGTTTCTAAAAATGACTCCTGAGCCTTTTTTGGACTTCATGAAGTGCGTGTGTGAACTTCCAAATTGTAGGAGCGATTATTTGGTCTCGAGAGAACATAGTTAACGTTTTTGACATGATTAAAAAGGCTTGATACATTTGCTTGCTGTCCTAACATCTCTCCTATGTTTATAAATGCGCTTATTGAATGACCTCCCCGTTTATCCAATGTAGAATAAATGAGAGTTAGGGCCTCTAGACGGGCGTAGGTATACTCCAGCATCTTTGTTTTGAGTTTGGAGTTCAGGTGAAAAGGAAAGATTTCCTGATGGTCAGGGCCGTTCCTGACTCATTTGGCGCCCTAGGCAAGACATTTTTGTCCCCATCCCCCTCTCCTCCCAAGAAATTAAGAACAAACTAACTTGAACATTTTTTAATTTATTGAACAACATAAATTATACACTTCAAAAACAACCAACATGAAATAATTTAGGATGACATTTTCAATAACGGATTGCACGAGCATAAGTATTGAATAAATAAATCAGATAGAAAGTAAAGACATGATATCACTAAGATAACTACACAACATGGGATAGCTTGAATAAATATTGAAATAAATTAAAAAAGCGTAAAAAATTGAATACGAAAAATATAGAAATATCAAGAGAAGCAGTTACAATGTATTGCGCAGACATCAACATATAAACACTGAAATAAGTGAGGAGGCTACTGTACACAAACAAAAATGTCTCAAAATAAAAGGTAAAAGATATTTCACACCAATCTGTACAGCTATTTACAGTACAGTATGTCTAATAGAGAGGGCTGTGTATTTGAAATGATTTAATGTCTACATACGAAGTTTAACAGCCTTACTTGCCTTGTCTTCATAGCAGCAAAAGCATCAATAACATCATCATAAGACAGCTGTTTTGAGACCTCACGATTTATACTAATGATCGCAAGCCCGCTAACACCCGTTCCTGCCGCATGGAGGATCTGAGGTCGGTTTTTATCAATTCGAGCTTTGAAAAGCTCATCTCTGCGTTAGCCGCTGTGACAGCTTGAGTGGTAGAAATTCTTAGTGCCACCCACTCATTAGGATATACTTCAGTGAGCTTCTTTTGTGTAAGAAGGTCAGAAGTTCCATATTTGTCATACTCAGTGAAGGAAGTCGTGGAAGATTTTCCATTTCCATTACAAGTTCGGTACCATCAATATCTTGCTCACCATCATGGGTAAGAACAATGCTCAGGGACTGGCAGTGCTCAAGCAGCTCTTTCTTATGCATTTTTTTGGAAATTGAGTAGCACTCCAAATTTCTCGTGCACCTTTTCCAAAGTCTGAAATCTCTCATCCACAACTTCATTAAGGAATGTGGTTTCCATTTTTTTGAGAGAATCACCAACAGGCCCATCAGAGGACTCATAACTGAACAGCAGTTTTGTTTTTCTCAAACGCTTTTCTTTGAGAATAGATCCACGTTCATCTCCTTGACTGTTTTTATGGCATCAACAGAGCCAGTGCTTCTGTAAGCTGTGAAGGAGTGCCTAGTTTTCTCAAGCAGGTTGACGTTCATTTCCTTGGCTGTGTTTATGGCATCAGTATAGCCAGTGCTTCTGTAGGCTGTGAAAGAGTGCCTAGTTTTCTCAAACAGGTTGACAGCCACATCTACCTGCATGGTGGATGACTGTAGAAGCTTGTTGACACGCTGGATCTTGTTGATGATATAGTACTATACTATAGTACAAATACAAAAGCGATAGGAGCTAACCTCTTCAGCCAAAGCCTGCGCTTCGACTTTCACTATGGGTTCTTCCGGTGATTGTGTCCCAACCTCCACAAGAGCATCTCTCTCTTACCCAGCCTGGTACCTCACTGCCTCCACATTCTTAATCCTGCTCTCTCATTTAGTCTCTGACCATGACTTCAAGGTGATTCTGGCATGTCTCGGGAGGATATCCCTTATGTGGATGGATGCTAGGAAGAGAGTGAATAATTTGGACAAATATCCAAAGTAGCCGATGGTGTCTGTCGAGCTTTTTGCAGCATCTGCTACAACTAAATTTAAAGAGTGGGACCCACATGGGACAGAAAAGGCCCTTGGGTTTTTCTGGAGTAGCCTAGCCTGAACGCTTTTATTCTTCCCTCTCATATTGTCACCGTTATCATAGGACTGAGCTCTGCATTCCTCAAAGGAGATGTTTAAGGTCCTCCAGCTTTTTGAGGATGAGAGTTGACAAGGCTTCTCCTCTTGACTCTTCAGCCACAAGAAAGTCCCAAAAGTGCTCTTTAATTTGTGGCTTGTCATCTTGTGTCACAGTCCTGACAATCACAGAAAATTGATCCTTGGGACCAATTTCAGGTGTGCAATCCAGAATAATGGAATATTTGCACATTTTTATCTCTTCCACAATGTGCTGTAGAATTCTTTTTGCGGATGCACTGTATTAATTCATTCTGGATTCTGTTACCTAGGTAATGTGGATGTTTGTTCAAATCACTTTCCGCCCTACAGACGTGATCCATCGTCACATGCTCAAATATGGCCATAAGCTCAACCTGCTTCAGGAAATTCCCATTGTCTGGGGTCATTCAGCTTTGCTGTCGTCCCCCTGAAGGATTGAATTATGGCCACCTCACCCTACCTATTTCTCGCAGCCTCTAGGAGTGCCATCTCTTTGGCATCTACAGTCAGCCCCTTTTCAAGAAGGATCTCCAAGTCTTTCCATTTTCTCATATTGGTTTGCGCTCCATTCTATGTTCAGGGAGCTTAAGAATGGAGGGAGCATTCTTTCCCCTTGTGACTCCTCTGTTCAGTTTGAAATCTTTGACTGAAAAAAGGTTTATAACAAAAACAGTGTAAACTGTCCGTTTTTCTTGAGTACGTCAGCCAGTTTCTCTGGGTTTTTTGTCCATTTGTTAACTGTCTGGTGAAATAATCATGGTGACACCTTCTACCATCGCTGTTTTGGGGAAAGGTGAATTTGTTTTCTAATTGGAATGGTCCCTTTGAATGATTTTGTTCTAAGTTTGTCAGATACAATAGATGGGCAGTCTCTAGCGTCTATTGCTGGAGCTGATATACCAGTGTGCTGTCCTTAAGTGAATGGGACAGGTTGTCTTACCTCTTTGAAGCCAGGCAACACTAGGGTGGGGATAGAGGAAGGTGTACCTATTTACCTGACAGGCTGGTCTGATGTAGAAGGGATTGTGGATAGACCTTCTCTGCTTCCAGGTTGGGTGTCAAAGCCATCCATCACTGGGTACCAAGGTGGATGTGGCTGCTGGCCCAGGAGTGGTAGGGGTGGGTAATAAATATTTCAGAAGTGAATCTAAAAAGAGACAGTAAGGTATTTAATTAACTGGGTGTTTACATGGTGAGGTAAATACATGGTAACTATGAAACCAAAATTTCATAACTTGTACCAGACACCTGACATAATAACACCCCTTGACCTACGACATCCTAAACATAACAGCAAGCTACTGTCAATATAAACATCTCAAAATTGTCACGTAAATAATTACTGTATATGGAACAGCAACTTCAGTACACCTGTTCTAATTAAATGTAATACAATGGTAATGACATATGTCTGCTAAAGATGAAATATTTTCAGGTTATGTTGATATTCTCAGAAAGTAAACGACGTTCTGTATGTTTACAAGCCCAACTGAGATCATACAGGACTTAATTTTATTGTGTGACGTTGTTTTCAGTGCATTAGAAGGGGTTACATAACAGTATGTAGTGCTGGCCAAAGGCTGGTGGACACAAGTTAATGAAATAGCCTACTACTGATACCAATACGAGTCTTTTTCTGCTTTAATTTTAACCGTTGATGGTTCAGCAAACTCTTTTTTGACGCTTCAACACTAGCAACATTGAAATTGAAGCATCAAGGAAGTTCGACATCTCAGAAAGTGCAGGTTCGATCATTTAACCAGTTGGTAAGGTTCAATGACGGTAGGTACTAGCCTACACACAGGCAACGGTATGAGTCTTTCGGTGCGTTAAAGCACAAAATTTAAAAGAAACGATCTCTTATCAACAATGTTATCACTACATGCATTTCCTACATCACAGTCCTTTCTTCAACACAGCAGTAACTTTAATTATCATATTGAAAGTAAGTTAACGAAGCAGCACAAACAGTTCTGTCACTACGGGGGCTAACGTTAGCCCCTTACCATTACGAGCTAGTCTCTGCCAACACACGTTCGGTTCTGTTCATGCAATTTCTAACACTATATTTCATGGCACCATTACCTGGGCTTCTTTCTTGTTTCTCCTCATTTTCTTTGCGTTTTTTTTCCCTGAATTGAGCTCCAGAAGGCTTTTGTCTCTTCATTTTGGGAGACGCACTTAGGTGTGTCCATCAACCTGACCTCGATTTACGCACCTTTAGATGCAATTACGAGAGATCAGAGGGGTGGGGTGGAATGGTCCGCTTGGTGGGAACATGCTTCGAGGCAGTGGATAATCCAAAATTGAAGAACAATTTTAGTAATCGAGCACATACGATTCAGAGAGGTGTTGTTGTTTATTTTATTCTTTTTTAATCTTTTTCTATGAGGGCCATTATAAAAATAGGCAATTCGCAAAAAAAAAAAAACATCTACAGTGCCGTCCCCGGCTGGTTGGCGCTCCTAGTATTTGCCTAATTTGCCTAGTGGGGCAGGGCCCTCCTCTTGGTTGAAAGGTATTTGAATTTTTATTAGGTTGGGATACACAATTGGGTTTAATTCTTTAAGTAAGAGAGAATATGGAAGGGATAAACCATTCTATTTGCATCTAAGATTTTGTATTGGAGCCCGTAGAATATTAACCTAGCTTTAGATAAGTTTTCATCAATAAAATATAATGGATATTTTAATTCTATAAAAATGCAGATTATTGTCTGTAATTTCTGAAAAGATGGGTCACAAATTCGAAAGGCTCTTAAAAACATAGTTATAGCGATGGATTTTTTTTTTAACATTTTGACTTGAAAAAAGTTAATTTATGCATTAGAATTAGTTGGCTTACGGTACACAGTAAAAAATTGATTTAGTTGGTTTACGGTACACAGTAAAAAAAATGATTTAGTTGGCTTACGGTACACAGTAAAAAATTGTTTTAGTTGGCTTACGGTACACTAAAAAAAATGCTTTAGTTGGCTTACGGTACACAGTAAAAGAATGCTTTAGTTGGCTTACGGTACACAGTAAAAAAATGCTTTAGTTGGCTTACGGTACACAGTAAAAGAATGCTTTAGTTGGCTTACGGTACACATTAAAAAAATGCTTTAGTTGGCTTACGGTACACAGTAAAAAATGCTTTAGTTGGCTTACGGTACACAGTAAAAAAATGCTTTAGTTGGCTTATGGTACACAGTAAAAAAATGCTTTAATTGGCTTACGGTACACAGTAAAAAAATGCTATAGCGTTAAAATTTTACATCAAGGAAAGATAAACAATTTTCTTTTTCACATTTAGCTTTAAATTTTAACGTAAGGTTGAAGGCGTTAAGATTGTTATAAAAATTATCCAACGAATCTAAGTGGTTTAATGGCCATGTTGAAATTACATCATCTACATACCTATACCAAACTAAATTAGTATTTGGTTTAATAAAGGTGAGTAAGATGGTTTCAAAGTCTCACATGAACAGGTTACAAAGAGTAGGGGATAACTGGTTGCCCAATCTATCAAAAGAAAAGCCCAGTTCACTGTTAAATACATTATCAGTAACACAAAGTTTAAAACTAATTTAACAATTTTTTGTTTTTGGTAATGGAAGGTTTAATATGAGGATATCAAATACATTCGATAGAATTTGGAAAGCTTGATCAATAGGGATATTAGTAAAAAGGCTTTCGAAATTGACAAGGCGACTATTTTTGATATTTAGATTTCGTAAATTTATTAATAAAATTGAAGGAATGAATTATGTTAAGAGATTTAGTTAACCCCATTTTATCAGAATATAGACGACGTCAGTCATTTAGATAGCTTATATTATCCATGTGAGCCATTGCACGACGATAAAATAAGAAAGAGGGGGGTTCTAAATTTATGACTTGGCAGTCTCCTGCAACACTCCGCAATGGCTGGTCGTCTTGGACCACCTTGCCACCAGCCCAACTATGGAGTGCCAAGATAGTAGGCTGAGGAATGCACACACCCTTTCCACTCTAAGCATCTTTTGTGCAAGTTTCTCTCTATGCCCAACTTATTTTAATCTTTATTAGGAAGAAATAGCTACTGGCCCCTAAAAACGAGTCAACCCCTAATCAAAATCTGCTGTGGCGACCCGCACTAGGCGAGCGTTATTAGACCGACGACTCGGCAGTCTCTTGCAACACTCAACTATGGTTGGTCGTCTTGGACCACCTTGCCACCAGCCCAACTATGGAGTGCCAAGATAGTGGGCTGAGGAATGCACACACCCTTTCCACTCTAAGCATATTTTGTGCAAGTTTCTCTCTCGATGTCAACTTATTTTAATCTTTATTAGGAAGAAATAGCTATTGGTCCCTAAAAACGAGTCAACCCTTTATTCAAAAACTGCTGTGGCGACCCGCATTAGGCGAGCATTATTAGACCGACTCCGCAGTCTCCTGCAACACTCCACAATGTCTGGTCGTCTTGGACAACCTTGCCACCACACCAACTATGGAGTGCCAAGATAGTAGGCTGAGGAATGCACACACCCTTTCCACTCTAAGCATCTTTTGTGCAAGTTTCTCTCTATGCCCAACTTATTTCTAAAATAGATTTTCAATTTTAATTTTTATTAGGAAGAAATAGCTACTGGCCCCTAAAAACGAGTCAACCCCTAATCAAAATCTGCTGTGGCGACCCGCACTAGGCGAGCGTTATTAGACCGACGACTCGGCAGTCTCCTGCAACACTCAACTATGGTTGGTCGTCTTGGACCACCTTGCCACCAGCCCAACTATGGAGTGCCAAGATAGTGGGCTGAGGAATGCACACAGCCTTTCCACTCTAAGCATATTTTGTGCAAGTTTCTCTCTCGATGTCCAACTTATTTTAATCTTTATTAGGAAGAAATAGCTATTGGTCCCTAAAAACGAGTCAACCCTTAATTCAAAATCTGCTGTGGCGACCCGCATTAGGCGAGCATTATTAGACCGACTCCGCAGTCTCCTGCAACACTCCACAATGTCTGGTCGTCTTGGACAACCTTGCCACCACACCAACTATGGAGTGCCAAGATAGCAGGCTGAGGAATGCACACCCCCTTTCCACTCTAAGCATCTATTGTGCAAGTTTCTCTCTATGTCCAACCTATTTTTTTTAAGGGCATAAAGTGACGTCATCGCCGAAATCAACGGGCAACTACTGTAACTACTACGTATGATTTGAGTTTTGTCAGTTTTTCTCAGTTTCTGGCTGAAGTTGATATGATAACTATATATCGAAACTAGTCCTAACTTAATAAACTTTATGACCTTGTACAGTGGTTTAATTTCTACATATACATATATGATTAAAGACCAGGCTCAATTTAGTCTTAACTGGGCAAAATTGTTAGTGCTACATTTACATTTGGATGAGAACCAGCCCCCTACCATGAAGAATGCCCGGATGCTTCACCTTGAGCACGAGGGATCTTCCAGAAACGCTAAGCAAGCGGGATGGTACTTCATCAGAGAATATCATTTAGCTGCAGTCCTCAGCAGTACATTCTTTAGATTTGGATCCAAATTGTAGCTATGCGGAAGGTTCTTCTCGATGAATTCAGGCTTCTTCGCAGCCCTTCTCGACTTGAGAGCTTTGTCGAAAGGTCTTTTGCGCCTCACTGTATGCGCTGAAGTATTCACACCTGCTTCTTTCCAATCGTGAGCAAGCTTTGCAATGGAGGCAACCCGGTCCTTGAGCTGGAACCTTACTAGGAGGCGAACTTGGCGTTTATTTGAAACTCTTTGGGTGTCCAGAAATCTTCTTCACAGGAGTGTAACCGGTCTTTTTAAGGTTTTTAATGTTCCTGAAGATTTTGTTTGGAAAGAGCCATGACTAGGAACTGAAACTCACCTTTTACAGGAACAGCACCATAGCGCTGTTTTTGATTCGGCGAAGGAATGCAGTTTTTTTTTATTTTTGACATGACTTTCTAATAAACTTGCAGTGACTTAAATATTAGAATAATGATTCCTATGACTTAAATTTTATAAAACAATGAAAAAATATATATAGGTCTCAAAACCTTTGGTCATGACTATATATATATATATATATATATATATATATATATATATATATATATATATATATATATATATATATATATATATATAGTGCCATCCAAAAAGATCGAGTCGCCTGTATTTCGCTCACAACATCTTTCATAACTTTTGCCAGAGAAAATCATAGGTTTCGAAAATTGATATACGATAACCAACGGGTCTGAACCACGTATTGGTGAAAGTTCTTCAAATTTGGATTAATAAAATGAAAGTTATCAGAAGTAAGCAATTTACTAAAAAAAAAATAAATGTCTAAAATTTTCTGAGTGTTTATGTTTCACTTCAACTTCCTGTACGTTATGTCATTCTCTTGTCAGCTGTCTTCCAACTAACATGCCTAAGAAATCTGTCACACCTCTCTCTCTCTCTCTGTCCGTGAGTTGATCGGAAAACTGCACCACAAAGATGATATTTCAACTGGAGCCATTGCAGAGACTGTCAAGCACTCCAAAATTGTAGTCCATAATATTCCGCCAACCTATGACAAAAAAAAATTATGTAAGGCTGGTAAATCAACTGATTGGCCAAGGAAGACCTCTTTGGGAGGACCGAGACATTATCCAAATTGTGAAGAAGGACCGTTTCAAGATGGCTGCAGCAGTAACTTGTAGAAATGTTTTCCACTGATAATTTAATCGTTATATTCCAATAGAAATTTGTTTCCGCTGTCGTTCGGATCATTTTGGTCACTTCAATATTTCTAGTAAATTGCTTATCTGCGGATAAATTCGTTTTATTCATTGAAACTTTGCTTAACCTTCGCCCATACCTTGGATTTTCTCTGCCAAACGTTAGTTTGGTTTTTACCAAACCCACCTTTTTTAGATGGACTAAAAAAGACATAAGAATAGAAAGAGTTGCCAAAGGAAATTGATCAAGGTGAAATATACCATGATCTTCAACAAAATTTGCATATATATATATATATATATATATATATATATATATATATATATATATATATATATATATATATATATATATATATATATATATATATATATATATATATATTTTCCCTACACGTTTTTCCCTGGCGTTAATTCTGTCTTCTCGGTAAAGGATTGCTTTCATTGTGCCGCCCTCTGCTCTCTTTGATTCTAGTGTTCTTCTAATGTCCCTTTCTCTTGCCTCTAAAAAACTCCTGTTTCTTGTCTCATTGCTCATTCACGTCCAACTTTCTCTTTCTTTTGTACTATATGTATATATAGTCTGCTATACAAGGTCTCTGCAGCTTTCTTTCTATCTTCAAAATTGTTTTGAAAGGCAGAAAATAAAAATATGGCGAAAGCCCTGTGGTGGTTGTTGTTATCACCCGCACAACTTGTATTTGCTCTTCCTTTAAATATATATATATATATATATATATATATATATATATATATATATATATATATATATATATATATATATATATATTTGTGATGAAAATTAATGCAATATCGCAAGAAAAGATGAGGAATTAAACCACATTCTCCGAAGACAATTTAATTCAGAACAGTTTCGGTGTATCTCATACCCTTTTTCAACTGATACTGAATAGAAAATAGGCTTACCCCCCCCCTCCCCCCAGATTAGCCACAAGTAGGGGATTGAGGTAAAAAAGAGGGGATCTTTCACGACCAGACCTTGTGTTATGCTTATATGCACTTTTCTTATATTTTCTATCCAGTGTCAGTTGAAAAAGGGTGTGAGATACACCGAAACTGTTCTGAATTAAATTGTCTTCGGAGAATGTGGTTTAATTCCTCATATATATATATATATATATATATATATATATATATATATATATATATATTCCCCAGAAGAGTGATTCACAAAACATACTTTTTTTATCAACGGAGTTTATTCTTAAAAAAAATAAAAGAATGATTCAAAGTGTAAGTTTTATGACCATGTACTAGTATACCTCTCCATGTTTTTCCCTATGTACTATAATCATTAATTCTCCGTTAATATTCTTCAATGACACGCTCTAGTATAGATGAGGAGATGGATGCCTAAATATACCGTTTCTATTCCACAATGTTTCTTTGTTATGGCAAACATTAAACTTAATCCCGAAGATTAAAATCTAATTTTATCAAATCCGTCGAACGAGTCATTTTATTGCTCCCTGTATCAATCACTTATATTTAGAAAGTTTCATTTAGAAATTCTGGAACGACTCTACATTGTTAGGGAAGGCTCCGTCTAGTTGAAAGATTATCGTTTGAAATAATTGAGTAGTTTCTTTTAGTAGTGAAACAAAGAAATCTTTTAACATCTTTAGGTATCATTTGTAAATAAAATACGGACCATAAATCCTAGAACTTGACATACAATAAACCTTCACATTTGGCGAATCACGTTCGTGTTCAAAGATCTCATGTGGATTTTCTTCTACCCAAATTCTACGTATTCTTGTCACTGAAAATGACGTTCTTTAGTCGCGGGCGACTACATCTCACTATGTCGGTCGGTCGGTCTTGCTTCTCTTTTTTTAATAACATTGTAAATATTCACCCGATTCTAACAAAATTTGAAACCCTTATGTTAGTTTACATTTTATTTCAAGACCCAAGACCCTCCCCAAATTTGAAACCCTTATGCTTCTTTTTTTTTAATAACATTGTAAATATTCACCCGATTCTAACAAAATTTGAAACCCTTATGTTAGTTTACATTTTATTTCAAGACCCAAGACCCTCCCCAAATTTGAAACCCTTATGCTTCTTTTTTTTTAATAACATTGTAAATATTCACCCGATTCTAACAAAATTTGAAACCCTTATGTTAGTTTACATTTTATTTCAAAACCCAAGACCCTCCCAAGATTAATCTGGGAATTATTGAAAGTTTTGAAGGTCGTAAAGTCATAAATCAGAATTAGTAAGAGCTGAGACTTTTGGTCAGCAGACCTTGCTTGTAAATTATTCTGTGAACGACGATCATAAAATGTTTAACTCAACTGTAAATCTTATTGACTTTTGGGGGGGTCCGTGTGAATTCCTCCATTACACCTTGCCAACTTTCTAAAGACACTCGAACGTCCTTAACTCTCTTAACTACAGATCCAGTCTCTTCAAGCATTTCCATCCATCCTTTTATCCTCTTCTTTGCTGGTGCCCTTTTGTATTTCAAACGAAATCCTCTTTCTGTTGTGAGGATTGGTTTACTTTCATAAACAAACCTCACTAGTTCATCTTCTCCTTGCGATGTCGACATCTGACGGTAGGTAGAATTTGTAGAATCTGGACAGCATCAGAAGATGCTATATGACCTACAACTTGGTAGAACGAGAGGTTGATTAGACTAAGTCTGGAACGAAGCAAGCCCCGCTGACCAAAGTTCGCCTGCTCTCACTAATTCTGATTTATGACCTTACGACCTTCAAAACTTTCAATAATTCCCCGGCTAACCTTGAGTGGACTTTGGCAATTATAACATTCAAAAGAAAATGTAAAACAACATAAGGGTTTCAAATTTCGTTAGAATCGGCCGAATAGTTATGATGTTATTGCCAAAACAATATAATTACTGGGATAACCTTGGGAGGACATTGGCAATTATATCATTCGAAAGAGAAAGTAAAACAATATAAGGGTTTCAAATTTTGTTAGAATCGGACGAATAGTTATACTTATTACCAAAACAAAACAAAGCAAAACAGGGACCGACCCTGACTGATATAGTGAGATGTAGAGACGCCCGTGACTAAAAAGAATGAGTAGCCTAGTCTAGTCTGGCCCGTGAGGTGCCGTCACAAGGCCCTTATTGTATCAGTTAGACTAGGTCACTCTTCATTATGATTGATTTCTCGTATGAAAATATTTTGTAGGTATATATTATTACTAACAATATTCTATAATAAATACAGCTGGGCGTTGCAGCAACGAGTTGCGACTTTTCAACTTTGCCGCACTATGAATTTCGAAGTTGCAAAGTCGAAAGTCGCAAACGTTTTGAAAAATTCGGACTAAGCAAAGTCGCACCGCCAATTTTCCGCGACTTTGAAGAGGAACAAAGACGACTTTTTTTAAAGAAATTGCCGCGGCTGTTTTAAGCCAGTTTTAAAGCCCGATTTGGCTAATTAGTAAAGTAGCAAAATTAAATGTTAAAATTGAGTAAATTCATTTCTTTTCATGATTTAAAGAATGATAAATATTAAATTTAAATATTTAAACTCAACAAATTGTCATTGAAACATTTCTATCTCTTTCAGTTTCTGTCTTTGACAAATTTGTGAGGACTGATGAGGAGGTGGATGGGAGGTCTCTCAGGAAGATCCACAATGGTCTTGCTAAGTGCCAACATCCTGGATGCAAAGGAAAGAAGGGGTTTACCTACAGCACCCACACCAGGAACGACCAGGACTTGGACACCCGCCTCTTCAACAAGTTGTTTGCTAGAGATCCGGCTAACCAGCAGCAGTATGTGAGGGAGGTCCTGAGGAAGTCCATGGAGGAGTGGGTGCCATCTAAAGGCGAGCTGGCCTGGACCCTCTTTCCCTACCAGCACAGGGAGGTGTGGGTGGACTTATTCATTAAGTACAATACCCCCCCTCCCCAGCTCTGCAGCTGTGAAGAGGCTATTCAACACGGCCCGGGATGTCCTCCCTGGAGGAGGTCAACTTTGAGGAGCTTGTGTTCCTCAAAGGGAACATGGACCTCCTGGAGGAGAAGATGGGCCAGGAGGACATGGAGGAGGAGGAGGATGACCTGTAGATATTAGTTTAGGCTGTGTTTTAACTAAAAAATAAAAAAATAATAAATATGTGTTTTTCTGCCTTATAAAAGCATGTTTCTGTTATCGCGCTAAAGTTTACTTTGTAATTTAGCAGAGTCGCAATCGCAAAGTCGCAAGTCGCACTGGTAGGAGCCAAAAATAGAGTCGCAAAGTCGCAGTCGCACCAGATCCGGCGACAAAGTTGCACCTGAAAAAATTAAAGTCGCGCCCAGCTATGATAATAAATATACCTATACAGTATAAAAATACCTAGGTGATCACTTGTTATTATATTATTTGGTATTTACTTCTAGTAGCTTTACTAAAAAGACTATTAATATTTCTTTTCGGATCACATTCTTTTGGAGACATCATATATATATATACTGGGGTTGGACAAAATAATTAGAACAGTAGAAATTTAACACCAATATTTCAATGAGCTATTATATTACGAATATCCATCCAAATTCCATTGTGAGTGTTTTATTTTCATTGTAAATACATTGCTTTATTTAGCAACTTCAATGATTATTTGTATTCCTTTTTCAGTTCGTGGTATAGATGCTAAAATGCGTCACCTCACCGAGTTCGAAAGAGGGCAAATTGTTGGAGCTCGAATTGCAGGAGCTTCCGTCACCATAACAGCTAAACTCCTGGATTTTTCGAGAGCTATCATATCAAGGACCATGACAGAATTCAAGAAGCAGGAGGAATAATTCCGGCAGGACTTCGAAGCTCGCTGAAAGAGACAGAAGGGTGTTGAAACGCATTGTGATGGAAAAATCCCCGGACTGCAGAGTCGAATCAACATCTCACTAGCCCACTTTCGACCAAAAATGTTCGCTGTGAGCTCAATAAAGCCGGATATCATGGAAGAGCCGCCATCAAGAAACCTCTGCTTTCTCATTGAAACATCCAGAAAAGGCTGAACTGGTGTAGAGATCACAAGAGCCGGTCGACAGGCCAATGGAAGCAAGTAATATTCTCCGACGAGTCCAGTTTTTCTCTTCTCCACTGCAGGGTGAGTTTATGTATGGAGGCAGCTCTGGGAAGTTTTTAATCCTGACTGACTTCTTTCTACAGTGAAGCACGGAGGATGGTCAGTGATGGTTTGGGCAGCCATATCTTGCAATTCTCTGGGTCCAATCGTTGCCTTGCATGGTAGGATCAACAACAACAAATATCAGAATATTTTGGAAGATCAAATTCATCCTGTGGTCCATACATTATTTCCTGATAGTGAGTGCTTTTTCCAAGATGATAATGTCCCAATACACACCGGAGTGGCCCCCACAATCTCCAGATCTTAATATTATTGAGCATTTGTGGCTCTTGGAGCGACAAGTTAGAAGTCGTTACCCTCCGCCGTCGTTGATGAAACAGCTGGAGCAGGTATTGCAAGAAGAATGGCTTAAGATTCCTTTCAATGAAATCAGGAAGCCGTATGAATCAATTCAAAGACGCATCGACGCTGTTAAGGAAGCAAAAGGTGGACCAACTCCGCATTAAATAAATATTCATTGAATTTAACACGTGTTCCAATTATTTTGCCCAACACCAGTATATATATATGTATATATATATATATATATATATATATATATATATATATATATATATATATATATAAGAGCAGGATCTCGCTAACTCTTTTTCCTTGTACTCGGGAAGAGTTCGTGTACACAGACTTGTGGACTCTCCGACTTTTTGAAGGAGGCTGACTTCCTTTATTTTATTTGACTGTTGTAAGTCGCCTGTTCCTGCACCGGGGGGAGACGGGCCCCCTCCTGACGTTGGTACGTTCTTATTTCTTATTGCTTTTCGTTGGTTGAGTTTTTGTTGTTTGCTTTGTTTTCTTTTTGGCGTTTGGTGTTTTGAATTATTTTTTATTTAATGTTGCCTAGTATTGAGCTTTAAATTACTTACGGCGACTTATGCTCTTGTAGGAAGTCGCCAGATGGTGGCTTAAAAAAATCTAGTGTCTCTGCCTCTGTTGCAACCTCCTTTCTACTACGGCCAAAGCTGGGGTTGTGACACTGCGCAGCATGGAAGCCATGCTGCACCTGACAAGTAGACGGTCGCTCGCTCTCCTCCCCATTATAGGAGGATCGGCCGGTATATATCTTCCCCAAATTTTCACTCTCTCTATTTTCACTACTTTCTTAACATCTCCTTACGAAATTATGCCCTCATTGGTTTTCACTTTGAATTTTGAGACACCGCCCTCATTGAATTACTTGGAGAGTTCGTATTCACGCGCACTCGAACGAACCTTACACGGCGCGTAAATATCACCGCCGACATTGAGAAAGTCGTTCTTGGGATCCGTCGCGTGAGCTTAATATCCATCACCTTGCCAAACACCATTAATATCTGGAGGAGAAAAAAAGAAACGACAAATGGTACCGGGTTCTTTATTACTGACCTAGTGCTCCTCCGGAGCTTCCTCAGATTAACAAGAAGCTAAGACAAGAAATGAACGAGACTACCGTCTTATATACGCATAAGTTGGAGTAATGTTCAGTCCTAGGCGTAAATAGGCCGGCGGTCTCGTTCATTTCTTGTCACTAATAAAGAACCTGATCCACTTGTGGTTTATTTCATTCTCCTTCTCCATTGATGGTCAAAGACACTTATCAATTATTATCTTCTGATCCTTTTTCTGAACTCTGCCTCGAATAAACATTTATCATTTGTTACCCTTAATAAAATTCTATTTTCTCATTTTAACCTCTTTCGAATCTCAAGACAAGCGTTAATGTAATAACTATGTACAAATGTACGCATTAATTCCGACTCTTTTACCCGACATCCGTGAAGGAAGGTCAAGGTCTAAATAGGAATTATACCATAGTGGTGGCTTTATTGGTTTTGGATACTGAGTGGGATGACTTCCTGGTGCCCTGTTGGCTTTTTTTTGCCTTTAATTTTATGTTTAGGAATTGCCGTGTTCCTTGTAGAGACGTGTTGAACCTCTCGGCTTCAGCTTTAGGGGTGATAAGCTTTTATTATTACGATATTTGCCATCCCCAATCTCTTTGTATTACCTTTGTTCTTTCTATTTCCCTCCAATCGACTTCACCTCCTCCTCCCTACCAACTGAGTTGCCCCATCCCTTAGAGTATTTTATCCTGGTTATTCGTGTTATGTTGCTTTAACATATTTCCTTAAATTCACTGTTTTTACGTCCTATTTACCAATAACCTTTCGGCATCGGAGAACATGCAACCCACCACCGGCTTGGTTGTTGTTGTTTTTTTTAATAAAAAGCCATACAATTTAAACTGACTTTGAAGCTCCACCTTAAAATCGAGTTTTCATCCCCTCCTCGCCTGGTTAATTCTTTTCTCTCGAATCTAAAGTGGATTAAAAACGTATCAAGCTGAAAGTTTGCAAGGAGAGAACTGTAAAGAGGGTGGAGAAGATGCGGAAAGTGAAAATATGTGGACGACATATAGCTAGCAAGCGTTAGTGGCGGAAGTTCAAACTGCAGGTTTGGGTCCGGGAGTGTGTGTATGGTTTGTAGCCTCAGTCGTTATTTTTTTATTAATTTTAATATGTCTCGAAGACCAATTATCCATAGATAATGATGAATTATTTACTTTACCACAGATTCGAAAAATGCCTCTACATTGGAATGGAAAAGAGCTGGGTGATGAGCGAAGAAGAACGGCGAAAGATGATGGAGCAACGGCGGGAGAAGAAACAGAAGCAGAGTCACGACAATGCGCAGCAGCAGCACGACTCTTCTCGCTACAGCCTATCGACGGAGGACAGCAGCGAAATTTCCCGTATCCTCTCGCTCTATAGAAAAGCGTATGACACAATCCCGTATGAGGATATGTCCAATTTAACGGAAGGAAGTAACGGACAAAGCAGTGAAGGTGGTTATCAAGGTTCGTTAGTTTTAGGACCTTGGATGACTTTTTGCAAACGAATCGCTTATTTCTTCTCGCTCTTTGGAGACTTTGCTGAGCTTTCGGCGAATGATCAAGCTCTCCTACTCCGCACAGCCCTGACATCTGCCGGTATCATAATGGGATCCGTAGTGTTCGAATCATCCACTGGGAAGTGGGCATCTGATGCTAGTACCAATTCTGGGAAAAACTCTCCTCACATCACGGCACAGGCTGTGGAAGATCTGGTACCAAGAGACCTGATTAATCGTGTAGATAAGTTTTTCAGGAAGTTCCAACAGATTTGCCCAGATGATACCATGGCTAAAATTTTAATTCTGGTGTCACTTTATTCGCCTGAATTGATGGGACTGCAGGCGCGCGACCGGGTGCAACACCTACAAGAACGATACATCTACATTCTGCAAAATTACGTGAAATTCAAGTTTCGCGAGCGCTCTTCGGTCATGTTTCCGAAAGCCATTGTGTCTCTTGCTGACATTCGGGAGTTAGCTGACCGAACGCGGGAGATGAAAATTCCTGAAAAGGCTGCCTCCCTCTTTTCTACGATGCTACGCAATACTGCAACCGGGTATGGAAGCCTCGGAAATCCGACCTCGGGTCTTTCTCTCTCTCCAATTTTGCAACCTCCTCCTGCGCAAAATCAGTTGATTACTCCAAGTCGGGCAGCAGGACCTAAAAATGACCCTATTTATCAGCGACTTATGAAACTACTTGACCAGACGAAAGGATCACTGATAAATACAATTACGCCAACCTTTTTACCTGTTATTATCCAAATCTTAAAGAGATTGGCACAAACCCGGCAGGAGGGCCGTACATCGAGGGACTTAGTTGGAAACAACAATCGCAAGGCTGGCCGACTTTCGCTAGGAAGAGTGAATCGGAGTTCCATTCAACGGCCTAAGAGGATGAATGTGAAGGTAGAATCTCCGGTGTATGAGAATTTAGGTCTTAACATCAAGGAAGAGATCATAGATCGCTCAGAAGACACAATGTTGCGAATAGGAACCGAGTCTTCTCATGCTCTACCTTCCGAAAGTCAATTCGGGCATTCCCAAGTGGCCTCGCAGGAGCTAATGGAGACGTTTCCCCAGTTTACCCAGCAGCATTTCCATCCACCTAACATATGCCATCCCTCCACCCCGCCAGACCATCCACATCCGACAACGTCTCCTATATTCCACCCTATTTCGGAACTTTCGCACCATCACCACCCCGACAGTTCTTTCATGGGATCGTCTCAAGTCTCCTTCGCAGCTGAAAACAGCTCCCGAACTTATCCTATGTCACCAGACGAACCTAATTACCAAGTTCAGTCTCAGCAGCAGCGGCGACATACTATGTCCATGTCGCACTCTCCACAGCCCCTTCCTCTCACCAATAACATACAGACGAAGCAAGATGGTTCGCATATTTCCCCACTCTCGCCCTACGCTCCACCAATACAACCAGCGATGCCCCCATTCCATCCAAATTACCAACATCAAGAAACGCAATCCCCGTACCCCTCCCTCGGCCCTTCCCATTCCCCCAATTCGTCTTCATCATCTTCGTCTTCCCCGGACGAGACGGATCCGAATGGCAAAGATCCATTCGGAGACAGCTTCAGTCAGACAGAGCTGGAGGTCATCATGCGGCTACTGGATCAAGTCTACAATTTTGCCCCAATTGATTGTCCCGGTGTGGGCGACAGTGGTACAGAAATTATTCCTCTGCCATTGCTGAAAGAACTACAGAATAAGCTATGTCCTCTCACTAGCAACAGTAGTAATGTCGGCATACAAAATCTTTTCATGGAGGATACCATGACCTCTGAAGAAAGTCATCATTCTCACGATATGAGTTTCGGCGGAGTAGAAAGTAATAACATGGATGTGCAGCCTTCGGTAGGCAATCCTATGAGCTTGGAAATAGAGCCGAATGCCTTAGGTGGAGATCCAATTATGACAATTGCCCCAACCACACCGATGGATTTACTGACGGACAGCATGGAGATGGATCCTACCATCTCTATGGATAACTGCACTTAAGCCGTGCTAGTCCGTCCTTCGCCACTAGTGTCACATAAATGAATCGGAATAGAATTGTGCCTAAAAAGTTACCACTATTTCCAGTTGTTTTTCTCCGAATTGGTTTAGAGAACCTTGGGTAATTTGCTTCCATTCCTTCTTAAAAGCCGTAAAATATCCAATGTGACATCATGCAAAAATCAAAAGTGATGAAATAGTGTGATGTAAGTTTGCAGCTGCTCATACTAGTTGTATATTTGATACGAGGAAAGTGGTTACAGGTAACTTCTGTTCACCCACACCCAAAATATGAAACTAAAAATTTGTAGTGTAATAAGCAGTCAAAATGTTTATTGCTGCAGTATATATATATATATATATATATATATATATATATATATATATATATATATATATATATATATATATATATATTGTAAACCAATGTATGTGTATTGGAATAGAAACTTATGTGTTAAACTAAGGCTGATTTCAACTTTTAAAAAGGACTCAAAAACAAAAGCCAGCTGAAATTAAATATTTTAATCACTAATTATAATATTTTCTTATTATTTTTCTATGCCGTATGGTCAAAGCGTTTCCCTTCCCTCGCTGGCTTCTCCCCTACCCTAAACCATGCTTCTACCCTGCCCTCCGGGGCAAGCGGGCCACCACTGCATTGCTCAAACGATTCTCGTCCATGAGTCCCCCAGCTAATGTGTGGCGGGGGGCTGGGCGCAGACTCCTCTCTCGTAAATCAACTCGGACTTGGGGTGTCCTTCGCACCTCCGCTATTATCTCCCCGTGATGGTTAGCCCTCGAGAAAAATAGTAAGTAGTTTACGCCTTTCCTAAATGGTTTTCATGATCTTACTTCAATATTATAAGAAAATGTATTGTCTTGCAACAGTACAAATGGAGGAAATATTTACATTTTAGAGTGTACCGACTTTGATGTTCCTGAGTAATTTCTTTCCTAATTATGTCTCAGAATATAGAAAATCGCTATTATTCTCCTATCAACATCGACATTATATATATATATATATATATATATATATATATATATATATATATATATATATATATATGATAGTGAAACCACTGTATAGGAGCCAAAAGTTTAATTTACGAGACTAGTATCATACCTTGAAGAAGGTATGATAAACTACATACTGAAACTAGTCTCGTAAATTAAATTTTTGGCTCCTATACAGTGGTTTCACTATCATATACCATAACTCGCCATCGAGTTTTTTACTTATATATATATATATATATATATATATATATATATATATATATATATATATATATATATATATATATATATATATATATATATATATAAGGTATGACTTATGAAGACCGGAAGAGAGAGATCCTAAAATTATTAACATTTTAATTCGGAGTTTCAACGTAAATATAAGCAGAAGGGCAACAGAGAACAGGTGTATGTTTCTTATTCCTTTATTACTACAACGTTTAACGTTTCAATGGCCAACCTCATCATCAAGGAACTGGACATCATTAAAAAAAAAGCAAATATTTTAGGCATACACAGTATGTGCCATAGTATTTAAGCAAAAACAAATAAAATCTAACTTAGCAACTCAACGATACGAATAGGACACGGCGAACGAGCAATAAACAAGGGGACAGACGACAGATTGCTAACCCCGATGCAACTTCCCATCCCTCTCTCAAAGGCCCTTCTCAAAATCAATGCATCCCAGGCCTTTTTGTAAAAAAACCCTCTAAAGACCCCACTTCCCAGGCTTCTCACACAAAAAAACACCTCAAGGCCACTCACAAAGCTTGACCCAACACCATTGCCCAGGCCTTTCCCTTAAGTGCCTCCAAAATACCCCACCTTTCAAGCCGCAAACCTTTAACCTTTGTGTCTTTTCCTCCAGAGATCGTTCACCCAACCCTTTTCCATAGCTAAAGTTCCGCTCCCCTCTCCTATTACACCCCAAGATCGCCTAGCTTTTCCAACAGCCTCAGACCCTCGTCGTCCCGTGATCCTAGACTAGCTAAAGCCTCAGATTCTCTCCAGCAACCTACCCCTGCCCTCGTGGCCAAGCGCTAAATCTTAAATTGGGATTCTTCTACTTTCCCTTTCGTCTCTTTTCTCCACAAAATTAGGCACTATAATTCTCATCTTATACTGGCCAACTGGGAGAGTATTAGATCTTTTAGAACTTTGTATCAACTTTTTTTATGAGATTTTAACAGCAGTGACCTCGCTTATGTCGACTGCTGCTCCACTTTCCTTCGCCCACTTTCTATCGCTTATAGACGAGCTGTTGTCACGCATTGCCGCCGGTTCGTCCAACTATCGCTACCTTTCGACCGACACTTTTTCCTGCCTTGATTTCTCTCTCGTCTCTGTTGAAGCGCTCTTGGACTTGTCTTTGTCCGTGTCCCAAGATGATTTTGGTAGCGACCACTACCGAGTTTCTCTCTCGCTCCTTCATCCTATCCAAACTGTCGCGCGACACAAGGGGCACTTTCGGAAGGCAGACTTGGCCTGGGACGTCTCATTCTATCGACCCATAGCCATGATCCGCTCTTCATGAAAAATCATGGAGAGGATGATGACTACTCCTCTCTTTGAACGCTGTGTCGATGGTTTCAGCCCAATTTTGCACTATTCGAGACCCCCTATCCCCCTTTTCGCCACAACTTCCATGGGGGTATTTTCGCTCTATACGGTCACGTTGGGTGATTTGGGGGGCATCTAGGATACTACTTTCCGCTTCTCAATCATCTCTTGTTTTGCAATCCTCTAGACTTCGTGAATTCCTACTCACTTTAAATCAGTTTTTATGTGACCGTTCCTTTAAGTTCATGTTGGTCCTCCTACAGCAACTTCTAATCACAGGAGGGTGTTCCTCATGGTCCTAATCCTCCTCCTATTCTTCTTTGAACAGACGACCTAGTGATCTAGTACAGTGGTCGGTCTCTTTCCACAGTTGCCAGACTTGTCCCTGCTGCGACCGTCGAGTGGACTGCTTAGCAGGGATCCTCTTCATCCTACGTGTCCCTGCGCCCTATTCCTTCCCCACCAATAGCAACACGTAGATGTTCTAACGTCATTTATATCTAAAGCCCTCATAATGTCGAAGCATCCGTGAGGTTTCTAGGTCTGATGGTAGCCTCACTTTCACCTCTTTGCCTTACACAGCCCATTCTTAACATCCTGAGTTCCCTGTCCCACAGTACGTGGGGCGCTAACCGCCGCGCGTTACTTCGCCTCTAAGGTACCTTAATCCAGTCCATAGTGGACTGTCTCTTCGATGTACAAATCCGCCTCACCGTCGAACTTTCGTCGCCTCGATCCAAGGTCTTCGACTGGTTACAGGGGCTTTTCTCTCTTCTCCTGGATCCAGCTCTCGCATAGAATACAACCTCTTCTGCATATCGGACAAGCGTTCCTTCGTGTCCGCGAAGACGCCTTCACTTCCACCGGAGGATCTGAACACGTTTTCCCTCTGGTGTCCATTGCCCTTCCACTGAAGAACACTAGCACCTCCCAAGGATACTGGCTTCACTTTTCTCTCTCTTTTCATTCCATCCTCCCCGTCTCAGATCTATTTTACGGGTTCCCCCGCTGATGATTTCTCTAGAAAGAATTTGATACTATATCTTGTCTAGAAGCAAGTCTTTGAAGCCACGTAAGATTCTCTCAGATTTCATTACCCATGCGTCCGCCCACTCTCAGGGTAAGACCATTATCTCCAATATCCCCTGCTCCCTCGGCAGCTCTTCTGCCGTTGTTGTATAGACGATTACTCATTGCTCCTTTTCTTTCCGCCTTCCCCCGAGTGTTCCACCTATAATGCAGAGCTGTAAGCTATCCAGGAGGCTTTCGGAAATGTTTACCTGCTCCCTTCTACCGAATTCGTGCTGTTCACGGATTCCCGGAGCGCCATTTCCGTATTGCTATTTCAACCTAATCCATCCTTTGGTCAGCGAGATCTGATTGCTCTTGCGTTTTGACTAATGTAAACGAGGTTATCTATCACCTGCTGGCTGCCCTGCCACATTTGGTCTCGTGGCAAGACACCAGCCTGTTCAAGTAGTGCCTCCGGACTAACACGCCTATTCCATCCACTGATCTTCCAACTATGAAGATCATTAATTTCCCAATTGCACACTGCCTGACAAACTCCACTTCTCACTAAATGTTACTGCATTAAACCCAACATCAGTTATTCAGCCTACTCCTTCCACCGCTCCCACCTTAAGAAGCAATGCTGGCCCACGGATGATACCCCTTTGTCCCGCGATCTTCCTCCCACCTCAAGTACCAAACTCACCGTGCCCCCCTCCTCAGTAGGTTCCCCGTGTACTTATTCGCTCGGCGCCGACTCTTCCCTTTTCTTCTCCTCTTTTACTAAACCAGAACACTTGCGTTTAATCCTGGACGATGACCCTTGTTCTCCGTAAATGATTTCTTCTCCCACAACGCTGCCACTAGACTTCTTCCCGTGTTAAAAACCCCACATTCGTCCCACCCCACCCCCGCCTTACCATTCCCATATTCCTTGGGAGTGAAAAGCCTCGCTGAGTGGGACGTATATGGGTGCGTCGACGTTCAAAGTAACCCACATAAAATAAAGCTCAGAATAACAATAGCTGGCAACTCAATGGCCGGTCCTCGTTGGGCTGAATGGGGAGGGGGATGGCTGCAAACAGAGGTAGTGCAGTGTTTTGGACACCCCTCAGCCAACCTGCCGAAAGAAGGTTCATTCGTTCAGCGTCAAGGATTCGGAATATGAAACCCTACTCCTTATCCACAAGGATAGCGGATGATCCTTATATCACCCGTGTTTCTGTTATTATCCGTACACCTATATATGGTCTCTGTTCTTATCCATACGCCTATATAAGGTCTCTGTTCGTATCCATACGCCTATATATGGTCTGTTCTTATCCATACGCCTATATATGGTCTCAGCTGCTTATTCCTAACATGTATCTTCTGTTTACATGAGTTCTCCTCGGTTTCTGCGTGCTTTCCGTGTTCAGTGTCCAATTTTTGTCCCTTCTGAAGATGTAGTTATGTAAGTTTCCCTACCGCTCTCCAGCCCAATTTTGGTCTACTGATTGCCCTTTTCATGACCCTATCGGAAATATCAAGCAGTCTTAAGTATACATATTCTTGTACCTGGTCTAAAATTTGATCGTCAATCTCAATTGCCCCATCTTCCGCAAAGCGATTTGCCTCTTTGAAAAGTTCTATTTCAGTCTATCTATGAAACTTGGCTAGTGAACATTGATTGTAATTATTCTGGACTAGAAGTTATCAATAACAATGTCTTAAGCAAAGCGAGGGTGACTTAAAATATCCCAGATTGATTTTGAACCCGTTTGTTATCAAGGTACAGTCATGGAAATTTCCTCCACCACGGCTGTAAACAGGGTGGGTATAAACTTACACGTAATTTCCCCCATTTGCAATGAGAAACTGAGTACACGCTAACACAAAAACCTAGGCTCAGTAAACTGACGTAGAAAATGCGGCAAAATTATTAAGTATTTCTAAGGACTGGGAATTATGCAATAACTTTGGGGGTTTTGTTTTCGTATATATCCAAGATTTTTCTTCATTTCTTGCATTACATTCAAATAAAAACAGTTTATCTGAAACAAACTTTGTGTATCACCTACGTTGTCTCTAAATTCGATTTAGGGAATCCTTCCTTTTTGTCTTAGGAGGGACTTCCTTTACTTGATCCCAAAAGAAATGTCGTAAATCCTGGTTGTCTATTTTCGATGCGAAATGAACCATTAACACAAGTTGCTAACAAAGAGGCTTAATAATAATTTTAAAAAAATCAAAATATAAGGTTAGTTTAATAAATAAAAACATAAACTGCATTACATTAAAAACATAGGTACATATCTATTTCTTCAAGGACATCCTAAGGATTAATATCAAGAAAATTACATTTCATCTCATTTTCTTTCGCTTCATCATCTTCCCACAGTAAATAGTCTTCTTATCCATCCAATGCATTGAAATACCCTTTCCGTTTAATGATTTTATAACAGTTTCAATACGGATTGAGTTCCAAGAACTAAATCATAAAAGTGCACAACTTATCCATTGAGGAAGTACGTATATGACCGACCTTTTTGTATATTTTCTCACCTTGAAATGTACATGCATTCTACTCACAACGAATAATATCTGTAAGTAGTTTATTTAACCCTAAATCAAAGAGCAAATCACAGATGTTTTACTCCTTGGTGTGAATACAACCATTTTTAATCTACAGTTCTTAACATCTATTAAATATGCTCTAAATAAGTCCCACACTAACATTGGACTTTTCGTGTAATGCCACGCGGCTACCACACGCAATCAATCGATAGCTAATTCTAGTTTCGTCCACCCATCCATCCTGATGATCTTGAATAAAAACGACTTCAGGGAAGTGCATATGTGACAGTGTTTCCTATGTGTTTAAGCATAGTCCCATTTGCAAGAAAGTACAACAGTAAACTTTGTATTTTTGTGCCAGTACTTTTTTTTAAAACAGTCTTAGTAACTTTACCGTCGACGCTTTGGCGGAAAGCATATCGAGAATTTGGGGAGTTTGATCAAGGTTGCTCATCTAGTATTGTGGAAAGCTTTGTTCATTTCTTAATCCAATTTCATCTTTCGACTCGGTTAACTTTTTATGCAATTTTCGCTTTTCCTCTCAATATCACTTTATTCCGCTTCTTAAAACGAGAACACCCTTTTATTGCATTGAAATTTCTGCTTTGATCTTGATGATTTCTTGTCCGCATAAAGGTTTCTATACGTCTATAATTCCTTGTAATTGCGATACAACTGCCCCTTTTTTCTGTTGGCCCATCCTGGCTAGTGGCAATTCCAGCGTTTAATTCAATCACGCACAAGTTTTTCACAAATTCCAAAAGGCCCTTAAGTTGTAGCGATATTGTTCTTTTTTAATTGTACAACTTTTAATTTGAACTATCAAATTTAGAGGTTACTGCCTGAAATAGGCAAAAGGTTTAGTACATCAACTTTGTCCATGTGTTTGTCATTTACATGCTTGGTTGATAATTAGCGGGTAAACTTTGCGCCAGATTTCCATCTAAACAAAAGATTTTTAACCTGTTTACGGTATAGGTGGTCTAGCACTGGTTAACCTACATACCGCATCAAGCAGGCTTGAGACACGATGTTGTTCAACCACGCCAAAGGAGTAACAGTATTCAATAAACCGATCTAACAGCCTTTGGTATATTGGATATACTACTGTGGGATGAGGAGGCATCCAATAGGCAAACTCGATGCAGTGTCAAGGCTAAACGCCGATATTAAACGCACTGTCTTCCTACGTTATATAGAATACAATTATGCAGCAAATTACGAATTAAATGAATGTATTCTAATGTAATATTTAGGTTATCCTGTTCTTAGCAGTGTTTCTGAAACTCCACGACATCGTGGTATATCCTTAATGATTACCACGATAGTGAACCTCCTCAAATTCTTCAAAATTCATCCTCTAGAAAAAAAGAAAATAATAAAATCGAGGATTTGTGTCAAAGAATGATAATTATCTATATTTCTGAGCTTTAAGATATTAAGAAATGAAATTACCCAGGAAGTTTTTATTGCACAGTGACTTATATATAAGTGTATATATCGGTGAAAGACAGAAGCAGTCTTTCTTGAATACACGTTAGGTTAAATGTCAGGTTGAATTTTGTCTTAACTCGCTGATTTTCCTTCTTTCGGGAAAGATCCGAATGTTTTGATCTCGAATTTTGTTTTTTTGTTTCCTTGATGAGCAGACATTCAAAACTTGTAGTGAAGCACCAGTTCATATTCAATCCTCCACCTCTTCCACTAAAAAATAAGGAATATAACTCACACCGTCCCACTAAAAAAAAAGGCTTAATAAAAGACTCCAAAAACTATGCAGCTCAGCCTTTGAAACATCATCCCGACATACATCTGGTAAAGGAGGCAAAGAGAAATCTGCCTCAACCAATCTCAATACTCTCGTCTGAAGATGTATTAGGAAAGACGAAAGTTTACGGCTAAATCTAATCATTTTATATTAAAATATTAAATAAAAATGGATTTATCTAAACTAATTTTTCCATTTCCAACTCGTAATTCCATTGGACAGATCGAACAGAAAATCAAGCTATTTAAGGTAAAATTCAACCTGGTCCTTAACTAAAAGTGTACATATATATATATATATATATATATATATATATATATATATATATATAAAGAGCAGATTATATGATATTTGGAAGCAGCAAAATAAAATGTTAGAATGGATCTAAGAGAGCAGACGAGTGGAGCCAAAGATACGCTCCTTAAATATAATTCCCGAAAGCCCCGTATTTTCTCTCACCTCAGTTGATGATGCGATTGAATTCAACGTCACAGATGTTTTCAGAAGTGTAACCGCGTTTAATACCCCCCTTTATAAGCTTTTCAATCCAATGTATTTTAGGCACAGCATTTTTTTGTAAGAAAGAAAGCAAATTTAATAACAAACGAAGATGTTTTCTCTCATTGAAGGGAAGGTTGGATTAGATACAAGGGGAAATTTTGCCTTAGAAATCTCTTACGCCATAAATAATAGATTAAAGAATTAAAAGACTCCAGGAACAAAATTGTACCAATAAAAGAACCTATCCAAATTATTTTCCCCGAATCCCCTGACGACATGGAGGTGTACTAAAATGATTCCCATTAAACTGCCTAAATGACGAAATGGTGCCCACAACCCTTTTCATCATCATCATCACACACACCGACCCCTTGCGGATTTTTTGAATAATGATGGCAGATTCTAAATCGAATCCATTCTATATAAATCCTAACAATCCTGAATAGAAAACCAAATTTATAGATTATTAGTCAATGGTGGAAATACATCAGAATAGAGCCTTTGGTTTAGTGAGCAACAAAGTACGTTAAACCTAGTATTATTTCCTAAAAAATACTTTTTGTATAATTCTTAGTAGGTATTTAAAAAAAATGGCTATAATGTTAAAAACAAAGCCAACAGACCTAAGTCGCGTGCTCTCAATTATTGTGACATGACCATATGACCTTTAAAGTTTTCAACAAGTGGGGCAATCCTACAGATAGTTAGTTTTCTTTTAATAATTCCCGGATTAATCTTGGGTGGACCTTGGTAATTATATCAAGCGAAAGAGAATGTAAAACAACATAAGGGTTTCAATTTTCGTTAGAATCGGCCGAATAGTTATGATATTATTGTCAAATACTTCCCGGACTAACCTTGGGAGGACCTTGGTAATTTTATCATTCGAAAGAGAATGTAAAACAACATAAGAGTTTCAATTTTCGTTAGAATCGCCCCGAGTTATGATGTTATTGCCAAAAAACTCATCGAAAAGTAAAATAGTTTGTACGAACCGACATAGGAACATATAGTGTCGTGTCACGTGACTAAAAACTTAAAGTTTCCTGATGGCATAGCTCGCATGGACTTAAAATCCAGGAACATCTTATTTCCTTACACATCTCCCCTTCTCGAAAATAGGCAAGAAAAAAAATCGACCCGACCAAAGAAAAAGACGAGAACGTCATGTGTTTTACGACCTTGGACTCGCGTGACATTTTGGGAGCTTTTGCTCATGTCGGTGTGTTGTACCTTTTATGGCTCGGTTCTCTGAACTACGATCATGAAGGTTTACGATTAAGCCAGTCATTTCTGATGTACGGAAGAAAAAGAACCAATTTGAACAAGAAACATCATAAACTTCTTAGAAACAAAACCGCTATTCACCTCCATAGTCTGCCGAAACTGGAAAAGATAGAAATTCCTGTAAATAGGAGATGGAATAAGCCGCGAGTCCCCCCCCCACCCCCAGATCCGTTCTTAATGTGATTATTATAGAAAGGAACTGTTTAATACCCCATCCTCTACACACATTTCACGTATGGCATCATTTTCATTTACTACAACGCGAAACTGACATCAAGGTAGGGTGTTTTTTTCTTCTTCTCACACCAGAGGAAGAAAACAATTTAACGATAAATTCCTTAAGTGTTGAACGTATGTCGACCTCGCTGGGTTCGAAGGAGGAATTTTGGGGGGGAAGTGGGGTATTCTACCCCTAAGATTGGTTACGTTCTTACGTATCTCACCTTCTTAAGCTACGTTTACAGAGGAAGCAACGTTCAGTTTCACATCCTTAACGAATATTTTATTCTCGATGTGTTTAGTAGTAATTTACTTATATTTCTTACACACACAAATATATATATATATATATATATATATATATATATATATATATATATATATATATATATATATATATTTATATATATATATATAATATGCAGTCATAGCAATGGATAGCTACCGTGTTCACTACATTGGCATGCCTTGCTAAAGCAACTGTATAACCACTGCTGCGAAATATATATATATATATATATATATATATATATATATATATATATATATATATATATATATATATATATCAAACAACGAATTAGATTTTAATCCAGAACTCTAAAACGTTTTTTCCACCTTCACGAAATTACACATATACAACACATTCTTTACCTACGAAATAAGTCTCTTAATTCCGGAGAAATATATAAAATAAACTTTTGAGGGGAATTTGGCCCCTTTAAATTGAAAATAACGATCATAAGGTCTCCAAAAGGTTAACGGTAGTGAAGGTAATGTCTGGTTTGGTAGTGGCGTAAATTTCATGGCAAGTTTGCTACTCTCAAGTGTCGGATGTAATTTTTTAAATTAGGACAAATTTTAGGACGACTTCAAGTTGGCATTATTTTTCCCATTATTTAATTCGGGCTGGTGGGTTTTCTTCGTTGGTTATTCTTCTGCTTAATTGCTGAGGGGTTGAACTAGGGGTTTTAAGATTTGAGCACCGATTTCTTCAAACGGACGAAAGGTAGGGTGTTCGAACTCCTCTGACGTCTATAAGAGGATTCCTAAATTCAAAAGGTTAGTATAAGACCCTTTTCTATCCTTAACCTGAGAAAACACTTGAATCTGCACATGTCAAGTTTTAAAAGAAAGTTGAGTTTTTTGGAACTAAGAAAAAATATGTTAACTGAGAAAAGTTTTTTTTGCCTCTTTGGTATTTTTTTAAATATGCAATCTTACAAATTGTACTCTATGAAATGTTTTTAGATTATTTACTTATCCTTTTCCATTGATGAGATGCAAATTTTGGCTAAAATATCCATTCTATTCAAAGTTATTCTAAGAAAAGTCTTTTTTCACAATTAAACATACATCAGCCGTCTCGGTATTTTGTCTGCTCAAGTCACTGCAAATAAATAGTCAATCCGAAATCACTGAACTTGCTCAGAAATAATCAATTGAATTTAACTATTAGCGCCAATGTAAAATAAAGGTGTGCCTAAGAATTACATGTGTAAAAATAATTTGCTATATCCACCATGCCTCGTTAATAAAAAGAACCGATGACTTACATGACATCTACCTCGATATATTTTAGAAAATTGTTAAACTAAGAACCACGATATTTTTATCATTTAAAAAAATTGTAGAATATATATATATATATATATATATATATATATATATATATATATATATATATATATATATATATATTGTGTTATTAAAAAAACAGTTTTGTTATGTTTGATATATATAGATATATAATATAAAAACCATATTCTATCTATTTTTCGTAAGGCTTCTAATTTGAGTTTTTTAAGTGTTTGACACTGTTTTGTTCAGTCAGTAGCGTTTTTAGGTGTAATCTACTTAAAAAGGATCTATTTTATTAGTATAAAAAGCTTTGAAGCGAAATATTTTAGCTATCTCTAAGTCTACTTTTTTGGACCGTGTGAATTAATTATTATGTAAATGAATGCAAAAATATTTCACTTTCAAACAGATTGTTTCTCTAATTAAATTACGATTATATCGGATATTTTAGGTATAGTAAAATTTAACTGATACATTTAAAATAGTTTAGGAATTTTATATATATATATATATTTAATTATCTCCCAAGATTTTGAATATAACTAAGGACCCTGAATAGCGCTGGTAATGGCGGTTTCGACACAATTACGATGGTTTCCTCTAATGTACTATTATTTTGATTAGCCATTTTTGTTTCTCAATCAATAAGACCCTGTTGCGAAACGGGAGATCTGCGGGCACTTCCCTTCCCGAGTCACCCAATGTTCTCATCAGACTATGTAACTTTTACACATTTTCACCTCAATACTATCACCTTTTTATGAACCACTTTGTGGGCAAGATGTCGGCAGCCCGTTGTTTTTCGGGCCTAATAGCCAAACCAGCTCTGAATGCGTAGATATTTGCGCTAATTTGATCATTTTTCATTATTAAAAATAAATAAAACATAAAAAGTAATCAAGTCTGATTTATCATTTGCAAAAGAGCGTTTAGTAGGCTCCCTTCGCCTCGCCCTCGACCCCGCCATTTGCGTCACAAAAGGATAGAATTAAAATTTTACCTTTTCCTCCCAAATTATATGCCTTATTTATGAAATGTAACCCATTAGAAACATTTTTAAACTAATTAATACTTTAATTTCGCTCTGTATATTTCATATTTCCATGATTGGCTTCTTAATTAGGCCTCGTTCTAATTTCTCCAGAGCTTAACGGAGGCGAGAAATGGCAAATAAAGCTCGAAAAATATGGGATTGAATTCATTTTAATGTTGTGAAAGATGCATTCGATATTCCATCCGACTTTTACCATCTAAAGTAGTTTTAAAAGGTTAACATGTCTGAACACAGCTAGGATTTCGCGACTGATTTCTATTTAACCTCTGTTCACTTCCTCTTCCTTGGAAAAAATAAATGCCAGAATTTCCGGTTATTACATAGTCGAAATGATTGTTGTATTCCCACCTTTGTTGTACTCTGGTGACTTTGCTTTAATTTACTGTGAATATTAGCAGCATATGCAGAAAATGTAAGCCTATTTCCAGTCCTTAAATTATGTTTACATATTCTCGCCAAATACGTCGAAATGTCCTAATTGCTAACACAACAGGTACTTTGTTTAACAGGTTTCTTATCCGTTTTATCTTAAAGTTCGTAATGCCACACAAACTTAAACGCTTTATTTTTATTCCCGTGGCCGTCGATGAATGGGCACAAGGACTAACGTGGTGTACAAGTTATTCACCCTGGCTTACATGAGTACATAAGATCCAATTCTGGCGGTTAGGCTTCGATATAAATGAAACAGACTAGAAACCCTCGGCGTCTCCATCAAACCCCATTCACATTTCATTTAAGTCTAATTTGATTTCCCACTTCTCATCTTGAAATATAGATTGCAAGTAAATAATACCATGCATTACTCATTAACTATTTTGAAAGGTTAACTAAGCATGCTGACTGCACCTGCGGCCTGAGATGGCTAAGGGAGCATACACCCTTGAATTGTAGGTTAACCGTTAGTCGAAGTTAGATAGACTTTTTTTATAGTAATACACTTGGCGAGAGACTAAATTAATATTTAAAGGCAAATGGAAAGATAACACGTCCTATTTTTTTATACATTGGAGTGATAAAGAAATGGGCATATTTTTTAGATAAATGTCGTATTTATCTCCTTGCATTTTTCAATGAGCTATGATAGCTGGCCATATTTAATGAAGGTTTTGTGATAGTCATCTTCTCCGTTTGTCTGTCTCTATATATTAGATTTTTTAGCTTGATATACAACTGTATTAATAGAGGCATTGTTAATTGTCCCGAAAAGCTTTGTCAACTGTATAAATATGAAAAGTACAGAATATAAGGTGTATTGCGGAGTAGAATTCTACTATAGAATGCAAACAATATTTACGTATTGCATGCCCTTAAGTTGGTATCCACAAAATACGAAATGAAGTTATTAATATTATTGGTGTCATGCTGTAGCGATCTTTGATCATGTTTGTTTCCACATTTCAAACTTTGTTTTAGGGAATTATATTCCCTTTACCGGGAACCTCATAAATACGAATGGCGCTCTTATCAAGATTATAAATTTCTTAAAGGGAACAATCACAAAAATACAGATTCGTTCATCCACACCCTTTAAACCTTACATCTACACTTTCTCGTCGCCCCAACACTTACACACGCGTACATAGATGTAGGTAACCATATACAAATCATGGATATTCAGTGTACGCACGTGCCTCTGTGAGTGTGTGCGTACAAATAAGCAATTGGACGGGATAAATTAATATAAGCAAGATCAAAGCCTACTTTAAAAATTAAATTACTTCATTGCGTGATGTTTTCCTTTCCTTATTCGCCCGAAGTCTACCAAATTGTATCTTTATAATCGTAAGCTTTCGTTCATTAGGAGACGAAACCATTTAGAATATTGTATACTGTAATATTACAAAGACAAAGATGTGTGTTGTGCTCTATTGCACGAAGAATTTGCTGTTTGCAGTAATAAATCACACATATTTGACTTTTCTTAACATTGTCCTTAGTTTCAATGTTTATTTCCACGGTTCAGTTCTGCGTTTGTGTTGTCTTTGACGAGGAGACTTCAATGGCCGATCAGATGAGGGTCAGTCTGTTTTCCCATACTAACTGATTTTCTTCTTTTTTTTTAATGGAAAAGAATTAGGTTCACTGCTTGAATTCGTGCTGTACAGGGATTCCCGGAGCATGATTTCCACATTGTCTCATTAGCCCCACCTTAATCATTTGATCCAGAGATCCGATTGCGCTTACATGACCTATCGACCAAAGTCAACAAGATTATCACTGGTTGGCTGCCATTCTTACGTTAATTGCCTGACAACGAAACAGCTAATCAGGCTGCTCCGTCGGCCTCCAGCCCACCACACCCATTTCCCGTTCCGTTAACAAACCCACATATGAAGGAGATCCTTAATGCACAATGGATAGCTGCTTAGCAAACGGCGTCTCGCAAAACTTCAGCGCCTTAAACCCCTCTTCGGTCAATAGGCCTCATCGTTCCAGTGATCCCAACATAAGGAATAAGGAAGCGCTGGCCCGCCTCCGCCTCGGTCACACAAGGCTAATCCACGGATACTTTTATGTCCAGTTATCTCTCTACAACCTGCCCTACCATACTCACCATACCATACGTGCTCGTAAAGTGACCATTGTACTACATCCCCGTCGTTGCTTTCCTTTTGATCCTAGCCAAAGGTGGTGATTCTCCGTAATTATTCTTTTGCGCTTTCTCTCTGCAACTCGCATTCTCCTTCTGATATAATTGTTTGTTTGCCCCCTCCCCCATGCCCTTTTATTACCACAGTGAAATGAGTGTTCGCAGGAAGGTTGAGGAGGGACCAAGGATTATATAACGAGGATTCAAGTGCGAAGAGGGACTCAAGGATGGGCGGAAGCGAGGCAAAGGAAGGATAGAGGCGGCTTCAAATAGGGTTCAAGGAGTTCACAAGCAAGTCCGGATTCATAGGGTGAAGGTGAAAATAAATCTGGATAAAGAAAGAGCAAGAGCTCTGGGAAATACAGACACCAGCAGTCGGTTGGGGTACCCGCAGGTTCACAAACCCACCAGCTCCGTTCTCGTCCTCTGTATTTCTTGGGCTGGCTGTGGACAAGCTGCCACCTCGACTGTGAATGGGTTACCAAACTTACCTATAACCAAGAGGACTTTTATTATTTTTTATTCCAGCCTCCTTTTTTCTCCTTTCTCTCATATGGTTTCTATGTTTTTTTTATCTGCACCCGTTTATTCACTTAACTTTGTAGCCATTCCGAATATTTTCCGTCGACAACGCGCAGTCCATCGCTACGAAAGGCCATTCAACATGAATCTGTTGACCAGTTCAAGTCAAGACTAGACAAAGTCTTGAAAAGTGGCCGTTTAGGGACGCAAAACAATTGAGCAGCCATGTGTCCGCTCGATTGCTAGTCCAAAGGTACCCTATTTGAATGGACCGTAAGGTCTCCTAGGGTACTTTCTTTCCTTGTAACATGGACAAAATAATGGGTAGTTTTGTGCTTGATAGGGCTAAATGGAATGGGACCAGGGTTGCCACAAGCAAATTTTAAAAAGAACCAAAATTTAGATGTTAAAAGGTACCAGAACGAACCAAATGTAAATTTTACGAGATAATACAAGAATTCTCAAGAATTTGTGTCAAATTAGTGCAATAGAACCATTTATGTTTTAAATAACGAACCCTCATCATACTTAACAATAATTTAATTAAATGAATACATGATAAAAGTGGCTTGATTTGGTTCTTTAGGTAGTAATTTGGTACTTTTGCTGTTTTAGACACCCCTAAAAGAACCAAATCTGGTACTTTAGTGCCAGTTGTGGCAACCCTGAATGGGACAGTACAACTAGTTTATTAACGTTGATATGCGTCCTAATTCAATTTGTGAAAAAGTGGTAGAAGTTGTAGATTATGGAAGACCAAGTTGAAACTAGGACGTCTGAGGTGTAGTGGATCCGCATGGACGTCTGGGGTGTAGTGGATCCGCATGGACGTCTGAGGTGTAGTGGATCCGCATGGACGTCTGAGGTGTAGTGGATCCGCATGGGCGTCTGAGGTGTAGTGGATCCGCATGGAGGGTTGTTGTTTTTTAATTTTGAGTCCCTCTGGCGACAGTCTATTAAGACAAAAGTCGCCGTAGACACAAGAGAGCCTAATCCTATGATAGGTTAAAAAATAAATAACAAATAACGACAAAATAAGGTTAAAGGCTAATAAAAGCAAAAAGTTAACGAGAGTAAAGTGCGCTCCGGCGTCGGAGATAGGCCTGCCCACGCCCCACGCCCGGCACAGGAACATGCAACCTACAACAAACAGTCAAATAAATTGGAGGAGGCCAGCCTCGTCCAAAAAGTTGTATAGTCCGCATGTCGGTGTGTACGAACCAGTCCTAAGGACAAGGAACAAGCGGTAGTGACCCCGCTCGTCCAGGTACTGGGACAGGTAACGTGCCCGGAGATAGATCACCCAGACTGAGACATTCAACAAGAATGTGCCGAACAGTCTAGGGGACAACGCAGTCATCACAATAAGCTACAAGCGAGCGCTCCAACAAATGTTGGTGCGTCCCGCGAGTGTGTCCAATTCGGAGACGACGTAAAGCAACATGAAGCCGTCGCGGCATTGAGGGGGTAGGCTCATTGAAGCAGTGGCGGCTCAATGACAGGCAACTTTAAGTTGCCCTCCACCGTCTCCCATCTTTGCCAAGCTGCCCGTATTCCTGCCACGTAATCGGTGTGAGGAAGAGCGAAGCGCGGGTCTGGTCGCCCAGTACTCGCGGACTCTTTTGTGCCCTCATTCCCCGCAATTCCTACATATTCAGAACCCAGCAGAACATAATTCGACATCCGCCTGTCTCGCCAAAACCGTGGCATCACGGATATCGTGAACCAGAGAATGCTGATTCCAATGCCCCGAGAGCACTCAGGGCGCTTTGTGAGTCGCTATAAATCCAAATCCGCTCTCCGAACCGGGCACATCACGTTATTTCACGTAACGAGCTTTGTATTGCAACCAGCTTGGCCGTGAAAAATGACGCAGCACTCGACTAAGCCATACTGACTTCAAATAGAGGTGGATACAGCGTGGAAACTGACCTCTTCTTGTGACTTGGAGCCATCGTATACACTGGCACGGTTCCAGCGTGACACGAAGTGCGCTCCAAAAAGGCCGAACGCAATTCTCCAAACGGTGAGAGGCTTTGGGAGCAGAAGCATGGCGACAAATAATCAAAGGTGGTACCCTCCAGGGTGGCGTCCTAGGCATAACCAGGGATGCCACCGGCCTGAGAGCTATACCGAGCTCTCGAAGGAGTTACCTAGCCCTAGACCCAAAGGGCTTAGGGTATGAGTGGCGTCTCTCGGTGGCATAGGCAGCGTCGAGATCATCGGCGGATGCAGTGAGAGCTGTTGTCGACTGAGGAAGGCGCTTGGCTCGCGTGTACACGTGAGAAATTCACTATGCACGGCGCAGAGCGAGTGGCATCTCCCCAGCTTCGACAAGTAGGGTCTCAATGGGGAACGTGCGAACACATCCATAGTCGAGCTTAGAATGAACAAATACAAGACCAAAGAAACTGTGCGAGTAAACCACTTCCAAACGAACCCCATTTAGAAATAAGTCTTGTTTAGGGTAGAGACGTGGATGGCGACAGAAGTGTACCAGCTTATTCCTGGCCGAGGAAAACCGAAGCATGTACGCTTCGGTGTAGCGAGAGACGCGATTCAATGCCTGTTGGAGTCAACGCTCCAGGGTTGGCATCTGGGGCACGCCAAAAGAAATCGAAAGGTCGTCCATGTAATGCATAGCGAAAACATCTTTCGGCAGGAGTGGGGTGAAACCGTAGATGGATGCTCAGGGCAAAAAGTGTGACACTTTCCTGCGTGACACCCTCTTCCTGTTCCATTGGGCTGGAGAAGCCCCCCCCCCCACCCACCCATGCGCGGAATGGACGCTATCGCAAAAATTCAGATATAAAGTTTGTGAGGCACGCCCTCGCCTCCATCGTCTCCATGATACCATATTGTCATGCGGTATCATAGGCCTTCTCCAGATCGAAAAACACCTAGGCGTAATGCTGTCTACTAAGGAAGGCCTTGCAGACGGCTTTTTTCCAGTCGCAGCACAGCATCCGACGTGGAGTGGAGCTTGCAGAAGCCGCACTGTGCAGAAGACAGGTGGTCTCCGCTGCCTAGAAAAAAAAGGCTAATCTAACATTTACCAATTTTTCCATCAACTTGCACACGCATGAAGTCAGAGATATTGGGCGAAAACTGGCCGGGGTAGAGTGATATCTCCCCTGTTTGCGAAAAGCGAGCACTGTAGCGATTCCCAAGAAGTCTGAGAGGATAGATACCCTCTACCCAGATCCTGTTGAACAAATCTAACTGAAAGGACATGTCTCGCTCACACAGCTATCGAAGCGCGACGTACGGGACAGCAGCGGTGTCCGCGCACGAAGCGAGAGCAGAGTTGAAAGGTTCTCCGCCTCTGGAGGTAAAGTCCAGTCGGCGGCCTTCCGCAACATCACGAGGCGCATTAAATGCTGGCGGAGCATCATCCCGTCTAGAGAATGGGGATAAAGTGGTCGCGAAGGACTCAGCCACGGACGCGGGGTCCGAGATTGGGGTCTCATTCTCCTGGAGAACGGAAGGGAGGGGGGGTGTTGCGAGAACTTGCCCTGAATTCCTTTGATTCGCTTCCACACCTCTGCTAGAGGGGTCTTCCCGTTAAGTGAAGGCACGTATGACTGCCAGGAAGAGCGTCAGACGTGCTTCGAAACGTACCGGAACCTAGCCCTAGCTCGACGAAATTCAAGACAGTGAAATCGTTCGGGCGGCGCTTATAGTGCATGAAGGCATATAGCTTCTGTTTGAGGGCCGCCTCATATTCGCCTGACCACCACGTAAGCGGCCTGCTTTCAAATTGGCCAGATGTTCTCGAAATATTAGTTAAGCCCACGGAGATGAGGTTGCAGGAGAAGACTCAACGGCATCATCTACCCACCTAAACTCATCGACTCAGACAGAGAAATTAGTCATTACCTGAAATGCGACCACCCCGCCCGCTCCAAGCACTACTTGGGCGGGCTCTCAGGTGGCAGCGGCCCAGAAAATGATATTTGATTGGGAAAGTGATCACTACTATGGAGGACATCGACTACTCCCCACCCAAAATCAGGCTGTGCATATGGAGAGTAAAAAGATAGATCGAGAGAGGAAAATGAAGCGGCTCTCGGGCAATAATGCGTAAACTGATCGTTAATTAGTTCGGCAAGGACCTGACCCCTCGGATTGATTGAGTAGTCTCCCAACAGAGGGTGTATACCGTTCAGATCCCCGAGCATGGGGAAAAGGGCCAAGGAAACCGTCCCACGACGCGGCGCAAGTGCCCCGCGTCGAGGTCGGCTGGCGGTGGAATGTACGCAGAAAGAGCAGTATACCTCATATTCAGGTGCAGCTGCACTGCTGCTGCCTGAAAAGGGGTATTCAAGACAGAGAGACGGACGGAGAGATCATGTCGGGTGTATATAGCTCATCCTCCTGCCCGACGCCATCCCCTGTTGGTGAGGTCGCAACATCCTTATACCACCGGAGGAGGCACGCGCCCAGCATGGTCTGCTGCAAAGGGGCACCTAAGGGAAAACGTGAGGAGACGAGCCTCCGCAGCTTCTCCCAGTTGGCTCGGAGTCCACGGCAATTCCATAATTCCATTGAAGTAATATGCTCTCCAGGTCTAGCTCGGATGAGATGCGGGGCCCCTCTTCGAAGAGAAGACCTTCACGGAAATGGACGCACGCTTGCCGGAGGCAGAACTACGGGCGCTATTTTATCGGACAATGCGCTGAACGCGCTGTCACATCTGAGGACTTATCGGGAGAGGATAGGCTCACAATCGGAGTCTTTTCCTCCCTCCGGTTCGAAACTCTAGGCACGCGGGGCGGCTTCGGATGCGGGGCTCTTTCCTTTGGAGTATCCACCGCCTTCGATTCGCCCAGCCTAGTACTCGTTGTGGGCGTAGGAGCCAAAGCTCCTTTAGTGCTGGCCTCCTTTCGGCGCATAGCTTTAGGAACCTCGGAAGATGGCCTCACAACTAACTTCTGGGGTGTTGCCTCATGTGAGTCTAACGATTCAGTGGAGACGCACGACCGTGAAGTCTTACGGGAAACGGTCACGCTGGGGGAAGGGGGGGAGCGCCCTGGTTTGCCGGGGCTTGGTATTAACCCTTTGTGCCGCCAGCGCTACCAGGAGAACACCCGGGGTGGGTAGAACTCACATAAGACGTCCCAGGCAGCACCGGGCGAGCCAGAACCAAGTCCTTAGCCTCGCAAAGTGAGAGAAGATCCTGAGCTTGAAATGCCAGGATATCCTTCAGAAGGTGATACGCACCACATTGCTTCAAAGAAGTGACTCTCCGCAATTGACACACTTGGCTACACACGATTTGGACTTATCGTGTGCGGCCTTGGAGCAACTTAAACAGATTTCGGGTACCCAGACTTCGCGCGTCTACAGGAGCGATTCATATGTCCGAAGTAGCGGCAGTAGTAGAACCTCCGCGACAGTAGAATGAATGCCTTCACGCGGTATCGATACTAACCGGCACGCACCGACTCAGGCAGCTTGTCACAGTCGAACGTGAGGAAGAGTGTAAGGGTGGGTCTCGAGGCCCCTCCCTGTTTTCTCATCACACGCTCGACCTTGATCACTCCATGGTCGGTCAGCTCTAAGGTGATGTCATCTATGGAGTAGTCAACGAGTTACCTCGTATAAACTACTCCTTTCACGAAGTTCATGGTAGAGTGCGACGTCACACTCACCGGAATGCCATCAACTGTCCAAATAGTACTAATCATGGCCACCTCAGAGGGATTCGACGCATTGGACAGAAGTTTCCCGTCCGAGAAACGAGTCACCTTCGGCTCTCTACCAGTCATGCTAGCTAGAGCTCTCCTCTGATGGATCATGTTGTCCTTGGCCAACATGCTGCTATCAGTGGGGCGAATAACGAGAAAGCATTTGAAGCCAGCTGACTCGAAAACGCCAGGCAACGTCTGAATGAGTGGCCCCGACGTAATGGAGGCTAGCCTCAGGTATTCGTCAAAGTCACCCGAGATCTTCGATTGCCGGTACACAGTTCTCTTCTCCCTAAGCAGTTGGCCGATTTCTCGATTAAACCACTTTGGTTGAACAGAAGACCGACGAGGGAATTCAGAGGGATGAAACGTGATTGAAGACTCATGAATGTGGTTTTGAAACTGTTCCACGACTCTTCAACAGCATCGCACACTTCTAGCCTCACATCAGTCAGTCCAGCACGAAAACCGGCAAAGTCTGCTCTTCTTAAATCAAGTTTCCTCGATTTACTAGTCGTAGGCCCTGCCTTCGGGACTTTGACTACAAATCTAATTAGTCGGTGGTCACTGCCACCGAGCTCTTCGCCAACAGAGAGGTCCTCAACGATGTTATCCTCAGAGGTGAAAACCAAGTCGAGGATATTGTCTCCTCTCGTTGGCTCTCTCACCCATTGAGTGAGGAACTCGTTGTTCGCGAACTCCAGGAGTAGTGTGTTCTCGCCACAGGGTTCTCTGGTTTCCCAGTCAACTTGTGTGTTGAAATCCCCCATGACGATACACACTATGTCTTCGACAAGTTCTCCTAGTAGCTGGTACAGATCTCTGTCCTTTTCAACGAGTTGGGCAGGAGGTCTATAAAGCACCAGGGTCCTGTATTTGGCAGGACCTATCTCTAGGTCAACACCTAGTAGTTCATGGTCGGATACGATGTTGCAATCCGTCGAGTGGAGAGTATCCTTGACATACAACATCACACCGCCACCCTCTCTGTCTGGCCTATCTTTCAGGGAGAGATGGTAACCGGGAATCGTGAATTCACCTTCAAGATCTCGGCTTGAGGTTTTTATCCACGACTCCGTTATGGCCACCATCTCAGGTTCCTCTGTTGCTACGAGGCCGCGGAGCTCAAGAAACTTGTTCCTGATTGACCTCGCATTGAACAGAAGAACTTTGAGGGAGTCCCCTAGTGTAGGACTCCCTACGCTCTTCCGTTTCCCGGCTTCTCTGTTTTCGTGGTCACATACTTTTTGACGACTTCTGAGAAGGTCGTTCCATGAGTGACACGGGTGTGCTGGCGCACGTCCGCTTTCGCTCTGTTTCGAACGCTCCTTTGGGTGCGTTCCACGACATCTTGAATTAGGTTGGCGAGAAAGGCCTTCCCTTTAAAGGAGAGATGTACCCCGTCCCTTTGGTCGAGGTCGTCTCTCCCGATAAAGGTACGATAGGGGTCCACGAAGAAGACTCCTTCTGCCGTGCAGAGATCCGCTAACCGTCTGTTCACTGCGACGTTTCTCTCGTGAGCGGTTCGGGATGGACCTCTTCTCGGAAGCATCCCAACCACGACACGTTTGCGGGTTATAATCCCTATGTCAACCACATATCCCATCACCGTTTGGATGGTCTTACCACTGAGGCCAACCTTACCCCCTCTGAGGTAAGGTTTGAATTTAATGATACAAAAATGAATATGAGTTTAATACTGAATTTTCGTCGTGACTAAGCTTGGTGTAAGGTAGATAGGTAACAAGGTAAATAGGTAGAAACTAGTGTGTATGAGAGTCTTTACGATTGGAATAACGAAACACGAATGAGGAATATTTGTGCTTAATGTGGAACAGCTGAAAGCGTGTTAGTTTGTGTGTTTGACTAAAGAAAAGGTGCCCCAAAAAATGTATCTTAGCCACGATTTTTGGATGGAATTATTTATACAAAAATATATTGAAAATACATATACAAAAAAATTTGAGATTTTTTATTAATAAATTAATATAGGATTATTTGAGATGATTGATAATTTATACATAAGTGTGAGGGTATGGAACGTACATACTCGCATGCCACCAGACAATCGTGGGAACGAAAGAAATTTGTCGTTTGAGTTGACCTTCGTCTCCTACCCCCCCCCCCCACCCTTCTCCCAACTGGCGACAGGAAGTCTGACGAAAGAAAGCCTATCTCACAGAGAAGCCTAAATTATATTTGCCTTCTTTATGACACTATGGATATTGTCCAGAAGGCACTGCGATAAGCGAATTACCGTGAATGGAATATCTCTCTCGATTTCCCACAATCCGCGATATAAATAACATCGCCGTTTACCCCTCTAGAGCAGTGTCCCAAATCTACTCGCGTAATCCTCACGTTGAACGAGAGTCGTTGCCGTAACGTATCGACTACCAACGCGCCGTTGAGTCAACTTGGTCGCTGTCTCAATGTGTTCCTGGAAGTAAATCCCGCCTCGCAGAGTCTGTGACTAGAAGAGTACGCTCTGTTGCTCAACGTAACTTGAGAAAGAAAAGGAACATCCAAATAGTTACTGGAAGTTACTATTTGTTAGTGTCACATCCAGTTAGGAGTGAACTAACCGGAACTGCAGCCAGCAGCCCCGAACCCGTCGTCCTATCCCCCCTCTCCCCGAGAACTCGTGTCAACGCCACCCGAACCACCCCGTCTGGACCTAAGTAGTCATCTCTCTAATCCATCACAATTAATGGTAATCTGTAAACTCAGTGTCCCTCTATTCTTAAATTACCTATTTAATTAACAGTGATTGATACTCCCATTGAGTCATTATAAATCTAGACGCTTAACGTCAGTGTTTAATACCTTAATTTTGCCCGTTTAACTATTGCTAATTATTATATTTGTGTAAAGTAAAGTTTATTTTGTGTACGTGTGTTTATTTGTGGTTCCGGTCTTTTGACGTACCCTGGGCAAGACTTTAATTAATAATCCCTTCGGCTAATTCATTCAACCTGTATTATGCACTCTTAGAATTCAACAATCACAAACCTCCCCCCAGTAACAAGTGGGACTTTTATAGTGAGAATCCTGGCTACTATATATATATATATATATATATATATATATATATATATATATATATATATATATATATATATATATATATATATATATATGATCGTAGATTGAGTCATAGGGTCAATACCATCGACTTAAACAAAAGCGGTGTGTCCAGATCAAGGACTAGAATAATTATTGGACCAGACTATGAGCAATTCTACGACAATAAGATTTAATAGAAATGGTTGAAATTAAATGGAAAAATAAATGGATATTTTAACATTGGATTTAAAAAGTAAAGTATGCTAATATTTTATAGGAATGCCAGAGGGCATTGCTATAACACCCATCCCCATAAGAAAGTTACCCCTCTTTTTTTAATTTAAGACCCGCTGTCTGATTAACGCCGAGGCCTTCTGACGATGCGACCGGAGCGTGCGACGACAGTGCCATTAGTTTGGCTGCGAGTGCGGGGACACGGATTCGCTGTGGGAGTGCCAGTAGCGTTGAACGAAGCACTGGCACAAGAGAAGGTTGATGTAGCGAGGGTGATCCGCTTGTTGGTTCCTTCCGAGATGGCGTCAAGCGGGATGTGGGAGTCTTGAATCTCGTTGTCCGCTTACGGAGTGACCAGTCGGGAAGAGATTTGCTCCTGACTGAGCACTTCTGCCGACGAGCGTTCTTGGAACAAAAGAGGAGGAGGCAGCAAAATGGAAGGTGGTGTTTGAGTAGCAGGAGTGGTTGAAAGGGTAGGATCGGGTTTATTTGGGGGTATTACTATACCATAGATGGGTATAATAGATGAAGAAGAAGAAGAAGAAGAAGAAGAAGAAGAAGAAGAAGAAGAAGAAGAAAAAGAAGAAGAAGAAGAAAGGGGTGATAGTGGCTCTAGATGAACATTTTCGGTATAGGTGGTTTGATGGCGTGTTGCCCTAGCACTATGTGGGTGCGAGAGAATTGATGACGTGTTGTCATAGCTGTGTGTGAGTGAAGTGATATAGATTGATGGCGTGTTGCCATAGCATTGTATGGGTGTCAAATGAATTGATGGCGTGTTGCAATAGCACTGTATGAGTGCTAAATGAATTGGTACGATATGAAGTGAGGATTGAGTGTGGGTCAAAATGCAAAAGTGAGGACCTACCTAATTAAGTGAAGAGAGGTGTAGGTGGTAGATGTTGACCCGTAAAATCCTTTGCCTTGTTAGTTTAAAGTTTGTGATTGAGAGTCTGGAGTGAGAGGAATGCGAAAATTTGAAGGTTGGGAAATTGAAATTTGAGGATTGGGAGAAAGTGGTAGAGTTGGGTGAAGTGAGAAAACTGGAGAATTTTAGGAATCAAGATTTAATTTAGGATTTGGAGAGTTTGGTGATGAAAAGTGAAGATTAGAGGAGTTTTGAGATGAAGATTGATGTGCGAGGAGTGGAGAGTTGAGATTAGGTGGAGGTGAAGTTACTGGTTGTAAATATGTGCAAGGCTGTAAACATTTTACGGCTTGTGCACCATATTTGTTATGATACCAGCACCACTAAATTGGTTGAGAGGGAAAGGAAACGTTATGCTTCGGGAAAATACTTGTCGCAGTATGTGAAGCAGCATAACGGTAGTTACAAGGCTGTGCACAGTGTACAGTGTTGTGACCGTATCTTTGATGGTACCAGCATACACCATGATGGTGTGGAAGATGATGAGGATAGGCGGAATAAGATTGAGAAATTTGCTGACTCTCACCTCTCGCATTGAGATGCGAGAATGGAACATAGTTGAAATATATTGATTGGATTGGAATTTAATGATACAAAAATGAACATGAGTTTAATACTGAATTTCCGTCGCGACTAAGCTTGGTGTAAGGTAGATAGGTAACAAGGTAAATAGGTAGCAACTAGTGTGTATGGGAGTCTTTACGATTGGAATAACGAAACACGAATGAGGAATATTTGTGCTTAATGTGGAACAGCTGAAAGCGTGTTAGTTTGTGTGTTTGACTAAAGAAAGTGTTGCCAAAAAAAATGTATCTTAGCCACGATTTTTGGATGTAATTATTTATACAAAAATATATTGAAAATACATATACATAGAAATTTGAGATTTTTTATTAATAAATTAATATAGGATTATTTGAAATGATTGATAATTTATACTTAAGATTTAATAGAAATGGTTGAAATTAAATGGGAAAATAAATGGATATTTTAACATTGGATTTAAAAAGGAAAGTAGGCTAATATTTTATAGGAATGCCAGAGGACATTGCTATACTAGAATTAAATGGGTCCTTTAACTCTCGATATTTACATATAAATGTTCATAAGAGTCAGCACTGGTCTATCATCATTACTCAAGCATCTTCACTGGTTAAATTTGATAAGAAAATAAATTAAGATCACCCATAGAGTACTGCGCATTACATTTATTTAACAATCCCGGATGATGTGTATGTCAAAGATAATCTGTTAATTGACAATTCGATGTGACCAACCCTGTCCCGAGTACTAGTAACAAGCTTAATGGCACCGTTCTTCCCGGTTCCGGGACATGTAACACACGCGAAAATACCACAGATGGGATTTCGCCAATAATATGTCGGGCATTCTGGGAAGAGGGAAGGGGGCAAGCAGTTGTTGTAGTAAGGTTCCGGGCCGTCAAATTGCACTGCGTCTCGTGACTGTGTCTGATTCAAAGGGGAGAGGGTGCATAAGCCGCCGAGAGACGCTAGTCATACTCTGAGCCCTTTGAGTTTAGGGCTAGGAAACTCCATCGAGAACTCGATGTAGCTATTGAATCAATAGCACCTCTGGTTCTGCGCAGGACGGCACTATGGAGGGTACCAGCTTTGAGCATTTGTCGCTAATCCTCTTTTTGGAGCACTTCGTGTCACGCTGGATCTATGACAGTATAGACGAATGTTTCCAAATCCCAGAAAGGGGTCATCTTTCACGCCCTTAAGCCATTGAGGCATTATGGGGTAGGTCTATAGGAAAAGTCGCGACGCAATGGCCTGCTAATTTACATTCCCTTGGCTGTCTCCCATCTTTTAATGCTATGCAGCCCCAAGAAATGACTTGATTCTTGCGATGTATTCAGAATGGGGGAGAGCGAACGAATGGTCCAGTCCTTATAGACTCCTTAGCACTTTCAGTGTGCTAATTTCATTCAATCCTTGCATGTCTATGAATCTAACAGGAGACAATCTAGATATACTATTTGATACCACGAGCCAGGGGATGCGGAGATTCCAATGTTTTGAGAATACTAAGTTTCTAAAGAAGACAATCTGGTGTCTAAAGCAGGAATGACGCATAATCTTTCGTACCAAACGGTGCATTTCAAGCAAATCGGTCGTGAAGACAGAGGAAGCGCCCGGAAGCCCGACCAGCTTCAAAGAAAGGAGAGAATGCATAAAAGCCGAATCATCATTGGATTTGGAGCCATCCGCGTGCACTGCCATGGCTCCAGCGTGACACGGTGTGTAGTCTAAGAAATTCGAACGCAACACTCCCGGTGTTGTAAAAACCTTGGGGAGCAGAGACAGGGTAACAAACGCTCAAAAGTGCTACCCACCAGGCTGGCGTCCTAGGCATTACCAGAGGCGCTACCAGCCTGAGATTTACATTAAGTTCTTGAACGAGGCACTCTAAAGGCCATATGCGAAAGGCACCGGTCGCCAAACCGAGACCAGTGTGCTGGATCGAGTCCATCTTCCGTAATTCACGCTTGGATGCGGATGCGTAAAACTTGCACCTGTAACCTAGCCTGGAGAAAACAAAGGAACAGCATGTCATGGAACTAAAAATCAACATGGAGCAGGTACAAGAGGCCATAAGGCTACGAATATAGCTATTCCAGGTAAGGCGTTGGTAAAAAAACGTTACGAATCTCCTGAATCCATGCTCCCGTAAGGAGCATTGATTTTCTTTCCTGTCCGCCGTGCTGACGGGACTCAGCGGCATGTCCGGCCTCATCTTACCTCTTCCCATTCTTTCTGACACCCTGCCTTCTTAACCTGTTTTCTAACTCTCCCTAAAACCTATACCACGCCATTCTTTGTTCGGCCTCTAATTTTACAGAGTAAACACCGATCAGCTCCCAACAGGCATTGAACCGCGTCTCTCGCTATGCCGAAGCACATAGGATTCTGTTTTCCTTGACCAAGACTAAGATACTGCATTTCTGCCACCACCTACGCCTCCACCCTGACCCAGATTTGTTTATAAATGGGGTTTGCCTGGAAGTGGTGGACTTGGACCGTTTCCTTGGACTTATATTTGACTGACGTCCCAACTGGAAGGCTCATATTCGCAGCCTTAGGTTCTCTTGTACCCATGCCATAGATATTCTTCGTTCCGTGACTTTCAGCATCTGAGGCACTGCCTTACTTTTTATCGATCCTTTGTTCGTTCGGAGCTTGACTATGGATATGGTTGCAGTATACCGCTCGGTATTGGAGATAACACGATCTGCCCGGTTTGGAGACAGTTTGTGATTTATAGGGACTCACAAAGCGCCCTGAGTGCTCTCAGCGCATTGGAATCTCCGCATCCACTGATTCGCGATATCCGTGACGCCACGGTTTTGACGAGCCACGTACCAAGTTATGCCACTTCAAAGCAGGATTGAGATAAGAGAGTAGAGGTCAGTCAGAAGAAGAGATTAATTGATCGGGAATATGAACTTGTGTACCATTAACTCATTTTTCAGCAGAGCAAAATAAATACTACTTTAGGGATGAAGTAATACTAGCAGGATCGGTAGCAACTTGCCCACCCACTTAATACTCAGATCCGTAAAGCATAGCTAGACTTGATATGCCGAAGGGAACGTTCAATTGCGCCATTACTCTCTGTATGTTATCCCGTTGTGCTTAACGAGCCAATGACTGACATAAACGGATTCAAATTGGTTCCTACACTCATTCATGATCGTGCAAGGGACTTCAACGATCAACGATCTTCAATGGGTTTCGAGAAATGGCCGAAGCCCGAAAGTCAGCAATAGACACAGCATCTGGCCAACGAGTAAATAGATCAGGCATAGTCAGGATATAATTACAGCCCAGCAAATAAGATATACGACCAACCAGATTCATATCAGTCGCGTCAAAGCGCGATGAAGAAGAGGAAATGGACAATGGTGTCTTGGCTTGGCGATGGACCTTGGCACGCTAACAAGATAAGTACGAGGGGCGGTCAAAAAGTTTTGCGAATCGGTAGGGCAAAACAGAGGAAGGGAGATTGGCTGTTTGTAGGGGTGTTAGGACAAGTTATGACAAGTCAGGACCTGCAGCCGTACGCTCCTGCCTTGTCTATTTAAGAAGCAGTAGCTGATCGCAGATCATCAGTCACAAATTTTTCAACATTGGAGAAGGTTGAGCACCGCGCAGTGATCAAATTTTTGACCAAGGAAGTCAAGAATGCAAAAGAGATCCATGAACACATGGTTGCAGTCTACACCGACACCGCACCTTCCTATGCAACCATTGCTCGCTGGAATAGGGAGTTCCGCCATGGATGTGAGTCCCTTGAAGATGACCCCCGTCCAGGACGCCCGTCAGACGTGACCAACGAGGACAATGTGGCCTGTGGGGAGGATGATCCTCAAAAATCGACGGGCGAAGGTCGAAGAAATCGAGCAAGAACTTGGAATATCACATGGAAGTGTTATTAACATCATCCACGACAATTTGGCCATGACCAAGTCTCTGCCCATTGGGTCCTTAGAAACCTCACGCCTCATGATCGACTTCAACGTCCTCAAAGTCCACAAGGCCAGAGTTGCACAAGCTGCCCTGCGCGAGTGCGGATTCGAGGAACTCAACCACCCCGCCTACAGTCGATATCTGACCCCTAGCGACTACTTTTTATTCCGCCAGCTCAAGGCTGCACTGCGTGGACGCCGGTTTGGGGACGATGAAGATGTCCAGCTCGCCGTCCAGGAGTGGATTGAAGAGCAGTCGGGAGATTTCTGGTTGTCGGGAATTCGAAGCCTCAGGGACAAGTGGCGCAAGTGCATTGAAGTCGAGGGTAGTTATATTGAAAAATAATAAAACACTTTTCCTCATATCTCGTTTCCTTATATCCGAATTTTAAAACTTATTGACCGCCCCTCGTATGAGCGAGTCCATTTAGCCAGGTCAGCGTTTACATCTGGCCACAGGAAACAAGGTGCAATGAGTTTTCGAGTTGTTCGAACATCGCGATGAGAAAGATACTCATTTTAGTCGAATGCCTGCAGATTATAAGAAAGAGGATAGTCAAGTAAATAAAATTTGATCAAGATACGCCTGGAAGAACTCTGAACGTATGATTTGTCGAACGACAAGTTGTGATGAACGACACAAAGATTGATTCTGTATGTCCTGATTCTGAGTCTCGGTAGTGTCGCAAAGTCGATGAGGAACGAGAGAGTTGCGTGCCCGAAATTGCGGAAATATGATAAAGTGCGCCCGGTACGACGTTTGAAGAACCATGAGAATTAAAACAGGGTGTTTGGTGATTTTGAATTCAAGGACTTTTCAAAGTTTTCAAGGACTTTTTTTAAAATAATCAAGGACGGGTTCTAGCCAGTTTTTTTTTTTCTTTGAATTAAAAAGTGCAATAAACATTATGGGACATTGATGAAGGTGAGGTATTTAAGGGAAAAATCGGTTATAAGCAAAGCATAACCAAAATCAACTGCAAAAAAACAAGAACAAGGTATCCAAGCGACAGTCACAGAAGTATAGCGAGCATCCATCATAAAATACAATGCATCCAAAGCATACATATGTTCACTCACATTAGTGAGTAGATTAAATTAAATATTACTATTTTCCTAATAGACATTAAAAAGTATATAAATAGTGAATTTGAAAAATCATTTGAACAATCAATCAATGATTTATTTTTTAAATTCAAAGACCATCTACCTTTTTCATCAAATTCAAGGACTTTTCAAGATTTCAAGGGCAAAAAATAAATTCAAGGTCTTTTCAAGGACTTCAACGATTTAAAGGGCAGTAGACACCCTGTAAAATGAATGTCGCTGGTGAGATACAGTATAAAAGTCAATAAGACGAGCATCAAATGAAGAGTGCACTTAAGACATGCTACGGACAGAGAAGGTCAGTGAGGACAGTAAAAGTGTGCCTTTACAAATACTGACGCATGTGGCGGACTGCGAGTTATGCTATAAGCAGTTCCCGAGAGAATGTTCTCTTTTAAGAAACTGAAAGATAGCGAGAGAAAAAAAGCGGAGGGCTGCCAAAGTAATGCACCTTCTGGTGCAGCGTCGCGCTAACATAGATGGTAGACGTGTCCGAGGCAATACAGATAGGGACACCAGGAGAAGTATAGGCTAAACAAGTAGCTTCTTATGGTGCAAAAAAAACAACATTTACACGCCTCAGAAGAAAATGCTAGAAACGTTTCTATTAGTCTTGGATAGCAGTGTGTTCAGTGTTTTCATGACCCGTGCATCGTCAAGATTGAATTTCCTTCAATAATTAACTATAATACAGAAACGACGAATATACTTGCGCGAAAAGGATCGAAGAAAATCCCGAATCACAGCAACCTTGTTTGTCTTCGAGACGAATTTCACCAAGAGAAGCATAATGTCCGAAAAAGTAGAGTTGCGAGACATTTGAAGACACTTAAAAGTGTTCAGTACGATAACATACTTTTTAAAACAAGCGAACACTCGTCGACCAATCTGGAATAGATTCTCATCTAAAGACGAAAATGCTATCAGGAATCGTCTATTTAACGAAAGGGAGAATCAGAAACTGGTCCATAAAACGGATGACGGTATGATCATTCTATAAAGCATTTAGAGTATTTCGAAAGGAGTTTTAATAGCCGTATTTGGGGTATGATTTAGATAAATAAGGATTTGGTTGAAGGCACGAACAAGATCGAGACGATTAAACACAGAACATCGGAATAGAGAACTTAGAAGAGGTGAAATCGGATATAATCACAGACAGCCCTGAAGTCACCGGGTGTAGAATTTGAAACTAAACGAAGTGGAGAAGCCCAATGAGACGGAAAAGGGCGGGCAATGCAAGTTCCCATCATAAATTCAATCTCTTTATTATCGAGTCTATCTGGGACTAGAGGTCATCCTTCCATCTCAATCCAACGAAGACACTGGAAGTGAGACGGACATACCGGAAAGAACCCTAGAAAGTGAAAAGTAATCAAAATGTACGAAAAGGGTGGTGATATCGAACAGTTTCCGATTCTGAAAGCTGCCTAAAAGGTCGTGGGTGGAAATATAATCGAAAGACCCGACGGTAGCCGAAGGTCACTCCTTCCATAGATCCTAAACTTTTAATGCTCTAGGAATTAGCGGCACGCAGAACAAAATCCAAAGGAGGGCAAGCTTTGTTGCCTTGAGATGCTGGTAGGACATTGCACTCAGCGCTATTGTCTACTAGTAATGAAAGACACAGAAAATAGGTCACATATCCGAAAGTGGAGACCAGCATAATAAGTTGAAAAGAAGGCAGAAGGGGTCGACGCCCACTTTGTTTAATTGGTCTATACTTTGAAAAAGAAAATGTAAAGACAGGAAACTCTTGCAGAAGACGCTGTAGGCGAGGCTCAGCCAACGGGCGACGGGCCGACCAGAAAGAACCTTGGAAAGGGAAAAGGAAACAACATGCATGAGAGGGGTGGTGAGATCAACAAGTTTGCGACTCCGAGAGCTGACTAATATGTCGTGGGTAGAAAGAAAATCAAGGCCCAAAATAGGAGTCTACATTGGTAATAAGGAAAGTCCATCGGAATACACGACAGTCGCCGATGGCTTACATATGATTACACCTTCCATATATACTAATGTTTAAGGAATTAGCGGCACGCAGAAAAAAAATCCTAGGGAGGCAAGCTTTGTCGCCTTGAGATGTTGAAAGGATACTGCACTCGAGCCATTGTCTACTAGTAATGAAAACCCAGAAAATGGCTCACATATAAGAGTGTAGAGACCAACTTGAATAGTTAAAGAGAAGGCAGAGGTGGTAGCACTATGAAGTACATACCTTTCTGATTTAAAAGAAATTGAATAAGTGATGGAGACGAAGACCGAGGTATTGACGTAGAGGAGGAGGATTGTAGACAAGAACTACCTAGGTTAAAAATACTGGCATTGCTGTTTACTGTGTAAAGCTTCTATACTGTATTCCACATGGTACTAACACAGATTGAGAATGTGGAATGGGAAGACGATGAATGTGTAGGGCTCGTTCTATAAAATAGGTAGGCATCTGGCACCAAATTGCAGGATTTAATAGGCCCAGCGAGGAACTCCACAAATGGAAGCTCGGTGGAGGATTCAAATCCTAAAAGTTGCTATGTATGTAAATTAAGAAAATAATATGCTAAGTTTAATAACTAAAGAACCAAAGATAATTAGAAAATGAAACTATATATACCTATGTTAAACTGTACAAATAGATCTGAGGCAAGCGGTCGTTAGAGTCACGGGGAAACCCACGAACATACAAAGATATCAAAAGTGACCACCTTCACAAATACGAGGATCGCACACAAACAAACATACGTGTGTTGGGAACATTTATCAGCAGCCGAACAAATATAGACTCTGACCAGAGAAATTTCACACTGATCAGCAAAGTCAGGAAAGTCAGTGATCTGCGTTATTTCCGCGCGAGGGGTGGAAATAACGAACAAACTAGATCACCGGGACCGTCCCACGGACAAGTTAAGGTCACGCCCCTGGGAGACGATATATATATATATATATATATATATATATATATATATATATATATATATATATATATATATATATATATATATATATATATATAGGCAGACTCTCATGGGTGAAGAGATTAGAATCATTATTCCTTATTCATTAACTCAATTCATTCCCTCAGTAGCGTCTGGGAATCCTGTTTACTCACCTAAGTCCTGTCGCCTTTAGATTCGATAGTTCGCGTAAAACAGAAAGCCTACACATTGACCACAAAAAACTCGATACGTTTCCGCTTGCCCCTTTTAGTAGGCCAATTCAAGAATAAAGTTATATTTTCTTTGCCGCGTCCTTTCCAAGCCCTTTACTTACCCCGATTACCGAGACACCTTCGGTAAGCCCAGCCTAACGCATAACCCTCGTGAGAAATCATAAGGAGTCAGAACCAATTCGTCAGAGGCGTAAAGTAGGCCCACTGTCTTAAAGTCCTTGTCACCTGTAGAGCGCAATAGCAACGAGGACTCTTCAATACACGCCCTTATAATTACAGACCACGCTCCCACAAATCAGTAACCTATAGCCCCCACAAAAACTGGTAACCTCATTGGCTAACTTCAACGGTAACTTCAACCCCTCCCTATGAATGAGGAGGGTGAGGATAGACAAAATAAGTATGAGACAGGTAATGTTGTGCCTCACCTCTTGTTCTGGAATGCGCTAGCTGGTCGTCGTCGGGAAGACGAGCTGCGCCTTCCGTGGTGCTTATTTTACTCGTGCCGATGTTCTCTGTTGTCCCCTTGCCGCAACGTTAAGTCACGGTCTTGTTTTATCCCTTCCATAACAGCAGCAATTTCCCCCATTAGAGAGGGCCAACTCTATTACATTCTGGCCATTTGCTGGGAAGTGGTCACGAATAAAGGGTCGATAGGGTCACATATAATGGTCGATTTAATTTGAAAGATGATTATTTGAATAATTGAGATGAGTGTGATAAAAAATAGTAGATAGTTACATTAATTACAGGTAACAATATAGTGTAGTGGATTGTACACCATCTTAAAATATCCTGTAATCCCTATAAACATACAAGCATATTATGTCAAGGCCCTTCTGAAAACATTTCTTTTGTATCCATTTTAAACATCTTTAATTTTTCCAACGATCTGGCAACATTTTTCCTCATTTAGCTGTCCCTTTCAAAGAAACATTTCATTCGTACACAGCGTTCAGCATCAAAAGTTTTTTTTTAATATTGTTAAAGTGTGCAATGAAAACTTTCACAAAAAAAGTAATTACAGTAAACTAACTTATGTATTTCCGTTTCCAGGGACCAGACCATTTTAGCACCAGGCAATACTACCTTGTACTTATTCATAACATAATTACATGCTCCAATATTAATACATACTAAGTACACAAAGTTGGGGACATACACACATCGTCCGCACATCTACCCACCATTACATATTTAACTCACCTATCATTATGACTGTCGTGGTATGACATTACATTATATCAATACCATATTATATCTATGAGGGAGGGACCAATAACTTGAAAGCGAACCGACAAAAGAGACGGAAAAACACGAGTTTAGACGGGTTGAGTAGTGAGAGAGTGCAACGAGGTCAGGTAAATTATGAACAATGGCAAAGCTCAAGGTTATTTAAAGAAGCTTGTACAAAAATATAATTTTATTTACACAAAAATAATGAGAGAATTGATGGGTAAAATTACCTCAGAGAATGAACGGGCACAATCACATCAGTAAATGAAGGGGAGAATTGTAGTTATAAATCAGGCTATGAAGTTAGAACTTAAGGTATTCCCGGAGGAAACTATTCAAATGAAAGGGGGGGGGATTAACTCAATTGGGTTACTAAAGAGGGGAGAGGGGTTGGCTTACGGATGTCTTCTGCACGTGAGGTGAGGCTGTTCGGAACTTCTGAGCGGGAGGTTGGAGTTATGACGGTTCTCCAAAAACAGTGGGGGGGGGGGGGGTAACTTCCGGTCCAGGGGAGAGTATTTCGGCTACCCGAAATGAGGAGGGCTTCGACAGAAGTTGATGAGAGAAGTCCCGAAAATCACTCTGGGGCGATCGTTCAGTGGAATTACCTCCTGGCTGGGGCTAATTTCAAATACACAAAATAGTCCAGCTGTCACTTTGCTTTGTTGCTAGCACTTGACTTGGAACCATGGGGAATCTTCTGGGGTCTGGGCGAGACTTCTCAACTCTGTGTCTCCTCATGGGAGTCGAACACTATTTATGTCCAAGGCTCTCCCCGAGGGGGGTTAGCGGGAAACAGCTCTACTCTCGAATGGCCTCGAATCTTCTTGCAGAGGCTATTCTAGTCCGCGTAAAGGTGAATCGTGAGGGACGTGGTTCGAGGCTACCGCTTGTGGAAGGGGGGGGGGGGAGGCTTACCAATTTAGGTCTAACCGGACCTTCTGTAGCGCGTGGAAGTTCCGTCTGCTCAAGAGATTCCACGTGGGGTTCCCTCACAATGACATATTCATTCCATTACGCATTTTATCTCTTACCTGATCAATTTATGTTAATTCTTGCCCAGTTACTTAGTCAATTACCTAAAGTCAACTCGAATTGTTATAATTTTCTTAAAGCAATCCTAATATTTGTAAGTCAAATCTCTTAAATGCGGCCAAAATCAACTCACAAATTCGTAGATTAAGAATATTTATATATTCTCCAAGTAAATGAATCCTCCAGGTTACTTATAAATCAATAAAAGTTACAATACACACATAATCCTTATTGCCCAAGATACTTTCTCTGCCCAATTCATTGGATAACCTTTATCCCAATTTCTCGTTGTCTTCAAGGCAAGTTGATTTATATCGCTCAGTTCGTATCCCTAAATCTATTAAATTAATAACTAACCTTATCTTTAAACTAATTTCCCTTTTCATCACCACCATCATCATCATCATCATCATCATCACTAACTCTATAATTTAAGAAGGGGATTTTTTTTGAGTATTTGAATAATAATTTCATCCTAGTTTGGTTATGATTTAGGTTTTTTATCAAAGTTATTTCTAATAATTCTTTTATAATATCAAAAAACAAAATGGTGAAGTTCAGAAATAAATATAAGTATCGAAATTTTGTGAATTTTTTAAAACCCAAAGAATTACAAATGGTGAAGTTCAGAAATTTTTTTTTATATATTTTCTTCTATAACTCAATAGTTTAGCAGCGTGATATTTTGAAGGGGAGGAAATTTAGTTTAGAGTTCCTTTTTAAAATTATTATAATTGGTGAAGTTCACAAAATTTATAAAAATTTAACCATGGCTGCTTTTTTTTAGATTTTAATTTTTAATCTTATAGCGAAGCGCAAGCTTTCCCCTTCCCCCGTAGAGTTGCGAAGTCATTGCCCTGGTGTAATTATATTTTTATTCAATTAATTTTGGGATTATGCCCCACTTTCGAATTTTGTGGGCGTTTTGTTATAAATTATCTCTATTTAAAAAAATACGCACATGCTATGTAGTGTATATCGTATATGGTCTATATAACATTTGCGTATTTTTTAAAAATAGATATTTATAACAAAGCGCCCAAATAATTCGAGGATGGACATAATACCAAAATTAACCGAATAAAAATATAATTACAAAAGGGAAATTAGTTATATAGTGTATACCATAGATGTACTCTATATAGCTTCTTCACTAGTTAATGTGGGCAAATTTCTAATTTTGGTGTTATGCCGAAAAATAGATTGGCCGCCATCTTGGGAGACACATTGTGAGTTGGAATCACATTTTAGTGTTATTGTAAAGCATTTTGAAGTTAATTTTATTTCTGAAGTAAAATATGATATGGACATTTCATATGAATCAATTTTAAAGAAAATTTGATTGATTTTATGAGCATTCGGGGATGAGGCTTAATGCTTATATATCTGAAGACAAGCAACGCGGTAGAAATACCTGAGGCCTAACTACATTTAGAGCAATCGCCTTTTGAATTCGAATCAAATGCTAGGCTTTCGAATTAGGAATATCACGAGTTTATTTAAAAATTGTGGGGGGAGGGGGGTATTGAAACGAAGCCCACATTTCAAAATTGTCTTAAAAATGATATATAACACAATATGATGCGATTGCAATAGCCTAGCAAAAAGGATTTTAAAAAGCACTATTTGGAATTTGCCCTAAAGTAAACATTGCCTACATTAAAAAATAATTGGTTTTAAATATATATATATATATATATATATATATATATATATATATATATATATATATATATATGACTCCAAGAAACAGAAAATGGGAAAATTTTTCTTCGGAAATATTATTTCTTAATTCGCAAAAATTCCGTACAGGAGTGGGATTCGAACCGTGCACACTGAGGCAGGTAGCATCAGCTTTAATCTCAATTAAATCATCTCTTAGGCCACTTGGCTACGCAGAAGACCAAAATAACCTTCCGAATAAACAAGCTTTTAAGCTACGATTTGCAAGGTCGATCGGGACTATGAAAGAGAGAGAAATTGATAGGGAATTCAAAGGACAAAGGAGAATTGAGGTAAACACGCGGCGAATATACAATGAATAAATTTTAATGAGCGCGAAAGAATGATGAAAATTAATCCAACAAACCGCAAGAAAATTTCCCGTTTTCTGTTTCTATTACACTGTCGCCAAATTTTACTGCTATCTGAATTCTAGGCTTCCCGCTTACTTCCTTGACCGGTTTACAAATATATATATATATATATATATATATATATATATATATATATATATATATATATATATATATATATATATATATATATATATATACAGAGATGGGCATGATCTTGATCTAAGATCATTTTATTTCTAGTGATCTTGATCTTAGAGATCACTGTAGACTTTAAGATCACTTTTAATTTCAGATTTTTAAATATGAAGTTTTATGTTTGTGTTTTGGTATTTAAAAATTAAAATTGGCTCTGAAAAACATATTTTTCATAACTAATTTTAATTTTTAAATATTTTTTCAAATATATAGGCATAAAATATAGACTACACGTCCGTATTCATAATAAATTAATTCGAAACATATTATATTTATAGGTTGAATTTTTTAATAATGAGTGCAATCTTAAAACTTCAACAGGCTCCCAAGGAAACCAAATATTCTAGGTTGTCACCAGAACAGTATTTAATATATTTAAAGAAAAATCTTGGTAATAAGGATCAGTCCGTGATATTGAACGGGAAATATTTTCAAATTGTCGAAAAAAATGGAAACAATATCAAGGTTATTTTCATGCAAATCTAGAAAAAAAACTACAATTCTCTCTGCCAGCCTCGACTCAGCTAACAATTTTCTGAGACACCTCAGGGTTAGTACTATTTAGTAACTAAGTAGTAATTAGCAACATTAACATAACTAGCAGATGTGAGGCCTAGTGTGAGCCTAGAAATATATAGACCTATTTAATTTTAACCAATTATATTGGTATGGTACTGGTACCTACCCATTTTATTATGATTAAGCAATACCACCCAGGCTACCCTGTATAATAAAATTTTAAAATATTTAATTAGGCCCAAACCTAAGTTTGATACTAAGAGTGTAAATGAACATGGAACAATTTCCCTTGAACCTGCTCCTGTAAATTAATTAGGCCCTAAGAATATATTCTTTAATTTTCCTGAGCTTAATAGGTATAAGCCTACGCCTTAAATAAAATAAGAAATTATATAGACCTAATTAGGTCTTAAACTAGCCTGTGCTTATTTAAAACTTTGGAATATTACAGTAGGTTAGGAAAATAGATACACGATAAAAAATTAAAGATGGGACTAGGCAAATTTAATGCGAGGAAGACTGGTCAGTAGTAGAGAGCGTTAGGTTATTGAGTTCACAGCATTAAAATGACGCAAATTACCCAGGATGAGTGGGTTACGAGTATAGCCTTCAGGCACACCTGGTAGAATTGGACAGGGGCAAATTGGTGAGGGGTAAAACTAAATGACACTCATTTTCACCTCTTCACATTTCATTTCATCATCATATTCAAGTCATATAATAATAATATTTTAATATAATTTATTTTCTTGTGCAGAAACTACATTACAGTCAACACTAAGCATGTGCCACATTTCCAAGCAAAAACCAGGACCACCAATATGCAAAGATGTCCTTGAAAAGATTCTCTTGCTTGTGGCTAATGGGCTCCTACCATTGAGCCTAGTTGAACTACATGAATTTAAGGATCTTCTTTCATGTTGGTATAACTCAAATATTTTGCTATTTTTTTCATACCTAATATCTGACTAATAATGATAATAATAATAAGTTTATTAAATCGAAATAAAAAGTACATTTGACAGACATGGCAATACTTTGGTAAACTCAGACTCATCATCTAAAGACGATTTCTGCCAAACTATGGACCGCTCATTCTCTGCTCCTAACAACAAGGAACACTTAGAAGTCCTCAATTATTTGCAGGACACCAATAAGTCACTCGACTCTTTAAATAGGTATCCTGCTATAATAGAGCGGGTCATACTCTAGAATTTTATGAAACTAGTAATGAGGGGTATTCAAATGCTGAATATTAGTGAAAATAAAATACTTTTGGCAGAAACCTACATCAATTTGAAGTTGAAATATTGTTAGTTCTGGGTCATTTACTATTATTTTAGTTACCCATAAAAGATCAAATTTACCGTTTTCTATCATCAATACATTTATGTAGTCTGAAAGATATTTATCTAAAAAAATGTAAAAATGTATTAGAGAGACATGAGAAGTAGGAAACCTGTTAAAAAGGACCAGTACTCATTACTCAGTGTAAGGCAATATTACAGTAATGTTGCCAGTTCTGGTAACTATTGTAACTGGTAACTGTTTATAGAGCATTTACATTTTATTTGAATGCTAGTAAAGGCTGTGGATCATTATAGAATAAATTATTTGGTAGAGATTATTTCTTAATCTAAGTGCCATCTTTTCATTTTGATATACCTGCGATTAGTGTGACAATGGCGAAAATCAAAACAAGGTCCAAATCAAGTTCTCATCTGAATAATTTTTGGGGGATTGGGCAAGAGCTGATGGTGTATGAGTTACCAACAATAAGCGATATTTTGAGGAATGGCATCTACCTGAGGGAATAAAGTGAAAAGTGAAGATGACCGGAGAAACTATGAAGTGGACCAGCTTGTAAAAGACATGTATCAGTGCTTGATTAATCAGTGGGCCAAAGCTAATGCTCTCTTCAAACCACCTGTTGTAAATCAAAAGGTCACAATAATATCAAAGCTTAAGGAGGTGTGGATGGAGGCAGTAAAAATTTCCCTTGGTAAAGGAAAAATTGAAGTAAAAGAGAAGTTCATTACAAAACTAGATAAGTTATTTGATATATTGACATGTAAATGTCAAATTTCCAGTTGTGGGGAAGTAGGTTGTAATAGCTTTGAGACTGAAGCCCACATTAACTGCTGTTGTAGTAAAGAAAGAAAAATACCTACTGGGGAACTGGCTTTTATTAAAGCACAAAAGGTACCTTTCAAATTGGAGGTCCTAATATTCCAGAGCATAATAGATAATTAAGAGCTTCAGAAAGGAAAGAAAAAGAAAGGATAGCAGAAAGAAAGAAAAAGTAAGGAGGAAAGCGCTGTTTTAGCAGGCAAAGCAGCAAGAAAAGAAATCGAGCATTTCATGGCAGAAGTTGAAGATCTGGAGGCAGAAAATTCCGATGGTGACAACAGTTTGGGCGAGGAAGTAACTTTTGAAGCTGTCAAAGAGGCGGATTCTTTCACCAGGAATAGAAAGAATTATGATGAAATTCCAAATATTGCTCTTGATAGTATAAGGTATGGTAGCGGATTGAGACCAACTGCAGTTATAGCAACAGCAGCTTTAATAGATACTGGATTAATTACTGAGGAAGATACAAGTAAAGTAATTGATAAGAATAAAGTTAAGAGAGCACGGGAAAATCTAATGACAGTTATTAAACATGAGTTTGAGGAAAACTTAAGGGAGGATGGTGGAATTTCTTATGTTCTCTTTGATGGACGAATTGATGTGACAAATATTATGATGGAGGCAGAGGGAAGTAAAAAATTGTTTCCAGCAAAAACAAAAGAGCAGCATTACACTGTCATCAGTGAGCCTGGGAGCAATTACCTCTTCCACTTTGTCCCAGAAAAGGCTACAAATGAATAATCACATGCAGAGAAGATTGCTAAGGCTATGTTTGGATGGCTGAGGGAAAGGAGTTTGGATAAAAGTTTAATGGCCATTGGAAGAGACTTCACGAATGTAAACACAGGTGTAAATGCTGGAGTAATGCGAAAAATGGAGCTCCATTTGGGTAGAAAGCTTGTTTGGTTGGTCTGTAACCTACACACTGGGAAACTCCCTCTCCTTCATCTAATTATCAACCTGGATGTCTAAACACTATTTGACAACAGATTTTCCGGACAAATAGGAAAGCTCCTTGACTCTATTACAGACTTGGATATCAACCCAAATTTCACTCAAATATCTTTAGGTCCTCCTCTTACCAAGATATCTCAGGAAGTGGTGCAAGATCTTTCTACTGATAAACACTACGGCTATAGAATTGTATCGGCAATCAGAGATGGAGTGCTTCCTACAGGGCTTTCTCTATTGGAAATAGGACCAGTAAACCACAGTCGCTGGATGACCACAGCTAACAGACTTCTTCGGCTGTGGGTGTCAAAGCATGAGCTCAAAGGAAAAGCCTTTAAGAATCTACGACTGATTGTTGAGTTCATCATTGGTGTATATTACCCATGCTGGTTTCATGTTAAGATTAAGCACTCTTGGAGAGAGGGACCTAGGCACATACTTTATCACCTTCACTGCCTTAAGTCTCAGAGGAAAGAGGTGTTGGATATTGTTTTGCCAACTGTTAAGACATCAGCTTGGTTTGCATACAGTGAAGCCATTCTCCAAACCCTCCTATGCTTTGAATATCATGTGGAGAGAACTGAACGGGTGAAAAGAATCCAGACCATCAGGGGAGAAGAGGACCCAGATACTCAACTGGGATACTCCTTTGTAGGCTTAGAAGGACAACAGATATCAATTGTGATGCTACCAGGATTGGAGTTCTGATCAATTGGTCAGAGGATGTCTCTGAGCCACCTCTCACTTGCTCTTTAAGTACTTCTGAATCGAAAAACGTCATTGACTCTCCTAGGAAAGTACCTGACTGGCCTTGTCACACAGAGAGCATTGAGAGGGTTGTAAGAATCGTGACTGAGGCTTCTTCCAAGTATTTCTCACATGAAAAGAGGGATGGGGGAATCAGGGCACAAGGGACAAGTAGACGTCTGATGTCCAGAAATGAGTCAAAGCAAGATTTGTGTGCTCTGGTGAAGTTTAACTTTTGAATATGACCCAAAGTGACCCATGCAGCTATATGTGGAGTTTTGCATACACTTTACTTTTCTCACTCAATAAACATGTAAATTGAGGTTACTTTGTGTTTGTGTGTACTTGGATTAAATAAAAATAGGTTACATAAGCTCGTGACGAAAGGGAAAAAAATGACTTTTATTTAAATGGAAATTGATGTAAGTAGGAGCAATTGTATAAAAAAAATAAAGTTCTTTTTCAAAATCTACACCGGAAAATCTATCATTTAAGCACCCCCTCATTAAAGGATTTAATGATATGGTTGCCCCAAAGTATGACGCGCCCTAATGCTATAAAGAAGATATTCAAGAGGTATAACACCACGTTACCTTCCTCTGCACCAGTGGAACGGTTGTTCTCCTTTGCTGGCATGGTTCATAGCCCCAAACGAAGTCGTCTCTCGGATACTAACTTTGAACAATTGGTTTTGTTGAAAGCAAATGTTTACAGCGGTTGAACAATAAATTAACTTGAGGTTTTTACTTTTATATTCTCATTAATTACGTACTGCAGTAAAACGCATCGACTGAATTTATGTTATAAACTTTAGTTACAATTCTTCCTATTCCTGCGAGGCACTTTGCTAGTGCAATTATAGTGCCAACACCCATGCTCTCCACAAGTATGTAGGGGTGCGAAGGAGTATAAGAGAAAAACTTCCTTCCAAAAAGCGAGAATATAAATAGCCCATTAAATTACCAACTCAGAACGTCCGTCATAGCACAATGGTAGAGTGCTAGCCTCGGCAATGAAAAGATCCGCGATCGATCCCCAAAGTCCACAATTTTTTACATGAAAAATCCCAGAAGAAAACGGAAAACGCTTTATGGACAACTCAAGAAAACCACTCAAGAGAAAACCGCTGTCAAGAAAAACGGAAAGAAAACGACTTCAAGGGCTAACTCATCTCAACTCATCAAGTAGCAAGAAGAACTCGTCCCAAATCAAGAAGTCATCACGTCATCAGATGAGGAAGGAATCATCACATCGTCGTTAAAAGGAAGATAGATCAAGAAACCCAGCCAACTTAAAGAAGAAAGAATCTCAGCCTACAAGAATATTAAGTCAGATAAATGGAGTCAATGTTTGAAGGGGCATCTTCAGTCTAGAAATAATACATAGATACGAATACAGAAAATCAACAAGATGAATGGTATTGATAAATAAATAAAGTTATAAGAAAGAGCCCCCTCCCCATAAGTACTCCTCTGTGAGTTTAAATTCAAATGTTCAAAATAACTTTAACATAGTCTTCCATTTTAGAAGTGCATTTACTCAGTTTTCTTTCTTATCGTTTTCTAAATTTCGTACGCTAACTTGGCTATCTTAAAATATTTTCCTTTTAATTTGATCTCTATATTTTCAACATCCTCGTTCTAATTTATAAATCATTTTGGAGTATTCATTCCCTTAGGTTATATAATCTAGCAAATGAAGTCTTATTGTAATATAAATATTTTCAAAGAACATTTCGCCTTTTTCACACTTTTATTTTTTATTTCAAATTTTCACACACAATTTTAACTCACATACATTATGCATATAGGAGCGGATTTAGACCTAGGGGGGATATGAATTTAATAATTCTATCTTTAAGGTGGTCGTGCCCACCTACATCAGGGGTGTAAGTAAGATTAAGTTCTTGCAGGAACTACTCTAGCCTTCAACATCCACCCCACCACCCCGCGTCCTACCCCCCCGACACAAATTAGATTTTAAAATGCCTGTATGATGTAATAATTAGACACAACATAATTTATAGCAGAACATTTATTTTCATGTAAGTGCAGCAGAATTATTTGGAAAAAAATCAGAACACAAACTTAAAAGAAATTCAACATCATTGAACAATGCAATAATCTGTTTTAAGTAATCAGAAGCTGTGTGAACAACAAATCAAGATGGCCATTGCCATGTCCTTTTCTGGGTGTTAGGAAAATTGTCGATTACCAACTAAAACTGGTAGCCAAGCCTTGATGTAGGCAAGGAAAATTCAGGGAAAATGGACTCACACACATTTCCGCACTTTCCACAGAGGGCTGTAGTAGTTGTCCTCTTCTTCTGTGTAGTGGCGAGCCATTTCTTTTATTGAGGTGGCTGCTTTTCTTCCTTTGCCCAGCCGTCTTCACATAAGGCAGTGGATCCCACTGTCTGCATGGTGGTCCCACACAGCTGATGAATAGGAGATTGGCTGCATTCTTGGTTGTGAGTTTGCTCCTGTACTCTGTAATGTTCATGTTCATTTAACTTAACCATCTTTCACAATCTGCATTGCTTGCAGACAGTGTGTCTACTGCCATAAGAAGCTTCTCCATCTGGTTAGGACTGCTTCTTTCTCACTTGTCTTGTACTCCATGAAACCAAGGTGGGCCTCTTTTTCATTCACATGTAGGACCTGACTTAAACCATTCACCTCCTCCTCCAAAACGAGGATTGTCATGTTCCCAGTTGTCAGGGTCGATGACTGACATTTGATTGATGAGGGTGTTGTAGGTCTCTTTTCTGTTGGCTGTGACACTGGCATATGCTCTATCAGCTCCCTGACGTTCTTCGGTAACTGGCTGCATAAAGAGTATCAAGGAAGGCGTGGAAGTCTTTTGTTGCTCCTGTCACAACCGGTGCCTGGTCCGCAGTAAGCTCCAGTCAATGATTGAGGAAGTGCCATAACACTATTCCAAGGAAGTCATCCTGGAGCAGCTTTCCAACGCCTGAATGAATGAATGATTGGTTTAACCACACACCATCATGAAATTATTGCATTACATCTATAGTAAACTTAACTTACCTGACTTTACTCCTAGCATTACATTGGCTCCATCACTGCAAAATCCAATGAAGACTTCCTGTAGTAGCTCAATGATGAAGCCATTCTTCAGCAAGCAACCAATGAGCTGTTCCTCGATGTGAACTGCAGGGAGACTTTCCAGCTCCACCAGATCCATTGCAAGGGCAATGGGCTTCCTCTCCCAATCTACACTCGCCCTCATGTACACAATAAGTGTTGACTTATGTCTCACACTTGTTGACTCATCAGCCAAGATGCTGATCTTATTCTCGATTATCTTCGGCACTCCCTTTTTTCACCTGGGCTGACACATGCTCAATATATCAACACAGGCATTCCTGCTGTGCAAAACACGTCCCAAATCGACAGATTTGGCTTTCTGCAGGTCATTCAGACTTTCAAAATCAGTGAATGGCTTGTAATTCTTGGCCACATAATATTCCGTCCTGAATATCTTGGTGGCAGAATGAAATGTAGCCTTCTGACTCATGACATTAATATCCATGAGTACATCTTTCTTGGATGTCGGAAGAATTTTGCTTGCTTCATTGTGTGCTTTGGAGTTCCCATGCTCATGGATTTATTTTTGCGCAGCACTGCAAGCTGAGTATCCCTGGAACTACCATATGGAGCTATCTTTCTCTCAGCCCAGTGAATAGCAATATTGACACCACGGGATGCCATGACAACTAGATTCTTCACATCACGGCATGAGGTACAGCCAAGCTTTCCATCATGAACATACAGCCATTCATGTTTACACCTGAACTCTTCATACTGTTCTTCTTCCAATATGCTATTGCTGGCCTAGCGTCACCTGTGCTTGAGGATCCTGTCACTTCTGCTTCCTCTCTGCCTCCTCTTGCCTCATGTCTTCACCGTCAGCTGTTTTCAATAAAAAAATTATAAGCCTACTAAAACTAGTCTAGTTTACCTTATTCACTGTATGCCTAACCGTAAAAAAAATGTAGGCTATCAAGATTCAAGGTACGCCGTAGTGCTCCAAATGAGAGCTCCCTAGAAGCTAGCTAATAGCCTACATACAAATTAAAAGGTTCATTGTATAATATAACCTACTGTTGTGTGTGTGTGTGTGTGTGTGTGTGTGTGTGTGTATGTTCTGAGACAGTAACATTTTATCCATTTTTGACAGCCTATCTAGCTAGTTCATGATCCTTCTCTGGCTTGTCAGTACAGCCTACCCGTTCCCTGTATTTATGTTGCTTCCTCCCTCTGTTCCTCATCTCGCTCTATCCTAAGAACAACAGTATGATCTTCAGCCTCTCTTTTTGTCTTAGATATCTGATCAATTTTTCTTGGCATTTTGATACTTTTCTTTTCTCCATTCAACAAGCTTGAACATCTGATCTGACGTTTTCACTGTTCCCTCTTTCTGCAAAACCAAACCAGAGATTCAAAATTCCATAGCAGAGATTCTTTATTACTTAGAGATGGTTTACTCAATAACAATGGCAGGTAAAGATTCGTTTTAACACATTTTTGCAAATGATTTTGATAATGTGTTTTTCCTATGCAGTTTTATGTGTACTTTTTAGATATGACACTCGTTTTGTTCCGGAAATGCATATATTTTCGATAATCGACCGAAGTCCATACTAGGAAAAGCATGCATTTCCAGCGAAAACGAATACACCAAAAACTGCATAAGAAAAGCACATTATCAAGATTATTTAAAAGACCTAGAACCAGACTGGACCTAACCTGGCAATTTAATACAACAGCGCCACCTACTTTCGGCTATTTCCACTAAAACTTAACATTTTTTAGGTACTTTCGAATTGGGGGGCTTCGCCCCCCATACCCCCCCCCCCGCAACTTTAAAAAAACGTCGTAATATTCCTATTTCTAAAACCTACCTTTAGATTTGAAAGAAAAGTCGATTGCTAAATGTCGGTAGGCCTCTAGTTCGAATGCGGGCATTAGAAAGCAACGTGCCCTTAAACGCAATAAGGAAAAAAATTGCACTGGCTCTTTCGCTCTTTCGAATCCTTTAAACCCAGCCTACCACAGCCGTTGCACGCCATTACACCATATAAACTAAGAATAGAGTACAGCCGTAAATCGTTCGAAATATACGGGAATGTAAAACGAAATGCTATTGGTTCATTGGCAAAGGACACATGCGCAAAGCGCTCCGTAGATCTAAAAAAAAACCATGGTATTGGTTGAATATCGTTAAAAGACGCATGCGCAAATCGCCTCTAGATCTCAAAAGCCCAGGTCTAGGTGATTGAATAGAGGCAAAAGTTGAAGGAGCTAGGTCGAAAATGACGCAGAAAGATTCGAAGTTAGCAAAATAGCTATCTATTTTTCGATAAAAGTAACTACGTTATTATTAAGTTCCGGAAGTTAAAAAGGGAATCGGTGAGCATCATTTTAAAAATTAAAAACATTTTGCTCTTTGAAAAGTATATAATCGTAAATGTGTTAAAACGAATCTTTACCCAATACCTCTATAGGGGCCGAGAAGTGTCCCTCTCTTGTAGGTTTGGTAGGCTAGGTACTCTTAATTTGGTTATCGTAGCTTCATCTAAGGGCAAAGGAAATTTAGAGCTGGATTTCAAACGGCTTTATTCGGCAGGAGCGTGGACTGATCTTCAAGTAATAAGCAGAAAATAACTGCCATATCGATCCTCCTAATTTTACAAAATGCTGCACTATATATACTTTTCCTGCTTAAACATAAGTGATACAAAAAATAACTAATCAGCGTTAAGCAGATTTTTAAGGATAAATTTACATTAAATTTATTCTCCCAGACATAGGCGTTACGTTAGATGATTCTCAAGTACAAAATTGACCGAGCAGCTTTACATTATCGATAGGAATTCGCTGAGGAAATTCATCTGAAATCTATCTACAATTTTATCTGAAAATTTCTCTGAAATTCACTTTTCATTTCTCTCAGTAAAGGAATGTGAGCACCGCTGACCAAAGATAACAGCCTAATGGAGAATCTAACGGTGAGTTTTATTTCACTCTTTAGAAAGAGATAATACATTTTATTCGGAGATTTAATAATTAAATGAGAGCTTAAGTGTTACAAAAATGACCAAATCACATTCATTGCGAAGTTGTAATAGAGACAATATTCAACCCGATTAAAATTTTTATATACGACTCTACAACGTGGTTCCGGCACAAGACCACTCTAAAAAGTGGTCACAGGGAGGGTTTCCTAAAATTTAAATTCTAAAGATGTCATAATAGGCCTACTATCACTGATAACATTGGAAAAACTCCCCCGTGAGCGCTCACCCACTTAAAGAGACCGTTACTACCATCACGACAATGCGGACTGCCGAGCCGAGCGGATGTACATTGTAAGTGAATGTATGGGAGCGTTACAAAATGCACTTCAACACGTAAAGCACATATGAAATTCTGTTGATAGAAAGAATAATACCAAAGAAATTTTTATGTAGCCCTCAAATTTACATTTATTTCGGACGGAGAAATTTGCTTGAAAATTGTACTGGCTGTATATTTCTTTCCGGAACGGCGTACCGGGCCGTCCCGGCTTAGTTTCATCCTTGCTTGATACTCGCGATGGGTTCCAAGATTTTCGCAACGAATTCGTCCCCAAATTAATTGCCAGTTTCCACTTTCTGAAGAAGCTACAAATACAATCGAGAAATTAAAAATCAGCTATTATTAACGCTGCCAGGGCAAAAATAGATGGAAATTTACCATTGACACTGGAAACTGATGCCTCAAATAGCGCCATTGGCGCCATTCTGAACCAAAATGGATGACCCGTTGCCTTTTTTTTGAGATCCTTAAATTCCTCCGAGAGAAATCGCTCTGTCGAAAAAGAGGCCTATGCTATTGTTGAGGCGATCAAAAGGTGGCGTCATTTTCTTCTCGGTCGTAAGTTTACCTTAATTACAGATCAAAAATATATATCTTATACGTTTGATTCACGTCATATGAGTAAAATAAAGAACGAAGAGATTGCTAGATGGCGTTTAGAATTAATGCCCTTTTTGCTACGAAGTTATACATCGTCATGGTTCGCTCAACAGAGCTGCTAACGCCCTATCGCGCACTTTCTGCTCAAGCATGACCAACAATAATCTTGTCGAGCTTCATAAAGGTCTCTGTCATCCAGTACGAAACTTGCCTTATTCTGTAGATGACGTTAAGAGCTCATCCGTGCAATGCGCTCTATTGATCAAATAATCCGCTTGGACTTTAAAGAGCCACTACCATCTTCTTCTCCCAATGAGTATTTAATAATTCTGGTAGACGAATACTCGCGTTTTCCCTTTGCTTTTCCTTGTCAAGATATTTCTTCATCAACTCTTATACAGTATCTTACTACGTTGTTTTCTCTTTTGGGGTTACCAGGGTACGTGCATTCAGATCGATGTACTTCTTTCATGTCTTACCGTCCTACCGGGAATGGGCAATGCGAACGCTATGTACGAATTGTATGGAAAACTGTTACCTTGGCGTTGGAATCTAGAAACCTAAGCATTAACCATTGGGAACACGTCTTTGCGTTCATTGTTATGTACTTCAACGAATACAACTCACGAACGTTTTTTCCATTCTTTCGTAAGACCACGACGGAAATGAATATACCAAGCTGGCTTGCTTCACCTAGTAAAGTACTGAAAAAACGACATGTACGGAATAAGGATGATCCCTTAGTACACAAAGTGAAACTAATTAAAGCCGATCCTAAATATACCCACGTCGGATTTCCAGACGGCCGAGAAGATATGGTGGCTATCCACGGTTTGGCTCTAGCCGGAGAGGACCAAGATATTCCTAATCTTAATTCCGATACAAAATCCCCCATTCCGTTTCTTGATGCTCCTAAAAAGGTTGAAACTGACCGAGATCCTAATTCACCATGTCATGATGTTCCTCCTCCAGATACTCTCCTTGAATCCTCTCCTGGAAATATCCCTCGTCGATCTACTCGATATAGAAAACTTGACTGTTCGATCGAACACGATACATCTCATGATATCCCTCCTCTAGCTACTTCCCTGACGCCTCCCCTGAAACTATTCTTCGTTGCTCTACTCGATCTAGAAAGCTGTTGAACGTCACTTTGAAAACTTCTAGTTCCTGTAAATACTCGTATTAGACGCTTGATCTAGTATTTCATTGTATTTTAGCCTTTTTCTTTTGTAGAGAGGAAGATTGTTGTAATTTATTAAGTTCATAACTAACCTGCATTTCTTTCTGTAGGTTTAAATATTAAATGAAATTAAAACAGAGAATGTACCATAATGTACGATATGTAGATAATGCATGGAGATGAAGATCCTGCAGTTCCTCCACTAACTGGACTCCTAGGTTTGTGAAGCCAACATTATGACACTTATACTTATATTGGTTGTAGCTTATTAAATTATACCAATAATTTATTAACAATTATTTATTTTCTTGGCATACTTATGTTCTATAATTGTTTATTTCAGTGAAATACAGCCGAACTTTGGAACCTTCCTTAACCTTTGGGCTACTTCACATGGTCACCACATTTTAGACATGGTATCAACCTGCTAGAGTCAGTAAAAAAGAGTGCAAAAGAAAATTATACCTTCCCTGAAGCACTGTAGGAAGCGTGGTATTATAATAGGTAGGCTCCTGGCACTAAAATTGCAGTATTAATAGGCTCAACGAGAAACTCCACAAATGGACGCTTGGTGGACTTAGCGAATCCGAATAAATTGCCTTTCATGTGAATAACAGCAATAATGTGTATAATATGAGGATAATTAGATGAAAACACATATGTCAATTTGTGTATATTAATTTGTATACAGAAAGGGAAGAGTTCGAAATTCAACATGCAACACGAGACTCTCCAACAGCGCTTTACAAACAGAAAACTCTGAAAGAAGCATTAAGACCAAAGAGCTTAATTAACTGTACAAAGGACGTATAACATTGCCAGAATCAACTACATCATTCATCAATCTCTCCCGGTATACGCTCTCCACTAGTGAAATAGAAGCCCTTAACCTCGGTTTGAACTGCCACCTACAAGCCAAATTCGATCCAATTTTTAAAAAAAGTTGAACTAGAATACCTCTTCAAATCCTCGTTGAAACTAGAAGATCAAGCCATCATTGAAATTAACTCCAACCTAAAAGACCACCTACGCGCAGAAGCCACCAAACGAAAGTGCTTTAATGGCAGCAAACTCATAACATCAGAGATACGTAAGGCCATCAGCTCTCTAAAAAAACAATAAAGAAATAGTCATAAGAAAAGCTGACAAATATAACATATACGTCATTCTAAACAAAGAAGAATATAGCAGCAAATTGAATACCATCCTAAGCGACACCATTAAATTTAAACGTACGATAAAAGATCCAACAGAAAACTTAAAAAATATAATAAATGGACAAATAACTAAAGCTAATACACTCATTGGAGGACTTCACTTCAGAAAGATCATCAGCGATTATACACCAGGATGTCTGTATGGAAACGTAAAATTACATAGGCCGAACAACTCATTGAGGGCTATCATTTCTCAAGTCACGACACCATCTTACCGTTTAGATAAACCCTAAATGAAATAATAAAACCGTACATCCCTTCAAAGTATACGGAGGAATTTATCGATATACTCCCGTTACAAGACCGACAGGACTAATAGCATCCCTTGGTGCGGGGGGCCTGTTTACGCATGTGCCTATCGCTCACACCATCGACATCATTATACCAAATGTGTACCACCATCCTACAATGACTCCTCCGAATCTTGACCCAAACATCTCAAAGAATATGCTACGTTCATGCATATCAGAAGCTCCGTTCAGGACACCGGACGGTAATTTATACACGCAAGTAGATGGAGTGGCTATGGGATCACCCCTGGGGCCGACCTTTCCCAACTACTATATGGGTCAACCTGAAGAGATCTCATTTGACAACAGCGAAAATAAGCCACACACATATTGCCAATACGTAGACGACATCTACATCAACTCACCAGATTGGTCCGTTTCCCTTGACATTACGCTGCAAGCGAGAAGGAATAAATATCACCTAAAAACGGTTTCTTTTCATTCAACTTGATTCATACTCCACCAGACTTCATTGGTAAAGGAGGAAAGAATACCTAAAGACGCCCCGAATTTAAGTTTGGTTTTTACCAAACGCATTTATTAAAAAGAGATATTAACATAGGAAAAGTTATCTACTATCTACAAGATGGACTAAAAAAAGACAGTAAGAAGAATAGAAAGTTGTCAAAGGAAATTGATCAAGGCGAAATATACCATGATCTTCAACAAAATTTGCATCCAAGAAAGACTGCTACCCATTTACACACATACACACACACACACACACACATATATATATATATATATATATATATATATATATATATATATATATATATATATATATATATATATATCAAATTGGACACCTGTGTCAATAAGAAGAAACGCATAAACAAACAATTCGCGTCTCGGGATAGAGCTACCAGAAGACGGGAGTCTACGAAGCAGCTAGGTAAACTCAAATTCCAGCCAAAGGAAATTATAACACAGATCTGTAAAATCAGGTCATAGAATAGAGTTAAATTCATCTGAGATATGTAAATATATTGTAATACACAGCTGTTCAGTAATTCCGCACAAGGGGTGGAACTAATGAGACCAACGACGGAGGCTTGTCCCGCAGACAAATCTAGGCTACGCTCCCTAGAAGACAAAACAGTATATATAGGCGAGCAATGAGAAGAATTGTGATTATTAAGAATTAAGGGTTATAATTGCTATTAAGTCACTACCATTAAAAATTCCCCTATTAGCGTTACGGAACCCCCTTTAATTCGCCTAAGTCTTGTCGCTCTATAATTCAGTATTTCGCGTTGAATAAGAAAACCTACTTGTTGCCTGAAAAATACATTTTGACGTGCCGCTTGTCTCTTTAATATGTTCTTATTAGAGTAAAAGTATATTTTTTTCTATATCTTTTTTCAAAGTCCTTCTTTACCTCGATTACCCGTAAACCTTCAAAAAGCCCAGACAACTATAAGAGTATCCTTGAAGAATAATCTTTGGTGTCAGATAATTCCCCATTCATATAAACTGGTAACTCACCGCTATAAACTGTTTACCCTGCAAAAAATTGGTAACGTATACCCCCATAAACTGGTGACTCTTCGTTTCGACCGGACATTGAAGGTATCAAAGAAATGGACTCATCAAGCCATCGTCAGGCAGGACAAGGTGAAAAGGACTTCGTAAACGCTATCAATATCAAGCCTCCCATCTTCAATGAAACAGCAGTCACAGGTTGGTTAACAATTATAGACGAGCAGTTTCACATCTCTGGAATAAAGAAGGAGGAGACGAAATGTTTCCATGTATTGGCCTTACTTCCTTCTGAGGCCGTCGATCGTCTTCCGGTAGCCATTATATCGGACCAAAATTATCAGCTTTTAAGGGCGAAAGTGATTGGGCTATTTGAGAAGACCAAGCCCGAGCATTTTGAAAAGCTCATCGCATCCTCCACGCTCACAGGCCGACTCTCGACCAATTTGGAAGAACTACGGAAAACAGCCCTTCAGGTAGAAGTTGGTGAAGAGCTTGTGCGATACAAGTTCGTTCAGTCCCTGCCGGCTAACATCGTGCCTAAAATCACCACACAAAAAGAATTACCCCTGGCCCACATAGAAAAACTGGCGGATGAACGTATGACATTCGATAGAGCGCAGTGCCTTAGTGTAAATACTTGTAGTGAGTCGAGAGGACGCAGTGACGTTTCCGTATCCAACGCGTTTATGCCCTATAATAATACCGATACGAGTGATAATCATATAAATAATTCGGCTGGAAATGCGCGGCCAGTGTTCCAAAGTGATCACAGTGAGTATAATACACCGGGGGGGATTGCGACCCTTCCGAAAGAACCGAAGACCTGTAGTTTGCCGCTCACATGTGTATTTTGGCGAGGAAGCTAAGTTCTGCAAACCCTGGTGCAGGTGCCCAAAGAGAGGAGAACAAATGCAAATATAACTTTCCTCGGGCCATCTTCGCCAGCCCCGGAGGAAAACTAGCTGGGCTGGCCATTGCAAGCGTGGCCGCTGGTATACCGTCCGTTTTCACCGTCGCCGCTAAAGTCTGTAATAATAAATGCGAGTCTTTAGTTGACATAGGGGCGAGTGTAAGGATAATTCCGGCTAAATTGGTGAAATCGGGTGAATTGTGCGAGTCCAGTATATATATTTCAACGGCCAATGGCGGAAAAATAAAGTACACGGCGAAGTTCACACGGACATAGTGACCCCTAGTCTTCGCCAATCATTTGGGTGGTCATTTGATGTCGCGGATACAACATCAAAGTTATTAGGGATTGACTTCCTGAGGCATTTTAATCTTTAAGTGGATTGTGCGCGCGGCAGACTTATAGACAAACAAACCAAACTTGCATCTGAAGTGAGATTATCTAGAGGGCTTGCGGTAGCCTTAATTGTCAATGACCTTCAGCACATACCGCCCCATTACAGAGCCATATTGAAGAAATATGAGGCTCTGTATGGACCCGTACCCACTCAGCCCTCCCCGTCATCGCCACCGTGAGTGGTCCATACAATCGAAACTAGTAGTGTTCCACACGCATTTGCGCGGCCAAGGGCTCTTTCAATAGAGAAGCTACAGGTTGCCAAAACAACTTTCGAAACACTATTGAAGGAGGGGGTCGTGTGCCAGTCCAAGTCGCCATGGGTTTAGCCAATTCACATGGTGCCGAAGAAGTTGCTCGGTGAGTACAGAGTGGTCGGCGATTTCTGAGCGTTCAATGCAATCACAAAGACCGACAGGTATCCGTTGCCGAGGATTCAAAGTGGTACAAAATACCACCATGGCAAAAAGATCTTTTCAAGGTTGGATTTGGTTCGTGTTTATCATCAAATCCCTATATATCCAGCTGATATATAAAAGACAGCGATTACAACGCCGTATTGTTTGTGGGAATATGTGAAGTTCCCATTCGGCCTCCGGAATACAAGTTGCACAATCTGACGGCCAATGGACAACCTTTTTCGGGGATTAGGGTTCGTTTATGTATATATAGACGACATCCTGATATGTTCAGGGAATATGGACGACCACTTGAAGCATTTGGATCAAGTCTTCAAAATCCTGTTCGAAAACAGTCTGAAGATATTCCTGAAGAAATGCGAACTGGCAAAGGAAGTAATCCGTTTTTTAGTGGATCACATTTCAGTGGACGGAATTTGCCCACCGGCCAAGAAGATGAAGGAAATTAGAGACATGCCATTACCAAAGGACTACAAGGAACTACAACGATATATGGGGATGTTGGGATACTACCGGAGGATGATGATGGGTGATGAGGCGCGAGGGGCATTTGAAAATACCAAATCGGCCTTAATCGGCTCCGTTAAACTCTGTCACCCGCTTCCCAATGATTCACTGTACCAGCTAGTGACGGATTGATCCAATTACGCGGCAGGTACTGTCATGCACCAAATGGTAGAAGGACTGCCGATTGCATTATTTTCAAGCAAGCTAAGACGGACGCAGCAAGCATACTCCACCTACGACAGAGAGCTCCTAGCGGCGTATCTAGTTGTTGTCCACTTCAAGCACATGATTGAAGGTTGCCACATTACCTTGTGCACTGATCAAAAGTTTAGTATCAGCTTTTGCATCGCCATTAAGTGCTAAAACAGACAGGCATTCTAGAGTACGCCAGTGATATCGCTTACGTGCGTGGTCAGGCCAACGTAGTTGAAGACTGCCTTTCAAGAAACGTCAATTCGGTCCAGATTGACTCTTTTAACCTCCAAGATTTGGCGGCAGCGTCGGATAATGATTAAGAAACGAAGCAATTTCGCTCGCAATTAAAATCTTTTCCTTTTCCCGGGGAAGCTCAATTATGCTGTGAAGTAACATCAAGATACCCACGACCATTTTTACCTATGGCGTGCAAAAGGACTATCTTCAAATCAATTATATAATCTGTCACACCCTGGAGTCAAGGCTTCACTTCGTCTTATCAAATCACGATATTTCTGGCCCAATATGGACGGGGATATACGCTCCTGAATAAGGGAGTTCCTCGCATATCAATCTTCCAAGAGTAGTCGCCACACGAAATCTCCGACCCTGCCCATTGACATTCCATTTTCAATGTTCGAAACTGTGCATTTCGATATAGTTGAACCACTCCCACTGTGTACACTACCTGGACAATCCTACCCCTCACACAATCGGTACTTAGATTTGTGCATCAACCGAGCTACCAGATGGATCCAAGCACTAACGATTCCAGACATAAGTGCCGCAACGGTTGCGTTAGCTTTATTAGACGGGTGGATTTCTAGATTTGGAGTCCCGCTTTACGTAGTGACCAACAAAGGCACCCAGTTCGAATCCGAGATATTCAAGGAACTGTCTGACTTTGTTGGTTTTCCTTGTCTCCGCACCACAGCGTACAGACCATCCACGAACGGGATGGTGGAAAGGGCACACAGAACTCTGAAGTGCTCCATAATGGCCCATCGACAAGGCTGGCTGGTGGCACTTCCAATTATCCTTTTGGGCATTCGCTCTTTGCTCAATGACTCGGGATTTTCACCTTTCACGGCAGTCACGGGAACCACACTTTTGTGCCCGAACCCTTAGTCTCGTCATCGTCATCGAAGACTGACTCTAAGTTTATTAAAGAACTGTCATTAGCCATGGAACAAGTCGATTTCACGCGGGCATCCATAGGGCACTTGCACTCGGTGCCCAAGCCTTCCGTGCCCCAAGATCTTCAGGAAGCAACTCATGTGTGGGACCGAATAGACCCCGCTCGTAAACCACTAAAAGTGCCATATGCTGGCCCTTTTCCGGTGACCGAACGCGACAGCAGCAAAGTCTACAAGCTGGAATTCCCTGACGGAAGAAGGGACACTGTCTCAGTAGACAGACTGAAACCGGCGAGATTACCCCCCCCCCCTTGCATAAGGATGACGTGCCGGGTTATCAGCGACGACCATGGCGCAGGCTGAGCACAGGACGAGAACCAGGCGCACTTCACCTCCTGGAGTGCATGCAACAGAAGACGATGATACTTCAGGCAATCGAAGAGACACCTTTACAGAAACCGGAGGAAGTAACGGCAAGCCGGAAGTTTTTACGCGCTCCGGGAGACGAGTCACGTTTGCCAGGGATCCGTCATTCATTTACTTCTGAATCCTTGTGAGGCATTATTGTAGCGGCACATTGAATAAAAGAGGAAGAGGCATAAATATATACACGCCTCGCTGCTCTATAGTTTTTTTTTTTATCTGCGTGCCATATTCTATTTGTACGGTATCGTAATTAAAGCGTTTGTAGAGGAATTAAAAAGGATGGAACCAAATTGTGAAATAAATTATGTATCATTGTATTGTTTGGCAGAATATGGCATTATGAATAGGCCCGTTTTGAGCACAGATGTATGTACTTATGTAAATATAGATGCCCTGTGCGTATGTTAAGATGCTGTTAGGTGTGCCAAAATAGGTATTTGACAGTGTTGGGCACTTGCGCACAACTTCTAGCGGTCGCAATTGAGAGCGCAACTATTTTTGGTTGCGATTGCCCGCATTTATGCTGAATGAGTTGCGAATTGGCATGCGACGCAATTATTTTAAGCAAAATACACAGCAAATCACAACCTCAATTTTGAAAAATCTAGAAAAAAAACTGATTTAATTCCATTCTGGTTTGAACTTGTTTCAAACTCGTTACAAGTTGATACATGTTGTTGCGGGTGAGACCTCTTCCCGTTGCGTGAGTAGCGTCAGTCTCACCGTAACTATTGATGGAATAGGTTGCATGTTTTTTTTTTTATCTGCTCGTCCGGTTTGCTCGTAAAGACTTTGTACTCCTGATAAGGAATTACTAAAATGGATCGTTTTGTGACGAAAACGGCAAGTTGTAAAACTATCTCCAGTGTAACACCCGCTACTTGTTCAAGTGCAGGTGATATTTCCGTTAATCCGATAGATAGCGTTACTGTTAGCAGCTCTAGGAGTGTTGGATGTGACACGTTATCAAGTCGTTCATTACCATAGGTGGGCGTTATCACGATAACGATATCGGGTTATTGGTTATCCGATTTTTCCCCCCGCGTTATCGATTCATCGGTATCGGCCATACTTTTGGTTCCAAACTAGCGATAATCGATAATTTAAGTTTTTGGTTCCAGTTTAGTTCAGGGGCGAGCCACGCATGCCTTGGAAGAAGAAATAGGTAGGTCCGAGCTGGGGAGGAGGATCCTCAAAACCTATGAGGAGATGAAGGAGAGGATCACCAGGTAAGAAACTAGGAAACAGTATTTAAATATTCTTACTATCGTAATATAAAATAACGCTCTATATAGTCAATAATCAATATTGTATTATAATTTTGGATTTATCGATTTATCGGTTATCAAATTATCGGGCGATAAATTTATCGCAAGTTATCGATTATCGGTTATCGCCGATGTTATCGTTATCAATTTATCGGTTATCGTGATACATTTTTTTCGTTATCGCGCCCACTTATGTTCATTACAAAACCCCATGGCCTTATCTACAAGAATTTTTTGAGTTTGTGAGTTTAGGCAAGGATGGTGACCGTATGGTATTCAAAGATCTTAAGTGTTTGCCGAAGTCTCAAAGTTACAAGGCTCAGAGAAAGTCCCTCTACAGTCTGCGTTCACATATTGCAAGCATACATGGAGAAGTAAGAAACTTAGTCATAGATATCATACGTTATTGTTAATAACAATTTAATTCACTATTTATCAGTCATCATTTAGGCATGCATTTTATAGTATTTACTATTTATTAAATATAAAATAATAAATAGTAACTGTGTGTAATGGTGTAATTAATTTCAATCCCGTCGGAATTCCCAATGCGGGAGATCACGATCATATTCGCAAGTTTGCGATGGGACGTGATACCAAGTGTTTTTAGTTTTAAACGATTGGAAAAGCGAAACGTCAATGACAGCTAAGGAGAGAATGACATCGTGATAGGGGATGAACAGCGACACAAGGTAGGCTGTATATCAAGACGTGTCACAGAGCCTTTAGTGGACACAATTAGTGTCACTCAATTTAGAGGGATGGAGATTGCCACCATAATTTCTAGACGAAGCTGAACAGTTCTAATAGTTTTAAATTGAATAATTTGTTCAGTATTAAAATTGTACGGTAACAAATTGTTTTTTCCTTATTAATATTATAATTTATATATATATTTGGTAACATACCATTTTAAATAAATAAAACATTCAGTAAATTGAATGCTTTTTGCATCTTGCAATTATTTCAGGTTAATTTATTCACTATTCTCATTACAGATAAATAATTTTTATCTGCCAGACAAAAAGTAATCATTTTTTTAAGTTAAATAATAAAATAAAATAAGGTCTACGGCTAAATTAATTATTATGTCTCTCTTATACATTATGGTAACTTTTGAATAGTCGAGATTTGCCGTAGCTTGGAAACGGCGTAACTCTGTCAACCAATTTGGCTGATAAACGTATTTTGTTAAAAATGGTATTACTCGCAGGGCAAATTTGTTTTTTACCATACTACGTTTTTCAGCAAAAAATGTTTAGTAGTTTTGGTTGTTTCCTGATTAAAGTTGTTCCAACATTCTACTAAACTTTTAAATAGAATTGTATTTTTTGCAAATTGTTTCTCTTACGACGCCTAAAATACGGCAAATAGTGTAGATAGAGGAGAGTAGGAAAGGGGGCAAAGAAGAAATAATAGCGTAGGCGAGTTGCGAACAGCTTCCCGCGTCGCTGAGCCACTGTTAGCTAGCGGCGAATCCACTCGGCTATCCTGAGCCCCCCAAAAGACTCATTCAGACGAAGCTTTTAAGTCGCTCGCCTGCACTTCTCGTACGCTATAATAGCGCAGTGCAGCTTCTGTGTGTATGATTTGTCATGTTGGGCCATTCATAATTTTATGTACTGGGCCTTTGTGTGATGCATAAGTCCTCTGTTTGGGGGACAAACGTCTTATTTAGTTTTTGTTTTACCGTTTTCGCTAATTACGCAATAACTATAACAGATAGCGGGATGTGATTATGTGATAATTACTATGTGATAATATTAGTTGATAATAAATAAAAATTAAATAATATTTAAATACAATTATGTTTTCTATATTTGAGTAAAATTATAAAACATATTTTATATTTATAAAATATAACAGCTATATATAATATTTATTTAATTTTAATTTTGTTGCATAAAAAGTATGCTTCTTCCACAGAGTTTTTGACGAGGTTCAACAAGTGCGTGAAGGGAGGAAGCAAGGATGATGTCAGGAAGAAAAGAGACTTTACAGTTGGACGTGATGATGCTGATGGTGGCCCTCCCCCCCAAAAAAAACAAAAAAAACAAACAAGATAAACAGTGGAAGATGCCTCAGGCAATGGCTCAGGGTGCATTTAGTGGCCGTTACTTTTCCAACGAAATTCTAGAAGACATACATTAATTTCTTCGTCGACGATGTCTTGTCACTCAGAATCGTTGAGAGTAATTTCTTTATGCAGATAATGGAATTTGCTTCAGCCAGAAAGTTCTCCACGAGTCGGCGGACATTAACCAGAAAAATTGAGGAGAAATTTAACTGTGGAGTCGCCTCTTTGAAAGATAACCCGGAGGAACCTCTGTATGTTGCAACGACAACTGATGCTTGGTCTGGAACAAGTAAGTTTGATTAAGCAAATAATTATATTCATAATTTGTCCGCCAATATAGCAATACAGTCAATACTTTTCCGCTTCTAAAGAAGTCTATGCCTAAAAAAGTCCAGTTTAAATATTTAATTTGTCTAAATATTATTAACTAGTTTAATCCTGTACTATCATAAATATCGTAAATAAGCTTATATAATTATGTTTATGTTTATTTCGTTTCGTTAACTATTATTAATTATATACAATCATTTTTTCAGACTTTATCTTGGTGTAACTGTTCATTGGATCGACCCTCATAACTCTCATATGAAAAAAAAGGGTCATAGCTTGCCGTCGGCCTAAAGGAAAACACACATTTAATGTGCTTGCCAAAGAAATTGAGGACATCCACATTAAATTTGGCATACAGGATAAGTAAAACCTGTGCAACTACCACGGACAATGGTAGTAACTTTGTCAAAGCTTTTCGGCAAGTTTTAATCAATAAAATATTGTAATTAAATGATAAAATATTAACGACTCATGAATTCTTTAAAGAGGCTCATTTCTTGATCACTGTCATAACGAAATCAGAATTGAATCTTAATGCATATTAGTAACAGTACATTTTATTCCTATAAAAATAAATGTATTAAGTAAAAAAAAATTAATGCTTTGCAGTGTAATCATTGTTCTTGCTCTATTGCAGCTATTTGTCAAGTCACAGTCTGACAGGAAGCGCAGTCAATCACAGGCGAATGCAAGGCCTACAACGCACTGTGACAGTGAAGAGGAAGATGAGGCTGACGAAAGTGAAACAACAATTGAAGACGTCACAACAATACTTGACCAAGGTATGAGCTGATAAGTGATAACTATATTGTAGAGAAATGGCTACATTAAGTATCCCGGAGGAGCATATGTACATTAAAGCACCCCCCCCCCACTTTGTGGAGAAAGCCGGAGAAACGAGTCCCTATGAGGAGAAGCGAGCCCAAATGAGGAGAAGCGTGGGAACGGTAGCAGGCGAATAACAGTAACTGCCTACCCTGTTTGATCTCCCCGCCGCTTTGGGCATTTGGAGCTAACATCTGTTTTAAGGCGACCACATAAGGCCCTTAAACGACGCTCTAACGATCCAATTACCTACGAGACCCATAAACCCGTGGTTATGTCAAAAAAAAGCGGTGCTAGTCAAAAGGCACGCCAAGGAGTGGGGCGGTTGAGAGTCTCTCTAATTAGCAAGCCGACTTGGGCACCTCAGTGCCAACCTCTGCACTTCTCGCTCTCACCAAATGCGAACTCACCATTCGCGCTCCCCTCTGTCGCCTGATCCCTTCCCCCTTAGATGGGGCAGTGATCCGCCTATAAATAAGCCCCCAAAAGAAAGAGAGGAAATTAGAATTCGATACGAAAGTACAAGGATCAGTTCGTGAAGATCGATCCTTCAACCAGACAAGAAGTTAGAATTCGATAAGAGAGAAGAAGGTTCAGTTCGTGAAGATCGATCCTTCAGCCATACAAGACTATTTCCGTGAGAAACGATAGGATCAGATTGAGAATCATATAGAGGTCGAAGAAGTTATAGCTCGACCTGGACCAAAGAAGGGACCATCGATGGAAACCCAGCCAAATGGGGTAATTATGGACGAAGAAGTAACTAGGGAAGAGGTACAAGCAGGTGTACCTGTGGAATTACCTACGAACAGAACTGAGTCAAATGAGTTGACAAGGAAGGGGGAAAGAGGTGTTAATGCGATAAACCCATGTAAAACTAGTCAGATGGTAGACGCGGATGAGTATCCCCTGCCCCTAGTAGTCTCCTCCACGAACGGAAGTCCACGGAGTTATCTTTAAAACTCCAAGTCGTAGTGAGCTCTACGCCCATTAACAACCCCGCCAGGAAAAAAATTTCCACCCCCGGAGATCGAACCCACACTTGATCTTACAGTGTACCTTGATAAAGAAGGATTATGGGACTCACGTTCTCATCAAATATGCCCCACTGCAACAGGCCGTTCTAGCCATAAGGTTCAGTTTAAAGTTAGTCAAGTACCATAAGAAGGGTAATTCGCGTAGGTTGAAATACCACTAGCATTTAGTAACATACTCGGGTAGACTCAATAACCCGAACGGCCGACTCAGGCGCGGTAAAGTATTGGTATTAGCGCACCAGTTTAATATTACCTATATAAAAGGGTCCAACAATTGTATGGCCGACTCGTTAAGTCGGAATCCTGTCGACGAATAAGGAGCAGCCCAACTATTGTATTATAGTAAGTGTAAATTTAAGTGTAAATCGGTAGAATTGTAATTAGGTAGGGGCGAGTGACCCCTAGTGGTAGGTAAGAAGCTCCTAAGTTGGCACAGAAATATAGGAATTAATGTAAGGTCAGGTGAAATGTTATCGAGGCATTCCCGAGTGAGCTAGAATTTATTGTATAATATAATGTTCAGTAAGTTACCTATGTATATTTTTGTAAGCGTCGGACTGGAATAATCTATGGGAAGAGGGCTCTTCATTATAACTTTTCTTATTTATCATTATCCATCTTGATGATTTCTTTTATTCGTATCTATTTATTTCTTCTTGACTGAAGTTGCCCCTTGAAACATTTTTTCTAGTAATCTGACTCCATATTCTAGTTGGCTGAGATTCCTTCTTCTTTTAGTTGGCTGGGTTAGTTCTTGATCTTCGATTTTCTTTTTCTTGATGTATCTTCCAATTAACGACGTGATGATTTCTTCTTGATGCTTCTGACGATTTGATGGGATGAGTTCTTCTTTGCTTCTTGATGATTTCTTTTATTCTTGATGAGTTAGCCGTTGAAGTTGTTTTCAATGAGTTCCGTTTTCTTCTGGGAGTGATCCATTTATTTTGAGTCTTCTTGAGTTGTACTTAAAGCGTTTTCCGTGGTCTCCGTTTTCTTCGTAAAAATTGTGGACTTTTTGAGTTTCGATCCCTGGTCTTTGAATCCAAATGCCAGCACACTGCCGTCACGCTACGGCGAGTCCGTTTTGAATTGGTAATTTAATGGGCTATTTATATTCTCGCTTTGGAAGAAAGTTTTCTCTTATACATCTTCACACCCCTACAACCCCCCTCCCCCCGCGTTAATTTGTTTAGGAGGTAGGTAAATGTAGAAAAATGGCTACATTAAGTATCCCGGAGGAGCATATGTACATTAAAGCCCCCTTTGTGGAGAAAGTCGGAGAAGCGAGCCCACATGAGGAGAAGCGTGGGAACGGTAGCCGGCGAATAACAGTAACTGCCTACCCTGTTTGATCTTCCCGCCGCCTTGGGCATTTGGAGCTAACATCTGTTTTAAGGCGACCACATAAGGCTCTTAAACGACGCTCTGACGATCCAATTACCTACGAGACCCATAAACGCGCGGTTAGGTCAGAAAAAAAGCGGTGCTAGTCAAAAGGCACGCCAAGGAGTGGGGCGGTTGAGTCTCTCTCTAATTAGCAAGCCGACTTGGGCACCCCAGTGCCAACCTTTGCACTTCTCGCTCTCACCAGATGCGAACTCACCATTCGCGTTCCCCTCCCTGTGGCCTGGTCACTCCCCCCTTAGATGGGGCGGTGATCCGCCTATAAATAAGCCCCGAAAAGAAAGAGAGGAGATTAGAATTCGATACGAAAGTAGAAGGATCAGTTCGTGAAGATCGATCCTTCAGCCAGACAAGAAGATTAGAATTCGATAAGAGAGAAGAAGGTTCAGTTCGTGAAGATCGATCCTTCAGCCATACAAGACGATTTCCGTAAGAAACGATAGGATCAGATTAAGAAAATCGATCCCCCCTTCCCGTGCCGAATTAACATAAATAGTCAATCTTTATATCCGTGCCATACCAAAGAATCCTTTACAGACTGAGAAGAAGTCTGACTAGAGAAAAGTAAACCCGCTCACATTTGAGTGACTCTCATATCTCAAGCTCCGTAAGAGTGAGAGGAGAAGAACCCAGCCTTAACGAGGTCCCGTTCTTTAATTACGGTAAGAATTTCACCGAATACCCCCCAAAAGCTAGGAGAACACTCTACGTTGAAGAATCAGACACCAAGAGGCGTCAAAATCATTCCCAAGAGGACTCTTGGAGCGGAGAGCCCCGTAACTCTCGCCGTCCTTTTAATTTAACCAGAGGCAAGTGTGCAATAAGAAGTTACATCGTCTCACCTCTCTCCCGCCATACCACCTCGACGGAATTTAATCCCCGGACACAACAACACGCCAAAGCGAGATATAAGCCTTCCAGCGACATCCGGAAATCCCTAATCCCTCCTGTCATGTAAGTTAGAAAGAACATTTATATTCATATTGCGATAGTAGGAGTTTAGTACGTCTCACGTTTTAAGGGAAGTAGAAACCATTGTTCGTGAACCTCGATCATATTTTGCTTGTAGACGAGAGTACGTTAATTTAATGTTTAACGCTAAACAAATAGAGTCGCGATAAAAATACTAATCGGCAAATGGTATGTTTACGTGAAGCCTATTTGTTTATTTTGGTCATCGCAGACGTTGTGATAGACCTAGATGCAAACCGGAATAGTCGAGTTTAGCATTGAGACAAGGATAGAAAGGTGATAATTGTTTGTTTGTCATAGTTAAGTGTTACATTTAAAATATATGTTTATTTTAGGATAATTACTGTGTTTCCTCTTATCCTTACGTGTAGAAGTAGCTCTTTATTAAGAACAAAACAACTGAATTAGTACTCTTAGATCAAAGCCTAGTTCAACAAAGAAGTACCTCACGTACCACAAGGCATACCGCGACAAAAGTAATGTCAAGAGTGGAGTGGTAAAAAGGGGCATCCTGCTACATATACTTAAACTTGTTAAGTTGTTAATAAGTGAAATTATAACTTATACACGAATAACTTGATTTACTTAATCACAATTTGTTTAAGTAAATAAAACGTAGACCATTCCGCAGTGTGGGGATCCCTCGTGAGGCAGTAACGGTTGAATGAGAGCGAATGCGCGGAAAAAGGGTCACGGCGAGCCTCTCTCTCATGGGTACCCTGCTCTGAGAGAGGGGCTGGGTGTGTATGAGAGCGAAAGGATCGTGGCGCTCCTAGTCTCCGAACCACCCTGCTTTTGCGAGAGAAGGCTGGGTATAATAAATAAATATAAATGAGTAAAAGAGTTATAGTCCTTAACCCTTGATTTTATTTTAGGTCTGCAATCTTCAAAGTTGGGCGACTACTATCCCTTGCCAGAGCACGTTCGTTGTGATGCACATACTTTAAACCTTGTTGCAATCACAGATGCTGCTAAAGTTATCGATCACGACGGTAATGAGATTACAAAAAAATCTCGCGATCGGCTTTCAGTAAAACTCAAGCTTTGTGCAACAAACCATCCACCAGCCCCCCCCCCCCACCCCAAGCAGCAGATGTCATAAAGAACGAATTAGATGGACCATTCATAATCCCAGGGGCTACAAAATGGAACTCTTTATATGATGTTGTGTGCCACCTCAACAAGATTCTTGGATCTAAGGAAAGTGCTCTGAACAAAGTCTGCAATACCGTAGGCACCCCGAGCTTTGCACCTATCGAAGTTACCTATTTTAAGGCATATGAAATGGTGATGAATCCTGTCTCTAGAGCCTTGAATGTGTTGCAAGAAGAGGATAAAGCGTACATGAAAATTTTGCTGCCAATAATGACAGCTTGCCTTATTCTACTTATTGATATTAAGGCAAAAAAGACCTGTATGTGTGTAGCACTCTTGCTACTGTTGTTGAAAATGCAATCCGCAACAGCTTTGGTAAAATGCTGGAAGATCATGAGTGTCTCTTGGCATTTGCTTCTCATCCCCATTTTCAAACTAAAATGGCTCTATAATACCGAAAAAGTACATACTAACAAAATGTCGAATGAATTAAAACACTTAGGTGATATTACAACCTCAGAAAGCTGCAGTGCAAAAGAATAAACAAATAAAAAGGAGCAACAAGGAAAGAAAGTACCCTAAAAGACCTTACGGTCCATTCAATGAGGGTAACTTTGGACTAACAGTCGAGCGGGCACATCTCTGCTCAAATGCTTTACATCCTTAAACGGCCATTTTTCAAGACCCTGTCTAGTCTTGACTCGAACTGGTCAACAGATTCACTGTTGACAACTTCCACTGGAAGTGCATTCCAACTACCACAGATACTGTACGTAAAAAACTTTCCACACAGATTGCGGTTGTAACGCTTCAGTTCAAGTTTAAAGCCGTGATTGCGCGTTCTGCTCTCAACAAGTGTGAAGATATCCCTGTAGTCAACATTGTCGAAACCTCGAAGTATTTTGAAAACTTCGATGAGCTGACCACGCAGTCTACGGGTTTCCAACGAGAACAGATCTAATTCTATTAATCTATCGTCATAACTTTTATGTCTGATAGAGGGAATCAGTTTGGTTGCCCTGGCTTGTACGCGTTCCAATCTCGCGAAGTCCTTTCGAAATGAAGGACTCCAAAATTGTACGGCATACTCCAGGTGCGGTCAGACAAGTGAGTTGTACAAACACAGTACAATCTCGTTGTTCCGATATCCAAACTGGCACTTAATATACCCAAGAATCCTTTGGGCCTTTTTCTCCGCCTCAATGCACTGTTTCGAGAACTTGAGGTCACTAGTGATTGTTACACCCAAGTCCTTCTCAGTGTCAGTAGATTCAATAGCAGTGCCCTTAAGGATATACTGAGATTGGGGATTTTGGTGCCGATATGCATCACTTTGCATTTGTTCACGTTAAAATGCATTTGCCACGTGGCCGACCACTCCCCATTTTTCCAAAGATCTTCCTGCAGGCGGGCAGTATTTCCATCCTTTGCAACGTTCATACCAAGCTTGGTATCGTCGGCAAATTTGGAAATCTTGGCAACCATGTCACCGTCCATGTGCTTGACGTAGATGATAAATAGTAGTGGTCCTAGGACAGAACCTTGAGGCACTCCGTTAGTAACGGGCACCCACTCAGAAGACTGTCCATTCACCACCACCCGTTGCCGTCTGTTACTTAGCCAGTTCTCTATCCACCCTGCTACTTTTCCGTCTATGCCCAGCGCTCGAACTTTCCGGAGAAGGCGGCGATGTAGTACCTTATCAAAGGCTTTCTGAAAGTCTAAGTAGACCGAATTTACTGCATTGTCCCGATAGTGCTCACTGAAGACGAAGTGGAAGAATTCCAAAAGGTTCGTCAGGCATGACCGTTGCCTTCGGAAGCCGTGCTGGGAACTCCTCAGTAGCAGATTTGGCTCTAAATGCGACTTCATTTTGTCCACCATCATGCTTTCCATGAGTTTACCGACTATCGAAGTCAGACTGATAGGTCGGTAGTTCGACGGTTGGCTACGGTCCCCTTTCTTGAAGATAGGAGTCACCTTCGCTTCACGCCAGTCTCTAGGAACTCATTCGGTCCGGATTGACATGTTGAAGAATGCGCTCAGATGTCGTGACACTTGATCGCGCATTTCTTTCAACACTTTAGGTAGACACCCATCCGGGCCAGGTGATTATTCGTCATTAGGTCAGTGATCTTCTTTTTATTTCTCCTTCGGTGAAGTCCATATCCTCCAACTTTTTCCCCGAGTAGGAATCCGTCGGCTGGGGGATGGGGCCACACTCTTTAGTAAACACTGAAGAGAAGTAGTTCTTGAGTAGTTTAGCATTTTCTGCATCTGAGTGCTTTAATGTCCCCCCCTCATTCCTCAAAGGGCCAATCGTTTGACGGATTGGTTTACGACTGTTTACATATCCAAAGAACTCCTTGGGATTCTCTTTACAAAGTCTCGCCACTCGGCATTCCTCAGACCACTTAGCCGCCCTTATGCTGGACTTCACTCTCCTCGCTAGCCTCCGGTATTCGTCAAAGTCACCCGAGATCTTCGATTGCCGGTACACATTTCTCTTCTCCCTAAGCAGTTGGCCGATGTCTCGATTAAACCACTTTGGTTGAACAGGAGACCGACGGGGGCATTTCAGAGGGATGAAACGCAATTGAAGACTCATGAATGTGGTTTTGAAACTGTTCCACGAGTCTTCAACAGCATCGCACACTTCTAGCCTCACATCAGTCAGTCCAGCACGAAAACTTGCAAAGTCTGCCCTTCTTAAATCAAGTTTCCTTGATTTACTAGTCGCAGGCCCTGCCTTCGGGACTTTGACTACAAATCTAATTAGTCGGTGGTCACTGCCACCGAGCTCTTCGCCAACAGAGAGGTCCTTAATGATGTCATCCTCAGAGGTAAAAACCAAGTCGAGGATATTGTCTCCTCCCGTTGGCTCTCTCACCCGTTGAGTCAGGAACTCGTTGTTCGCGAACTCCAGGAGTAGTGCGTTCTCGCCACAGGGTTCTCTCGTTTTCCAGTCAACTTGTGTATTGAAATCCCCCATGACGATACACACTCTGTTTTCACAAGTTCACCCAACAGCTGGTAGAGACTCCTGTCCTGTTCTAAGAGTTGGGCAGAGGGTATGTAAAGCACCAGGGTCCTGTATCTGGCAGGACCTATCTCTAGGTCAACACCTAGTAGTTCATGGTCGGATATTATGTTGCAATCCGTCGAGTTGAGAGTATCCTTGACATACAACATCACACCACCACCCTCTCTGTCTGGCCTATCTTTCGGGAAGAGCTGGTAACCGGGAATCGTGAATTCACCTTCAAAATCTCGGCTCGAGGTTTTTACCCACGACTCTGTTATGGCTACCATTTCAGGTTCTTCGTCGCTACGAGGCTACGAAGTTCAAGAAACTTGTTCCTGATCGACCTCGCATTAAACAGAAGAACTTTCAGGGAGTCCTTGACTGTAGGACTCCCTACGCTCTTCCGTTTCTCGGTTTGTTTGTTGGTGAGGAGGCACCACTCTTTGCGACCTCTGAGAAGGTCGTTCCATGAGTGAAACGGGCGTATTGGCGTACGTCCGCCCTCACTCTGGGCCAGATACTCCTTTGGGTCCTCTCTACGACATCCTGGATCATGTTCGACAGAAAGGCCTTTCCTTTAATGGAAAGATGTACCCCATCCCTTTGGTAGAGATCATTTCTACCATAAAAGGTGCGGTACGGGTCCACAAAAAAGACCCCCTCTGCCGTACACAAATCTGCCAGGCGCCGGTTTAAAGAGACGTTCATCGATTGAGCGGTCCGTGCTGGACCTCTCCTCGGAAGCATCCCGACTACAACAAGCTTGCGGGTTTTCAGCCCACAGTCGTCCACGGTGCCCATGGCCGTGTTGAGGATTTTATCCGTAGGGCCTACCCTACATTCCTCTCAAATAGAGTTCGCTTCCGCTGACCATCAAAGCAACGACTGAGCTCTCAGAAATCTGTGATTTCTCACCCTCTACTCTGATGTGGTGGTTACCCCATCCTGGCAGGCAGCTTACCTTCACACTAGTGCGAATGTGGGCCACTAGCAGGGGCTGCAGACCCCGTGCTTGAGAATCACCAATGAGGGTGACCCTTGCACATTTGTCTGCAGACGACTTAGTCTTCCCTTTCGGAGGTGAGTTGCCGGTTTCCTCTTTTATCTCTACATTTTTTTCTTTCTTCTTCTTCTTCTTTTTCTTGTCTTCTATTGTTTTATCTTCTTCTGTTTCTCGTTTGCCTTCTTCTGCTTCTAATTTCTCGTCCTCTGTTTCCACTTTCTTTTCTTCTCTTTCTACTTTCTCTTCTTCTCTTTCTACTTTCTTTTCTTCTATTTCTACTTTCTCTTCTTTCTTCTTTTTAGCTCGTTGAGGCATAAGAAATCTGCTGTTGGACGTTGGAAGCCTTCTCGCCTGAGCATCTGCATCTCTCTGTTTTTAAGAGTTGAACTTCCCTTTTGAGGAGGGAGTTCTCCTCTCTTAGTTGAGCGATGCTCTCGCCCAGGCGCTTCTCGAGTTCGCAGAAGTCACAGACACTGACGGCATCTGTGAGCTCCTTGCAACTCCTGCCTCCGAAGTCTTCACTCCATCTGTAGACTTTGCATATTTTGCAGGTTAGCTTTCGAAACGAAGGACCATTCTTCTTCGCCATCTTACAAAAATCTCGCACCATACGCATTGAAAAAGGGTTTTTTTGTGTGTGATTTTCTCTCGCACTAATCACATCTCCTATTTCCAGGAGGTTTTTGGTCGTTCGGCGAACAGAAACCCTTTGACCACGCACACCAACCCTAAGGTCTCCCCTGGGCCGGACGTCCCCAATCGTGCCGCAGCTCCCAGCTGAGCAGCACGAGAGTCCCAGTGAACTGGTTCTCTGATTTTTTGACACGGGTGATTGAGGTGTAACTGCCTTCCTATTAAGCCCTACTAATCAACTAAAAACGGCCAGACCTAAGGCAAATAGTAAAGCTAAGTGCCCACGACTTCATCCGAGATCTTTAGCTGGTATGACAACCAGCAAGGCACAAAAGCTCTCTCACCAAAGATCAGTTGAGCCTTTATTCACCAAGTAGCGGTCACAGTAGGCTGGGCAGGCCATTATACGTTAGGAGAAAGCTTCTAAGGGGTACCTAGCATTTCTCCATTAATCGTACCCCAAACGCCTGAGATCCCTTCAATCTCAGTCTCTTGTAACCTATGAGTGCTCCAAGGCGTAATTTAAAGAGGTTCCAAAGCCTCTCTTCTCACGCGGCATAAGGGAGCTGGTGAGGCCCTTATTAATAAACAACTTATGTGTAATAGAGATCAAGGTTTGTTTTTTGTTATTGGGTTTTTGTTTTGATTTTCTGACAGTGAAACTTAGTACTAACAGAATCGAAGAGGTTGGTAGGGGGATGCAGGGAGACGCATCAAAGAAGTGGTAGAGAAGTTTGACAACCATTAGTCTGGATCCTACTACAGCTACCTTACTGACATGGGGGACCCTACCGGACTAAAAGTCCCTCAGCTTAGCTAGCTTAACTCAGGCAGATCACGCAAGCTCTCTCATCGACGACAAGGTGGTTGTGTTGAGAGAGAGTAAGAGAGAGAGAGAGAGATTTTCAGGGTGCATTACAGTAGAGCAATAGTCTACTCTACCTCTCAACTGAACTGAACTTAGAGAGAGACAGATAAACAGAGACAAAGAGAGAGAGAGAGAGAGAAAATAAAACCACTACGTTATGTATTCTTACATTCTCTATTATTTCTGTTGCTAAAAATAGTTGCTGCTTTATTATTGAATAGATTATGTTCATAAATGGTACAAAAAAGATTATATTCCAAGGTGATATTAAATTTTCTTTATGGAAATCTGAGAAAATTTCTTTCATAAATCTGTAGAATTTCAACAGAGCTCTGGGGAGGAGGGGCTGGGAAGGAAGGATGCGGTGCCGCCTGCGAGGATATACAGCGTAGAAAAAGCCCCAAAGGGACGAAAACTCCCCAAATACCTACCCCCATAGGGGATCTATATCGATAATAACACTCACGATAAGCCGGGGACAAGATGACAGAGGAATATCGTCGAAATAACACAAAACAAGAAGAGCGCAAAACACACATGCCAACTTACGCAGGCGACACCAAGAGATCTGGTGTTTTCTTTTGACGTCACTAGGACAGTTACAACAAACAAACAAACAACTTTATTGCGGATTTCGGTGATCCATAAAAAAATAAAAATACATTACAATTTTGAAGTATAAAATTTCGTTATTACTTATCCAAAAGGCACCAAAAGATTATATTTACCTTAACAACTAAAATTACCACTATCATACTGCTATTTAAATGCACTGTCAATCTACTAATATTTAATTTTGCCGGATTAATGCAATGGGTAATATTTATCATGTGAGTAGTAATTTCAGAAAGATACCTACAGTCTGAGTGAAAAATACCAGACACAATTTTATTTGAGCTGCTTTCTGACCTATTTAAAAAAAACAATTACAAGTTTTCTGATTACTTCTTTAGGCGAAGGTATATTTCTACATACATACATCGGACTAGCTCTACAATACTTAGGTTCACCACACAGAATTCTGAGAGAATTGTTATAAGCAACTATAAATCTACTATGGGTAGCGTTTGTATAATTCCACCATAGATGAGCTGTGTAAACTGACTCACAATAAGACCTAAACAGTTTAATTTTTACCCTTTCAGTACAATGTCCGAAATGTCTTTTAATCATGTTACTTTGTCTATACAGCTTGTGTCTTTGAGATCATCACTAATTATATGCCCTAAATACTTTATATTGCTCACTATTGGAATTGTATCATTACCTAGCTTAAAACTATCCTATTTACAACATTTAAGAAATTTAGACTTAAAAACTAGCACCGCACTTTTAGAACTATTAAATTTGATATCATTTTTTATCCCCAAATCATTACAAACGTTAATTGATTTATTTAGACCACTTGCAGATGGTACAATTAGTGCAATGTCATCTGCATAAATAAAATGATTCGTTTTTGCATTACCTATTATACAACCTACTTTAATTTTGCCTAATTCTATGGATAAATCATTTATATACATACAGAATAGGTAAGGCGAAAGAATCCTCCCTGTCGAACACCATTACTTACGGTAAAGAAGTCAGATATGGTATTTGACCATCTTACACACATTTTCTGAGTAGCATACCAGTAACTAATTATTCTTATAATATATGATGGAACCTTAAATTTACTTAACTTATCTATTAGAACTCTGTGATTTACTCTGTCAAAAGCCTTTGACGCATCCATAAAACAGGAATATATATTGCTATTAAGACTATTATATTTCAATATCATTTCTTTTAATGAGTAAATACACATATCTGTACCATGATTTTTCTTAAATCCAAATTGGTTGTCCGTTGTTAAGATAAATGATTCTATTCTACTAAGTATGATTCTTTCTAAAATTTTACTACAGATACTAGCTAACGCAATTGGCCTATAATTGGATTTTATAGTTATACTGTTACTTTTGTTTTTAATAATAGGTATTAACACAACAGACAACATGCTTTCAGGTAAGACTCCGTGTACGAGACATCCAGTGAGACACATAGCTAATAATGGAATAATTTTTGCACTACTAAATTTCATATGTTCAGCTTGAATTCCATCCAATCCACAACTTTTATTTACATCAAGTTTTCTTATCATGGTTGCCACCTCTTCGCATGATACTAAAACATTTGTATAGTTATCAGAGACTGCATAATTGTTGTCTTAGGATAGTGAACTATCGTGCAAACAATTAAACAGTTCCCGATAGTGTGTTTTCCACATGTTACAAATATTTTCAGCTCCTGAATTACCTTCAATTTCTTCAGGTGGACTTAATTTTTTGTTGTTATGCACTTTAATTTTTTTTCCAAAATTCTCTTTTATCTACTTTCATATTAAAGAGCTTGCGAGCTAAGGATCCCTTTTTTAGATTGTCTTTATTTAATTTAATAAATTTAAGTGCCCCTTTAAATCTGGCTTTTGTGGAATTTTTTAGATGGAAAATTGGACCACTCCTAGGTTTGTTTACTTCTAACCACAGAGCATAAGCCTCTCTGGATCTCTCATACAATTCCTGACAGTGGTCATTCCAACCAGGCCGATTGTACTTCTTATTTTTATCTGATGCACTCTGGAATACAATTTTTGATGTCTCAGAGAGTGCAAAAATTATGTTATTATAGAAAGAAGTGAGTTTTTCCCTATGTTCATTATTTCTACAGTTCAAATTTTTACAACTAGCTTCTTTTTTGTGTGATTTTTGATAGCTAATGACCAAAAATAGGTTTTTCGTTAAGCTCAAAACCCCTCTTTCATTTTCTGGCCTCGCCAAAAAGTATGGTAGTCATGGACCCCACGGCCCCCACGTTTCCTACGCCACTGTTTGGTGGGGAGTATTTCTAGCACTGCCTGATTCTTATTAATCTACAGTACTCCAAAAATAAACAAAATAATGTACGTGTATATGATTTCTGTATTATTCAAGATAATTAAAATCAATTTATCATTCAAAGTAAGTTGTAGTTGAATATAAATTGAACTTAAGCGGAGTGAGAAGTAAAAACTATATATATATTTGTGTATATTAAACTCTCTCGAAATACGTTCCAATAATTTAACTGCAAAGACTCAGAAAATGTGTAATCCAAAATCTTCCACTCTCGCCCACGCCGCCCGCTAAGAAGGTTCGTTCAAATAAAATGTGTTTGACTATTCAGATCTTTAAATTGATCTTAAGCGTGAGTACTTTAAATATAGATATTTTTAATTCATTTCAGACCCCAATTTACTATTACCATTGTGATCGCTAACAAATTATAATTTACATCATATTAATATTTCATTGTGATAACTAACGTACTATAATCGTACAACCTATTTAATATCATTGTGAACCCACTATAATTATCATCCTATTTAACATTCGCTAACATCTAAATTAATATCGTATTGTAATCCTATTTTATTTAATATCATATGTAACTTCCTATTCAACGTCCTATTAATATCCATTAAACCATCACTCGTGTATACCAAATTGTATACGTTATATTCAATCAATCCTGTTTTCATTTGTTAATTGCTAATACATTATATTTTTGTTTTCCTTCATTTTTTTATTCCTCCTAATTCGCAAACGCGTTAACAGTCGATCCTCCATTGTTAGGCCTAAATTCATTGTTTAATTTCCATCTCAAAATATTATTATTTGATAATTCTTGTTCGCTATCTAGGCTAAATGAAACACTAATTAATTGCATAATAATACAACACAGATAAAGCTACTTTATAATTTGAAGGCACTTGATCAACCAAATCTTTCTTCCAAGGTAGATTTACATAATACCTATTGTGTGTAAATTGTATTCATCCACCGACTCCAAATCATACTGAGAAAACTGGTGATGAACATCCGAACAACCTACAAAATCTAAACTTAACATATTCTCCAATCCCTTCTCCACAGCCCTATCAGGAAACATAGAGTTCAATACGCTAAAGTAGGACTTAAGAGTGTAGAGAAATGGCTACATTAAGCATCCCGGAGGAGGATATGTTCATTAAAGCCCCTCCCCCTTTGTGGAGAAAGCCGGAGAAGCAAGCCCTATGAGGAGAAGCGTGGAAACAGTAGCCGGCGAATAACAGTAACTGCCTACCCTGTTTGATCTTCCCGACGCTTTGGGCAGTTGGAGCTAACATCTGTTTTAAGGAGACCACATAAGGCCCTTAAACGACGCTCTAACGATCCAATTACCTAAGAGACACATAAACCCGTGGTTATGTAAAAAAAAGCGGTGCTAGTCAGAAGGCACGCCAAGTAATGGGGCGGTTGAGAGTCTCTCTAATCAGCAAGCCGACTTGGGCACCCCAGTGCCAACCTCTGCACTTCTCGATCTCACCAAATGCGAACTCACCATTCGCGCTCCCCTCTGTCGCCTGGTCCCTTCCCCCTTAGATCGGGCAATGATCCGCCTATAAATAAGCCCCGTAAAGAAAGAGAAGGGATTATAATTCGATATGCAAGAAGAAGGATCAGTTCGTGAAGATCGATCCTTCAACCAGACAAGAAATATTAGAATTCGATAAGAGAGAAGAAGGTTCAGTTCGTGAAGATCGATCCTTCAGCCATACAAAACGATTTCCGTGAGAAACGATAGGATCAGATTGAGAAAATCGATCCCCCCTTCCCGGGCCGAATTAACATAAATAGTCAAGCTTGGTATCGGTGCCATACTGAAGAATCCGTTACAGACTTAGAAGAAGTCTAACTGGAGAAAAGTAAACCCGCTCACATGAAAGACTCTCACGTCTCAAGCTCCGTAAGATTGAGAGAAGAAGAACTCAGCTTCAACGAGGTCCCGTTCTTTAATTACGGTAAAAATCTCATCGAATACCCCAAAAGCTAGGAGAACACTCTACGTTGAAGAATCAGACACCAAGAGGCGTCAAGATCATTCACAAGAGGACTCTTGAAGCGAAGAGCACTGTAATTCTCGCCGTCTTATTAATTTAACCAGAGGCAAGTGTGCAATAAGAAGTGACATCGTCTCATCTCTCTCCCGCCATACCACCTCTACGAAATTCAAGGATCTGCCACGACAACACTCTAAAGCGAGAGATAAGCCCTCCAGCGACATCCGGCAATCCCTGATCCCTCCGGTCATGTAAGTTAGAAAGAACATTTATATTCTTATTGCGATAGTATGTATTTAGTACGTCTCACGTTTTAAGGGAAGTAGAAACCATTGTTCGTGAACCTCGGTCATATTTGCTTGTAGACGAGAGTACGTTAATTTAATGTTTAACGCTAATTAAATAGGGTCGCGATAAAAATACTAATCGGCAATTGGTGTGTTTACGTGTAGCCTATTTGTTTATTTTTGTCATCGTAGTCTTTGTGATAGGCCTAGATGCCAACCGGAATAGTCGAGTTTAGCATTAGGACAGGGATAAAAATGTGACTACTGTTTGTTTGTCATAGTTAAGTGTTACATTTAAAATATATGTTTATTTTGGGATAATTCCTGTGTGTTTCCTCTTATCCTTACGTGTTGAAGTAGCTCTTCCTTAAGAACAAGACCACAAAATTAGCACTCTTAGATCAAATCCTACTTCATCAAAGAAGTACCTCACGTACCACAAAGCATACCGCCACAAAAGTGGTGTCAAGAGTGGAGTGATCAAAAAGTGGCATCCTGCTACAAAGAGGATCCAACACAAAGTTAATTATAGTCGAGGGCACATCTCGTTCAACATTGTCTACAATTTTAGCAAAGTCATTATTTATACCGATTTTTGGCGCATACTGGTCAATTGGAATCGCTTGATTTCTATACAAGAAATGCAATATGTTGCCGAAAGGAATTAATCCATCAGGTACGTTTCAAGCAGAACCATACATACAAGGCACTATTGTAAATTCTGGGAAAAATTGAAAAATATCCACACCTATGAGACCTCTAATCTCGAAACTATCACCACCAGTGACTAAGTCTGTCTCAGCTAACTTAACTCCAGCAGAAATCAAATTATTCCAAGCAACATCTAATTGAGACACTCTAAACCTAGGACGGAATCCACAATCGGCTATAATAGGAAAAGGTAGACTTTCACCCCCAGGTATAGCAACTGCCAAACAAATTTCTTTAAGACACTACTCTGTTGAGCCCCCAAAAGTGGTAATGTCATACGAGACACGAGACATGCCTTCTTCATCCCTTAAGTCACGCACTATATCCTGAGTCAAGTAACTTCTTTGAGACCCTGTGTCTACTAAACACCCAACTTTAAGAGACTTATTATCATTACCATTAAAAGTTACGGTAAGAATCGGGAGAAGTAACGGTTGAAAATTATTCCGAGTATGCTGAACATTGATGCATATATTTGATGAGGTTTCGGCACGAGAGGGATACAAGGCTGAGATATGTGATTTCGCTTTACAATAAGTGCAAGGAAAGCTCATATTATCCATTCACCAGGATCCTGTGAAGCAGCATACTTGGCACTAAGTTAGACGCGGGTTTGTTAAGCTTGGGAACAGACCAAGTCTTCTGGCAATTCCTTTTAAAGGACTTATTCTCCGACTTAACCTTATTCCCTTTCTTTTCGGGGGAAAAGTTTTTATTAGACCTAGAAGTACGGTAATAGTCTTAATTATTTCAACAATCATTAATGTAACAATTTACATCGACAAATGAAGGGTCATATTTGAGAGATTTGTTTAACAAAATCTTGAATGTTTCATCAACAATGAATTCTTCCTTTAGTAACTCAATAGCCGCGTTTTAATTATCGTCGGAAAGAGAAAGATAGGAAATAACCCTGAAAGCGTATCCTGACAAATAACCTCAAATAAGTGAGCTTACTCTAGTAAGACAACTGACTGCAGGCGTCAATACAGTTATTAAACTGCTGCAAGAAATTCATAAATGCCAACTTATCTTCGAATTGGCCATCCAATTTGCTACATTCGAGTCACGGCAACTTAAAGGAATTTTCATTAGGATAGGGGGCGAGGGGTTTCGGAGGCTTAACTTTATCATGTAAGCGCTTGGCAACCGCATCCAACCTATCTCACATTGCAATTGAATAATATCTCTGCAATTTAATCTCATCAATTTTCATGGGATCCTCATCATCATGAACTATGAAAAATTCAAGAATCTCTATGTTAATTTCTTCTATTTTCTGCAAATACATATTAATAGAACCTTGCTTGCGCTCAGACAACTCTGAAGTCAACTGATATACCGGAACGCTTTCAAGCTGATTTATTTCAACAGTAACGCGCGCGTGATCTAAACCACGCACGCCTCCTCTTAGGATGCTCCAAATCTTTATCTAACGTCATTGCGAAGGGTAAATAATCCCACATGAATCACGCAACAACAATAAGAATAGTACATTGAGAAAATTGAAATTTACAATAACAAATATCATAAATTTACACGATGCAATCAACATACATATTTATTATACAGTAAACGAAACCCACATTTTTATTTACACAACAATGTTAAAGTCATGAATGTTATACAAAAAAATAGACACAGCCCAAAATACATATGACAATGAGTGCCAAATCAAATTCAGCACTAATCAATATAACAAAAAAGCACAAATAAAAAAATAAATAGGAAGGATCTGGAACTTTCGGCGGTTGGTCTTGATTGTACACCTTCTTTTGAAACGATTGCCGAAATAGAAAATATCAATCGTTTCGTAAGAGAGTGGAAAATCAAGACCAACCGCCGAAAGTTCCAGATCCTTCCAGTGAAACGCCGGAAACGAGATGACGTCATGGTCGAAGATGAAATTTACCCGTACTCCGACGAGGATAAAGTCCTGGGTTTGTGCATCACCTCAACAGAGTATAAGACGCACACCAACAACCGAATTTCCCTAGCCAAAAGAAAGCTTGGAAAACTGTACAGGTTCAGAAACCTCGGCGCCAACAACATCAAAAAGCTGTACACTGTCCTGGTGCGCTCAACACTGGTGTACCCAGCAGTGGTAATGCAGGCAGCTAATGACAAAATTCAGCTCTATATATACTTTTCCTACTAAAACTTAAGTGAAACAAAATGAACTAATCAGCGTTGAACAATTTTTTTATGAAAATTTATGTTTAATTTATTTTATCAGCTTTAAGACAAATTTTACGTTTTAAATATAGGCGCTGCAAAAATTGGCTAATCAGCGTTACGATAGATTTTAGCAATAATTTACATTCAACGACTTACAAACATAAGCGCCACTGAAATTGATTTATCCTTATTCGGAATGCAATCAAATCTCGAATGATACGAAAATCCGAGAACAAAACAACATCAGCTGTTCGCGACTACGATACTAGCACGTAAACATTGAGTTCAATGCACATAAGGCTAAGCACAACAAATATGCCCATGACAGAGGAAAGATAAAAGCATGTGAGGGATCGTGTGAGAACAATTATTCACAAATAATAAGTACATTGATATAATCGAAATGTAAAACAATGAAACTTCTTTGAAATTATAAAATATAACAACTGTTGAGACCAACCTCCTCAAACAAAAGGAAGACAGTACTCACCAACCAAGATTGTGCCGGCGACTCCCATGCGTTTCTCCAGAATTTTTAAAGGCGCGTTGGTCTTGAGGGCTTACAAACAAGTTCAACTTAAAACATAACATAATTTCACGGATGACAAAAGCCACAAGGGCCTATCAAAGGTCATCCGCATCCGTCAAAACCCACCCACAAAAAGCACCATCGCCAGGGGAAGACAAAATCAAAGTCCCCCACAATATAATAAAACAGATGACAAAAGCCACAAGGGCCCATCATAGGTCATCCGAGTCAAACAGCCTCTTTTTTAAGGCACCCAAACTCCCAAGAAAACTACATCCAGAGGATTGCGTCCAAAAACAAGGGTATCACCAATCAAGGCTTGTCAAAAACTAAATCATGCAGCTATAGATATATACAAACAATATTAATATATACAAAACTTAGGAACAATCACAACCTTCCCTCTCCATAAACTCATCCAACCTACTCTTCAATAGATTTAAATTTGGACTACCTACTACCCTCCGCGGCAATTTTTTCCAGAATTCCACCACTCTATGGTGAAAAAATATATTCTTAAATCCAACCCTCAAACCATTCAATCTACTTGCATTCAACTTCCTATCTAAATATCTAACTCGCGAATCACCCATCACAAGCACTTCAGTCAGACTCCTATTCCTAACCCCCACATACCTTAACTCCATCCCCACTCCTATTCTCATTCAAACTACCAGTCACTCTACCTCCACCCCCACTCCCATAAGTCATATCACTTCCAGTTACTTCCTCTCTTAGGGCACTGAATTTATTAGTCAAGCTAATAGGTTCTGTGTCCCTCTGGCTCACACACCTATTCTCCCCCTGGCTAACCACCTCAACAGAGGCAACCCTATTCTCACAAAGAACAGGAGAAGCCTCCCTAGCTACACGTTTCCTAACCACTCTCCACTGTCCCCCATCCTCACTAGGCCTATTTCTAACTAATCTAAGGGGGCTAACTTCACTATCCCTAGAACTATCATATCCTACCTCCTCCACCGGCCCTCTACCTTCACCTGAAACATCTAACTGGCCTACCTCACTACCTTACCTATTCCCAGCCCTAGGCCTTACACTAAGTTGTCTTCTGAGCTCAGCAACTAACCCCTCCGGCCTACATATCCTGTCTAAATCCTGCCTTCTCATCCCCTCTAAATCTAAAATGCATTCACGCAGCCCACATACAACACATGTATACCCCTCACCAACTACACCAGAACCAATGCAAACATTCCAACACTCATGCTCACTTTCATCCCCGAACTCCATCACTTATTCAAACAAAGAAAGAACTTAAGTAGTAATAAGAAAAAAAAGAGCAACTTAGCTTTCGCTGATTCTGTGGTGAAAAAAAAAACTGTAGAAAAATCCGAGAAATAAATTAACCGCCTGAAACTAGATTTAAGGCACAACACAGTCCAAATTAGTCGCTAACTTGAAGTTCGTCAGCCCAGTTAACAGTTGCAATATTCGAGAGTAACAGTAGGGGGTAGTTATATTAATATTAATAAATTTTGATTCATGAAGCAAGATCATGAATGGTGGTGCGTTTAAGACGAACACCAAAAGCAGTCTGAGCTGTCCACGCTCCTGCATACAAAGCCTGCGCATTTACCTCGCGAGAGCAGCTGAACCCCCTTTTTTTGGAAGAGGTGGAAACCAATTGAAAATATTTAAAATATATATATTGAGAACATTTACATGAAATTATCAATCAATATTAAAATAAATGATTCATTATTTTGAGTTCTCACATTAAATTGTTTATTGTAGATGCATTACCTGACATAATCCCTTCTTCTTCTTCTTAGGCCACCCTTTAAATCTGGATATTTCTTTAATTTATTTGTTCAACCTTGATTATTTCTCTGCCTTTCATGCATTTCCCTTCTCTCCCACGACAAAGTAAAAAATTCTTTTGTAATTTACTCTTGTAGCTAACATTCCCCTTAATGTATCCTAGCACCCTATTTTTTTCTCATTTTTGCCGCAATACACTGCTTTGAAAACTTCAGTGACCTATCTACTACTACGTCTAAGTCCTTCTCATCCTTAACTGAATTCAGCCAATGCGTGTGGCCAAATGTGATTCATCCTTTAATGCTAGATTGTAGGAGAAAAAATGCTAAAATATGCTAAAAAATATTTGTTTATACAAAAAAAAATGCCGAAAAAGTATTTTACTCACCAATTGCTTTTTTAATTAAACTTCCAAGAAAATGTCATCCTAATTTGGGAAAGCAGACAGCACATCTTCTTCTGGAGCTTTACTGGAGTCATAAGACTCCATTGTCCCAATTTTGTTGATGACAACTTTTGGCAATTCAAAGTTTTTGCAGAATTTGTTGTGTCTCTTTAAGCCATATTTTACTGCAATAATAGCTGAAAGCATTGGCAGCTGCATTTTGTTTCGCAGTTTATTTTTCACGATATTCATGCTGCTGAATAACCGCTCTACTTCAGCGTTAGAATTTGGCAAGATTAACAGACTTATAGCAAATTCTGAAACTTCCTTAAATGGTTTTCCCCCAGAAGCATCTCTATAGGCAGATACTTCAGACCAAAACCCCTCAGTAGTTTCAATATTAGTCCAATTAACCAAATGGATGCTATTGTATTGAATCTCAATTGATGACTTCATCTCTTCATCTAAATGAAATGATTCTAGTAGAGGAATGATGGGATTGTTAAAATGAGTCAAGGTATTTTGTACTGAGAATAAGTTGATGTTCTTCAAGATATTTATGTTTTCTGGCATACGATTATGTAGCTCTTTGTATAGACAAAGCAAAAAAATTGTGCTCTTTTGCGGATGTCAGTTTGTTGAGAAACTTGAATTTTCTTGCTAATCATCAATTCTGTCAGCCTTTGTTCAAACCTATATCCCAGCTGTGGATTCGGATCAAGAAATTCTTCAATATTGACATTAGGATCTAGAGGGTCAATCATGCTTGTTGGTAATACTAACATGTTAGCAATAGATTTGATTACAGATGTGATAGGTCAGAAAGCAATTGTGTTTTATCAAGTCCTGAAAACAGCGCTTCCTACTGACTACGCGAATAAGTTGGATTTGGCTAGTGGTTTTTACCACATTCCTTTGCACGAACATGCACGGCACCAATTCGCGATTCGAGTTGGAAAGGAAACCAGGAGAATCAAGAGATTGCCCATGGGCTTTACCGGTGCCCCTTACATTATGCAGCAGATAATGGAGGTGGTGGCAAACAACTACGCCAGAACCGAAGGAGGCAGGGCATTCACCTACCTGGACGACTTCCTAATCATAGGACCCCTTGACAAAGTCCTGAATGTCTTGAATCAATTCTTGAGCTCCAGCTTGGCCATAAATTACCCAAAATCCATACTTACCCCGTGTAGACAATTGGAGTACCTAGGCATCCTCATAGACCTGGGTAACTCCCGTGTCAGGCTCACTTCCAAAATGGCCTCCAAAACTGTGAAAGCTCTTGGCTTTACGGATTACCCTGACCTGAACCATAAGTTTTGGCATAGGTTAGGAGGTCTTCTAAATTTTGTAATACCAGTGCTTAACTTACTATTCATCTGGGTACAATTGTGTAGTGCAGCAAGACACCACGGACACAGGATGCCAGACTAACGGCATTAGTGAATCTTATTGACACCCTGTGGCGCCCCTAGCGCTTCCCCAAGGCATCATCCTTGACAGTGGTTTGCGACGCCTGCCTATCGGGCATAGCAATTACAGCCTCAGGTGAATCCTGGGCATTCCCTGCTCACCTCCTTCGAGTTCCTGGATTTGCCTTCCACTTGGAAAGCGTGACCCTTGTCATCACCCTCCTCCTCTTCCCAAGGGCACGCATCCTCTCGGACTGTCAACCGGCAATCTCAAACACCAAGAGGTGAAAAATCTCTCCAGACATCCTCCAGCTCCTCTCAGCCGATGCCCTGGTTGACTTCTCTGCCTTATGGAGAAGCTTGGCCCAAAACATCCGTTACGTTCGATCCCTTCGGAATCCGGCGGACGGCCTGTCCCGGGCCTGGGAGGAACCTTCGCTCCGCTCCGGGTATGCCCAGTCCTCTATGCCTTAGGCTCTGCCTATATAAGGCAGTGAGGACCTGGGACGGGCACATTCGCTCGCCGACTCCCACCGAACGCATACCTCTCCGTTTTTGACCTTCACATCATTATCCCCGACCGCCCACCCCGGTTTGTATCGTCACTATATCCACTCATTTCCACTCGCGAAATTCTGATTTATATAGCTTTCCCCATTCTTTCATTATTCCTTCCATGTAAGGAAAAAACTTTGACAAAAAGTTTGTTAACTTCTTGAACATGTTTTAAAATTGGATGCAGAAATAAAATGAAAAGCTCATTCTGAGGGTCACAATACATATCGTTTAGTAGCTGGGCAGTGTAACATCTTTCGTTAACACTTGCTATTTGAAAATGAGTCTGTAATTCAATCCACTGGCTTAAGATTCTGCTGATTGCTGGTTCAATCGACAACCACCTGGTTGTACAAGAATTTAAGATCTTCAATGGTTCCTTATCATTAATGGTCAGGAAAAGCTGTTTGTAAAAAAATTGTCTCACTGAACTCTGTGAAAACCATTTATAAGTTTCACTTACTAAAAATTCTAAGTTTCTTGGCAGAGCTGCAGCACAAACATGGGACACTGATAATTGTAGTGAGTGACACACACATCTAAACAAAAGCAATCCAGGAATTTTATCTTTCAACTTCTTGATAACACCATTATTTATCCCTACCATTACGCTGGCATTGTCAGTACCAATGGCAAAAAGATTTTTCATGTTTAATTTAATTCTCAGCTAATTCATTCTTTATTGCATTTACAATGGCATCTGCATCACATTTTTCTAAAAGCACTAAATTAAGATATGTATGCACTACTTCCTTATGATTGCTACTATAATAAATTACAATGATGCCTAATAACTTATTAATAGTGATGTCATTTGATTCATCCAGCAATAGGCTGAATTTTCCTTGCCCTAGATCAGAAAGCAGATCTTCATTGAAATAAGGAGCTATGACATTCTTGAAAATATTTCTACACTTAGTGCGATGCATCTTAACTTTATTCACCGTTTCACTATCCGATATACTATTTTTGCACAAGTCTACCAAATGATCACAGGAATTGAACACTGAATGACAGCAAATATACATTGCTAAATTGGCCTCAAGTGTACATGTTTTATCATCTTTCTTCACAATGTAACTTGTAAGAGAAGCACTATGAAATGGAGTAGAAAGTTTGTGTTTCTTTGTTTCACAATGGCTTGTTAAAAGAGAATACTTAGCTAAAATGTCACATCTACAAAACTTGCAATGAGCTTTAAATGAATCAGTGGGCACTTCACAAAGCCACTTTGTAAAAGCAAGAACTTTTAACCATTCCTTTCGGAATTTTTTTGAGAATACGTTGCTTTAGTTTTACTCATTATTAAAGGAAGGGTGCACTTGGTAATTTAAAAACTTGAAGAGCGAATTTTAAGTATAAAGTACAGTAGTTTGGTTTGGCAGGGATTGCATCAGTTCACAGTTAACACTGTCACTGATGAGATTTTACTGATGAAGCGACAAATTTAGATGTAAAAAATCTAAAGTGGCAACCAACCGTCTGTCGTCTGAGACTGTTGTTTTTCGAGTGTGTGGATACTTTATATATTCTTGCATTATCTTATATTTCATAATGAAACATAATGTAATTTTCATTCCTCCCTATTATGATTACAAGGTAAACTTAATTGAAGTACAATAAAATGCTAAAAAATACCAGATATCTATTTTTTCATGCTGTTTTTCCTACTAGATGCCAGATTATTTTTCTTGGCTGCTAGATCAGTCAAAAAAATGCCAGATCTGGAATTAAAAATGCTAAATTGGCAACCCTGAGCCAATGCCCATCCATTTCATAGCTAAATTCCCTAGTATCCCTTCTCATGTTAAGAACTTTGCAACTTTTAAGGTTAAAAGTCATCTGCCACTTCTAAGCCCAAGCTACTAACTTATTTAAATCACTCTGCACTTTAAAGCTACCCTCAACTTCTTTGACTACAGCTGCCAATTTAGTGTCATCAGCAAAAAATCACACTGCTATTTACAGCCTTTCCCCCAAATTTTGCATACTACACTGATAATTAACACTGACCGGTAGTTCTCCACATCCATTCTATCTTTCTTCCTCTTATATATATATATATATATATATATATATATATATATATATATATATATATATATATATATATATATATATATAAGATTTACTCTGTTCTTCATCCATTCCTCTGGCACCCAGGCATTCCTTAGCATATGGGTATACCTTGTTGGCTGGTTTTGACAGATGCGGATGACCTTTGATTGGCCCTTGTGGCTTCTGTCATCTGGGAAATTATGTTATGAGGGTTATTTGCCACTTTTGTTATGCATCTTGCATCTATTCGAATTGATTTAATTTGGTTTCCTGCTCCTAGGTTTATCTCGGAAATATTGCCCAACCACTTATTCATGTGACAATCTGTCACGCATTTCTTTAGTCCTTTTTCTTCTATGTGGCATGACGTCATATTTACAGTGTTAAGTGAGTGATCAGCCATCTTGCGTCAAAATAGGGAGGTGTATTGTTTTCTTAGTTCTTTATTTTGCAAATTCATGCTTCTGTAAATATATAAGTTATTATCAAATTCTTAGAAGCTAAATATGTCCACAATGAATCCTGAATAGTAAGTGTTTGGAAATTATTTTGCATATATATCGATTCTTCTGTTTGGACTAGAATGGTTAATTACGTATTTAATAAATATTTTTTTCAAGAATGATTTTTTTTCCACAAGCTTTATTGCTTTTTCATCATTTATATTATATAACGATGGCAGATATAGGGCTACCAGTTTTATCCATTAAGTAAACAAAACTGGAAAGTAATAACAAAATATATGTAATCACATAAGGATGAGGAAGGCTGCTACCTCCTATCAAATCATCCCATTCAAAGTATCCAAGGTAAATGTTGCGAGTATGGGCGGATACGATATTAGCTTATTTTGAGGGTCGGCTCGTTGTTGGGGATGGCTCATTGGGGGGTTGGGCCTACGATAATCCTGAGATTTCATTAATTTGGGGGGGTGTCCCCAGTATATAATGGGAAATCGCCATAAACTTTGTCCATATAGATTTCAGCTCAGAAAAATTAGCTAGGAAAAATAGCCCAAAATAAGCTAGGACTCAGATCCGGCCATACTCTACACAATTACTGTATCCCAAATCCCACAATGATATTACCATAGTAAAGAACATAAGAAAATGAGTCTGCAGCTTTTTAGCAAACCTAACTTTTCACGAGGTTCCATATCAGAATAATGGTTTACAATTTAAAAATACCTGTGATAATACAACATAGTGACAAAAGCCCCAGGAGTGTATAAAGCTAAATGTTGCAAGTATGGGCGGATGCGATTCTAGCTTATTTTGAGGATCGACCCCAGACTGTTCGGCACATTCTTTTCAAATGTCCCAGTCTGGGTGATCTTTGTGCATGTTTCCTGTCCCTGTACCGGGATGGGCGGGGTCGCTACCGCCTGTCCTTTGTACTCGGGATGAGTGCGTGCACATTGACTGGTGGACTTGTTGACTTTTTGGGGAGGCCGGCCTTCTCCCTATTATTTAAGCAGGGTTTTTTTTTTTTTTTTTTTTTCTCTTATAGGTCACACGCTCCTGCGCTGGGGGGACCTCCCCCTGATGCAGGAGCTTGCTTACTGCTCACTTCCCTTTCCCTTTTTTTGGGGGGGGGGTTGTTTTTATCTTAATTTTACCTTAAAGTAGCCTAGTTATAGGCCAGTTTTTAATACAGCGACTAATGCCCAAGTAGGCAGTTGCCAGATGAGCTCTTTAATAAAAAAATAATAATTGAGGATTGGCTTGTCAGGGGGATGGGCCTATGATGATCCTGAGATTTCAATAATTAGGGGGGGGGGGTTGCACCTGGGGGACACAGACCAGCTAGAATTGGAAATCTCCATAAACTTTGTCCACATAGATTTTAGCTTAGAAAAAGTAGCTAGGAAAAATAGCCCAAAATAAGCTAGGACTCTGATCCGGCCATACTCACAACATTTACCATTCAACGGATGACAAAAGTAGTGAAGCTGATTAAAGGTCATCCAAGTCAAAACTAGATCCACAAGATTGCGTCCAATATCCCTCAATAAATGAAAAAATAAGAGGGAGTCTGCAAATGCCAGTAAACATGAAGATCCATACCCCGCCAACCGTACTATGGGTTAGTATATGGGGGGGGGCATAGCCCCCCTCATATCCCCCTGCTCGCTACGCTCCCCCTCAGGAATAAGTAATAAAACAAGTTAATTGCACAGTTGGGTGAAAACATGTTGGGAAGTGGAATAAATATTATGGGAATGTGAGCGGGAAAGCTCACGGGGTATGGTTCAGAATTACCCAAATGGCTAATCAATAGGTGATACTATTCCATTCTTCATTAAAAATATGGGTAATATTACAGATTAGCTGCTCAGTTGATTTGCAGATCTCTGTAAATAACTAGATTAAAACCCAACCCAAGAACCTGAAGATCGGCAGCACGCCCGAAAAAGTGTATGTTTGTCAGCTGAAATTTATTAGGAAAAGTTGCTTTTATGTTTGGTTCAATTCATGTGCGTTTGAATCCTAGTTCAAATCTACAAGGTACCATTCATGTAAAAAAAAAATCCCAGAAATAAACCAATTGGAAAATGCTTTTTACTTACTTTATTGGGGCAAATGCTTTTTATATACTTTATTGGGGCAAATCACTTCCAATTTATTTTGATTTACCAAAAACCAATAAATAATTTGGATAATTGTTAAGATTAGCGGCCCTTGATTTTTTGGGTAACATTTTTGTTCTACCTAGAGGAAAATAAAAAGTAACCTTTTTTGAGACCCTTTCAAATTAATTCAAAAGCAAAAGATGAGATTTGAATGCAAAAGTGGAAAACTAGATGTGGCTATGACTAGTTTTTAGATTTCTAGTTTCGTTTCATTTTTTGAGTCTAGAATAAATATGATCAATTTTTTAGGAGTTTCTAAGTGGAGGTGCTTCACCCCCATTTTTTGTGGGGGGGTGCCCCCTTAAAAAAAGAAGCTAATACCATGAGGTATAAGAACATAAGAAAAGAAGGAGACTGCAAAAGACCATTCATGGCCTACACTTGGCAGCTCCTGTTCCATTCAACACACAAAAGATTTCTTACCAGAGAAAAGTCATCAACATTGTCACCCTTAACAGGAGTTCGTCAGATCTAATCTACAATATATATAAAATGCATCCAGAGGATTATGTCCATTCATGCAACCGCAAAATATAATCTTCCCACTCCTTAGAAAAATATATACATATGTACATAAAAAAAAGTCAGTCCCATCTAGCAGCTTCATCCATATATTTATCTAATCTATTCTTAAAACTACCCAGAGAGGAGGCTTCTATCACATGCCTAGTGAGCCTATTCCATTCATCTACCACACGATTTGTAAACCAATTCCTCCCAATCTCCTTCCTAAACCTATACTTATCAAGCTTAAACCCATTGCTACGTGTCCTGTCATGTTCACTAAGTATAAGAACCTTACCCAGATCCCCTTTATTATATCCTTTTACCCATTTGAAGACTTCAATCAATTCCCCTCTGACTCTTCTCCTTTCCAATGTATGTAGATTTAGTTTTCTGAGCCTTTCACCATAGGGTAAGTTCCTTAGCCCACCAATCATCTTTGTCATCCTTCTCTGCACAGACTCAAGCAAATCAATATCCTTCCTATAATACCAATATCCTTCCTATAATAGTGATAATGAACTTATAACCATTAAGTATGGCCTTGTAAATATTCACTCAATCACCAACAAAGCTTTGATAATTAACAAACTTATTACCGAGAAACATAGGGTAGAATTAGTTATTTTAGTATTGACAGACTGGTTTAAGGGTACTCCAGAAGACCGAGTAAAAATTGAAGAATGCACTCCTCAATTACAGATTTTATCACTGTCCAAGAACTAAGAAAAGAGGAGGGGGAGTAGGCATTATTATAAATAGAAATTTAAAAAACATTAAACTGAACAAATCCTTTAAAGTTAAAACATGCATTTATTGATCTAAGCTTTGTAATTAATAACAGGAAATTCAGATTCTTGAATATTTACCGGCCATACCTGCCAGAAGGCCCTTTCAATGCTTTTATAGAAGAACTTGGCTTGTATTTTGACAGTATGCTGGAAAATCGATTCCAATTGGTTATTTGTGGTAATTTTAATTGTTAGGTAGATATTAATAGTGATAGGCAAGTGAATAAACTGAAAGAATTTATAGATCTCCATAATATAAAATATTATAATTAGGCAATGTACAAACTGTTTTACTAGTCAATTTAACCTAATATTCTCTTAAAAATTACAACTTTAGGCCTATTGGCACTACCAAAAACCAGAAATACTTCAATATCAATATCAAGACCAGAAAAAGGGGAGAAAAGCAAAGGTAGAAAATCAAATGCGACTACAGATCAAGATCTAGGGAACACTCAATAGGACATAGATCTTAGTTTACCAATTAGAGGCTCCTCAGGCTCAGTAATCTCTATAAATAAAGATATTAATACGATAAACTCTGAGGAAACTAGGCACACTCAACTGACCAACAAAACTACCAAAAAAAAAAAATCTGTAAATACTATGTGAGAAACGACTGCAAATTCCATTTTAGTGGAAGGGGATGTAATTATGACCATCCCAAGACTTGTCCAAAGCTGCTCAGCAATGGTTCTGACAAGAGGAAAGGCTGCACACTTGGGTTTAGGTATTAGTATTACCACCCTAAGCTCTGTCATGAGTCAGTAAGGAAAGGTGAATGTACTAGATTTGGGTACACCTTCACCCATCTTAAAGGAACCAAAAAACTTAACAGGAAATCAAGATAGAAATCCAAAGACAAGGAGGATGGAAACATCAAAACACACAAACCAGAAACAGGATATGTCTCATGAAGAAAAACAAACAGGTATGTTTTAGAAGAAAAGCAAACAGGCTGCATGTTAGAAACCCAGAAACAATTTCATGCACTACAGATGCAGATGGGTCAAATTCTACATCTCCTACAGAACCAAGGCAGATTTGCACCTCAGCAACCAGTGGCATCCGTGACTCATCAAGTGCAACCGGTGATGAATGTAGTGCCACAACAATGGTATCCCAACTGACACTGGGCAGCTCAAGCCTAAGCCTAGGAAACAAGAGGTGTAATTGAAAAAATAATGCTATGGAACATACCACCTAAGAACACTGAACCAGATAAGTTCTCCAATATTCTAACTAAAATATCTGAAAACCTAGAGGAAAGTGACATAAAAATAATAGTGCTTGGAGATTTCAATTTACCTAAAATAAGCTGGCCCCCTGGAATTATTAATGGTGGAACAGTGAGTGAACAGATTATCACAGAGCCAACACACCAGGAAAAAACATCTTAGATTTACTCTTTACAAATGATACTGAGCTAATACACAGTACAAAGGTGATCAAGACTCATAACTGATCACAATATAGTGGAAATAAGCACAAATGTGATAAGGCTAAATCAAAAAAATACTGTGAATACTAGTATCACAGAATACAATTTGAAGAACTTACTTTTCTAGTGACAATGCAAACTGGGAATCCATAAATAAGGAACTAGCAAAGGTAGATTGGGCTGAGTTAAACCAATCTCAATTGGTGAAGGAAATGCTAAGGACCTTCATGACAATATGTGAAGAACTGTGTGCAAAATATATCCCTCCAAAAAGAAGACCAAAAACAGAAACAGAATACCTAGAGATAGAAAAATTTTCATGAGAAACAACTAAACTACTGAAGAAACTACTAACAAAACCAAAATCAGAAACAAAAGTAAAGGAAATAGAACTCAAACTGAAGGAATCATACCAGAGAGAAAGATAGCACAAAGAAAATATAGCCCTACTAGCCATAAAGGAAAATCCCAAGTACTTTCACTCTTATGCCCAGAAGAAACTGAAAACACAAGTAAAGGTTGGACCACTGGAAGGAAAAGACGAGGAACTAGTAAGGACCCTCAAAATATAGCAAACCTTCTAGAAGAACAATACAAGACCTTATACAGTGAGCCGATACAAGAAAAAGTAATAAAAAATTCCAGTGCTTTCTTTAAAACAGAAGAAGAAACTGAACACACTATCAGTGATATAAATTTTATACCTAAAGATATTGTAGAAGCGATCAGCGAAATTAAAACATTCATCAGCTGGACCAGACAACTTACCACCACTACTCCTGAAAAAGTGTCAATATGCACTATCTACCCTTATCAGCCTAATATGGAGAAAATCTCTGAACAATGTGGACATACCAACAAACTTGAAGGAGGGACTGATCACTCCAATATTTAAAAGTAGCTTATTAGGCCTTGCAGCAAACTAAAGGCCAGTCTGTCTCACATCACACCTCTCTAAAGTGTTTGAAGAGAGTTCTGAGGAAGCATATAGTGAGCTTTATGGAGAAGATGGGGAAAATTCAATCCAAGGCAACATGGTTTCCGCAAAGGAAGGTCATACCTCTCCCAGCTACTAAACCACTACCAGGGAATACTGGATGATCTGAGCAATGGTAAAAATGTGGATGTACTGTACCTGGACTTTGCTAAAGCCTTTGACAAAGTCGATCACGGAGTGCTAGAACACAAACTAAAAATGACTGGCATCACAGGAAAACTGGGACTTTGGATATATGAGTTCCTAAAAGACAAACCAAGACGTTGTGATTGAGGGTATTCACTCAAGAAAGTCCCCAGTTATCAGTGGCGTACCACAGGGTTCAGTGCTGGACTCGCTATTGTCCTAATAATGATAGGAGACGTCAACCAGGGAGTTAAATCATCCAGTCTTCTCCTTCGCTGATGACACCAGGATCTCCCAGGAAATTACCTCCAAGGATGATTCTGAAAGATTATAAAATGACCTGGAATATATTTACAACTGGCAAACAGAAACAATATGAAATTTAATGACAAAAAGTTTGAGGTAATTTAGTATGGAACAAACAAAAATCTGAAAGACTATAGATACAAGGCAGGTGAAGACAAAATAGAGGTCAAAGAGACACTGAGGGACCTGGGAGTGTGGATGAGTAATGACTGCAGCTTCAAAGAGCATATAATCCACACCACCAAGACAGTCAGAAAAATGAGTGGTTGGATCCTCAGGACTTTTAAAACCAGAAAACCTGAATATCTCGCCCCTGTGGAAGATGCTAATAATGTCAAGAAGTCAGAATGGGTGCCAGCTATGGTCTCCATACAAAATTAAAGACACAAGAGCTGGAACAAGTTCAGAGAGCCTTCACAAGCAGGCTAGTCAGTGACACCCTGAATTATTGGGAGAGACTTAAATATCTTAAACTCTACTCCTTGCAAAGGTGGAGAGAGAGATATAATATCATATATGTCTGGAAGATCCTGGCAGGCACTGTACCAAATCCGACACACAATGAAGGGAATGGCATCACAGGGCAACACCACCCCCAGGTTTGGTAGGACCTGTGTAAGAAGATCTGTAAACAGTTGCTCCCAGAAGATGAAGACTATTCAGGTAGAGATCTTCATTAGTGCTGGTCCAAGACTTCAACAGTATCCCTAGGGATATAAGAGATGTGATGGGAATCAGTACTGAAGCCTTCAAGAGGAGGTTGGACAAATATCTGGCTACAGTACCAGATGAGCCTCTAAAAGGATATAATAAAGGGGATCTGGGTAAGGTTCTTATACTTAGTGAACATGACAGGACACGTAGCAATGGGTTTAAGCTTGATAAGTTTAGGAAGGAGATTGGGAGGAATTGGTTTACAAATCGTGTGGTAGATGAATGGAATAGGCTCACTAGACATGTGATAGAAGCCTCCTCTCTGGGTAGTTTTAAGAATAGATTAGATAAATATATGGATGAAGCTGCTAGATGGGACTGACTTTTTTTATGTACATATGTATATATTTTTCTAAGGAGTGGGGAGATTATATTTTGCGGTTGCATGAATGGACATAATCCTCTGGATGCATTTTATGTATACTGTAGATTAGATCTGACGAACTCCTGTAAAGGGTGACAATGTTGATGACTTTTCTCTGGTAAGAAATCTTTTGTGTGTTGAATGGAACAGGAGCTGCCAAGTGTAGGCCATGAATGGTCTTTTGCAGTCTCCTTCTTTTCTTATGTTCTTATGTTCTTATGTCCCAAATTCAACAGGAGCGATAACTAACTCCATCATCAACCAGATCCAATACATGAAAATGTGTCAGCGGTGGGTCCCCAGAGGTGGCTGTGGTAAAAACACCTAAATCATCGACAAGTTACAAGTGGTATTAGACGCAAGAAAATGAATAAAAATCAAAATATGAACTGTTAAAGATTATAGAGGCTCACAGATTAAGGCGAAGACTAAGGTGGATATTTATACCAAAATAATAAAACTTGAGTATTATGAACCAGAAATTTCCAGATTCTGAAAAGGCAGCCATTATTCATCCATTGTATAAAGGTGATGGAGATGCAAATGAGTACAATCCTATAGGCCTGTTTCAAACATCTCTTTTCTTTCCAAGTTAATTGAAAAATCAAGCCGCCTAACACAATTGAACGTTTCTCATCAGACACCAATGCAATTCCATGTAACCAATCTGCATATAGAACAAACTATTCAACAGAAACTTGTATGTCAGCAGTACTTAATTATTTTAGATGAAGGGGGCACTATACAGTGGACCATCAAATTCTCATTAAAGATCTAAAAGAAAATGGATGACATCTTATCTGAAAAATAGATCCTATAAAATTGAAATTAATAATGAATGTTCAATCTAAAAAGCACTCAAGCAGGGGGTCCCTCAGGGATCAGTTTTCTGACCGATTCTCTTTAAATCTATTTAAGAAAATTGAAGCTCTTTCAAAACCATCGTATCACTCACCATCAATTCACTGATGATACTCAGGGAATCAAAAATCTGTAAGTGGTAAATGTTAATTTCAGGCAAGTTATAAACTTAATAATGATAAAACCTTGGTTAAAATATAAATTCCAAAAACTTAAAGATAAAACAAAACTTATGAGTTGTGGTCCGAAGATTGAAGAACACTCAAAATCTGAAAATGATAATCAAAGAAGATAAAACAAAACTCATGATTTGTGGTCCGAAGAAGAAACAAGATTGAAGAACACTCAAAATCTGAAAACGATAATCATTAACAATTTTGAATTAAAAACAAAAAATGTAGTCAGGGACCTTGGCATCATGCTAGATTGCAACTCTTTTTTTTATATTTGAACTTACCAAAGTACTTACTTCAAAAACTGCAATGTCAGAGAGACTTATTCATAGCACAACTGTGAAAGAGGAAAGGGTGATTCCGGCATTGCTAAACTTACATTGGCTTCCAATCAAGGATAGCCTATAAGATTTGTTGCATGACTCACAATACTACAAACTGGAGAACCTACCCACCTAAGATCCAAGCTAATATTGAATATAGGTAATAAAAACATCAGAGAAACTAGATTGAAATTATTTATTCTAAGAGTGAATACCAGCTATAGTCTGCTTGCTTCCATTACTGAAGCATTGAATATGATGAAATTCAAGAAAAAACTAAAAACTTTCCTTTTTGTTAAAGCATATGACCTAGAAACTTATATAGAGATCCAAAATAGCGGTGAGGAAAGCATAGTATCGCTCCTGAAGACCAGTTTTTGTGCACAAGGAAAATCTTTTGCAAAACATGGCTGTTTTGCTGGACTAATGCTCTTGCATCCTTTCCTACCCGTCCATGTTTTGTCTACTGGCAACAGTGTCTGGGTCCACAAAGTAATTTGTATTACTTTTATTTACTCCCTTTTTCCTATCTCTTCCTACAGTCTATTTCTTTTTTTTTCTATTGCCATTTATGCATATTGTTTTTAGACTTTCGTGACTATTTGATCCAGATTTAATCTTGTTAAGATTTACTTATGTTCTATACACCTCTCCTGACTTTATTTTCTTTAGTTTTTAGCCTTTTGCAATTTCTACCTTTTTTTTGTAATTATATATATACTATGGTAATATTCGTTTTAAGACAATAATTTTTCAATTTTCAAAGACATAAAAGTTCTTAATTTTTATAATGTTCACTGATAGTCATTTATTTCTTTTGTTAGATTTGAATCTTTGCACACTGTTAGCCGTATTTTCTTCAACTTTTACCCTGATTAGTTAGCCAATAGCATGCTATGTTATATTTGCAGATGATCTGCACATGTATCTTTTAAATAATTATAACATACTTTGTTATATTTCGGACTTCACATATGGCTGTCTCTCTAGTATATATTTTTTGTTAGAATGGGGTGAGGTGGTTGTTGTAAGTCGCAATACCAAATTATACGTGAAGTCCTTGAGGGCGATATTCATGCCTTAGAAATATATAGGACTCACAGTCTAATCCCATGAGTTATTAAATTCCCTACATGCTGCAGGAATTGTAAATTTAGGCTAAATCTAAATTTCTTTACTGTAATATAATTGCAAAGGATTCAAAAGGCAGTAAAACCGAATGCAAATTTTTGTTATTGAATTTAAGGGTATGTGGCTTTCTAATGCCAGCATTTGACCAAGTGTTAGTGTTTTAATGAGTTTTTTTACTCTTTCCCTTTTTCTGCACAAATTTTTATTTCAGTGAGAAGCTGAGGAAAATATTGTTAGGTATGGTTTTGTTTCCTTATTTTTTAAATGAATTTGTAAATGTGTTTTTCTTATGCAGTTTTATGTGTACTTTTCAGATCTGAAACTTGTTCTTTGCTAGTAATATATATTTTCTTATTATGGACCTTCAGTTGATTATGGGAAAAGTATGTATTTTAGGAAAATACAAGTGTCAGATCTGAAAAATATGTACATACAAAAATGCATGTGAAATTTTTTAAAATTCCTTAGAATGAATATTGCCCATTATTTTTATCTAACAAAATCAATTGGCACAGCAAAGCTCATCTTAAATCTAATCCAAAGTCTTTTATAACTTACAATATCCATTAAAAGTATAGGAGGTTTTACAATTTGACAAAATGGTAGCTATTATATTTAGCCAATTTGAAATGTATGCTATTGCCGCCTAGTTTAGGGTATTTCCTGCTACAAATATTGGCCAATTGACTATATTTTTGATGAGAGATGGTGTTAAAAGTTACCACCTATCATAACCCAACCATTCCTTGCCTAATCTTCCTAGCTGGAGGCTAAGATAACTAACTGTGGCAACTGCAGTCCAAAACTGGTAAACATTTTCCCTTATTTGAGGAAACTTTCAGCAGAAGAAATGCAGAGTTAGATATTTCCAAAAGGATTTTTCTCTTCTGCTTTATTTCAGGATACTTGCCAGTGCCTCTTCCAGTGGTTGCTCAATATTTTGCATATATACACCAGTGTCTGGATGGACAAAATATTCACTGTGATTCACCATATCTGTGTAATCTTATACATTTTTATCGGAAGCCCAGCATTCAGAAAGAATCTGTTCCCAGTTTTATTTACTGTTTAATGTGAACTAGTTTAATTGGAAACTGGAACCATAAAAATCCTCTTGTTTCTCATGCAAACTCACCAAAACCCTAACAACCTTCTATTCTTCATTTATTTTATTTGTATTTGCTGAATTTCGCTTCATCAATCAAGTTTTGCCTGGCCCACCAAGAGGTTTGCTTTTATGTTCAATGTAGTCTATCCCCCAATGCCGCGGCAGCTTCAGGTTGCTTTCTGTCGTCTCCGAATCGGACACACTCGTGTGACGCATCGCTATTTGATGGAACGCTCGCCTGCGCCCTATTGCAACGACTGCGTCGTACCCCAGTCTGGGTGATCTTCGCGCACGATACCTGTCCCGGTACCGGGATGGGCGGGGTCGCTACCGCCTGTCCCTTGTACTCGGGACAGATTCGTTGACTTTTTGGGGGAGGCCGGGCTTCTTCCCTTTATTTAAGGTTCTTTTTTTTGTTATTGTTTTGTTTGTAGGTTGCACTCTCCTGCACCGGGGTGAGGGGGACCCCCCCTGCCCCCCGCTGCCGGAGATTTCTTCCTGATTAAGTTTTTCCAATTTATATCGATTGTTAAGTTTTCATATTTTTATTTTAAAGTAGCCTAGTTCTAGGCTGTCGTGTTTTTCGGCGACTTATGCCCAAGTGCGTAGTTGCCAGATCGGCTCTATAAAATTAAAAAAAAAACAATGTAGTCAATGACTACTTTACCCAGTCTGACACTGATTTTAATGATGAAATTTCTAGATAGTCAAGCGCCATTTCTTCCTCAGTGAGGTAGTTCACTAAAAAGTGGTAACTCGGTGAATAACTTAAGAGTCAAAGAATGTCCCTTTCAACTATAAACTTTGAACTAAAAAAATGTGTAAAATCCTTGCCACAGTAATCATGTTTGTTGCACTGAAATTTGGCCAATTTAACTTTAGATTGTCGCAGATTTTGAAGAAGATGAACTCATGATGTCGTGCGAGGTTACTGAGGCTATGCATGAGTCAGTGGGTTGCTAGCAGTTGACTCAAGTTGGATGAGTAAGGAAGACATTGTGAAGATGGTGTAAAGAGCTCTCTGAACTTAGAGAAAGTAACAAAGTATCAATAAACAAGTTAAATAACATTTACCTATAACTTTTGTTGATTAGAAGGCTCTAAAACCCTGGAAATGGTGGCACAATCATTCTCTTATATCCATATTTAATTTTGCTTAAAAACAGTAGTTAAGCATCTTTGTTTTGGGGGGGGGGGGGATATTTTGCAAAAGATGGCGGTTGTGAGATAGCTGTCAAAATTGTTTTCTTCCAAATTTCGGGACTAAGAATCTCACATCCCACCAAGCATATTGGATATTTTGTATGCTTGTACCTTTTTCAGGATAGAAAACTTTTTGAATGATTCACAGTTTCATGTTGGTAGCCTTCCAATTCCAATCCTGAATTGGCTGCCCAACATAAAATTCACTTCTTAATGACTTTCAAGTATTTTTTTCCCCTGTATCTTGAACAGTGACCCTAAGTTTTTGGTATCCTGTTCAATTCATAAAAAAAAAACCCAACAAAAAAACACAACCTTGTTATATTTACATTTGCTGAATTTTGTGTTATCAACCACCCACCCTACACTAATATTTTTGGTTATTCAACTCAAAAATGAATAGCCATATATTTTGCCAATCTGAACCAATCTACAATTGTTTCATATTTAGTTGTTAAACACACACCAATATATTAATTGGTAGGAAAAATATCCCCTAAAATGCAAAACACAAAAAGTATTTTGTTACACATTCAAAATTAGGAAGTAATGATGTAAAGGGCTGAATTTCAGGTCAAATAAAACTCGTTCCAATCTAATGTATGCAATATGTACAAGTTTTTAATTCTCCAATAGATGGGGGTTTGGGGTTTCCCCTTACAGTCTAGTGTAGCGTTTCTTTTAGGCAACTCTAGCGGTATACCCCTTCCCCCTATAATTTCTCAGGGGTCCCCTGAAGATACTCTTAGCAGAGACAACCCATCATGAATGGAGAGAGGGAAGGGTAAAGGGGGTTTCCCGCTTCCTTTTGGAAGCAGGAAATGATGCACCGCTTTCGTTCTCAGCCCCAGCTGATGGGGGGCAGGTGAACCGCCTCTTAACCATGTTTTGAAATTGGCAGGGCTCTTCTATGCCATATGTCTTCCCACCTGAACTGGTTGCACTACTACTATGGAAGCTTATTCACCTTGTGCAGTTTAATGACCAAAGTGTGATATATAACCTCTCAGGAGGCATTCAAATCTCCCCATCCTTCCCTAGTTCAGTTTTCCATAATGACATGGTTGCTGTGAGCTGGGAAGTTGAAAAGATTATCCCCATGGATTCCTGGTCGTATGTGGGTTGCAGGAAATGAGTATGCAAAATAATCTATATGGTCTGGGTGACTACCAAAGTTTCACTTCCACTCTCCCCCTACTCTGACTAGAGGGTATGGATCAGGTCTGCCCTTCAGGCTGCCTGGCAAAGAAAATGGCCTATGGGAATTCAAAGGTGTGCCTTTTTTTTTTTCTCCTTAATTGGGCACCTGGATGCAGTGCTATTTGATTGAGTTCTCCCCTTAACCTTATTGTGACAATTGCTTAGTCCTTCCGCTTGGTCCTTCCAGACTTTTTGGCACTTGTTTCCTAGTTAGGATTCTTAATGGGGGTGTGCCTGGATGTGGTTGAGTCGCACCGTTTCCTTGGTCTTGTATTCGACCAATGCCTCACCTGAGAGGCTCATATTTGCAGCCTTAGGGTCTCTTGTACCCGCGCCATGGACATTCAGCAGTTGGGGCGCTGATAGGGCTACTGCCCTACTTTTTTATTGATCCCTTGTTCATCCGAAGCTCGACTACGGATGCGAGTTTTATGCATCCGCAGCCGAGCGTTTATTGCGGAAGGTGGATTCGATCCACCACGCTGGCCTTCGCCTTGCGACTGGTGCCTTCCGCACTTCCCCCATTGAGAGCCTGCTGGGGAGATGCCACTCGCTCTGCGCTGCATGCAGTGCATCACTCGCCTGTACGCGGGAGCGCGGTGCCTCCCTCAGTCACCAACAGCTCTCACTGCATCCGCAGCTCATCTCGATGGTGCCTATGCCGCCGAGAGACGCCAGTCATACCCTAAACCATTTGGGTTTAGGGCCAGGAAACTCCTTCGAGAGGTAGATATAGCTCTCGGGCCAGTGGCGCCCCTGGTTCTGCCCAGGACGCCACCCTGGAGGGTGCCACATTTGGCTATTTGTCACCACGCCTCTGCTCCCAAAGCTTGTACTGCGCCGGGAGTATTGCGTTCGACCTTTTTGGAGCACACATCGTGTCACGCTGGAACCGTGCCAGTGTATACGGATGACTCCAAGTCCCAAGAGGGGGTTGGCTTCCACGCCGTATCCTCTCTGTTTGAAGTCAGCGGGTCTCTACCAGGCGCTGCGTCTGTCTTCATGGTGGAGCTGGTGGCAATACATCACTCGGTACGGGAGATTACGCGACATGCCCGGTTCAGAGACTGGATTGTGATCTATAGCGACTCACAAAGCGCCCTGAGTGCTTTCGGGGAATTGGAATCTCCGCATGCCATGGTTTGCGATATTTGTGACGCCACGGTTCTGGCAAGTCGGGCGGATTTCGAGATTCTCTTCTGCTGGGTTCCTGGACATGTAGGAATTGCGGGGAATGAGGGTGGCAAATAGTCCGCTAGGACTCTACGACCGGACCAGCGCTTCGCTCTTCCTCACACCGACTACATGGCAGGAATACGGGCAGCTCTTCGGACTGCTTGGCAAAGAAGATGGGAGACGGTCGAAGGGAACTTAAAGTTGCGTGCCATTGCGCCGCAACTTCCACTGGACCTATCCCCCAATGCAGCGACGGCTTTAGGTCGCTTTCTGCCGTCTCCGAATCGGACACACTCGTGTGACGCATCTCTATTTGATGGAGCGCTCGCCTGTGCCCTATTGCAGCGACTGTGTCGTTCCCCAGACTGTTTGGCACATTCTTGTTGAATGTCCCACTCTGGGTGATCTTCGCGCACGATACCTGTCCCGGTACCGGGATGGGTGGGGTCGCTACCGCCTGTCCCTTGTACTCGGGACGAGTGCGTGCATCATGACTGGTGGACTTGTTGACTTTTTGGGGGAGGCCGGCCTTCGCCCTTTCATTTAACCAGGTTTAATTGTTGTTATTGTTTTGTTATTATTGTTGTTTCCTGTTCAAGTTTTTTAAAGTAGCCTAGAACTAGGCTGTTTGTTTTTTACGGTGACTTATGCCTAAGTCGGCAGTCACCAGATAGCCCCTTAAAAAAAATAAAATCCTAGTTAGGATCTACTTTGTACACTTACCTGCCCTGGTACTGGGATGAGTGTCCCTTGCAGGAGGGTAGCCTGTTACACTTGGTATCCGAAGCTGTACATTCTTCTGGCAAGGGAACTCTCCTTTCAACCTTTGGTACTGGGAGGATCTGTTTTTTCCCAGGCTAAGTGCAAATTAGGAAAGCCTGTCACTGTGTTAAATTGAACCCTGGCAGGTCCTGGAGAAGTTGATCTTCCTCGCTTTCAGCATTCCCTTTTTATTTCTAGGGCTATCCCCTCTACCTTTTGCTTAAGGTTGAAAGGCCTGACCACCTACCTCATTCTGTGTCAGAAGACTTTGAATGAAATTAATTGGAAGATCAGTTTTGCCTCAATACCCCCTTCACTATCTGTAATGTGCCAACCACTTCCTGCACCCAAACTCTGGTTCTGCCACAACAGATCTAGATCCTGTTGACAATTAGTACCACATAGTTAGCAAATCCAGCCTACCCCTCTGGCTACTCAGTTGGGAGCTACAACCTTTGTGGAATCAAGTTAGAAATGCCTCAAATACCCTGCACCCCATGCTGAGGTGGGACTACTTAGAAAATGAAACTTAGCTATCCTACACTAATGTAAATTCAACTATCCCTATTGGCAATACATTACAAAATTGCTATCACCACATTCTGTTCTAAAGAATATCTTGTTGAGTTGACTCTTGAATTGCTTGACACTGCTACTCTTAACAACTACTGCTGGCAGTCTATTCCAGTGTCGCATATGTCGTATGTGAAGGAGTTACCCACCAGAAGTGTATTAAATGTGTATTAGGTTGAGGAATAAGTTCTTGCGTTTTTTTTAATGTGTTGATTTAAGTTTTGTTGACGTGATTTGTGCACATATGAAGAAACAATAATAAATAATGAGAGCAAAATTTGCAAACGTTAGGCTACGTCTCTTAACAGCGTACACTATTAGGCTTTTGCTTAGGCTACCTCTTGAAGTTGAGTAATAAGTCATTGCGGTTTATTTAAAAGTTGTGTTAATTTAATTTTTGTTCTGTTCCCTCAAAATGGAATGTCAAGTTGAAAGAAAGACGCATTTTTTTTACCCTTGTTGTTATTCATTTTCAATCTAGACGGGAACAATGCAAACGCAGCCAAAGCTCGTCACGATATTTGTGCTGTCTATGGAGAAAATGCTTTATCAGAAAGGACAGCTCAATGGTGGTTTTCATGTTTCAAAAACGGTCATTTCAATATTAATGACTGAACGTTTTGGTCGCCCCATTAAGTTGGATGAAGATCGATTGAACGACTAGAGAATTGGCTGTGCAGTTGGCGTGTGATCATAAAACTAGAGAAGCACCTTCATTCGATGGGAAAGTTCAAAAACTTGGTGCATGGGTTCCGCACATTTTATGCAAAAGCAACAAACTTCAACGCTCCACGTTTGCCGCAGGTTTGCTTGCTCGTGGATATAAGGACAGATTTCTTCACCGCATCACCACTGGCGACGAAAAGTGGTGTTTATGTCAACATGAACCATCAGAAACAATGGCTTAGCCCCAATAAAAAAAAAAAACGCTTCCGCGATTAAAGTAAGGACTTCATCCATGAAAGATGATGCTGTGTGTGGTGGAATTCTGAAGGCATCATTCTTTATGAGCTCTGTGCGAACAACGAGATTGTCAATACAGAACTCTATGTTCAACAAATGTAGGCACTCGCCGAAGCTATTCGTGAAAAGCGACGACCTCATCGACGTTATGGAGTCCTTCTGCAACACGACAATGCTCGTCCTCACATTGGCAATATGACAAAAGATGCCATCCAAACGCTTAATTGGGAAATCCTGCTGCATCCTCCATATTCGCCACACTTAGCTCCATCGGATTTCCATATGTTCCGATCGCTCGCCAACAATTTGTGCGGCGTTAGTTCAATACTGATGTGGAATTAAGAACCTGGTTGGACTAATCCTTCGAATCAAAATCCAGAGATTTTTATTGCAGAGGCATCAAAAAACTAGCTGAACGTTGGGAAGAAGTCGTAAATAATAACGGAGAATACATTATTGATTAAATTGCATATTGTTATGAATTAAAAATGAAGTTTTTCTAATTGTTAATGGTAATAAATAAATTTGTTGAAACCGCAAGAACTTATTCCTCAACCCAATAGATAATGAATAGCGGCCAAACATGGACCCCTGAGAGGTGTGGCTGCGGATAGTAACTGTTGCCTGTCTGACAATCTACTTGCTCTAACCAGTTTGCGACCATTCCTTTAATTCCCAAGGCATGTACTGCCATTAGTCGATGGTCGATGGTAGTCGATGTGAAAGAATTCTAGCAAGTTCGTGAGGCACAATCGCTTCCTTTGGAAACTGCTGGGTGTCCCTCAACAGGTTTTGGGACTCTTAAGTGATCTGTTATTCTATCTACTATGATGCCTTCCACTACTTTACCCACGCTTGAAGAGAGACTTATCAGTCAGTAGTTTAGAGTGGTGCCACACACTCTTTTTTGTGGATTGGGGTGACATTGGCCATCTGCCAGTCCTTAGGCACTGGGTGCCCACCAGATTTTTCACCTGCAGCTCTCGTGGCAGGAAGCTGTCATGACCAAAGGATTTGTACACATTCAACTGACTGAGCCTCCTGGCACCCTCTTTGGCAGTTGTAGTTATTTCCTCGCGTTTCTAATCCAACATCTATCACTATTGGCAGCCTGGGTATCTCGCTGGCAATTTCCAGGTCAATCTTGGAGGACACTGCCTGCGTCCCCTAGAGGTCTGATGTGTTGGTGCACTGGTTTTCAGCTGATCATGTACGCAAACAACTCTTTAAGGTTCTTTGGAGAGAGAGGCCACACTAGTGCCTTTAACCTTCTACAATGAGTTGCGTAAGCTTTATGATGCACTGCATTTCTACTTCTTTTCCATACCCTGTGCACTGTCTCCACCTTTAATAGTTGTGGTGCTTTCTTGACTAAACCACCCTGGTTGAATGCTCGCTAGGCCACTAAGACCCTGTACATTGTATGGTTGACTCTTTAACACCTCATGCCCCAGAACAGGTCTGCACTCAATGAGAGAGAGAGTCCTGTACATACACAAGAACTCAACAAAAAAGGGAGGAATGGGAATGTTAAGGTGTCTTTCAGTCTCATTCTGCTGTCTGTGTTTCACCCTTACACCAAATGCCAGTGAAAACAGTAGTGGCATTTCCAGCTCAATGGATAAAAAGGCTAAACTGAGTGATCCAAAGAGTAGCCAAAATTCAGAGTATCAAAACTAGGCATTGAGTGGCTTTCTTTAATTGCCAGTTGAGCTGCTAAAATAATAAAAATATTAATGAGGGCATCTTGTGCAGAAATTTTGTAAATAGATCTGTATATATAGTGGTGAAGCTAGAAGATTTTTAGCTGTCTTTGGGGCCAGGATAGCATGCGTTGCTCCAAGGCTGGAAGCAAAAATTATGGAAAAATATATAAATTCTTTTTAGGCTCTAGTAAAATTCAATATTTTTTCTCTTTTCAGTGATTACCTATTCAAGCTACTTTTAATTGGCGATAGTGGAGTTGGCAAGTCCTGCCTTTTACTCAGATTTGCTGTAAGTTTTTATTTCACTTGCTAAGAATGCGATGATAAATACCTTTTGAGAAATCCATATTTGCATGTATAAATGAGACTATTTAAAGTGGCTCTAAATGGGGTCTTCTCAATGTTTGTTTGTTGCTGATGAAGCAATGGTCTGGTAAAATTTACATCGTTCTAAGGAAGACGTCATTTTTCATTGTGAATAATTCATGCTAAAAACTAGTTTTGATATTGCAATAGTGTCAAATGCCATGAAGATCATGTTTCTGGTTTAGCCAAGTGGAAACTACTACTGATTACAATGAGGTTAAGTCATTAAGCTACATGTCGTATGCTGCTGCATGGAGTCCCAGCTGCTATATGCTTTAGATAGCAGTGGTTCAGATCTTACCTTAAACTATATATTGGTCTCCACTGAGAAATAAAATGAAACTTAAATGAATTTTGATCATTGCTGAAACTTACTACCCATTTCTCTTGCTATTAAGTTAAATGAGTGTAATTAAGTGGACAAATTGACCTCGTACAACTGGCTTGGTTTATTGACCTGGAGAAAGTTGCATGGCTATGTTGTAAAAGGATCTTTTACAAAGTTGAGAATTTACAGTAGCTAGTAAAAAATGTGCAAAGCCTGAGTGAGTGGTTTAATATTTGTGAGGATATGAAATGAAATTGGGTGATTTCACTGTGACCCTTGAATATAGTGGTAGATTGTTGAGCGTAGTTAGAACATAAGAACCTTTGGTCCACTAAAAGCCATTTGAGGCCCATCCAGGTGAACCAACGGCCAAGATATTCCTGACAAGCAAATCTCCAATCCCCACCTCATAATAATGTTGCCTACTCATAAATGGCACTAAAATACTCTAAATTAAATACACCAAACAGTCCTTGTCAGTTTATCTACTCTTCATATAATGGTCCAACTTGGTTTACACTTTTATTACTTTTTTACAGTAAAAGGTTTGTTAGCATGATTTCTTGTCCTCTCACTGGATAACTAAAAAAAAATTGAGCAAAGGTTTCTTATCTGAATTTTAATTTTCTGTCTCCCTCTTTCTTCTGGTCAGAGGAACCCCAGTGAGTTACTGCATGGCACTAGGATTGATGGTGTGTGTTTTGTGCTTTTGCATGGCTAGGCCAGTTGTAGGGTTTAGTGTTGTCTTGGTTGCATCTGCTGTAAGTTGGTGTTTGAGTTTAGGCTTATTGTTTGCTTGTATTTTTTAAGCATAGTAGAGTGGTTGATCTTAGTGATGCTGTAGCGGGCCGAAAATCTAAACTAACCCCCAATCGATCCAACCCGCTTCCTACACTATCCGGACGTGAGAAATCGAAGGAGAATGAAACGGATTGTATATACAGTCCCTTTACTTACAAAAAAACTTTACAAAATATCTACAATAGAGAGGGGGCAATTATATTGGAGATCTTACTTTTTGGCCAAAAATACAAAAAGAAAATCCTATATATATGAATACTATTTAATCTATCCTAATAAACATAAAAAAATCAAACAACCAAAAAAAAATCCTGACTACAACAGTCAATATATACACAACAATCAAGGCCTCACTTTATACAAAGAGGATGGGAAGATGTCCAGCCACCTGCCACTCGAGCGAGCAAAATGCCTAGGACTTACAAGTGTGGCGCCTCTGCGCTTGATGGAAGATAATGACTTTAAAAAAAGCTTACGTGGCTATTATAAGCCCTCCTTCATTAAGCTATACTAATGGCCTTTATTTATTAATGATAATATAGCTTTCCAGGATATAACGCTTTGTTTGTAATATAAGGATATACGAAACTAAGTCCTATCTTTCCAGAATATGAGGCTTTGTTTGTAATATAAGGATATATGAAACTAAGTCCTATCTTTCCAGAATATGAGGCCTGGAAAGAAAGAAAAAAAACATGTAATCATTTTTATACATAAAATAAACAAAAAAAACCAAACCCATTCCCATTCACACACATTCTTACAGAGGGAGGGAGAGGGTACTGAGAAAAGGGGTGGGAGAATGGCCCTTTTACACACACTCACATTCGCCCCACCACAATGCTAGAAGTGTCAATTTAGTTGTGTACAAGGATCTTCATGATTCTGGGTAATAGTGGTCATTTGGGTGGAATTTATCCAGTACCCATGTTTAGAAGTACTCCAATTGGTATGACTTTGGTTTTGCCATGTGGGGTATTAAGGTGGTTTGTGTATGTCCTTTATTATGAGTGCTTTGGTTTGTACTGTTTGGGGCTTGTCTGTGCAATTAAGAAGTGCAGTTCACTTGTTTAAGTGTGATTAATGGCTCCTCTTGTCCAAAAATAACATTGCTAGTACTTTCAAATGTTTTCTTTGTACTTAACCAATTTGTGCCTAATGGAAATCATTTTCAACTTCAACCCATTTTCATATCCTAGCCCACAAACTCCTTGGATAAGTCCTCATGCTGAACTTTTTCAATCATGTGTCCAAGGTGGTCTTACGGAAGTTATATAGTCTATAAATTGCAGCGCCTCTCTTCCACGAAAATGGTACTACAGAATCACCCCCTGCATCTGTGAAGGCTTTCTCCTCATATGCTGACTGGACTTCACCTCCAGCAGTGTAGAACCGTTCAGTGATCTGTTCATGCCTGGATACCATGGGTGATCTTGATATTCTCTAGTAACCCATGCTTTGACACTTGGATGAGCAAGGCATGGCCTTTTTTAAAACTTTGTTCAATGGGATATGTATGGAGTGTATTTTCAGTTACCTGTCAAATGTCTTATCATGCTTGCTTTTCTCAAGCTGGGGACAGCTACCTTTACCCCTAGCCCAATCCTTGTGTGTGCAAGTTGATGGATAAAGTGGGGAATGCTATGATTTATTTTCTGGAGTGTGGACATCACTCGACTCCTGCAAGGTCTGTGAACAGCACTGTGCAGTGTTCTTTGAACCTGAGAAGTACATACTATATCATGGAGACACTACATATTATGGGGTGTAAGGGATGCATCCGAATTTCTTTGCTGAGTTATAGGAAGAGGACATCCTGAAGGGTGGGCCTTTAGTGTTGCTGCCTTGAGTCAACAGGATCATCTCGGTGTTGTCAGAAGATTCTCTAAGTAGATGACCTTTCAATCTCTTTTGGTGCTGTGCAAATCTTGACTCCAACAAGCTCTGATCCTCTGTTGCAAAAAACTTCTGGTTCTGCCCATGATGTCACCCATGAGGGTATCACTTCTGAATGTTTGTCACTAGGCCTCTGCTCCCAAAGCATCTACAATACCTGACTAGTGTTCAAATTTATTGAAGCACGGAGTGCTTGTCCCTCGTACTTTCGGAGGCATTTGTTCACACAGATTTGTAGACTATTTGACTTTTGGGGGGAGGTTGGCCAACCTCCTCCATTTTATTTGACTGGTGGTGTCCATATAATCGTGTCCGGAGGGAAGCAGACTTGCCCCTGATGCCTGAAGATGCTTCCTTCCTGCTGTCTTTGTGTGGTGTGTGTGTGTTTTATATATATATTATAGCCTAGCAGTGACGACATGCCCTCAGAGTCAGTCTCCAGATAACTTTCTTTTATTCCTTCTTCCTTGTTTGAAGCTGTTGATTCTCCTTTAGGCACTCTGGGTCTTCATGGGAGTTTACTATGTCTGGTTCAGGGGCCGCATTATGATTTATCAATGCAGCACAGTGCCCTTGGGGCATTCAAATCTCTCTGCCCCTTGGTTTGTACTATCTATGATATCACAGCTGCCATGAGCCAAGAGGGTATTAAAGAATCTAAAGTTACATGCCATTTTTCCTTTAAGGTGCTTTTATAGGGCATTTTCAATGGAATAACCCTGGACGCTGGGCTAACTGATATGAGCTGCAGAGGCTCATCTCCCATTTTCATTGGCAATTTTTCCTCAGGAGACCTTGTTTGGGACATGCCCCCTCCCTCTCCTGTGAATAAGGGCTTTGCAACCCCACTACTGTGGAGTGGGGGCAGGCAGGTGATAATGATTTAGATCGTCTCCATTCTTCTTGCTTTAATACAACCTTCCAGGCAGTGCAGGGGGACTACACAATTAATTCCCCCGTAAGGGGCGCGGCGATTTGCCATCCTGGCCGCCGTGCTGACGGGATCCAGCGCTCCGTCCGGCCCCAGCTTAGCCTCCCTTCCTTCAGATAGCCCGATTTCTTCCCTACCTCGTCGCTTTTCATACAACCTCTCCCACAACTTTCTCTGGTCAGCCTCTAATTTCACAGGGTAGATGCTGACCTTCTTCTCAAGCCAACCACCCCGGATCGGGGCTGGGGGGGGAGGGGACATTGTTCCCTAACCCCTGAGCTCCGGTTCGGGATGGGTTTTTTTTAACAACCTGCTTCATCCCCACCCATACCTTCCTCACATCCCTTTTCCTCTCCTCTTCAAAATCTATCTTTTTTACGCCGTGTCCAAGGTGGAGCCGCCATGCCGATGGACTGCCAGGCCACCAGGCGGGAGGGGTGGTCCCGAATGGCGGCGCCTGGCTCTGCCGGGCTTGTAAGCACCTCTCGCAGTGCGGGCTACTGCGAGGGGTGATGAGCTATTGCGTCCCGTGGCAAAAATAGGGTCACCATGCCCATAGATGAACAACCAAAAAAAACCCAAACCCCTTTAACTCCCCCTTGCTCATCGACGGAGCCGCCCTTGGGCAGCTCCACCGAAAAAATGGAGGTCCCCCCCCTGTGCTTGCACAGGGGACCCTCCATATTTCTCTAACCGGAGAGGAGGCTTACTCCTCTCCTTCGCCTACGGGTGCAGGGGACTCCCCCTCACCCCCTTCTCTGGAGGTGCTTTCGGGCACCTCCCTTTTCCCAGCGGCAGTCCCATCTTTTCTTTTCAAGGGGACTGCCAAGAAAGCCAGCAGGCAGCCCTTAGCCAGCCGCTCCCCATCAAAGCGGCTCGGTAGGGCAAACCCCCTTAGGGGGGAGAGGGAAGCCAGGCCCCTTCGCTCGCTTCCCTCAAAAGACCTGCTGGCAAGAATATTAAACCTTGCCGGGGTCAAGGCCTGTGCCTCCCCATACAAGACTGGCGACACTGCCAAGGGGACCTGCGATGTCCTGGGAGGGGATGGCCAACTGGAGGCCCCTCCTGTGATAGACATGGTCCTTGAGGAGACCCAGCCCCAGACGGTAGGGCCTTCCATTTCCATGGGGGGGAATTCGGGCTCGGCGCCAAGCACCGAACCCGAATCCGCCCCTATGCAAGGTCCTCCTCAAATGGCTGAGGGCTCCGAGGCAGTAGAAGGAGGGGAGGGATCTCCTCCGACAGGTGCCCCTACGACAACCAGGACCTTCTCAATTTCGGAGAGGGACCTGGCTGAGGCTGGTCCATCTGGCCTGGAGACTTCTGCCGGCGGAGGTCAAAAGCGGGTTCATTCCCCGCCCTCCTCTCCGAAAAAGAAAAAGACAAAAAAGACTCAGGGCTCCTCTCCATCCGCGGGGGCTGCGGGGACGGATGGGTCTGCTGCCACTCTGGCAAGCGACCAAGCCAAGATCGGCACATCTGCCCCCCCGGTTGCGGAGCCCCTGACAAAGAAGACTAATACCAAGAGTGCACAGGGCGGAGCCTCGATGACATCGGGGCCCCTCATTCAGAGGTTACCTGGCGTTTTCGAGCCCGCTGGCTTCAAACGCTTCCTCGTTATTCGCTCCACTGATGGCACCATGTTGTCCAAGGGCAACATGATCCATCAGAGGAGAGGATTAGCTAGTGCAATTGGTAGAGAGCCGAAGGTAACCCGTTTCTCGGACGGGAGCCTTCTGGCGAATGCGGCGAATCCCGCCGAGGTGGCCAAGATAAGTGCTCTTCGGACACTTCATGGCACCCCGGTGAGTGTGACGCCGCACTCTACCATGAACTTTGTAAAAGGAGTAGTTTATGCGAGGGAACTCGTTGACTACTCCATAGAAGACATCACCCTAGAGCTGGCCGACCATGGGGCAGTCAAGGTCGAACGTGTGATGAGAAAACAGGGAGGGGCCTCGAGACCCACCCCTACACTCTTCGTCACGTTCGACTGTGACAAGCTCCCTGAGTCGGTGCGTGCCGGTTGGTACCGCTACCGCGTGAAGGCATTCGTGCCACTGCCGCGGCGGTGCTATTACTGTCACCGCTTCGGCCACACGAATCGATCATGTAGACGTGCAAAATCGGGGTCACCCGAAGTCTGTGTAAATTGCTCCAAGGTCGCACACGATAAGTCCAAATCGTGTGTGGCCAAGTGTGTCAATTGCGGAGAGCCGCACCCTGCTTCTTCGAAGCAATGTGGTGCATATCTCCTTGAGAAAGAAATCCTGGCCGTTCAGGCCCAGGATCGACTCTCATTCCGCGAGGCTAAGGACTTGGTCCTGGCGCGCCCGGCTCTGCCTGGGACGTCATATGCCTCAATAGTTAGAAAAGCACCCTCTGCTCCTGGCCCATCCAGGCCAACGAGCACGGTTGTTTCCGCGCCCATTCGGAGCCCTTCTGCGGGCTCTACTACACCCGGGCGCTCCCCTGGTAGAGCTGGCGGCAAAAAGGGTTCACACCCAGCCCCGGCTAATACCAGGGCTCCCCCCTCTTCCCCCAGCGTGACCGTTTCCCGTAAGGCGAAACGGCCACGCGCCTCCACAGAGTTGTTAGACTCACAGGAGGCAACACCCCTGAAGATGGTCGCTAGGCCATCTTCCGGGGTTCCTAAAGCTGTTCCCCGAAAGGAGGACAGCAACAAAGGAGCTTCGGCCCCTTCGCCCACGCCCCGAGTTGGAGCGAGTGGCTCGGAGACGGTGGTTCCTCGAAAAGAGGGCCCCCCGCCTCCCAAGCCGCAACGCCCGCCTAAGGTTTCGAGGCGGAGGGAGGAAAAGACTCGCATGGCGAGCCCAACCTCCCCCAATAAGTCCTCGAAGGCGACAGCGCCTTCAGCGCTTTGTCCGGCCAACAGCGCCCGGGGTTCTGCCCCCGGGAAGCGTACGGCCATTCCCGTGAGGGTCTTCAATTCGAGGAGGGCCCCCGCGTCTCCTCCGAGTTAGGCCTGGAGGGCATATTCCTTCAATGGAATTGCCGTGGACTCCGGGCCAACTGGGAGGAGCTGCGGAGGCTCGTCTCGTCCCGTTCCCCGTTAGCTATTTTTTTGCAGGAGACCATGCTAGGCGCGTGCCCGCTGCCTGCCCTGCCGGGGTATAAGGGTCTTGCGACCCCACCACCGTGGGATGGCCGGGCTGGGGGATGCGCGGTTTACACCCGGCATGATGTCTCCGTTCTTCCTTTCTCTTTAGATACCTCCTTTCAGGCAGTGGCTGTGCAGCTGCACCTGGATAGGAGGTATACTATCATTTCTGCGTACATTCCACCGTCAGCTGACTTCGACGCGGGGGACTTCCGCCGCGTCGTGGCACGGTTGCCGAGGCCCTATCTCTTGCTTGGAGATCTGAACGGCAGGCATCCTCTCTGGGGAGATTACTCCATAAATCCCAGGGGACAAGTCCTTGCCGATCTGATCGAAGAGCTTGAGATGGGTGTCCTAAACGTGGATGAGTTTACGCATCACTGTCCGAGAACCGCTTCATTTTCTTGCCTTGACCTATCTTTGTGCTCTTCGGATGCACAGCCTGATTTTGATTGGGGGGTGGTCGATGACCTCCATGGTAGTGATCACTTTCCCATTCAAATATCATTTTCAGGGCAACTGCCGCCTGAGAGACCACCTCGGTGGTGCTTGGCGCGGGCGCGGTGGCCTGCATTTCAGGAAATGACGCGGGGGACTTCCGCCGCGTCGTGGCACGGTTGCCGAGGCCCTATCTCTTGCTTGGAGATCTGAACGGCAGGCATCCTCTCTGGGGAGATTACTCCATAAATCCCAGGGGACAAGTCCTTGCCGATCTGATCGAAGAGCTTGAGATGGGTGTCCTAAACGTGGATGAGTTTACGCATCACTGTCCGAGAACCGCTTCATTTTCTTGCCTTGACCTATCTTTGTGCTCTTCGGATGCACAGCCTGATTTTGATTGGGGGGTGGTCGATGACCTCCATGGTAGTGATCACTTTCCCATTCAAATATCATTTTCAGGGCAACTGCCGCCTGAGAGACCACCTCGGTGGTGCTTGGCGCGGGCGCGGTGGCCTGCATTTCAGGAAATGACTGAATTCTCTATCTCAGTCGAGGAGTTTAGGTCGGTAGATGAGGCCGTTGAGTTCTTCTCCGGCAACCTCATCGCCGTAGGCCTGACTACTATTCCTAGGACGTCTGGCCGTTTTGCACGCCGACCACTCCCATGGTGGTCGGCCGAGTGTGAGACGGCCCTCAAACAGAAGCGTTATGCCTACATGCGCTATAAGCGCCGCCCGAACGATTTCACTGTCGCTGAATTTCGTCGGGCTAGGGCTAGGTTCCGGTATATTTCGAAGCACGCCCGCCGCTCTTCTTGGCGGGCATACGTGTCTTCACTTAACGGGAAGACCCCTTTAGCTGAGGTGTGGAAGCGAGTCAAAAGGATTCGGGGCAAGTTCTCGCAGGACCCCCCTCCCGTTCTCCAGGAGAATGGGACCGCAATCTCGGACCCCGCGTCCGTGGCGGAATCCTTAGCGACCGCTTTTTCCGCATACTCTAGCCGTGATGCTGCTCCGCCAGCATTCAATGCACGTCGTGATGTCGCGGAAGGCCGCCGGCTGGACTTTACCTCCAGAGGCGGAGAACCCTTCAACGACAAGTTTACTGTGAGTGAGTTGCGTTCCGCTCTCGCTTCGTGCGCGGACACCGCCCATGGTCCGGACGATGTCCCGTACGCCATGCTTCGACACCTGGGTGAGCGAGGCATGGCCTTTCTGTTAGATTTGTTCAACAGGATCTGGGTGGAAGGTCTTCTCCCAGACTCCTGGCGAATCGCTACTGTGCTCGCCTTTCGCAGGCCGGGGAGAGATCACTCTACTCCGACCGGTTTCCGCCCAATCTCTCTAACCTCTTGCGTGTGCAAGTTGATGGAGAAATTGGTAAATGTTAGATTAGCCTATTTCCTGGACAGCGGAGGCCATCTGTCTTCTGCACAGTGCGGCTTCCGTAAGTTCCACTCCACGTCGGATGCTCTGCTCCGACTGGAAAGTGCCGTCTGCGAGGCTTTCCTTCGTAGACAGCACTACGCCACGTTGTTTTTTGATTTGGAGAAGGCCTATGATACCGCATGGCGATACGGTATCATGGAGACTCTCCACACGATGGGGGCGAGGGGACGCCTCCCAATTTTTATATCTGAATTTTTGCGAGATCGTCGATTCCGCGTACGGGTGGGGGGAGCCCTCTCCGGCCCAAAGGAGCAGGAAGAGGGTGTCCCGCAGGGAAGTGTCCTCAGTGTCACACTCTTTGCCCTCAGCATCAACGGCATCACCTCGGTGCTGCCAGAAGATGTTCTCGCTACGCTCTACGTGGACGACCTTTCGATCTCTTTTGGCGCGGCCCAGATGCCAACTCTGGAGCGTCGACTCCAACAGGCATTGAACCGCGTCTCTCGCTATGCCGAAGCGCACAGGTTTCGGTTTTCTTTGGCCAAGACTAAGGTGGTGCACTTCTGCCGCCATCCACGGCTTCACCCCAACCCAGATTTGTTTCTTAATGGGGTGCGCCTGGATGTGGTTGAGTCGCACCGTTTCCTTGGTCTTGTATTCGACCGACGCCTCACCTGGGAGGCTCATATTCGCAGCCTTAGGGTCTCTTGTACCCGCGCCATGGACATTCTCCGTTCCGTGACGTTCAGCGCTTGGGGCGCTGATAGGGCTACCGCCTTACTTTTTTATCGATCCTTTGTTCGCTCGAAGCTCGACTACGGATGCGAGTTTTATGCATCCGCAGCCGAGCGTTTATTGCGGAAGGTGGATTCGATCCACCACACCGGCCTTCGCCTTGCGACCGGTGCCTTCCGCACTTCCCCCATTGAGAGCCTGTTGGTCGATGCTGGGGAGATGCCACTCGCTCTGCGCCGCGTGCAGTGCATCACTCGCCTGTACGCGCGAGCCCGGCGCCTCCCTCAGTCGCCAACAGCTCTCACTGCATCCGCAGCTGATCTCGATGGTGCCTATGCCGCCGAGAGACGCCAGTCATACCCTAAGCCCTTTGGGTTTAGGGCCAGGAAACTCCTTCGAGAGGTAAATATAGCTCTCGGGCCGGTGGCGCCCCTGGTTCTGCCCAGGACGCCACCCTGGAGGGTACCACATTTGGCTATTTGTCGCCACGCCTCTGCTCCCAAAGCTTGTACTGCGCCGGGAGTATTGCGTTCGACCTTTTTGGAGCACACATCGTGTCACGCTGGTACCGTGCCAGTGTATACGGATGGCTCCAAGTCCCAAGAGGGGGTCGGCTTCCACGCCGTATCCCCTCTGTTTGAAGTCAGCGGGGCTCTACCAGGCGCTGCGTCTGTCTTCACGGCCGAGCTGGTGGCAATACACCACTCGGTACGGGAGATTACGCGACGTGCCCGGTTCGGAGACCGGATTGTGATCTATAGCGACTCACAAAGCGCCCTGAGTGCTCTCGGGGCATTGGAATCTCCGCATCCCCTGGTTCGCGATATCCGTGACGCCACGGTTTTGGCGAGCCGGGCAGATGTCGAGATTATCTTCTGCTGGGTTCCTGGACATGTAGGAATTGCGGGGAATGAGCGCGCCGATGAGGGCGCCAAAGAGTCGGCGAGGACTCTGCGACCGGACCAGCGTTTCGCTCTTCCTCACACCGACTACATGGCAGGAATACGGGCAGTTCTTCGGACTGCTTGGCAAAGAAGATGGGAGACGGTCGAAGGGAACTTAAAGTTGCGTGCCATTGCGCCGCGACTGTTCCCATGGACCTATCCCCCAATGCCGCGGCGGCTTCAGGTTGCTTTCTGTCGTCTCCGAATCGGACACACTCGTGTGACGCATCGCTATCTGATGGAGCGCTCGCCTGCGCCCTATTGCAACGACTGCGTCGTCCCCCAGACTGTTCGGCACATTCTTGTCGAATGTCCCAGTCTGGGTGATCTTCGCGCACGATACCTGTCCCAGTACCGGGATGGGCGGGGTCGCTACCGCCTGTCCCTTGTGCTTGGGACAGATTCGTGCACACTGACTTGTGGACTTGTTGACTTCTTGGGGGAGGCCGGCCTTCTCCCTATTACTTAAGCAAGGTTTGTTTTTTTTTTTTTGTTTTTTTGCATTTGTTTTGTTTTTTGTTTGTTTGTTTTTTTCCTTTAGTTGCACGCTCCTGCGCCGGGGGGACCTCTCCCCGACGCACCAGCTTGCTTCCTTTCCCCCTTTTGGGGTGTTGTTTTTTTTTCTCTTTAATTTCATTTTAAAGTAGCCTAGAACTAGGCCAGTTTTAATACGGCGACTAATGCCCAAGTAGGCAGTCGCCAGATGAGCTCTTAAAAAAAAAAAAAATAAAATACACAATTAATTCCAGGGTTGAATTCCATTTCCTTGGTGGGATGGTTCTCAGTGATGCCCTATAGGCGATACTTGAATTATTTCATCATGTGTGAATTATATTGAGCGAGGGCAGGTTCCAGTATGTTTTGAAGCATGCCAACCTCTTCTGGGCCTACATACATGTCTTCACTTAATGGGAAACCCCCCTCTTTCACAGGCTTTCACAGGTTTGGAAAGATGGCATTAGGATTTGGGGCAAGGTGCCTGTGCCACAGTCCTTTGCAACCACTTTTTCTGCCTGCATTTATTTCCCTACCTCCAGAGGTAGGGCATGGTAGTAATATAATTGTGACCCTCCACTCTACGGGCATGGGGAATGTCAAGAGATCTTCATATGGTTTCTGTGATATTGTTGATTCTGCACATGGGTTGGAGTTGACCTCTGTCCATCCAATAGGACAAGACACTCCACGGGCATGGGGAATGTCAAGAAATCTTCATATGGTTTCTGTGATATTGTAGATTGTGCACATCGGTTGGAGTTGACCTCTGTCTATCCAATAGGACAAGAGGCCATCCTTCAGGCAAGTGTCTTCGGGATCAATCTGACTTGTTTCACCTTGTTTCTGCTGTTCTTGATACACTATGTAGTTGACCTTTGAATCTCTGCTCTCACCCAGATGCAAATTGGAATGTTTTCTCCCAACAGGCATTGAATTGTATCTTCCTATGCTGAAATACTTTGGTTTAAGTTTTCTTCGCCAAAACTGAGGTTGTGCAGTTCTGTCATCATGCACGACTCCACCCTATTGTTCCAATTGTTCTTTAAAAGGGCTTGTCTGTCTGGATGTGGTCAATTTGTACCCTTTCCTTGGTCTTTAACCAATACCTTGCCTGGTAGTTGGGTATTGGCAAATTGGAATGTTTTCTCCCAACAGGCATTGAATTGTATCTTCCTATGCTGAAATACTTTGGTTTAAGTTTTCTTGGTCAAAACTAAGGTTGTGCAGTTCTGTCATCATGCACGACTCCACCCTATTGTTCCAATTGTTCTTAAAAAGGGTTTGTCTGTCTGGATGTGGTCAATTTGTACCCTTTCCTTGGTCTTTAACCAATACCTTGCCTGGTAGTTGGGTATTGGTACATTTAGTGACTTACCCGCACTGTTGGCATTCTTTTCTCCATGTTCAGCACCTGGTGTTTTGTTAGGGCTAGTCCCTTGCCTTTCTACTGTTCCTTTATTCCTTGATGCTCGACTACCCCTAAAGTTTCATCCATCACATTCTGGGTGTGAACTGTGAAGGGGGAAGACTACATGTCAGATATTGTGACTATGAAAGAATAGGATGACCTAGGGACAACTGAATGGTATCATTTGATAGGCATGCATGTAGTTGGGTGGGTGTGTGCTTTGTGCTTAATTGCCTGGGTGAGATGCTAACTCACAGACCACCTGATTGGTTTGAAGGACTAATGGCCTGAAAAAAATTATGTGAGAGAACCCTAATGCTAGGATAAATGGGCATGTAGAGGGATTAAATTTGTATATCTCTTTAAGATAAGTAAATTGGTATGGAATTTACTATCATTCAGGATGCCTTATTTCTGTGGGAACCTATGGTTTAATAGGGAATCCAAACTAGTTGTTGTTAATGACCATTGTGTCTACCCAAAACAGGATTTCATCTGGTATTAGTGTTAAAATTATTTCTTTCGTTTGCCATTTGTGGAATTTTCCTTTTTATTCTTATTTTTTTCCTTTATTTTTCAGGATGATACCTATACAGAATCGTATATAAGCACTATTGGAGTAGATTTTGTGAGTATTTTGTTTCTTCTGTTAACAGCCCTCGTAGGTACGAGTTATGCACCCTCCCATTTCCTCCAAGGAATATTTTTAGTTACTTTTACTCTGCCATCCATGTTTTACTCATCCTACCACTATTATAATATTTTTTTTTGGGGGGGGGGGATTTGATGTTGGAAGCCCTCTCTTTTCTTTCATCAAACTCATTGCTCAACTACACTTCTTTTTTTTCTAGTTCAGTATTTTGATATGATTTTGAGACTAGTTTTTTGCCTTTGACTCGTCACTTCATTAAATTTTATTTTATTCAAATATTTTCACTCTACTTTTATAATCCATGTCACTTAAAAATTAAATTGACTGTCCACTTATTTAATTTTTATAGTTTATTTTTTCTTAAACTTTGTATAACTGCGTGACAATTTTTAAAAAAATGGCCTTCAGCAGCCATTGATGATGGGGCGAGTTGCACATACTTATGGGTTATCAATTATAATTATAATCAGGTTTTATAAGTTAGCACTATTACATCCCAAGCCTTCTGTAGCAGAAAGGTCTAGGAGAAACTCACCATAGCATTACAAGCTTGCAATTTCTATTGCCTATTATTAAATCATTCCATTTCTCAAGTAAAAAAAATATTTGCCTATCTTCTATGTAGATGGGCATTTTAAGCATTGCCTCATGATTTTATTTTTCTCTTGCCAGAAAATTAGAACTATAGAATTGGAAGGGAAGACGATCAAATTGCAAATTTGGGATACTGCAGGTCAAGAAAGATTTCGAACTATTACATCATCATATTATAGAGGAGCCCATGGCATTATAGTTGTGTATGACACAACTGATCAGGTAAGTCTTTGAAACCTGGTTCTCATATAATATTGAAAGGATTCAAGACTTTTGCAATCTTAATGTCAAAGATGAGATAAATGGAGATCAGAGTTAGAGAGATGGTTAGGACAGAAAGATCGGCTTCATTTTGAGGTAACTTCCGTTTGATAAGACGCCCTATAGTGAGCCTAATTGTACCAATGAGAGGTTCCGCGAGATGGTATGAAGGTCTAAATACACTCCTGGCGCCTCTGTATAGATAAAGTAAAATCTATTTCCAGTGGGCCTGTATAAATAGTTAAGTATTGACCTGGGTAAGATTAGTATTTTGCCAGAGGATGCGGCGCAGAAGAATTCTTTCTCTTGGCCTCCCTTACCCCAAGTGCCTGAAGACAAGAAAATTAAATAAAAAGAACTAAGAACGAGGAGACTTCCACACTGCTGTATTCGACCCAGCTTCTACATGGCGAAATACTCCCTCGATTCGTCTTTTCGAGGCTGCAGTGGTTCTTAGATGACAGGTTGTATTCTCCTTCATAACTTTAAGCAGGCCGAGTACTAATTGGCCAATTGCAAACCCAACTGTGCCGTTGAAAAATCAATCGAGCTCGGCGCTCATATCCACCTCCCCCGCCCATTTCTTGGGTACAAAAATCCTCTGGTGGCAGATCCACCCGGAATGGTAGTTTCCCTTTTGTCGATCATGTACATGCTCACGGCTCCCGCCTTGAACCAATGTGTGTAAACCTTTTGCCCATTTAGTTCTTTTGTATTTCTATGTTGTATCCATTATTTTATTTTTGTTTGTACAGTAGTAAAGATTTTGTTTAATCCAGTTTGATATCCAGGACCTCCCAGTTAGTTGATTTAATTCGGCCAAGGAAAATAGTCACCCTTACTCGATTTAGTGCAACCCACGTTTAAAGTGCATCATTTAGGCCAAGGCCCAATCGCAGTGTGTCTTGTGGGCTTACATTCCCTTCCGAGTCAAAAGAAGCAAGCGGAGGTTAGGAAATCTAACCTGACCTGCGACACTTAGGGGTGGGTTATGATCAACAGATGCCATCTGACCTTAGGCACTCTCACCCTCCACACCATTCCCTCACAAGGAGGTGCGCTGTGTAGTATTGCACTCATTACCTGAAGGAGTGGCACAACAAACACCACCCCCTCTGGCATTCTCAGACTAGTTGCTTGTTGCTTTGTATACAAGCCTCTTATCAACTCTTAAATAGGCTAAGTTTGTAACTGATTTTCTGGCCAGCTTTCCTCCCTCCCGGCTTTCAGGCTGGCACTGAACGATGAATGCAAGGGCTATACCCAATGTCTCAACTAAAAATATGATGATTAAAAAAAAATGCGATCCTGATTCCAATTCCAGTTATAAGTTACGATGCTGATTCCGATTCCTTCACAAAATAGAATATTGATTCATAAATCCTTCCATGTAGTAATAATACATCAATAATAATTAATAAAGTTAGTTGTTACATAAACTAAATAGAATATAGTTAATAAATAAATATAAGATTAACATTGTGCCTAAGTTTACATAGTATCTGCTAAAAACTAATCTGATATAGTGCCTTATGCTGGAAGTTTGGTATCGTCAGTTTTCACAACCAAGTGAATTTAGATCTTTGATAGCGAATAATGCAGTTTATGTGGAAATTGTAATTCAAATCAAACTAATTCAATAATGTCAACTAATAATGACTAATGTATTAAATACTATTAATATTCAGCTATTATGATAGTTACTCAACATTTAACATAGGCTGGGAGTAGGAAGCGCACGCAGTATAACTTAGATCCACGGTGGCTGTTAGTCAACTGAACAACAGGGTTTCCCGCTGCTGAAAGAATTTTAGCATTAGTACTAAAACTTAAGCTGAAAATGTAACAAAATTATTAGAATCGTACCAAATCTAATTAAAACATAAAACAAAAGTGTTTCTTTGCCACAAAAGTACCAAATTTGTATGAATGTGCCAACTTTGGCAGCGCTGCTGAACAAAGCTCGTAATATCTTAGAATTCCATCAGCTGTTCTAAATGTTGCCTGAACCCTGAGCAGGCCTTTATTTCATGTATATAAACAATTAAACAGAAAATACCTTTCTTATACAGTCAGATCTTCAATATTAATTGATATTAAATAGTGATGTATTCTTGTTGACTAATCTAAATAACTTATTAATGTTATAATTTCATTGAATAACAGGACAGATGAGTAGATACATAACTTGACACTAACGGGAAATAAACGATGTTTAAAATTTTGATCAGCTATTTGGCAAGTAAGAAAGAAAATTAAAAACTTTAAAAAAAACTACATAAATTTTGAAGGAATTGTCTTTGGAATCGGAAAACTTGGATTATTTTTAGTGATTCCGATGCTGATGTCCTTATTATGCTTGGTCATATGTGAATGGTAGAGCCACACCCTGCCTCCATGAGGCAATGTAGCTTTTACCTTCTGGAGAAAGAACTCCTGGCTGTTCAGGTGTCACTTCCAATCTTTTCAAAATGCTCTGCATGACCCAAGCTTCCGCCTTGCCAGAAGTATTGCATTTGGCTTTTGGGGGGCACACTTGGTTTCATACTGGATCCATGTCGGTCAGCTTCCAAGCCGTATTCCATCTGTTTGAAGTCAACGTCACTCTACTAGGTGCTTCATCTGTCTTCACGCCTGAACTGGTTGCAATACATTGCTCAGTAGGGAGATAACGTGTTGTGGCTGTTTTGGAGACTGGATTGTGATTTTAATGACTTGCAAAGTGTCTTTAATGCTCTCGGGGCTTTGGAATCTCCATACCCCCTGGTCCGCACTGTGTGTAATGTCGCAGTTGGTGGATGTTGTGATTTACTCTACTAGGTTCCTGGACATGTGGAAATTGTAACGATTGAACACTTTAATGACTGTGCCATAGTCTGCAGGGACTGGCTACCAAACCAATGTTTCACTCTTCATCGCACCAATTACATGGCTGCTTGGCAAAGATTATGGGAGATGGCCTAGGGGAACTTAAAGTTCTCTTTGTGCTGTGACTTCCCATCGACCTACTCTTCCCCATTGCTATGACTGCTTCAGGTTTTGTCATCTTTGAATTTGTCATACCCACACCATTTGGTGGAATGCTCCCCTGCACCTTACTGCAACAACTTCAGTACATTGTTGTTGAATATTCCATTCTGGTGATCTTCCCACACATTACCTTTCCTAATACTGCCTGTACCTTGTATACTCTGGATGAGTTCGTGCATTCACGTTGTTGTCTGACTTTTGACTTCTCTCTTTGGTGTTAGTCACCTCCCCCGACACTTGCGTTTCCTTCTTGTTTTTTTTCTTTGATTTTTTTCGGTGCTGGTTTGTGTATGGTGGTGTTTATTATTATTAAGATTGGCACTAGGCTGAAATTTTAATTATGTGACGTGCCCTTGAAGGCACTCACCAGATAGGCTCTTAAAACAAAAGAAGCTCCCCATGGCAGTAATCAGGCAGCCCATTGGACTACATGGACCTATCCTCATTCCTCCACAGTATTGGGTAATTTTTTGTCTCAAAAAGGACATTGCAAAGGCAAGTGTCATTTGATGGAGTACTCCCTTGACTTTGTCAAAATTGCATGTTCCCTCCCCATATGGTAAGACACCTTTTGGTCGAATGTCCAGGTCTGGGGGATCTTAGTGAGTGGTGCTTGTTCTATTTCCTTGGAAGAGACTTCCATGCTAGACTAGTGTGATTGATTTTTGTGGAGGCAGGCAGATAGCTACTGTGGAAGACCACATGACCCCATTGCAAGTTTCATTTCTTACTCTAGTATTTGATGATTGCATCCAGATTCTTCATTGAGGAGCTGGTGAAGAATTTATTTCCTGAATGTTCGAACCAAGAAAATAAGTACACGAGTTTTAGAAACTTTCCTTATCCTCTAACAATCCGGGTATGGAGGCAAAATTGTTTTGTTGGCCTGGATTATTAATCCCATTGAAAGCTTCCGAGAGGAACTAAAAAATTAAAGTGCCAGTAACAAACATAAAAAGTCAGCTTATAGAGTGACTAATGAATGCATGTTTGGTTTCATTGGGCACATCAAGGAATTGTGTCAATCCCTACACTGGTGAAATGCCATGATGTATCCAGATACTTTGGTCTGCAAATGGGGGGGGGGGGCTACCAAAGTTTTGTGTATATTAATATAGCAAAATAGTTACACTTTGTATGTAAAACAACAATCAAACTTAGGCTTATTTATAGATTTTTTTTCAATAGTCATTGATGCATAGTAATGAGGCTTGTTTATGCCTGATATTTATGATAATTCATCTTTGCTGTAAGATGAGCACTTTTCACTAACTTTCTGCTGATGTTGACATTTTCCCTTTAAGTAAATTACATTAAACTAATACTTAATTTTTTGCAGGAAAGCTTCAACAATGTTAAACAATGGCTACAAGAAATTGACAGATATGCATGTGAAAATGTGAATAAACTTTTAGTTGGAAATAAATGCGACTTAACTCATAAGAAAGTCGTAGAATATTCTGCTGCCCAAGTGAGTGATCGCTTCATGCTGCTTTTTGATTTAAAATATTTGCTGAAATAAACCACGTGACGTATTAATCCCTATTTCTAATTTCACCATAGGAGTATGCAAACTCTCTGGGGATCCCTTTTTTGGAAACATCGGCCAAGAATGCAACAAATGTTGAGCAGGCTTTCATGACGATGGCAGCAGAAATAAAAAATCGTATGGGTCCTCCTTCCGGTGCTACCACAGCAGGTGCTAATGTAAAAATCTCATCATCATCTCCTGTTGAAGGTGGCAGCTCTTCTACAGGGTGCTGCTGAAGATTCCATTTATATTGAATACAAATTTTGAAACTATAAGTGTGGCGAGGTAGGTGCTGTTTTGTTTTGTTTTTTTATCAACATTTTGTGTTTTTTTGTTGCCACAATTTTCTTCAGAGAAATTATGGTTCCTCTTTATCTCAGAGAACCAGTAGTGAATTACTAAAGGCTATTCTAAATTATTATTTTTACTAATTTTATCAGTTTGTACATAATGCTGTAGTGTAATATCTAATTTTTGTTGTGTGGGTTGTAGCAAATTGAAAAATCTCTTAAAATGTCACATTTCTCAGGGGAGACGGGGGATGGGAAGTCCTTATCTCCTCGGTGTCCCTCAACCACACCAGTAAGCTGGATAGAATTCTGAAAATCCCTAATTATCCATTAGAAATGGCACCCTTCACCCAAATTGCTCTTCTCTTTTTCCTTCTTCATCACTTGAAGTATTTCATGTAAAGTGCTCGTTATTATTTCTATACTCCCATTCCAACTGGGTGTAAGAATCACTTGTATGCGTAAGTGCCATACATGTGAATTGCGGAGAGCCACCAACACCGTGCTTCCTCAAAGCAATGTAGCTTGTACTTTGGCCGAGATGCTGCTGAATGAATCTCTTTGAGAGCACAAAGCTATAGTCTTGCCATTATCTATGTGACCTGCAACTTCCTATGCCTTGGATTTAGAAAAGACCCTCCACTCCAGTCCTACATCCAGGATAGCCTTCCCCACTTGGACCCTTCTGCTGGTTCCCCCACCCCTCCCCATCAGTCGAAGTAACTAGAATGAATCACCAGCCTCAGGATGCAAACCCCTAAGGCTGTTCTGAGATCCTTCTCGCTCACTTGTGAGCCTGCCTTCCCCAGGAGGGGGACGACGCTCCCTTGCATTTCTAAAGATGGAGGTGGCAACAGATGAGGGATCCAAGGCAGGTGAAGTCAAAAACCTGGACAGTAAGCCCCGGAATTCTTCCTCCTGGAAAGGCTATGGCCATTACCACAATGTTTTTCTCAGAGGTCCCTGATGATCCTGTGAGTTAGGCCTAGAGGGAATTTTCCTTCGATGGAATTGCTGTCGACTCCGAACTAACCGGGAGTTTTGGAGCCTCGTTTCATTACCTTACCTTTACCTATTGTCTCGAGGAGACCATTTGGTCCACCCGACCAGGTAGTGTTTCTATAGGACATAATTGCAGTTTCCTTTGCTTTGTTTTCGACCAACGCCTAATACTTGAGTTCGTTATTCGCAGCCTTAGGTTCTCTCTTACACTCACCTTTGACATTCTTTGCTCCGTCACATTCAGCATCTGGGTTACTGAAAGGGTTACCGCCCCTTTAGTTGCTCAAAGCTCCATTATGGATGTCATAGTTTTATGCACCCCCAGCCGAGGGAAACCTACAGAAGGTGGATGCAATCCGCCACTTTGCTATCCGTTTGGCCTCCTGTTATTCCACACGTCCCATATTGATACCCCCCCCCCCCTGCGCCGTGCATCATTTTCTTGTAAGTGCTGGCCCATTGCATCCCGCAGTTGCTAACGGCTCTTATTGTCTCCACGGCCCATTTTGATGTCGCCTTGAGACGCTAAACAATCTGAGCCTTTTGTTGTTAGGTCTCTACAGCTCGATGTAGCTCTCGGATTGTTGGTGCTTCTTGTTCTGCCAATAGCCCCACCCTGGAAGGTCCCACGTCTCTGCTTCCACAGCTCAGCGAATATTGCGTTTGAACTTTTTGGAGTATACGCCATGCCCGTCTACACTGGCTCAACTTCCATGCCCAGCTCATTCAGGCATTACATTTGTCTTCATAACCGAGCTGGTTGAAATACACAGTTCTGTATAGGTTACGTGACGTGCCCAGTTGGTACACAAAAGTGATTTATAGCCACTGGATGGTGTCAAGGAATTCAAAGTATCTGATGCCAAGGCTGCTGTGAGCCGAAGGTACTCAGGCTCATTGCAGGTGACCGGACCAACGTTTTGCATTCAATTCGGCCTTTCGGACTGCCTGACAAAGAAGATGGGAGACGGCCAAACGGGAACCTAAAGTTGCGCATCATCGCCCCTTTACTGTTACTGTGGACTAAGCTCCCGAGTGCTCGGATGGTTTCAGGTGGTCTTGTCACACGCAGGATCAGTGCCAATTGGGGTCCTCCCCTGACTGAATCTTACTGTGACTGCTTCTTCGTCTCCCACGTCTCTAGTTGAGTGGGGTAGGAGCTACCGTTTGTACCTTGTACTCTGTGTATTCTTTTTTTTATTACTTTTATTTAAAATAGGTTAGATTATAATTTCCTTGGCCCCCTCCCTCTCTGGAATCTTTTCTTCAGGGGTTGTTCCCAGAGAGGCTCTGGCCTTCTCGTGGCGAGGGGAGTCAGCCCTGGGCCCCTTAGGGGACCCATGGTGCTGCCAACAAGACTTTTAACATGCCCCTCTTTCTTTCCTCACCTATTACGTTCTTCCACCGCCCTTTATTTCCCCCTCTTCCTTCACCTATCTAGTGGTCCTTATGGATACCCGACCTCTGCTCGTTTAATGGATTGATTCCGAATTGTTCTTTCATGAAGGTGAAAGAGGCTGGGCATCTCCACCCCCTTTGTCTACTGAATGCCCAAGGAGAAACCCATCGTTGGCCCCTTTTCTCCGTGCGTAGGAGAACTCGGGCAGCCTCTTAAGTTTCTAAAGATGGTGTGGTGGATCCGTATCCATTCTCCAAGACGACATACCGGACGTAACTGATTGTATAGTTGCAGTAGTGCCGGGCCCTTGTAGGCCTCCATTGTGGGGACCCCCGAGGGAGAATGCGAAGTTTTTTTCTTTTTGCAATGGCTAGCCATAAACCAAAAACCTCCCCTTGTAAGGGTTCTCGTGCCAAACGTTCCTTAGCTTCCCTTTCAGCCTTCCTTCGCTTGTTGGACCCCTATTCTAAGGAAGTAGACCCAGACCCAGATTATTCTCGCTTTCTTGTCATGAATTCATCATCCGACATCCCACTTGCAAAAGTTGATGTGTTTGATGTCAATTAATCTTTTGAGTCCCGCTAGATGTGGTCAAGAGTTAGTGGTGATGTCGTAGTAGAGGTGTCATCCCACTCTCATCAACACAACCTTGTGCAAAATCTATCTTCCATAGCTGAAATTCCAATAACTGTCTCGCCCCATTCTCGTCTGAATTTTGTCAAAGGTGTCGTCCGTTCAAACGAACTAAAGCACTACGACCCCACTCGCCTTCAGAGTAAGCTTAGTACCCAACGTGTCACACACGTACACAGGGTAACTAAAACATTAGGCTCCACTAAAGTTCCAACCGCCACATTGATTTTAACATTTGAAAGACAAGAACTGCCGCAGTATATTAAAGGTGTGTACCTTCGTGTCCCGGTAAGTCCCTACATCGAACTACCCAGATTCTGCGTCAATTGCAATCAATTTGGACATGTTGGCTGTGCCTGTCGGCACCCTCGCTCCTGCGTGAATTGTAGCTCTGACTACCATAGCCCCGAATGCACCAAAACACCCCCTGTGCCATCTGCGGAGGTACCCACAGTGCTGAGTCAAAACTTTGCTCTATATTTTTATATGAAAAGGAGGTGCTCGCTTTGCGCGACTCCCTACGTCTAGATATAAAGCCCGCCAGCGTGCCCGAGCACAAACCTCACCACTCGGCTGGCTCTTCTCTGACGTTTTACGTGACGCTGGACGAAACCGACCATCACACGCGAGTTCCGACCAGCCTGAAGCACTTCACCCTACATCTAATCGCAGCGTCGGAAACATTCAGAATATGCAGTCGAAGCATCACTCACACCGAGATAACCAATGTATCCCCCCTCTCTCCAGCAGCTCTAGCTGGGAGAGACGCTCAGGGTGAGACACTTGAAGACATCAGATGCTATTTGAAAGAATCCTCAACATCGACTAGTGAAGGTTCATTCACCCGGCCCCGAGACCCAAAGCCCAGTGGTAAGAGGAAGGATTCCTCACCTGGGTCATCGACCACCAATAAGCGGGCAGCCTATGAAACTGACCTGGCCGAGCCCTGGGAATCTTCAATAGACTCCTTCCCTATGGCTGAACATTCTATGCCTTTAAGTCCGTCCCGCCCTTCACAGGACTTAGGCCCCATCCTGATCCAAACGATGGCAGATATACACCCAGCTCCACACCTCGCTCAGATCACCTGTTCGTTCCGCTCACCCTTCAACCCACGATCCGATGGAAGTTGCCATCTTTACCCAGCCCTTTTAACCTTCGCATAGGAGATCATCTCTCTAATCTGGGTGCTCCAAGGGTCCTTACCCTTCCATCCTTACTGACCCCTAGTTGGCGTGCTCTTCTCCCCACAGTATGTACTAACATGTGGAGCCTGGAGAAGTCCTCCATGGACCCTCGCATCATTAAGAGCCTGTTCTTAGAGCATTCGATCTCACACAAACAATGCTACCCACTATACACGGATGGCTCTAAGTCGGACGGTGGCGTATGTGCCGCAGCCATCTACCCAGGAGGAGAATTCCTAACTCTATCTTTGCTGCCTGTAGCATCCATTTTTACCGCTGAACTTTCAGCAATCCTTTTAGCCTTTAGACTCGTCCAAATTTTACCTTTTATTGATTTTGTCAATTAGATCTTTTTATGCGTCCCATCCCCTAGTCACAGAAATTTGCAACTGGCTGATCCAAAATGCGTCCCGATATAGAATTATTTTTTGCTGGGTCCCTGGGCATGTGGGGTTCCTGGGCAACAAGAGGACTGATCGGCTGGCCCGCTCAGCACATTCTGTGTTCCCTGAGAACTCGGCTCTGCCTTTTAGGGACTACTTTCCTTCAATAAGAAAATATATTTTTCAACTGTGGCAGAATGAATGGGATGACTGTTCATCATCCAAACTATACAAAATTAAAAATTCTATTCGCTCTTGGCCCTCGAGTCGTCATAGAATGCGGTCGTTGGAGGTGGCCCTTTGTCGAGTTCGCATTGGCCACACGAGACTTACTTACGGCCATCTTGTTTCGGGTGATGCTCATATCAGCCCTTGCTGTCGTTTTTGCGGTGGGGACCAATCGGTTGCCCACCTTTTATTGGATTGTAGCCATTTCGCCAGCCATTCTCCGGTTGTCCTGTTTCCTCAACACACCCGTTTTCGATTCATATTGGCGGAGGAATCTTTTAACCCGTCGTTTTTAAAATTTTTGTCACAAAGTGGTCTCCTCCTCCACCTTTTATAGATGATTTGCCTCGTTTCATCCTAGCTGCCATATAGAATCCACTTGGATTGGGCAGCAACCCACTGGTTCCTTACCTTGAACCTTAATTTCCTTGGCAGCCACCGGATGCCATAAAACAAACATTTAGGCTAAGAATTGATAAATATCTATCTTTTTAAATCGATCAAATGCCCCCCCCCCTCCCTATATATCATTTAAACAATAATGACTCAATTTTGTTGAATGTTTTGCCGGCTGATGTTTGGTTGGAAAGTGTTTGTATATTTTTATCTATCTTATTTTTTTTCAGGTAAGGGATGAAATCACTCGTCATGAAACAAACTGACGAACTTCCCTGACTAAAAGGAATTCATAGAACACAATACTTTCTAAGATTCTATTCAACTTTTGTTCCCATTCATAAAATAAATTCCTTATAATGGTATTTGTCATATATTAAACCTGTTTAAAATAATTGAGTCATTCTTAGCGCCTCTGTGATAGTTTTGGTTCTTTTTGAACGGAGTTCAACCTGGTCCATGAATTTCTAAATGACTACAAATTATACAGTGTAGTAATATACCCGACTCAAGATTGTGAAAATTTCTATGTATATATAAATATATAATTAACAAATTTTGTATTAGTGGGAAATGGATGTAAAAATGTATTGAAACCTTATAGAGATGGTTTTTTTTATAGTCTTGGCTTCTCTGGATCTTTCATCCATTTGATTTTTATTTGAATATTTATTTATATATTGATTTATTAAACTTTATCTTCAGTACTTCATAGGTTTGTCCATATTGCATATGAAAAGTTGTCTTCTAAAATGTATAGAATGTTGGTATTTATTTAATTGTAGGACTCATAAGGATATAAGGCTAATCTAAATTTCGTATATATCGGTTTTCTATTTACCAGTGTAAAAATTTGAAACGGCACATTAACCGATAAGGTTCTTTCTAATAATATACACATTTAGTATTAATATTTTCTGGTATCATATCCAAGGTTTGATTTATATTTGCAGTTGGTATTTCTTAAAACTTCATTTCTTAGTCTGTTCGTTTTTATTAAGTCCATAATATGATGTATTATAAATCATTACAATGAAAAGAAATTTTCATTCCATTATATTTTCTTTTCTAAAATTCATCCTTGAATTTCTATGTGAATGTTGAGTAAATTGCGAAAAATTTAGGCTTTGCATTTGTTATCCCTCGTAGCCAGTTACGGGTTCATGATCCCTTCCCACTCAGCTTAATTTTAGAGGCAGAACGATGCTTTGGAGCTTAAGTCTCACTTGCTAGAATGCTCCTAAGAATCGCCTGAAGAACGTCCTGTATTGCTCCTAGGTAAATGCGTCTGTCTTCACGGCCGAGCTGGTGGCAATACACCAATGGTACGGGACATTACGCGATGTCCCCGGTTCAGAGACCGGATTGTAATCTATAGCGACTCACAAAGCGCCCTGAGTGCTCTCGGGGCATTGGAATCTCCCAATCCTCTGGTTCGCGATATCCGTGACACCACGGTTTTGGCAAGCCGGGCAGATGTCCATATTGTCTTCTGGGTTCCTGGATATGTAGGAATTGCGGGGAGTGAGCGCGCCAAAGAGGACGGCGACCGGACCATCGTTTCGCACTTCCTCACACCGACTACATGGCAGGAATACGTGCCGCTCTTCGGATTGCTTGGCAAACATGATGGGAGACGGTCGCAGGGAACTTAAAGTTGCGTGCCATTGCGCCGCAACGGCTTCAGGTTGCTTTTGTGTCCGTCTCCGAATTGGACACACTCGAGGGATGCACCACCATTTGATAGAGCGCTCACCAGCGCCCTACTATGAAGACCGTTTTTCCCCAGACTGTTCGGCACATTCTTGTCGAATATATCAGTCTGGGCGATCTCTGCGCGCGTTGCCTGTCCCTTGTACTCCGTACGAGTTCGTGGACTTGACGTTTTTCGGGGACGCCGGCCTTCTCCCCTTTATTTAACTAGGTGTTTTTTTTATTTTAGTAGGTCGCGCGTTCCTCCGCCGGGGGAAGGCGGAGCTTGCTTACTGCTTAGTGCCTTTTTTCTTTATTTTATATATAATCACTAACAAGGAGAGAACGTAAAAAAAAATAGATTCTTCACAACGAGATAAACTTTCAACTACGAACGTGTCCTTACACAGAAGAGCTTTGAAATTGTGGGACAAACTGGATCGTATAATGAAAGAAGACGAGAAGAGAGCGATGCAAATCCCGCATAACTGCTGTAACTTTGGAAGCGGTAGACCCGATTCGAGGGAAGAACGTCCCCAAGATGCTCTGCAGGGTGAGATTGCAGACTCAAAACAAACAATATTAAGGAATTCGCAACAAAATATGTTAAATATTGAAGAACTAAAGAGGCGCGAGAGCCCCATTAAGAATGCAGAAGACTGATAAAGGAAAATAAGAACCAAAGAGATGGCTGGTCACCCAGCAACTAACTCTAACTCTTACTCATTCCTATTCACCACTTTGTCCTAAAGAACCCTATCCACTATACTATGACTATACACTTTTAATTCTACCTTTTTCAAGACATAAGGTGGGAGGCGGACCTTTCCCGACGCCAGGGCTTATTGCCTTTTTTCTTACTCAGCACCCCGTCCGACCCCAGCTTAGCCTCTTCTCGTTCCTTCAAAAGACTGGTTTCCTCGCTATTCATACAACCTCTCCCACAACTTTCAATGGTCAGCCTCTAATTTCACAGGGTAGATGCTGACCTTCCTTTCAGCCCTCGGGCAGCTCCAGCAAAAAAATGGAGGTCCCCTCCCCCCTGTGCTTGCACAGGGGACCCTCCATATTTCTCTAACCGGAGAGGAGGCTTACTCCTCTCCTTCGCCTACGGGTGCAGGGGACTCCCCCTCACACCCCTTCTCTGGAGGTGCTTTCGGGCACCTCCCTTTTTCCAGCGGCAGTCCCCTCTTTTCTTTCTAAGGGTACTGCCACCAAAGCCAGCAGGCAGCCCTTAGCCAGCCGCTCCACATCGAAGCGGCTCGGTAGGGTAAACCCCCTTAGGGGGGGAGAGGGAAGCCAGGCCCCTTCGGTCGCTTCCCTCAAAAGGCCTGCTGGCAAGGATATTAAACTTTGGAGGGGTTAAGGCTTGTGCCTCCCCACAAATGACTCTTGATGCTGCCAACGGAACCTGCGAAGTCCTGGGAGGGGAGCTGGCCGACCATGGGGCGGTCAAGTTCGAACGTGTGATGAGAAAAAAGGGAGGGGCCTCGAGACCCACCCCTACACTCTTCGTCACGTTCGATTGTGACAAGCTCCCTGAGTCGGTGCGTGCCGGTTGGTACCGCTACCGCGTGAAGGCATTCGTGCCACTGCCGCGGTGGTGCTATTACTGTCACCGCTTCGGCCATACGAATCGCTCATGTAGACGTGCAAAGTCGGGGTCACCCGAAGTCTGTGTAAATTGCTCCAAGGTCGCACACGATAAGTCCAAATCGTGTGTGGCCAAGTGTGTCAATTGCGGAGAGCCGCACCCTGCTTCTTCGAAGCAATGTGGTGTATATCTCCTTGAGAAAGAAATCCTGGCCGTTCAGGCCCAGGATAGACTCTCATTCCGCGAGGCTAAGGACTTGGTCCTGGCGCGCCCGGCTCTGCCTGGGACGTCATATGCCTCAGTAGTTAGAAAGGCACCTTCTGCTCCTGGCCCATCCAGGCCAACGAGCACGGTTGTTGCCGCGCCCATTCGGAGCCCTTCTGCGGGCGCTCCCCTGGTAAAGCTGGCGGCAAAAAGGGTTCATACCCAGCCCCGGCTAAAACTAGGGCTCCCTCCTCTTCCCCCAGCGTGACCGTTTCGCAAGGCGAAACGGCCACGCGCCTCCACCGAGTCGTTAGACTCACAGGAGGCAACACCCCTGAAGATGGTCGCTAGGCTATCTTCGGGGGTTCCTAAAGCTGTTCCCCGAAAGGAGGACAGAAACAAAGGAGCTTCGGCTCCTTCGCCCACGCCCCGAGGTGGAGCGAGTGGTTCCTCGAAAAGAAGGCCCCCCGCCTCCGAAGCCGCAACGCCCGCCTAAGGTTTCGAGGCGGAGGGAGGAAAAGACTCGCATGGCGAGCCCAACCTCCCCCAATAAGTCTTCGAAGGCGACAGCGCCCGGGGTTCTGCCCCCGGGAAGCGTACGGCCATTCCCGTGAGGGTCTTCAATTCGAGGAGGGCCCCCGCGTCTCCTCCGAGCTAGGCCTGGAGGGCATATTCCTTCAATGGAATTGCCGTGGACTCCGGACCAACTGGGAGGAGCTGCGGAGGCTCGTCCCGTTCCCCGTAGCTATTTTTTTGCAGGAGACCATGCTAGGCGCGTGCCCCCTGCCTGCCCTCTCGGGGTATAAGGGTCTTGCGACCCCACCACCGCGGGATTGCCGGACTGGGAAATGCGCGGTTTACACCCGGCATGATGTCTCCGTTCTTCCTTTCTCTTTAGATACCTCCTTTCAGGCAGTGGCTGTGCAGCTGCACCTGGATAGGAGGTATACTATCATTTCTGCGTACATTCCACCGTCAGCTGACTCGACGCGGGGGACTTCCGTCGCGTCGTGACACGGTTGCCGAGGTTCTATCTCTTGCTTGGAGATCTGAACGGCAGGCATCCTCTCTGGGGAGATTACTCCATAAATCCCAGGGGACAAGTCCTTGCCGATCTGATCGAAGAGCTTGAGATGGGTGTCCTAAACGTGGATGAGTTTACGCATCACTGTCCGAGAACCGCTTCATTTTCTTGCCTTGACCTATCTTTGTGCTCTTCGGATGCACAGCCTGATTTTGATTGGGGGGTGGTGGATGACCTCCATGGTAGTGATCACTTTCCCATTCAAATATCATTTTCAGGGCAACTGCCGCCTGAGAGACCACATCAGTGGTGCTTGGCGCGGGCGCGGTGGCCTGCATTTCAGGAAATGACTGAATTCTCTATCTCAGTCGAGGAGTTTAAGTCGGTAGATGAGGCCGTTGAGTTCTTCTCCGGCAACCTCATCACCGTGGGCCTGACTACTATTCCTAGGACGTCTGGCCGTTTTGCACGCTGACCACTCCCATGGTGGTCGGCCGAGTGTGAGACGGCCCTCAAACAGAAGCGTTATGCCTACATGCGCTATAAGCGCCGCCCGAACGATTTCACTGTCGCTGAATTTCGTCGGGCTAGGGCTAGGTTCCGGTATATTTCGAAGCACGCCCGCCGCTCTTCTTGGCGGGCATACGTGTCTTCACTTAACGGGAAGACCCCTTTAGCTGAGGTGTGGAAGCGAGTCAAAAGGATTCGGGGCAAGTTCTCGCAGGACCCCGCTCCCGTTCTCCATGAGAATGGGACCGCAATCTCGGACCCCGCGTCCGTGGCGGAATCCTTAGCGACCGCTTTTTCCGCATTCTCTAGCCGTGATGCTGCTCCGCTAGCATTCAATGCACGTCGTGATGTCGCGGAAGGCAGCCAGCTGGACTTTACTTCCAGAGACGGAGAACCCTTCAACGACAAGTTTACTGTGAGTAAGTTGCGTTCCGCTCTCGCTTCGTGCGCGGTCACCGCCTATGGTCCGGACGATGTCCCGGACGCCATGCTTCGACACCTGGGTGAGCGAGGCATGGTCTTCCTGTTAGATTTGTTCAACAGGATCTGGGTGGAAGGTCTTATTCCAGACTCCTGGCGAATCGCTACTGTGCTCGCCTTTCGCAAGCTGGGGAGAGATCACTCTACTCCGACCGGTTTCCGCCCAATCTCTCTAACCTCTTGCGTGTGCAAGTTAATGGAGAGATTGGTAAATGTTAGATTAGCCTTTTTCCTGGACAGCGGAGGCCATCTGTCTTCTGCACAGTGCAGGTTCCATAAGTTCCACTCCACGTCGGATGCTCTGCTCCGACTGAAAAATGCCGTCTGCGAGGCTTTCCTTCGTAGACAGCACTACTCCACGGTGTTTTTTGATCTGGAGAAGGCCTATAATACCGCATGGCGATACAGTATCATGTAGACTCTCCACACGATGGGGGCGAGGGGACGCCTCCCAATGTTTATATCTGAATTTTTGCGAGATCACCGATTCCGCGTAAGGATGGGGGGAGCCCTCTCTGGCCCAAAGGAGCAGGAAGAGGGTGTCCCGCGTGGAAGTGTCCTCACTGCCGCACTCTTTGCCCTGAGCATCAACGGCATTACCTCGGTGCTGCCGGAAGATATTCTCGCTACGCTCTACGTGGACGACCTTTCGATCTCTTTTGGCGCGGCCCAGATGCCAACTCTGGAGCGTCGACTCCAACAGGCATTGAACCGCGTCTCTCGCTATGCCGAAGCGCACAGGTTTCGGTTTTCTTTGGCCAAGACTAAGGTGGTGCACTTCTGCCGCCATCCACGGGTTCACCCCGACCCAGATTTGTTTCTTAATGGGATGCGCCTGGATGTGGTTGAGTCGCACCGTTTCCTTGGTCTTGTATTCGACCGACGCCTCACCTGGGAGGCTCATATTCGCAGCCTTAGGGTCTCTTGTACCCGCGCCATGGACATTCTCCGTTCCGTGACGTTCAGCGCTTGGGGCGCTGATAGGGCTACCGCCTTACCTTTTTATCGATCCTTTGTTCGCTCGAAGCTCGACTACGGATGCGAGTTTTATGCATCCACAGCCGAGCGTTTATTGCGGAGGGTGTATTCGATCCACTACACCGGCCTTCGCCTTGTGACCGGTGCCTTCCGCACTTTCCCCATTGAGAGCCTGTTGGTCGATGCTGGGGAGATGCCACTCGCTCTGCGCCGCGTGCAGTGCATCACTTGCCCGTACGCGCGAGCCCGGCGCCTTCCTCAGTCGCCAACAGCTCTCACTGCATCCGCAGCTGATCTCGATGGTGCCTATGCCGCCGAGAGACGCCAGTCATACCCTAAGCCCTTTGGGTTTAGGGCCAGGAAACTCCTTCAAGAGGTAGATATAGCTCTCGGACCGATTGTGCCCCTGGTTCTGCCCAGGACGCCACCCTGGAGGGTACCACATTTGGCTATTTGTCGCCACGCCTCTGCTTCCAAAGCTTGTACTGCGCCGGGAGTATTGTGTTCGACCTTTTTGGAGCACACATCGTGTCAAGCTTGAACCGTGCCAGTGTATACGGATGGCTCCAAGTCCCAAGAGGGGGTCGGCTTCCACGCCGTATCCCCTCTGTTTGAAGTCAGTGGGGCTCTACCAGGCGCTGCGTCTGTCTTCACGGCTGAACTGGTGGCAATACACCACTCGGTACGGGAGATTACCCGACGTGCTCGGTTCGGAGACCGGATTGTGATCAAAAGCGACTCACAAAGCGCCCTGAGTGCTCTCGGGGCATCCGAATTTCCGCATCCCCTGGTTCGCGATATCCGTGACGCCACAGTTTTGGCGAGCCGGGCAGATGTCGAGATTATCTTCTGCTGGGTTCCTGGACATGTAGGAATTGCGGGGAATGAGCGCGCCAAAGAGTCTGCGAGGACCCTGCGACCGGACCAGCCTTTTGCTCTTCCTCACAACAACTACATGGCAGGAATACGGGCAGCTCTTCGGACTGCTTGGTAAAGAAGATGGGGGACGGTCGAAGTGAACTTAAAGTTGCGTGCCATTGCACTTCGACTGTTCCCATGGACCTATAACCCAATGCCGCGGCGGCTTCAGGTTGCTTTCTGTCGTCTCCGAATCGGGCACACTCGTGTGACGCATTGCTATTTGATGGAGCGCTCGCCTGCACCCTATTGCAACGACTGCGTCGTTCCCCAGATTGTTCGGCACATTCTTGTCAAATGTCCCAGTCTGGGTGATCTTCGCGCACGATACCTGTCCCGGTACCAGGATGGGCGGGGTCGCTACCACCTGTCCCTTGTACTAAGGACAGATTCGTGCACATTGACTTGTTGACTTTTGGGGTGAGGCCGGGCTTCTCTCCCTTATTTAAGGTTCTTTTCTGTTTTTTCGTTTGTTATTGTTTTGTTTGTAGGTTGCACTCTCCTGCACCTGGGTGAGGGGGACCTCCCCTCGCTGCCGGAGATTGCTTCCTGATTGTTAAGTTTTTCCAATATTTGTTATTTTTTTATAATTTTACTTTAAAGTAGCCTATTTCTAGGCTGTCGTGTTTTTCGGCCACTTATGCCCAAGTGGGCAGTTGCCAGATGGGCTCTATAGAATAAAAAAAAATAAATTGAGGTAAAGAACCAGTTGGGCAACTGCCCAATCCCAGTGGTTTTTAAGTGGCTGCGGAAATAAAAAGAGGCAAATTAGTTATAAAAGAGGAAAAAGACCTATGTGATAAAAATTTTTAAAGGGTTCCTCTGCGTGAATGAAACGAATCGGGATGTTTAAAGGGGTCGGGGAAATGGGATGACCGACGAGTGGCGAAATGAGGGCATTCCAGTCTAAGATGGGCGAGAGATTGGTCCCCACAACAAAAACGGCAGCAAGAGCTGATTCGAGAATCAGCCGAAACAATATGACCGTGAGTGTCTTGTGTGGCTGATCCGAGCGCGGCAAATGGCCACCTCTAAGGATCATAGTCAAGTCTCGGGCCAAGAGCGATCAGTTTTTTTTTATTTTATAATTTAAATTATGGACATCCATCCTATTCGTGCTGCCACAATTAAAAAATATATTCTCTTATAGAGGGAAAAGAATAGCGATAAGGCATTGTAGAGTTATCTGGAAATATAGTAGGCTGAACGGGCCAACTGAGCAGCCCTCGTTGCCCGGGGACCCAACAAAATGTATACAGTATATCAGGACGCATTCTGGACCAGCCAGTTGCAGTCTTCTGTGACTAGGGAATGGGAAGCATTAAAGGGTTGTGAAAACACTTAAGAGTCGGAGAAAATGACTAAATCTTTATATGGTAAAATTTCGATCAGTCTAAAAGATGAAAGTTCAGCGGTAAAATTAGAAGCTACCAGTGGCAAAGGCTAAGTTAAAAACTCTCCTGACTAGGTGGCTTGGACACGTTCATACTTGGAACCATCCGTGTATATCCGGCAATGTTGTATATGTGAAGTCGCATGCTCTAGGAACAGGCTCTTAGGGGAGCAACGCCCCGCAGACGACCCTTTCCGGCTCCACATGCTGGTACAAACTGTGGGAGGTAGAGTATGCCAAATAGGGGTCAGCGACGACGGAAGGGCAAGGACTCTTAGAATACCCAGGTTGGAGAGATGATCTATCCAGTGTTTGACGATCACTGCCACAGGACGTGTGGTAGAGAGCCCGTTCGAAGACGGGGTATGTGTGGTAACCAGGATAGCTCTGAAACCGAAATTCAGAGACGAACTCTATATCTACACCTTGTAGGAAGATGGATGGCGGAATAAGAGCCCCTCTACCCCGGTGGAAATACATTGCCTTAGTTTTGCTCCTGGAAAAGCGGAATTACCTAAGTTGTGCACTTTTCGACGCGTTGCTGATGGAAGGCGAGGATCAGTATAGTGCTAAGTCATTGACAAAAAGGGTCGCCGATACACCTTCTGGGAGAGAGGAAATGATATCATTGATAGCACTTACGAAACATAAACACTGCCCTGTGGAACTCCCTCCTTTTGGGGTTGCAAGCCAGAGTAGGTGTCTCCAACACGCACCAGAAAGGACCGAGATGCCAAGAAACAGAATAAAAGTCGGAAAAGACCTATCATACCCTAAACGCATAGCTGCTTTAAGACGCCGTATTTCCATGTTGTATCGTAGGCTTTCTCAATGTTGAAAAATATGGCCAAGACTCGGTGCTTTAAAGGAAAACCTTTCTGGACCGATCTCTCAAAAAGTACTAAGAAGTCAAGGGTACTATGACCCTTGAGAAAACGGCAACAAAATGGAGACAGTAAGTGATTGGTTTCTAGGAACCAGTTCGGGCGCACCAACACCATCTTCTCTAGCAAATTACTCATACAGCTGGTAAGAGCTATAGGGCAGTAGTGATCTGCGTCCAGCCCGGTTTGACAAAGGGATGGACAATTCCCATCGCGCCACGATGAAAAAACCCTTCATCCAAATAAGGTTGTACAAGTCAAGTAAGAAAATAGTGTGGATGGAGGTGCCGAATCATATCAAAATGGATCCCTTCATGGCCAGGAGAAGTAGATTTTAAAAGGGACAATGCAGCGCGCAACTAGTGGATAGAGAATAGGGCATCATTATTCTAACGATTGACACTGCTGACGGCACGGAAATGGTCGGCCAAGGCATTGCTGACCACCAGGCTGACATTCACTAAGGTTCCCTGTAAGTTGAGTGTGGGGGTATTATGGCCGGCATAACAACCTCGGATCTTGTTAATCCACTTCCAGATCTTTGCGGAAATTGAAGAAACGTAGCGGCACTATGAAGTTCGGCAAGCCTGGTCCGGCCCCAGCTTAGCCTCTCTTCCTTCCTTCAAAACACTTGTTTCCTCTCTTTTCATACAACCTCTCCCACAACTTTCTCTGGTCAGCCTCTAATTTCACAGGGTAGATGCTGACCTTCTCGGCCAACCGTCCTAGATCGAGGCTGAGGGGGAAGGGGACAATGTTCCCTAACCCCTGAGCTCCGGTCTAGGGTGGTTGGTTTTTAACAACCTGCTTCATCCCCACCCATACCTTCCTCACATCACTTTTCCTCTCGTTTTCAAAATCTATCTTTTTTACGCCGTGTCTAAGGTGGAGCCGCCATGCCGATGGACTGCCAGGCCACCAGGCGGGAGGGGTGGTCCCAAATGGCGGCGCCTGGCTCTGCCAGGCCTGTAAACACCTCTTGCAGTGCGGGCAACTGCAAGAGGTGATGAGCTATTGCGTCCCGTAAAACAAAGAGGGTCACCATGCCCAATGATAAAAAAAAACCAACCCCCAATTTCCCCAAGAACATCAATGGAGCCGCCCTCGGGCAGCTCCACAGAAAAAAATGGAGGTCCATCCCCTTGAGCTTGCGCAGGGGACCCTCCATACATCTATATCCGGAGAGGAGGCTTACTCCTCTCCTACGTCTACGGGTGCAGGTGACTCCCCCTCACCCCCTTCTCTGGAGGTGCTTTCGGGCACCTCCCTAATTCCAGTGGCAGTCCCTCCTTTGCTTTCTAAGGGGACTGCCAAGAAAGCCAGCAGGCAGCCCATTGCCGACCGCTCCTCGTGTAAGCGGCTCGGTAGGGCAAACCCCCTTAGGGGGGAGAGGGAAGCCAGGCCCCTTCGGTCGCCTCCCTCGAAAGACCTGCTGGCAAGAATATTAAACCTTGCCGGGGTCAAGGCCTGTGCCTCCCCACAAAAGACTCATGACGCTGCCAAGGGGACCTGCGATGTCCTGGGAGGGGATGGCCAACTGGAGGCCCCTCCTGTGATAGACATGGTCCTCGAGGAAAACCAGCCTCAGAGGGTAGGGCCTTCCATGGGGGGCGAATCCGGGCTCGGCGTCAAGCACCGAACCCGAATTTCAACCACAGGAGTAAGGAAGAGGACCTACTAGATCGATATGAACGGCGTCAAAACGTGACGACGGAAGAGGAAAACGGACCAGAGGAGCTTTTGTGTGGCGGTGGACTTTAGCATGCTGGCATGGCAAGCATGAGCAAGTCCATTTGGCCACGTCGGCATTCATACCTGGCCAAACGAAGCGTTGTGCAACAAGCTTGCGAGTAGAATTGACTCCAGGATGAGAGAGGCCATGAATTTGGTCGAATATGTGCCGATGGTAAGCGAGAGGAATGAGAGGGCAAGGACAGTCAGGAATTGAATAGTCAACCAGGATGCGCCTGGAAGGACTGTCAGGCAAGTCAATCTCGCGAACGACGAGTTGAGAAGAGAGACGCAGTGTTTGCGTGTCTTCATCTTGTTCCTGGGCAAGCGCTATTGTTGCATGATCGATGGGCGCAGTGTAGGAGAGTTGCGTGCCCGAAATCGATGAAATGCGGGAGAGCAAGTCCGGTACGACGTTTGAAGATCCAGGAACGTAGCGAATATCGTTCGTCATCTGCAGGATGAAGTCAAGATGACGAGTGTCAACTGCAGTGTGTACTGACGAAGTACTACCAGACGAACATGCACCGACCAAGGGCTTATGGTCAGTAAAAATGGTAAACTCACGCCCTTCCAAATGATGGCGGAAGTGGCGGACAGCGAGATATATTCCGAGGAGTTCTCGAGAGAAAGTTGAATATCTATTTTAAGGGTTTGTAAGAGCGCGAGAGAAGAAAGCAAGAGGTTGCCATTGGTCACCAACTTTTTGCTGTAAGGTTGCACCTACGTGGGTTGAGGATGCATCTGAGGCGACGCTGATGGGGGCTCCTGGAGAAGATGAGCCAATTCCACAGCGTGGGCACTAATCGCCCCTTTGGTGCGAGAGAACGAATCGCACGCCTCAGCAAACAATTCAAGAGGAGAGTTCTTTTTGGTCTTGGTGAGCATAGAGTTGATAGGTTGCATGACCTGGGCACATTTAGGGATGAATCTGTGGTAGAAAGTTACCATGCCACAGAAACTCCTGAGTTGCTTGCGTGATGTAGGACGAGAAAAGTTTCACATCACGGTAACTTTATCTTCGAGTGGGCTAAACCTTGCACTCGAGACATGGTGCCCCAAGAATGAGAGTTGCGGGACACCAAATAGGCATTTAGAGGCGTTTAGTATGATACCGTACTCCTGAAGACGAGACAAAACTTGGCGAAGGTGAGAAAGGTATTCCTCCAGTGTGGAAGATGATATTAGGAGGTCATCGATGTAGCAAAATACGAAAGGAAGACCCCTAAGGACTTGATCCATAAAGCGCTGGAAAGTTTGACTAGAGTTACGCAATCCATATGGCATTTTGACCATTTCAAAAGCACCAAACGGAGTTGTGATGTTAGTCTTTGCGACATCATCTGGGTGAATAGGGATCTGGTTAAAAGCACGAACCAGATCCAAGCGAGAAAAAAATCGTACAGCCATGGAGAGACGAGGTGAAATCGGCTAAGTACGGCAAAGAATGGCGATCAAGAATCGTCACAGCGTTAAGAGCTCTGTAATCCCCAACTGCTCTGAATTCCCCCGGCGTGGATTTGGGCACAATGTGAAGTGGAGAGGCCCACGGAAAAGAGGAAGGCCTACAGATGCCAGCAGCCATCATGAAATGGAATTTATCACGCATAGCAGAGTTTATCAGGTGCTAGACGGCGTGGCCGTGAGAATACAGGACCTCCTGTTGTCTCGATCCAATGCACCACACTATGTTTAATGGGCCTGTCCTTCGAATGTAGAAGGGTGAGCTCAAGAAACTCCGGAAGAAGGTGCTGAAACGGTGGCTCGATGGATGGTAGACGAATAAAGAGGAGGGAACTCTGATAAGATGAGTACGAATCTACGAACCTGAGACAGTGAGGCGAGTTTTGCGGTCGAGAAGCTTACATTGACGAGAATGGACCAAGAGGTCGTGGGCCGAAAGAAAGTCGAGGCCCAATATTGGACAATCTACCTCGGCCATGATGAAAGTCCATCGACAAACTCGACGGAGACCGAGTGAGACTTGAAGGTTTCGCCTTCCATAGGCCCTAATATTGGTCGAATTGGCTGCCCTCAGAACTAAATCTGAAGGGGCAGAAGCTTTGTCGGCCTTAGAAATTGGTATGACACTGCATTCAGGACCAGTGTCCACCAGGAATGAAAAAACAGAAAGTGGGTCAAAAATACAAAATAGAGGACCTACCTGAGGAAATGAGATGTACGCAGGGGATGTAGACCCTTTTGGCCCATACCTTTCTAATTTAAAGGAGAATTTGAGCTGGAAGTTGAAGAATGAAGATTTGATTGAGGATTTGGAGAGTTTGGTGATGAAGAGTGATGTGCGATGAGTGGAGAGGTGAGATTAAGTGAAGGTGGAGCTACTGGTTGCAAATATAAGCAAGGTTGTAGGCATTTTACAGCCTTTACGCCAGCCATATTTGTTGTGATACCAACACCTTTAAGTAGATTGGGTGAAAGACCCATTATGATTTGAGAGACTACTAGGCGCAGTTTGAGAAAAAGCATAATGGTGGTTACAAGGCTGTATACAGCGTACAGCGTTGTGACCGTACCTCTGATGGTACCAGCATAAGCCTTGATGGTGTGGAAGATGGTGAGAATAGTTGAAAGAAGTTTGAAAATATTGTTGCCTCTCACCTTTAGCATCGGGATGCCCTCGTAGGTTTCTCTTTTGTGAACCAGAGCGGGACCTGCGCCTTTGGTTCCCCCAAATCTGCCTGTGCTCGCTCTGTGATCCCTGGTGCAGCATTAAACTTTGGATGTAGGCCTCCATCCTCCGTAATGAGGCATCGAGTGACCTCGATAAAGATGATGGAACCTCTAAACACTCGGCCCGGTCATCAGAGGAGCTTGACGTTCCTCGAACCTGAGAAATAGAAATATTATTAGATGGGCCGTTGCCCCAATTCACGTAGGGATTCATAAATAATCTATCGGCGGCTATGGCTATCTCCTCTATATCCGAGGGGTTTGAATTTAAAATAAGCGTCCTGATTCACTCTGGGACTCCCCTCATGAGAATATTAGCGAGGAGAGGGCTAAAAAGGTCGGCTTGAGCCTCTTTTGCCCTGATAAGATCCTTTAGGTGCTTTAAGAAAGTCAAAGGACTCTTATCTCCCATTTCCTGAGTGTTCAGGAGCAGCCTTAGGTCGTCTACTTGGGACCTACCGTACTTCGTATGAAATGCCTCTCTCAGGCGGTCCAGAACGCCAGCCTGTTCCCCATTAATCAAAATCTCCCCAAATTCAATGAATATACTCATGGGGAGACTCTGTATGATTGCAGCAGTCTTTTCTTCTTCCACAATGCGCTGGGGCTTGAGTAGAATGGACGATACCTCCATCCATACGATGGAATTTAGAGCATCAATAGTGGGCAACGAGAGATATGCATGAGGCTGTCTGTTGGTGGGGTGATCTAGAGATGAGGACCTTTCATCCGGCGAGCCGCTTACGGAAGTACTTCGATGGTCTATTATAGTCGCTACTGTATGTACACGTGATGGATGAATGGATGTGCGTGAACTTCAGTCACGCGAAGGAACGTAAAATTGGAACAAAAAAATCTCGGAAATAATAAACTCACTCGCTGTATTTATGGGAAATTAATAATTTAAATTAATATGAATTATAGTGCTTGGAAGAATAGTGTTTTGGATACAACGTGATATCAAAAATTGAAACGCTTGAATGAAAATTGGCGATCATGGGGAAACGTGAATGGCCGCAACGATTGGAAATTATTTTACGTTTAATTTAGAATTATCGATTGACAGGAGTTATATTAATTTCTGGGCACCATTTTTATGCAAAATGTTGAATACTATATCGTTGACAAAGATAGCGTATATGATACAATATTCTTCATGCATAAATTTTGATTGATTGAAGGGATTTTGAATTATGAACAATGCAGGCCAAAGGAAACACTTTTCACGTTGGATGGAAAATAAATGCAACGCATTTTTAAAGAAAATAATATATATATTAGAGATTAACAAAACAGATTATAATAAGTTGAATTGGGTTAAATCGGGCAAGGTTGAACTAGAGTTGAAAATAACTTCACGTGACGAGATGAAGTGCGTCTTATAAATTTTGCAAATGGATGTTGAATGTGGAAATGATTTTGATGTAGCAAATTGATCGTTTTGCTGTAGCGACTATAATTAGTGAATTGGGGCTGTAATAATAGTGTAAGTGGGAATTAGGATCTCTCTCTAGTATGGGGTGATTTTAAAAAATAAGTGAAGAGGGAAATTTTTAACTGGCCATAATATGACGGCAACGAGAATACAATTGAGAGAGTCATTTCGCATTATTTCACAGGTGGTAAAATGTGTGTGTGTTTGTATGTGCGTTAAATTCTAAGAGATGTTGTTTGTATCTGTATTTTGATGTAGCAAATGTGATCGTTTTGCTGTAGCGACTATAATTAGAGAATTGTGGCTGTAATGAAAGTGTGAATGGGAATTAGGCTCTCTCTCTAGTATGGGGTGATTTTAGAGAATAAGTGAAGAGGGAAGTTTTTAACTGATGGCAACGAGAATACAAGTGAGAGAGTCATTTCGCGTTATTTCACAAGTGGTGAAATGCGTGTGTTTGTATGTGTGTGAAATTCTAAGAGATGTTGTTTGTATCTGTGCGTTAAATGAAATCAATTTCTCGTCACGGACTGATTGAATTATTAAAGATTACATAAAATAAATGAATGATTGAATTGCCAAAAGTTATGCATAAAATAATCGAATAAATGGATTGACAAAAGTTAAGTATAATAAATGAATGAATTATTAAGTTATAAATAAATTACATGAATGATTTAATTGACAAAAGTTAAGTAAATTAAATGAATGATTTGAATTTCATACATAATATATATATTTAAGTTTCCCAGGAGGATTTATTTTATTATAGGAATGCCCAGAGGGCATTGCTATAATACCAATTTTGTAGTGCGTTGCCAATAGGGAGAATTGAATTTAGATTTGCGTAGAATATCTACGTTTCATTTTTTAAGTAGTGCCTACTCGGCATGGGTCACAAGGCCTTTGAGGTACTTCTTTTCCTTGTAACTCTCCCCCTCCCCCCCTCTCTCTCTCTCTCAAAACAACCACTTTGCCGTCGGTGAGAGAGCTTGCGCGATCTGCTTTAGTTAAGGCAAGGTCACCCATGCCAGTAAGGTAGCTTTAGTAGGATCCAGACTAAGGGTTGTCAAACTTCTCTACCACTTCTTTGATGCGTCTCGTAGCATCCCCTAATAACCTCTTCGATTCTGTTAGTACTAAGTTTCACCAACTCTCTTCAACTTATCGAAGTGTTTAAAATACTTCGAGGCTTCGACAATGTAGACGATACTGATGTTTTCCAATTTAGTGAGGGCAGAACTAGAAATCACGGCTAGAAACTTCAACTGAAGCGTTACCACCGCGATCTGTGTGGGAAATTTTTCACATACAGCATCTGTGGTAGCTGGAACGCACTTCCAGTGGAAGTTGTTAACAGCAATTCTGTTGATCAGTTCAAGTCAAGACTGGACAAAGTCTTGAAAAGTGGCCGTTTGGGGCACGTAAGCCGTTGAACAGAACTGTGCCTGCTCGACCTCTAGTCCAAAGGTACCCTCTCTAAATGGACCGTAAGGTCTTCTATGGTACTTCTTATGCTTGAGGTTCCTTGTAGCTCTCTCTCTCTCTCTCTCTCTCTCTCTCTCTCTCTCTCTCTCTCTCTCTCTATTTCTCTCTCTCTCTCTTTCAGAAGTTGTCCCAGTCGGCTGTGTGACAGTGCCGCTCCCTCTATTTGATTCATAAAGTGCTTGCTATTTATCGATTTTCATATTAATATTTTTTTTCTTCTAATTGTTATTTATTTTATTAAATCCTTCATTGTGAATATAAGTCGTTTATAAAGTGATTTTTTTTTAATTATTTATAAAGACTCGTAAACTGAATCTCGAAAAACACAAACTGCCAGTGACGTCATATGCCGAGTGACGTCATAATTTATCAGCCAATCACCAAGTATTATTTTCCTGCAGCTTGCCACACTCGCGAAATCGACCAATCAGTGAGTAGTTTATGTCATTTAGGTTGGCTGCCCGGCGTCATCTTGGATTCAACGATGAAAAAGTGAAGGCAGCCGTAAACCGTCAGTAAGTGTTTTCTTCTGTATTTTTACTTATTGTTCTAAATTGGTTCTTCAAAAATATACACTTATTTACAAATCACATAATTCTTAGATAGATATAAATTATTTTTCCGTGTCTGATACTAAACAAGTAGTTTTACACCGAATAGGCTAAATTGATCGCGCCATATTGTTTGACCAAGTCAAATCTCGAACTAAAAATGCCAGGTGCCTAGAGGTTAAAAACCTTCTGCTCTAAGTGTAAGTCAGTAAAGTGGTTACAGATTTTACAGAACAAAGCTACCTTAGAATACAGCGTTGAGTGTTTGTTTATTCTCTAAACTTGCTGAACGACATGATAAAGAAAATAATTAATTTATGAACATGATCGCTAACCTCGAAAACAGAATTAACTCTTTAGAACTGAAAGAATGCGATTGTAAAAACAATGAGAACGGAGTAATAAATATTGATAGCAAGGTAGTCAGATTAGAACAATCTGTTGGATTATTAGATAATAAAGTCAATCAGAAAGAGAAAAATGGAAACGATTTTTTGCCTGTCAGAAATAAAAATCCATCTAAACCTAACCTCACTTAACCGCCTAAAATAGAGACTCATAACAGATTTCTAGCTTTGTCTGAAGCAGAAAATGACACATACTTAATTGGGGACTCTATAATAAGAAATCAAATTGATCATTTTGGTGAAAAAATATTAGAAAGCGGAAATTTAGATGTTACCCCGGCGCAGGAATCAAGAAAGTAACCGAAAAAATCGGCAATTTAAACCTGAAGAATAAAAAATCCCCTTTAATTGCTCATGTTGGAACAAATGATGTTTTCTGTGGTAAAAACTTTTCTGGAACAGAAAAATTGATCAATGACTATACCGAAATGGTTGCAAAAATCAAATAAAAAACAGATCGTGGATTAATTGTCGGCATATTGCCAAGACTAAAGGAGAAAAATGAAACAATGAGTAGGGCAATTGGCATAAATGATTGCCTGCGAAGGATATGTGAACGGGAGAATGTTGATTTCGTCGACTTTTGGATGAGCTTCATTAACAACAAAGAATATTTCGCTCATGACGGAATCCATCTTAGTACTAAAGGTAAAAATAAATATGGAGATTTAATTAATTTGAGTCTATATAATATTCTCGAAAAGAAGCGCCCAGATAATACTTCTTCACTAAGGACCTCGGGAAACGATTCAACCACAGAAGCACAAGTAAACAGGTAAAATATTTAAAAGCTGTCTTGTTTAACGCAGTTGGCATCGTAGAAATATGACTTCGCACTGACATTCGAGAATTCGAGGGTGAATATATGATTCTGGTTACACAATGTTGCACCGCGATATACCCAATCGAGAAGGTGGCGGAGTATTGTTATATGTGCGTAACTGATTTCCCGCGGTCGATTGCAATGTTATAAGTGTCTACGAGATCCTAGGAGTAGACATAAATCTTGGCAGCTTCCCATACCAACTCGTAGGGGCATACAGGCCTCAAAGGCAGCCCGAGTAAGCACACTCGAACCTGTATGCTAAACTTGCTGAGTTGGTGGAAAATCGCCCAAGCCCGAATATGGACAATTTTAACTGCCCTAGAGTTGACTGGGGTGATAGATCGTCCGACGGAGAGGGGAGACGACTCATCGACTTCGCTGACAAAAACATTTTGACACAATGGGTCAAAGAGCCGACGAGAGGTGAGAACTTATTGGACTTGATGTTCACTAGCGAGGATGACATGATCTCTAACTGAGCATGGGTGAATGTCTGGCGGTAGCGATCACTAAACAGTCTTATTCACCATACGCGCCCCGTGAGGCAGTCCATCTCGCGATGCTGCCAACAAACCCGATTACCGCCGCTCCAACTTCAACGGTCGACGAAATGCGATAAGCCGACTGGAACCTGTAATAGAAGAAGTGGTAGCAACGAAAATCTAATGCAGTATATACAAAATATTAAAATTGTTAATACAATGATGCACCAAGCTAAATGCAGCGAGGAAGTGGATGAGAGAATAAAGAACCTTAACCTTTTCAATACCCAAAACTTTGGGGGGAGATGATAAATATTTTTTTCATAAATAGGTTCTTTTGGACCATAAAAAGCTGTTGACATACATGTTTGTTTTCTCATTAAAATGATTTGCAATAACGAAGTGTATGGCTATATAGAAGAATGCGCCAGTGCCAAGATTTGAATTACGTTGTGGAGACCAGACAGTGAGGCAGGTGGAGTCCTGACGGAAGATGTAAGAAGCGACACTGAAATCAAGGGAAGGATAAAAATAGCAAAGATGGCATTCGGAAATATTAGAAATATATTAGCGAACAGGAAGTTATCAATAAAAACGAGGAAAAGTTTAATAAAGACACAAGTGTAGTCAACTTTGTTGTATGAAGTGTAGAACTGTAGAGTTGGACATTGTCAGAGGCGGGCAGTATTTAAATACATTTATTTATTTAAAATTGTATTTGTAAATACATTTGAAATCATGTATTTAAATACTTTTCAAAGTATTTAAATACAATCTATTAAATACTTTTTGCAAATACTCTACTGATAATAGGTTTATATAGCTGTTAAAAACGTGTAATGCATGTTTTAGCTTGTCGCAACTTGTATGATACAAACGGTTGACTGCGTGAGATTGCTTGCATCAGTTCAAATTCAGTTAACAGATGGTCACAGTTGTGTTCGGTTGTAAGGGAGAGCGCTCAGTGTTATTTCAATTGCTGCATGACAACTTCAGCTTCTTCGAAAGGGTGTGGAATGGAGAGATTAGACAATAATAAAGACGAGGAAGATAAAAAATCGATGTAATTATAATCATCCTTTACTAGATGGTAAATTTTTTAGAGTGAAATCTTCCGACGGAAAAAAAGTGAAGTGTGTATGTATATCAATGAAATGGTGAAATCTCTGCGGCGAGCAATGCTACTTCCAATCTACGCATTCATTTGAAGGTAAGAATTTATTAAAGCTAATTATATGATACTTAATTGAATTGACAAGTTTCGCTCTTTCTTATTTTTTTAAAAAATGGCCAAATTGCTTGTAGCTAACGATAATGTTAAGTAGCGTAGGTTTACCATCCACGAACCTACCTGCTTCATTTTGCAAAACATTTATTTATAGTATATGGTGATTGAATTTAACGTGAATTATGGCAACGTGAAAAAAAAATGTCCTTCATGTACATTTATCAACAGAGAAAGCACCCTGCTTTGGTGCAAAAAGCGCATAACTACGTGACAGCTCAAAGAAAAGATTCAAAAGGAAAATGTTTAGTATTAGACGATGGTCCTTCATGCAGCGGTGTTAAAGTAAAGACATTACCGGAGTGTTTTGCGGTGAATACTAAGGTCAAACCATCTGTTGTTGATAAGCTGATTGCAGATTTTATCATACAAGGTGTTCATCCCCTATTAACCATAGAACAACCAGCTTTTGTGAGATTAATTAAAGGTGGGTTCTGAGTTACAAATGTTGTTTACAATTATAGTATTATAACGACCGAATAATAAAGCGTTCGGATCATTGGTCAGCACGTAGGCTATATAACGAAGTTAAATAAAGGAAGACATATACAAACAACAGAGGTTAATATATTGCAATAATTTCAAGAGAATCCACATACATATATTCTTAAAGCACGCTATCATTTACTTGGAGATATTATTGAATATATTTTTTTCAGGAATAATTAGTACAATTATTGATTGATTATGTGTAGTTATTAGATGAATTCTTATAACGATGGATTTCGTTAAAGAAGCAATACCTGTATATCATTATGTCAAAACTAGCATGCCCACCCGTCAAAAATGTAGGAAATAAAGCTTGATAATGTATATATTCCAAATAATACTGAAAGCCAACATTTCACTATGTAATTCTGAATATGAAGGACCAATAATATTTTTATTAATTAATGTACCAGTCCTATATAGCTGTAGGATATTCATATAGCTACATTATATATATAAAATTTTATATGCATACCATATATTCTCATTTCACTGTGAAAATCAATTTCACTCACAATAACCACACATTCCATTACCGCAGGTCTAAATTTTTCAGTTGACGTCATTTCAAGGCGGACGCTAGGTGGAAGTCTTAGAGAAGAAGAGAAAGTGAAAAGAGCTCTACTGAAGAATAAACTAGACAACACCTCCTACTTATGTCTTGCGGAAGATATTTGGCCAACTCGTCACTGTAGTTTTTTGGGCTTTACAGTTCATCAGGTATGTTAAGATTTTTCTCTTTATAAAATATGAAATTGTAAATGTCTTTACAGTTAGGGAGTTATCAGCTCTTGGCTGAAAGCAGACCTATTTGTTTGTGGAATTTATCTCGATTATATTAATATGTAAAATTTATAGAAACATTTATGAGACAAAAATTGGAATGTTATTTCTTTTTTTTCAGCTTGAGGAAGCTGCTCTTGTCCGTCTCAGTGGAGTATTGGCATGCTATCAGTTCAAAGGAGAACACAACTACATCAAGATTGCTGAACATATGGAGAAATCATCAATGAATACAATATCTTCCTGCAGAAAATCACGAGCACCGTCACTGATACTGGCTCTAATTTTGTTAAAGCGTTTAAGGAATTTGCAGTTACTGCTGCAAATGTGTCAACAGATTAAGAAGATGGAATCCAGGTAGGTGAAGAAGATCAGGGTGAGCACGAGATGGAGCTTAGAGTTTGCCGGATCGTACACGGGAAGGGCGATGTAGGCGTGGGCGTGCCTCTGGATGAGTTTGGGATTTGGGGTAGGGGCTTCGCTAATTTGCTCGATTGGGCCGTTGTCTGAGGTCATCTGATGTTCCATGCTAGTCGCTACTGAGTTTGTGTACATGTGTAGATGGATGGATATGATTGATGTGCGTGTGTGTGTATGAGTGTGCAAAACTCAGTCATGCGAATGAACGTAAAATAAGAAAATTGACGGAAAAATAAATATTATTCATTCGTCGTATTTATATAGATATAATAAATTTAATTTAAAAGGATATTATTTATTCAATTAAGGAAGTAATTGGAAACTTAGGATTAGAAAAAACACATGCTGAGAGTCGACGCTCGGAAAAATGAATGACCAACTGAGTCGGGTGGCTGGTGCGCTCGAAAAAATATGAAACAATATGACTGGGTTGAAAATTTATATTTGCTTTTATAATTCAGAATGAATGAACGTACGGGAGATAATTAAACAAATTTGGGGGACCAATTTATAGATATAGGGCCATCGTGGTATGAACCTAGATAGATATTTTACAACAAATCTATACCTATAAGTTTTTGAGGGGAGTTATTGAATTGTAACAAGGCTCGAGCGGCTGAGCTTATGACGAAGTTAGGCTTAATGGCTGACCACGAAATCGTTAAGAAATGGATGGAATACAACGAGGATAAAACAAAATATATATTATTATAGAATAACTAGAATGGAACATAGTTAAAATATATTGATTGAATTTTAATTTAATGATGCAAAAATGAATATGGGTTTAATACTGAATTTTCGTCGTGACTAAGATTGGTGTAAGATAGATAGGTAACAAGGTAAATAGGTAATGGTAAGTAGGTAACAAGGTAAATAGGTAACAAATAGTGTGCATAAGAGTCTGGAATGAGAGGACGATGAATTAAACTAAGTATGATTTGTTTGGAGTTAAATGATTACATGGAGAAGGAATATTTACTGACCTTTACGATGAGAATGACGAGACACGAATGAGGAATATTCGTGTTCAATGTGGATTTATCAATCTACTTTGAACCATTAAATAGATTGGTCTAATGCGAAATCCATTATTTTTTTCCCCAATTTTATTGAAAGAAATTTACTGGAATCAGCCATGATCAAATTCTCCCATAACATTAATTTCAATCTAAGTGAGGGTGTATTTAAATTAGATAATTGGATCATGAATAAAATTGGTTTGCAATATTGTATATTGTAGTTCCGCGGCTGGGCCATTTGTATATTGTAGTTCCGCGGCTGGACCATTTCATTTGTTCATTAGTTGTTTTTTACCCCTAAACGATTGTCTTTGTTCGTCGGTACGTTTGAATAACGTCACATTTCTCTGTTTATTAACTGTTTCTCTATTTCATTGTTCTTCTGCCCCTGATGATGTAAACACGAAAGCGCTTGGGTTTATTTTGTGTATTATTTTCCTTTGAGATATTTCAAGCTTCTTAGATCACGTGTTTTTTGGTGATTATTTTTGCATATATATATATATAAACAAATGGGTGTTTTTTTTACGTAGACGATGTTATTCTTGAGCAAATTAAAAACAAGCTCTGCGAACCAAAATGTCGCATGCCCTCACTTATTCTGATTTATCACCTTAGGACCTTCAAAACTTTCAATTATTCCCGGACTAACCTTGGGAGGACCTTGGTAATTCAATCATTCGAAGTATAATGTAAAACAACATACAGGCTTCAAACTCTGTTAAAATCAGCATAATAGTTATGATGTTATTGCTAAAGCAACATAATTCCCGGGCTAAACTTGGGAGGACTTTGGCAATTATATTATTCGAAAGAGAATGTAAAACAATAAAAGGGTTTCAAATTTCTTCAGAATGGGCAAAATAGTTATGATGTTATTGCCAAAACAAAATAATTCCCTGGCTAACTTTTCGAGGACTTTGGCAATTATATCATTCGAAAGAAAATGCAAAACAACATAAGGGTTTACAATTTTGTTAGAATCTGCGAATAGTTACAATTTTATTACAAAAAAACAAAAAAAAGAAGCAAAATGGGGACCGATCGACCGACATAGTGAGATTAAGAATCGCCCGCGACTAAAAGGTACTTTTTAAAGTTTTTTGTTGTTGTGCTATTGCAATCGCATCATATATCATTTTTAAGTGCAACCCCCCCACTTAATTGGAAGGGGGGGGCTGCATCTCCCCGCAATTAAAAAAAAAACAAACTCATAATATTCCTGGTAATTTAAGCCGAAGACAGCGCCGTCTTTTCCAATGTTTTAGGCACGCGCTCGCCTCCGCTGTTCCCCGCCTAATATTTCGTCCATATTCTAATGAGTTTCACCTTTTTTTACTAAATTTGAGTGGCCTAAAATTGAGAGGGGCCCTTTTATGGCCCCATCGAGAACCTTAATATACCCGAACAGGGAGGGGGGGGGGTAGCCCTTTGGGAGGCGGAGCCCCTAGGGCAATAGGGCAAATAAATAGGTATTCCTATGTAATTCGATATGAGCTGAATAACATTGCTTCTATAACTTCTTTTTTTAATTAGAAGGCTCTTAAACCTTGGAAATGACGGCGCTATCTTCGTCTTAAATTACTATATTCCTAATTCAGAAGCTTAACCTTAAATTCGAATTAAAAAAGCGATTGATAAATGTCATTAGGCCTCTAGTATACCTACTGCATTCCTTGACTTCAGGCATATAATCCTCACCCCCGAATGCTCTTTAAATCAATCACATTTTCTTTAATTGATTAATATGAAATTTCCATATCATATTTTCGGTAAACATGAAGATCGGCGGCGCGCCCGAAAAGGTGTATTTTTTGTGTGTATGTTTCGTTCACCCTCGAATGCATATTCATGCGCGTTTGGTTAAATAAAAACGTTAAAAAAACGTTAGAACATGATTCTATAAACAATTATGATTACATTCTGGGAAGCTGTGTCCCTAGACCCCCAATTGATTGAAACTCAAGATCATCGTAGGGGATCCTCCCGCAGTGATAACCCCCCCCCCCGAGCAGTCCCCTTGAATTTATTCCAAAAAGGTGAAACATATTGAACAGGGACGAAATATTTTTGCGTCCCATCGTTCGCGCCTCCGATCTTATGTTTACCATATTTTCATTCAAAAAAAAAAAAATTCCCTTCAAAATAATGTATAATACAATATGAGGTGATTCCAATTAACAGGGTCTCTCAAGATGGCGGCCAATCTATTTTTCGTCATAACACCATAATTAGAAATTTGCCCACACTAAGTAGTGAAAAGGCTATATAGTGTATATAGCATTTGCGTATTTTTTTAAAAATAGAGATATTTTTTTAATAAAGCACCCACAAAATTCAAGGGTGCGCATAAATCCCAAATCAACCCTCATCCTATTCGCGGAGCATCCAGAAAGAACTCTTGGTTCTTCCCATTTCCAATTCATTTTATGTTATTCATTCCTCTGTCGTAACATAATGTCTCAGAATGGTTTGTTCTTTCTGGTGCCTCCTCGGTGATGTTCAATTATTGTACGCAGTTGTTTCTCATGACTCCGACTTCTTATTCCTCGTTTTGTCTTTCTTCACCTGGTTTGTAGCATGGCCAATTTACAAGCGGGCATTTTATAAGTTCCGCTTGACGGAGTCTCAATGTCATTCCACTGTGTCAATACTATACTACTCGCAACCCCATTGCACGTTACATTCGTTCATTTTTTGTCGCGGGTTACTCTACATCTTACTATCTCGCTCGGCCCCCCGTTTTGCTTTTTTGTTTGTTTTGGTAATACCATTGTAACTATTCGTCGATTCTAACTAAATTTGAAACCCTTATGTTTTAGATTCTCTTTGGAATGATATAATTGCCAAGGTCCTCCCGAGGTTATCCTGGGAATTATTTTGTTTGGGCAATAACATCATAATTATTCCGCCGATTCTAACGAAATTTGAAACCCTTATGTTTTACATTCTCTTTTTAATGATATAATTGCCAATGCCCTCCTGAGGTTAGTCCAGGAATTATTGAAAGTTTTGAAGGTCGTAAGGCAGTGGTGTGAATGTCATTTTGGTTTAAGGGCCACATACATCTCATCTGCATTGACAGAGAGTTTATTTTGGTTGGTTATTTCAACTTACCATCTATTGACTGGTCTTCTGAGGTTCCTTGTGCAAGTTCTCCTTGATGGTAGATTTACATAATATATAAAAATGTCTACCTTCCTTCGCTCTAATAACATTCTCTTTGATTTTTATTACCGAAAATGATAGAATATCTAATGTCAATATTTGGCCCCTTTCTTGGTTGCGACCATTTTCCTATTATCTTTGATTATTTATTTTGTTTTTATTCTGGTTGTTCTAATAGTAGTATTAAGAACACTCGCTCTTTCTCCAGCCAGACGCACCTCCCTTTGGAAGTCGCATATCAGAGATGCTTTAGGTAAATTTAGTGAACGAATGGTATAGCCGATCCAAAGGCTATACTGGTGTAATAGTGCCATAGTACTCTGCTAAAATTCTTTTAACAAAAAATAAATTATAAGGTGATGTAGCAGACTACATAATTCTGACATAAATGCTTTGTGAAGATTTCATTCAAGTTGGCCTAACTTTTTCTTCTGGAACAAGATTTTTGCGGGTCTTAGACTACAGTTTGACTATTTAACACCTGGTTAGTTATTCCTAAGCACTAGCACAAGTAAAATATATACTACTATGGCCTGTGGACATTAGAGGTAATAGAGGTCGTGGCGGTGACTGCTGCCGGGGGTAAATATGTAGATTATCGGCGCGAATGATGGGACGTACTATTTCGTCTATGTTCCAAAATGTTTCATGTTTTTGGAGTACATTTAAGTTGACGGCTCGTGTGGGGGTAAACACAATGGGGGTACTACATTACGATGATCCTGAGTTTCATTAAATTGGATGTAGTTTTCCTGGGAGTTTGGGTGCCTTAAAAAAAGAGGCCGTTTGACTCGGATGACCTATGATGAGCCCTTGTGGCTTTTGTCATCTGTTATATTATATTGTGGGGGGACTTTGATTTTGTCTTTCCCTGGTGATGGTGCTTTTTGTGGGTGGGTTTTGACGGATGCGGATGACCTTTGATAGGCCCTTGTGGCTTTTGTCATCCGTGAAATTATGTTATGTATATAATCCTAATTGTTTATAGAATAATAATTCAAAAAGGACTCAAACGCGCATGAATAATCCCTTTCAGCCCCTTTCTCCTACCTCACCCTTCTGCCCTTACAGGAACACTACTGCTAATCCTATTAACCCTAGTATTGATGATCATTGTGCAACATGCAACCAAACAGTAGGTGATGACTGATCCAGTGTAAATGTTGCACCAACTGGTTCTGCCCATCTGGCATGTGTTTTGGGTCTTCCTGATGAACTGGTCAGGGGGATCAGATAGTTTGGTGGTGAGGTCATTGCTTATATTTGCACAGAATGTTGTTCCACTAGTCCAGCATCAGGCCCTGATAACCAAGCCTTCAAACTGTGAAGAAGTTATGCGAAATCATTCATACATTGTCAGCTAAGGTAGCAAACCTAACCACATCACCCACTCACCCCCAGCCATCTGAGTCCCAACAAAACGCCACTACTACTGCCCCAGACATTGTATCTGGTAAAAAACTCAGGAGACTGATCAGGGAAGAAACCTGGGAAATGAACGAAAGGCAAAAAATAATACACTCACTCATCATCCGTGGCATTCATGCCCCAGACAGCACGCTGTTTAAGCAGCTTTTCATCACAGTGACCCGTCATCTCTTAGGAAACTGCAGAATTCACTGATCTGACATGCATCAACAAAGACAGAAAATCACTGATTGATGGGACCATGAACCTGAAAGGCTCCCAGTTTGATGGGATTTATATCAGCAGGGACCTAACCTATGCCCAGCGACAAGACCTGGCTCATTGCCGACAGGCATGTGTAGGCAGTGCACCCCAAGACCACCAGATCTTAGCTCTTGGTGATGAGACCAGGGTTGGCAAATCAAAACTCCCAGGTTTTATTACTGTTTTTTTGGGGCTTTTTCCAATGAAATTTGAAAAAACCCGGGGTTTTTTCAAAATTTCACTTTTTTTCAAGAAATGAATGCTACTTATCATTATTTTATTCAAAATTCATATTTGTTTATAATTTCAACAAATATATATGAAATTAAGATTATTTCTCTGATACTGACTCATAATTCATCTCTCCTTCTACAGGTTATGGCTATCATGGGTACCCACAATTCTTGATCAGTGATCTGTTACTGTGATCTTTTCTTACTATAATATAATTATTAAACTAATTAATTATTAATATTATATAAGAATAGAGATAGCTATTCTTTTTCTATGTTATTCTAATGCTTGTAGCTTTTGTTTTTTGAAAACCCCCAGAATAAAACCCGGGTTTTATTGCGCTTTTTCAAAATTTGGGGTTCTTTGCCAACCCTGGATGAGACCACCCCTGCCTCAAGGGTAAGTCTGGTCTTGCCAGTAACACTGTTGGCTTTCCTGCCCATCCAACTCGGGCTGGGCCAGCCTCTTACACTGATAGTGCCGCTGCCCAAGGTGTATGTGACAGGACCCTGAATCACAGGGTTAACCTAGTGAACACTCCAAATTTTTTAAACTCAGTGAGAGACTAACAAGCCTGCAACCTGCCAGCAAAAACTTCCTTACTCTTGGAATAGGTGTGTGCAATGTAAATAGTTTAGTCAATAAGATTAATGAATTAACTGATCTCATGCATGATTGATATAGTTATTATGGCAATAACAGAGTCCTGGCTTCTTCCAAGCATTCAAGACTCTTTTGTGTCTATTCAAGGCTATCATCCATTAGCCCGTACTGACATTGCTGGAGATGTCTAAAAACACGGCGTATGTCTATACATTAAGGACAACATACCCTTCATCTGTCTAGATAGTAACTGTCCCAATGTTCACCTAGTGCACATAGTTTCCCTCAGGTGTTACATAGTTGTTGTATACCATCCACTCTCAAATACACAAGATGACAACACAGCATTGATAAACCTCTTGGAACAGTTTTGTATGGGCAAAGAAGTTTTGATCCTAGGTGATTTCAACTTACCGGCTATCAATTGGTCAAAAGACAATGCCATTTTCCTCGATTATGACCCCTTGACTCTAGCCTTTACAAACTGCTTCAACACTATTGGTCTCCATCAGTGGGTTGATTTTCCTATCTTTACACTCTCTGGCAACACCCTTGACTTGATTCTGTCTATGGAAATTGACAGAATAGGGAATGTTGAGCCCCTGTGTCCTCTTCCTGGATATGGGCATGTCCCCATAAAGTTTAATTATCATTTTGTGTTTGACTCTTCTCCGGGGGACAGCAATAGCACAAAAAGGAGAGCCTGGGCCAGAGCCAAATACAAAATCACAGATGACCACATTTCAAAGGTTGACTGGGACTATAATAGGACCTATCAAATATGAAGGGTTTGTGAGAGAAACTGATGAGGAAATAGTTGAGGTACTAAATGGTCATTTTGCATCAGTATTTACAAAAGAGAAACTAAATAGTCCTATGTATAGTACTCATAGGTCAGGAAAAGAGGTGTTTACTAACATTTGTGTGGATCGGAGGATGATAAAAGGACTAATAGGTGAGTTAGATAGTACGAAGGCCTCTGGACCTGATAATATTAATTCTAGGATACTTAAAGAAGGGGTAGAAAGTATCTCAATAGCTCTGGACAAGTTATATACTAGGTCATTGGAATATGGAGAAATACCCGATGATTGGAAGAGAGCGAATGTAGTCCCCATTTTCAAGAAGGGTAGTAAAGAGGATCCAAATAACTTTAGACCGGTTAGCCTAACTCCTCTAGTCTTTAAAATTCTTGAGAAAATAGTTAAAAAAGGGATTTGCCAACATCTAGAGAGGGAGGGGTTAATCAGCGATGCTCAGCATGGGTTTAGATCAGGTAGCTCATGTTTGACTAACTTACTAGTCTTTCTGGAGTTTGTAACAGATCAAGTAGATAAGGGAGAGAATGTAGATATAATTTACTTAGATTTTAGTAAAGCATTTGATAAGGTACCACACAGGAGACTAGTTCATAAATTAAAAATGATTGGGATATGTGGGGGTGTTTCAAATTGGATAGCTGAGTGGCTGAAAGACAGGAAGCAAAGGGTAGTGCTAAATGGTGTAAAGTCAGAGTGGAGGGATGTTATCAGTGGGGTTCCTCAGGGATCAGTTCTCGGTCCATTATTATTTGTCATCTATATAAACGATCTTGGGGAGGCAGTTAATAATAAAGTGTCAATTTTTGCAGATGATACCAAATTAGCAGCTGTAGTTAAAGATATTGATGATAATTTTAAATTGCAGGGGGACTTAAATAAATTGTTATCCTGGGCACATAAGTGGCAAATGACTTTCAACCTTGATAAGTGCAAAGTTATTAACATGGGAAAAGATAATAGAGAATTTAACTATGAAATGGATGGGCATTGGCTGAGCTCAGTAGAGGATGAGAAAGATCTAGGAGTAGTAATAGATAAGTCATTAAGGTTTTCTAAGCAGTGTATTGAAGCAAGAAATAGGGCAAATAGAGTGCTGGGTTTTATTAAGAGAAATGTCAGTTACAAAAGTAAGGAGGTTATTCTTAAACTCTATAACTCTTATGTTAGGCCACATCTAGAGTACTGTATACAGGCATGGTCCCCACATTTTAGACACGATATTAACCTTCTTGAGTCAGTGCAATGGAGGGCAACAAAGATTATTCCTTCCCTGAGGCACCTTGAATATGAAGATAGACTGAGGGTATTAAATATGTTCTCGTTCGAAAGGAGGTGTGTGAGAGGGGATATGATTGAGCTCTTTAAAATTTTTTCCGGGATAGATAAATTGGATGTTAGCAAGTTTTTTGAGTTAGATGATGGAAATCGGACTAGAGGTCACAACTTGAAAATTAAAAAGCAAGGGTGTAGGTTGGATTTAAGAAAATATTTTTTCACCAATAGAGTGGTAGACTTCTGAACAAATTGCCGCAGAGGGTAGTAGGTAGTCCAAATCTAAATGTATTTAAGAGTAGGTTGGATGAGTTTATGGGAAGGGAAGGTTGTGATGGTTCCTAAGTTTTGTATATATTAATATTGTTTGTATATATCTATAGCTGCATGATTTAGTTCTTGACAAGCCTTGATTGGTGATACCCTTGTTTCTGGATGCAATCCTCTGGATGTAGTTTTCCTGGGAGTTTGGGTGCCTTGAAAAAGAGGCCGCTTGACTCGGATGACCTATGATGAGCCCTTGTGGCTTTTGTCATCCGTTATATTATATTGTGGGGGACTTTTATTTTGTCTTCCCCTGGTGATGGTGCTTTTTGTGGGTGGGTTTTGACGGAGGCGGATGACCTTTGATAGGCCCTTGTGGCTTTTGTCAGCCGTGTAATTATGTTATGTTATGTTATGTTATGAGTTCTGTCATCTCTCAGTAGATGCAATGTTCACCAGACTATTGGAGATCCTTACACCTTTGATGGAATCTTACATTCCTTTTTACAAACAGTCCAGTCCTAACTCACCTCTTGGTCCTCCTGCTGCTTTAAAGAAAAACAGAACAAAAGCCTGGCAGCTCTTCAAGACTGCTAGAAGTTCTTTGGGTGCCATTCCCAAGAATGTGTTCAAACCTTGAACAACTACAACCTTACGAGTATCAACCACCGATATAAGAACTACTTCATCTATTCTCAGATATCCTATGAAAGGACCCTTCTTGACAAGCTTGAAGACAACCCAAAAGCCTTTCACCAATACATTAAGAGAAAAAAAGTAGGAGCTTCTTCTGTGGGGCCCTTATCGCATCCTGATGGGTCTTTGGTCAAAGACTGGGGGCTAAGGCTGAAATTTTTGTGAGGAGTTTTTCTTCTGTATTTAAACATAGTTGTCCAAATCCTTCTCCCCATCAGACCTTCCAGGGCACACTTGACAATGTGAATATTACTTACCCTGCTGTGTCTAAATACCTCTCATCTCTCAACCCCTACTCAAGCATGGGGCCAGACAACCTACACCCCAGACTCCTTAGAACTTGCCCATCTCTGGCCTACCCTTTATTTGTAATCTTTTCTACAAGCCTAACAGAAGGCACTGTCCTTCCCTTGTGGAAGGTCTCTGATGTAATACCTATCTTCAAAAAGGGATCCTGCTCTGCTCCCCTAAATTACAGACCAATAAGCCTAACTTCAGTTTGTTGCAAGACCTTAGAGAGGATTGTGGCTGAACATATCTATGCATACCTTGAACAAAATGCTATACTCTCTGCTGACCAGTTTGGCTTTCGGCGTGGTAGAACAGCTGATGACCAACTGTTGCTAACCTATGACTTTGCCTCATGGGATATGGGGGAAGGTTTTAAATTGGATAACTGAATGGCTGAAAAATAGGAAACAGAGTTGTACTGAATGGAGTGAGGTCAGAGTGGAGGAATGTTATTAGTGGCATACCTCAGGGATCAGTTTTAGGCCCTTTATTATTTATAATCTATGTAAATTATCTTGGGCAAGGTGTAAATAGCAAAGTGTCAATTTTTGCTGATGTCACTAAATTGGCAGCTGTAGTCAAGGAGGTTGAGGGTAGCTTTAAAGTGCAGGGTGACTTAAATAAGTTGGTAGCTTGGGCTCAGAAGTGGCAGATGACTTTTAACCTTAATAAATGCAAAGTTATTAACATGGGGAGAGATAATAGGGAATTTAGCTATTAGATGGATGGGTATTGGCTTAATTCAGTTGAAGATGAGAAGGACTTAGGAGTTGTAGTAGATAGGTCACTGAAATTTTCAAAGTATAAATATATGTAACTTATTTTGTTATTCAAGTACTGGTTAACATATCAGAGTTAGTAATCAATCATGTCTAGCTTTGACTTAAACTGACTAATAGTTGGCGCATTTACTACTTCCTCTGGGAGGGCATTCCAACTATTGACCACTCAACACTGAAGGAGTTGACCCTGACTAGGGTCCTACAGTGGCCTTTTTCTTAAGCTTCCGAGAGTTGAAACATGTGTTGGTCTCACTGTACTCAAAGAAAACCTTGTAATCGATGTTCTCAAATCCATTTATAATCTTGTATGTCTCAAGGAGGTTGAGGGTAGCTTTAAAGTGCAGGGTGACTTAAATAAGTTGGTAGCTTGGGCTCAGAAGTGGCAGATGACTTTTAACCTTAATAAAAGCAAAGTTATTAACATGGGGAGAGATAATAGGGAATTTAGCTATTAGATGGATGGGTATTGGCTTAATTCAGTTGAAGATGAGAAGGACTTAGGAGTTGTAGTAGATAGGTCACTGAAATTTTCAAAGTATAAATATATGTAACTTATTTTGTTATTCAAGTACTGGTTAACATATCAGAGTTAGTAATCAATCATGTCTAGCTTTGACTTAAACTGACTAATAGTTGGCGCATTTACTACTTCCTCTGGGAGGGCATTCCAACTATTGACCACTCAACACTGAAGGAGTTGACCCTGACTAAGGTCCTACAGTGGCCTTTTTCTTAAGCTTCCGAGAGTTGAAACATGTGTTGGTCTCACTGTATTCAAAGAAAACCTTGTAATCGATGTTCTCAAATCCATTTATAATCTTGTACGTCTCAATTAGATAATCCCTTCTTTGCCTCTTCTCAAGTGTTGTGAGTCCCAAACGCTCGCATCTTGCTTTATACTCAAGGTCTTTCAGTTCAGGAACAAGCTTTGTCATTCATCTCTGGACTTTTCTAATTCTCCTATATCCTTCCTGTAGTATGGTGAACAATCCATAGGATTGTGTCAGATCATGCATCAACAATATACAATTAGAACCATCAACAGGAATGTGTCAAAAACAAAAAGCATCATCATCAAGACTCGTCAAAATCCAAATAAATCATAATATATAATAATAAAAAACTGCATCCACAGGAATGAGTCCAGAATACACCCCACCCCTCAGTTAGCTTCCCTCCCCATATAATCATCTAATCTACGTTTGAAAACATTCAAGTTTGGACTGTCTACTGTCTCAGATGGCAAACTATTCCAGTAATCTACCACTCTATTGGTAAAAAAAATATTTTCTAACATCCGACCTGCACCTCTGTTTTTTTAATTTTTAAGTGGTCACCCCTAGTCCTATTACTACCTTCCAACTCAACTTGCTAAAATCTAACATCCATCAGAACAGATTTTAAAAAGCTCAATGATATCTCCCCTCACACATCTTCTTTCAAATGCGAACATATTTAGTACGCTCAGTCTATCTTCATATTCAAGGTGTCCAGGGAAGGTATTATTTTTGTTGCCCTCCTTTGTACTGACTCTAGCAGGTAGATGTCATGTCTAAAATGTGGTCACCATGCTTGTATACAGTACTCTAAATTTGGCTTAACATACGAGTTGTAGAGTTTCAGGATAACCTCTTTATTCTTATAGCTAACATTCCTGTTAATGTATCCTAGCACCCTATTTGCTCTATTTTTTGCCCCAATACACTGCTTAGAAAACTTCAGTGACCTATCTACTACTACGCCTAAGTCCTTCTCATCCTCAACTGAATTCAGCCAATGCCCATCCAGTTCATAGTTAAATTCCCTATTATCCCTTCCCATGTTAAGAACTTTGTATTTTTTAAGGTTAAAAGTCATTTGCTACTTCTGAGCCCAAGCTAATAACTTTTTAAGTCACTCTGCACTTTAAAGCTACCCTTAACTTCTTTGATTACAGCTGCCAATTTAGTCTCATCAGCAAAAATCGACACTGCTATTTACAGCCTCCCCAAGATCATTTATATAAACTATAAAAAATAATGGGCCTAGAATGGATCCCTGATGTACGCCACTGATAACATCCCTACACTGTGACCTCACCCCATTCAACACAACTGTTTCCTGTCTTTCAGCCATTCAGTTATCCAATTCAAAACTTTACCACATATCCCATGCATTTTTAATTTGTGAACTAGTCTCCTATATGGTACCTTATCAAAAGCTTTGTTAAATCTAAGTAAATTACATCAACATTCTCTCCCTTATCTAATTGTTTAGTAATATAATCCATAAAATCCAGTAAATTTTTTAAACACGATCTACCTCTTCTAAACCCCTGCTGAGCATCATTTATTAACCTATCACACTCTAGATGGTCAGAAATCCCCTTCTTAACTATCTTCTCAAGAATTTTACAAATGATAGAAGTTAAGCTTACTGGCCTAAAGTTATTTGGGTCCTCTTTACTTCCCTTTTTAAAAATTGGCACTACATTCGCTAATTTCCAATCATTAGCCATTTCTCCAAACTAGTGATCTCGTATATATCTTCTCAAGAGCTACTGCAATACTATCTACACCTTTGAGTAACCTAGAATGAATGTTTTCTGGGCCAGATGACTTACTAGTATTTAACTCCAATATAAGCCCTTTAATTATTTCCCTGTTCACATTAACGGTATTCAACACTACTTCCCTTGACCTAGAATTATCATCAATTAATCTATCTGGATTCTCTTGTGTAAATACTGAAGAAAAATGATCATTAAGCACCTCTATTTTGTCATCAGATTCTTTCAAAAGCCCTTCATATCTAATAGGCCCTATTTTATCACTTAGATTTGTTATTAATTCTATTATAGCTAAAGAATTTCTTGGATCTTTATTTTTATTTTGAGCTAAATTAATTTCTGCTGCCTGTTTGCTCTTCCTTATAATCTTATTTAGCTCATTTCTGGTTGACCTATGATGATTTAAATTGTCAAAAGTACTTTCTCTCTGTAATCCATGGTATGTCCTTTTCTTCTCAGAAATGTTCCTAGCTATCTCTTGATTCCACCACAACGGCTTCCTACATTTCTTCCTAAAGCCTTCATTGGAATAACTGCTCCTGGACTATGTTTAATATAGTCTTAAAATAATATTACAAAAATATAACTTTCAGGTGTATGTAAGTGGTTTTCACATTCATTTCATTTAATTATATTCAATGCAAATTTCCTTCAGGTACTGTCTTCTTACACCTGCAAGGTACTTTTCCCAAATTATTTCATGTACGGCTTTTGCCGGAGGGTGGGGAGAGCCTAAAACTTTTCTATCCTTTACTTCTACTATTCTATGTGTAAGTGGCAGTAGATTTTAGGCCAGATCACCTTAGTCTGGGCCGTAAGGCCCGTGTGATCTGTGTATCTATGTAACTCTAATGCACTCAGAGTAAAAGGCAGGCCTGGCTTAAGTACAAGGATGCACAATCTAGGTTTGACAGATTGTATCCTTTAGCATTGAGAATGTGGCATGCTTTTAGAAGCTTGTCAGTCAAGTTTGGTAATATTGTCCAGCAGTGTGTCATTAATTATGAAGAATCGTTCATTTCTTCTGATAATTCAAATGTTAAGTGCTTTCATTCTTATCTCTGTAGTAAGAAGGTTTAGAGGCCTAGTATAGGACTATTGCTTAATAATGATGGGTGGGCTGTGGAGCCAGCAAGTATGGCTACTAGTACTAACCTGCCAAACCCCTTTCCTTTGCAATACTGTAATAGCAAATTCTTGTTCAGAGCTGATAGTTTTGACGTCTTCAAAATTCAAGAGATAGTTTCTAAGCTTCAGTCTTGAACTAATGTGCCCCTTCCATTAGCTACCCCTTGTTTCTTTTCTCCCAATAAGTATTTATTAATTCTGGTAGATGAATACTCACATTCTCCCTTTGCTTTTCCTTGTAATGATATTTCTTCAACTGTTATACAGTGTCTTACTACGTTGTTTTCTCTTTTGGGGTTACCAGGGTATGTGCATTCCCATTGAGGTACTTCTTTCATGTCTGCCGAAATAAAATAATTTTTGCATGAGAAATGGGTTCCAACGAATCATTCAACACCTTACTATCCTACTAGGAATTTACAATGCAAGTGCTATGTAGGAATTGTATGGAAAACTGTTGCTTTGGCATTTGAGTCTAGAAAACTGAGCATTAACTATTGGGAACACGTCCTCCCGGAATCTCTTCATTCCTTATGTTCATTGTTATGTACTTAAACAAATGCAACTCTGCATAAATGTTGTTTTTTTTCATTTTTTCAAAAGACCATGGTGGGAATGAGTATACCTAGATGGCTTGCTTCACCCGGAAAAGTACTGTTAAAATGACATGTATGGAATAAGGACAGTCCCTTGGTACACAAAGTGGAACCAAAACCAATCAAATATGCACACATCTGTTTCCAGACAGCCAAGAGATAGGGTGGCTATCCATAATTTATCCCCAGCTGGAGAGAGCCAGTTAGATGAGATCGAAGATATTCCTAATCTTAATTCCAATACAAAATCCCCTATTCCGTTTCTCGATGCTCCTAAAAAGGGTGAAACTGAACGAGATCCTAATTTGTCATGTCATGATGTTCCTCCTCCAGTTGCTCTCCCTGAATCCTGCTAGATCCTGTAAATGCTCGCATTAGACGCTTGATCTAGCATTTCATTGTATTTTAGCCTTTTTCATTTTGTAGAGAGTTAGATTGTTATAATTTAGTTTTGGGTTAAGTTCATAACTAATCTGTGTTTCATTTTTATTAGGTTCAAATATTAAATAAAAGTATAAAATAGATTTATTGTTATATGACTGACGATAATAAAGTGTCAATTTTTGCGGATGATACCAAATTAGCAGCTGTAGTTAAAGATATTGATGATAATTTTAAAGTGCAGGGTGATTTAAATAAATTGTTATCCTGGGCACATAAGTGGCAAATAACTTTCAACCTTGATAAGTGCAAAGTTATTAGCATGGGAAAAGATAATAGAGAATTTAACTATGAAATGGATGGGCATTGGATGAGCTCAGTAGAGGATGAGAAAGATCTAGGAGTAGTAATAGATAAGTCATTAAGGTTTTCTAAGCAGTGTATTGAAGCAAGAAATAGGGCAAATAGAGTGCTGGGTTTTATTAAGAGAAATGTCAGTTACAAAAGTAAGGAGGTTATTCTTAAACTCTATAACTCTTATGTTAGGCCACATCTAGAGTACTGTATACAGGCATGGTCCCCACATTTTAGACACGATATTAACCTTCTCGAGTCAGTGCAACGGAGGGCAACAAAGATTATTCCTTCCCTGAGGCACCTTGAATATATAGATAGACTGAGGGTATTAAATATGTTCTCGTTCGAAAGAAGGTGTGTGAGAGGGGATATGATGAGCTGTTTAAAATTTTTTCCGGAATAGATAAATTGGATGTTAGCAAGTTTTTTGAGTTAGATGATGGAAATCGGACTAGAGGTCACCACTTGAAAATTAAAAAGCAAGGGTGTAGGTTGGATTTAAGAAAATATTTTTTCACCAATAGAGTGGTAGACTTCTGGAACAAATTGCCGCAGAGGGTAGTAGGTAGTCCAAATCTAAATGTATTTAAGAGTAGGTTGGATGAGTTTATGGGAAGGGAAGGTTGTGATGGTTCCTAAGTTTTGTATATATTAATATTGTTTGTATATATCTATAGCTGCATGATTTAGTTCTTGACAAGCCTTGATTGGTGATACCCTTGTTTCTGGATGCAATCCTCTGGATGTAGTTTTCCTGGGAGTTTGGGTGCCTTAAAAAAGAGGCCGTTTGACTCGGATGACCTATGATGAGCCCTTGTGGCTTTTGTCATCTGTTATATTATATTGTGGGGGACTTTTATTTTGTCTTCCCCTGGTGATTGTGCTTTTTGTGGGTGGGTTTTGACGGAGGCGGATGACCTTTGATAGGCCCTTGTGGCTTTTGTCATCCGTGTAATTATGTTATGTTATGTTATGTTATAATGTATGAAGGTGAAGATCTTGCAGTTCCTCTACTAACTGGACTCCTAGGTCTGTGAAACCAACATTATGCCACTTATACATATTGACATTAATAATTCTTTGTTTGTGAAATGTGTGCTTATATTCGAGTGTATTCATTGTCTGTATTGTGTGCCTCTTTGTGTGCGTGCTAATGTGAGAATGTGTTTATTATATGTATTATTTTCTTTGTATACTTATGTTCTGTAATTGTTTGTTTCAGTGAAATAAAGCCAATGTTTGGAATCTTCTTTCACCTTTGGGCTACTTCAGCACCCAACTTAAGTCACTCTGTAGTTTAAAATTAGCATCAAATTAAATTTACTACAATTGGCAATTTTGTATCATCAGCAACAATGTACACTTTGCTATTTACACACTTCTCAAGATCATTTATATCAACTAGGAATAATATTGGGCTTAGAACTGATCCCCGAGGTATGCCACTGATAATATCCCTTCACTCTGACCTCACCCCATTCAGTACCCCACCCCCCCCTCCCTTTTTTCGTCTTTCAACCATTCAGCTATCCAATTCCAAACTTTCCCACATAGCCCATGCATTTTTAATTACTGCACTAGTCTCTTATCCAGAACCTTATCAAAAGCTTTGCTAAAATCAAAGTAAATTACATCAAATTCTCTCCCTTATCTAATGTTTAGTTACATAATCCATAAATTCTATTAAGTTTGTTCAACATGATCTACTACTTCTAAACCCATGCTGCCCCCTCCACGCTTGCTATGTTTACAGAGGCTCACCACGTGTGTGCTCTTTCCGTGTTGTTGGAGAGAGGACTCAGCCTGCTTATTAGACCAGACTGCGAAGTGGAGTTTTACTATACTTCTCTCCTCCACCTTTATTTATGGTCTCATTTTTGTTATTCATGGTCCCTCCTATCCCATCTCTATATCCTTTCCCTTTTTCCTGTCTTTCTCAAGTGTGATTGATTGCGTCTGAGCATGTTCCACTCTGTGCAAGACTGCCACTCCCCCTAAATAATATAGTAGTATATGGAGAAAAATAAACCAAAAACTACTTCACAGAGGTTTTTGACTTCTGTTCCTCATTCCACTTCTCGCTTTCTTGCGGCAGATCCTTTTTCCTCAGAGGTGGATCTTGACTTGGACTACCATTGCTTTTTGGACCTTAGAATGAAATCTGACATTCCCTTATCAAAACTTAATATTTTTTATATTAGTGATGAGTTCAATGAATGGTGTGGTGAACCGTACTACATGTGGTCCCGTAATGATGGAGCCCTGATATTGGAGGTCACTTCACACCCCCAACACGATTCAGTACAAGCCCTCAAAACCCTTGCTCCCTCTGAGATTGCCGTCTCATCCCACCCAACCTTCAACACTGTGAAGGGTGTTATCCATTCTAATGAACTAATGGACTATTATGACCTTAAGATGCTTCAATCAAAGATGGCTAGCCAGTGGATTATCGACGATCATAGACCACAGCAAACTGCTGGTGGAATCCAGGTGAAAATGACAAAGTGTTCCTAACCTTTGATCGTTGGGCTCTCCCAATGCATTTTAAGGCAGTTTACCTATGAATACCGGTCAAATGATATCTATATATCTAATCTGAGACGCTGCTTTAATCCCCATATTTTTTGTCATGTGAGCACTGCCGGTTGCACCCCTGTGCATGTGTGGATTGTATACTGTCCTACTATAGTCATTCCTGCTACCATCCTGCTGCTGTATCAACTGTGGAGAGTTCCATAGTGCTTCTTCCTCGAAGTGTAACATATTTCTCTTTGAAAAAGATGTCTTGGCTGTGAGTGATTCTGCCAAGGTGGATATGTGGGAGGCCTGTCATCTAGTCCTGGAGACATTCATCTTTCCTGGTCTCAGGTTCTCCGATGTCCTATGCATGGCAAGGGCGTCCATCATCATCCCAGGATGCAATGACACCACCCTAATCTTCTACCCAGACCCAAGTCCGGTACCCCCTTCCCCCACCTCCCTTATTGCCTTCGTGCCGGCAGAGCATGCCCATTCCCCGGATGCCACTCCAGAGCCTCTGGACACCTTCAAGCCTATGTTGAATTTACTGAGGCGCTCTGCTCTGACCTAGTCATGACTCAGGACTTTTGGCCCAAGTTTAAGGACTCTTCCTGTCTCTCTAGGAAGCTGACTTGCCAAAGGGCGGATAATCTACCTCAATAAAAACTCAAATCTCCATTTTGGTTGAGGTACACCCTATCACTTCCTCTCTTCCCCCTACCCCTTTACACCTGTAACTGAAACTTCCAATCTCTCCCTCAGGCGAAAGTGGTGTATCCTTCACCCATAGGGATATACCTCTACTCCCAGAAAGTAACGATGCCTCAATGCGTCCTTTACCCATGGCTCTGTTCCTTTGACACCCTCTGGAGCTAGGACTCCCAACCTCCCTTTAGATGTAGGTTGCACACCTTCCACTAGGAGTGATAATCCTCCTCCGCCCTAAGAGCAATGATACCCTCTCAGGGTCATGACCCACTGACTTTGGTCTGTCAAAACAAACTTGGCTTCTGCATTACTAGATCCCACCCCTCTAAATAGGGGTTGCCTTGCTGTTCTGAGACTCCTTCTATAATGCCCTTGTCAGGTTCTTCTTGCACAGCACCTGTTCATGAGGGCTCCTCTGCCCCCCCCCGCCTCCCTGCACTATCTCGACCCTGGTCTCCTACTGGTCTGAGTGATGGCAGTAATTCTTTGATGGATCTGTCAGGGGGATCCTTCCCAAATGGGAAGAATTGTCCTATTTCGTATCTAAAATATCACCTGTTATATGTTTGCAGGAAATCAAACTTGGGGAAACTCCCTTTCCCCAAGTTTCCTCTTTTCATTATTTTTAACTCTCTACCATCCCCGGGCAGGGGTGGCCCATGGTGGTGTCTTCTCGCAGCCCGTGTTCATCCTACAAATAGGATTCATATTCCCACAAATGAGCTCCCTTCAAGGGTTCAGTTTTTAGATCTTTTATTTCGGCTTCCTACCCGATTTCTAATTCTAGGTGACTTTGATGCCAGACACTCTGTATCAGATGATAGAGTGAGCAACCATTGAGGCCATCTCTTAGAATCTCCTATCCACTAATCTTTTTAGCATTCTTAACTCTGGTCTTACCATATTTAAACTGATTCTTTCAGTTACGTATATCTATCTATTGGCTCCGCCAACTGTATCTCTGATTTCAAGTGGTCAGAGCTATGAGGTATACTTTGCTGCCTGCGAATCAGCCACACACTCTTCACACATGGGCATTTAATGAGTAGCAATGTGTCCCACATCACCTCCCTATGCCCCCTCTGTTCATCTCCCATATCAGTATGTCATCTTTTGGTCGATCTGGAATGCTTCTCATCTATTTTACACATCCCTTTTAATGATAGACTGCATTTCCTCTTAGCTGAGTGTCTCTCTTTTAGTACTAATTCTCTCTTCCGATTTTTAATATGATCTGTTTTTTTCTCTTTTTTTTAGCTTGTAAATATACCTTTTGATCAACTAGAAATGTAAATGTTAGTATGCATGTGTGTCCTTTTTCCCTTGGCATGGGGCAAAATAGGTCCCCCACTAGCTTTGTTTTTTATTTTGGTTAGGTTATGCCGGGGCATGTCATTTCTTTATTGCCCTTGTGCTCCTTTTCAATCTTTTTATTGGTTTTATTTTAACATAAGAACATAAGAAAAGAAGGAGACTGCAAAAGACCATTCATGGCCTACACTTGGCAGCTCCTGTTCTAGTCAACACACAAAAGATTTCTTACCACAGAAAAGTCATCAACATTGTCACCCTTTACAGGAGTTTGTCAGATCTAATCTACAATATACATAAAATGCATCCAGAGGATTATGTCCATTCATGCAACCGCAAAATATAATCTCCCCACTCCTTAGAAAAATATATACATATGTACATAAAAAAAAGTCAGTCCTATCTAGCAGCTTCATCCATATATTTATCTAATGTATTCTTAAAACTACCCAGAGAGGAGGCTTCTATTACATGTCTAGTGAGCCTATTCCATTCATCTACCACATGATTTGTAAACCACTTCCTCCCAATCTCCTTTTAGATTTTAGGGGTCTATACCCTGTTCTAAATAATAATAATTAGTCTAGCTCCACATTCCTCCTTTCACGTGTCCTGTCATGTTCACTAAGTATAAGAACCTTACCCAGATCCCCTTTATTATATCCTTTTACCCATTTGAAGACTTCAATCAATTCCCCTCTGACTCTTCTCCTTTTCAATGTATGTAGATTTAGTTTTCTGAGCCTTTCACCATAAGGTAAGTTCCTTAGCCCACCAATCATCTTTGTCATCCTTCTCTGCACAGACTCAAGCAAATCAATATCCTTCCTAAATATGGTGACCAAAATTGTACTGCATAGTCTAGATGAGGCCTAACTAGCGCCAGATACAGTTTTACAATGACTTCAGCACTCTTATTGCTTACACTCCTCCTAATGAATCCCAATATCCTATTAGTTTTATTCTTAGCATTTAGGCATTGCTTTCTAGGACGAAGGTCTGAACTTACCAAAATACCCAAGTCCCTCTCACAATCGGTCCTCCCTAAAATTCTCCCATTTAATTTATAACTATTCAATGGATTATTTCTACCTATACTAAGTACACTACATTTGTCTATGTTAAACTTCATTTACCATTTCTCGGCCCAATTGGACAGAATGGTCAATTCCTCCTGCATTACAACAGCATCAGAATCAGCCCTAATAGCCCTACCTAGCTTAGTATCATCAGCAAATTTACTCAGGTCACTACTTATACCTATGTCAAGATCATTAATATAAATTAAGAATAGCAAGGGACCTTACCACTCTTTGTACTTTAGGGCCTTGTACCCTTTTATGCCTTGTCACTCCATAATCTTTTTAGATTTTAGGGGTCTATACCCTGTTCTAAATAATAATAATTAGTCTAGCTCCACATTCCTCCTTTCATGTGTGTTTCTCAGTGGTCCACCATCCAGAATTGCTTCCTGAGTTTGGCCTTCATTTGTCAGCAGCCTCATCAGGAGACAGTGAGTGGCAGTTTTTGGATGCTACCCTCATGGATTGCCACTTAGTTCCTTTCCTATTTACCCAAAGGCGGTGCTGTCATGTTTATAGCACTGGTAAAAATTGGAATGCCGATCTGCCTGTTATAATGTGATGTCATATATATTAAGAAAAAATTGGGGTTCCAATATACACTGCCAGCATTGTAAATACGAATGCCTGCATAGGCCTAGTTTGTTATTGTCAGGTTAAGCATAGGAATATGCTGTAAGCAGGGAAGACTGTGCTAGCTAGAGTGCCATTACGGTTTGTGGTTTTCACATTACCATGTGATTGTGTTACGTTTTTTGTTACTTTATAATTTTTTGCCTTTCATTATGGCTCCCAAGCATAAGGTAGATTCTTCTATTGGCAATGAATCAAAGAAAAAGAAAGCTCATGATGGAAGTGAAATTAGATATTGTAAAGCATTCACCAAGGGGAGAAACCCCAACCAGCATTGGCTGTTTGCTTTGGCTTGACTGGTTGATGGTCGCTACTATAATTAAGCATAAGTATTGTATCCTTGATCATGTGAAAGGATCTGCTCCAATGAAAGGCACTGTGATTACTAAGCAGCGTAGTGGTCTTATTATTGAGAAGGAAAGGTTTTTGTTGATTTGGCTTGAGGACCAAAACCAGCGCCGTATCACAGTTAGCCTTCAGGTTAATATCAGACTTACAATGAAATCTGGAACAGATCTGTCATAAACTGGGGACTCCTTGTATTACTGGTTTAATATTCAGTACAGTAATTATATATCAAGTTTAGTTGCTTGAAGGATGTATGGAAGCCTAGTCTTTGTGGGACAAGGGTGATAGTTTCAAAAGTTATATGCATTAACAGGGTGTAATGTCCGAAATAGTCTAATTTTTTATACTCCCTTAATATACTTTATCGCATCTTGATATGCCTTAATTTGTCTTTATAAAGCTTTTGAAATTTTGATGGAAAAGGCTGCTCTTTTGTATGGCCTTTACTTAATAACATTGTCATATGATTCATTGTAAGAAAAGATATTCCAAATTTTGAATATCATATATTTATATTATTTTAGAAATTATGCTTCGATATTATAAAATATCATTTCTCCCCTATCCGCTTTAGATTATCTAGAATTTAAGCTATAAAGTCATAATGAGCAAGATATTTACTCCGACTAATCAAATACGCCTTACAAATGTTGCTGTTGTTCGTATGAAAAAAGGAGGGAAAAGATTTGAAATTGCTTGTTATAAAAACAAAGTTTTGGAATGGAGACAAAAAATGTAAGTTTTAAAGTTAATGATAAGCTTTAAAATCATTTTTTTTTTTTTTTCATTTTTCTACTTTATTCAATATAAAATCATGTTTTCTTTCATAGTGCTGAGGCACTTTGCTAATGTATCTTATCCATTAGAGTTCATTAATAGGCACACCCACACAAACCCCTTTCTTACATACCTATCACACACAATACATTCTTGTAAGGTACTTGGATAAGGACTATGAGGCGGGAAGCAGGAGATGATTGTTGGGAAAATCTTGATGCATTAGCTCAAGATAGAGTGTGGTGGCATGAGTTCATTGAGGCCCTATGCATCCCCGTGGGTACCATGGGAAATGATTGATTGAAGGTACTTTTCAAGCTACATAGCTTCTCGGAGCACCTGTATTTCAACTAAGAAAAGGCTTTATAGGTGGGTCTTGAAGGCATGCTTGATAACGCTGAGGGAGAGGTAGGAGTATGTATTAGCAAGCTGATCCTTCCACTTTGTAGGAGCAAATGTTAAAAAACCACAATTATCTCTTCAGCAAAGAGAACAATGAGGAAAAAGTAGAGCTGGGATAGGTTCAGTGAGGAAAACCAGATCTTATAGGTAAGGCTTGCATGAGACGAACTTTCCTGGCAGAGAAGAACATGGTTTGCAGAGCTTAGAACAAGATTGTTTGAAATCCACTCTCATTCAGTTGGATGATTTCTAAGTCTCGGCAAATGACGCTGGGGAAGAGAAAGAGAGATACACACCGGAATTCACAAAGATGATGAAGAGTAGTGTGTTACATAGTCTCAAATGCAACCGAGAGATTGAGAAGTACTGGAACTAAAGGCAAACCAACAACAGCACTTGACAAAGTTGGTCAATTACATTTATGAGAGTGGATTCATTGTTGTGTTCAAACTGGAAGATCACAGTAATGTTATAGGTGGAAGTGTGATGTAGAATCTAAGCCGACACTAATCTATTAAGGAATGAGAGGTTGGGTGGTAGCTTGCTGGCTTATTGGGTTTCGGGCCTAGTTTCTTGAGGATTGGTGAATAGAAGTGTATTTAAAATGAGATGGTACAACACTAGATCTGGGATGTGTTAAAGATAACAATAACGGGGGAGGAATTGATGAAAAAAAGCTGTTAGAGACTGTCAACAGTACAACAGGTATTTTTGTGGAAAGGAGGGAAGTTCATTCCTCTAACAATCCCAAGGTGGGAATCGGGGCATGGAAAACAGGGCTAGACGGAATCTGAGATTCAGATATGAAATATCTTGTAAGAAGGCAGAGAAATTGGCTGGGGTGATATGGGTAAGGGACTAGGCACCAGAAGGAAAGAGATGTGCAAAAACCTTGAATGCTGTGTGGAGGTTTCATTATTAGCTAGGATATGGCAAGTATGGGAAAGTTTCAGAAGGGTGGTGACAGAGTAAGTAGCAAGTGTTTAGTTGAGAGGGAAGCTGTAGCTGTCACTACTCTTGTACACAAGCAGCCCTAAGATTTATCCTGTAGGCTTGCATGTGCTGCTCCTTTGAATGGAATAAGAGATCCAAGGGGGACACTGATGATATAAAGTGGTCCGTGAACTTTGAGGCAGGATGAGAGGATCCAAGAAAGAGAGGAAAGGACACATTGAGGTAAGTTGCAATGCGTAAAGTCCAGTGAGGGAAGGAGGGCAGTAAGATTGGAGGTCATTCACTTCTTAGTCAATGTTGGTGAGTCAATAAGTGTGCTGGCAGGAGATATATGAAAGTTTGGATAAAAAGAAACGAGAGAAACAGAACTGGGGAAGTGGTTAAAAAATGCCATGGCTATTATGGAGAATCTGTGAATTGGGAATGAGGAACACCCCCCCCCCCACCCCCCCCCCCCAAAAAAAAACAACACACAAATAAAGTATATTTCCATCTGAGTGAGAGAGTGGGGAGAGCTAAAAAAAATTGAAGTCAGAGATATGAAGGAATATGGTGAGGGATGTTTAAATTGCTAACTCCTATTTCCTTCTTATTAAACACTTAGATTTCTAATTACAAAATTAAACTTTTTATCAGAAACACAAAATTGACCTACTTTATTTAGAAAATGTGTAACCATTGGAAATGCTCAAGATTAATAAATGAATAAATTTGAAAAATGGCCCCACAATCAAATTTTTAGACCTGACAAGATTTAACAAAATGTATTTAAATTACATATATCTGAAGCAATAAAGTGCTGGTTCAATCCCAGTAGGTGTGGATGCAAACTTTCATTCATCATGACCCAGCTTCCCATTGGGTAATACACTGAACTTCCCCTGCATGGGTAAGGAGCTCCACACACATTAGCCAATGCTCTCATTCCTTTCTTGTCTTCACAGTACACTCTCACTCTCCTCTGTTCCGGAGCCCTGCCAATGGTATACTATTGTTCCCTATGCAGGTACTCGTATCCACATAACCCAGGTATGGAGTACTAGTCTCTATACGGGTGCTCATATCCACGAGTATTGGTATTTTGCTTTTATGTAAAACAGAAGGATACAATTTTTAACAATTCATGATAGGTATGTACCTTACTATCTTCTGTGCATAATATTGTAAAATGGGTAGTATTTTTATGGTTATTATTATATAACATTGTTATTTCAAAATTTAGGGTTGGCTTCTATAGCTAAGTTATGGGTATGAGACCCTTATCTATTACTCTTTCATTATAGCAAGACTGAAGTGACCTGATTTGACAGAAACGTTATAGTTTTGTGTACATTTTTTATTAGTGAAATTTGCGCAAAATATTAGTAAAAGACAAAAGTTAAAATATTGCGACCTTGGTCATGTACTTTTCAGAAGAATGGTGAAGGATACAGACAATAAATTTTTTTTTAAAATAACACCCTCCAAAATTACTGTAAGATTGCTACTACACAACCAGATTTCCTTTACCTTAAAGCACAATGTGTACATATTTAAAAATCTGTGATATAATGAACATGAATGGGCATTTATGAAAAACAATAGAGCAAATAACTAATTAATTGGTGAAGTGTTTAATTACTGATTATCCACAGAGTAAGAAGTTACTACAAATGTAAATAGTTTTCAAAAATTCTATACATGGGTGGGATTCGAACCGTGCACACTGAGGCAGTGAGCATCCACTTTGATCTCAATTAAATCATCTCTTAGGCCACTTGGCTAAGTGGAAGACAAAATTTTTTTCCCAATAAACAAGTTTTAAGCTACAATTCGCAAGGTCGATCAGGACTATTAAAGAGAGAGAAAATTCATAAGGGAATTCAAAGGAGAATTGAAGTAAACATGCGGCGAATATACAATGTAAATAGTTGTTTACAGGGTATGCAGGATGCATTAGCAATTTGAGACCACAACTTTAGAGAGTCGTAAGTGGTCCAAACTTTAACTAAATATCTTCTCTTTTTCAGCCCCAATATGGAAGCTTTAAATCTGAATGTTGACAGGTGCTTAGTGTTTAAAATAAAAAAAGAGCTCCTGCCTTATTGCAGGAACTTATCTTCAGTGGACAAGTGGGACAACCATCCCCCCCCACCCTCAACCATCCAACATCAGGAAAGCTGATTTTGTCTAGCAAGCCCAGGGCATCATCAATAAGAAATGCTAGTTGATGTGGGTCATTCATTACCTCTGTGTTGGAGTCAATAATCAGTTGGTGCCTGAAGATGGGTACAAATCCTATGTTATGATAGGACCCTAGAGAACTCTGTGATCCTGTCAAAATACCTACTAAACGAGTGCAAGCACTCTGAGGAGTTTAACATACTCTAGTTCTTGTAAGATTAGAACAACTTTGACCATGATTAAAAGATTAATGAATGATGGGTAGTTATCCTCCGGCCCCACTGAGGCCCTGATTGTTATCCACAGCGAGTTCCTGTCATCAGAGATAGGGTCAGCATGAGGACCATGTCATGCTGCCCCCTTTCCTTCTTCCTGCAAGTTCTAAGGCCAGAGTCAATTCCACTACCTACTTAAAGATGCTGGACATGGTTGTTAAGCTCTGGATCAAAAGGGTGGTTTGAGGGAGGGCCCTTCATGTTCCAGCAAGACTGTTTCCTTTCACATATCTTACACAATATTGCTGTCAGAGAATTTTCACAATCATGTCACACCAAGCATTTGGCTTGCTTGCTCTCCTGATTTAAACTTCCTAAACTACTGTTTAGGTGTTGTGGCTTCAGGTTGCTTTTTGTCATCTCCAAATTGGATGCACTGCCATTTGATGGAGCGCTTGCCTGTGCGTTATTGTGAAGACTGCATTGTCCCCCAGACTGTTTGGCACATTCTGATTGAATGTCCAAGTCTGGGCGATCTTTGCGCATGTTATCTGTTCTGGTACCGTAATGAGCGGGGTCACTCCTGCTTGTCCCTTGTACCTGGGATGGGTTCATGCTTACTGACTTGTGGACTTTATGACTTTTTGGAGCCTCCTCCACTTTATTTGACTTTGTTGTGGGTCCCATGTTCCTATGCCGGCGGGAGGTGGGCCTACCCCTGACAACGGAATGCACTTCCTTCTTGCTTTTTTGTTTTTTATTTTTTTAGCCTTTGTAATTTTTAGCGTTATTTGAATATTGTTATTTGTTTTTTTTTAATATAGCCTAGTAATAGGCTGGTTGAGTACGGCAACTTATGCCCAAGTAGGGAGTCACCAGATGGGCTCCTTAAAATAAATATATATATATATATATATATATATCATTGAGAGGGAGATGAACAAATATACAGACAATACTAATGACTTGTTGAATGTTCCAGCCTAGACATTATGGCTAACATGCTAACCGCCTGGTCAGGTTATCTTGTTGTTTCACAGCCACATTGAGGCTGGAGGTGGTATAGCAAGCCAAAGGCAACACTAACCCCACGTTCCAACCTTCTCCTAGAATTGATGAGCCTTGAGAACCCCGAGGAAGAATTGACATGATTTTATATACAGTCCTTTACTTATGAGAAAATTACAAATATATTTACAATTTTGTCACTCAAGTGTATTTACAAAAATAATTAAATTCAAATATGCAAGAAATTAACAAACAGGTGTGCACCCAAATAAATAACCAGGGCCCCAAATTTAAAAAAATAATATATATATATATATACACAACGGGTACAATATGTACATAAACCCCCCAAATAACCTATAATTACAACTCTCCCAACTAAGACTTTCCATCAAAAAAAATGTGGTACCAGAGCCCAAGTATACGCAATTTGGGGTAAGTGGGGATATCCTTGTGAGTTGAATGGGGGGGGGGTAGTAAGCCAAAAAGGGGGTATGCTCCTCAGTCAAATGCAGGTGGGCAGTGGAGTTGGTGAGCGAGGTAGGAAAAGCCCTCCGTATCAGGGCTGGGTGGAGCACTCTCCTCGGGAACTCGCTTGTATCCACACAGTCGTCTGCACGCCTTATGCGAGTTTGTCCGATCACCGTTAAAGCTTCCACTCTGTAGAAGAGATGCATTTTCCCTTTTATAATCCATTTACAATAGAGGGAAAGGAAACAAATAAGTGGGCATTTGACCCGAGGAAATACCATTATCTATCTTACCTAAAGTGTATAGACAAGTGCAGGCGACAAATTCTATGAAAACTCTCTGGTTACCAACATTAAAAAAATTTCACAGCTTTATCAACTTTCTTTAAATATTTATTTACTGAAAATAGAAAAAAAAAAATTCAAACACTCGGTTAACATTATTGGTATCAATAATAAAAAATTTGGAAGGGATATATGAAAAGGAGGTGGGAGAATGGCCCTACAGACACACACACACATCGCTCCCCCACAGTGGTTTTATATATAACAACGTGTATTGAATTCTATGGAAATATTTTTCTCAAATTATAATTTTGTTGTCAAATACCCAACACACCCTGTATATAAGTAGGGTTGCGACACACTTGTATAGTGTGTGGCCATTTCTTGAATCTCCACATACCAGGATATTAAAGACGGTGTTGATAACAGGAATTTTATTAGGACAAAATAAAATCTTGTTGCAGGATTTGCAAATGTGTAATGAAAATAAACTTATTCAGATTTGTAAAGTAAAAATATTGACGCAGTTGATGAATGGCTGAAACCACTTGTCACTTGAATTGATGACCCACCAGTATTTGGTTTTGATTGAACTTCTGTGAGGCAGACCTTTTACCAACTACTCTGTAATATGGTTGGTGTGCAGCCCTCAGGCAATTAATAATCAATATGAAATTTTTTATGCATCCCAATTTGGGCTGATTTCCCAGTTGTTGTCATATGCTGTAGATACTTGTGGTTCAGAATCCGTTTAAAAAACCGAAATAATAATGATGAACATTAAGTAGGGACTTAATAAAGTCTGAATTGAATTTTGTCCATTTTCCAAATTACAACATTTATAAATCTCTGTATATAATATTCTAAGTCATACCCATCTGCCTCCATCTTATCCACACTTGACCAATTGAGGGAAATTCTCTTTCGTTGTGTCACACCGGCAGTGCACATAATACGGTTTTCGTCCATCATTTAAAAATGTTTTAAAATGGAAAAGTTAGCAAATTACAACATATTATTGTTAATAATATATATTTAACTTAAAATTAATAGCCCTATAGCTGCATATTTAAACTTACCTTTAATTAGCTTCATTAGGCTGACAAGGTAATCTAATCTAGACCAATATAAGTTGATCTCACTATATTTGCATTGGCCCATATAAAAATATCATGCAAGAAATGTATATATGTCATCAGCATTAACATCTTTGCACTTTAGATTATTTACTATTCCTTTTTTATGAGGATTCTCTTCAAAGAAATTGTTTGCCCTGTCATTTATGCACCTTACTAAATAGGCTTTAACATCATCAGTTATAAACTTTTTGAAACAATCTAAAACACTACTATTATCATTACAATTTAGTGCAGGATTTACACCACTAAAATTATGCAATATCTCAGGAATAGGGTTAGGCCTACAATCGCTGAAAATGTCAGCAATTCTTTTCCAAGAATCACATAGGATGGCACTGTCATCTTCATGCCCAGAAAAAATCAAAGACATCACTCATAACTATCTATTGTTTCATTACCACTTTCTATGGGTTAATAATCACCATCACTATTATCTGAATCACTAACAGACATTGTAACTATAAATAAACAAACAGGAAATAAAGCATTGAAATGCCACAATTGAAAACCATTGATCACAATTCCGCTACTACAGATTAAGTAATCCCCAAGGCAATACATTGGGACATTCTAAACTCCACCCACCTCTTTTCTGATTGGTCTATTTCAATGGCGTCAATTTGAGACACAACACTTCAGAGTTTCATATAAAATATACCAGCCAATGGCTTGGCCACTTTCCCCGGGTGGGGGAGGGGGGGGGGTTGTGCTTCGCTACTAAGATTAAAATTTAAAATAAAGAAAAGCAGCCATGATTAAGTTTTTATAAATTTTCTGAACCTCACCAATTATAATAATTTTCAAAAGGAACTCTAAACTAAATTTCCACCCTTTCAAAATATCACGTTACTAAAATATAGTTATTGAAGAAGATATAAGAATAAATTTTCTGAACTTAACTATTTGTAATTTGTGAGGTTTTAAAAAGTTGACAAAATTTTGATACTTATATTTATTTCTGAACTTCACCATTTTGTTTTTTTGATATTATAAATGAATTATTAGAAATAACTTTGATAAAATAAACAAGTCATAACCAAACTAAGATGAAATTATTATTCAAATACTAAAAAAAACTCCCCTTCTTAAATTATAGAGTTAGTGATGATGATGATAAGCCACACTGGACCTTATTTTAACAAGATTGGTGCACTTTCTAATATGACAAACACGCGTTTGTCATCGTAGCGCACCATGGCTAACTTATGACTGATGCGCATTTGTCATCATAGTGAAGGGGTTAACATACACTGATTAGCTTCAATGAATATTTGTTTGTATATCGGTGTGCATATAGTCTTTGTGTTTTATCATTTTTACTATATTTTTCTCTTTCCTCTGCTTAGGGTGTGTTTTAAACAGGATTGGAGTCCAAACGATTAAAATTATGCCATTGTATGAAAAGAGATAAATGGCCAAGATACCCTATAAAAAGTGACGCCGATCATTACAATATATACAATATTTTTTTAAAATGCAGTTTTAGGTCTAACAGTTGTGCAGCATGCAGTGTCCCTTTAGATTAAAATGTCTTGTAGTGGGGGGGGGGGAGCAAAGGTTATGCGATAAGCCACTTTTTGCTAGGCACTGGTATGGCAACTTTGTCAATAGCGTGCTGCTCTGTGGTCAATTCCTGGGATGTCCTTTCTTTAGCTATTGCTGCATATGGCCAAATTCGAGGAATGTTCTTCCTTCAGCTTACTTGGAGTTTTAATAGTTATACCACCATTTTGTAGTTGAATATCGCTGGTTAAGATTTATGTTTCCAATTATCTTCCTTAACTAAGAGCAATCTGCTTGTCAATCTAGGCATCTCTTCTCATTATTTGGAAGTCAAATTTAAAAAGTCATGGTCACAATTGCTATGTTTGAAAAAGGGTTCTACTTCTTCAAATTGTTTGACTACCTTTTTACCTTAAAAAAAAAGACCCCTTCCAGCAAGCAAGACAGGTGGATCATGTGGTAAGTGTCAAGCTTATCTTTTTTAGAATGTGTCCTAAACCCTTTTAGGTTTTGTTTTCATGTTCTGTAGTTACTGTAAGTTATTATATAAGCTATTATTTATTTGTTAGGGATGTGGCTCATGTATAAATTCAACTTAAAATATTTGCTGGAATGTATTTTGTTTAAAAACTGGGGACTGCCTATAGATGCCAAATCAAAGCTACATACATTCTTATATGTATATATTACACATGCATAAGTAAATAGACACAGGCAATTAATTACTGAAATACCTTTATTTGTAAATTTAAAGAAGAAACATATTTTTTAGCTTTTAGACCTGTAAATTGCATAAGCATAGAAAATTCTGATATTACAGCTTATGGTATTTCCAACCGTTTGGTATATGACACTCAGGACTTCTGGCTTCCTATTATTATTTTTTACTTCTGTAAATTTTGTTTTGCATTTCCCACATATGTTCTATTGGGTTTAGGTCAGGCACTTACTCGTCCAAGGAAGTCATTTGATACCTCTGATCCTTCTATGTATGTTCCTGTGCCTGGGTGATGCCACCTACCCCCGATGCCGGTACTTGCTTCCTTCTTGTTGCCTTTTTGCTTTCTCTTCATTTTTATTTGTTTGTTTTTTTTAAGCCTGTACTTAAGCCTTGATCTTTCTTTTATCTTTGTTATTTATATATTACTTTCACCCTAGTAAACAGTCACCAGATAGGCTCTGAAAAAAAAAGAAGAAAAAGATCATTCCATTCCCTTGTCCTTCTTGCATTATAACAGGGCCTAATTATCCCCTATTAAAGCCCCGTAAGGGGCACGGCGATTTGCCATCCTGGCCGCCGTGCTGACGGGATCCAGCGCTCCGTCCGGCCCCAGCTTAGCCTCTCTTCTTTCCTTCAGATAGCCCGATTTCTCCCCTACCTCGTCGCTTATCATACAACCTCTCCCACAACTTTCTCTGGTCAGCCTCTAATTTCACAGGGTAGATGCTGACCTTCTTCTCAGCCAACCGTCCCGGATCGGGGCTGAGGGGGGAGGGGACAACTGAGCTCCGGTCTGGGGTGGCTGGCTTTTAACAACCTGCTTCATCCCAACCCATACCTTCCTCACATCCCTTTTCCTCTCCTCTTCAAAATCTATTAATTTTTACGCTGTGTTCAAGGTTGAGCCGCCATGCCGATGGACTGCCAGGCCACCAGGTGGGAGGGGTGGTCCCAAATGGCGGTGCCTGGCTCTGCCAGGCCTGTAAGCACCTCTTGCAGTGCGGGCAACTGCAAGAGGTGATGAGCTATTGCGTCCCGTATTAAAAATAGGGTCACCATGCCATGTATGAAAAAAAACAAAAACCCCAACCCTCAACTTCCCCAAGAACATCTACGGAGCCACCCTCGGGCAGCTCCACCGAGAAAATGGAGGTCACCCCCTTGTGCTTGCACAGGGGACCCTCCATACTTCTTTAACCGGAGAGGAGGCTTACTCCTCTCCTACGCCTACGGGTGTAGGGGACTCCCCCTCACCCCCTTCTCTGGAGGTGCTTACGGGCACCTCCCTATCTCCAGCGGCAGTCCCTCCTTTCTTTCTAAGGGGACTGCCAAGAAAGCCAGCAGGCAGCCCATTGCCGACCGCCCCTCGTGCAAGCGGCTCGGTAGGGCAAACCCCCTTAGGGGGGAGAGGGAAGCCAGGCCCCTTCGGTCGCTTCCCTCAAAAGACCTGCTGGCAAGAATTTTAAACCTTGCCGGGGTCAAGGCCTGTGCCTCCCCACACACAACTGGCGACACTGCCAAGGGGACCTGCGATGTACTGGGAGGGGATGGCCAACTGGAGGCCCCTCCTGTGATAGACATGGTCCTTGAGGAGACCCAGCCTCAGATGGTAGGGCCTTCCATGGGGGGGAATCCTGGCTCGGAGCCAAGCACCGAACCCAAATCCGCCCCTATGCAAGGTCCCCCTCAAATGGACGAGGGCTCCGAGGCAGTAAAAGGAGGGAAGGGATCTCCTCCGACAGGTGCCCCTACGACTACCAGGACTTTCTCCATTTCGGAGAGGGACCTGGCTGAGGCCGGCCCATCTGGCATGGGGGCTACTGCCGGCGGAGGTGAGAAGCGGGTTCATTCCCCACCCTCCTCTCCTAAAAAGAAAAAGACGAAGAAGACTTGGGGCTCCTCTCCATCCGCGGGGGCTACGGGGACGGATGGGTCTGCTACCACTTTGGTAGGCGACCAAGCCAAGATCGGCACATCCGGCCCCTCTACCCCCTCGTGTGCGGAGCCCCTGACTAAGACTAATACCAAGAATGCACAGGGCGGAGCCTCGATGACATCGGGGCCCCTGATTCAGAGGTTACCTGGCGTTTTCGAGCCCGCTGGCTTCAAACGCTTCCTCGTTATTCGCTCCACTGATGGCACCATGTTGTCCAAGGGCAACATGATCCATCAGAGGAGAGGATTAGCTAGTGCAATTGGTAGAGAGCCGAAGGTAACCCGTTTCTCGGATGGGAGCCTTCTGGCGAATCCCGCCGAGGCGGCCAAGATAAGTGCTCTTCGGACACTTCATGGCACCCCGGTGAGTGTGACGCCGCACTCTACCATGAACTTTGTGAAAGGAGTAGTTTATGCGAGGGAACTCGTTGACTACTCCATTGAGGACATCACCCTAGAGCTGGCCGACCATGGGGCGGTCAAGGTCGAACGTGTGATGCAAAAACAGGGAGGGGCCTCGAGACCCACCCCTACACTCTTCGTCACATTCGACTGTGACAAGCTCCCTGAGTCGTTGCGTGCCGGTTGGTACCGCTACCGTGTGAAGGCATTCGTGCCACTGCCGCGGCGGTGCTATTACTGTCACCGCTTCGGCCATACGAATCGATCATGTAGACGTGCAAAATCGGGGTCACCCGAAGTCTGTGTAAATTGCTCCAAGGTCGCACACGATAAGTCCAAATCATGTGTGGCCAAGTGTGTCAATTGCGGAGAGCCGCACCCTGCTTCTTCGAAGCAATGTGGTGCATATCTCCTTGAGAAAGAAATCCTGGCCGTTCAGTCCCAGGATCGACTCTCATTCCGCGAGGCTAAGGACTTGGTCCTGGCGCACCCGGCTCTGCCTGGGACGTCATATGCCTCAATTGTTAGAAAAGCACCCTCTGCTCCTGGCCCATCCAGGCCAACGAGCACGGTTGTTTCCGCGCCCATTCGGAGCCCTTCTGTGGGCTCTACTACACACGGGCGCTCCCCTGGTAAAGCTGGCGGCAAAAAGGGTTCACACCCAGCCCCGGCTAAAACCAGGGCTCCCCCCTCTTCCCCCAGCGTGACCGTTTCCCGTAAGGTGAAACGGCCACGCGCCTCCACAGAGTCGTTAGACTCACAGGAGGCAACACCCCTGAAGATGGTCGCTAGGCCATCTTCCGGGGTTCCTAAAGCTGTTCCCCGAAAGGAGCACAGCAACAAAGGAGCTTCGGCCCCTTCGCCCACGCCCCGAGGTGGAGCGAGTGGCTCGGAGACGGTGGTTCCTAGAAAAGAGGGCCCCCCGCCTCCCAAGCCGCAACGCCCGCCTAAGGTTTCGAGGCGGAGGGAGGAAAAGACTCGCATGGCGAGCCCAACCTCCCCCAATAAGTCCTCGAAGGCGACAGCGCCTTCAGCGCTTTGTCCGGCCAACAGCGCCCGGGGTTCTGCCCCCGGGAAGCGTACGGCCATTCCCGTGAGGGTCTTCAATTCGAGGAGGGCCCCCGCGTCTCCTCCGAGCTAGGCCTGGAGGGCATATTCCTTCAATGGAATTGCCGTGGACTCCGGGCCAACTGGGAGGAGCTGCGGAGGCTCGTCTCGTCCCGTTCCCCGTTAGCTATTTTTTTGCAGGAGACCATGCTAGGCGCGTGCCCGCTGCCTGCCCTCCCGGGGTATAAGGGTCTTGCGACCCCACCACCGTGGGATGGCCGGGCTGGGGGATGCGCGGTTTACACCCGGCATGATGTCTCCGTTCTTCCTTTCTCTTTAGATACCTCCTTTCAGGCAGTGGCTGTGCAGCTGCACCTGGATAGGAGGTATACTATCATTTCTGCGTACATTCCACCGTCAGCTGACTTCGACGCCGGGGACTTCCGCCGCGTCGTGGCACGGTTGCCGAGGCCCTATCTCTTGCTTGGAGATCTTAACGGCAGGCATCCTCTCTCGGGAGATTACTCCATAAATCCCAGGGGACAAGTCCTTGCCGATCTGATCGAAGAGCTTGAGATGGGTGTCCTAAACGTGAATGAGTTTACGCATCACTGTCCGAGAACCGCTTTATTTTCTTGCCTTGACCTATCTTTGTGCTCTTCGGATGCACAGCCTGATTTGGATTAGGGGGTGGTCGATGACCTCCATGGTAGTGATCACTTTCCCATTCAAATATCATTTTCAGGGCAACTGCCGCCTGAGAGACCACCTCGGTGGTGCTTGGCGCGGGCGCGGTGGCCTGCATTTCAGGAAATGACTGAATTCTCTATCTCAGTCGAGTTTAGGTCGGTAGATGAGGCCGTTGAGTTCTTCTCCGGCAACCTCATCGCCGTGGGCCTGACTACTATTCCTAGGACGTCTGGCCGTTTTGCACGCCGACCACTCCCATGGTGGTCGGCCGAGTGTGAGACGGCCCTCAAACAGAAGCGTTATGCCTACATGCGCTATAAGCGCCGCCCGAACGATTTCACTGTCGCTGAATTTCGTCGGGCTAGGGCTAGGTTCCGGTATATTTCGAAGCACGCCCGCCGCTCTTGTTGGCGGGCATACGTGTCTTCACTTAACGGGAAGACCCCTTTAGCTGAGTTGTTCAAGCGAGTCAAAAGGATTCGGGGCAAGTTCTCGCAGGACCCCCCTCCCGTTCTCCAGGAGAATGGGACCGCAATCTCGGACCCCGCGTCCGTGGCGGAATCCCTAGCGACCGCTTTTTCCTCATTCTCTAGCCGTGATGCTGCTCCGCCAGCATTCAATGCACGTCGTGATGTCGCGGAAGGCCGCCGGCTGGACTTTACCTCCAGAGGCGGAGAACCCTTCAACGACAAGTTTACTGTGAGTGAGTTGCGTTCCGCTCTCGCTTCGCTCGCGGACACCGCCCATGGTCTGGACGATGTCCCGTACGTCATGCTTCGACACCTGGGTGAGCGAGGCATGGCCTTTCTGTTAGATTTGTTCAACAGGATCTGGGTGGAAGGTCTTCTCCCAGACTCCTGGCGAATCGCTACTGTGCTCGCCTTTCGCAAGCCGGGAAGAGATCACTCTACTCCGACCGGTTTCCGCCCAATCTCTCTAACCTCTTGCGTGTGCAAGTTGATGGAGAAATTGGTAAATGTTAGATTAGCCTATTTCCTGGACAGCGGAGGCCATCTGTCTTCTGCACAGTGCGGCTTCCGTAAGTTCCACTCCACGTCGGATGCTCTGCTCCGACTGGAAAATGCCGTCTGCGAGGCTTTCCTTCGTAGACAGCACTACGCCACGGTGTTTCTTGATCTGGAGAAGGCCTATGATACCGCATGGCGATACGGTATCATGGAGACTCTCCACACGATGGGGGCGAGGGGACGCCTCCCAATGTTTATATCTGAATTTTTGCGAGATCGTCGATTCCGCGTACGGGTAGGGGGAGCCCTCTCCGGCCCAAAGGAGCAGGAAGAGGGTGTCCCGCAAGGAATTTCCTCAGTGTCGCACTCTTTGCCCTGAGCATCAACGGCATCACCTCGGTGCTGCCGGAAGATGTTCTCGCTACGCTCTACGTGGACGACCTTTCGATCTCTTTTGGCGCGGCCCAGATGCCAACTCTGGAGCGTCGACTCCAACAGGCATTGAACTGCGTCTCTCGCTATGCCGAAGCGCACAGGTTTCGGTTTTCTTTGGCCAAGACTAAGGTGGTGCACTTCTGCCGCCATCCACGGCTTCACCCCGACCCAGATTTGTTTCTTAATGGGGTGCGCCTGGATGTGGTTGAGTCGCACCGTTTCCTTGGTCTTGTATTCGACCGACGCCTCACCTGGGAGGCTCATATTCGCAGCCTTAGGGTCTCTTGTACCCGCGCCATAGACATTCTTCGTTCGGTGACGTTCAGCGCTTGGGGCGCTGATACGGCTACTGCCTTACTTTTTTATCGATCCTTTGTTCGCTCGAAGCTCGACTACGGATGCGAGTTTTATGCATCCGCAGCCGAGCGTTTATTGCGGAAGGTGGATTCGATCCACCACACCGGCCTTCGCCTTGCGACCGGTGCCTTCCGCACTTCCCCCATTGAAAGTCTGTTGGTCGATGCTGGGGAGATGCCACTCGCTCTGCGTCGCGTGCAGTGTATCACTCGCCTGTACGCGCGAGCCCGGCGCCTCCCTCAGTCGCCAACAGCTCTCACTGCATCCGCAGCTGATCTCGATGGTGCCTATGCCGCCGAGAGACGCCAGTCATACCCTAAGCCCTTTGGGTTTAGGGCCAGGAAACTCCTTCGAGAGCTAGATATAGCTCTCGGGCCGGTGGCGCCCCTGGTTCTGCCCAGGACGCCACCCTGGAGGGTACCACATTTGGCTATTTGTCGCCACGCCTCTGCTCCCAAAGCTTGTACTGCGCCGGGAGTATTGCGTTCGACCTTTTTGGAACACACATCGTGTCACGCTGGTACCGTGCCAGTGTATACGGATGGCTCCAAGTCCCAAGAGGGGGTCGGCTTCCACGCCGTATCCCCTCTGTTTGAAGTCAGCGGGGCTCTACCAGGCGCTGCGTCTGTCTTCACGGCCGAGCTGGTGGCAATACACCACTCGGTACGGGAGATTACGCGACGTGCCCGGTTCGGAGACCGGATCGTGATCTATAGCGACTCACAAAGTGCCCTGAGTGCTCTCGGGGCATTGGAATCTCCTGGAATCTCCGCATCCCCTGGTTCGCGATATCCGTGACGCCACGGTTTTGGCGAGCCGGGCAGATGTCGAGATTATCTTCTGCTGGGTTCCTGGACATGTAGGAATTGCGGGGATGAGCGCGCCGATGAGGGCGCCAAAGAGTCCGCGAGGACTCTGCGACCGGACCAGCATTTCGCTCTTCCTCACACCGACTACATGGCAGGAATACGGGCAGCTCTTCGGACTGCTTGGCAAAGAAGATGGGAGACGGTCGAAGGGAACTTAAAGTTCCGTGCCATTGCGCCGCGACTGTTTCCATGGACCTATCCCCCAATGCCGCGGCGGCTTCAGGTTGCTTTCTGTCGTCTCCGAATCGGACACACTCGTGTGACGCATCGCTATTTGATGGAGCGCTCGCCTGCGCCCTATTGCAACGACTGCGTCGTCCCCCAGACTGTTCGGCACATTCTTGTCGAATGTCCCAGTCTGGGTGATCTTCGCGCACGATACCTGTCCCGGTACCGGGATGGGCGGGGTCGCTACCGCCTGTCCCTTGTGCTCGGTTCAGATTCGTGCACATTGACTTGTGGACTTGTTGACTTCTTGGGGAAGGCCGGCCTTCTTCCTATTATTTAAGCAAGGTTTGTTTTTTTTTTTGTTTTTTTTTTTCCTTTAGTTGCACGCTCCTGCGCCGGGGGACCTCTTCCCGACGCACCAGCTTGCTTCTTTTCCCCCTTTTGGGGTGTTGTTTTTTTTTCTCTTTAATTTTATTTTAAAGTAGCCTAGAACTAGGCCAGTTTTAATACGGCGACTAATGCCCAAGTAGGCAGTCGCCAGATGAGCTCTTAAAAAAAAATAAAATAAAAAAATCCCCTATTAAAGAACTTTCTTTTTCAAACTAACCATTTTAACAGACTGGTAGAAGTCAAAATTACAGTGGTTGAATTTACCCATGGTACATCATTAGGGAAAATAATAAAATAATGTATTTAAATCTTTTTTATAAATAAAATAGTATATCATTTTAATTGAAAAGAATTCTTATATTGATCTAACTTAAAAATTATTAATAACAATCTACATATTTAGAATTATGATTGGTAATTCTTGGTTGGTCCCCCAAACTTTTATTGCATCATTCTAAGAAAATTATTTTAAATATTAGTGCTTAAAATTTCTATTTTATAGAAAACTTTGCTTCTATTTATTGGAAACATTTCTATATTTCAAAATACTTACAATTTTGTTGAAAAGAATTTAAAAAATTATTTTTTACCTTGCACACACCTTTTTTTTTGCCCCATATGCTTCCTGTTCATGCTCTTTAAATAACATACTAACCTAAGTCATTTCTACATTTTAATTGAATCAAAAACCACAAATATAAGTGTGTTAACCCCCCAAAATGCGTATTTATACAAGTCTGAAGAAAAGCTTAAATCAAGCATGTGGTCGCTGTCAAAAGAAATTGGTCGAAACTGAGTCACCTTACTCTCATTCTTAAATCTCTGTTTACAAACAAAAAAGAGGACTGACCTAAGGATTTCTGTATTTTAATTGAATGATCAATCACCAACATAAAAAAAATGGAGGAATCATCATAAAAACAAGTGTGTGCACACTTGTTCCCGCTTAGTTACTGGTGCCTTAGTTAAGTTGGGCACTATATGCCTGTTCAGCTGGATTCCTCAATGGCTCTCAATTAATCCGCATCTTGACTGTGCCTTTGCCAATGAGACGTGTGAATCATCCTCTTAATCTTTTCACGTTTAAGCCTAGAAACTCTGAGAGGTTTGGGGTAATTCTTAGACCAAGAGGCCATCCTGTTGAAATTTGTCATTATGCCTCTGCCTCCAAATGTCTACAGTTCCAGGAGTGTTGTATTCATATTTCTTGGAGCATTTATCTTGTCATACAGGAGATGTGCTAGTATAGGCAGAATGCCTCAAGTATGAAATCGCAGTTGGCTTCCATGCTCTCTCCCCCTGTTTAGAGCTGGCAGGGCTCTCATAGGTGGTGTGTCTGTCTTCCCATCCAATCTTGTTGCAATTCAACACTCAGTATGCAAGATTGTGACATGCCCAGGTCAGAGACCGCCAAAGGTTCTCAATCGGGTTTAAATCTGGACTGTTACCAGGCCAATCCTCATTGAACTTAATCTCAGTCCTTAAGCCAGGTTATAACAGATTTGGCAGTGTGGCAGGTGGCACCATCCTGTTGGAACATGCTTGCGCCTGTTAACTCAAAGCACTCCTCCAGATGTTCATTTTGCAGCTCATAATAAATGTACTGGTTGACTTTAATGTTGGCAGGCAACACAACAAGCATCCCCAACCCCCTGCCTGAGAAACAAACCCATACCATTAATGAACTTGGGTGTTTCACGGTTCCACAAAGGTAGAGTGGGTCAAGGGGGTCACTGCCACACTTTCGATACACATTACCACACCTCCCCTCAGTCACTGTGAATGTTGCTTCATCAGACCAAAGCATGTCAAGCCAGTCAGCATCATCCCACTGAAGATATTTCAGAGCATAAGCAACCCTACGAGCCTTCTGCACACAAGTGAGAATCGGTTTCTTGATGGGGGCAGTGGTTTGTGTAACCAAGCTCATGAACACATCGATTAACAGTGCGCACAGACACCTCACTGAACAGACCACTATTATTTTCCTTTATTTTACAGGCTGAAATACAAGGACACTTCTCTAGGTCTCTCTTAACAATGTTATCAACACGCCTAGAGGTCTTACAAAGCCTACCAGACCGCTCTTTCTTGGTTGGTTTGGCGTCACACCCTCCCTCCCTCCACCTAGCAACGTAACGCCTCACAACACAATCTTATTTTAAGTTGACCAGCTATTTACTTACCGGCCTCCTTGAGAGCGATAATCTAGGCAATAGTTTCAGACGATAACTGCCTCGCTTTCCCCATAATAAGGCCACAAACACTCCCAAACTACAAAAAACCCAGTCATAAAATGGTGTTGGTCAGGAGAACACAACAGCACAGTCCTCTCTCTACCATGGCCAAGCCAACACTGAGCATGTGCTGGCAGGCTGAGCGGGAAACTGAGGGATGTAGTGATGTCATGCACCCAGCCCAAACTTATGACTAAATTAAATCACCCTCATCTATACCATTCTTTTTAGACATAAGTTTAGTCCACCCCCATTCACCCAGCCTAAACTTTTGTCGAGCACTGTATGTCGTGCCTTCTGTTCATTCCTTGAAAAGGTCTTTAAGAATAAGACAAAAGTGCTCAGAATCATTTTTCACTTTTCCTTTGTGGGTGTATCTGCATACCAATACTTATTGTAATAAAATATAGAAATAGGAACAAATTAGCGACTGTGAAATACATTGTAATGTTTTCTTAAATCACAAACTTTTCAGAGAAAAGGATATTGATCAAGTTCTACAAACTCAAACTGTATTCACCAATGTTTCCAAAGGTCAAGGGGCAAAGAAGGAAGACCTGGAAAAATGTTTTGGAATGGAAGACCAATCAAAGGTAATATTTTTCTCAAGATTAAATTAAACCATGAAATAGTCTAACTGGATTAGTGTTAAATAAATGTACATTTTATTGTTGTTCCAGTGGTTACTCTAAGCAATAGAGTTCTTGATATACAATGTTCCAGTGTCCCATTTATTAATCAAATTCTTAGTCATTCATGTTATTGAAATTCACGAGAGTTTTCACTAGAACTAGTAGATATTGCATTGGTTTGCTTATGTTGAAGTACCAGGTTCAATCCTAGGCTCAGGTGAACACATCAGTGCACATAGAGATGTGGCCAGCTATTTGTGGAGGGTACATGCTTATACCCCGGGTGGAAGGTAGATCTTAGGTCATCACACAGCCAATCACAACACTACTACTGGGCAATTCATCTACACACCCCAGGCACAGAATGGGTCCCCTTTCCTCCAGAGTTATGAAGATTCCTACCCAATTGATCGTTGGTTTACCCCTTCCCCCCTCCATCCCCAATACTTTCCCAACTCCTTCATCCACCAATGAGAACTTGCCCCTGGGGACCTTTGGGCTTAGTGATGATTGCCATGCTGATTTTTATGTTGGTTTCATTATCCAGTTGGGGGATCTCATCTACAATTGAAAGACTGATGAGATATCATAATAGTAGTTAGAATGTAAATTGGGCTACCATGCCCCTTACATAAAAGTTACATATTTTACTAAGTCCATTTTAACACTTATATCATCCTTGTATGTTGCAAATTTTTGATTTTGCCATGCTATAGTCCATACTAAATCTGCTAACATACCATTTTCATGTTCATTTGATTTTCTTCTTAGCTTCCCCTTTGTAGTATATCTATTATCAGTTAGGTTATAACAACTATTATTTAGAACACTCACCAAGGATGATGTGGCGCATCGGATGTGGTAGTAATTGACACAATAAGTTATTAGTAGGGGTTAGTAAATAGAATAATGTAATATGTAATTTAGGCTATGATAGGAAATGGTAGGCTGGAGTTGTTGTGTCTATAGCTTTTTCTTAAATAGGTCGTTATCTTGATAGGGTGGGTGATGGGCGTGGACTGATTGGTTATTTCTATAGGACCTTAAGAGGCCACCTAGTATTGAAGTATCAACAACAAGACTATAGTAAACTGCAATAATAGATCATGTCATTACACCCTTAGGGCGGGCAAACCTGTGTAGCCTGTCACACTTGGTACCTGGAGGAGCTGCCAAGTGTAGGCCATGAATGGTCTTTTGCAGTCTCCTTCTTTTCTTATGTTCTTATGTTCAAATTAGGGAAGCCCTGTTACTGGTTGATTTGCTTTGTATGATGGGGCCTGGGAAAGTTGTTGGTACGCTTTACCTTTTTTATTATTGTGTATTGTTATTATTAGTGTGTAATATTAGCATTATATATTATAAATATTTATTATTATTATCATTACAGCTATCCCCTCAACCTCTTCTACCCACACTTTGTACCAGGAGTGTTCTTACCTGACCAGAGTTTGGTCCAGTAACCATGGTGCTTTGGTGGACTGCATACTATCCTGGAATCACCCACCCTACTCATTAGTGGACCCACCTATCTACCTCTATTAAACAAACCCTCCTAGCCCTTTCCACACTTGCTCTTCGATCCACAGAGGTTCTGGCTACCCACTGCACTTTCATCCTTTTATGAGCCTTAGTTGAGTAGCGGTGTACACTGTGAAGTCCTTACTTGCTGCAAGGGCTGTAAACCCGCTGGCTAGGGCAAGTATTAGGTACAGGGTGTGTTGAGCCATTGACTCTGCTCACCTTCCCCCACTACACATATAAAGTATCTATGCGGCCACCATCCTTAATGTTTAAAGCTTCAGGACACTGTCGCTTAAATGGCAGGCTGGGTTGGCAACGCCTAATGCTGCACTGGACTGATTATCTGTAAATGATCCCATTCTGGAATTTCTGATCCTACAGAGAATTTTCTCTTAACCTCCCAAGGCAATGGTAGGTCATAGTATCTACTTTCCACATGCCCTTTTTTTGTCTTTTTCTACAAATATGGTGACAATAGAAGGCAATAGTGGGACTGCACATGGAGAGCTGCCTCCACTCTAGGATTGCATCCAGGTGCTGGGTCGTGTCATTTCCACTTGGAAATGACCTACATTACTCAACCTTTTTTTAATGATGTACAGGGTCTCTTAGAGTTTAAAAAAACACAGCCTTGCCTGCTGGGCGCCTCTGTGATCAATATTATCAAAACCTCAACAACTTTTAACACTATCATGTGTGTGAGAGGTGTATGGCTTTGCTTGCTAGAGCACAGATTAAACGGCTTCATAGTGAGAATTGGAGAACCTGCTAGACTTGAGTTGCCACTTAGCATTTTAATTAATGGAGATGATTACTGACTACAGTTTTTTTTATGTAATTTTGTACCAATGTAAGCTAATGAAAGCATATATAACACTATAAAATTAAACTTTTTATTTATTTATTTTTACAGATATGCCTTTTAATTCTCGATAAAGGTGAACTTCAAGTTTCTGACAAGGAAAGGCAAAATAATCTGGAGAGTAGTTTCAAAGAAATCGCTACTATTGTCGCAGGTGAGTCTTTTGCAAGTTTTCTTTCCATATTAGTCCATGATTAAAATGAATTGGATGGCATAACTAAATAGTTCACATTATGTATGCTATAGAGAGATGACACACCCTGTTAATTTGTTTTTAAAGGGTTTCATATCCATATAATGTTTGTTCAGTTGAACAAACATTATAAAGTATAATGTAATCATAATAAATGTTAGCTGAAGTGTTATATTGAATTTTTTTTTAATTCAGCAAATTATTTAAGTAAAAGTTTTCCACTCTTAGAACCATATAAACTAATATAAATGGTAATTAGTTCTGTATTTGTTTTCATCACTCAACAAAATGCTCCCCTGCATGTGCCATCCTCACAGCAATCGATATAAACAAAGCCTTCAACATAGTACTCAAACACATCCTAGCTCACTAGATCCTAAACACAGACTTCACAAACAATGACAAGAAATGGCTCACAAACATATTTGCAGACAAGGCCAAGTAATGCACAAAACCCACAAATGACACATTAAACTACACAACAGAGTTCCTCAATGAGCTATTCTCTCTTCCCTACTCTTCAACCTCAATCACCAATCATCCACATGAATGCTTATGCAAATGACATCTCTATCACAGCACAATATCACCAGTGTTACCAGAACACTCAAAAAATACATCAACCCATTGGGACACTGGCTCACACAAAACTGGATGACAGTATCTGTAGCCAAATCATCAATAAAACTATTCACCCGCAACATCTATGAATCAAACAAACACACCAAACTTAAACTCAATGGGCAAGCACTTCCCCTTAACAAAACCTCTTCCCTGCTAGGCATCATGCTCAACACCCACACGACCTTCAAAGCACACACAACCAAGATAAACCAAGCCACAAAGAAAATTAATGCCCTTAAAACACTAGCTTTGGGCAACAGAAGGAAGATCCCTCAACACACTATACAAACAGCCTTAAACTACACTCCATCAGCCTGGCACCCAATGCTCAAAAACACCCACTCAAATCAGCTCCAACTTACACAAACCAACACACTTCATAGTCATCACAGGATACACAAAAAACACTGCTCCATGCTAAAACCAACCTATTACTCACCAAAGTACACCTAGACATCATAGGAACCCAACACTTTAACAGAGCGCGAAACCCTCCCCCACCCCAACCACCATCACAACCTAGACAAAAAGAAGGATATTCCCAGCATCCTCTTTCCAAGCTAAGGTCAATAAATTTCCCCAAATCACCCAAACCACACTTTACTAAAACGTATCCACACACTCCACACTCACAAACACATTTGCACTGCCGCATATAACCACATCCTAAACGATCAACCCCCACAATCCAGTCTTTAGAAAACCCCCACAGCAAACACAGAGTACTCCCATCCCAACTACGAACTGGCCACTTATCCATACTACAAAAATATAAATGCAGAACAAAGCTCGCACAAACACCAACATGCACTAGCTGCAATCAAGTCCTGGAAGACACAAAGCACCTTCTCGATTGCTCTAACCTCACACTCACACTATCACGTCAGTAAGTGACCTGTGGACTCATTCAGGGGACATTGTACCATTCTTGGGGGTCACCCGCCTCAATGAAAATAGGTGTGCAAGTCAAGGTGACCAAACCAGTCAAATAATTCAAGCACATCTTCCCAAACAAAGCTTGCCTGATAAATAAAAGCTAGCTGTGTTCCAGATAAATCCTATTTTTTTTTTCCCTAGCAATAATGGTAATTTTAAAACTCTTCCCCTCTTACTTCAATAATACAGACTTACATATAGAAAACCATGAGAGACCAACCACCAGTAGGTAAATTGGGAAGCAAAAACAAACTCCTTGCAACAGGGGTAAAGCCTCTTATCGGGTAAATTGGGAAGCAAAAACAAACTCCTTGCAACAGGGGTAAAGCCTCTTATCAGGTAAATTGGGAAGCAAAAACAAACTCCTTGCAACAGGGCTAAAGCCTCTTATCAGGTAAATTGGGAAGCAAAAACAAACTCCTTGCAACAGGGGTAAAGCCTCTTATCAGGTAAATTGGGAAGCAAAAACAAACTCCTTGCAACAGGGGTAAAGCCTCTTATCACAGACTCTTAACATATCTGATATAGTCAGGGTTGGTTGGGAAAAACCAATTGACCCTTTTACCAAGTTTTTCCCAGGTAAAACTGGGAAAAATAGGGAAAAACATACAAATATAAAATCTCGTGTAAGTATATATTAATATAAGATCACAAAATCAGTCTCAGTGGTCTTTGTTATATAGGTTCCATAGCGTTATCAACTTGAATTTTTAGCAATATTTAGTCCAAAATCTTGAAATTTTACATTTATTTTTTACCTCAGCTACTAATGTTGTATATTTTTTTATATTTTATCTTAGAATATTTAATATGCCAAAATATACAGATTTACAGAGAAATCATGGTATTCTTAGTGGACGGCCAAAGAACTCTGTGGTATGAATATGAAGATATTTCTAGCAATAAAGTTCATTGCAAAAAAATGTTTAAGAATAATAGCAAAAAGAATTGGTGGAGTAAAATACCATCATAAAAAGTGTTCAGTAAACACTTCAGCCCCATCTGTAAACCCGAAGCTATTAATCCTAACCAAGAAATTAATATAAGCAGCATTACTCCCATGGATTGTTAATGTGCTAGTAACTGCACCACCAATGATATAAATGTAACAAATGAAAGCAATGATTAAATAAGTTCTACTAGAGAAATTGAAAACTCACAACCAGTTTCAACAGCATCCCTCTCAGAAACGTCTGATTCTGATATACTGGCTTCAATCAACCACTCACAAATTAGTTCAACTACAGTGAAAATTTGTAGTAATTCTGATGTAATTTCAAGGCAAAAAGTTATTAAAAATAGAAGGCACAAATGAACTATTAATCATATTGACAAATTTATTCAGACAACAAGTGATGAGAAATTTAAAGTGATTCAACAGAAGTGGGCTCAATTTTTCTACGAGGTAAGTTTCCAAATTAAACATGACTGAGAATAGGGTAAATTATGTATTTTTATTATCAATATCTTAGATTATCTGGAGCTGCATTAAAAATCACTAATATAGTTCCTATTATAAGTTTCGATTTATAGTTCAATTAGAAATTTGATTTGCTTAAAAGATCACCCAAATATATCTATCTATACATTAAATTTTGTATGAAAAATAGAGTAAAATTCAGTATTTTTGGTTTACTTCTAGAGTCGTATTCCTTTTCGAGTTGCTGATGATGATACATTCCAAAATGCATTAGAAGAAACGAGGTGTGGACTGAAGCACAGACGAGTGCTAACTAGGAAGTAGCTTGCTGGTCTACTGCTAGATGAAACTTATATAGAAGTAAATACAGAAATGAAGATACTATTTAAAAACAAAATGTATGTTGTTTCACAAGATGGGTGGTCATCTATACATTTATCATTTATACATTGCGAAGGAAAATCATATCCACTTGATTGTGTCTGTGCAGGAAGTCAGAGCAAAACTGCAGACTATTGTTTTGAACTAGCAAAGATCAGCATTTTAAAAGCAGAGACTGAGTATGGGGCAATTGTTGTTGGATTTGTGTCAAATAATGAAGCAAAAATGAAACTCCTTCATGAGGTTAGTATTTCCTAAACAAAGCTAAAATCATTTTCTTTGAAATATTTATTTATTTAAAGCAACTATCATATATGCAGGTATAAGTTATTATGATTTCATTTATTGATAGATGTAAATATGCTTATGTAATTGCAGATGCTTGTTGACTGGAAGCTGACTATAATAGCATATGGTTGTAGCACACATTATTTGAATCTTGTGGAAAGCGTAGCAACTCTAACGCCAGTTTTGGCTGCCATAAAGGATGTTCAGAGGTACTTCTGTGATCACCATCAGCCAGCAGGTTGGTTGAAGTAGTTGAGTGGTTTCTTACCACTTCACAATAATACAAGGCATATTCATCATTCTAATTCCTAATTAAAAATTTAATCAAGTTAGAAATTTTTTTTTATTATTCCCAGCCTTACATTTTCATGTTAACATATTCTTGATATTACCTCTTAAATTTCAAAATGTTCGCATGTTTTAAGATAACATTAGTTACACTTTTAGAAAGTAATGTAACTTTTGGTTGCTTAAAAAAAATTATTACAATATCCAAATCTTAAACAGTTTGTTTACTTATCAATAGTTGAATGATTGCATGGGATTACAATAAATATAATTTCATTGCAGATGGTCCAATCAAAGAGCACTGCTTAGAAACATTTGTAAAAAATCATCCAAAGTATGTAGAAATACAGGACAGAGAAGCTCATAAAATGAGTACAAATATCATTAATCATATTGACAACCGGCTTCTACTTGCGGAAGCAAGAAACCTGCTGATGCAGCTTAAGACAATTTCTTCCAAGTGAGTTTCTAAAATATACAATAATTATCAATAGAGAAAGTCAATGCTATAATAAATATCATGCAAAGCATTTTCTTTAATAATATTTAATTTAATTTCTAGAGATTAAAATAAATTTTTAAATATTACAGTAATTAGCAATTGAAAAACTAAATATAAAAATAGATAAAATGCAAATAAGTGTGTTTAATGACAATTAATATATGTAATATTTATTATATTTTTTTAAATCAATAACATTCAAATACATTATATATTTTTTTGACAGGATGACCACAACAACCTGTCAGACTGTGTTACCGCTTGGCTTAATCTCATCGCAGATAGCAACATCAATGAAGAAATAAGAACTGAAATAAAGAGAAGGTTCAATGAAGTTGTAACTCCACAACACCTCCTTGCTTATTTAATTGATCACCGAAGACGAGATGCCATTGAAAATAATGAAAAATAGATTGCTTTAACAGACGAACAACAAGATATTGCACGTAACTATGTTGATCATTTGGATGAAAATTTAATGGTTGTCTTGGCAGCATATGAGACAGAAGACATCACAATATTTCCAGAAATCTCTGAGCAAATTATTACCTCAAAAATATTGGCAGTATATAAAAAAAGTTTCTTGATTAGATCTAATTAAAAAATTCTAAACCCTGATGTTATCTATTTCATCATGTCCACCTTCTAGTACTAGGATTAAGAGGTTCTTCAGCATAGCAGGCCTTATTCATACAAAGCTATGAAACAGACTCAACACTGAACGTGTTGCTAAGCTTATTCACATATACAGGCACTTTGGATGGAAGGAACCAAAAGATAATAAAGACAATAATAGCATCATAAGTGAAATCATATGCCAATCAACTTCTAGATATGCAGAGGATGACCTTAATAAATTCATGGATTTCTGATAATTAGAATTATGTGTATCTTTGTTTGTCGGGGGCATCGTTTAATTTTTCCAACTAGTAATGAAAACCTATGTTACACCAACTAATATATTATTATTATGAAGCTACAGGTATATAGTTTACTCTATCAGTTCTAATATAGTAAATATATCAAACATTAGTGTATAAATTTATTAGTAATCAATTAAAAGTTCAATTCTTCCTTTTTTATCCTTTATACTAGTTTTTCACAAAAAAATATCAGTTTTACCCAGTTTTTGCCATAGAAAAACTTACCTTTACCCATTTTTTCCCAGTTTTTCCCAGGCAAAACAAAAATGGGAAAAACTTACCTTGCCAACCCTGAATATAGTTCTGTTCTGACATTACGTAAGTATTAGCAACTTACCCTTCATTGAGAAGTTTTGGGCCATTATTTTTATAGTTTTCCTTTCCTCTTGTGGCAGAACTTTATCACAAAGCAATGTGGAAAGAAAAATAAGAGTTCAAAGTACTCTGACATAAACAATCTTGATTTACACACGTTACATAAATTTTGTGCAATATGACTGTGATTGAACGGTTTGAGGCCGCTTAATTTCAACCGTTATCACATGTTTTTGGAAAAACGATGCTACCCACGTGCATCTTCGCCTTGAAGCCGGGCACATTATAGCCGCCACCTGAGTCAATGTTTAACCAAGGAGGTTTATCTTCCCCCGTTTTGCCCCATGTGCCGACCTCGCCAGATTGAGTTAGGCTTATGGGCAGATAAGGTATTGTTCTCAGGCGCGGCTGTGCATTCCCTCGAAGCCCCCACTCCATTGTCCCCTACGCCAAGGGGATGTCTCGACTATTTATATGGAAACTTTACCACTAAGAGCAGATTCGAGATCCAGATTTTCTTTGCGAGACATCTCTATGATCCAGTCTCACCTTGTGCACCAAAGGGCCCTCTACCTCGAGATCCACCATCATTTGTCCAGAAGAGGACAATATTCCTTGAGTGCCAAGGTTCGAGCCTTCATGATGCCAAGTCCACAAGGCTTCCCCTGTTGTTCAGAAAGAGAACAACGTTAGAACAGCCATTGTTCTTTGAGCGTGTTGACAAGAAATGGTTCTCACCCTTTCCCCCCTGTTGTTCAGAAAGAGAACAACATTAGAACAGCCATTGTTCTATGAGCCCGTAGACAAGAAACGGTTCTCACCCTTCCCCCCTGTTGTTCAGAAAGAGAACAACATTAGAACAGCCATTGTTCTTTGAGCCTGTAGACAAGAGACTGTTCTCCCCCCCCCCTGTTGTTCAGAAGAGAACAACGTAGAACAGCCATTGTTCTTTAAGCCCGTTCGCCAAGAATCGGTTCTCATTCCCAAGACGCCACATCACGATCATTTAATTTACCCCCCGCTTCGGCTGGAACTCGCCAGCGGCCTGAAGATTCCTTCACGTCGCCTTCCTCTGCACAACAAGTGTAATTACGTAAGCTGAACGTTACCTTTGAGCATTTAACCCTTTTGTCAACCCTATCCTGTGCTTTAAATGGTTTAGCGAACCATTCCATCCCTTTAACTTTTATTTGTTTTACCTTTTTAAATCTCTTCCAAATCTTAATCTTCGGATTAGCTAGATTTCCCACGACCCTTTTCCATTCTCTGTTTATGTCAATATTTTCCCGTTTTTGTGTTGTTGATAGTTTTTATTAATAAAACTCTATTTTATTAATGATAGCCATATTATTATCCTTGAGCTCAGTTCCACTTCTTAAGCATATTGAAGATAAATAACCTCGGTCGACCAGACACCACGCACTCTAAATATAATTGAATAAGTTCCCTCAACGAATAGTCATATATGGTATATCGTCGAGAGTCCATTCTACGACAATGACTATATTTTCAGTTTGCATAAATTTTATATAGTACCAAAGAATTAATGAAGGTAACAAAAAAATACAACCCAAACTTCACAAGTCTCAAACTGGATAAAAGACAAACTAAAACAAAAGAGCATCTATACAACAAATACAACACCTTATAATGGTAGCATCATTCAAATCTAAAAACAACAAATGGAAAACTGGAACCAATACATGAGAACTACAAATCACAAAACTCAACTCTGAAGAAAATACATCACACCCAATCTACGTACTGCTACAAAAGTCAGCTGATTACTTGCAACAACAAAATGGACTTGCCGAAACAACACTGCAACATATTAATAAAACACTTTAAGGTCATTCATTCAGTATTTAGCTTCTAAATCAGAATGAGATGCATTTATTCAGAAATCTCTTCAAGAAACTAGTGACTGACTTTTATCCTTAGTCAAAGAACAATGCTAGCAAAGTAGCTTGGAAATTATAGATGAATCCGATGCAGGTCGTCGCTCGATGCCCTTCCCCTAAGGTCACACCATGTTTGCTTGACCAGAGGGTGAAGGAATGGCAGGAGCCAAAGAGAGAGGACAGGAGATGAAAGAGGGTGACTAGGAAAGTATAGTAAGAGAAAAGTTGATCTTAAGAAACCCTCTTGTTTTAAATGGGAATAGGATAGAATGGAATAGTTCCATTTTATTTGGATCTGCTGATTAATGTGGAATCTGAACCACATCTTGTATTAATCCTTTACTATTCCATTCTTGTTGCACTACTGGTATATAATCGTAACTTCTGTAAAGTTGTGTGAACCAACCAATCTCTGTAATAATTTATTCTTTCTTTCAGTCTTGTGTGTTTTGTAGCATTCATGCTGTTATGTGTATGTATTATTTTCTTAATACTCAGTTGTATATATATTGAAGGTTTCTTAATCCTTCCACTTGAGCACATTTTTTTGTTCATTTCACTTCAGTTTAGCACTGTATTGTTTCACTTTACTATAGTTGAGCACTTTTTGTTACACCACTGTTTCACTTCCAATATGTTCACTTTGAGTGTTTTATTTAGTAAGCCATTTTTGAGGGACTTTTTAGGTAAATTTTTGTCATATTTGGCAGTTACCAGGGGGGTTCTTTAGAAAAATAAATGGTTGTTACATTCAGTAGAGCTCCCGAGAAGCTGGTTACCATTCTTGATTCTTTGTTAATATTAGTTGTGTACAGTGGTGTTTTCACTGCTCCCAGTTGAATTGTTCCACTTGGGAATCTGGATTTAAAAGGGGTGTTTACTTTGGTGATGATGTTTTCTGCAAAGGTCGGAGGAAGATTGTCAATTTTCCTCATTAATTTTCTCTGCCTTGTTTCTGATGATGTTGAGCAGTTCGATCTTAGCCTTTCTATGTAAGGCTCTCTGGGTTCTTGTATCGCTTCTTCTGCTGTTGGGAATTAGATAGTTCTTTGTTTTGAATTTTCTGAAGTTCCCTTTTTCCTGTCTTGATAGGATAGGGTGTTTATAGGAATGCTAGGGTAGATGAGCACCTCTCTTCCTAGAGCTAGATAGATTTCTTTTTGTTCCTGGTACCTCTTATTGAAAATAGGCAGCTTAGTACAATCTTACTATTCTTTCAGTCATGTCTCTTATGTAGACTCTTTGAGATTATCTTTAGCCCTAGTACTTTGCTTTTGAGATATTGTCAGAACTGGCCTTGTACTCTGATAGCCACAACCTTTCATCTCAAGATAGGAACTACAGTGAATTTTCTCTTGTTCATTCTTATATTCCAGTCCCTCTCAAATTGGGTGATATTTTCAATCAATACTGGGGTTCACCTGGAAGTGGTTGACTTGCACTGTTTCCTTGGTCTTGTATTTGGCCGATGCCTCTCCTGGGAGGCTCATATTTGCAACCTTAGGGTCTTTTGTACCCGCACCATGGATATTCTTTGCTCAGTGATGTTCAGGACCCAGGGCACTGATAGGTCTACTGCCTTACTTTTTTATTTATCCTTTGTTTGTTCAAAGCTCGACTACAGATGTGAGTTTTATGTAGCTGAGCGTGTATTGCCGAAGGTAGACTCGATCCACCGCATCCACCTTCCCCTGGTGACCAGTCGATGCGGGGGGATGCCACTCACTGCGCCGTACATTATTCGTCTGTATGTGCGAGCCCGGTGCCTTCCTGAGTCGCTAACAGCTCTTGCTGCATCCGCAGCTGATCTCGACGGTGCCTATGCCGCTAAGAGATGCCAGTCGTACCCTAATCCCTTAGGGTTAGGAAATTATTTGTGCTGGTGGCGCCCCTGGTTCTTCCCAGAATGCCACCCTGGAGGGTACCACCTTTGACTATTTATCACCACACCTTTTAGAGCACATTTCATGTCATGCTGGAACTGCCAGTGTATATGGATGGCTCCAATTCCCAAGAGAAGGTTGGTTTCTACACTGTGTCCCCTCTGTTTGAGGTCAGCAGGGCTTTGGCAGGTGCTGCATCTGTCTTCACGGCTGAGCTGGTTGCAATACATCATTCGGTATGCAGTGTGCCTGGTTCAGAGACAGGATTATGATTTATAGCAACTCACAAAGCTCCCTGAGTGCTTTTGGGGCATTTGAATCTCAGCATCCACTGGCTCACGATATCTGTAATGCCACAGTTTTGGCGAGTCTGGCGGATGTCAAGATTATCTTCTGTTGGGTTCCTGGACATGTAAGAATTGCGGGGAATGAGCACACTAATGATGTTGCCAAAGAGTCAGCGATGATTGAGTGACAAGATGAGTGTTTGGCTCTTCACGCAGATTGCAGGGCAGGAATAGGGCTGCCCTCCGGGTAACTTGGAAAAGATAATGGGAGACAGTCAAGGGTAACTTTAAGTTACATGCCATTGCACTGTGAATATTCCCACAGACCGACCCACCAATGCCGTGATGGCTTCAGGTTGCTTTCTGTCATCTCCAAATCGGATGCACACTTGGGATGCACCTTCATTTGATGTAGCACTCGCCTGGGCCTTATTGCAATCACTACATTATCCCCCAGACTGTTTGGCACATTCTTGTTGAATGCCCCAGTCTGGGTGGTCTTCGAGCATGTTACCTCTCCCAGTACCAGAACGAGTGGGATCACTACCGATTGTCCCTTGTTCTCAGGACTTGTGAACTGTATGACTTTTTGGAGGAGGCTGGCCTCCTCCACTTTGACTGTTTGTTGTAGGTTGCATGTTACTGCGGCGGGGGAAGGCAGACCTACCTCCGACGCCGGAGCCTGCTTTCTTTTTGCCTTTTTGCTTTGTTTTTCTTTTAATTTTTCAATGTTTTTTTATCATTATTTATTTTATAATATAGCCTAGTAGTAGTCTCTGATTAGTACAGTGACTTATGCCCCTAAGTAAGAGTTATCAGATGGTGTCGTAAATAAAAAAAAATCTGTTGGGCGGCGCACTTTCATTCTCTTATGAACGTTAGTCGAGTGTCAGTGTATACTGTGAGGTCTCTACCAGCTGCGAAGGCTGAAAGCCCGCTGGTTAGGGCAAGTATTAGGTACAAGGTGTGTTGGGCCATCTCCTTGCTCACTTCCCAGTGTATTTATAAGGTGGCTACCTGGACCATCCTTTATAGTTCAAGTTCCAGGACAATTTCTTCAAAATGGCCGGTTGAGTTGACAAAGCCTATCAATGCTGGACCGGAACCGATTGTGTAAATGATCACATTTAGGAATTTGTGATCCAATGGAAACTTTTCTCATAACGTCCCAAGTGATTGGGATGTTATACTATCTACTTTCCATGATCCCTTTTTTTCTCATAGTATGGTGACAAGTGATAAGAAAAGTGGGTGTGTATATGGACCCACCTCTAAGCACTGTCTCGCCATCCCTAGGTGTCGGGGAGGATGAGGAGGTATCATGAGTCACCCCTTCAACTGGTGGAGAGGCTCCTCTCTTACCAGCCACTCTTTGGCAGCTCCACCTTTGATTAGAAAGTGTCCCCCCTCCCTTGTGCTTTCTCAGGGGCCCAACCCTCTTCTACCAAAAAGGAGGCTTACTCCTCTCATAGGCCTATGGGTTCAGTGGATTTCCCCTTGCCCCCTTCTCCTGAGATGCACTCGGGCGATGTCATCCCCCTTCCAGCAGTAGTCCCTCCTTTACTATTACAGGGAACTGCAAGAGAGCAGGCACATGGCCCAAAATTGACTGCTCTCATTGGGAGTGGCTCACTAGGACCCACCCCCTAGGGCGGCAAGGGATAGCATGACCTGCCAGTCCATGCCCCCTACAGTCCTGCATTTACATCTTGCAGGGGGTAGGTGTGTCTGCCCCCTCTCTTCCCTGATGGATGGCAGTTCGCCAGCCAGAAATGGCACAACAAAAATTACCTTGAATGGGATTAGTGATGCTTGGGAGGGGGGATGGCAACATGGAGACTCCCTCCCTGAGATGGACATGGTCCCTGAGATGACCCAGCCCCAGATAGCAGGAATTCCATGGGGTTAAACCTAGGCCAAGTGCCAAACACTCAACCTGAGTCCACCCTTGTGCAAGCTTCTCATCAGGTGACTCAGGCCTCTGAGGACTCACAAGGATACGAGGGACCACCACCTCCTGGCTGGTGCCCCTTTGACAGTCAAGATCTTTTCTATTTTGGAGAAGGATCTTGCTGAGGCTGGTACATTGAGCCTGCCGACTGGACTTTACTTCCAGAGGTGGAGAACCCTTCAATGACAGGTTTACTCTGAGTGAGTTGTGTTCCGCTCTCGCTTCATGAGTGGACACTGCCCCTGGTCCAGACGATGTCCCATACGCCATGCTTTGACACCTGGGTGAGCGAGGCATGGCCTTTCTGTTAGATTTTTTCAACAGGATCTGGGTAGAGGCATCCTTCCCAGATTTGTGGTGAATCGCTACTGTGCTCACTTTTCTCAAACTGGGAAGAGATCACTCTACCCTGGCCAGTTTCTGCCTAATCCACGTTGGATGCTCTGCTCCAACTGGAAAAGGCCGTCTGCGAGACCTTCCTTCATAGACAGCACTCCGCCATGGTGTTTTTCAATCTGGACAAGGCCTATGATACCACATGGCTATACGATATCGTGTAGTCTCCACACAATGAGGGCGAGGGGACGCCTCCCAATATTTATATCTGAATTTTTGCGAGATCGTCAATTACGCGTACGGGTGGGGGAGCCCTCTCTGTCCCAATGGAGAAGGAAGAGGCTGTTCCGCAGGGAGTGTCAGTGTCACACTCTGCCCTGAGCATCAATGGCATCACCTCAATGCTGCCAGAAGATTTTCTTGCTACGCTCTACATGGACAACCTTTCTATCTCTTTTGGTGCAGCCCAGATGCCAACTCTGGAACATCATCTCCAACAGGCATTGAACCGCGTCTCTCGCTATGCCAAAGCGCACAGGTTTCGGTTTTTCCTTGGCCAAGACTAAGGTGGTGCACTTCTGCCACCATCCACAGCTCCACCCTGACCCAGACTTGTTTCTAAATGGGATGCGCCTGGAAGTTGTGGACTCGCACCATTTCCTTCATCTTGTATTTGATCAATGCCTCACCTGGGAGGCTCATATTCACAGCCTTAGGGTCTCTTGTACCTGTGCCATGGATATTGTTCGCTCTGTGACATTCGTCGCTCGGGGCGCTGATAGGGCTACTACCTTACCTTTTTAGCGATCCTTTGTTCATTCGAAGCTCGACTACGGATGCGAGCTTTATGTATCCGCAGTGGACAGTGTATTCTGGAAGGTGGACTCGATCCACCACACCGGCCTTCGCCTGGTGACCGTTGCTCGCCTGCACCATATTGCGACGACTGCGTTGTCCTCCAGACTATTCGGTGCATTCTCGTTTAATGTCCCAGGCTGGGTGATCTTCATTCACATTACCTAGAGGGGTCACTACCGCTTGTCCCTTGTACTCTGGATAGGTTCATGTATGACCTTTTGTAAGAAACTAGCCTCGTCCATCTCCCATTTATTTGACTCTCTTTGGTGTTGGTCGCATTATTTTGCACAGGGGAGAACTGGAACTTGTTTCCTTCTTGATTTTGCTTGGTTTGTTTTTTTGGTTTAGTGTTTTATTAACTTTTTATTTTAATGTAAGCCTAGTATTAGGCTTTAAATTAAGTACATCGTCAGCAACTTATGCCCTTGTAAGTATTTGCCAGATGGGCACAAAAAATAAAAATAAATAAATTTTTTTTTAAAAATGAGTGATATGTTCATTGTCCAGGCAGGCCTTCACCAACTTGACTGTATGGCGGAGGGGGGGGGGGGGTGTTCTGCATGAAGATACAGCTTAAGAGATGCTAAATACATGCTGTCACAGCAATTCCTTGTACACTTGTGCATTCACTGTACCCTTTAAATGCACAAGTAGCCCAATGCCTTCTACCAAAATCATGCCCCTGACCATGGCACTTATTCCAACAAATTTCTCTTTTTAATGCAATTGACTGAATCTTTTGCCTGATTTGCAATAAAAAAAAACCTTCCTGCCATCAGATCTGAAAAAAATGAACTTCGCTCCATTCATTGGTCATCAGTCTATGTAACATCCTAAGTGGTGAATGTAACACCAGCCTTCCCTTTCTTCCGACTGATCATTGGTTCGGCTCTAGGTGTCCAAGCATAAAGATTGTCTTCATCCAGCGAAGAAACTGCTACAGCCATCTTGAAATGGTCCTTCTTCACAATTTGGATAATGGCTTGGCCTTCCCATTTTGAGGTCCTCCTTGGCCTACCCCATTTAATTTACTATCTTTACGTAAACCTGTTTTATCATAGCGTGATACACTATTATTGAGTACTTGATACTCTACAATGCTTCAATTCAAAGACCATCTTGATGGCAAATATTACAATCAGTTCATGGATAGAGAGTGCCACAGATTTCTTAGGCTTGTTACCTAGACAACAGTTGACAAGAGAATGACCCAACATACACAAGGTTGAAGTGAAAATAGTTGCTATGGTAATGATTCCTGCTCTCTACAAGAAACCTAAGCGTTCAAATCACTTTGGAGACTAATTTTTCTAGTAAATTGTTTATAACTCCTTTTATTTATCCACACTTACCTAACTTTTACCCAATACCTAGTTTTAACTTGTTATTGTACATTATTTTTGTATACCTTGGATTTTCTTTGGCAAAGGTTATGCAACGCGTGATAGAAATGCAGGCATTATGATCTTTTGGGACTGTTTACCCATGCAAGTGTGTGTCGGATTTACTATTGGTAACTAATAATCCGATGTTTTAATGAGATTGTTTTTAATTCAGATAAGTGCATCAATCCTGAAACGAAGACACCTTACACAGTTTCAATGATTGAGAAGGCAATGAAAGATCTCCATTTCTCAGTTAAACCAAAGAGGAATAGCAAACAGCAAGCTCTTGATGTTATTAAACAGCTTCATGATGTAAGTCCCTTTATCAGAGTTTTTGCTTGTTATTTACTCCTTTTTACAACTTCTTACTCCTTTTTACAACTTCATGATGTAAGTCCCTTTATAGGAGTTTTTGCTTGTTATTTACTCCTTTTTACAACTTTTTGTTTATTTTCCCCTTTTACAATTTCATGATGCAAGTTTTGGGTTTGTTTTTTTTCATGGCTTGCGGCTAATATTTTAGTCTTAGTATTCACTGACCAGCATTCTTGGCTCAGGCTGGGGTAGTTATTTTTAAGGTGGTTTCACTCTGCCCTCCTCCTACCCCTTTACCCCATATACTACCGCATTCTTTACTGCTCATCCTCTTATACCCATCCCATTGGCATGCCATGTTACAGAACATTTTGCTACCGGGTTGGAAAAATGGTCCTTAATGATGCCCGAGCTGGTTCTACTGGTAGCCCATGTCCCATAATTGTGAAATGAAATGTCAAACCCTGAACAGATACCATCAGTGATAGCACTAGAACTCTTAATACATTGACCACAAGTTGAGCCATATATGGTACACTGGTACTCAAATAATTTATCCTTAACAGTTTTTTTATATCACTCATTAAGCATTAACACAAAAGGGGGCTGGCTGTTCATAACTTACCCTTAACCATTTGAAAGCCTTCTCAGTCAACGTGTTAATAGGATTATGATTCAGGGTGAAGGTGTTTCTGATTAACCTGACTCCTGCTGTAAAGGGGCTTCCCTTTTACAGCGTCTTCTCAGTGAGACACCTCCAAGCAGCTCCCTCACTAGTACCCACAAAGATGCACTAGGAGGAAGGTTCCCCAAGGTGTTTAGGTGGCCTTATCTGGACCCAGCCCTTCATTTTAAATTTTTCCCAGGAGCTGGTTTTGCGGATGCTCCCTTTACAAGGCAATGAGCCAGTGCCTGGAATGGACCCTCAAGGCCATTGTTGACAGTACATCATCCTATGACACCTTTCCTTGTGATTTTCTTATGCCAGATTGGCTCTCTGACATTGATGGGAATGCTTGATGGACTATGACAGTCTTGGCCGAGGAGGCAGGGTTTGAAAGGGGTGGAAAAAAAAAGCGCTGTCTTCCAATGGGACAAGACTGTGAAAGCCCCTGCAGAGGGTTACTTTGTGTAGACTAATACACTTGGTACCCTGAGGAACGCTGTAGGTAATTATCCTCTAGCCGGGCCTCCTTACTCAAGTGCCCTCAGCTGTGGCCTATCCCTGCAGGAACTTCAACTTTTTATCGACCCCTATTTTGGATCTTGCCTATACCCACCACTTTCCTTTTAGATCTTTTCCTTTAAGGGGTGCGGCGATATGACTTCCTGGCTGCCTTGCTGACAGGACTCAGTGCCCTATCCGGCCCCAGCTTACCCTCTTCTCCTTCTTTCTGACAGCCTGTGTTTTCTACCCTACTGCCTCATTTTCCCTACAACCTCTCCCACAACTTTCTCTGGCTGGCCTCTATTTTCTCAGAGTAGATGCCGACCAGCTTCCTCTCGCTCAACTATCCCGGATTGGGGCTGAGGGGGAGGGGACAACTACTGAGCTCCAGTCTGGGGTGGTGAGTTTTTAATAACATGCTTCATCCCCACCCACACCTTCCTCACATGTCCTTTCTTCCTCCCTCCACTATGTATCCATTTTATGCCATGCTTAGGTGGAGTCTCCATGCTGATGTGCTGCCAGGTCACTAGGCAGTGTAGCGGGCTGAAAATCAAGACTCTAACCCCATTCGATCCAACCCGCTTCCTACACTAATTCAAACATGAGAAATCGAGGGAGAAATGAAATGGATTGTATGTACAGTCCTTTACTTACCAAAAAAATATGGGGTAAATATGCACACAAAAATATAGATAGCTAATTTTCCTATATACACAATTAATATTATCTGACGAATACTAATCAAAATTTATAAAAAAACCCATTTAATTAGACTATATATACAAAAGAAGATACGCTAAGTCAAACAACAAAAAAATATCTGCCAGGGCAATATCAACCAACCGATAACACAGTAGACAAGAAGTCAATAACAGGAGGCCTAAAGCAGACAAGAGGACCAAAAAAAAAAGAAGAAAGGGCTCACGTGTTACCCAGGTGGGTATTGGTGTCTCAAGCGTTTTACAAAAAAAAACAAAAAACTGGTGCCTCCGAGCTCATACAATATTTCTATCATCTGGTCACGTCTTGAAGCTATCAAAGCCCTCTCTGTCCTGGCGGGACTTACAATCTCTGTTTGGTTATCTCAACCCTACAGTCTCTGCCACTCCTTACAAATGGTGGCGATTAAGTTTACTGGAGTGGTCTTTCGAAAACTATTTAACAGCGGGAGGAGTGGCTTTAAATGGCAGCAACTGATTCCGCCGGCCGCATGTTCACCCCTCGCAGAGCAGGCTACTGCGTGGGGTGATGACTGTTTGCGTCCCGTATTATTATTAGGGTCATGATGCCCAATGATGAAAACAAACAAAATAAAAACTTCCCTCTACCTTTCCCTGGACCATCAATGGAGCCACCCTTGAGTAGCTCCACTGAAAAAATGGAGCCTCTCCCCCCCCCCCCCCCTGTGTTTTCACAGGGGACATGGCAAACTTCTCTGACTGGAGAGGAGTCTTACTCCTCTCCTATGTCTTTGGGTGCAGGGGACTCCCCCTCACCCCTTTACTTGGAGTTGCCCTCGAGCAACTCCCTTTTTCCAGCAGGAGTCACCCCTTTACTTTCTAAGGGCCTGCCAAGAAAACAGGCAAGTGGCCCATAATTGACTGCTCCCACTGGGGAGTGGCCCCGTTAGGGCTATTTCCTTTAGGGGAGCAAGGGATGGCAGGTCCCGTCGGCGCCTCCCCTCTGATGTCCTGCGTGCATGTGGGAGTAACTTGCAAGGAGAAAGTATACCACCTGCCCCTTTCTCCCAAGACAAGCCAAAAAGGTTCCTCGAATGGGGGCGGATGGCCACATGGAGGCCCCCCTGAGGTGACCCAGCCCCAGATGGTAGGACCTTCTACGTGGTCAAACATGGGCTCTGTGCTAAGCACTGAACCTGAGTCCACCCCTGTACAGGGTCCTCCTCAAATGGCTCGTGCCTCCGAGGCCTTACAAGGAGGAGGGATCTCTTCCTGCTGGTACCCTTATGACAGCCAAGACCTTGTCCATTTTGGAGAAGGATCTTGATGAGGCCGGTCCATCTGCCTAGGTGGCTCCTGCCGGCGGAGGGGAAAAGCGGGTTCATTCCTCCCCCCTTTTCTCCTAAAAAGAAAAGAAATCGAAAGAAGACTAAAAAGACTCGGGACTCCTTTCCGTCATGGACGGGTCTGCTGACGTTTCGATAAGCAACCAAGCCAAGATCGGGACGTCCGTCCCCGTTGCTCCCCCGGGTGGGGAGTCCCAGACTAAGACCGAAAGTGCGCAGAGCCGAGCCTGGATTACGTCGGGGCACCTCATTCAAAGTATACCTGGCGTTTTCGAGCCTCCTGGCTTTAAAAGCTTCCTTTTTATTCGCCCCGTAAGGGGCGCGGCGATTTGCCATCCTGGCCGCCGTGCTGACGGGATCCAGCGCTCCGTCCGGCCCCAGCTTAGCCTCTCTTCCTTCCTTCAGATAGCCCGATTTCTCCCCTACCTCGTCGCTTTTCATACAACCTCTCCCACAACTTTCTCTGGTCAGCCTCTAATTTCACAGGGTAGATGCTTCTCAAGCCAACCACCCCGGATAGGGGCTGAGGGGGGAGGGGACATTGTTCCCTAACCCCTGAGCTCCAGTTCGGGATGGAGGTTTTTTAACAACCTGCTTCATCCCCACCCATTCCTTCCTCACATCCCTTTCCCTCTAGTCTTCACATTCTATCAATTTTACGCCGTGTCCAAGGTGGAGCCGCCATGCTGATGGACTGCCAGGCCACCAGGCGGGAGGGGTGGTCCCGAATAGGCGGCGCCTGGCTCTGCCGGGCCTGTAAGCACCTCTTGCAGTGTGGGCTACTGCAAGAGGTGGTGAGCAATTGCGTCCCGTAAAACAAAGAGGGTCACCATGCCCAATGATGCAAAACAAAAACATCTCCCCTTAATTCCCCCTAAAACAATGGAGCCGCCCTCGTGCAGCTCCACAGAAAAGATGGAGGTCCCCCATCCTGTGCTTGCCCAGGGGACCCTCCATACTTCTTTAACCGGAGAGGAGGCTTACTCGTCTCCTACGCTTACGTGTGTAGTGGACTCCCCCTCACCCCCTTCTCTGGAGGTGCTTTCGTGCACCTTCCTATCTCCAGCGGCAGTCCCTCCTTTGCTTTCTAAGGGGACTGCCAAGAAAGCCAGAAGGCAGCCCATTGCCCACCGCCCCTCGTGCAAGCGGCTCGGTAGGGCAAGCCCCCTTGGGGGGAGAGGGAAGCCAGGCCCCTTCGGTCGCTTCCCTCAAAAGACCTGCTGGCAAGAATCTTAAACCTTGCCAGGGTCAAGGCCTGTGCCTCCCCACAAAAGACTGGTGAAGCTGCCAAGGGGACCTGCGATGTCCTGGGAGGGGATGACCAAATGGAGGCCCCTCCTGTGATAGACATGGTCCTTGAAGAAACCCAGCCTCAGAGGGTAGGGCCTTACATGGGGGGGAATCCGGGCTCGGCGCCAAGCACCGAACCTGAATCCGCCCCTATGCAAGGTCCTCCTCAAACAGCTGGGGCATCCGAGGCAGCACAAGGAGGGGAGGGATCTCCTCTGACCGGTGCCTCTGCGACCACCAGGACCTTTTCCATTTAGGAGAAGGACCTGGCTGAGGCCGGTCCATCTGGCCTAGGGGCTTCTGTCGGCGGAGGAGAGAAGCGGGGTCATTCCCCGCCCTCCTCTCCTAAAAAGAAGAAAAAGACGAGAAAGACTAAGAAGACTCGGGGCTCCTCTCCATCTGCAGGGACGGATGGGTCTGCTGCCACTTTGGCAAGCGACCAGGCCAAGACCGGCACATCCGGCCTCTCTGCCCCCCCGGGTACGGAGCTCCTGACTATGACAAAGACGAAAAGTGCACAGGGCGGAGCCTCGATGACATCAGGGCCCCTGATTCAGAGGTTACCTGGCATTTTCGAGCCCGCTGGCTTCAAACGCTTCCTCGTTATTCGCTCCACTGATAGTACCATGTTGTCCAAGGGCAACATGATCCATCAAAGGAGAGGATTAGCTAGTGCAATTGGTAGAGAGCCGAAGGTGACCCGTTTCTCGGACGGGAGCCTTCTGGCGAATCCCGCCGAGGCAGCCAAGATAAGTGCTCTTCGGACACTTCATGGCACCCCGGTGAGTGTGACGCCGCACTCTACCATGATCTTTGGGAAAGGAGTAGTTTATGCGAGGGAACTCGTTGACTACTCCATTGAGGACATCACCTTAGAGCTGGCCGGCAATGGGGCGGTCAAGGTCGAATGTGTGATGAGAAAACAGGGAGGGGCCTCGAGACCCACCCCTATACTCTTCGTCACGTTCGACTGTGACAAGCTCTCTGAGGTGGTGCGTGCCGGTTGGTGCCGCTACCGCGTGAAGGCATTCGTGCTACTGCCGCGGCGGTGCTATTACTGTCACCGCTTCGGCCATACGAATCGCTCATGTAGACGTGCAAAGTCGGGGTCACCCGAAGTCTGTGTAAATTGCTCCAAGGTCGCACACGATAAGTCCAAATCGTGTGTGGCCAAGTGTGTCAATTCGGAGAGCCGCACCCTGCTTCTTCGAAGCAATGTGGTGCATATCTCCTTGAGAAAGAAATCCTGGCCGTTCAGGCCCAGGATCGACTCTCATTCCGCGAGGCAAAGGAGTTGGTCCTGGCGCGCCCGGCTCTGCCTGGGACGTCATATGCCTCAATAGTTAGAAAGGCACCCTCTGCTCCTGGCCCATCCAGGCCAACGAGCACGTTTTTTTCCGCGCCCATTCGGAGCCCTTCTGCGGGCTCTACCCAACCCGGGCGCTTCCCTGGTAAAGCTGGCGGCAAAAAGGGTTCATACCCTGCCCCGGCTAAAACCAGGGCTCCCCCCTCTTCCCCCAGCGTGACCGTTTCCCGTAAGGCGAAACGGCCACGCGCCTCCACCGAGTCGTTAAACTCACAGGAGGCAACACCCCTGAAGATGGTCGCTAGGCCATCTTCCGCGGTTCCTAAAGCTGTTCCCCGAAAGGAGGACAGCAACAAAGGAGCTTCGGCCCCTTCGCCCATGCCCTGAGGTGGAGCGAGTGGCTCGGAAACGGTGGTTCCTCGAAAAGAGGGCCCCCCGCCTCCGAAGCCGCAACGCCCGACTAAGGTTTCGAGGCGGAGGGAGAAAAAGACGCATGGCGAGCCCAACCTCCCCCAATAAGTCCTCGAAGGCGACAGCACATTCAGCGCTTTGTCCGGCCAACAGCGCCCGGGGTTCTGCCCCCGGGAAGCGTACGACTATTCCTGTGAGGGTCTTCAGTTCGAGAAGGGCCCCCGCGTCTCCTCCGAGCTAGGCCTGGAGGGCATATTCCTTCAATGGAATTGCCGTGGACTCCGGGCCAACTGGGAGGAGCTGCGGAGGCTCGTCTCATCCCGTTCCCCGTTAGCTATCGTTTTGTAGGAGACCATGCTAGGCGCGTGCCCCCTGCCCGCCCTTTCGGGATATAAGGGTCTTGCGACCCCACCACCGCGGGATAGCCGGGCTGGGGGATGCGCGGTTTACACCCGGCATGATGTCTCCGTTCTTCCTTTCTCTTTAGATACCTCCTTTTAGGCAGTGGCTGTGCAGCTGCCCCTGGATAGGATGTATACTCTGATTTCTGCGTACATTCCACCGTCAGCTGACTTCCGCCGCGTAGTGGCACGGTTGCCGAGACCCTATCTCTTGCTTGGAGATCTGAACGGCAGGCATCCTCTCTGGGGAGATTACTCCCTAAATCCCAGGGGAAAAGTCCTTGTCGATCTGATCGAAGAGCTTAAGATGGGTGTCCTAAACGTGGATGAGTTTATGCATCACTGTCCGAGAACCGCTTCATTTTCTTGCCTCGACCTATCTTTGTGCTCTTCGGATGCACAGCCTGATTTTGATTGGGAGGTGGTCGATGACCTCCATGGTAGTGATCACTTTCACATTCAAATATCATTTTCAGGGCAACTGCCGCCTGAGAGACCACCTCGGTGGTGCTTGGCGCGGGCGCGGTGGCCTGCATTTCAGGAAATGACTGAATTCTCTATCTCAGTCGAGGAGTTTAGGTCGGTAGATGAGGCCGTTGAGTTCTTCTCCGGCAACCTCATCGCCGTGGGCCTGACTACTATTCCTAGGACGTCTGGCCGTTTTGCACGCCGACCACTCCCATGGTGGTCGGCCGAGTGTGAGACGGCCCTCAAACAGAAGCGTTATGCCTACATGCGCTATAAGCGCCGCCCGAACGATTTCACTGTCGCTGAATTTCGTCGGGCTAGGGCTAGGTTCCGGTATATTTCGAAGCACGCCCGCCGCTCTTCTTGGCGGGCATACGGTCTTCACTTAACGGGAAGACCCCTTTAGCTGAGGTGTGGAAGCGAGTCAAAAGGATTCGGGGCAAGTTCTCGCAGGACCCCCCTCCCGTTCTCCAGGAGAATGGGACCGCAATCTCGGACCCCGCGTCCGTGGCGGAATCCCTAGCGACCGCTTTTTCCGCATTCTCTAGCCGTGATGCTGCTCCGCCAGCATTCAATGCACGTCGTGATGTCGCGGAAGGCCGCCGGCTGGACTTTACCTCCAGAGGCGGAGAACCCTTCAACGACAAGTTTACTGTGAATGAGTTGCGTTCCGCTCTCGCTTCGTGCGCGGACACCGCTTATGGTCCGGACGATGTCCCTTTCCCTATGCTTCGACATATTCGCAGCCTTAGGGTCTCTTGTACCCGCGCCATGGACATTCTCCGTTCCATGACGTTCAGCGCTTGGGGCGCTGATAGGGCTACTGCCTTACTTTTTTATCGATCCTTTGTTCGCTCGAAGCTCGACTATGGATGCGAGTTTTATGCATCCGCAGCTGAGCGTTTATTGCGGAAGGTTGATTCGATCCACCACACCGGCCTTCGCCTTGCGACCGGTGCCTTCCGCACTTTCCCCATTGAGAGCCTGTTGGTCGATGCTGGGGAGATGCCACTCGCTCTGCGCCGCGTGCAGTGCATCACTCGCCTGTACGCGCGAGCCCGGCGACTCCCTCAGTCGCCCTCAGCTCTCACTGCATCCGCAGCTGATCTCGATGGCACCTATGCCGCCGAGAGACGCCAGTTATACCCTAAGCCCTTTGGGTTTAGGTCCAGGAAACTCCTTCGAGATGTAGATATAGCTCTCGGGCCGGTGGTGCCCCTGGTTCTGCCCAGGACGCCACCCTGGAGGGTACCACATTTGGCTATTTGTCGCCAAGCCTCTGCTCCCAAAGCTTGTACGGCGCCGGGAGTATTGCGTTCGAGCTTTCTGGAGCATACCTCGTGTCACGCTGGAACAGTGCCAGTGTATACGGATGGCTCCAAGTCCCAAGAGGGGTCGGCTTCCACGCTGTATCCCCTCTGTTTGAAGTCAGCGGGGCTCTACCAGGCGCTGCGTCTGTCTTCACGGCCGAGCTGGTGGCAATACACCACTCGGTACGGGAGATTACGCGACGTGCCCGGTTCGGAGACCGGATTGTGATCTATAGCGACTCACAAAGCGCCCTGAGTGCTCTCGGGGCATTGGAATCTCCACATCCCCTGGTTCGCGAAATCCGTGACGCCACGGTTTTGGCGAGCCGGGCAGATGTCGAGATTATCTTCTGCTGGGTTCCTGGACATGTAGGAATTGCGGGGAATGAGGGCGCCAAAGAGTCTGCGAGGACTCTGCGACCGGACCAGCGTTTCGCTCTTCCTCACACTGACTACATGGCAGGAATACGGGCAGCTCTTCGGACTGCTTGGCAAAGAAGATGGGAGACAGTCGAAGGGAACTTAAAGTTGCGTGCCATTGCGCCGCGACTGTTCCCATGGACCTATCCCCCAATGCCGCGGCGGCTTCAGGTTGCTTTCTGTCGTCTCCGAATCGGGCACACTCGTGTGACGCATCGCTATTTGATGGAGCGCTCGCCTGCGCCCTATTGCAACGACTGCGTCGTCCCCCAGACTGTTCGGCACATTCTTGTCGAATGTCCCAGTCTGGGTGATCTTCGCGCACGACACCTGTCCCGGTACCGGGATGGGCGGGGTCGCTCCCGCCTGTCCCTTGTACTCGGAACGAGTGCGTGCACTTTGACTGGTGGACTTATTGACTTTTTGGGGGAGGCCGGCCTTCTCCCTTTCATTTAACCCGGTTTAATTGTTGTTGTTGTTTTTGTTATTGCTCTGTTATTGTTATTTCTTTTTATTGTTGTTTCCTGTTCATTTTTGAAAGTAGCCTAGAACTAGGCTGTTTGTTTTTGGCAACTTATGCCTAAGTCGGCAGTCGCCAGATAGCCCCTTAATTTAAAAAAAAAAAAATCCTTTTTATTCGCTCCATGTTGGCTAAGGGGAACATGATCCATCAGAGGAGAACTCTAGCTATCGTGATTGGTAGAGAGCCCAAAGTGACCCGTTTCTCAAACGGGAGCCTTTTGGCGAATTTGCCGAATCCCTCCGAGGCGGCCATGATTGGTGCCCTTCGGCCACTGGGTGTGACGCCGCACTCTACCATTAACTTCGTGAAAGTAGTTTATTCGAGGGAACTCGTGCACTACTCCATAGAGGACATCACCTTAGTGCTGCCTGACCATGGGGCCGGTCAAGGTCAAACGTGTGATGAGAAAACAGGAGGGCCTCGTGACCCACCCCTACTTCTTCGTCACGTTCGACTGTGACAAGCTCCCTGAGTCGGTGCGTGCCGGTTGGGATTGCTGCCGCATGAAGGCATTTGTGCCACTCCCGCCGATGTGCTACTGTTACCGCTTCAGCCATACTAATCACTTTTGTAGACACGCAAAGTCGGGGTTACCCAAAGTCGGTAAGTTGCTCCAAGGCCGCACACGATAAATCCAAATCATAGGTGGCCAAGTGTGTCAATTGCGGAGAGCCGCACCCCGCTTTTTCCAAGCAATGTGGTGTGTATCTCCTTGAGAAAGAAATCCTGGCCGTTCAGGCCCAGGATCGTCTCTCATTTCGCGAGGCCAAGGACTTGGTCTTGGCGCGCCGGCGCTGCCTGGGACGTCCTATGCCGTAATGTTAAGAAAGACACCCTCTGCCCATCCAAGCTTACGAGCACGGTCATTTCCGTGCCCATTCGGAACCCTTCTGTGGATTCTACCCACCCCGAGCGCTCCCCTAGTAAAGCTGGCGGCACAAAGGGTTCACACCCAGCCATGGCTAAAACCAGGGCGGAAGGCCGCCGACCGGACTTTTCCTCCCGAGGCAGAGAACCCTTCAACGACAGGTTTACTTTCAGTGAGTTACGTTTCGCTCTCGCTTCGTGCGCGGACACTGCCCCTGGTCCAGACGATGTTCCGTCCGCCATGTTTCGACACCTGGGTGAGCGAGGCATGGCCTTTCTGTTAGATTTTTTCAACAGGATCTGGGTAGAGGCATCCTCCCAGATTCGTGGCGAATCGCTTCTCTGCTCGCTTTTCGCAAACCGACGAGAGGTCACTCTACCCCAGCCGGTTTCCGCCTAATCTTCAACCTCCTGCATGTGCAAGTAATGGAGAAATTGGTAAATGTTAGATTAGCCTTCTTTCTAAACATTGGAGACCATCTGTCTTCTGTACAGTGCGGCTTCCGCAAGTTCCACTCCACGTCGGATGCTCTGCTCCGACTGGAAAATGCCGTCTGCGAGGCTTTCCTTCGTAGACAGCACTACACCACGGTGTTTTTCGATCTGGAGAAGGCCTATGATACTGCCGGTGATATGGTATCGGGTAGTGTCCACACGATAGGGGAGATGGAATGCATCCCAATCTTTATTTCTGAGTTTTTGCGAGATCGGCGATTCCGCTTACGGGTGGGGGGAGCCCTCTCCGGCCCAATGGAGCAAGAAGAGGCTGTCCCGCAGGGAAGTATCCTCATTGTCACATTCTTTGCCCTGAGCATCAACGGTTATCACCTCGGTGCTGCCGGAAGATTTTCTCGCTACGCTCTACGTGGACGACCTTTCGATCTCTTTTGGCGCGGCCCAGAGGCCAACTCTGGAGCGTCGACTCCAACAGGCATTTAACCGCGTCTCTCGCTATGCCGGAGCGCACAGGTTTCGGTTTTCCTTGGCCAAGACTAAGGTGATGCACTTCTGCTGCCATCCACGCCTCCACCCTGACCCAAACCTGTTTCTCAATGGGGTGTGCCTGGAAGTGGTGGACTTGCACCGTTTCTTTGGTCTTGTATTTGACCGACGCCTCACCTGGGAGGCACCCTTAGGGTCTCTTGTACCCGCGCCATGGATATTCTTCTCTCCATGACTTTCAGCTCCCGGGTCGCTGAACGGATGCGAGTTTTATGCATCCGCAGCCGAACGTGTATTGCGAAAGGTGCTCTATCCACCACACTTGCCTTCGCCTGCTGACCGGTGCCTTCCGCACTTCGCCCATTGAGAGCCTACTTGTCGATGCTGGGGAGATGCCACTCGCCCTGCGCCGTGCACAGTGCATTATTCGCCTGTACGCGCGAGCCCAGCGCCTCCCTCAGTCGCCAACAGCTCTCACTGCATCCGCAGCTAATCTCAATGGTGCCTATGCCGCCGAGAGACGCCAGTCATACCCTAAGCCCTTTGGGTTTAGGGCCAGGAAACTCCTTCGAGAGGTAGATATAGCTCTCGGGCCGGTGGCGCCCCTGGTTCTGCCCAGGACGCCACCCTGGAGGGTACCACATTTGTCTATTTGTCGCCACGCCTCTGCTCCCTAAGCTTGTACTGCGCCGGGAGTATTGCGTTCGACCTTTTTGGAGCACACATCGTGTCACGCTGGAACCGTGCCAGTGTATACGGATGGCTCCAAGTCCCAAGAGGAGGTCGGCTTCCACGCCGTATCCCCTCTGTTTGAAGTCAGCGGGGCTCTACCAGGCGCTGCGTCTGTCTTCACGGCCGAGCTGGTGGCAATACACCACTCGGTACGGGAGATTACGCGACTTGCCCAGTTCGGATACCTGATTGTGATTTATAGCGACTCACAAAGCGCCCTGAGTGCTCTCGGGGCATTGGAATCCCCCCATCCTCTGGTTCGCGATATCCGTGACGCCACGGTTTTGGCGAGCCGGGCAGATGTCGAGATTATCTTCTGCTGGGTTCCTGGACATGTTGGAATTGCGGGAAATGAGCGCGCCAAAGAGTCCGCGGGTACTCTGCGTCCGGACCAGCGTTTCGCTCTTCCTCACACCAACTACATGGCAGGAATAGAGGCTGCCCTCTGGACGGCTTAGCAAAAAGATGGTCTAGGGGAACTTAAAGTTACGTGCCATTGCGCCGCGACTGTTCCCATGGACCTACCCCCAATGCCGCGACGGCTTCAGGTCGCTTTCTGTCGTCTACGAATCGGACACACTCGCGGGACGCACCCCCATTTGATGGAGCGCTTGCCCGCGACGACTGCGTTGTTCCCCAGACTGTTCGGCACATCCTTGTTGAATGTCTCAGTCTGGGTGATCTTAGCGCACGTTGCCTGTCCCGGAGCGGGGTCGCTACCACTTGTCCCTTGTACTTTGGACTAGTTCGTGCACACGGACTTGCGGACTGTACGACTTTTTGGATTAGGCCTCCACTTTATCTGACCTTTTGTTGTGGGTCGCGTGCTCCTGCGGCAGGGGGAGGCGGGCCTACCCCCGACGCTGGAGCGCGCTTCCTTCTTGTTACCTTTTGGTTTTTGTTTATCCTTCTTTTTATCTTTGTTATTGTTTATTTACTTATTTGTATTTTTTAATATAGCATAGTAGTAGGCTATAGTGAGCACAGCGACTTATGCCCAAGTAGGTAGTCGCCAGATGGGCTCCTTTTGAAGGAAACAAAAACAAACAAAAAAAACACCACATCTCTCTTTACTGTCTGACCTGAGTGCCCCCTATGCAAGCTTTGGGGTAGCAGGTGTGTTCCCCCAATGGCTCTATGCGTCCTCTTTTTCTAGGTTAAGGAACCTGACCAGCTACCACAAGCTGTGCCAAGAGTCTTTGGAACCTATAGAAACGACATTGTAGGCAAGAATAATGAAAGGGGCAGTTTTGCCCCAAATAACCCTTTCCCTCTCCCTACTGGGGTGACCTCCTCCCTGCTGCTATTCTCGGGTGTATAAAGTTGTTTGGTTTTTGTTGTTTTTTGTTTGTTAATCCAGCCTAGTATTACGCTGTAGCGTGATTGTGGCGTCTTATGCCCTATTAGGCAGTCCCCAGATGGGCTTTACCTCCTTGTTGGCTGGTAGGCCAACCCGGGCTCCTTAAAAGAAAAGAGCCTACATAAAGCTGTACAGCTTATGGCGGGTGAGCTTTACCTCCTTGTTGGCTGGTAGGCCAACCCGGGCTCCTTAAAAGAAAAGAGCCTACATAAAGCTGTACAGCTTATGGCGGGTGAGCTTTACCTCCTTGTTGGCCGGTAGGCCAACTAAGACTTTGGGCTCCTATCTCGGACTGTTGCACGGCAGATATTCAGAGGATGGCTGTTTGTTGCTGACTTGTTTGGGATTCTCTTCTGCTGCACCTACCTCTCTGTCTTCTTAGGGGGGAGCTGGAGCCTTCGTTGTCCTACACAGATGAAGAGATAGAGGGAAGGCGTAACCTCACCCCCCCTACCTTGGGGGTTGGGGTAGGTAAGGAGACTGGCAACCTTTTCTCAACCGGTGGATGGACTTCCTTTGTACTGCTCCATGAGCTTCTCTTTTACTATCTACACTGCCGCCCTTGGCCAACTTCACTTCGAAAAAGGTGCCCCCCACCCTCCTATCTATCCTTTCTCAGGGGACCCTCCAAACTTCTAGGAGAAAGGGTGTCCCCCCTCCCCCCTCTTTCTGTGGGTAAAAGATCTTTACCCATTCCTCCCTCTGTCCAGGATCCGGGGCCTCCCGAAACCCCCTGAGCACTATGGGTGATGGACCCCTTTGAGCCCTGCCTCCCTTTTAGGACCCACGGATAATTTAGTTCAGTGTGGGTAGGTATGACAACTTCCCATTAAAGGGACACAGGTCTCCCTTGACTCCACTCCCTTTGGTGGAGCTCTGCAGATGGAGATCTTTCTCCATCTTAGAGAGACTGAGGTTGGCCCATCCGGCCTTGGAACCCCCTTATGAGTGGGAGAAAAGTGAGTTCACATCCTCCCCTCCTCCCCAAACGGTAAAACTAGCGGATCCTCTCCTTTCAGGGAAGTTCTGGGGACAAATGGGTCCCCTGCTAAATTAATAGGGATCAGACCAAGGATGGCATGTCGAGCTTTGTAGAGGGGGCAAGAACCATGCTACTGGACCCAATAGTGAAGTGAGTGGAGCCTATGTAGGTGACATTAGGGGTTTCATCGAAAAGCTACCCAGTGTCTTCAAGACCACCACTTTAAAACGCCTATTGGGGATCCACTCTATTGTATGCCAGCCTGCTGGTAGGCTGTCACAAGTTCCATCAGTATCAGGCATTAGCTAGGGTCCTCTTTCAGGAATTAATATTGCCCGTTTCTCAGTCTCGAGCCTTCTGGTGAATGTGGCTGACTTCCCAGATGGTTATAGTGAGTGCTCTTTTATTTTTGTACTCACTCATCTGGTGACTGCTCTTCGGACACTTAATGACTTGCCTATGCGAGGGAACTCATTCATTACTCCCTAGAATACATCATAGAAGAGCTGGCCGATCAAGGGCACGCAAGATTGAGTGTATGATGAGGAAACATAGGGGCCTTGATCCACTCCTACACTCTTCGGCACATTTGACTGTGGCATGCTCCCTAAGTCGATATTAGCTGGTTGGTATTGTTAATGTGTTGAAGCATTTTTGCTATTACTGTGATGCGACCACTCACCACTTCGGCCATACCAATAGATCTTGTCTCTGTGCAAAATCTGGTAAACCAAAAATCTGTGTTAATTGCTCCAAGGCTTTGCATGAAAAAGTTGTATTGTGTAAGGCTGTGTGAATTTTAGAGAGCTGCACCCTACTTTGATGCACTGTGACATGTATTTGTTTCAGGAGATCCTGACTGTCCAGCTCTTAATGGAATTTCTTTTAGAGAGGAATTAGGCCATGTCATGCTCTGCATGGCAAGGAATTTGCCACATCTCATAATTTAAAAGACCACCCTCTTCTCCTGTCCCCTTCAGGCTTTGAACACCTCAGCTAGTACGCTTATTAGCAACCCTTCTACAGGCTCTACCTTCCCTGGGTGCCTCTGGTAGAAACTCATGGCCTTACAGGCATGAGCTCCTCCCTGGTTACAACCAGCCCCCCTCCCCCCTTCCCATACTAGCCCTTCACAAACGTTGAAGTGACAGCATACCCTTTACAGTCATACTCGCAGGAGAGAGAACCATTGAAGGAGATGGTGAGGCCATCCCAGGAGCTTCCTAAATCTGTTCCCTGATAGCAGCAAAGGAGGTTGTGCCTCCTTCCGATGACAGACCTAAACCATTGGAACGTCTCATCCCTCCTAAAGAGGAGCAACCCCCCCTTAGCCAAATGTTTTGAAGCAAAAAGCACTAAATACTTGTATATCGAGCCAACCCTCCTCAAGTAAGCCCTCAAAGACAGCAGCGCATTTCGGGTCCAGTAGTCCTCCAGGAAAGAAGAGCCTTCACTTCCCAGAAGACTCCAACAGCTTCCTGCCATAGACTGGGCCAATTGAGAGGAGCGGTAGAGACTCATCTCTTCCATTCCTCTTGAGCTGCCTGCATGAGACCAGGTAGGGTGTCCTAACCTCTCTACTCAGTGACACCCCCCCACCCCCGGGGATAAAGGTTTTGTAATTTCATTTAGAAAATCCGTTTGGAGAATTAGTCACCATCCTATTTTAAATAGTGAATAGTATTCACTAACAAGTGCCACTCGGCCATCATAAGCCTCCATCAGTAAAAAAAAACCGCCTTAAAAAGTACAAAGGATGAAAGAAAAATCCCCATTCTTTGCCACAATATGCACCCTTACCACCACAACTATCTATGCTCCAAAATGCAAATTGTGCCCATTAAATAAGATAGATCTGTGTGGGGTTCCTTAGCACATGAAATCCAGCATATTCATGTTACTACATGCAAGATATGTACCATCCGCTGTGAATCAAATGCAAGATTCCAAGGTATCCACAACCCCCAAATCAGGCCACCACACAGGAAGAACAAGCTATCTAACCTCTAGCTCCAAACCATCTCCAAAATGCTACCCACTAAATAAGTCTAGAAAAAACAATCCTGCTCATATTACACACAGGTTATACTGGTAATGCTCCATTGTGGTCACTATCCCGAACTCAACCACATCTCAGCACTGCATCAGCTTGACCAACATACATTCTTAGGATGGCAAACACACACACATCTTAGTTTGAAGGTTTAGTGTGTACTGGATCTCTGAGAGAACCCTGTCTGATCTGTTTAGGCATCTGGCATAAGGGCCTAATCCTAAACTAGGAGCAATGTAACTATAATTTAAGATGATAATTACCATTTTCATCTCCTCGTAAGGGGCACGGCGATTTGCCATTCTGGCCGCCGCGCTGATGGGACTCAGCGCCCCATCCGGTCCCAGCTTAGCCTCTTCCTTCTTTCAGCACACTGAGCCTAAATACTATTAAAATAATAAATAAATACCATTTTCATCTTGGGGGGCTAATCAAGTTTTGTGTCGTTAAACCTGATCCAACATCTTTTAATTAAATCATTGAATTATTATACAAAGAGTAGGCAATATTTTAAATATCTTAGATCATTTCACCTATGGATCTAGTTCTACCAGTTGTCTGTGACTTAGCTGACGGCGTTTTTTTTCTCTGCCACACAAAAAAAATGGGCTAATTCATTCCTAATATTTTTTTGAACAGGTCTTTCCTATTCAGAGGGCTCAAATGAAGGTCTGTATTCAAATTCCTGGCAAAGAAGCAAAAAGGATAAAGGAAAAATACATATGTCCTGTTATGACTATCAGCAGCGAAAATCATGAAAAAGAACTTGTTTTGGTAAGTGGCATGAATGCACCAATTTGTCTTGGAATTTTATATATTCAGGTTGGAGTTTCTCTTTCATGCATGTTTTATTAAAGACCCGGTCCAGCTGAGTTTTAATTAACTTTAATCTTTGCTTTTCTAATTTTCTTATACTTTTTTTTGTCTTGGGGAAAAGTTATGAATAAGGGTTCCAATATTCATAATTTATTTATAATTGGCCCGAAGTACCTTTCGGCCATATTGGTCATCTTCTGGGGCTACACTGATAAATATACAGAAATTCAGTTGTATAAACAGAAAATAAGTGTATACATTTTACAAGTTTTAGAGGAGCAATAATGAATGTATTGTTTAATATTAAAATAGATAAATAAATTTGAGATTAAAATGAAAAAAATTTAGTTTAAAATTAAATATTTTGACGGCACATTTGGGGAATGAGAATTTTATTAGTATTCACCACCCCGTAAGGGGCGCGGCGATTTGCCATCCTGGCCGCCGTGCTGACGGGATCCAGCGCTCCGTCCGGCCCCAGCTTAGCCTCTCTTCCTTCCTTCAAAACACTTGTTTCCTCGCTTTTCACACAACTTCTCCCACAACTTTCAATGGTCAGCCTCTAATTTCACAGGGTAGATGCTGACCTTCCTTTCAGCCAACTGTCCCGCATCGGGGCTGAGGGGGGAGGGGACAATATTCCCTAACCCCTGAGCTCCGGTCTGGGGTGGCTGGCTTTTAACAACCTGCTTCATCCCAACCCATACCTTCCACACATCCCTTTTCCTCTCCTCTTCACAATCTATATATTTTACGCCGTGTCTAAGGTGGAGCCGCCATGCTGATGGACTGCCAGGCCACCAGGCGGGAGGGGTGGTCCCAAATGGCGGCGCCTGGCTCTGCCGGGCTTAAAAGCACCTCTCGCAGTGCGGGCTACTGCGAGAGGTGTGCGTGATTGCATCCCGTGTTTAAAAAAGGGTCACCATGCCCAATGATGAAGATAAAAAAAAACAAACCCAACCCTCAACTTCCCCTGTTCCGTCGACGGAGCCGCCCTCGGGCAGCTCCAGCAAAAAAATGGAGGTCCCCCCCCCCCTGTGCTTGCACAGTGGACCCTCCATATTTCTCTAACCGGAGAGGAGGCTTACTCCTCTCCTTCGCCTACGGGTGCAGGGGACTCCCCCCTCACCCCCTTCTCTGGAGGTGCTTTCGGGCACCTCCCTTTTCCCAGCGGCAGTCCCCTCTTTTCTTTCCAAGGGGACTGCCAAGAAAGCCAGCAGGCAGCCCTTAGCCAGCCGCTCCCCATCAAAGCGGCTCGGTAGGGCAAACCCCCTTTGGGGGGAGAGGGAAGCCAGGCCCCTTCGGTCGCTTCCCTCAAAAGACCTGCTGGCAAGAATTTTAAACCTTGCTGGGGTCAAGGCCTGTGCCTCCCCACACAAAACTGGCGACACTGCCAAGGGGACCTGCGATGTCCTGGGAGGGGATGGCCAACTGGAGGCCCCTCCTGTGATAAACATGGTCGTTGAGGAGACCCAGCCTCAGACGGTAGGGCCTTCCATGGGGGGGAATTCGGGCTCGGCGCCAAGCACCGAACCCGAATCCGTCCCTATGCAAGGTCCTCCTCAAATGGCTGAGGGCTCCGAGGCAGTAAAAGGAGGGGAGGGATCTCCTCCGACAGGTGCCCCTACGACAACCAGGACCTTCTCCATTTCGGAGAGGGACCTGGGTGAGGCCGGTCCATCTGGCCTAGGGGCTTCTGCCGGCGGAGGTGAAAAGCGGGTTCATTCCCCGCCCTCCTCTCCTAAAAAGAAAAAGACTAAAAAGACGAAGAAGATTCGGGGCTCCTCTCCATCCGCGGGGGCTGCGGGGACGGATGGGTCTGCTGCCACTTTGGTAGGCGACCAAGCCAAGATCGGCACATCCGGCCCCTCTACCCCCTCGTGTGCGGAGCCCCTGACCAAGACTAACACCAAGAGTGCACAGGGCGGAGCCTCGATGACATCGGGGCCCCTCATTCAGAGGTTACCTGGCGTTTTCGAGCCCGCTGGCTTCAAACGCTTCCTCGTTATTCGCTCCACTGATGGCACCATGTTGTCCAAGGGCAACATGATCCATCAGAGGAGAGAATTAGCTAGTGCAATTGGTAGAGAGCCGAAGGTGACCCGTTTCTCGGACGACAGCCTTCTGGCGAATGCGGCGAATCCCGCCGAGGCGGCCAAGATAAGTGCTCTTCGGACACTTCATGGCACCCCGGTGAGTGTGACGCCGCACTCTACCATGAACTTTGTGAAAGGAGTAGTTTATGCGAGGGAACTCGTTGACTACTCCATTGAGGACATCACCCTAGAGCTGGCCGACCATGGGGCGGTCAAGGTCCAACGTGTGATGAGAAAACAGGGAGGGGCTTCGAGACCCACCCCTACACTCTTCGTCACGTTCGACAGTGACACCTCCCTGAGTCGGTGCGTGCCGGTTGGTACCGCTACCGCGTGAAGGCATTCGTGCCACTGCCGCGGCGGTGCTATTACTGTCACCGCTTTGGCCATACGAATCGCTCATGTAGACGTGCAAAGTCGGGGTCACCCGAAGTCTGTGTAAATTGCTCCAAGGTCGCACACGATAAGTCCAAATCGTGTGTGGCCAAGTGTGTCAATTGCGGAGAGCCGCACCCTGCTTCTTCGAAGCAATGTGGTGCATATCTCCTTGAGAAAGAAATCCTGGCCGTTCAGGCCCAGGATAGACTCTCATTCCGCAAGGCTAAGGACTTGGTCCTGGCGCGCCCGGCTCTGCCGGGGACGTCATATGCCTCAGTAGTTAGAAAGGCACCCTCTGCTCCTGGCCCATCCAGGCCAACGAGCACGGTTGTTTCCGCGCCCATTCTGAGCCCTTCTGAGGGCTCTACCCAACCCGGGCGCTCCCCTGGTAAAGCTGGCGGCAAAAAGGGTTCACACCCAGCCCCGGCTAAAACCAGGGCTCCCCCCTCTTCCCCCAGCGTGACCGTTTCCCGCGAGGCGAAACGGCCACGCGCCTCCACCGAGTCGTTAGACTCACAGGAGGCAACACCCCTGAAGATGGTCGCTAGGCCATCTTCAGGGGTTCCTAAAGCTGTCCCCCGAAAGGAGGACAGCAACAAAGGAGCTTCGGCTCCTTCGCCGACGCCCGGAGGTGGAGCGAGTGGCTCGGAGACGGTGGTTCCTCGAAAAGAGGGCCCCCCGCCTCTGAAGCCGCAACGCCCGCCTAAGGTTTCGAGGCGGAGGGAGGAAAAGACTTGCATGGCGAGCCCAACCTCCCCCAATAAGTCCTCGAAGGCGACAGTGCTTTGTCCGGCCAACAGCGCCCGGGGTTCTGCCCCTGGGAAGCGTACGGCCATTCCCGTGAGGGTCTTCAGTTCGAGGAGGGCCCCCGCGTCTCCTCCGAGCTAGGCCTGGAGGGCATATTCCTTCAATGGAATTGCCGTGGACTCCGGGCCAGCTGGGAGGAGCTGCGGAGGCTCGTCTCATTCCGTTCCCCGTTAGCTATCTTTTTGCAGGAGACAATGCTAGGCGCGTGCCCCCTGCCCGCCCTTCCGGGGTATAAGGGTCTTGTGACCCCACCACCGCAGGATGGCCGGGCTGGGGGATGCGCGGTTTACACCCGGCATGATGTCTCCGTTCTTCCTTTCTCTTTAGATACCTCCTTTCAGGCAGTGGCTGTGCAGCTGCACCTGGATAGGAGGTATACTATCATTTCTGCGTACATTCCACCGTCAGCTGACTTCGACGCGGGGGACTTCCGCCGCGTCGTGGCACGGTTGCCGAGGCCCTATCTCTTGCTTGGAGATCTGAACGGCAGGCATCCTCTCTGGGGAGATTACTCCATAAATCCCAGGGGACAAGTCCTTGCCGATCTGATCGAAGAGCTTGAGATGGGTGTCCTAAACGTGGATGAGTTTACGCATCACTGTCCGAGAACCGCTTCATTTTCTTGCCTTGACCTATCTTTGTGCTCTTCGGATGCACAGCCTGATTTTGATTGGGGGGTGGTCGATGACCTCCATGGTAGTGATCACTTTCCCATTCAAATATCATTTTCAGGGCAACTGCCGCCTGAGAGACCACCTCGGTGGTGCTTGGCGCGGGCGCGGTGGCCTGCATTTCAGGAAATGACTGAATTCTCTATCTCAGTCGAGGAGTTTAGGTCGGTAGATGAGGCCGTTGAGTTCTTCTCCGGCAACCTCAACGCCGTGGGCCTGACTACTATTCCTAGGACGTCTGGCTGTTTTGCACGCCGACCACTCCCATGGTGGTCGGCCGAGTGTGAGATGGCCCTCAAACAGAAGCGTTATGCCTACATGCGCAATAAGCGCCGTCCGAACGATTTCAATGTCGCTGAATTTCGTCGGGCTAGGGCTAGGTTCCGGTATATTTCGAAGCACGCCCGCCGCTCTTCTTGGCGGGCATACGTGTCTTCACTTAACGGGAAGACCCCTTTAGCGGAGGTGTGGAAGCGAGTCAAAAAGATTCGGGGCAAGTTCTCGCAGGTCGTCCCTCCCGTTCTCCAGGAGAATGGGACCGCAATCTCGGACCCCGCGTCCGTGGCGGAATCCTTAGCGTCCGTGGCGGAATCCTTAGCGACCGCTTTCTCCGCATTCTCTAGCCGTGATGCTGCACCGCCAGCATTCAATGCACGTCGTGATGTCGCGGAAGGCCGCCGGCTGGACTTTACCTCCAGAGGCGGAGAACCCTTCAACGACAAGTTTACTGTGAGTGAGTTGCGTTCCGCACTCGCTTCGTGCGTGGACACCGCCCATGTTCCGGACGATGTCCCGTACGCCATGCTTCGACACCTGGGTGAGCGAGGCATGGCCTTTCTGTTAGATCTGTTCAACAGGATCTGGGTGGAAGGTCTTCTCCCAGACTCCTGGCGAATCGCTACTGTGCTCGCCTTTCGCAAGCCGGGGAGAGATCACTCTACTCCGACCGGTTTCCGCCCAATCTCTCTAACCTCTTGCGTGTGCAAGTTGATGGAGAAATTGGTAAATGTTAGATTAGCCTTTTTCCTGGACAGCGGAGGCCATCTGTCTTCTGCACAGTGTGGCTTCCGTAAGTTTCACTCCACGTCGGATGCTCTGCTCCGACTGGAAAATGCCGTCTGCGAGGCTTTCCTTCGTAGACAGCACTACGCCACGGTGTTTTTTGATCAGGAGAAGGCCTATGATACCGCATGGCGATACGGTATCATGGAGACTCTCCACACGATTGCGGCGAGGAGACGCCTCCCAATGTTTATATCTGAATTTTTGCGAGATCGTCGATTCCGCGTACGGGTGGGGGGAGCCCTCTCTGCCCCAAAGGAGCAGGAAGAGGGTGTCCCGCAGGGAAGTGTCCTCAGTGTCACACTCTTTGCCCTGAGCATCAACGGCATCACCTCGGTGCTGCCAGAAGATGTTCTCGCTACGCTCTACGTGGACGACCTTTCGATCTCTTTCGGTGCGGCCCAGATGCCAACTCTGGAGCGTCGACTCCAACAGGCATTGAACCGCGTCTCTCGCTATGCCGAAGCGCACAGGTTTCGGTTTTCTTTGGCCAAGACTAAGGTGGTGCACTTCTGCCGCCATCCACGGCTTCACCCCGACCCAGATTTGTTTCTTAATGGGGTGCGCCTGGATGTGGTTGAGTCGCACCGTTTCCTTGGTCTTGTATTCGACCGACGCCTCACCTGGGAGGCTCATATTCGCAGCCTTAGGGTCTCTTGTACCCGCGCCATGGACATTCTCCGTTCCGTGACGTTCAGCGTTTGGGGCGCTGATAGGGCTACCGCCTTACTTTTTTATCGATCCTTTGTTCGCTCGAAGCTCGACTACGGATGCGAGTTTTATGCATCCGCAGCCGAGCGTTTATTGCGGAAGGTGGATTCAATCCACCACACCGGCCTTCGCCTTGCGACCGGTGCCTTCCGCACTTCCCCCATTGAGAGCCTGTTGGTCGATGCTGGGGAGATGCCACTCGCTCTGCGTCGCGTGCAGTGCATCACTCGCCTGTATGCGCGAGCCCGGCGCCTTCCTCAGTCGCCAACAGCTCTCACTGCATCCGCAGCTCATCTCGATGGTGCCTATGCCGCCGAGAGACGCCAGTCATACCCTAAGCCCTTTGGGTTTAGGGCCAGGAAACTCCTTCGAGAGGTAGATATAGCTCTCGGGCCGGTGGCGCCCCTGGTTCTGCCCAGGACGCCACCCTGGAGGGTACCACATTTGGCTATTTGTCGCCACGCCTCTGCTCCCAAAGCTTGTACTGCGCCGGGAGTATTGCGTTCGACCTTTTTGGAGCACACATCGTGTCACGCTGGTACCGTGCCAGTGTATACGGATGGCTCCAAGTCCGAAGAGGGGGTCGGCTTCCACGCCGTATCCCCGTGTTTGAAGTCAGCGGGGCTCTACCAGGCGCTGCGTCTGTCTTCACGGCCGAGCTGGTGGCAATACACCACTCGGTACGGGAGATTACGCGACGTGCCCGTTTCGGAGACCGGATTGTGATCTATAGCGACTCACAAAGCGCCCTGAGTGCTCTCGGGGCATTGGAATCTCCGCATCCCCTGGTTCGCGATATCCGTGACGCCACGGTTTTGGCGAGCCGGGCAGATGTCGAGATTATCTTCTGCTGGGTTCCTGGACATGTAGGAATTGCGGGGAATGAGGGCGCCAAAGAGTCCGCGATGACTCTGCGACCGGACCAGCGCTTCGCTCTTCCTCACACCGACTACATGGCAGGAATACGGGCAGCTCTTCGGACTGCTTGGCAAAGAAGATGGGAGACGGTCGAAGGGAACTTAAAGTGTCGTGCCATTGCGCCGCGACTGTTCCCATGGACCTATCCCCCAATGCCGCGGCGGCTTCAGGTTGCTTTCTGTCGTCTCCGAATCGGACACACTCGTGTGACGCATCGCTATCTGATGGAGCGCTCGCCTGCGCCCTATTGCAACGACTGCGTCGTCCCCCAGACTGTTCGGCACATTCTTGTCGAATGTCCCAGTCTGGGTGATCTTCGCGCACGATACCTGTCCCAGTACCGGGATGGGCGGGGTCGCTACCGCCTGTCCCTTGTGCTCGGGACAGATTCGTGCACATTGACTTGTGGACTTGTGTTGGTTTTTTTCCCTTTAGTTGCACGCTCGTGCGCCGGGGGGACCTCTCCCCGACGCACCAGCTTGCTTCCTTTCCCCCTTTTGGGGTGTTGTTGTTTTTTTTCTCTCTTTAATTTTATTTTAAAGTAGCCTAGAACTAGGCCAGTTTTAATACGGCGACTAATGCCCAAGTAGGCAGTCGCCAGATGAGCTCTTAAAAAAAAAAAAAAAAAGTATTCACCATTTAATCCGTTAAGAGTTTTAAGGTTCCTATGTGTAGTCGTCTGTTTGCCATTAAGCCTCGGTCTCTCTTCTTGGATTAAGATAGCTTCCATGATGTGAAAGATGGTGCAGTCAGTTCTCCGTTTGATTACGGTGTTCTTTACTAAAATTTGTCTTGAGAGATGGTTTCTGTGTTTTATTAAATAATTATTTTTGATGGCGTCGTTTTGCAAGTGCATGGTTGGTCGATGAGATAAGGATGTGGTTGTCATTCCAATGTATTTATTCGAAGAATGAAGCTTATAGTCTTCATGGGGCCAGTTAGATTCATGAATTACATTCAAGGCTTTCATTTGTTTTGTTTGTGTTATTGCTAATTTTCTTGGTTTTGTAGTTTTAATATTTCTTCTGGATTCATACATTTTGTATTTTGGTGTATAATATTTTTTATTGTTCTTTCTTCCGTTTTATATGAATTGCTCATTTGGTTTTTATGGGAAGATTTATTGAGCGTTTCTTATTATCGTCTTTTTTATTCGTATGTAAATTTTGCAAAAAATGGTTTTTGTCTCTGTCTACCATAGTGTTGGAGAAACCATTGTTAATTAATACTTGCTTTATTCATTGAATTTCTTTATGGAATAATGCCCATGAGGAACTGTATTTGCATGCGCTTGTGATGTATGTTCGTATGACATTAATTTTGTATCTTCTGGACATTCCCTTTCTCCATTAAGACCACTTCCAGAATTTGTTGGTTTTGTATATAGTAAACCCTCAATATAACGAATTTCGGATATAACGAACCAAATTTCCTGGCCGAATTCCATCAGGTTTAACGAACCGAAGTTCGTTAAATCTGATGTAGTCCACTTAACTATATTAGTAATTACATACGTATTACATATCCATGCAATACAGTCTTTATATACATATTTACGTATACAGATTAACGAACAACCCCCCCGCCCCATATAGTTCGTTATATCGAGGGTTTACTGTACTTTGGTTTTGTACTTATTTACACGTTATTACTTCAACATCAAGGAAAGGTAATTTTCCATTACAGTTTAGTTCATAAGTAAATTCTGATACAGATTGTTCTTCCATTCTTTTTTTTATTTTTTTCAGTTCGTTATCATCTTTAATTACAAGATATATATCCTTGGCAATATTTCTTTTTCTAATCGACCCATGTAGAAGTTAGCAAAAGTGGGTCTTAGTGGTGAACCCATTGCAACTCCATTTATTTGCTTGTAGAGTTTTCCATTGGGCGCGCGGAAGGGTGCTTCCATTGTGCACGCTCTCAAAAGATTTCTTAATATGTTGGGATCTAATTTGGGGGCGGGTTTGTTCTAGCTATGATAAACTTCTTCAATTATTATATTTATCGTAGCTTCAGTTGGTACTTTGGTGAAAAGGCTTTCTACATCCAGCGAGGTAATGATTCGATTTGGTCTGGTTGTGTGTAGTATATCTATAAATTCTTTCATTGATTTGATAGAATATTCTTTCGGGATATAATTACTGATGATTTTGTTGATTTCTTTTGAAATGTTATACATATGTTGGCATATAACCAAGTGTGTCGAGTGGAGAGAACCGCATCCCGTTTCTTTGAAACAATGTGGTGAGTATATCCTAGAGTATATTCGCGAGGCTCTTGACCTGATCCTGGCGCGCCCACCGCTGCCTGAGACGTGTCATGCTTCAATTTTAAAAAGCAGGCACACTGTGCTCCTGACTTCTCCTGCCCTATGAGCACGGTCGTATCCACCCCCATTCGGAGCCCTTCTGGGGATTCTACTCTCACCCGGCGCTCCCCAGGTAGAGCTGAGGTAAAAAAAAGAGGGCTCCCCCCTACCCCACCCCTCCTCTAGTGTGACCGCTCCCTGTAAGAAGAAACGGTCGCGCATCTCCACCAAGTCGTTAGACTCAGAGGAGGCAAAACCCCTTAAGATGGTCTTGAGGGCGTCTTTAGTGGTTCCTAAAGCTGCCTCTCGAAAGGAGGACAGCACCAAAGGAGCTTCGGCTGGGCTAGATGGCTCGGAGATCGTGGATCTTCCAAAAGATGGACACCTGTCCGCCGAAGGTTTCAAGGCAAAGGGAGGAAAAAAACTAGCATAGCGGCAGCTACCTCCCACGATAGGTCTTTGAAGGTGACAGCGCCTTGTTCGGCCAACAACGCCCGAAGTTTTGCCTCCGGGAAGTGTACAGTTATTCCCGTGAGGGTCTTGTCTGCGAAGAGGGCCCCGCATCTCCGAGCTAAGCCTGGAGGGCATATTCTTTCAATGGAATTGCCGCGGGCTCCAGGCCAACTGGGAGGAGCTGCGGAGGCTCGTCTCCTCCCGTTCACCGTTAGCAGTCTATCTACTGGAAACCATGCTGGGCGCGTGCCCCTTGCCCACTCCCAGGTTACAAAGTTTTGCGACCTCACCACCATGGGATGGGTGCCGGGCAGGAGAATGTGCCATTTACACCCGGCATGATCGTCTCCATTCTTCTATTCGCTTTAAATACGTCCTTTCAGGTATTAGCATGTGCAGCTGCACCTGGATGGGAAGTATACTGTTATTTCTGTGTACATTCCACCGTCTGCCGACTTCGAGGCTGGAGACTTCCAGCACATCATGGCACGGTTGCTGACCCTCTGGGGATACTTACTCTTTCAATCCTAGGGGTCAGTTTCTTGCCGACCTAATCGACGAGCTGGAGATAGGTGTCCTAAATATTGTTGAGTTTCGGCATCACTTCCCGAAAACCGCCTTTTCCTGTCTCGATATATCCCTGTTCTCTCCGGATGTACAGCCTGATTTTTGGTGGGCGTTGGTCGATGACCTCCATGTTGTGATCACTTTCCCATTCAACATTCAGGAAATGGCTGATTTCTCTGATCCACTCGAGGAGTTTAGCTCCGAGGATGAGGCCGTTGAGTTCTCTGCATGCCTACCGCTTCCTTGGTTGTCAGCCGAGTGTGAGACGACCCGCAAACAGAAGCGTTATGCATACATGCGCTATAAGCGCGCCCCCCCTCCTCTTAGTGGTCCGAACGATGTTCCGTATGACATGCTTCGGCACCTAGGTGAGCGAGGCAAGGCCTTGCTGGTATATTTGTTTACCAGTATCTGGACAGAGCGTATCCTCCTAGGCTCGTGGCGAATCGCTACTGTGCTCGTTTTTCGCAAACTGGAGTTAGATCATTCTACCCAGGTCGGTTTCCGCCCAATTTGTCTTAATCTCCTGCGTGTGCAAGTTGATAGTAAAATTGCTAAATGTTAAACTAACCTTTTTCCTGGTTAGAGGAGGTTACGTGTCTTCCACAAGTTTCCCTCCACGTCAGTTGCTCTTCTCCGAATGGAAATGCCGTCTGCGAAGCCTTCCTTCGTAGACAGCACTCGGCTACGGTCTTTCTCGATCTGGAGAAGGCCTATGATACAGCATGGCGAAACGGTATCATGGAGACTCTCCACACGATGGGGGCCAGGGAATGCCACCCAATCATTATTTGTGAGTTTTTGCGCGATCGTCGATTCCGTGTATGGGTGGAGGGAGCCCTCCCTCTCTGGTTCAATGGAGCAGGGAAGTGCCCTCAACGTCACACACTGCCTTGAGCATCAACGGCATCACCTTGGTGCTGCCGGAAGATGTTCTCGCTACGCTCTACGTGGACGACCTTTCGATCTCTTTTGGCGCGGCCCAGATGCCAACTCTGGAGCGTCGACTCCAACAAGCATTGAACCGGTCTCTCGGTATGCCGAAGCGCACAGGTGTCGGTTTTCTTTAGCCAAGACTAAGGTGGTGCACTTCTGCCGCCATCCACGATTCTATCCCGACCCTGCTTGTCCCTAAACGGGATTCGCCTGGCACTGGTAGATTCCAACCGTTTCCTTGGTCTTGTTTTCGACCGACGCCTCACCTGGTCACCTGCCAGGCTAATATTCCCAACCTTAGGGTCTCTTGTACCCGCGCCATGCACATTCTTCATTCCATGTTCAACATCTTTAGTGCTTATACGGCTACTGCCTTGCCTTTCTATCTATCCTTTGTTCGTTCGAAGCTTTACTAGGGATGCTTTTTGTGCATCCATCGCCGAGTGTGTATTGCGGAAGGTGGACTCGATTCACTACACCGGTTTCCGCCTACCGACCGGTGCCTTCCACACTTCCCCCAATGAGAGCCTACTTGTCGATGCTGAGGAGATGGCACTCGCTCTGTGGCATTTATAATGCATTATGCGCCTGTACGCCTGAACCCGGCGCCTCCCACAGTCGCCAATGGTCCTCACTGTATCTGCAGTCGAACTCGACGGTGCTTCTGCCGCCGAGAGACTCCAGTCATACTCTGCCCTTTGGGTTGAGGGCTAGGAAACTCCTTCAAGAGCTTGGTGTAGCTCTCGGGCCGCTGTTGCCTCTGTATCTGCCCAGGACACCACTATTTGTCGCCACGCCTCTGCTCCCAAAGCTTCTACAGCGCTGGGAGTATTGCGTTCGGCCATTTTGGAGCACGCTTCGTGTCACGCTGAAACCGTGGGGGTTCATTTGTATGGGTCCAAGTCCGAGGATGGTAAGGGGGGTTGGTTTTCACGTTGTATCTCGTCTGTTTGAAATGAGCGTAGCTCTACCAGGCGCTGAGTCTGTCTTCACGGCCGAACTGGTTGCAATACACCGCTCAGTACGGGAGATAACGCGAGGACTGGGCGACCAGACCAGCGTTTCGCTCTTCCTCTCAACAATTACATGGCAGGAATACGAGCAGCCCTCCGGTCTGCTTGACAAAGAAGATGGGAGACGGTCGGAGGGGAACTTAAAGTTACGTGACATTGCGCCGCGACTGTTCTAATGGACCTACCCGCCAATGCCGCGACGGCATCAGGTCTGTCGTCTTCGAATTGGCCACACTTGCTGGACGCGCCATCATTCGATGGAGCGCTCGCCTGCACCTTATTGCGACGACTGCGTTGTTCTCCCAGACTGTCTGGCATATTATTGAGTGTCCCACTATTAGGCATCTTCCCAGCTTAGTCACTTCTCCTTCCTTCAGACACTTGTTTCTTCGCTTTTCATACAACCTCTCCCACAACTTTTTCTGGTCAGCCTCTAATTTCACAGGGTAGATGCTGACCTTCTTCTCAGCCAACTATCCCAGATCGAGGCTGAGGGGGAAGGGGATAATGTTCCCTAACCACTGAGCTCTGGTTTGGGATGGTGGCTTTTAAAAACTTGCTTCATCCCCACCCATACCTTCCTCACATCCCTTTTCCTTCTCTCTTCACACTCATCAATTTTACGCCGCGTCCAAGGTGGAGGCCCATGCTGAGGGACTGCCATGCCACCAGGCGGGAGAGGTGGTCCAAAATGGCGGCACCTGGCTCTACCAGACCTGTACTCACCCTTCGCAGAGCGGGCCACTGCGGTGGGTGATTAGCGTTTGCATCCCGTAATAAAAAAAGGGTCACCATGCCCAATGATGAAAACTTTCACACAAAATCTCTCCTCATTTTCCCTTTAAGAACAACGGAGCCGCCCTCAGGCAGCTCCACAGAAAGAATGGAGCCCCTCCCTCCCCTGTGGTTTCCCAGGGGACCCCCCACGCCGGAGCATTCGTTTTCCTTTTGTCTTCATTTTTTTTCCTAATATTATGCTAACCTTTTTGTGTGTCGACTTTTGCCCTTCGAGGCTGTCGTCAGAGGCGCTAAAAAATCTTTTTCTTTCATACCAGTTTTTTTAATTTTTCATTCAAGATTTTTGTCCCTTTTCAGATAGGGTTGATTGATCCTGGTAATTACAAGGTTTTGAGCGAGCAGTTGTCAGAACACACCAAAGGCAAAGCCAAGCTCGACGTGATGAGTTTAAAGGAAGTCGATGAAGTCGCCGAGGCAACAGCTTAATATAATACAGCCTTTATTTCTTTCGCTATTTTTCCCTTATGTTAAATTAAAACCGCTATAAATTAACAGCTTACTCTACCTCTTTCATTTGTCCTCTTCAGTTTTATCGGTTTGTTTCCCCAAAATGTTTTATTATTTCGAAAGAATTTTCACTATTACAAATATCAAGTGACTTCGCTACCTTCACCTCCATTGATGGTGCGCATCAATGTCTCTAAATGACCGTTTCTGTGCTAATAAGCATTAAGATTCCCTTAATTTTATCCGTCCTTTCCTCTTAATTAATCTCATAATCTAACTTATACACGCTTTCACACGAAACACACACTCAAACATGTTCTTCACAGGGGGTCTTATGATCTCTTCTTGCCCCAGACTCCTTTCAAAACACGGAGATACGCCTCGACCTTGTTAGATTTCTACGCCGAGCTGTTTGATTCGATTCTCATCCTCTCGCATGACTTCCATCTCGTGGTATTGAGGTTGGAAAACCCTTATACCCCGGGAGGGTGGGCGGGGGACACGCAACAAGCATGGTTTCATGTAATCCTGCAAACGGTAGGAGACGAGCCCTCTGGGTCCAGCTCGGGAGAGATGCGGCGACTTCTCTGATGTGAAAATCCTCAGAGGAATGGCCGTACTCTTCCTGGATGCAGAACTCCGTGAAGGAGGTTAGAGTCGCCATTCGAGTCTTTGCCTCCTTCAGCCTCGGAGCTTTTGGGTAGTGGTGGGAGGGGGGGGGGGCACTTGTTAGTTTTAGAGATGGAGCTCCCCGAGGTTGGTTTCAATGATGGCATAACCCCTCCACTGTTCAGTGCTGCTGTCATGGTTTTGGTCGCTCGGCCTAATACCGAAATCGGGTGAGGATTCGCTATGAGGGATGTATTCCGAAATTTGGTTTAAAAACAAACTCGCTCAAATTCCGGAAATTTGTGACCAATAAAAACCGGGGGGGGGGGTGATTTTTCAGGTCTCCACCCTAGGTCTGTTATTGTTTGTTCGCAGCTATGTTTCGAGTCGCACCGACCAGAAGTTGCTTAATGGTTTGGTTACTCTCCAAAGGCCACATCTTCCAACTGAGCAAACCCAAAGACGGATCGAGACTTTTAGTTCGACTTGCAGCCAACAAAGGAGTAAGACCCGTCCGCTATAAGCCGTACAGCCTTCTGCACCAGAGTGTCCGCTATAAGCCGTACAGCCTTCTGCACCAGAGTGTCCGCTATAAGCCGTACAGCCTTCTGCACCAGAGTCTCCGCTATAAGCCGTACAGCCTTCTGCACCAGAGTGTCCGCTATAAGCCGTACAGCCTTCTGCACCAGAGTGTCCGCTATAAGCCGTACAGCCTTCTGCACCAGTGTCCGCTATAAGCCGTACAGCCTTCTGCACCAGAGTACGGCAGGAGGGAGGTGATTTGGGGACAAACCGATTTTCCCATTCATCGCGTCCTAACTTCAAGTACCCCTCAAGCAATGCCTGTTTAACCTAGTAGCACATGTAGCACGTACTACGGGCCCCGCGGCGATGTAAAAAATGAGTAATGATTAGGTTTTTGCCCTTAGGTACAGAACACCGAGTCAAAATAATTCATAATCCTGATTTTTTTTATATTATATAAGAAAAATATAGAAAACTTCACTAGAGCATACTGCATAGTATAATAAGTCTGGCATTGTTATGGTAGTACACGGTGTGGTTCTTTAAAAAAGAATAAAAGGTGTACAAAATATAACTCGCTTTTTCAGTTCAGTCCTTCCAGCCATACCAGCAGTTCTTTTAAATTCCTTAGAGAATATTTTTCCCTCTGCAAAAGAAAATGGGGTGGGGGAGATACAATATATACGAGAGGCGGTCAATAAGTTTTGCGAATCGGTAGGGTAAAACAGGAAGGGGGATGGCTGTTTGTGGGGGTGTTAGGACACGTTATGACAAGTCAGGACCTGCAGCCGCACGCTCCTGCCTCGTCTATTTAAGAAGCAGTAGCTGATCGCAGATCGTCAGTCGCAAATTTTTCAACAATGGAGAAGGTTGAGCACCGCGCAGTGATCAAATTTTTGACCAAAGAAGGCAAGAATGCAAAAGAGATCCATGAACGCATGGTTGCAGTATACACCGACACCGACCCCTTCCTATGCAGCCATTGCTCGCTGGAATAGGAAGTTCCACCATGGTCGTGAGTCCCTTGAAGATTACCCCCGTCCAGGAGGCCCGTCAGGTGTGACCAACGAAGACAATGTGGCCCGTGTGGAGAGGGTGATTCTCGAAAATCGATGGGTGAAGGTCGAAGAAATTGAGCGAGAACTTGGAATATCACATGGAAGTGTTATCAACATCATCCACGACAATTTGGCCATGACCAAGGTCTCTCTGCCCGTTGGGTCCCTAGAAACCTGATGCCCCATGATCGACTTCAACGTCGTCAAAGTTCGGAGGAGCTGCTGCTCCTTTCCAACCAAGACACGGCGGGATTCGAGTCACGCATAGTGACAGGTGATGAAACGTGGGTCCATCATTGGGATCCCGAGACCAAGCTCGAAAGCATGGCCTGGAAGCACAGGGGCTCTCCGACCCCCATCAAGTTCCGGACCCAACCCTCAGCCGGGAAAATCATGGCCACCATCTTCTGGGATTCTGAGGGAGTGTTGATGGTGGACTATGCGCCTGGTGGAAGGACCATCACAGGCCAATATTACGCCGAGGAACTGGCTGGGTTGAAGAAGTGCATCCGTCAGAAGTGGCGCGGCAAGTTGACACGCGGTGTCCTGCTCCTCCACGACAATGCCCCTGTCCACAAGGCCAGAGTTGCACAAGCTGCCCTGCACGAGTGCGGATTCGAGGAGCTCAACCATTCCCCCTACAGTCCAGATCTGGCCCCTAGCGACTACTTTTTATTCCGCCAGCTCAAGGCTGCACTGCGTGGACGCTGGTTTGGAGACGATGAAGATGTCCAGCTCGCTATCCAGGAGTGGATTGAACAGCAGTCGGGAGATTTCTGGTTGTCAGGAATTCGAAGCCTCAGGGACAAGTGGCGCAAGTGCATTGAAGTCGAGGGTAGTTATATTGAAAAATAAAACACTTTTCCTCATATCTCGTTTCCTTATATCTGAATTGCAAAACTTATTGACCGCCCCTCGTATATACGGGTGGGGGCCCCGTTGTTCATTGTACTACGGGCGCCGCAGCTCCTTAAACCTGCCCTGCCCTGCCCTCAAGTCGTGGTCTCTAGCAACCTGCTGGCGTCAAAGGCTTTATAGATATTCCAAAGCCTCTTCCCATACGACATGATTTAACTGGTCAGGTCAGTTTCCCAAAGCCCCCTCAAAGTGCAATTCAACACACTGAGCCATGCTATTCATGTTCACTCGAGCCGTAAGGACAAGGTGCTCCTCGGGGCACCAGATATTAGTCTAAAACAGGTCCAGAGACTTAACTTTAATAAAGAAAATTAAAAGGGGGATACTCGTAGAAGAAGTGAGTGCAAAAAAGGAAAATGGGAACGAACCAGCTATTGTCGGGTCGAGTCGACCCACTGAGCCAGACCTTCTCTATTGGCACATGGGCTAAGATTCTATGCGTCAATCGGCGTTCAGAATTGAAAGCCTGACTTAATGAGTTGACCTCATCTCTTTGATCAACCCACGGGAAGCTGGTGCGTTTCCCAGGTCCCCTTTTACGTGGCCCCCCTTTGCTTTCTCATGGGCGATGGAAAAAACAGAAATACCATCACAACATGATTAACAGCTCTCGAGACTTCCTACCAATATTGATATTGAGGGGGTAGTGTCATTCTGGTTTCCGGAAACGTCCCGCAAGACTTAGTTTTAAGACAGGCCATGAGCCTAGGGAGAGCCCTCTAGTTGGAGCCGCCCACGACAAGAGGGAAACTGGCTGAAAGAAGGCTTCTCCCGAGGCGAGCGTGGAAAGATGAGATATTAGCCTTCTTACATACCAATGCGTAGAAAAGTGTCGTCCTCTATCTTTTCCCTCCCAAGCAAGAGCGGGAAGGCCAGTGTACGTGGATGCAAGTCGTGTGGGCAAGCTGGGACTGCGTACCCATAAATGCCCCGACAACACTGGAATTTCGGAAGAGGAAAAAAAAGTGGTTAGGCACAAATAACTCATTTTTTTCGGTTCTCTTGATGTCCGCCCTACTCTTGATAGGCAGTGCTTGTTCCCTTCCTATGGCAGTCACTGCTTCGAGGTGATCTGGTTTGAAGCGATTTATGTCAACCGTGTTCTCTCTCCCGTTCTTCAGTATTACATTACTTGAGAGTGTTCCTGGGGTCATGGTAACGCCCTATGTATACGATTGTTGTGACGGCCCTTTTACGCTATTTATCAAACGAAAGCAGAAGTATAGAGTTTCCGAGGGACGTAGATCCTCCTTATCTGCCCCATACTGTACCTAAGGTGGCGAGTAAATAGGATAGAGAGATAGTCCTTTAGGTGATCTTGATGATCTCGCCTGACGTGCCGTACACACGATCGGACGAAGAGGCGCCGATTTCTTGCTTCCAATCGTTCCTGTAGATCAGCGAGAGTGCTTCCACCCATGGAATCAGGGTTGCGGCCTTCAGAGTGCCTTTTGGTCTTCCCTGGTTCCACTCGATTAGACACTTACCTTCCCGCTGCCAAGCGATCGTTTTTATGTACTTTAGTGCGAAGGGTACAAGTGAGTTCCCTCTAACGGGAAGACTCGAAATGCCGAAAGCAATCAGTCGTGATTGTCCAAGAAACCTTAAACTTTGCTACCCAGGATGCTATAAAAGCTTAACAATGGTCCGGGAGTCGATAGTTGGCATGAGAATGGTTTCCACCTAAAATTTTCAGGTGTATCATCTAGAACAGTTCGTAAGCTGGGACAGAGTTGGCGGTGTGTCACTGTACTTTTGACCGTTGGTATTATATACAATGGCGAGCCCAGCAACGAAAGTTCTTGATAATCTCAAGTTAAATGAACATCGATAGAAGTGCCTCTTAGGATCTTTAATCCCTGAGTAAAAAAACTATGTGTGGCAGTGAAAACACCGTTCCAGAAGGCTATGGGTATATACAGCCTTGGTTTCTATTTGTAGACGTCACAAAAGATATGAGACCCCTTTCCCCCAGCCAAATGTGGCCTTCTCGATTTTGGGTGCACTGGGGCTCTCAAGTGGGCCTGTGAGGTATGGGCCATCGTTCTGCACGGCCACAATCACATAATAATTGGCGTCTGTAGGAAGTGTCTAGATTTTGGCGATGACTAGGCGAGTAAAGCCATCAGTTACGAAGTTATATTTCCCCTTAACAGGGTGAAAATCGGTGGGGAATTACTAGACATAATCTAGCTGGTGAAATTCAAGTGTAGAAGGCGATATGAAGTGGTAAGAATCACGGAGTGCTAGGTGATCTGTATAAATGGTCAAAGTTCGCCCTTCTAACTGATGGCAAAAATGTTTGATAGCAAGCTCACGTATTAAAGGTGTTTTAACTACTCTAAGGAGGTTTTAAAATTTTGCAGAAGAATGCAATATGACTCCATGCTTCTTTTATTTGATGCAACAAACCTGCCATCGGCGAGGCGTCCGTTTTTAAGGTAAGCTTGTAGGGATCGTTTTATAAAATAGGTAAGCGTGTGGGACCCAAATTGCAGGATTTAATAGGCCCAGCGAGGAAATCCACAAGTGGACGTTCGGTGGATTTATCAAATCCTAAAAATTGCTATGTGTAGTAACTGGTAATCATAATAAAGCGCATGGGTGGAGGGTTCATTCCTACGTTGGAGATTAGCTGGAGCACCAAACCGTTCCCGCGTAGATTTGCGCAGTTGTTCCGGGGCAGCATGCGCATGGGTGAAGGGTTCATTCCTACGTTGAAGATTAGCTGGAGCACTAGATACCCGGACTGGAAGAGAATCCACCTTCATATATTCTTCCTTGATGAATATACATTGATCAGCTGCAGCATTGGAAGAATTCAACTCAGATGAATCGACAGTAGGTATCGGAAGAATCTCCACCAAACCAGTCTCAGTAGAAGGATCGACGTTGAGATCCTCTTGCCTCTCATATAATGATACGTTACCAGTCGGAACCAAGGCATGCACTCATATCGTCGATTCGCATCCATCGGCAAATCTTACATGAGCGTATTGTGGGTTTGCCTCTCACAACTGAACCTCATCACCGAGGGGTTCATATTTACTGGCACGAACGTGACGTCGTAGTAAGACGGATCCAGGAACAAATAACCAAATTGGCAACGAATGGCCACTGAGAGATCGACGCTGGTTCGACAAGAGCCTCTTATGTGGCGTAACATTGGTGGCTGTGCAGAGCAGAGATCTAATAGAATGAAGGGCGTCAGGCAGCAAGGTTTCCCATTGAAATTCTTGAAGGTTCTTGGATGCCAGATCAAGGGTTTGGGGCTTCCAGATTATAGCATTATACTCGTACCTCTCACACTGCCCATTCCCTTTAGGATTATAAGGTGTCGTTCGACTAGTGGCGATGCCTAGATTGTGCAAGAATTCATGTAGATACTTGGCCATAAACGAGGATCCGCGATCATAATGGAGGTAGGAAGGCATATCAAATATCGCAAAAATCTGATTTAGACAATGGATTAGTACTAGTAGTCATGTTCTGACAGGCAAATACAAACGGAAAACAAGAATACTCATCTACCACCGTGAGCATATAGCGGTTTCTGGAGCTCGAGGGTAGAGGACCCTTGAGGTCCAAACTAAGACGTTCAAAGGGCTGCGTGGCCTTGCCTAGGAGAGTTTGGTGCAGTTTGTAGAACCGAAGCTTCAATCGGGTACACTGAGGGCATTCAGAGCACACCCTCCTCACATCTTCCGCGGAATAAGGAAGATTTCTCACTCTGACAGAAGGAGCAAGTCTTGTTGAACCAGGATGGCAAAGTCTAGTGTTGAGCTCAGATAGTTTCTCGTCATTGACAGTAGCTCCACAGTGAGCAAGTGTGAGAGTGTATGCAGGAATGTTTTATTTATCAGGACAGTACACGATGTCATAATTGTAGCCCCCTAACTCGATCCTCCATCGTTGAATTTTTTCATTCTTGATTTTTCCATGCCGATTCGTACGGAACATAAAGCTGACAGCCTGTTGGTCCGTAACTAAGGTGAAACGTCGTCCTGTCAAGTAATGAGACCACCTCTACAGATTCCACAATGGCACATGCCTCCTTTTCTACTGCAGAGTGTTTGCGTTCAGTAGGTGTGAGGGTGCGAGAGAAAAGGGCAACTGGACGGCCTGACTGATTCAGAGTAGCAGCAATGGCTGTATCGGAGGCATCAGTCTCAACTACCAAAGGAATAGTTTCATCAATCGAGTGCACAACAGCCTTCCCAATCTCTTCTTTGAGGTCATCGATGGCTTTCAGGGCCTCTAGACTCAGAGGAAAAGTGTCAGTAGCAACAAAAGGTCTCATCTTGTCAGAGAATCGGGAAACCCACTGCGAATATTAGGAAAACATACCAATAACACGCGTAAGGAAGTACGGTCTTTAGGGATCGGTAATTCCTTTAATGGATGTAAACGTTCAGAATCTGGCTTGAGAGAGCCGTAGGTTATTGTGTAACCAAAAAACCAAATTGATGTCAACTGTGCAGCATCCCTTCACAAGAGACGTGAGTGATAAAGAGGTCATAGATATGCTTCCAGTCGCTGGAACAACCTTCAACTTGTGCTTATTGGCATAGCTATGTGCGATGAAAGATTCAGAGCTCCCTTTATCGATAAAATCGATCGCTTCATTATTACCAACCAAAACATACACAGTAGCTCGCCGTAGTAGTCCCGGGGAAGAAGCAGAGATTACGGCCAGTGTATAAGACTGAGTGGATGCAGAATTAGAAAATGTAGTAGACCCGGCACACCTTAGCAAAGTGTCCATGCTTATTACATTTACGACAAGTGACGTTTCTTGCAGGGCACTGTCCACGATTGTGACAGGGACCACCACAGAAATACCATCGGGACTTTAAATTGGCAGCAGCACATGTCCTTTCAGCAGAATAAGCAGTTTCAGATGTTGCAGCAGTACAGGTCCTATCATCGGTGTGAACAGGCTCGGATGTCGCAGCAGCACTTACACCAGAGACAGTATCACGAGAATAAGACACTGAGGTCTTCTGAGCAACATCGAGTGCCCTGGCTTGATCAACAGCCGTACTTAGGTCCAAAGATTTGTTTTCAAGTAATCGTTGCCTGATTGTATGAGAGAGCAAGCTATTGATGAAAGAATCCCGTATGTAGTCATCCCGATTCTGTGAAGCAGTAGCAGCCTTAAAGTTACAATCCTTGCTGAGCACCTGAAGCTCTTGTAGATACGCATCTATTTTCTCCCCTTCATGCTGCCTACGAGTAGCTAATAAATGTCTCGTGAACACTTCATTTTTTGGCTTGACATAGAGGTCTTTGAGAAGATCTATAGCTGAATCATAGGTAGTACACTCTGCAATGCAATCATATACGGTTGGAGAGACAAAATTAATCAATATATCTAGCTTGTTAGGATCAAGGCTTGCAATGTATTCCATTATTTATCAACTCAATTTATTCCTTAAGTGACGTTTCAGAATCTCGTTTACTCACCTAAGTCCCGCCGCCTTCAGACTCGATACTTCGCGTAAAACAGAAAACCTACACATTGACCGCAAAGAACTCGAGACGTTTCCGCTTTCCCTTTTTAGTAGACCAATTCAAGAATAAAGTTATATTTTCTTTGCCGCGATTACGGAGCCACCTTCGGTACCCTAGTCCAACGTACAACCCTCACGAGAAATTATAAGGAGTCAGAACCAATTCAACAGAGGCATAAGGTAGACTCCCTGCTTAAATTTCTCGTCATCCGTCGAACGTAATAGCAACGACGACCCTTCAATACATTAGCCATATAATTACCGATCACCCACCCGCAAACCGGTAACTTATACCACCCATAAACCAGTAATTTTCCCCCTTCTAAACTGGTGACCCTCTTTTCGTGTGGACAAGTGAAGGAGACAAAGAAATGGACTCATCAAGCCATCGTCAGGGACAAGGAGAGATAGAGATTCATTATTCAGAATTCGGCAAATAACTCATTCCCTTATTAGCATCCCTTCGTCGTCCTGCGAATTTTCCATCTAAAAGAATAAGGCTACTGCCTCAATCCCTGTCGGGTCACCATCGAAAAGCGCAATTACATCGAGAACCACAAACTGGTGACCCAACCCCTTTGGCCGGACAGTAAAGGTGACGAAGAGAAGAATATGAACGCATCGGAGACGCCAAGCAGAACGAGGAGATACGGAAGTGGCCAACGATAACGCCATCAAGACTACCGTGAGCCTAATAAGGAACCGTTTTTGCAAGCTCCATCATCATTGGCCTTTCCTTTTCGAAGAAGCAGCAATTGGAATGGTAGAAGGACGCATTTCTACGCACCAGACCTCTGTAGGCAACACTGAAGCAAGATGAAGACACACGTTCAGGCTATACGTTCGGGTACAGTTTTAAATAATTTATTAATAACAAACGTAGAAAGTGTTCTAATGATAATCATTTTAACTGCTTAAGTTCAGTTGTTGTTTTTTTAAGAGGTGAATAGTAAATTGTCCGGTGATGTAGAAGGAATATCGGTTTCGCTAGACCGAAGTAAAATGTACAAGGCCTGTAAATTAATAATGGAAAGTTAAGTGTACATAGTTGGATAAATTGGGAATGGGCAGGTATTCTCGGCGGGGCGGCTGATAGGCTGCTGACACAGTTAGGCCTCTACCAGGGTTGGGATTTCGACAGCCACGAATGGTTCTTCTAAGTCTGGAAGTGTTTTGTATGTAATGTTTTTCCGGATCGCGATGGCTGCGCCATCGTATCTTTCTTGTGTGTTTTTTTTTGTGATCACAGTGTAATTTGGTATTTTTATTGAAGTTGTTTTAGTGTTTACACCGTGTTCGGATATAAGGATCAGGTCGAGATCCACCATACGGAATATGTTTCCGTATTGGATGGATTTCCCTTCCCATCCGTTGGTGTTTAGTATGAGTATTTTTAGCTTGTTGTTATTGTTTTCCATGTTTTGTTTGTTTTGTGATTTTGTGTCCTATGTGAGTGTGAGTATTTTCATTTACTTTTTGTCTCTTCTCTTTCTTCCATTTTGTATCTTTCCAAATTCTTTCTCACTTATGGTGAGGCAGGAATCTGTATGTAATTTGATTTTTGCCGCCATGAGCGCCTCATCTATTGTTGCCTCTTGCAACTGCGCATCATAGGTACATTCTAATTGTCCTATTCTTACCCCTTTAACAATCTACATAATGGTGCGGGGGGGGGGGGCTGGAAATGGGGTCTGTTCGGTATTGTAGAAGCGCATATTAAGCTCTTCTCCATCTAATTTATTGGGTTGTTGGGGAGCCTTTCCCCTGCTAGTGCTTCTCGCTCTCTTGCTTTGTTTTGGGGGTTGGACCTGCTCTTCTTCTTCCTCTTTAGACAAAAATGCGGAGCTTGTGATATAACCTTCTGCTTATTTGATTCTTCGTGCTGCTTTTTTCGCCTGCTTTTCTCTTTTTCTTTGGGCCTCTATCCTTGGGTCTCTACTCTTGGTTCTGTGAGTGGCTTGGGGTCTCTCTTCGATCTTAGTTACTTCTTCTCTAACTTTTGTTGGGGGAAAGGGTGTTGCTGGGGCTTCTTCCTCAGGTTCATATTGTAATTGCAGGACGTCTCCCGATGGAGGGTTGTCCGGGAACCACATCTCTTCTCGACCATTTTTCTTGAGCATGGTATTCAGCTCGGTCGCGAAGCATCCCGAGTTTGTGAGGTTTCTCACGCGCGCATACATAATGCACGTGAGGATTTTGGTCAAAATTTTGTTCCCAACCTTCAGATATGGGGGGGAAGGGTGCATTTTCGACTGTCCTTGCGGGGAAGGCCTTAGCTGCTTGAGCGTAGGAAGTGTTTGCTCTCCTTATTCCCTCCGCCTTTTTCTCTTCAGTTTTTCTTTTTCCCACCTTCTTCTTTTTGGGGCATGACATAGCCATATCCCCGCGTTTTAGACCATAGTTTGGGCATCTTTCCTCGGCTGCCGGGCATTCTCGCCAGCCATGTCCTTTGTCACTGCATCTGGAGCATGTTATCTCCTGCTCCTTGCAGTCTTTTGTGGCGTGCATCTCTAATTTAAAACATCGGAAGCAGATTTGAACTGGGGGGTACTCCTCTCTCTCTCTATCTGTTCTCCGCTTATCTTGGCATTGAAGAGCAGTAGTTCACGCTCCTTTGCCTTAGTTTTCATAGTGGTATCACCGAAGATGATCTTAAATACATTCTGTATTCAGTGTTATCTCTTCGATTTTTAACTTTACCACTTTGGTAACGCTCGCCCACTGCGGGTTTCTTTGTATCTCCTCTTTAATTTCCTCCTTGGAGTGTTGGCCGATCCAGGGATCCAGCTTTCAGCAGATCACACTTCTGTGTGCCTGGATCTTGGTAGGGGTACTAAGTTTCAGGTTTATTCCCCTTAGGATTTCTATCGCTGCCACTTTTGTTAAAGTCTCTACTTCATTTTCTTTCTCGCATATAGCGACATAGCCTGTCGGTGCATCTAATAAGTAAAGTACAGCTACGTTTAGGCTCCCGAATAAGGTTTTGTAGACCGTCCCCTTATCCGGTTTCTCCAAGCCACTCACGGTTCTTAGCGGTGCTCTTGGAGCATTTGAGTCCGCCATTTCTACGTGCAGCCCCTTGAGGAGGGTGTGCACTTATTCTCTGTGTTACCTTTTTATCTTATTTGTTCTGAGTCTTCACCTACCAGAGTGTTCTTCAGTGGTTTTTTGGTTACGTTTTTGTTAAATTTCATTTGCCTTGGGGAGAAGAGAGTCATCCCCTCGTTTGCCCACTGCCTCGACGGAAAAGAAATTGCCTTTTAGGATGAATGATAATATGGATGAGATGAGTCCGGGTGGGATCCTGTCAGGGGTATGATTGTATGGCGGACTTATTGACAACGCCGCCGCCCCCCGAGGGTGTTTAATCGCGAACGCTTCCCAACATACCATAGAGATGGTTGTATGTCCCTCTATGGTCCTGGAAGGGGCCCCCGCTGTAATGAGCAGCGAAGGTTGCAGTACGTCCCTTGTCTGGAATTATTTCTGACATTGTTCTCGGCTGTGGGCTAATCCTCAAACTAGCTTCAACCAATGCCCCCAATTATGCCGTAGCAACAGCTCCGCATAGTTGGGACGAAAAGTAATTGGCAATTCCTCCTCAAATCTGGCAGCAGGTCACTTAGGGGGGCAGAGCTGGGTACTTAAGCAGTCATCTGCCTAAGTGGGGCATCTAGAAAAAAAAGATGAATATTAGTGATGATGAGAGAATAGTGATGAATAACTCACTTTCGTGACAAGTGGTTTTTCGGAGGCGTCTTTTTTGGAAATTTTCCCAAAACCTTTCCTCCTTTGCCGTTTCTGAGGTAAATCTGCCAGTGTTTTTTCGCAAAGAATTCCGAGCTAGCATGCTTAATTTATTCTATCAGCTTTAAGACAAATTTTGCGTTTTAAACTTAAGCGCTACAAAAATTGGCAAATCGGCGTCAAGATAGATTTTAAGGACCAATTTACGTTCAAACACTTACAAACATAAACGTCACTGAAAGTAATTTTTTCCTCATGAATGCTATGGTTGCCTCAGCTCGTCTGATTCTCTTTGCTTTTGTGAAGATTGTGCTACTGCCTAAATTTATATCGCACCGAGTTTTGTACGTTGTACCGCGCGTTTGGTAAATCCTTATGGACAAGTTTTAGCAGTGCTGCTGAGTAATTTCATTACAATTTTTTTTGTGAATTAAAAACTCAATTTTTTCACTCGCTTTCTTGCGCCCGTGGCGAGGAGTGAACTTGTTTACTTGTTTTCCCCCTTCCCCTCCAAACTCTTCGTCGAGTCTCCTTGGTCGGACAACAACCTGTAGGCATTTGATAAGCGCCCTACACGGAAGGTAAAGTGTCATTTGTAAATTATATATTTTGGACTGGGACAACTTTCCTCAACCTCTCTTTGTTCTTCTCTTAAGAAAAGTCTCTCTCAAACTACACACACGCACACATAAAAACACACACAATCACTCCACGGGGTATTTTTTTATGTTTAAGTTTATTCTTACAATCCTTGCATATGAGGATATGGAAGGATAAATGAGGGAAACCCGGCGGATACCGCTGAAGACCCTCTCCGATGGCCCCAAGCCTGATCGAGGGAGGGTCTTCTCTAAAATTTACGAGGATCTAGGGACTGCCCTAGTAATGCTTATAGACACACACAATGGATATGCAGCTATTTGCTCAAAGGAGAGTGACTGCGAAGCACTCACCTCTCCTAAAGCAGCAGAATGCCTAAAAACGCTCAACCTCAAACCATACACTCCACCTCAAATAAAAACATACCGAAGCATTATCCTTCGCCGCCTCGATCCATGGGTTGGGGGGCACAGCATTGAATAAATTCATGCTGAAGTGGAAAAAAAAACACTTGGACGAAGGTAGCTGAAATAATTAAGTTAAATGAATACACACACGTATTCAAAATAGTCTTTTGCAATACGGCAATGGCGGTAAAGGCCACGGAGGCAGGTATGCTCCTCTTTAACGTCCGTGTCTGCCCTGAGCAGATCGAACGTGAGGAGTTTATCGACCTCCAGATGTGCTTCAAATGTTACAAGTATGAGGAGCACACCATGGCCCCCTGCCCCAGGGCGGTGCGTTCTTCTGTGCTCTATCTGCGCGTCGGATACACATTCTTGGACGAGCTGTAAGAGCACCTCTATGAAGTGCCTGAATTGCACAGGAGAACATAAGACGCTCTCCATGGCTTTCCCAGTCAAGAAAGAACTTTTGAAGAAAAAGGTTAACCAAAAAAGACAAGATGAAGAAAATAAAGTGAATAATACCTACGCTAAGGTTGCTAAAGCTGCTGTTGCGGAGTCTAAGGAAAATCCTACATATCTCCACGTCGAGATCGAGAACTCGACAAAAATTATGTGTTGCATTTATTATGCTCATATTGCAAATCTCTCCTCCTGGGGGTGCTTTGCAGATGAACTTAATAGAATGCTGACGCATAATGGAATGGAGAAGATGTGGTTTCCCTAAAACCCACGGTCGGAGGAGATTCACAAGATTAGTCTCAAACCCCAGTGCGAGATTAGCTGCCAGAAGCTCCCCACCCCCAGCAGCGCCACAGCTAATTTTGGTAAGTTATAAAAAGATTTTAATAATTTACTAGGGTTTGAAGCAATTCTAGGTATAAAATTTTATTAAATTTAATAAAGAAAAATGAATTTTGGTTCAATGACTTTTTCGCTTACATTTCCTTGTCCTTAGATCATTCTCAAAACAAAGTTCAATGTATCTATTTCCATTTTAATATATCTTTTTTTTGCCACCATTTGCCACTTAAAGTCATTTCGACCCATTATTTCCTATTTTGTCAGGTGAAAATTCATTAACAAACAGACGACTTTTTGAAGTATTTTTTAATGCTGGCATATCTTCGAATTCAAATTCTATACTAGTTGGAGTTTCTTTTTTAAAAGAAAGTTTGAAAATTAAAGAAGAAAAAGATCAAGAAATTGATAAATTTGTAGAGTCAGTGCATAAAATATGCAAGAGCAAATGGTTGACTCCAGGTGTGAGAAGATATAAGAAGATGGAAGAAAAGTATAAGGTATGGCTTGACAGCATTTTAAATGTCTCTGATAGTTTGCTAGATGACGAAATGGAGGTTGACGATGTAATTGAAGAAAGAAGTAGGCATGTAGGTAGACCATCACTTCCATTTGACTCTTTATGTTCACCATCCCTTACACATAGGGTTCAAAATTTAATGCAGTCTAGTTCAACCTCTAAAGAGCTTGTTAATGCAGCCCAAATGAAAATGAGGAAAGGCCACCCACAAGAGGCTAAGCAATTCAAAAGCATAATTAAATTAAATGAAACTGTACCTAGTCCCTATTCATCACAGGAAGCTTTGGCCTTTCTAATTAGAACAAACATAACTAAAGCTGCTTATCAAGAATGTAGATCAGGAGCCATAGAGCGTAACCACGACCTTTATCCTCCTTATAATGAAGTAAAGAAAGAAAAAGAAAATTGCTATCCAAATGGGATAAATGTAGCAGATAGAGGAGCAGAAATTCCTCTTCAGTCACTGCTTGGCCATACAGCAAAACGTATTTGCGAATACGTCATGAAAGATTCAATTCAACTAATTGAAAAAACTCTCACATTAATCTCAACCTACGGATTTGATGGGGCATCAGGACAAGCAGCCCTTTACATCACCAGGTACCTGTGATGATAGTACCATTTTCATTGGTAGCCTAGTTCCTCTAAAGCTCTGCGATGAAGAAGGCAAATTAATCTGGTCAAATCCAAGTCTAAACTCAACATTATTTTGTCGCCCCATTAGGTTTTTTGTTTTTTTTAAAAGAAACTAAAGACACAACAAAGGCCTTATATTATGAGCTCAATAGTCAACATAATGCCCTCGTTTCCACAAAAAAAAATCTATTGAGGAAATGTAACAATTAATGTGACTAATGAATTAAAATTAACAATGATTGATGGTAAGGTTGTCAGCTGCATTTCAGATACTATTCTCTTCAAGTTTGCATAATTTGTGGGTCTTCACCAAAACACATGAATGATTTGGATTCTGTTTATTCTCTTCCAATTAAAGAAGCATCAATTCAGTATGGACTTTCTACTCTTCACTGTTGGATTAGATGCATGGAAATGTTTTTGAAAATATTATATAGACTCGATTTCAAATCTTGGCAAGCAAGAGGAGAAAAAATGAAGAAGAAGGTAGATGAAAAGAAGAACTTTATTCAAGCCAAATTTAGGGAGTCTTTAGGTCTCCTTATTGACATGCCATTGCCTGGTGGAAGTGGAACATCAAATGATGGTAATACAGCCAGAACCTTTTTTTGCAAAATGGGAAGTATCTGCTACAATTTTAAATATTAACCCAAATTTAATCTTCAGATTTTTAATAATATTAAGAACAATTTCATCCCATCATTTCCTCAATCATGAAGCTTTTTCTAGCTATACTAAAGAAACAGCGGAACTTTATATTAAAGAATACTCGTGGTATCCTATGTCAAATGCAGTTCATAAACTGTTGGTTCATGGTTCTACGGTAGCAGCAAGCATGTGTTTGTCAATTGGAATGATGAGTGAAGAAGCTCAAGAAAGTAGAAATACGGCTTTTAAGCAATTCCGCAAACACCATACACGTCAATCTAGTAGACTTGCCTCAAATACAGATTTGATGCACCACCTTCTTGTAACATCCGATCCTTTCATAAGTTCCACGAGAGCAAAAGAGAAAAAGAGCAAATGGAGAGATGTTGATACATACCCACATGAAATGGTTGCTTTGTTGAATTTAGAGGATTAATAGCATATTTCTTTTTCTATAATATGTAAAATATATATTTTTCTTTTAGCTTTTTCCCATTTTATGTCAACATGCGATTAAATTTGTTTCAATTTGATGTTTTTGAAATTACTCCAAGTTGAATTTTCAATTTTTAGAAATATATTTAATTTTTTACATATTTTCTTAATATCTGGCCCAGTGTGCAGTGAAGCCTTCTGCACTTCTCCCGTCAACAGTCTCTACTGTGAGAGTGGGACGCTCCCCTTGCCTCACTATCGACTCCCGATCTGTATGCGATACCTCTGTCATGTACAGCAGGCTCCTGTATCAGAGGTTTATAGATGCCTGTCTGCTGCCGAGTCAACGGCGGCATTCGATAAGTTGCCGTCTTTCCTCCCTCCCCATTGAACCTCCGGATAGAAGATCATCTCTCCAACCTGGGTGATCTAAGGGTCCTTGCCCTTCCGGCGTCGCTGACCCCTAGTTGGCATACTCTACCTCCCACAGTTTGTACCAGCATGTGGACCCGGGAAGGGTCATCCGTGAACCCTTGCTTCCTTAAAAGCCTGTGCCTAGAGTATACGACCTCACATATACAACACTGGCAGATATATACGAATGGTTCCAAGTCAGAGGAGAGTTTTTAACTTCGCCTTTTCCCCTGGCAGTTTCTATTTTTACTACTAAACTTACAGCCATTCCTTTAGCTTTTAGACTAATCCAAATTTTACCTTTTAAAGATTTCGTCATTTTTTTCCGACTCTAGGAGTGTTTTATTACAAACACTTTGCTCTTTTAATGCTTCCTATCCTTTGATCACAAAAATCTGCAACTGTCTGGTCCAGAATGCGTCCCGATATCGAGTTCTAATTTGTTGGGTCCCCGGGTGGTAACAAGTCAGACAGTGGCGTAGGTGCCGCAGTGGCCCTGTGCAACAAGAAGGTTGCTCAGCTGGCCCGTTCAGCCTACTCTGTGTCCGCAGATAACTCTGCACTGCCTTTTAGAGATTTCTTTACCTCTATAAGAGAAGATATTGATCAGTTGTTGCAGGACGAATGGGATGGGTATTCATCATTTAAATTATATAAAATGAAAAAGTCTGTTCGTTCTTGGCTCTCGAGCCTTCAGAGACTACAGTCCTTAGAGGTGGCCCCTTGTTGCGTTCATATCGGCCACACAAGACTTACCCACGGTCATCTTGTTTAGGCTGGTGTTGAATCAGCCCGTGCTGCCGTTTTTGTGTTGGGGACCAATTGGTCGCCCATCTTCTACTAGAATCCACTATTTTGCCCCTCTCCGGTCGCCCTGTTTCCCCGACCCTTTTAACAATCCCTCGTCTGTCCCGCCTTCGTTTCCTTTTGACAGATGAATATTTTAAACCTTCATTTTAAATTTTTTATCACATTGTAGTCTTATCCCTTTCTTATAACTAATTTGCTTCGTTCTATTTGTGCTGCCATTTGGAATCCACTTGGATTAGGCAGCTGCCCATCTGGTTCCTTACCTTAAACCTTAAATTTTTTGTGCGACCCAGATGCCGCCTACCTTGAAGTTTCGACTCCAACAGGCTCTAAACCGCATCTCTCGTTATACCGAAGCGAACGGCTTTGACTTTTCTTTGGCCAAAACTAAGGTGGAGCAATTTTGTAACCGTCCAGGGCTTCACCTAGACTGGACATCTTCCCGAATAGGGCAAACCTGGATGTGATAGTCTCACTGTTTCTTTGGTCTTGATTTTGACTAATGCCTGACCTGAGAGGCGTACATTCGCAGCTTTAAGGTCTCTTGTAACGCGCTATGGACAATCTTCGTTATCTGATGTTCAGTATCTGGGGAGATGCCCCACGCTTTATGTCGTATACAACGTATCGTACGCTTGTACGCGCAAACCCAACGTCTGTTTCAGTCTCAAATGGATCTACAATTACCCACGGTTGATCTCCATGGTGTCTATATCGCCGTGAGACGTCAATCATACTCTAAACATTTCAGAATTAGGGCAAAACAACTACCTTGAGAACTCAATGTAGTTATTGTGCTGGCGGCTCCTCTGGCTTTGTCAAGGAGGCCACCCTGGAGGTACCACGTTTGAACGTTTGTCGCCAAGCCTCTGCTACCAAAGCTTCTACAACACCGAAAGTATTGCGCCTGAATTTCTCAGATCACATACTTTGTCACGCTAAAGCCATACAAGTGTAGACGGATGGTTCAAATCAGGAGGACCTCGGCTTTCACGCCATCTCCCCTCCGTTTGTAGTTGATGGGTCTCTTACGGGCGCTGCGTCTATCTATCTTCCGGCTGACGTGGTTGTAATACACCGCTAGTATAGAAGATTACGCGCTGTGCCCGTTTTGAAGCCCGGATTATTATCTAGAGCAATGGTTCTTAAAGTTTTTTTAGCTCCGATACTATAAAGTTCAACTCCAAGTCAACCTGATACCCCCTCTCCAATATTAGCCTACTACTTACAAAGAAAGAAAAAGAAAACAGGACGGCTATGAACAAACAGCTGAATTATGTGGATTCTTTATTTTTATTCTCAGTAAATAAATGAATAAGCAGTACACATTTCATTATTGTACATTTTCTACATTACATTATTGTCCACAATATTTGTACTCATTCAGCATAATTCTTTTACTGTAAGCTACATGGGCCTTGTGTTCCTCTTTATTCAAAGCAACCGAAGCCTTAATTCTAGGGCGCACCCGACTCAGTGCAAGATGCATATCAGATTCGACCGCCAGACTTTGTCTTTGCTTTGTTTTTATCTTTCTTACAACACAGAGAACCCTGTCTTGCATAAGTAGGTGGTTGCGAACATGAAGAGCACCTTCAATGCAGTCTCTGCTAGTTTTGGGAAAGCCCGGATCTGCTTTACCCAAAATTGTATTAACGGCAGAACTTTAAAAGAATTTTTCACCCCCTTCATTGACTTGTAACTCAATCAGAATTTCCTGGATTTCGAGGTCATCTTCATCATCCAGTTTTGAAAGGTACGGTTGACAGATCCAAGTTCGGATTGGTTCCATCTCAGCCGGGAAATACTCTTCCATTTTCCTTTTTAATATTGAAAGATGGCCCACCACGTTATTGATAAGTTCCTGCTTAGGTTCGCCTTTCCCGATCCGTACCTCCAAATTCTGAAAATATACCAACTTTCCCGCCTCCACAGGCTAAGTTTCCTCTTGAATGCCGCCATCTTTTTATTAACCTCCACTTTATTTACTTCGTATTCTTGGATGGAAAGATTCAGGTAGTTGAGGTGACTGAAAACATCTGCAAAGTAGAAAAGTTTGAGCAGAAAGTTTTCGTCCTCGAATAGATGTGCTCTCTCAGGAAAATAGCGATATCCGCACTCAGTTCAAGAACCTAGAACAGGACCTTTCCCCACGACAGCCAACGCACCTCTATGTGCAACAGCAGGCCCATGTGATCTCACTGACTTCCTAGCAGAACGCTTTGAATAGCCAATGATCCAAGGGCCTCACACGAATAAAATTCACGGTCTTCACTGTCGAGTCTATCATCTCCTTCAGGGAAACAGGGAGGGTTTTGGATGTTAAAGCATACCGGTGCAAATCACCAATGTGATAAACTCACATAAGGTAAATTTTCCTTCACGAGACTAGTGAATCCAGATTTGTACCCAATCATGCCTGGGGCACCATCAGTGCAAATAGATCCAATATTCTCCCAGGAAATTGTGCGGGAGTCAGGAAAAATCTCAACAAGCTGGAACACGTCCACATCTCTGCTCTTTAAAGGTCATTCTTTGCAGAAGAGATTCGTCCACATATTATTCCTACTTAACAAAGAGGACAAACACAAGCAGTTGATTGGCGTTAGTGACAACAATTGTCTCACTTTTAAAGGCTGATCGGATACGGGCTGTATTTTATGTCTAAGACGATTTGATCGAGCACATCAGATAACATTTTATTGATCCTGGATCATATGACGTCGTTGGAGAGCGGAATTTGTTTCATATTCTTTGCTGCCTCATTTCCCCACCACCAGCTCAGCCATGTCGACAGCACAAGTCTTGATCACTTTCTCAGCGAGGTTGTATGTTACCTTCTCTTTTGAAATTTGATGGAAGAGCCACTTCATAAGATTCTCGAATCAAAGATCTTTCAGCAGGAGTAAACCCAAATGCCCGAAGTGTGCATTCTGGTCGTACCTGGCTTTTTTCATTTGGAGGGTCGGAAGGCTCTCCACATTCCCAGGATGAGCTCGTTCCTGGCGTGCTTTTAGTAGAGAAGGTTTAAGACTTGAGTTCCCCAGAATTATGTGTCATTATATGCACTTAGTCTTATCCGCCCCATCTTTATCAACGATTTTGGTGAAACTAAATGCCATATATGTCTCAGAGTCATGTGTAAAATGCCAACACACCTGCAACAATGCAAATTCAACAAATAGAATGCCTGATCATACAAACCCAATAATTAAAAAGTTTTGATAAATAAAATTACACACACGGACCTACAATCTCTCTCTCATAACACACCTTCGTTCACATGGCAATAGAGCACTCGTCACTACGAGCGAGTGAGGGGAGAAAATGATGCCAGGAAGTCCGCGCAAGTGGGGATATGTAGCAACAACTACGCTTCGCACCCTCACATAACACAAAAAGAGAAAGAAAAAAATAAATGACAATTTGAATTCATAAAACAAATTAAAGATATAAATTAATATGAATGAAACAACTGGTAGTATTTAAAGTAAAATATATAAATCTTAAATAAAGTTAATAATAATAATATAAATGCATTATTAAATTGTCTCCCCCCCCAAAAAAACAACAACGCACAAAAACTATACAGAATGAAGAAGGGTCGCCTCCTCCAAATACGCAACAATACCACAAAACTATTTCCACAACCCGTCCAAGGAACAATGGATAGGAATCGGGCGCAAAGCTCCCCTGAGTGGAACGGTCGAAAAGAATGAGCTTAATAGTCAGGGAAACAAGCAGGTGTCGCAAAAGGTTCAGGGGAGAGTTCCATCAAATGCCATTGTGTTCTGCAAGTGTACCTGATTCGTAAGCAACAGAAAACCACGCGAGGCCGTTGATCATATCGCATCTTCTTTGCCATACAGCCCGAAAGGCTGACCGTATTCCTGCCATTTATTCAGAGTGGGAGTGAGCGAAACGCTCATACTTGCAGAGTGTTTGGCGCCTTCATCAGGGCGCTCATTCACCATAATCCCGAGATATTTAGGAACACAGTAGAAGATAATATCGATATCCTCACGGCAGCAGTGGCGTCGCGGATACTACAACGCAGTGGGTGTGCATATTATAATGCCTCGAGGGCACTAAAATAGCTCTGTCAGTCACTCTAGAATCTAAGCCATGGGTCGGTGACCTGTGACCCCCGGGCTGGCTCCAGCCCGTAAACCGAAATTATTGGGCCTGCAGTCGCGCAGAGAAATATCATATCAATCTGCTCCACTTTCGACACAAAACTACGCCTGTGGCAATGACAGCTTAAAAATAAATCTACGCTCATTTCCCTAAACTCCAGATCACACTGAGAGACACCAATGCATTTATGATGTGATATACGTAATTTGAAACCCAGTTTTCTCCCCGTTTCGTTGAGATTCATTCACTGTCGTAGAGTCAAACGTCGATGCTAGCCGACGATTTACTCTGCGGTGACGCGGAAAGGGAGCATGCCAGAAATTGAGATATAGATCCCGGTGCGAGGGTTAAATAATCAAAATCGAGTGCGGTTGGCCTAAATAATCAATTCTTAGAGGTTCTGGGTTTAGAGAAACTGATTGTAGAAAAATAACTACTAAATACAAATAAAATATTATTAGCAAAAGTAAATAAATGACAATAAATAAGATGAGACCCGGGCTACCAAACGAGGCATAAGTAAATAAATGACAATAAATAAGATGAGACCCGCGCTACCAAACGGGGTGGGGGGATACAAATGACACGAAGGAAACGAGAGTCCGAGAGAGGATGTACGGTGATTGCTTCCAGGAAAAGGGGGAGGGTGCCAATAACGGGGAGACTCACGTAAAGCCTAATTGACTGGAGGCTTTGGAGAGGACGAGGAAACGGGGCGCTGCAAAGCATCACTTGAAAAAGTCCTTCTTCTTTAACCTCGCTGAGAAATGAACGAGAGAGTACTCCAAACGAGAACGAAGTCGATACCTGAGTGATAGATGCTAGTACGTGTCCTACGTCTGTCGGGTGGGAACTCTGGCCTTAGGTACGAGCGAGGCCGGGTAGAGAGGTGACGCGTCGCGTTCGTAGCTGGAAGCCCTTGGGAGGCGGAGCAAGGTGTACTAGACTTACGTGGCTGCTAACCAAGACGGGGCTGTATGGTATTGATTTCTCAAAGCTTCTCCCGAAGTATTTATACTGCCTCGACGGAAGCGGGTCGCCAGAGGCCCCCCAAAGGGGGACGGGGATCTCATTAGACCTGGCACGCCAGTAGGAAGGAATATTCTTGCCCATCATCACAGGCTCGTGCGAAAGTCATCGATGCCGTAGGTCTGGTGACGGGGGAGAAAGGGAACCCAACATGGATCACATTACCGCGCGAAATTCTCTTTGCTCCCTTGGGGCTGTTTGAGTGTGCAGGTGCAGGTGCATCTTTTCTCAGGCGCCACGGGTAGACGTTGGGTTTTGGGGGGAGGGGGTAAACTTCTCTCTTAACATTCACAAATAAGTGATTTCAGGCAGTTTGCCATTCCATTTGCGCAGACTCCAAAAAATGTTCAAATATTGGGTTGAGGAATAAGTTCTTGCGTTTTTATCAAATTTATTCATTACCATTAACAATTTTATAAAAACTTCATATTTAATTGATAACAATATGCAATTTAATCAATAATGTATTCTCCGTTGTTATTTACGACTTCTTCCCAACGTTCAACTAGTTTTTCGATGACTCTGCACTGGCGACGAAAAGTGGTGTGTTTATGTCAACATGAACCATCCAAAACAATGGCTTAGCCCCAATAAAAAACCACTTCCGCGATTATAGCAAGGACTTCATCCACGAAAGACGATGCTGTGTGTGTGGTGGGATTGTGAAGGCATCATTCTTTATGAGCTCCTTGCGAACAACGAGATTGTCAATGCAGAACTCTACGTTCAACAAATGAATCGACTCGCCGAAGCTATTCGTGAAAAGCGACTACCTCATCGACCTTTTGAGGTAGTCGCTTTTCACGAATAGCTTCGGCGAGTCGATACATTTGGTGAACGTAGAGTTCTGCATTGACAATATCGTTGTTCGCAAGGAGCTCATAAAGAATGATGCCTTCACAATCCCACCACACACACAGCATCGTCTTTCATGGATGAAGTCCTTGCTTTAATCGCGGAAGTGGTTTTTTATTGGGGCTAAGCCATTGTTTTGGATGGTTCATGTTGACATAAACACACCACTTTTCGTCGCCAGTGACGATGCGGTGAAGAAATCTGTCTTTATATCCACGAGTAGCGTTGTGACGAGCAAGCAAACCTGCGGCAATCGTAGAGCGTTGAAGTTTGTTGCTTTCGCTCAAAGCGTGCGGAACTCATGCACCGAGTTTTTTAACTTTCCACTACAGTTTTCTGATCACACGCCAATTGTAAAGCCAATTCTCTAGTCGATTGACGAGGATTTTCATGAAGAAGGTCGTTCAATCGATCTTCATCCAACTTAATGGGGCGACCAGAACGTTCTTCGTCATTAAGATTGAAATGACCGTTTTTGAAACATGAAAACCACCATTGAACTGTCCTTTCTGATAAAGCATTTTGTCCGTACACAGCACAAATATCGCGACGAGCTTTGGCTGCGTTTGCATTGTTCCCGCCTCGATTGAAAATGAATAACAACAAGTGTCGAAAATGCGCTTTTCTTTCAACTTGACATTCCATTTTGAGGGTACAGAACAAAAATTAAATTAACACAACTTTTAAATAAACCGCAATCACTTATTACTCAACTTCAAGACGTAGCCTAAGCAAAAGCCTAATAGTGTACGCTGTTAAGAGACGTAGCCTAACCTTTGCAAATTTTGCTCTCATTATTTATTATTGTTTCTTAATATGTGCACAAATCACGTCAACAGAACTTAAATCAACACAACATTAAAAAAGACGCAAGAACTTATTCCTCAACTTAATAGAACTAATTATCGAGATGCAGATGCACTGTACCGATGTATTACGATCACAACTTAATGCAACGCGCGTATCTTTACTTAAGTTGTACAAGAAATATCTACTTGAAATTACTATGTAATATATATATATCAACTTGATCAATCACGCGATAAATGGCGTCAATGCTCGGCAACTCTCCTCTAAATGAAATACATATAGATGACACCTCGCATCTAACCTCTTCCAGCTTTTCACTTAATAATATTTAGAGATTGTCGAGCGAAAAACAACACCAAGTGTTACACTACCTTTTATCAAGTATGTTCAATACCAGTCACACTAACTGTTATGTTCAGTAATGATAATATTACTTAAATAAATAAATGTAATTCAAATTTTAGTAAGTATTAATATTACCTTTTTATTACACTGGGGAACAAATTAATTTCAACTTTTTGTCTATTGACTTAGATTTGTCAGTTAATTATAGGTAATTTGGGTGCGCTGAGCACGAATTTTTACTCCGTTTTGCTCTATCATGTCCTGATTTTGTTCAACACACTTCATCTTTCATCATATTCTTAAAAAGGATATTTTCTCAATACTCGCTAAGTCTTTTTGCAGTTGCACATTATAATTATCTATTAGTACCTATTTAAACTAATGTTTGTTTTTGTATTTCAGATTTTGAAAATCAGGAAATGAAATACCTTTACAAATTGACATAACAATCAAGTAATATGTCCTCAAGCACTAGAAAGTTCATATGCAAAAACTCTCCTGATTCATTTTGCTACATATGTGGAAATTTTACACTTCCACATCAACGAGGAAATATAACGGACTTCGTGATAAGAGCTTACTTAACTTATGTTGGCATAGAACTGGGGGATCAAGATAAATCATGGGTTCCACATAAAGCCTACACTGTATGCATTGAAAGATTGCGACATTGGAGGAAGGGTTCGGAGTCAAAAATACCTTTTGTAGTTCCGATGGTATGCTTATGATTTCATAAAACTACGTAACTTAGTCATTTGTTTACTGTAAATTACCTAAGTGTAATTGAAACTTAGGTACATAAAAACTTCTGATAAAATTCGCTTTTGTCAACGCTTCACAATTTTATTTCCATTTTAGGTGTGGCGAGAGCCTACTAATCATGAGAAAGATTGCTACTTCTGTTTTGTCAAGACTTCGAGCTTCACTAAGAAAAATAAACATTGTATAGAGTACCCAAATTTCGACACCGCAATACGACCTGCGCTACATTTAAATGAAATTCCCATTCCAAAATTTAAGAGTCTGCCATCTCGGGAATTAGTTGAAGATGTTTCTGAAAATATTGTTATGCACTCTGAGGAGTCAGATACCGAATTCGACCCCAGCGTAGTTGTAAGTGAAAGTGAACAGCAAAGGTTTAACCAGGCCGAGTTGAATGATCTTGTAAGGGATCTGAATTTACCCAAAAAGGCTGCGGAAATTTTAGCTTCAAGACTTAAACAGTTCACCATACTTAGTTCATTTTACAGAAACAGAGAAAAAGAACTTCTTAAATATTTTAGGAAAGAGCATACTTTAGTATATTGCTGCGACATATCAGGTTTGTTAAAAGAGATGGGGATTCAGTCTTACAATGCAAGTGATTGGCGTTTGTTTTTAGACAGTTCCAAAAGAAGTCTTAAGTGTGTGTTGCTGCATAATGGCAATCTATACAGCTCGATATCAATTGGGCACTCAACAACATTAAAAGACAAGTATGAGCATATAGAAACTGTTTTGAAACTTATCAAATATAGGGAGCACAAGTGGATCATACGTGTTGACTTAAAAATGGTCAATTTTCGGCTAGGGCAATAAGCAGGGTATACTAAATATCCCTGCTTCCTTTGCTTATGGGACAGCAGAGCTAAAGAAGAACATTATCCCAAACAAATCTGGCCAACACGAACATCCCTTACTGTCGGAGAAAAAAAAATTAATTAATCCACCTTTAGTGAGCAGAGATAAAATCATATTTCCTCCTCTGCATATCAAACTAGGTCTCATGAAACAATATGTAAAAGCTTTAGATACAAACGGCGAGTGTTTCCAACACATAATTTCAAAATTCCCAAGTTTAAATTATTAAAAAATCAAAGCTAGAATTTTCGACGGTCCGCAAATAAGAACATTAATTAATGACAGCAGTTTTCCTAATGTCATGAATGTCGTAGTATTGTAGTTGTTTCTTTATTATTCTTTTCGGCCAGAGAATTTATATGTTCAATGACTTTAGCGCGCCAGTCTGTTCCTATTACTTATGAAGGACAACAATACTTATGTATTGGCTGAGTGGACTTTAACTCCTGTATTATTGAGAGTGCCACAGCGTTTAATCCTGTTGTTTTAAGGAAGAGCCTGTCGAACACGTAAGGATCCAAGGAAACACCATGAATTTATCCAAAAATATGTATATCTTTTTAATTTATCAATTAACAACCAAAATAAAATATTTACAATCACATAGTAAGTTTAATGGGGATAACAATGCCTGAAACCGGGCCTATTTCAGACACTAACCATGCCCAACTCGAAATAGGCTCTAAGTAAACAAATCAATTGCCGATTAGTTATTTTATGGTGACCCTTTTAGATTAGCATTAAACTCCAATTTAAGTTTCACTCTTCTAACTGTCAATATGACGGGGTTCACTAAAAATTTTCTCTACTTTAGTTAATTTGAGTACAGTATTAAGCTCCTACTAAATCAATACAAATATAACTAGTTATTCTGACATACATGAACTTAAAATGATCAGGGGTTGACGGATGTCGCTATATTGGCTTTATTCCGCTTCGTGTGGTTGCAGAGGCCGATTGTAGTTTTTCCACGAGATGGGAGGGGGTAGGGGACACGATGTCAAATTCTTCGGTTCTACGTTAAAAGGCGGAGGGAAGGGTTGTATTCTCTGGCTCAAGGAGTGCTCTTCTGAGTAGCTCTTGAAGCCTTTTTGTATCCTAGTCTTCTTCGAGGAGTTGCCCAACTGGATTTTTAGGTATACGAGGTGATTTTGAATATACTTGAAAAATGGAACTTCCTCGGGTATTGATGCTTCTTCTCTCTCCGGTAGTAAGATCGCAATTTGAGTGTCACTCGAGGGTGAACGGGTCTTCTTTTTTCTTACTAGCGAAATTCCTGTTTGGCACTAGGAATGGTGGTCCAGCCAGGCTTCTTACTAAGCATGTGAAGGATACTTCGGTATGGCACCGATACAAAACGTGACGTTTTCTAAGTTGTAGAAGAATAATTTCAAAACTGGGTGAAGGACCGATCTCCTCGATCTGGTCCTCTTTCGTTTCTCACCGAATAATCTATTTCTTTCCTTATGGGGCTTATTTATAGCCTGGCGACCGCCCCATCCAAGGGGGAAGGGGCGAGGCCGCAGAGGGGCGAGGGGAAGGTGGCACCGCAGGGCCCAGGAGGGCTTCTATATTAGAGGCACCGACGACCGTCACAATCCTTGGTGTTCTTTTTTTTCGAACTGGCACCGCTTTTTGTGGCGATTTAACCGCGGGCCTCCGGACCTCGTAGGTAATGGGATCCTTTGAGTGCTGCGTAATGGCCTTTAGTGGTCACCTTGGCACAGCAGCTCGCTTCCGACTACCTATGCGGCGGGGAGATCAAAAGGGTAGGCCGTTTGACTGTTAGTCAGCCAGCTAACGTTCCCACGCCTCTCCTCATGTGGCTCGATTCTCTCGCTTTCTCCGAAGGGGACTTTAACGTATATGTCCGCCTGGCCCTCCGTGTGGCTTTATGTTATAATTCTTCTACAATGAATGAACGCGAAAGAAATGCCTGGTTCTCATTCGTGGACTTGATAAAAAGCCTTTTAGGAAATTGTAGGACAGATAACTACGAAGAAGTCGTAAGAAAACTTTTAAGGGACTACAAAGAGCAAGGTTGCAATATGAGCATAAAAATGCATTTTTTGAGTAGTCATCTTGACCAATTTCCAAGTAATTTTGGTGCTGTAAGTGACGAACAAGGGGAGAGATTCCACCAAGATATTAAATTATGGAGGAACGTTATCAAGGACTCTGGGATTGTCACAGGATGGCTTAATATTGCTGGTGCTTGAAAACAACCTGCCGTCAACAACCAAATACTCTAGAAAGTCCTATAAAAGAATTTTTTTACCAGAATAAAAGCTTCATATCTCTTTGTTTTGTTTTATTTTAAGTCATTTCCATCGTTATAATGTAATTTTAAAATAGTTTGAACTGCATGAAAATTGGAAATAAATGTTAACGCATGACTTCATTTTTAGTCGTAATTTTGAAAAAAAACAACTGGAAAATGGCGCATGGTTTACAAGAATCAGGACATGATAGAGCCAAACCGAGGTGAAATTCGTTTTCAGCGCATAAAAATTACTTACAATCAAGTGTCAGATATCATTCAATAAAATACGTGTTCCCCAGTGTTATATATGACGATAGATGTGGTCAGCAATTAGTCCACAGACATAAACCCTGGCCCCTAGGCTAAACAAGGTTGCCGATTCTTAATCTAACTTGTTTGTTCCTGTCAAATTCTCGGTAATAGGCTACCCTAGTCGTCATTTGTCGCTTATTAGGTAGAGGGCGTGTTGTTAGCTTACGCCTTATCTGGCTTTGTTAAAAAAAGGTTTCCAGCATAGGTGGGCGTTATCGCGATAAATTATCGCGATAACGACATCCGGTTATCGGTTATCCGTTATATTTTTTCCGCGTTATCGATTCATCGGTATCGCCGATACTTTCGGGTCCAAACTAGCAATAAATATAATCGATAATTTCAATTTTTGATCCAGTTTAGCACAGGGGCGAGCCGCGCGTGCCTTGGAGGCAGAAATAGGTAGATCCGAGCTAGGAGGATCCTCAAAACCTATGAGGAAATGAAGGAGAGCCTCACCAGGTAAAAAAACTAAGAAGCAGTATTCAAATATTCTTATTATTGTATTATAAAATAACGCTATATATAGTCAATTATCAATATTGTATTATAATTTTGAATTTATCGATTTATCGGTTATCACCTTATCGGGCAATAAATGTATCGCCAGTTATCGATTATCGGTTATCACCTTATCGGGCAATAAATGTATCGCCAGTTATCGATTATCGTTTATCACCTTATCGGGCAATAAATGTATCGCCAGTTATCGATTATCGGTTATCGCCGATAAGGTCATCGTTATCGATTTATCGGTTATCATGATACATTTTTTCGTTATCGCACCCACCTATGGTTTCCAGCACATATCTCCTGATAATTTACTCTAGGGCTATATATTTTTTCCAGATCCATGCTTATATTCGAGGCCTAAAGGCAAGAAATATATATCGAAATTCTTTTGAAAAGCGGAAAAAACACCAGCAGGGCTGTTTTTTCCCGATTTAATTTGCTCTAATGATTTAATTTGGGTTTACTGAGTTTCAGGGCTCAGTAGCTATTTTCTCTGGCTAAAGATTAAAATAGAAAATCTATTTGAGAAAGAATTTCAATAAAACCTTCGAATATACGAAAAAATAAATAAACAAAATATTTCCTTATTTTTTTAAATTCTGATTTACTTTTAATTTCACCAGTTGTAGTTCTTTTTGTTTTAAAAATTCTAAAACATTCGATAATCATGGTTATTTTCAAATTTTTATTTTTTTTAATTAAAGCAACAAACATGGTCATTCTCAAACTTTAAAAAAATCTTAGGAAATATCCCGGAATTTTCCCAAGTTAAAATATAGTGGTATGGAAAAACTGAGAAAAGGCTGTAGAATAAAATGCTTACTAAAATAATGATTAAATTTACTTAATTAAAAAAAAAATCCATCGCTTCACGAATTTTCCGGATAATCTATAATATTTTATTAAAATAAGAGTCCTGTTTGTTTTCTTTTTCTTGATAATGCAAAAATTCAATTAACAGTAATTTAAAACGGATAAAAAATAGGGGTAGATTTAATTTTTGTAAATTCTTTTTCTTTTGCAGCTTGATGATGAAAATATGTACTTTTCGAAACGTTCTGGTTTTAAAATGGTTTAATTCCCAAATAAAGCGGTGAGTAGAAAGTCATCTACAAAAGGATCTAAAGCAACATGAGAGAGGCTCACTGGCTCGAAATGATCGGTTATATATCAACGTTTTGATGACCAAAAAAACACTAGCAATACGATCCCGTGTCCCCTGATCCCACATTGCTTCTGTACTTTATTAACACCAATGCGCTGCTTGTTTGCACCCTGTATCTGTGTTATGTCGATAACCTCTAATTTCTTGTGTTTTTTTAAGTCTTTTAAAAAATGCAGTTAATGGGTTTAAAAAAATGACAAAAAATGGGGGTGTAGCTTCATAATGTAGACATTTATCATTTGAAGCCGGTTGATGAAAAGGCTTAGTGTTCCAAACTTTGTTGTTTTAGAATAGTTTAAGGTAGTAAGTGGTAAATGAATTGTTTTAGTTCTTACTTTATTAACCTAAACTGCGTGTGTGTTTTCATTTTGTTTATAGCCACTTTCTTGTTTCTCTTTGTAAGTTTTTAAACGAAAAATTCACAAGGAAAAAAGAGGGGAAAATGGGGTAGCTTTAATTTTTGCTTCTGCAGCATGATGGGTAAACATGAAGATCGGTGGCGCGAACGATGGGACGCAAAATATTTCGTCCCTGTTCCAATATGTTTCACCTTTTGGGAGTAAATTCAAGGGGACTGCTCGTGGGGGGTTTATCACTGCGGGAGGACCCCCTTACGATGATCCTGAGTTTCAATCAATTGGGGGTGGGGTGTCTGGTAGGCACAGCCCCCAGTATATAATCATAATTGTTTATAGAATAATGTTCTAACGTTTTTTTAACGTTTTTATTTAACCAAACGCGCATGAATATTCATTCGAGGGTGAACGAAACATACACGCAAAAAAGTACACTTTTTAGGGCGCGCCGCTGATCTTCATGTTTATCGCATGATGAATGAAAACGCGGTTTTCGAAACGGCTTTTGTGGAATAGGATTCTTGTATATCCTTCCATAACATAATCAGGTGAAAACAATGAGAGAGAACAAGGATAAAGTAAAATCCGAAAATGTCATCAACTAGAAGCATCTAGGCTGGTCGGAAATCATGTCACCCAGATAATAGAAAGATAAATAGATAACGAAGGATATACAACGAAGGAGAAAAGATAGATTAATTGATTCTGAATAATAAAGTTGAATTAGAAGTCCTCGTCCAGTCAAAACCGCTAATAGTGTTGATGAACCCCAACACCACCTTGTGCTAAATCGGTCGATGATATGTTAGAAGATCGAGTCTGGCCGTCTTTGTGGTCTTGCCTCGGGAAAGACGCTTCGAGTAGACCTGTCTGTTATTTCCATTGGCCTATATCTTTTTTTATCTGAGGAAAGGAGGGCACGTGGTTGTTAAGTAGCGTAGGGTTTTTTCCTTCAAAGGTTATTCATGAACGATTTCATTAAGTTGTATATCATCCTTTAAGAACCACGCAATTTCTACCTATTCCCAAATAAAGCGATGAATAGAAGGTCATATGCAAAAGGATCTAAAGCAACAGGGAGAGGCTCACTGGCGCGAAATGATCGGTTATGTCCACGTTGTGACGTCACTGGCTGGCGCCACCTGGCGTGTGGGTGAGATGAAGGATTTTTCTGTTCAGTTTGCTTATTATGTATGCTCTGCACTTGCGCCATTTTTCATGCTTCCCTATAGACTACTAAAGCTCGAATTTCGGTCCGGCGCCTCCTGTACCCCTTGGCGCGCACATTTCTCGCAGCTTCTCCTATGTATGTGTATATAATCTATGTGCATTTAATGATCAACTCGAGATGCCATTCACGCTATCGAGCGGGCACCCGAAATGCTCCATCACCCCCATGCGCGCATAGTCATGACGAAAGAAGGTTTTTTTTTTATAATGCCAATCGTAATGGCTGAGAACCCTGGCTTCGGATGGCGCCAGAGGCACTTGTCAAGGGCGACAGTGTGGCAGGACTCAGGAGCCTCTTGTCGCCGCCAAAGTATTTACGCTCGCACCTTTGTAGACGCCATCATGCCATCAACACCATTGTTGTTACTTGATATGAAGCTGCATTCGGGGTAACTCTGATGTCCTTCTTAAATTGCAGGTCCCCACTTAGAAAAGCCTAAAAAAATAAATGCAGATCGCCCCCCCCCCCCCTCCCTAAACAAAACACTGGTAAAGAATTATGAAACGTAAAATTGGAGGGATATTCATTTTAAATTTATTATAATTTGAACTACGTTTCAAACTACTCGCTCATCTTCAGCTTCTATAAATAATCGTGAAACAAAAGGTAAAGTCCAATGGTTAATTACATTAAAAAAAACTGTTTAAACATTGAGATAAAACACACAAAAAGCGAAGAATTAACGCGAATATTGAGTCCAAACTTTAAGAACGTCCACAGATGCTTCAATCGAAATCATCCGAACTAAAGATACGTGAAGAAAGCTTTTATCCCTCTAATGAAGGTGTCTGGGATTGGGGTTAAATAAAGACCAATGAAGCAGGCTGGTGAATTCTTATGCGGCCATTATTCTGGAAATCTTAAATTGTACCCATTGGCATAGCCATCAATTATTTAATCATTTTCAATATGTACACATTGACTTTAAAGTAAGTGAGGCCTACTGAGAGAAGCTTTCTTACGAGAAAAAGGCTTATCACTTAGGAAACTCTCTCACCTATGTGAATAGAACCCCCCCCCCCCAGACAAGTACAACCACCAAAAAAATCAATAAAAAATCCGCCATCGAAGCAACAACAAAGCGATGTACTCGTAACAATAAATTAGATAAACAAAGCAAAAAAAGAAAACAATTGAAGTAGGCTCAAGTACCCTGGGGCAAATCTGTCTTTATTAGGGACATAAGCTAGCCACCTCGTCCCAAAACTCTACCACACCACAATCTGGAGTGCAAGGGCTATTACTCGACCCCGGAAAGGGGGTGTAAAGCTTATACCTTGTATCTAGATGAGCGACACACCCTCTCATCCCGCACTGTCCCCCGCAATCTCAAACGAGATTGAGTCTATCTGGGCTTTATTCCTTCTAGACTTCTATTTTATCTCCCCACCGCCTTTTTAACATTCCCTGTACAAGCCCCCTTCTCAACTATTTTCCTGGCAGATGGCTCATTTCGTAGGCTAGTCTACCGACCAGCTTTTGTCCATTCACCTCTGGTAAGGGACCAAGATAGGAGTGGTTGGTTCTCTTCATTGCCTCCAGTTGGGGTGGGTTTTTTTTTACACCTGTGTGTATTTTTCCCCTTTTTTATCTTCCTTATCTATCCTTTTACCCAGCCGCCAGGAGATATCAGGCGTAGCGTAGGTAACCCTGTTGCTGCCGGCATCTGACGATTGATTTGTACCTTCCGGCCCCAGCACGGGAGTTTGCCAGTCCCAATACCCGCAGGACGATCAGTATTTTCTCTTCCACACATTTTCATCACTTTTTTTTTACAGATTTTCTCTCACCACTCTTCTGAAGATGCTCTCGTTGGGATTTCAGCTTAAATTCGAAAATAAAAAAACAAAGCTCTAGGACCAAGGACAAGCGATCACAACCCTGTTCTTAAGGGTATCTGGACAGGTACCGGGGACGAAGCCCCCTCCCCCCACATCCTAGGATGGTCAGCTAAAAATGTGACATATAGTATGAGGGACTAAGCAATCTTCGCAGGGTTAGGGAAGCGCTCCGCTTGATGGCGCTGAGTCCCGCGATTGTCTCCGATTCGGAAACGACGCCATAGGAAAGGATTTAAGTGTCTGAATTTCAAGTGATTTAATTTTTTTTTAAATAATGGGGTGTCGGGTCCACGCCACAGGCCTAGTGAGTGTGACACGACCCCCACGCTACGGGGGTGGAGGGCCGGAATGAGGCTCGTCCAGGATCGAGCTGCCATTGATAATACTATTCCAGAATGGACTTCTTAACAACAGCAGCCCAGAATTTTACATTATTCATAAAATTTCGTGTTATCCAACCTAATTTTAGTCACTTGTACGCGACTCTCTAATTGCTAAGTCGGTTCGTAGGTAGTCGGTAAGATGGTAACCATTTCATCATTCAATGAGGTTTTGGCAATGACATGGTAACTATTCGGCCGATTCTAACGAAATTTGAAACCCTTATGTTGCGCGTTGCCAGGCGTATAAAAATAGTTTGAGGATGAATAACAAGACGGCATTTAGGATTTCCATTATAGTGTTTTATAGTGATACCGACGTTTCGGGTAGAAACCCATTTTCAAATAAATAAAATACTATTTAGAGTCTCTCAGGAAAACTATTTCTCATTTAACGGAAACATGTTCCATAAATAGATGGACTGGCCTTGCTATGGAAAGTCCTATTGTTACATAAGAACATAAGAAAAGAAGGGGACTGCAAAAGACCATTCATGGCCTTCACTTGGCAGCTCCTGTTCCAGTCAACACACAAAAGATTTCTTACCAGAGAAAAGTCATCAACATTGTCACCCTTGTGACAATGTTGATGACTTTCCTCTACAGGAGATACGTAGACGACACGATCGCCCCTTTCAGCTCCAAAAATTCATCTGATAAATTCCTAGAGTACAAAAACCAGTTACATCCAAATATTAAATTGAGTCAAGAAAAGGGAGTACAGAAAACATTTACATCCAAATATTAAATTGAGTCAAGAAAGGGGAGTACAAAAACCAGTTACATCCAAATATTAAATTCAGTCAAGAAAAGTGAGTACAAAAACCAGTTACATCCAAATATTAAATTCAGTCAAGAAAAGTGAGTATAAAAACCATTTACATCCAAATATTAAATTCAGTCAAGAAAAGTGAGTACAAAAACCAGTTACATCCAAATATTAAATTCAGTCAAGAAAAGGGAGTACCAAAACCAGTTACATCCAAATATTAAATTCAGTCAAGAAAAGTGAGTACAAAAACCAGTTACATCCAAATATTAAATTCAGTCAAGAAAAGGGAGTACAAAAACCAGTTACATCCAAATATTAAATTCAGTCAAGAAAAGTGAGTACAAAAACCAGTTACATCCAAATATTAAATTCAGTCAAGAAAAGGGAGTACAGAAAACATTAACATCCAAATATTAAATTGAGTCAAGAAAGGGGAGTACAAAAACCAGTTACATCCAAATATTAAATTCAGTCAAGAAAAGTGAGTACAAAAACCAGTTACATCCAAATATTAAATTCAGTCAAGAAAAGGGAGTACAAAAACCAGTTACATCCAAATATTAAATTCAGTCAAGAAAAGTGAGTATAAAAACCATTTACATCCAAATATTAAATTCAGTCAAGAAAAGTGAGTACAAAAACCAGTTACATCCAAATATTAAATTCAGTCAAGAAAAGGGAGTTTAAAAACCAGTTACATCCAAATATTAAATTCAGTCAAGAAAAGGGAGTACAAAAACCAGTTACATCCAAATATTAAATTCAGTCAAGAAAAGTGAGTACAAAAACCAGTTACATCCAAATATTAAATTCAGTTAAGAAAAGGGAGTACAAAACTAGTTACATCCAAATATTAAATTCAGTCAAGAAAAGGGAGTACAAAAACCAGTTACATCCAAATATTAAATTCAGTAAAGAAAAGGGAGTACAAAAACCAGCTACATCCAAATATTAAAGTGAGTCAAGAAAAGGGAGTACAAAAACCAGTTGCATCCAAATATTAAATTCAGTAAAGAAAAGGGAGTACAAAAAACAGTTACATCCAAATATTAAATTGAGTCAAGAAAAGAGAGTACAAAAACCAGTTACATCCAAATATTAAATTCAGTTAAGAAAAGGGAGTACAAAAACCAGTTACATCCAAATATTAAATTCAGTCAAGAAAAGGGAGTACAAAAACCAGTTACATCCAAATATTGAATTCAGTCATGAAAAGTGAGTATAAAAACCAGTTACATCCAAATATTAAATTCAGTCAAGAAAAGTGAGTACAAAAACCAGTTACATCCAAATATTAAATTCAGTCAAGAAAAGGGAGTACAAAAACCAGTTACATCCAAATATTAAATTCAGTCAAGAAAAGTGAGTATAAAAACCATTTACATCCAAATATTAAATTCAGTCAAGAAAAGAGAGTACAAAAACCAGTTACATCCAAATATTAAATTCAGTCAAGAAAAGTGAGTATAAAAACCATTTACATCCAAATATTAAATTGAGTCAAGAAAAGGGAGTACAAAAACCAGTTACATCCAAATATTAAATTGAGTCAAGAAAAGTGAGTACAAAAACCAGTTACATCCAAATATTAAATTCAGTCAAGAAAAGAGAGTACAAAAACCAGTTACATCCAAATATTAAATTCAGTCAAGAAAAGTGAGTATAAAAACCATTTACATCCAAATATTAAATTCAGTCAAGAAAAGTGAGTACAAAAACCAGTTACATCCAAATATTAAATTCAGTCAAGAAAAGGGAGTACAAAAATCAGTTACATCCAAATATTAAATTCAGTCAAGAAAAGTGAGTACAAAAACCAGTTACATCCAAATATTAAATTCAGTCAAGAAAAGTGAGTACAAAAACCAGTTACATCCAAATATTAAATTCAGTAAAGAAAAGGGAGTACAAAAACCAGTTACATCCAAATATTAAATTGAGTCAAGAAAAGGGAGTACAAAAACCAGTTACATCCAAATATTAAATTGAGTCAAGAAAAGGGAGTACAGAAAACATTAACATCCAAATATTAAATTCAGTCAAGAAAAGAGAGTACAAAAACCAGTTACATCCAAATATTAAATTCAGTTAAGAAAAGGGAGTACAAAAACCAGTTACATCCAAATATTAAATTCAGTCAAGAAAAGGGAGTACAAAAACCAGTTACATCCAAATATTAAATTCAGTCAAGAAAAGTGAGTATAAAAACCATTTACATCCAAATATTAAATTCAGTCAAGAAAAGTGAGTACAAAAACCAGTTACATCCAAATATTAAATTCAGTCAAGAAAAGTGAGTACAAAAACCAGTTACATCCAAATATTTATTCAGTCAAGAAAAGTGAGTACCAAAACCAGTTACATCCAAATATTAAATTCAGTCAAGAAAAGTGAGTATAAAAACCATTTACATCCAAATATTAAATTCAGTCAAGAAAAGGAAGACACAACCGACGGTTTCCACAACGAGGTCTCTTTCCAACACAACGAATATCCTTCAAACTTATACCACCAAACTCTTCGGTATCTTATCAATAAAATATTTGCCCCCCCCCAAAAAAAAAACAACTCATACAACGTCCCTAAAGAGAAGCCTTTTGTACCTCTCCCATATATAGGACCCCTCAATTCACTTCTCTGGGCCAAACTCTCACCATTTCTTAAGAATTCATTTCTCGCAACACATTTTATACCAATTTTTCAAAACACACGCAAAGTACATCTTTTCAACATTAATGACAAAATACCAACGCTGCTTCGATCCCCCATCATATATGAATTCACCTGCTCGAGATGTAATTCCGATGTGTATTTATGATCGACAAAGCGCACACTACATACTCGTATTTGCGCACATTTAGGCATCAACAACAAGACTAGAGCCCCAGTCACTATTCCCGATTTCTTCCCTATCCGAATACACTACGAAAACAGACATCCATACCATAAACCCAACATAAATAACTTTTCAATTAAAGATAACCGCCAACACCGAAAGCCAACTTCGTACACTTCAATCCCTATATATTAGATATACAAATCCCACTTTAAACTTGGACACAAGTTCATTTCCACTTTTACTACACCTATAAACACCCAAGAACCACACACGCCCAATCAGCTCCCACAATAACTAACCCATATCGCCCCCATGTTTTCATTCTTATCTCTTTTTTACAGCGAAGAGGCACAAAACAGGCCAGTCTCAGGTTGTATTTAAAACCTTCCTCATGGTCTTTTTAAAAGACCATGAGAACAGATTTCCTTATAACCAGTTCGAAAGCCCCCATCTCTGCTACTTCACACTCCCCAAATGAATCATTTTTATTCTGATAACTATTCTACAACCTTCTTATATATATATATTTCTAATTTTAGGTCCTTGACAATGAGTTTCTACCCCGAAACGTCTGTATCATGGCAATTATATATATATATATATATATATATATATATATATATATATATATATATATATATATATATATATATATATATATATATATATATATATATATATATATATATATATCCAAAGAAGTACACGGAAACCTCCGTCATCATCATTCGATGGAAGACTAATGAAATACAAAAGAGATGCAAAACTTCTGGACCTACAAAATACAAGTCAGAATCTGATTAGGAGGGGGGGAGTATGAGGAAGCAGCGGCATTTTTTAGTAAAAGAAGTATAAATTTCTTACTTATCAAGGGATTAGTGTTGAATTGGCCATTGGTAGTATTAAAGTTTGGAATATCCTTTAAAAGGGCCGATTCAATTAGACGCATATGTATATAATTGTGAGAATTATAAGTATTTTTTGCATTATCAATGTCAATTGGATAGTTTTCATATTTGACATGTGGAGAAACAAACTTGAAGAAAGAGATCCACGTCGCATATTGCATTTATGTTTCTTCATTCTCTTGGACAAGCTGCTGCTTTCGCAAATATATACTTGATTGCAAGGTTTGCAAGGAATATAATAAACCCCCTGTTCTTTATCGGTGGATTTATTTTTAGACAGACTATTTAGGATCGTTTTTTCGTATTGAAAGGCAACATTGATGTTGTTTACACGTGCCAACTTTTTTAAATTAAATAAATGGGGCAAGTATGGGAATGTAATATAATAATTGTCACATACTTTTTCCTTAGGATTAGCTGGTGAGTAAAGGATGGGTATCTGGCTTTATAAAAACATTTTTCTATGAACCAAAAGGGATACTGCAGCTTAATGAATGTTTGGATGATCATATGGATTTCATCCTCCAGAAACATTGATCACATATGCGATATGCTCTCATGAACAAAGAAAAAACTACGGAGCTTTTAACTGATACATCGTGGCACGAGAAATAGTGAATATAGGGCATTAGAGTTGGTTGGTTTCGGGTAGACAGAATATCGAGGGTTTAGTGAGTGGGTAATCCCAGTCCCACTTCCTGGACATATATTTTATTACCGCACCGAGGTGAAGCGGAGGTGAAGCGTATCCAATACACCTACCTTAGCCACTTCCGGTGAATAAGAATAACCCCGGTGCGTACCCTTTTGATCAAAGCTAAGATGATGATCCCCTGAGTTTGTTCCCCACTCAGTAAAAGCCAACCATGGGTGGGTCGGTGGAATATTGAAATTGAAGCCGAGTGGATTGCTTAATAATTGCCAAAGGATCGTCCAAATTAGTTAAACACACAGATACAAAAATAATCTTTAATGTACATGAATTTGAAATAAGCAACAGCGTATATAAATATAAATAGGATTAATCTTGCACTGAACTTGTGTCCGAGTTTAAAGTGGGATTTGTAAATCTAATATAAAGGGATTGAAGTGTACGAAGTTGGCTTTCGGTGTTGGCGGTCATCTTTAATTGAAAAGTTGTATGCGGTGTCGATTTCTGGTTTCATAATGTAATCGGACAGTGCAGAATTCGGTAGTAGCGAGGGTGGGGATTTAGTTATGTGGCTGATCCTTAGATGTGTGCAAATATGGGTATGTAGTGTGCGCTGTGTCGATCCCAAATATACCTCGGAATTGCATCTCGAGTAGATGAACTCATATATGATGGAGGATCGAAGCGGAATTGGCACTTTGTCTTCAAGTTGAAAAATGCCTTACTTTGCGTACGTTTTGTGAAATGGGTATAAAGTGAGTGACAGGAAGGGAATTTTTAAGAATGGGTGAGAATTTGGACCAGTGAGTTTAGGTATCATATATATATATATATGAAAGAAAATGCAAAAATCATAGAAAAAAACATCATAACAAAGACATAAATTATAGTTCATATTAAAAAGTTAAAGGTGATTAAAAATGAAATAGTAAATATAAAATAAAACATGTATTATTTTCAAAATGACAGTTGACGGAAAAATTCATAGTAAATGACCATAAAAAAATTAACTACAAAAATATTGTAAAAAGTTATAAAAAAATCCTTTTTAAGATTAACCATTTATAAACATTAAAAGAATATTCGCAATTCCAAACATAAATGAGACAAAAAAGTATCCTAAAGTTTGTAAACAATTAAAAATGTAATTCCGCTTCCCAGAGTTGGCTTGAAAATAATTAGTCATAATTAAGAAATAAGAAAGGCTAAAACTGTATTATCTAGGTCGAGTGGTTTTTTATATATTTTATGTTAGTTATTATTCTAGGTTATTATTTACTTTACTGTAATTACCTTTTTTATTTACATTTTATTACCTCTTCCCGTAGCATTTTAGGTTCTCTTGGCGGGCAGTCGGGAGGCGAAATTTGGAAAACCAGTTTTATACCGATTTGGTCGAATCGGAGTAAATCTCGATTTTTTCGGTATTTCGCCTCACGAAAGACAAAAAAAGAGAACAGATTTTAACAAAACACAAAAAAATAGTTAAATAAAAAATAACCTGAGTTAACAAAACGTATACTTGAATTTTCAAATTACCAGTTTGTGAAACTATATAAACTTTTTGTCCCTACATAACAATAGGGGGCGAACATAACTCCCGACTTTCTTAAGGGTGGTGGCGACCTCGTCCCCGGCCCGACAGTGGGTCGGGGACCCTCACAACTATTCCAGGTCCCACCCCAGCTCCCCTGACCATCGCAGGAGCAGACCCGCCGCCTCCCGGGGTCTCTCCCATAAATCCACCGGGCCCAGGTCTGTGTGTATCTGTGGGCAGTTGAAGAGATGTGTGGTGTCGTGTATCTGTGTTAAGCATTTGGTGTTGTATGGGTGGTGGGATATATTTTGTGCATGTATGACGTCAGAAAGGGGGATTTGTTTGTTCGTATATGTGCTAGTGTTCTTCTGATCTGCTTTGTGAATGTTTGTTCTGAGTTGTGTATGGTTGGAGGTGGTGCACTTAATATTTTGTTGTGGGTTCTGTTTGTCAAGTATTGTTGTGTGATCTGAGACTGGATTGTTTTCATGTTTTGCTTGATTGTGTTTTCTGTTGTTGTGTTAAGGTTTGTGTCTAAGTTGGTGGTGTAGTTGTTGTTGTTATCGAAAATGGTCTGTTTTTTGTGTCGGTGATTGGGAGGTTGTCTGGTAATGTGATGGAGGGGATGATTTGGATGTTGTGTTTTCTGTCTGAGTTGTGATGCATGTAGTTTTAGGTGATTTTTGATTGGTATGATGTTCGTCTTGTCGTGTAGGTGTTGGGCGTTTGTGTTAAGAGTGCATCCTGTGTCAATGCGGAGGGCTGTGTTTTGTATTGTGTGTAGTTTTTTGGTGTTGGTTTCTGAAAGGATTGGAGACCAGATCGTGTTGCCGTATTCTAGTGCTGGTCTTGTGATTGTCTTGCATGTGTTAATGAGCGTTTCCTTGGTTTTTCCCCAGTGTGTAGTTGTGAGTGCCTTGATAACTTTGAGTGTTTTTGTGACCTTGACTATTGCTTTTTGTATGTGCTTTGAGTATGTGAGTTTGGGGTTAAAAGTGAGGCCAAGGATCTTCGGTTCTTTTGTGGTGGGTAGTGGTATGTTTTCTATGTTTAATTTTAGGGTTATGTTGTATTCTGCAGGGTCTTGTGTGAAGAGAATGGTCATTGTTTTAGCGGCGTTTAGCTTAAGTGAGTTTTCTATTGTTCATGTGTGTATTTTGTTGAGGTAAGGTTGTATATCTGAGGTGTAGATGTTGAAAAGTGTTGGGGAACTCCGGATTTTGTGTGTGTGTTTAGTGTTTTGTATTTGGGTGTATTGGAGTCGTCCTTCGATGTAGTTTGCTATGTACTTGATGAAGGTGGTGGGTATGGTGAATTTGTGGATCTTGTTGGTTAGTTTGTGTAGGTCTACTGTGTCGAATGCTTTGGACATGTCAAAGGTGACTGTTATGGTTCTATGTTGTGGAATTTTCTTGTTGAATCCATGTGTGATTATGTTGTTTATTGTGTGTAATGCTGTAGTGGTTGAGTCCATGGATTTGAACCCATGTTGGTGTGGTGTGTTTGGGAGGTTGGGTGTGATGTAAGGTAGGATGATTTTTTCTAGTGTTTTGGCTATGTGGGAAAGCAGCGCTATTGGTCTGTAGGAGCCTCCTTTGTTTATGTCTTTGTTTGGTTTGGGTATTGGAATTATTTTTGCTACTTTCTTTTGTTTAGGTATGCTGTTTGTGTTTATGGCGAGGTTGTAAGCGTGCGTGAGGAGGTTTATGGCGTTTTGACCTAGGTGCTTGATGTTTATGTCATCAGGGCCGGCGGAATTATTGTCTCTTGCTTGTTTTATGACTCTGATGGTCTGTTCTGTTGTGGTTGTGAATTGTGGTTTGGGGAGATTTTTTGTAAGTCTGTCTATTTTCCTGTTTTCATTTTTGTTTGGTGTATGGTTATGTTTGTGAATTGTTTGTTGAAGTGTTCTGTTTTTTTTTGTATGGGTGTTGTGGCTGCTTTGTTTCCGAAGGTGATGGTGTTGTTTTATGGCTGTGTTGGTTTTTCGTTTGTGAGGCCAGCAATGTTTTTTTTCAGAGTTTGTGTGGGTTTGTTTTGTGGTCCCATTGCTAGTCTAGGTGATGTTTCCATAATTCTTGTTTTTGTTCTTGTATGGCGCGATCTATTTGTTTGTTTTGTTCTATAATGTTGGGGTCTGATAGGTTTTGTTTTCTAGTGTTGTTCCGTTGTGCTATGAGGTTTCTGATTGGTTCAGGGAGTAGTTTTGTGTGTTGTGTATTTTCCCACGTGGGATATTATGTTTGTCTGCTTGTAAGATAGTGTTATTTAGTATTTTGTTTGCCGTGTGTGCATCTTTGGAGAGTTGGATGTTGGAGAGTACTTGTTCAATTTCTTTTGTGTATTCTATCTAATTTGCCTTGTGATAATTTGTGTATGTTTTGAGGTTTTGTTGTAGCCTGAAGTTTGTTTTTGTGTTTAATGTGATTAAGATTGGGAGATGGTCAGAGGAGAGAGCGTGTATCGTATTCCAGGTGAGGTGTCTGTGTAGCGTGTTTGTTGCAGTGGAGATGTCTGGCGAAGTGGGATGTTGGTTGGGGTGTGTGGATATGCGGGTAGGTGTATTTGTGTTTAAGGTGGTCTTCTGTGGGTGAGTTTCAAAGTTCTGAGTGTGCGTTGATGTCTTCCCTGATTATAAAGTTCGTGAGAGTGGTTGCGTGGGTGAGGAAGTTTGTTGTCTGCATCTTCATTTGGGTGGTTGGGGTTTGTGGTATCTCTGGGTGTGATGTAGCGGTTTTGTGAGGTGTAAGTGCTTAGTTTTGTTTAGATGGATTTTGTTTATCTGTGCCTCAGTTTTTTGTGTGTTTATGTTGTTTGGGAAGGGGGGGTGTCTGTGTATAGGTGATGTTGTTTTTGATATATGTGATGAGGCCTCCTCCCTCTTTGTGTTTTCTGTCGGTTCTGATTGCTGTGTAGTCGTGATTTGAGGGGTTTTCTGTTTTTTCGTGAGTTTGGTTTCTTGGATGGTGATTATGTCTATTTCATGTTTGTTTGTGAGGCGCTCGAGTTCTGTCGTTTTCTTGTTCAGTCCATTTATGTTTATTTGTAGTAGTTTTAGGTGTGTGTTGTGTGTGTTTCGTTTCCTTGATTGTCTAGGGGTTTGTGGGAGTGTGGGTTGTGAGTTTGTTGGTTGTGGTTGGGTGGGCGTTGATGGGTGTAGTGCTTGGTGTTTTGGGCACATTCAGTGTTTTGTGTATTGTTTGATTTTAGTATTTGTGCATTTGAGATGTACCCAGTGTGTTGTGGTGTTGTTGCACATTATGGGTGTTTGGTTTTTTGTGATGTGTTTATTGCATAGTATACATGTCCATGTTGTGGGGCCCGGGTTAGTCTCCACGTCCTCCCCGAGGAGGAACAAAGCCACTGCCCACGTGACCGGGTCCACAGGGCAGAAGACCAAAAAAAAGGTGATATTGGGCACCCCTTGCGGGGAGTAAGGGAGTCTTGGTTGATTTGAGCCTCGGCTTCTGCTTCCGTCTCCGCTTCAATGTTCCCGGCTTCGACCTCCGCTTCGGCCTCGGCTACAGTCCGACGTCGTGCACGCCAACCATCTTCGGACCCCGATTTTCTTAATTAGCTCGTAGTATAAACAACTCGAACTCGCACTAAAAGTCGCGATTTTGCCACATTTCGCCTACCACTACTAAAAAAAGAAAAGCAGATTGGGATAAATAACCTCCTACAAAAATTCCAATGCACAATTAAGCGCAATGTGAACCTCTTTTATGAGGTGTTTTAAATATAATTCACATCCAATAAAAGTCATAATGCAAAGCTTTCCAATAAAAAAAAGAGGTAAATGGGGAAGAAAAGGTGACAAATTAAGTTCGGTTAAAACTATGTATGTAGACCAAATGACATTACTGTACCATTTTTTGCAATAATACTTATACACTGTGACGTCATCACAATTAAGACGGAGAAAACATGTTAAAATTCACTGTTATTATATAAATAGCGTAAAGAGTAGGCCCTCGGATTCCCATGATTTCCCTTTCTCATCATAGTTTATGGTGTTTATCGCAGGTCGACCCGCTTCGAGGCTACCATTTTTGGCCTAAACTTCTTTAACTTACCAGCCTAATTTGCGTAGGGAAAGCTACTCGTCCCCCCCTCTTTGTGCCCCACTTCCCTTTTTTCCCTTCGGACTGAAAGATATAAATGGGGCCGTGAGGACTTTTAATTTATTCTGTTGCGAGGATTCTGCCTGATTGCTCCGCTGAATCGTTGTCCGTCAGTTACCTTGACGTTGTTAATCTTTTTGGAGACCCGCACTGGATTCCTTCGTGCAGTGAAGATTTTCTGCCATAGATTCCTGCCAGCGTTGTCACTGCCCCTCTGTCGGCTGCATCGAATTGTGCTCTTTCAGTTACGATTGCAAGTGTTCTCTTTTGGGAAGCCGTTCACGCTGGGCACGTGAAAGCTCTCCCCCAGTCACCTCACCATCTCCTCTTTGGGGAATTCTGTCATCTCTAATTTCTTCTCTCGGATCGTTGGGCCTTCGAATCATCGTTCCTCGTGGTCTGGATGCCTTTCGCCCGATATCGCCGTCTGTGGGTTTCTCCTTTCCGAAGACCGTCATCGCATTTACCCCTGTGGACTTGGGTCGAATTCCCTCATCATCGCCGAGCCTCTTTCGACTGGGTTTCCGACGTGGGTTATTGTTTCACTACTCTGGTATCAGGTATTTTGGAGTATTTCTTTGTTCTTACGTCCCCTTTAAATTAATTAAGTGTTATAGGTGTTATTCTTGTAACTTTGGGCCTTCGGGCAAGGGACATAAGACAGGGAGGTTATTCCGGGAACACCTGTCACTAGAGTAGCGAAGCCTATTTCATCTTCGACGGCGCGTGTCGTTTCGGCTTTAAACCATTTATTCATAGAACCCATTTTTGTATGTGCGAATATATTTTGGGTTAAAACGACTTGTGGTCGTACGATGGTGATAAGCATTTGTGACTTTTCTTATTGTTTGATGACCCCCGAATAAGTTGTTAACAGTTAATTTATTTCATTTTAATTTTGTTGTAAGTAATACTGTAAATACTTTTTAGGTGTGTATTTATTTAACCCCTTGCGGATACCTCGTAATTTAGCACCGTCCTGATAAATTCTGGTGAATTTCTGGTAGGCCTTTAGATCCCTGGTCTTCTATAAATTTTATGTGTGTATTCTCTGGGAGGCCGTGTGAACCGGGTTCCGTGATAGCCTTTACAAATAGTAATTCGATCACTCAATAAATTGTTTTTTGTTTTTTTTGCAAAAATACTTATACAATGTATCGTCATCACAATTAAGACGGAGAAAAAAATATTAAAATTCGCTGTTATTATATTAATAGTAACATCGATGACTCAATAAATAAGTATTTTTTGGCAAAAATAAAAATAATTATACACTGTGACGTCATCAATTTTAAGACGGAGAAAAATATATTCAAATTCATTGTTATTATATTAATAGTAACATCGACCACTCAATAAATTTTATACAGATGATTTCGCAAAAGTGCGCTTGACACAATAGGAGTGATTAAATTTATTTTCAAGCGATTACGGTTTTCTAAATATAAACCTTATTATTATCTAATCTATATTTTCTTTCTCAGAATGTTTATTCGGATGTTTTTTTTGTATTTTGTTTCTTTTCTAAATTTATTTATAGTACTTATTTAGTATTTCTAGTTAATATTTGGACTGCCTTTTATGGTTTTTTTTATAGCATTTCAGTTTTAATTATATCATTTTAACCTCAATTATTTGTCCGGTTTTTTTTTACTTATTAATGCCTAAATTACACTCTACAACAAATTTCAGTGTCAAGACAAAACATAGATCTCATGTGCATTTTATTATGAAGGTGAGTATGATGAATTCGAATTTGCTAACAAAACATTTCCATCACGTAACATTTTCAAGTAAATTGCCGATTTAATAATTATGCAATTAATATCGATTTCCACGATACCATAAATGTATTTCGCTCCCAAAGTCAGACTAGATGTGTCCATTGTAATCAATTCATGAATATATAATGAATCAGCATGTTTGTTAGTATTATATAATGCATTAACCTATATTTTAGTATTTATTTCTTCGTTTATAAGACGTCTCAGGTGTGTCACGCTTCAGGTTCCAGCAGAAGCCAACCAGCATAGTAGTGCTCCATTTTCCCTTATACCTGTTTTCCATTGACGCTAAATTTTAATGGATCCTCTCTCCATGTTTATCACTCACATCTCCTGCATTCCATGGAAAGAAGGACAGATGAGAATAAAGAAGGTGCATCTTCAGTGACATATTGCATCCGAGATCTTGGTAGCACTTGATTAAGCTCTCCACTACACGCTCTCGCTGGGCCCCTTGGTGCTTTCCAAAGAAGTCCTTTGCATACATCTTTGAATGCATGCCAGGCCGCTAGATCAGTTCATCCATTGTCGCCTCGAAGTCCTCATCAGCTATAAGTTGACGAACTGAGGGCCGAAGAATATTTTAGGGAAGATCGTTTTGAAGTACTGGAAACATGGCTTGTTATGTTGAAGTGCTTTTTTAAATTACTTTATTAGGCCTAGTTTTATATGCAGTCGTGACAAAATGATTTTCTCCTTAAATAGTGGTTTCATGAATTGCATTATGGTATCCAGACGCCATAGTTTCCCGAGGTGACTATTCTGAGCGTATATAACGTTATGATCGTGCACTTGCAAAGGAAGCACATAAACTTGGTATATCCAGTTTGTAGCCCATTAAGTAGGCCTACTACTTTCAAGTCACACAAATTAGCCACACATGTTCCTTGTAACTTATGCGGTCTAGAATATAAGCAAGGTTCTCATATGTCTCTCTTAAAATGACTGATTGCGCAACTGAAACTGGAGGCATGGTGTTTCCAATGTGCAACAGAACCGCTTTTATTCTGTAAAGGGATGCATCAATGAATAACCTCCACTCATTTGGTTCATAGGTCACCTCAAGGGCATTGAATATGGCTCTGCTATCATTACAATAAGTCAAGTTATTTTCAAAAGTGAAGATTTGCTGTAGAACTGCAGAACGCTTCCTAAATAATGTAATTCAAGCATGTTCATCCAACAGGTTCCATTGTTGCAGACGTGAGTCTAGGAGTTCACTCTGTTGCTTCGTATATGTTAGATCACGAACTAGATCATTGAGTTCCGGTTGGTGATGAGGTGTGGTTTCTTGTCAGATTCAAGCTGTGCCACATATGGTGTATCTTGAGATTCTGAATCGTCTGAGTTGCTCGTGTCATCGCTTGGTAGTTCAGAGGGCGGGTGTTGTACAATAATAGCACTTGAATGTCGAACTGGGCGAATAGCAGTCTGAAGATCTGGTTACATGATAAATTTCTTGCCTTTTCTGCTACGACCTGCAGTGAAATAAAATAAAATCAGAATAAAAATGGATATTACTGGCTGTGATCACTTGCAAAAATAGTGGAAGTACAACATAGTATTTATTTTGATCTTTTTAATTAATACATCTCTTGAAAATATATTGAAGACCAGGAAAGAAAACACATTGAACACCCACCTTTAATATCTGTTAACCAGAAGTAGCAATCCGTTGAATGCTCCTTTGGCTTCCTCCAGACCATTAGTACGCCAAACATGAGGCCAGGCCCTTTGCCTTTCACTCAGGCAGAAAGGGAAATTATACATCTGACACAACATATGTGAGGTGCCCAGCGTTTGTCCTGGTCACCCACTTTACATCCAAACTACAGCTCATAAAGTGTCTTCATATGTTTAGTCAACTGTCTCTTGTATTGTCTTAATGTAACTGATCCACATAAATAACAGAAACTGTCTAGGGAATTTTTGCATTCGCTAGGCAATTTAACTCTGTCTCCTGTAAAGAAAAAACACTGTAGTATGTGAAAAATAATATAAATAGTAACAGCAACAAATATTAAATAAAAAGTAAAAATAGGAATCATTTATAGTAAGTTACAAAATTAGCAAGCGTTACGTAAGAGTTACCACGGATTTGGACCTATATAACTAAAAGAATATTGAATATATTTTCATAAATTTCATAGGTTAGGTTTACAAATACTTAAGGAACACCCTCGTTAAAATTATATCAAAATCCGTTTATAACTTTTATAGAGTTGTCAGTTTCGTCCCAATCCTGTTTGCATTCAATCTCTACGGAACCATCAGTGTATTTAACGTAAGTAAGATGATAATTTACGAGAAACTGTAGGCTCATAGAAAGCGACAGATGTTATAATCGTGATTTACGCAAAAAATACCCATAGAAAAGGTTATTCTCATTTACGTTTTTTTTTTCATTGTTGTACAGTGTTATTCATGTTGACATTTAGCCCGATTCGAAGGCGACATGAAACGACCTGAAGCCATTGAGGCATTGGGAGGTAGGTCTACGGAAAAAGTCGCGGCGAGGTGGCGTGCAACAAAAGGCTCCCGTTGGCTGTCTCCCATCTTCTTTGATATGCAGTCCGAAGAGCTTACCTGATTCCTGCTCTGTGATCAGATTAGGAAAGAGCAAAACACCAGTCCAGTGGTCCAACCAATAGAGATTTTTTAGCGCCCTCATCGGCGTGCTCATTTACCGCAATCTCTACATGTAAAGGAACCCAATAGAAAAGAATCTCTACACCTTGCTGGCTGTCAGCGATACTGCGAACTAAGCGAAAGTGGCATAGATTCCAATGTCTCGCGGGTATCCATGGCACTTTGTAGGTCACTATTGATCACATTCAGTCTCCGCGCCGCCAGCCACAACCAGTTATCTCACCTCCCGATGGGTGTATTGCACCAGATCAACTGTGAAGAAGACAGTGAAGGGAAAAACCTCACCGGCTTCAAACGGTGGGGGGAAGGTCTGGATGCCGACTCCTTCTTCGAATATGAAGTAATCCGTGGACCCTGATGCAACTTCAGCGTGACACAATGTGTGCTACAAAAAATAAGAACGTCTTACTTTCGGTGCCTTAAAAAAGTTGAGAGTAGAGGCATGGATATAAACCTTCTAAGGTGGTACCCTATAAGATGGTGTCCTGGGAAGAACCAGCGGAGCCACCAGACCGAGAGCTAGATCGATCTCTCCAAAGAGTTTCCTTGCCTGAAAAAATCTCCTAAAATGATTGGCGTTTCACGAGAGTATAGGCACCGTCAAGCTGGGATACGGGCGAAAGGAGAGCCGTTGGTAACCCAGGGAGACGCTAGACTCGCGTGTAAATACGCATAATATGATGTCTGTGTCCTAAAACGAGCGGCATCCCACCCCCTTTCCAGCATCGAAAGTAAGGCTCTTTACAGTGACGTCTAGGGAAACGCTCCATCAAATGACGCTGTATCTCGCAAATGAACCCGATAAGGAGACCACAAAAACTACCTGAACCATTTATACTAAGGGCACAGAACTTTAGATTCCCGTCAGATGTCTCCCATCTCCTTTGCCATGCAGCTCGATGGGCTGACCTGATTTCTTTCATGTAGTTAGATTGGGTAAGGTCGAAACACTGGCCCAATCACCCAGTCATTGCAGATCGTTTGGCGTTCTCAACAGTGCGTTCATGCCCCGCAATCACTACATGTCCAGGAACTCACCAGAATATTCCAATAACCTGAGAGCACTCAGTGCTCCAATACGTTGAAAGCACTCGGTCTATTTTCGATCCTGGTACGACATTTAATTTTCCCTGCTGAGTTGTGCACCCCAGACAGATCATCCTTGAAGACAAACGCAGCGCCAGATTGACCCCCACCAGCTTCACGTTTAGAGGTGATACCCTCTAGTGTGGCATCCTAGGCAAAACTAAAGGTACCACCAGTCAGAAAGCTACGTCGATCTCTCGAAGGAGTTGCCCTGCCCAGAGCACAAAATGCTTAGGATATGATTGGGGTCTTACAACGGCATATGCTCTTTCGCGATTTTTTTAGAGCGTTCATTTGGCGACGTCCACAAAGGGCAGAATCGTAAATTTATTCAGCCTATTTTTAGGCCATATTAAAAAAACACAATAAAAACAACAAAGATCATTGGTGGGTCAAGGCATTAGTGGGTGCGCTCACAGGACCAGTTACGGCGTGATGACGCGTAACTTTAAGTTCCCATAGGTCCTCTCCCATATTTTTGGCTAGGCAGCCTGAGGGTCTGACCTGAATCCTGCCCTTTATTCAGACTGGCGAAGAAAGAAACGCTGGTTCGGTCGTCCAGTCCTTGCTGAGCATTAGGCGCCCATTTCCCGCAACCCCTACATATCAAGGAAACCAGCATAAAACAATGTTGACATCCTCCCGTTTGGCGGGAGTCGTAGCATCACGAATAGGCGAATCAGGGTGTGCGGATATTCCACTACCTCGAGAGCACACATGGCACTTTGATAGTCGCTATAAATCAAAATCTGGTTTTGGAACAAGGCAGTCTGGGCACGACGCGTAATCTACCATATCGAGTGGTAGAGCCACGCGGAATTCAAACAAAGGGAGAGACGCAGTATGAGCCGACTCTCTATTCGGTTTGTAACTGCCCATGTAGACTGGCACGGCACTAGTGTGAAAAGGCGTATGCTCAAAAACTCAACGCAATACGCCTCAAATTGAAGAAGATGTCGGAGCAGAGGCGTGGCGACAAATACTCAATCCTAGTTCCCTTCAGGATGGTCTCTTGAGAAGAACTAGAGGAACAACCCGTCAGAAAACTACCTGGAAGTCTCTAAGGATTTGAGTTGTTCTAAACTTGAAAGGTTTAAGGTGTGATGGGCGTGTCACTGGGCCATAGACACCGTCAAGATCGATCGCAAATGCAATGAGACACGTTGATGACTGTGAGAGACCATGGGGCCCCGTATGCAAGTTGATAATACAATGTGTACGTCGCAGAGCGATCGGCATCTACCCAGCATCTAAAAGTTTTGCGGAAGGCACACCAGTCGGCAAAGGGAGACCCATGTACTGGATCGAGTTCATGCTCGGCTGCGAATGCCTAAAATTCGCACCCTTAGTCGAGCTTATAGCAAACAAAGGAGCAGTGCTGAATTTTATGGAACGATAAATATACATGTCACTGTACAAGAGAAGCTAAGGGTTCGAATATGGGCTTCCCAAATAAGGCGTCGGTCGAAGACAATACTAAGAAAAGTGTACAACTCCAGCAAATCCAGGCGAGCCCCATTTAAGAACAATTCTGCGTTGTATCGGGGCCATGGATGGCGTTTCGGAAAGCGAGAGATGCAGTTTATAACCTTTTTGGAGATGACGCTACAGAGTTTGTATTTGGATCGCATAGAAAGAGTTTGAAAGTTGACCATAGCGAGAACATGTTCAGGCACCACCGGGGTGATACCGTTGATGCTCTGGGCAAAGAGAGTGACAATGAGGACACTTCTCTATGGGACACCCTCTTTCTGCCCTATTCGACCACAGGGAGATACTCCCACACGTACGTAGAATCGAGTTATCAGAAACTCATCTGAAGATTGTTAGTCGTCCCTTCGCCCTAATGGTGTTGAAAGTTTCCATGATACTGTATTGACATGTGGTATCATAGGCCTTATCAATATAAAAAAATACATTGGCCAAATGTTGTGTAAGAAGAAGGCATCGCAGTTAGCATTTTCCAGCCAGAGAAGAGCATCCGAAGTGGAGTGAAGCTTGCCAAGATCGCATTTTGCAGGAGTCAGGTCCCCTCCGCTATCCAGAATGTCGGCTAATCTAATACTTATCAATTTCTTCATCAATTTGCACAAGAAGAAAGTTCAAAAAATTGGCGGAAAATAGCCCGGATAGAGTGATCTCTCCTTGGCTTGAGAAAAGCAAACACAGTAGCCATTGGCCAGGAGTCTGGAAGCATGCCCTCCCTCCATTACATGTTGGATAGATCTTGAAAGAATTCCATGTCTTACGCACCAATGTGGAGAAGCATGGCGTACAGGACAACAAGTCGTCGAAGCTTCCCCGCCTCTAGAGGCAAAGTGCAGTCGGTGGCCTTCAGCTAACACATAATGTGGTTTAAATAATGGATGACAGACATCATGGGCTAGAGAAGGCAGATCGATCGGTCGTGAAAGAGTCCGCCACGGACCCGGGATGGTACGAGATTTCGGTCGAGTCCTCATGGAGGAATGGAAGGGGATCCTAAGAGAACTTGCCACGAATCCTTTTGGAGCTCTTTCACTCACTTGCAAGAGGTGTCTTTCCCGTTGAGTGAAGATACGTATGCCACCCAAAAGAACAGGGTGCTTGCTAAGAAATATACAGGAAATTGGACTGCATTCGAGGAAATTCACCCACAGTGAAATCGTTTGAGCAGCGCTTGTAGCGCATATCGGAATATCGCTTCTCTCTCAGGTCCATCTCACACTTGGCCGACCACCAGGGAAGCAGATGGCGAGCAAAGCGGCTAAACGATCTAATAATAATATAGTTAGGCCCAAGGCGATGAGGGTGCCAGGCAAGGACTCGACGGCCTCTTCAACCGACATAGACTTTTCGAATGGAATAGATAAATCAGTCATTTACTGAACTGCGTGCCATTGCACCCTCTCTAAGCACCATCGCAGCATTTTTTTTTCGGGCAGTGGCGGCCTAAAAAATTATATTTTGGATAAGAAATTGGTCACTACCATAAATGATATCGACCACATCCTTCCAAATTCAGACTATGCATCCTGGGAGAACAGGAAGAGATCTATACAAGAGAATGAAGCAGTTCTCTGAACAATAATACGTAAACTCATCCAAATTTAGGAAAACAATCTCGATCAGGTCTGCAAGGACCTGCCCCTGAAAGTGATCGTGTAGCCCCCTCCTAGTGGGTGCCTAGTGTTCAAATATCCGATGATTAAAAATGGCATCGGCAATTTTGCCAAGACACGACGAAAGTCCGCTGTATCGAAGTCGGCTGACCGTGGAATGTACGCTGAAAGAAAAGTATACCTTCTATTCAGGTTCAGCTGCACTGACAATGCCTGAAAGGAAGTATTTAAACCAAGAATGAGAACGGAGACATCATGTCGGGTGTAAATCGCGCATCATTTTTCTTAACTTACATACCGTGTGGGGAGTTTCAAAACCCTTATACACCGGGAATGTAGACAAGGAGCACGCACCCAATAAGGTATTCACATGAAACATCTAGATGGGAGTGCGAATAGAGGAGCTTTCGCAGCTTCCCCCCCTTCCCCCAGTTAGCCAAGAGTCTAAGACAATTGCATAAAGGAGAAATGCCAGCCAGATATACCTCGAAGGAGAGCGGGACCTTCTTCGAAGAAAAGATACTCACGAGAATGGCTGTAACCTTCTCGGTGGCTTTTGGCCAAGAAAGCGCTGAAGTAGCTGTTGCCCTCGTAGGCTTCGGGGTGGGGGGGGGGAGGCTGACTAGGCGTACGAACCTTTTCCTCAAACTACCTCGAAACTTTTGGTTGGTGGGTCGACTTTGGGGTTGGGAGGCCCTCGTAGTTTGGAGTGCCTCGTGTTTCGAAAATAAGGGGGAAGGAGCCGAAAATCCCTCTTTGCTTCCTTCCTTTCAGGATGCAGTCTTAAAAGACGCAGGGGATAGTCTCAAGACCACCTTCGTAGCTTTACCTCCTCTGAACCTGACGACTTGGTGAGACGCACAGTCGCTTGGCCTTTTGCGAGTGGTAGTGAGGGGAGTAGGAGAATGGAGTCCTAGTTTTAGCTGCGGCGGATGTGAGCCAGTAGAGTCGCCAACTCTATCAGAGTGGAACACAGGGAAGGTGAAACTTGGAGAAGGTCTCCAAATGAGCGCATTCGCCTCTGTCCTTATAGGCCTGGAGGGGTCACATGCAGAGTTTTTACTCGAGAGGCGTAGAAAGTACCAAGTCTCGACATGGCCAGTTCCTCGGTTTCTCCTAAATAGATTCGGTGGGCAACTTGAACGGTCAGGAATTCTTTTTAGACCAGATAGATACGAGTTACATTATTGTTTCAAGGAAGCAGGGTGTGCGGCTCGCCGCGGTTTGCGCAGATTTCGGTTTGACGCGTTAGTGATATCAGTCAGCCTGAGCCGACAGGAAGGAGTCTCGAGGCCCCTCCCTGTTTTCTCATCACAACCTCGGCCCCTCCTTGGTCGACCACCTCTTCTGTGATATCTTCTAGGTAGTAGTAAACGAGTTCCCCCACATAGACTACTCCTTTCAGAAGTACATATTAAAGTGAGGTGTCATCTGTACAGGCGAACCATCGAGTGTCCGAATAGAACTTGCTCTGGCTGTCTGGCCAGGGTCAGTCACCTTCACAAGAAAGGTCCCGTCCGAGAAACGGACGACTTTCAGTTCTCTATCGATGATCTTAGCGATTGTCTGTCGTTGATGGACGTGATATTTGGCGACTATGCTGGCATGATGAGACAGAATGGCAAGAAAGCATTTGAAGCCATCAGGCTTGAAAACGCTAGATAGTTTCTCGATGAGAGGCCCTAAAGCCATTGAGTCTCGGCTCTGACCATCATCCAAGGTGTCATGGATCCGACTGGGGACTAAGCGGGTTTATAGCTTACTGGCGGTAGAAAACGTCGTCGGTACTGTAAGGCCGAACTCCATCGGGAGAAAGTGGGGGGATAGGTACACCGCCCCCAGCAAGGTCACAAATCTCGGGTCTATTAGGTGTGTGGGAAAGACCCAGAGGACCACGACGTCCCTTAACACTTGAAGGGGGTTTCCTAGGTCCATCTGGCCACATCTTCGGCGGGACTCTAATCAGCGCTTGGGGGAGCTCCGCTGACAAAGAGAGATGGGAGGTGGGGGAGCTCCGCTGACAAAGAGAGATTGGAGGTGGGGGAGCTCCGCTGACAAAGAAAGATTGAAGGTGGGGGAGTTCCACTGAAAAAGAGAGATTGAAGGTGGGGAAGTTCCGCTGACAAAGAGAGATTTGATGTAAAGGAGCTCCGCTGACAAAGAGAGATTTGAGGTGGTGGAGCTACGCTGATAAAGAGAAATTGGAGGTGAGGGAGTTCCGCTGACAAAGAGAGATTGGAGGTGAGGGAGTTCCGCTGACAAAGAGAGATTGAAGGTGGGGGAGCTCCGCTGACAAAGAGAGATTAGAGGTGGGAGAGCTCCGCTGACAAAGAGAGATTGGAGGTAGGGAAGCTCCGCTGACAAAGAGAGATTGGAGGTAGGGAAGCTCCGCTGACAAAGAGAGAGAATCGCCCGGAGACGACTCTGAAAAAAGGGGTTAAAGGGGAAACCTCCTCACATGTAGATGTTAGGAGAGAGAGAAAAAACCCTTCTCCGCTAGAAGAAAATTAGAGGGGGCCTCCTTTATAGAGGTGTAGTTGCCCGAGGGCAGTTCAGAAGATGGTAAAGTAGGAGCCTCTCTACCCGTAAATTGGTGCATCGAGTCACCTCGCCCTCCATGGCAACCATGGGGGAACGAGGCAGCGATTGAAGGCGGCTCTCCTTTAGTGTGCGGATGCACTGTAATTCCTGAAAGCATACCGATAATTAGGTTTGAAAAAAGAGAAGACGAGTGGAATGTAGATAGAATGACCCCTCAATGCCTTGGGAGGTAAAGAGGAAGGTCTCCAAAGGGTCAGAAACGTCTACAGTGTAATCATTTACACCTAGTCTGCTTGCAGACGTAAGCTGCGTTGGGCCTTGACAATCTGACCAGTCTGACTCGGCTACTTTGTTCATTTGCTTTAACCAATAAAAGGGTGGGGCTGGCGTAGCCACCTCATATGTGCAATGGAACTGTTGGTAGCCCAGCACACCCCGCACCTAGTAACTCCCGCAGCCATCAGGCTATCGGCCCTCGCACCACACCGTATATCCTGCCACAGGGCCAGGTGCTGGTAAGAGGCCGAATGTGTACCGAGCCGCCAAAACCTCTCAAGATAGTAAGGGGAAAAGTCGAGAGAGGAAGACTAGGGCAGGTAATAAAGAATAAGGATAGATGGGACCACTTAGGAGTAGGGTGGGGGATCACCTATTATCATACCCCGGCACTGGGGAAGGGAGGGCGTGCATGTCCACTAGGTTTTAGATGCAGTAGGGGCTCTTACCCCGGCTAGAGCCTGCACTCCTTCGAAGGTCACAACGGCTTTTTGCTTTCCTAGACGCCGTACTGATGGGACTCAGCGCCCCCTCCGGCTCCAGGTTAGAATCTTCTCCTTCTTTCTGACACTTTGTCCTCTTACTCTGATTCCTCACTTTCCCTACAACCTATCCCACAACTTTCTCTGGTCGGCCTCTAATTTCACAGGGTAGACACCGACCAGCTTCCTCAGCCCCGGATCGGGACTGAGGGGGGAGGGGACAACGCTTCCTCACTCCTGAGCTCGAGTTGGGATGGTGGGTTTTTAACAACCTGCCTCACCCCCAGCCTCACCCTTCTCAAATACCCTTTCTCTCTCGTTTCACGGTCTATCAATTTTACGCTCAGCCCAAGGTGGGGAAACCACGCCGAAGGGCTGCCTGGCCACTGGGCAGGAGGTGTGGTCTCAAATAGCGGCAGCTGGCTTTGACAGCTCCGTATTCACCCCTCGCAGAGCGGGCTACTGCATGAGGTGATTAGCGTATGCGTTCCTTGATACAAATTGGTTCACGATGACCAATGATGAAAATAAAAAACCCCTCTCCCCCACTTCCCTTTTACCACCGTCGGAGCCGCTCTCGAGCAGCTCCACGGCAGAAAGGGAGATCCCCCTTGTGCTTTCTCAGGGGACCCTCCAAATCGCTCTGAACGGAGACTCTCTCAGGCCCACGAGTGCAAGGGACTCCCCCGCTTCCTGGAGTCGCCCTTGGACGACTCCGTCTTAGTAGCGGCTGTCCCCCCTTTACTTTCCCAGGGGACTGCCAAGAAAGCATGCCAGCGGCACATAATTGACCGCTGGGGGTGGGAACGGCTCGATAGGGCCAACCCCCTTAGGAGGGCAAGGGATGAGAGGGCCCGTCGGTCCGTGCCCTCTAAAGTCCTGCTGGCGTGCATTGCAAGTTTACAGGGGGTCACTGTACGTGCCCCCCTCTCTTTCAGGACGGAAACCGTCTCGCCGGCCCAAAACGAGATAAAAGGTACCTCGAATGGGATCCGTAATGTCTTAGGGCTCTGTACCAAGCACAGAGCCCGAGTCTGCCCCTGTGCAAGCTTCTCCTCAGACGGTTCGGGCCCCTTCGGACACTTGATGGCACGCCTGTGAGCGTGACTCCGCACTCTACCATGAACTACGTGAAAGGAGTGGTTTATGCAAGGGAACTTGTGGACTACTCCTTAGATGACATTACCTTAGAGCTGGCCAACGAAGGAGCAGTCAAGGTCGAAGTTGTGATGAGAAAACAAGGAGGGGCCTCGAGGCCCATCCCTACACTCTTCGTCACGTTCGACTGTGACGAGATCCCTGAGTCTGTGCGTGCCGGTTGGTATCGCTACCGCGTGAAGGCATTCGTGCTACTGCCACGGAGGTACTACTATTACCACCGCTTCGGCCATACTAATCGCTACTGTAGACGTGCAAAGTAAGGGGTTACCCGAAGCCTGTGTAAGTTGCTCTAAGGCTGAGCACGATAAGTCCAAATCGTGTGTGGCCAAGTGTGTTGATTACGGAGAGCCGCATCCCGCTTCTTCGAAGCAATGTGATCGTATCTCCTTGAGAAGGAAATCTAGGCCCAGGATCATCCCTCATTTCGCGAGGCTAAAGACTTGGTTCTAGCGAGACAGGCACTGCCTAGGACGTCTTATGCCTGAATATATAAAACGACCCTCTGCTCATGGCCCCTCCAGGCCTACGAGCACGGTCGTTTCTGCGCCCTTCAGAAGCCTTTTGCGGATTCTACCCATCACGGGCGCTCTCCAGGTAGAGCTAATAGAACAGAGGGTTCACACCCAGCCCCAGCTAAAACCAAGGATCCCCCACTTCCCCCAGCGTGACCGTTTCCCGTAAGGCGAAACGGCCGCACTCCTCTAATGAGTCGTTAGACTGACAAAAGGCAACATCCCTGAAGTTGGTCGTGAAGCCATCTTCCGGGGTTCCTAAAACTGCCTCCCGAAAGGAGGACAGCACTAAAAGAGCTTCATCTCCTCCACCCACTTTGAGTGCTAGCCTGGGTGACTCGAAGGCCGTGGATCCGCAAAGGAGGGACGCTTACTTCCGAAGCAGCTCCGATTGTCTACGTTTCAAGGTGGAGGGAGGAAAAATATCGCATGACGAGCCCAACCTCTCCCGATAATGCCTCGAAGGTGACAGCGCTTTCAGCGAATTGTCCGGCCAACAGTGCCCGGAGTTCTGTCTCCGGAAAGCGAACGGCCATTCACGTGAGGGTCTTCCCTTCGAAGAGGACCCACGCATCTCCTCCGAGCTAGGCATGGAGGGCATATTCCTTCAATGGAATTGCCGAGGACTCAGGGCCAACTGGGAAGAGCTACAGAGGCTCATCTCCTTCAGTTTTTCCTTAGCTATATTTTTTTATGAGACCATGCTGAGCGTGTTCCCCCTGCCCATTCTCCCGGGGTATAAGGGTTTGCCACCCTATCACCACGGGATGGGGGCCGGGCAGGAGGATGCGCCGAATACAACCGACATGATGTCTCCGTCTTTCTCTTTGCTTTGAAGACCTCATTTCAGGTAGTAGGTGTGCAGCTGCCCCTGGATAGGAAGTATAGTGTTATTTCTGCGTATATTCCACCGTCAGCTGACTTCGACGCTGTGGACTTCCGCTGCGTCGTAGAACGGTTGCAGAGGGCCTTTCTCTTGCTCGTGGATCTGAATGGTAGACACCCCTTGTGGGGAGACTACTCGATTAATCCCAGAGGTAAGGTATTTGCCGACATGATAGACGAGTTAGAGATAGGTGTCCTAAATGTGGATGAGTGTACGCATCACTGCCCGAAAACCGCTTCATTTTCCTGTCTTGATCTATCTTTGTGCTATCCGGATGCAGAGTCTGATTTTGGGTGGGGGGTAGTCTATGAGGCCGTTGAGTTCTTGTACGGCAACCTCATCGCCGTGGGCCTAACGACTATTCCTATAACGTCTGGCTGTTTTGCACTCCGACCTCTTCCGTGGTGGTCAACCGAGTGTGAGGCGCCCCTCAAACATAAGCAGTATGCCTACATGCTCTATAAGGACCGCCCGAACGATTTCACTGTCGGTGAATTTCGTCGAGCTTGAGCTAAATTCCGGTATGTTTCGACGCACACACGCCGGTCTTCCTGGCTGGCATACATGTCTTCACTTAACGGGAAGACTCTTCTAGTAGAGTTGTGAAAGAGACTCAAAAAGATTTGGGGCAAGTTCTTGCAGCACCCCCTCCCGTTCTACAGGAGAATGGGACCGCAATCTCGTACCCCGCATTCGTGGCGGAGTCCTTCGCGACCGCTTTGTCCGCATTCTCTAGCCGGGATGCTGCCAGCATTCAATGCGTTTCGTTATGTTGCAGAAGGCTGCCGACTGGACTTTACCTCCAGAGATGGAGACCCCTTCAACGACAGGTTTACATCGAGTGAGCTGCGTTCCGCTCTCGCTTTGTGCGCGGACACCGCCCCTAGTTTGGACGATGTCTCTTACGCCAAGCTTCGACACCTGTGTGAGCGAGGCATGGCTTTTTTGTTAGATTTGTTCAACAGGTGTGGGTAGAGGGTATCCTCCCAGATTCCTGGCGAATCGCTACTATGCTCGCTTTTCGCAAACTGGGGAGAGAGATCACTCTACCCCGGCCGGTTTTCGCTCAATCTCTCTAACTTCCTGTGTGGTGTGCAAGTTGATGGAGAAATTGGTAAATGTTAGATTAGCCTTTTTTTTCTGGACAGCAGAGGCCACCTGTCCCAATCTTTATATCTGAATTTTTGCGTGATCGACGATTCCACGTGCGTGTAGGATGGAGGGAACCTCTCCGGCACAATGGAGCAAGAAGATAGTGTCCCGCAGGTAAGGGGTCTCAGTGCCACACTCTTTGCCTTGAACATCAACGGTATCACCTCAGTGCTGCCGAAAGATGTTCTCGCTACGCTCTACCTGGACGACCTTTCGATCTTTTTTGGCTCGACTCAGATGCCAACTCTGGAGCGTCGACCCCAACAAGCATTGAACCACGTCTCTTGCTATGCCGAAGCGCACATGCTTCGGTTTTCCTTGGCCAAGACTAAGGTGGTGCACTTCTGCCACCATATACGGCTCCACCCTGACCCAGACTTGTTTCTAAATGGGGTTCGCCTGAAAGCGGTGGACTCGTACCGTTTCCTTTCCTTGTTCTTGTATTTGAACGACGCCTCACCTGAGAGGCCTATATTCGCAGCCTTAGAGCCTCTTGTACCCGCGCCCTGGATATTCTTCGCTCCATGACGTTCAGCGCCAAAGGCCCTGATAGGGCTATTGCCTTACTTTTTTTATCTCTCATTTGTTCGTTCGAAGCTCGAGTACGGATGTCAGTTTTATGCATCCACAGCCGAGCATGTATTGCGGAAGGTGGACTCGATCCATCTGGCGACCGGTGCCTTCCGCATGTCCCCCATTGAGAGGCGTCTTGTCGATGCTGGGGAAATGCCACTCGCTCTGCGTCGTGCACAGTGCATTATTTGCTTGTACGCATGAGCCCGGCGCCTCCCTCATTCGCCAACAGTTCTCACTGCATCCGCAGCTGACTTCGGCGGTGCCTATGCCACTGAGAGACGCCAGTCATACCCTAAGCCTCTTACGCTTAGGGCTAAGAAACTCCTTCGTGAAAAAGGTATACTCTCGGGAATCTTGCGCCTCTGGTTTTGCACAGGACGCCACCCTGGAGGGTACCACCTTTCTCCATTTGTCGCCACACCTCTTCTCCCAAAGCTTCTACAGCATCGGAAGTATTGCGTTCGGCCTTTTTGGAGAACACTTCGTGTCACGCTGGAACCGGCAGTGTATACGGATTACTCCAAATAACAAGAGGGGGTCGGTCTCCACACCGTGCCCCCTCTGTTTGAAATCAGCGGTGCTTTGCGATGCGCTGCGTCTGTCTTCACGGCCGAGCTAGTTCCAATACACCGCTCGGTACGGGAGATAACGCGACGTGCCCGTTTCAGAGACCGGATTGTGATTTATAGCGACTCACAAAGTGCACTGAGTGCTCTCGGGGCATTGGAATCTCCACATCCCCTGGTTTGCGATATCCGTGACGCCACGGTTTTGGCGAGCTGGGTGGATGTCGAGATTATCTTCTGCTGGGTTCCTGGACATGTAGGAATTTCGGGGAATGAGCGCGCCGATGAGGGCGCCAAAGAGTCCCCGAGGACTGGACAACCAGACTAGTGTTTCACTCTTCCCCACACCGATTACATGGCAAGAATACGGGCAGCTCTCCGGGCTCCTTGGCAAAGAAGACGGGAGATGGTCGAACGGAACTTAAAGTTACGTGCCATTGCGCCGCGACTGTTTCCATGGACCTACCCCCCAATGCCGCGACGGCTTCAGGTTGCCTTCTATTGTCTCTGAATTGACGACGACACACCCGCGGGATGCACTGCCATTTGATGGAGCGCTCGCTTGCGCCTTATTGCGACGACTGCGTTGCCCCATCCCCCACCGACTGACTGTTCAGCACATTCTTGTTGAATGTCTCAGTCTGGGTGATCTTCGCGGACGTTACCTGTCCCGATACCGGGACGAGCGAGGTCACTATTGTTTGTCCCTTGCAATCGGCACTGGTTCGTACACACAGACTTGCGGACTATACGACTTTTTGGAGGAGGCTGGCCTCTTCCACTTTATTTGACTGTTTGTTGTAGGTCGCATGTTCCTGCGCCGGCGAAGGCGGGCTTACCTCCGAAGCCGGATCGCTCTTCCTTCTTGTTGCCTTTTTGCTTTCTTTTTTGTTGTTGTTTTTTGGCCTTTGTCCTTTTTTATCGCTGGTATTTATATATTGTTATTTGTTTTTTTAATATAGCCTAGTAGTAGTCTGTGGTGAGTAGGGCGACCTTTGCCCTAGTAGGTAGTCGGCAGATAGTTTCCTAAAATTTTTAAAAAAGTAAGGTAACAAACAGGTCAGTAAAAGGGGAGCTCAAAAAGGAAGGTGGTGAAAGTAGACAAAATTCAAATATTAGAAGATAAAAAGCTGAAAGTCTGCAAACAGAGGGACAGGGATGGTGTGCAACTGTCAGCACTCGGGCCGAGAGCCGGCGCTAGAGAGTAATTAAACTCGGGCACTCGGGCCGAGAGCCGGCGCAAGAGGGTAGTTAAACTCGGGCACTCAGGCCGAGAGCCGGCGCTAGAGGGTAATTAAACTCGGGCACTCGAGCCGAGAGCCGGTGCTAGAGGGTATTTAAACTCGGACACTGGGGCCGAGAGGCAGTGCTAGAAGGTGCTTAAACTCGGACACTCGGACCGAGAACCAGTGCTAGAAGGTGCTTAAACTCGAGCACTCGGGCCGAGAACCAGTGCTAGAGGGTGCTTAAACTCGGGCACTGGGGGCAAAAGGCAATGTTAGGAGGTGATTAAAATCGGGCGCTTGGGCCAAGAGGCAGTGCTAGAGGGTACTGAAACTCCGGCACTGGGGCTGAGAGGCAGTGGTAGGTGGTGCTTCAACTCGGGCACTTTACTCGAGAGGCAGTGCTAGAAGGTGCTTAAAGTCGAGCCCTGGGGCCGAAAGGCAGTGCTAGAAGGTGCTTAAACTCGGACACTCGGTCTTGGAGGCCGTCTGGTTCCTTCAGATACCGAGTGTATCAGTCTAAACGATATACCCCTTTAGGGGCTTAATTTCTATAATGTGTATTCGACTTTTGTATAATTCATGTTTTACCCACAACAACTCTACCTTCTACGAATTCTACAAATATCTACCTGTTCAATAAAGAAAATGAATTTTAGTTAAACTCTTACGAGCGCCGAAGTGTGACTGATGAACATGTTAAAGTTGGCTTACATACTTTATTTTCCCTCCTTACCTTTTGTGTGGATCCTAATCTTAAATCACTACTTTATTCTCACCAGGTATCCAATGCACAAATTGGTGCCTGGACAGCCTAAATCCAATGCACAAATTGGTGCCTGGACAGCCTAAATCCAATGCACAAATTGGTGCCTGGACAGCCTAAACCAATGCACAAATTGGTGCCTGGACAACCTAAATCCAATGCACAAATTGGTGCCTGGACAGCCTAAATCCAATGCACAAATTGGTGCCTGGACAGCCTAAATCCAATGCACAAATTGGTGCCTGGACAACCTAAATCCAATGCACAAATTGGTGCCTGGACAGCCTAAATCCAATGCACAAATTGGTGCCTGGACAGCCTAAATCCAATGCACAAATTGGTGCCTGGACAACCTAAATCCAATGCACAAATTGGTGCCTGGACAGCCTAAATCCAATGCACAAATTGGTGCCTGGACAACCTAAATCCAATGCACAAATTGGTGCTTAGACAACCTAAATCCAATGCACAAATTGGTCCTTGGACAGCCTAAATTAAATGGACAGATTGGTCCTTGGACAACCTAAATTAAATGTACAGATTGGTCCTTGGACAACCTAAATCCAATGCACAAATTGGTCCTTGGACAGCCTAAATTAAATGCACAGATTGGTCCTTGGACAACCTAAATCCAATGCACAAATTGGTCCTTGGACAGCCTAAATTAAATGCACAGATTGGTCCTTGGACAACCTAAATCCAATGCACAAATTGGTCCTTGGACAGCCTAAATTAAATGCACAGATTGGTCCTTGGACAACCTAAATCCAATGCACAAATTGGACCTTGGACAGCCTAACTTAAATGCACAGATTGGTCCTTGGACACCTAAATCCAATGCACAAATTGGTCCTTGGACAGCCTAAATTAAATGCACAGATTGGTCCTTGGACAACCTAAATCCAATGCACAAATTGGTCCTTGGACAGCCTAAATTAAATGCACAAATTGGTCCTTGGACAGCCTAAATTAAATGCACAGATTGGTCCTTGGACAACCTAAATCCAATGCACAAATTGGACATTGGACAGCCTTAAATTAAATGCACAGATTGGTCCTTGGACAACCTAAATCCAATGCACAAATTGGTCCTTGGACAGCCTAAATTAAATGCACAGATTGGTCCTTGGACAACCTAAATCCAATGCACAAATTGGTACTTGGACAGCCTAAATTAAATGCACAGATTGGTCCTTGGACAACCTAAATCCAATGCACAAATTGGTCCTTGGACAGCCTAAATTAAATGCACAGATTGGTCCTTGGACAACCTAAATCCAATGCACAAATTGGTCCTTGGACAGCCTAAATTAAATGCACAGATTGGTCCTTGGACAGCCTAAATTAAATGCACAGATTGGTCCTTGGACAACCTAAATCCAATGCACAAATTGGTCCTTGGACAGCCTAAATTAAATGCACAGATTGGTCCTTGGACAACCTAAATCCAATGCACAAATTGGACCTTGGACAGCCTAACTTAAATGCACAGATTGGTCCTTGGACACCTAAATCCAATGCACAAATTGGTCCTTGGACAGCCTAAATTAAATGGACAGATTGGTCCTTGGACAACCTAAATCCAATGCACAAATTGGTCCTTGGACAGCCTAAATTAAATGCACAGATTGGTCCTTGGACAACCTAAATCCAATGCACAAATTGGTCCTTGGACAGCCTAAATTAAATGCACAGATTGGTCCTTGGACAACCTAAATCCAATGCAAAAATTGGACATTGGACAGCCTTAAATTAAATGCACAGATTGGTCCTTGGACAACCTAAATCCAATGCACAAATTGGTCCTTGGACAGCCTAAATTAAATGCACAGATTGGTCCTTGGACAGCCTCAATTAAATGCACAGATTGGTCCTTGGACAACCTAAATCCAATGCACAAATTGGTACTTGGACAGCCTAAATTAAATGCACAGATTGGTCCTTGGACAACCTAAATCCAATGCACAAATTGGTCCTTGGACAGCCTAAATTAAATGCACAGATTGGTCCTTGGACAACCTAAATCTAATGCACAAATTGGTCCTTAGACAGCCTAAATTAAATGGACAGATTGGTCCTTGGACAACCTAAATCCAATGCACAAATTGGACCTTGGACAGCCTAAATTAAATGCACAGATTGGTCCTTCGACAACCTAAATCCAATGCACAAATTGGTCCTTGGACAACCTAAATTTTTCCCTTGTATGTTTATATTTCTCTTTTGAGCCCTACTTGTATTCTCCTATTTAGAAAGAGTTATGTAATAATATAAAGAAAATTTCAAACCGTTGCAATCGAATGTATCTTATATGATACGTGTCTAAAATGGAGGTAAATCTCAAAAAAATTGTTAAATTCAGTATTATACTTTGGCTGACGTCCAATAAACTACAATTCATTATTTTCTGATGTGTGGACAGAAATTCGGATGTGAGAGAATTAGTGCTCGCTCCTTTATGAGATACTGTTATTTATTATCATTACTGTCTATTATAACCCTTATTAATAATCACCAATGCCTTTTTTCTCAGCCTACTCAGACGAATTCAGGTTAGCCTACCCATCAAATCTTTATCCTGGATCCGCCAATGGCTGATGTATCTGCACCACCTCAGTCAACCCTCATTTCTCAGCCGAGCTTGGGATCGACCATGACAGTTCTTCTCCCACTAATGAGTTTCTTTACTTTCCGGGTATCCAATTTAAGTTGCCCAACTTTAATGTTAATCATTCTTCCCACAAATTATGCTTTGAAAAATTGTATGCCCAGCCTCCTGTTAATTCCTTGAAAAGGTCTTTAAGAATAAAACCGAAAGCGCTTGGAATCGTTTTTCACTTTTTCTTTATGGGTGTATCTGCACATACATATAATATAGTGATTTGGGTAGATTTAAATTCAACTTTTCAGAATTTGGACACGAATTCCTAAAACAAACTTTGGAGATTCAAAAACTATTCAGTTATGTTTAGGAAAGATATTAAAATAATAAGATCCTTATCAATTAATTCCGACCTCATTCAATCACATGAAAGCGATGAGGTTGTCCTTCTTAAAAGAACAGACTGAGCATAAAATAAACTCAATCCTAAAAGATACCTAAAAATTTAAAATACTCAGTGATCCCATTTAAAAAATGACTTTCCTAATGTTACAATCCTCCAAAATTAGATACATACTACCCTACGACCCCATCCAAGCTAATGGTTCTGTAATGGTTTTATTATAGAGAAGCTACACGTGGCTAATGTTTATTGGTTTCGGTTTTACTATACCCAAGTTACACAAGGTTCATTTCCCTCTGTTTTAGTTTGATTGTACACAAGCTGCACATAGGAAATGTCCCTCTGTTTTGGTTTTATTATAACCAAGTTACACGTTGGTAATGCCCCTCTATTTGGGTTTTATTGTACCCAAGCTAAACGTGGCTAATGGCCCTCTGTTTTGGTTTTATTATACCCAAGTTAAACGTTGGTAATGTTCCTATGTTTGGGTTTAATTGTACCCAAGCTACACGTGGCTAATGTACCTCTGTTTTGGTCTTATTATAGCCAAGCTACACGTGGCTAGTATCCCTTTGTTTTGGTTTTATTATACACAAGCTACATGTGGTTAATGTCCTTCTGTTTGAGTTTTATTGTAGCCAAGCTACACGTAGCTAATGTACTTCTGTTTTGGTTTTATTATACCCAAGATACACTTGACTAATGTCCCTCTGTTTGGGTATTATTGTACCAAAGTTAAACGTAGCTGATGTCCCTCAATTTTGGTTTTATTATACCCAAGCTACACGTGGCTATTTTCCCTCTGCTTTGGTTTTATTGTACCCAAGCTACACGAGGCTAATGTCCCTCTGTTTTGGTTTTATTTTACCTAAGCTACACGTAACTAATGCACCACTGTTTGTGTTTTATTATACCCAAGTTACACATGTCTAATGTCTTTAGGTTTTTCTTTTATTTTAACCAAGCTAAACGTGGCTATTGTTCCTCTGCTTTGGTTTTATTGTACCTAAGCTACACGTGGCTAATATCCCTCTGTTTTGGTTTTATTATACCCAAGCTATACGTGGCTAATGGCCCTGTTTTTTGGTTTTATTATACCCAAGCTATACGTGGCTAATGGCCCTCTGTTTTTCTTTTATGGTACCCAAGCTAAACGTGGCTATTTTCCCTCTGCTCTGGTTTTATTATACCCAAGCTACACGTGGCTAATGCACCTCTGTTTCGGTTTTATTATACCCAGGTTACACATGGCTAATATCCTTCTGTTTTTGTTTTATTATACCCAAGCTATACGTGGCTAATGCACCTTTGTTTGGGTTTTATTATACCGAAGTTTCACTTGGATAATGTCCTTCTGTTTTGGTTTTATTGTACCTAGGCTACATATAAGAAATGTCCCTCTGTTTTGGTTTTATTGTACCCAAGCTACACGTGGCTAATATCCCTCGGTTTGGGTTTTATTGTACCCAAGCTACACGTGGCTAATGTCCCTCTGTTTTTGTTTTATTAAACAAAGGGACATTAGCCACTTGTAGCTTGGGTATAATAAAATCGAAACCAATGGACATTAGCCAAGTCTAGCTTGGGTATAATAAAACCAAAACAGAGGTACATTAGCCACGTGTAGCTTGGCTACAATAAAACACAAACAGAGAGACATTAGCCACGTGTAGCATGGGTATAAGAAAACCAAAACAGTGGGACATTAGCCACGTTTAGCTTGGGTACAATAAAACCAAAACAGATGGACATTATCCATGGTTTAAAATGAAATATAAACATACAAGTGGAAAGTTTAGGTTGTGCAAGGACTAATTTGTGCATTAGAAACCTGGTGAGAATAAACTAAATAAGTAAAGAGGTAAAATAAAGTACGTAAGCCAACTTTAATATGTTCATGAGGCACGATTCAGCGTTCGTAAGACTTTAACTTAAATTCATTTTCTTTATTGAACAGGTAGTGTCTAATGTTTCTTGGTTTCGGTTTTATTATACCCAAGGTACACGTTGCTAATTTCCCTCTGTTTGGGTTTTATTTTACCCAAGCTACACGTGGCTAATGTCCATTGGTTTCGTTTTTATTATACCCAAGGTACACATGACTAATGTCCTTCTGTTTCGGTCTTATTTTACCCAAGCTAAAGGTGGCTAATTTCCCTCTGTTTGGGTTTTATTTTAACCAAGCTACACGTGGCTAATGTCCATTTGTTTCGGTTTTATTATACCCATGGTACACGTTGCTAATGTCCCTCTGTTTCGCTTTTATTTTACCTAAGCTACGCGTGGTTAATGTCCATTGGTTTCGGTTTTATTATACCCAAGGTACACATGGCTAATGTCTTTCTGTTTCGGTTTTATTTTACCTAAGCTAATCGTGGCTAATTTCCCTCTGTTTAGTTTTATTTTACCCAAGCTACACGGGGCTAATGTCCCTCTGTTTTGCTTTTATTTTACCCAAGCTTCGCGTGGTTAATGTCTGTTGGTTTCGGTTTTATTATACCCAAGCTAAACATATATATTCACCATGATTTCTTCTGGAAAGCTCGAGTTTAATGTTTATTTAGAAGGACAAAACGAAGAAGGTGGCTCTCATCTTGAATTTCAACGTTTCAGATTATTACAAAACTCATCTTCAGTAGCTATAAACAAATTCGAAATCAGTACATTGAATAATCTAATACAATAAATCTACTCTACAACACAAGTTCAATACTGTATTACAATAAAACTTAGAAGATGACACACAAAGGACGGTAAATACTAAAATGAACGTTATTTAATGAAAACAATAAAGCACAAAAAAGTGGGGTAAATAAAGTACAGCAAAAATATTTAAAAAATAAATTATATGAATCAAATGCCAACTCTAAAATCAACGTAACTACGATATTTAACAATTTAAATGGAGAAACAAGAGAAAATTAGATACATATATAATATATGTAGTAAAGACTGAATTAAGAAACTGAACATTACCTTACATCGTCGGATCACAATAAGTCAAAATGAGAAGGAATTTTAATTGGATACATTTAAGTTAGTTGTTAGGTCATAGACAATGGAAAGGATGACGCGTCGGTATTTATATTTGTGTTGTTTTATTTAATACAGAGTAATTATTTAATACGAAGAATGGATATATATATATATATATATATATATATATATATATATATATATATATATATATATATATATATATATATATATATATAGAGAGAGAGAGAGAGAGAGAGAGAGAGAGAGAGAGAGAGAGAGAGAGAGAGAGAGAGAGTGAGTAACAACAACAACATCAACAACAACAACAACAAGAAAAGAAGGTACCCTAGAAGACCTTACGGTCCATTCAATGAGGGTACCTTTGGACTAGCAGTCGAGCGGGCACATCTCTGTTTAAATGCTTTACGTCCTTTGACGGCCATTTTTCAAGACCCTGTCTAGTCTTGACTTGAACTGGTCAACAGATTCACTGTTGACAACTTCAAATGGAAGTGCGTTCCAACTACCGCAGATACGTGAAAAACATTCCACACAGATCGCGGTTGTAACGCTTCAGTTCAAGTTTAAAGTCGTGATTTCTTGTTCTGCTCTCAACAAGTGTGAAAATATCCCCGTAGTCAACATTGTCGAACCCTCGAAGTATTTTGAAAACTACGATGAGCTGACCACGTAGTCTACGGGTTTCCAACGAGAACAGATCTAATTCCCTTAATCTATCTTCATAACTTTTATGTCTGATAGAGGGAATCAGTTTGGTTGCCCTGGCTTGTACGCGTTCCAATCTCGCGATGTCCTTTCGAAATGAAGGACTCCAAAATTGTACGGCATACTCCAGGTGCGGTCGGACAAGTGAGTTGTACAAATAAAGTACAATCTCCTTGTTCCGATATCCAAACTGGCGCTTTATATAGCCAAGCATCCTTTGGGCCTTTTTCTCCGCCTCAATGGAGTTTCGAGAACTTGAGGTCACTAGTGATTGTTACACCCAAGTCCTTCTCAGTGTCGGTGGATTCAAGAGCAGTGCCCTTAAGGATATACTGAGATTGGGGGTTTCTGTGGCCGATATGCAGCACTTTGCATTTGTTCACGTTAAAAGGCATTTGCCACGTGTCCGACCACTCCCCAATCTTTCCAAGATCTTCCTGCAGGCGGGCAGTATTTTCATCCTTTGCAACGTTCATACCAAGCTTGGTATCGTCGGCAAATTTAGAAATCTTGGCGACCATGTCACGGTCCATGTCGTTGACGTAGATGATGAATAGTAGTGGTCCTAGGACAGAACCTTGAGGCACCCCGCTAGTAACGGGCACCCACTCAGAAGCCTGCCCATTCACCACCACCCGTTGCTGTCTGCCACTTAGCCAGTTCTCGATCCAGCCAGCTACTTTTCCGTCTATGCCCAGCGCTCGCACTTTCCGGAGAAGGCGGCAATATGGTACCTTATCAAAGGCTTTCTGAAAGTCTAAGTAGACCACATCCACCGCCTTGTCCCGATCTGCTCACTGAAGACGAAGTGGAAGAATTCTACAAGGTTCGTCAGGCATGACCGTTGCTTTCGGAATCCGTGCTGGGAACTCCTCAGTAGCAGAGTTGACTCTAAATACGACGTCATTTTGTCCACCATGATGCTTTCCATGAGTTTACCGACTATCGAAGTCAGACTGATAGGTCGGTAGTTTGACGGTTGGCTACGGTCTCCTTTCTTGAAGATAGGAGTCACCTCCGCTTCACGCCAGTCTCTAGGAACGTATTCGGTCCGGATTGACATGTTGAAGATTGCGCCCAGGTGTCGTGACACTTGATCGCGCACTTCTTTTAACACTTTAGGTAGAACCCCATCCGGGCCAGGTGACTTATTCGTCATTAGGTCACAGATCTTTTTTTTTATTTCCCCTTCGGTGAAGTCCATATCCTCCAGCTTTTCCCCCGAGTAGAAATCCATTGGCTGGGGGATGGGACCACACTCTTCAGTAAACACTGAAGAGAAGTAGTCGTTGAGGAGGTTAGCATTTTCTGCATCTAAGTGCTTTAATGCCCCCTCCTCATTTATCAAAGGGCAAATCGTTCGACGGATTGGTTTACGGCTGTTCACATATCCAAAGAACTCCTTGGGATTCTCTTTACAGAGTCTCACCACTCGGGGTTCCTCAGACCGCTTAGCCGCCCTTATGCTGAACTTTACTCACCTGGCTAGCCTCCGGTATTCGTCAAAGTCACCCGAGATCTTCGATTGCCGGTACACAGTTCTCTTCTCCCTAAGCAGTTGGCCGATTTATCGATTAAACCAATTTGGTTGAACAGAAGACCGACGGGGACATTTCAGAGGGATGAAACGCGATTGAAGACTCATGAATGTGGTTTTGAAACTGTTCCACGAGTCTTCAACAGCATCGCACACTTCTAGCCTCGCGTCAGTCAGTCCAGCACGAAGACTTGCAAAGTCTGCTCCTTTCAAATCGAGTTTCCTCGATTTACTAGTTGCAGGCCCTGCCTTCGGGACTTTGACTACAGATCTAATTAGTCGGTGGTCACTGCCACCGAGCTCTTCGCCAACAGAGAGGTCCTCAACGATGTCATCCTCAGAGGTGAAAACCAAGTCGAGGATATTGTCTCCTCTCGTTGGCTCTCTCACCCATTGAGTGAGGAACTCGTTGTTCGCGAACTCCAGGAGTAGTGCGTTCTCGCCACAGGGTTCTCTCGTTTCCCAGTCAACATGTGTGTTGAAATCTCCCATGACGATACACACTCTGTCTTCGACAAGTTCTCCTAGTAGCTGGTACAGATCTCTGTCCTTTTCAACGAGTTGGGCAGGAGGTCTATAAAGCACCAGGTTCCTGTATTTGGCAGGACCTATCTCTAGGTCAACACCTAGTAGTTTATGGTCGGATACGATGTTGCAATGCGTCGAGTTTAGAGTATCCTTGACATAACATCACACCGCCACCTTCTCTGTCTGGCCTATCTTTCAGGAAGAGCTGGTAACCGGGAATCGTGAATTCACCTTCAAAATCTCGGCTTGAGGTTTTTATCCACGACTCCGTTATGGCCACCATCTCAGGTTCTTCTGTTGCTACGAAGCCACGAAGTTCTAGAAACTTGTTTCTGATAGACCTCGCATTAAACAGAAGAACTTTCAGGGAGTCCCCGACTGTAGGACTCCCTACGCTCTTGCGTTTCCCGCTTTCTTTCTCTGTGGCGGGGTCACTTCCCTCTTTGTGACTTCAGAAAAGGTCGTTCCTGGAGAAACACGAGTGTACTGGGGCATACCTCCTCCTTTACTCGGGGTCTGACACTTCTTTGGGTCCGCTCCACAACATCCTGGATCATGTTCGCGCGTACAGCTTTCCCTTTAAAGGAAAGATGCACTCCGTCCCTTTTGTACAGGTCCTTTCTCCCGTAAAAGGTGTGGTAGGGGTCTACAAAAAAGACTCCTTCCGCCGTAAAAAGATCTCCCAGGCGTTGGTTTATGGAGACGTTCCTCGCGTGAGCATTGCGGGATGGACCTCGTCTTGGGAGTATCCCAGAGGAGTCGTCAACTTTTCCCATAACCGTGGTCAGGATCTTCCCGCTGGGGCCTACTTTACCTCCTTGTAGGTAGAGATCGTTGCCACTTGCCATGAGGGCAACTACTGAGTTCTCAGAGATCTGAGATTTCTGATTTAAAAATATAATATTTTTGTAACAATTTCATTACTACAACTAGAAGTCAAAATTTAAAGGATTTTTACGGCTACGGGAATCCACGGGCCATTAGTGGATTTACTTTGCATCTGCAAATTAATCCTGCGTGCCCTCAACACCACTTCAATAAAAGTTTCTCTCGACTCATTGACACAGCAAGTTCACAAATCATCCAAATATTGATAAAGATGGATAAGCTTACTCACCTTTCTCTCTTTCATATTTTGTCGAGTTTAAATCAGCTACAAACCCAGGAAAACGCAAATACCAATACAAACTCTGCCTCTAAAATAAAAATATTGCTGCAAGATAGGCCTATGCAGAATCTTTATTCCTCATTGGTCGTCAGGCAAGACATTAACGATCATTGGTAAAAACAATGTCTCCAAGGAATTAAGACATCTTTGGTGGGATTTATAAAATATAACAAATTATCGTATCAGTTCATATCATACTGTATTGTACTCATCTATCTTCCCTATAGACTCTCTAGTCAATCCAGATTTCTTTTTTAGTCTTAGCAATGATTCTTGTCAACCTTATTCCAATCACAAACAGAAATAATTAAAAACTCTAAATTCCTATCTCAAGAAGATTTCTATTTCTATGCTAAAAGATCCATATAGAAACCAGAGGTGTTTAGATTTTCCTTCGAATGGAAAGTCTCCAATAGATCGTGGAGGGAAGAAGATTCAAGCACCACAGACAGATTGTAGAAGGAAGAACAACAACCTTACACCGCGCAAGATCGTGGAAGGAAGAATAACTTTACACCGCACACGATCGTGGAAGGAAGAACAACCTTACACCAGAAACATTACCGTATTTACTTCAATGTGCTCATTCTCTATATTGTACTAGATGGATATATAGTCAGAAACTGTACAGTTTCTGAATCTTTCTTTCTGCCTTTAAAAAGATTTGAAAGGCGAAAATAAAATATGGCGAAAGCTCTGTGTTAGTTGGTTATACCTGCAGACCTATAATTACTCTTTCTCTTATTGGATACGGATAGTGAGCTTTTCAATTGAGAGCGGTGCCTTCTAGCCTGGGAAAATGAGTTAGATAGGTTGACGCATAGGATGGATTTGAAGTGCTGTCCCTGCTAGCTGACTGGTTATAGAACTCGAAAGGTAATTGTTATGCCTAGGTTCGATTTCTGGATAAGATATTTAAAATATTTCCCCCAAAACGCGATTTGAATTTTGTTAAAGTTTGGCCCTTTTAGTTGTTTTTTTACCAGTAATCGCGGCTATGAGTTGCAATTAACACACCAACATTGCCCGTGGAAAAAATAATGTTCGACAGACCCATTCTGCGACTGCAATGTTTAAAAACCGATAATGCATATTATCAGCATGCGCACGATCAAATAATTTAGATATTTAGTTAAAACTCACGCCCATCTGATTGAGGCGCCCTGTAAAGTCTGTAGCTACCACCCGCTTAGCCACGCTTGCCTACTCGTCCGCCCACCCGGTTGCTCGCCCGGCTGCACTACTGCAAGAAATCTCATGCCACAGACCCTCTTGCCCGGCTGACCTGCCTGCAAGAAATGTCATGCTGCAATCCCGTTTGCCCAGTCGCGCGCGCTATTGTGATGTAATGACGCTAACCTGCCTGCAAGAAATTTCATGTTATGTGTCTTGCAGTAAATATCATGTCACTGATTGGGCTGTAATGTTATGTTGCCGACTTGGCTGTGAATGTAAAGCAGTATAAAAAGCTCTCTTTTGCCCATTTCAATCTGACCGATGCAGACGTGTGCCCGATCGCCGCCTCAATGGCTCACGGTAAAAATATTAACAAGTGCATTACCACTGGTTAATGGAACTTCCAACGTTGAATTACTTGGTGCGAGTTTCAGTCAGATTAGCCCCAAAGTGGATAAATGAATTTAAAGGGTCGGTTACATTGGTATGATTCTTTGCCTTCGCTTTGTGCTAGTGTGGTAATACTCACAGAGGATCTTCTGGAAGAGGCAAATTATTCCCGTGGCTCCAGGGTTTTGAAATACGAGTTATCCTTTTCTTAGCTGGATTGCTTGTCATGCCTACGAGCTCCACCTACCAGTCGCCACCGTGACGCCCAGCCACGGTGGTAACCTCCCTAGTAAATAGTGTCAGCTTAAAAAGAATCCGGACGGAGATTCGAACTGCCGACCAAGCGTTTGCCACGCAAGTGCGCTAACCACTATACTAGCCGGGAGGCTAGTATTTTGATTTGTGTTTGCCACTGTTCTGTAGCGACCGGCGTGTACGACCAAAATAGGACACACGCGAGAGTCGCTACACACATAAAGTACAGACAGAGAGAAAAGTAAAGTTAGCGGCGTTTACGAGAATGTCACACGGTAGTAAATGGAGCGTAGTTATCTCTGTTAGAGTTAGTCGAGGCAATCTTAGGCAAACATTATAATTAAGGTAGAATCCAGAATAAACCGGATAGCTATCACAATTAAACAAATAGAAGCCAAATCAGGAAGCTGTCTCCATGGCAACATGCCACCGCCCACAGAAAATTTTACCCAATAGTCGGAGTGCCTTTCTTATCAATATGTTCGGCAGTAGCCAATCAAAAGTCGACTTATGTTAATACCGACAAATCACAGGCCGGTACATAAGAGGGAGGTGTGGCTTAGTTAGACGGGGAACTTGTAGGGTGTGGCGTAAATTGAATATATAACTGTGTGAAGCCAGAAAAAAAGATTATATATATATATATATATATATATATATATATATATATATATATCGCGTTATATATCATTCAGACCGAGCTCTCAGATTAGCGTAATTCGCATACATTAAGGTGTAACTCTTAAAGGCCCTACTCGTCTGGCCTCCTTTAGACCTTGCCCGCACTTCACCTCGAACTTAATTTATGTCATAACTTAGAACTTGAAACTTAATTAAAGAACTTTTGAAGTGTAATAAGATCTAGTTCAATAATAATTCTATTTTTGCTTTGGTGACTTTAATATCCTGACGTTCCTCAATCTTCGTGCTTCAAGGCCTTATTAATCGGGATAATAGCCGTTGCGCATTCTCCTCGTTAGTCGCAATTCCTCGCGATTACATAACTCCCGAAATACCGGTGTTCTACTTTGGTGTGGTCTATTCCCATCCTCCTGGCTATTTGACCCCATCACTAGAATAAGACCGCCCCTCGGCTTAAGGCACCCCATAGCAATCAATAAATCACTCTCGTGGGAAATAAGGAAGGGCAACGCAAACCAACCGGTGCATCTGTATCAACCGGGGTCCTTGCCAAAAGATTACGCGATAACTCTGTAATCTATCACCATTACTGGCAACCAGCGTCCCCCTTCCAAGGCTCTTGGGTTGTCCTCACGAGTACCTTCAAGGTTCCTCCATAATTAGGAACGACCTTCAAGAGCCCCCCCCCCATAGTTCATCTGTAATTTTTTTATATTTTTCGGGCAATTTCCCTTAGCCTTAGAAATCTGAGACGCACAAAAAGTATACATTTTTACTAGAAAATGCAACAAACCCCATATTAATATGTATTATACTTACCGAGTAACAAAGTGGCAATTTAAGGCCAATTATCTCATTTAAAAAAAAAACGGCGCTTGCGACCTTATGGTTCTTACCTTCTCTAATATAAATATATATATATATATATATATATATATATATATATATCAGCGCTCGCGTACAACTAATGTACAGCCATCTAAATTTAATCATTTACTTAAGGTATTTTACGTGGATGCCCGTAGTATAAGCAATAAATTCTCAGACCGAGAACAAATTGTGTTTTCAAAATTTTTTTGTCATTGGTATTACATAATCATCTCTAATTATTAAGGACATAGACTTTCTAGCTGAATATAGACTTACCGGTTATTCTTATAAATAGTAGAGTTAATAATGGAGGAGGCGTACTATTTTCTATCAACCAAATTCTTAACACTATTTCACTGTCAAGCCCCTAAATTATAAGCGTTGATATAGCTTACATTCTTTTAAAAAACAATCAAGGAAAAAGATTACCCTTGCATTAATAATACAAACCTCTAGGTATGTCAGTGCAAACTGACTGTGAGATTTACAAACAAATTGCAGAAATAAATAACACTCGAGATACCGTAACCGTATCTAAAGGAAGCAACACACTGTCATCACATTCTGGACATGAATTTTATGCTAACTTGCAACAATGTTCGCTCTTTCAATTTGTTCAGTCTCCAAATCGTAGAAATATGTATTTGACCTGGTATTTGCAACGAAAGAAGACCTGGTTGATGATGATAAAGCTGGTGACACTTTCAGTAATAGCGACCATCACCAAATAACTTTCTGTGTTAATTTGAGTAACAGTAAACCAAGCACAAGTTCTGAGAAAATTGCTGATTACAAAATTTAGAACAATATTTAGCGAAACCGGCTGGAGCTTTCTGACTAAAATTACCAACATAAACACTTCGTGAGAACTATTCGCCAATATTTACCTAAATACGGTGCAAGCGTGTATACCAATGATAAATACACGCCCAGTAGATAATGATAAACCCATTTGGTAGACCAAGGATATAGCAAACTGTCTACTTAAGAACAAAGCTTACGACAAATTTAAACACGCGAATAATGAGGATGAACGGAAAAATTTCATTAGCCTTCGTCGCAAAGCCCCCCCCAAAAAAATAATCAAGGAAAATAAAAAGGTCATGGAGATACACAGCGAATCAAAGTAAAACAAACCTAAAAGAATTTTATAGATATATCAGAAGGAAAAGAATAGAAACATCAACTATTGGGTCATTAGTGGATGCGAACGTGGATTTTAGAAACGATGAAGAAGAGCGCTCGCTTGCGTCCTACTGCGACTCCTACGTGGACCTCCAGACTGTTCGACACAGTCATTTTGAACGTCCCGGTCTGGGTGATCTTCACGCGCGTTACCTGTCCCGGTATCGGGAGGAGCGGGATCGCTCCTACCTGTCCTTTGTAGTCGGGACATTTGTGCGCATTGACTTATGGACTATGTGACTATTTTACTCTTTCTGGTGCTGGTCACATGACCCTACGCCGAGGGAGGCTAGCCACCCCCGATACCAGAGCGTCCTTCCATCTTCCTGCCTTCGTTCTGTTTCTTATTTTTCGCGTTTCTTTTTGGTTGTTTTTTATTTTGTTTGTTTTATCGATATTTTGTTTGGGGAATTTGAAAGTAGCCTTGTACTAGGTTGAATTTTTATTCGACAACTTATGCCCTTGGTGCCAGCTGCTAGATGGGCACTGTAAAGAAAAACAAAGAGTCTCTCTCTTTCTCTCCCTCTCTAACACTCTTAGGAAGAGCAACGAAATTCGTCAGCGGTGAAATAGTTCGAGCGGCGCTTATAGCAGCATATCGCTTCAGTCTGAGGGCAGTATTATACTCGGCCGACGAATAGTAGCTCGGCCCACGGAGATGAGTTTGCCGGAGAAGAACTCAAAGGTTTCATCCACCGATCTAAACTCCCCAACTGGGACAGAGAATTCAGTCATTTTGTGAAATGTAGACCACCGTGCATGCTCCAAGCACCACCGGGTGGTTTTAGTCGGCAGTGGCCTAGAAAATGATGGTTAAATGGGAAAATGCTCACTACCCACTACCATGAAAGTCATCGACTATCTCCCACCCACTGTCGGTTCGTGTATAGGAAGTGCAGAGCTGCAGCACCCCTCCCCATTTCCACTCGATATTATCCATAACATTTAATATAATGAGTCCTTTTTTCTCTAATTCTTTTTTTATACTTGTACATTATATAAACATTAAGCTTAATGTCTGTAGCCATCCCCTAGTTTATGAAAAAAATACAAAAATCATTGTATAGAACTCTGCGCTTCAGAGTTCCAGCGACACGGTGTTTGGCTGTTGTGCGCATGCTCACATGTCCGATATTGCAAGCTGCAAGCTAGGGAGAGAGAGCACTATGGCTAATACAGTGCCGATCCTGGTGTTGTGGTGGAAGGTAGTGTTTCATTTTGACTCCGCGTGTGCTGTGCTTAAAAACGTGTTAATATTCTTGAATGTGATAAAGTGTAGAATTTAATTCATATTTTTTTCGGTTCTTAAATTAATTAATTGACCTGCTGAAATTTAGCTTGGAAAATAATCTAGATGATGTTCTTAGTGAAATTACGAAACTGATAAAAATCCTCTTGACAATTCCCATGACTATATCAGAGGCAGAACGCTGCTTTTTTAATACTGAAAAGAATGAAAACTTTTCTAAGGAGCACCAGGAATTCTAAAAGACTAAATGCACTTGCAGTGTTTTCAATGGAGAAAAAATTCCTCAGTAGTCATCCAGAGATCAAGTAGAAAATAATAAATCTTTTCAGTAAATTAAAACAAGAAGAATATATTTTGTATTTAAATGAATGGATCAAGCTTGAACTGTAACAATTTAGACTATTAGTAAGTAAAGAATGTTTGATTTTGTTCTGTTTAGGATTTTATCAAGTTTAACTATAAATTTTCTTTTTATATGTTTATTTCCTTTTACACAATATTAAAACAATGCTAAACAAATTCTGATGCAGCATCCCCACTAATTTTACCTACAAGCCGCCACTGCTCCCACTCAAAATCAGGCTGTACTTCCAGCTGGAGAACACATAGGCAGATCAAGCAATGGTGCGTCAACTCTTCCACATTTCGGACACCTATTTACAGCTTATCCCCGAGCAGGAGATAGGACCTGGTAACTGAACCAGGACGCGACGGAAATCCCCATCGTTGAAGTCGACTGACGGTGGGATGTACGCAGAAATAACAGTATACTTCCTATCCAGGTGCATCTGCACAGCTACTGCCTGAAAGGATGTATTCAAAGCAAAGAGAAGGACGGAGACATCATGCCGGGTGTAAATGACGCATCCTCCTGGCCGGCCCCAATCCCGTGATGGTGGGGTTCCAAATCCCTATACTCTAGCAGGATTGACAGGGGGGTACGTGCCCAGAATGGTCTCCTGCAAAAGGATGGCTAAGGAAAAACCGGAAGAGACGAGCCCTGCAGCTCCTCTCAGTTGCCCCGGAGTCCACGGCAATTTTATTGACGGAATATGCCCTTTAGGCCTAGCTCGGAGGAGATGCGAAGGTTCTCTTCGAAGAGAATATATTGACGGGAATGTTCGGACGCTGTTGGCCGAACAAGGCGCTGTGGGCGCTGTCGTCTTCGAAGACTTATTGGGGAAAGATCGGGTTGCTAAGCGAGTCTTTTCCTCCATCCGCATTAAAAATTTTTTCGGCTGGGGTCTCTCTTTTGAAGGTCCCACCTCTCTGAGTCGTCCAATCCAGCTTTGGATGGAGACTTATGAGCCGAAGCTCTTTTGTTGCTTTTCTCTAGTATTTTTGGTCTCCCCGTTGGCGCAGACAATGGGGCGATTCTAAACGACATAGTCTGCGGGTAGGCGCTCGCAGGGCTCTTTGTAGATGGGTCACGGACCGTGGACCGTCTAGGACGAATCCTGGTGTGTTGTTATCCTTTACCTCATCCCTTATTGGTTCAAGCCAGGTCCCGCGGACGACCGAACGCTAACTCCGGAGTTATACCCCTTCTTGTCAGCGTAGCTGCAAATATTCTGCTGCGATTATCGAGGGGGGGGGGGGAACCAGCAGAGGAACCAAAGAATCAGACCTATAAGCGGCTAGTTACCTGCCTGTATCTGAACTCAGAAGGAGCACTTCTATCTGGTCGGAACGAATGCTTAGAAGGAGAGGAGGAAAGATATCACAGAAAGGGAGAGAGTAGGTGTTAGCGGGAGGTGGAGTAGAAGCTAAGGTGGACGGGGCGCTGAGTCCTTTCAGCCCGTCGTGCCTCTTACGGGAGAGAGAGAGAGAGAGAGAGAGAGAGAGAGAGAGAGAGTGTTACAAAAAGGATAAAAACAGTAGTAAGAGAGAGACAAGAAGACAAAGTGAAATAAATACAATATGATACAAAATAAGAGAGAGAGAGAGAGAGGAAGAGATAAAGAGAAAGTAAGAGAAAAAGAGATTATTAAAGAAAGTATAATAACTAGAGCAAGAAAGAGTGAGAAAGGGTGAGATAATAAGACTGAGAGATTAGGAGAGAGATAGAGGAAAAGAGAGAGCGAATATGAGAGAGACAGACAGAAGACTGATAAACATAGAGATATAGAGAAAGAGAGTGACAAAGAGAAGGTGAGACACAGTAAGTGTGAGAGAAAGGGAAAGTGTGTCAGATAGAGAGAGAGAAAGTAAGAGAAACAAAGAGGGAGAGAGAGTAAGAGAAAATAAGATGGATGATAGAGAGAGAAAGACTGAGAAGTAAGAGAGAGAGAGGGAGAAAGACTGAAATATTAAGACAGAGACTAATAGTGTAAGAGAGAGTGTGTGTAAGAGAGTGAGATACTAAACGAGAGAGTGGGTGAGAGATTAAGAGAGATAAATAAAGATTTTAATATAGATAATAATATAAAGAGAGACAGACTGACAGGTGAAAGAGACTCAGATTGAGGGAGAGAAATAAAGAGAGAGATAGCTTAAGCGAGGTAGAAAGAGAGTGTATGTAAGATAGAGATAAGAGATAGAGTAAAAGAGTGTAAGGGAGAAAGAGAGAATAAGAGAGATATTATTAGAGAAATATAAAGGGGAAGAGGAAGCGAGAAAATATTGAAAATAAGATAAAGCGATAGAGGGTAATAGAGATAGTAAGAGAAAGATAGTGAGACAGAGAGTTACAAGGAAAGGCAGTACCTTAAAAGTTCCTGCTAACCATACGGAGGAGGTACAGGTTACAAGGAGTTCCAAGGAAAAGAAGTACCTCAAAGGCCTTTCGGCCCATGCCGAGGAGGTACTCATTAGATGATGAAACTTAGCAATTCTAAGTTAATCCAGCTTCAACTATCCCAATGGCACGCACTAACTACTTGCTAGAACCCCATCATGTTCTAAAGGATGTTGTCGAGTCGACTTTTGAACTGGTCGTCATTGCTACTGTTGAAAACTACCGCTGGCAGTCTATTCCACATGTCAGCGATGTCGTCCGTAAAGGACTTACCCACTAGAAGCCTATTCAATCTGGGCCACTCCACCGTGTCACAGATGTCCTACGTGAAGGACCTACCTACCGGAAGCCTATTCAATCTGGGCCACTCCACCGTGTCACATATGTCCTACGTGAAGGACTTACCTACCGGAAGCCTGTTCAATCTGGGCCACTCCACCGTGTCACAGATGTCCTACGTGAAGGACTTACCTACTGGAAGCCTATTCAATCTGGGCCACTCCACCGTGTCACAGATGTCCTACGTGAATGACTTACCCACCGGAAGCCTATTAAATCTGGGCAAGCTCGCCTTACACCCGCGATTTCGAGTCGCATTCCGGTTAAGGGTAAAGTACTTCGTGTAGTCGACATTTTCAAAACCCGTCAAAATTTTGAAAGTCTCTATGAAACGACCGCGCAGTCTTCGAATCTCAAGCCAAAATTGACTGATCTCTTGCTCTCTTTCCTGGTATGTCTTGTTATTTAGCGTTGGGATTAGTTTCGTGGCCCTGGCTTGCACCTTTTCCAAACGATCGATGTCTTTTCGATGGTGAGGATACCAGAACTGAACCGCGTACTCCAGTTAAAGCCGCACCAGGGAGAACAACCTCCTTGTTCCGAGAGCTGAATTGTCGCCTGGTGTAACCCAGTAGGCGCTGAGCCCTCTTCTCTACCTGTAAGCAGTGCTTCCAGAATTTGAGATCACTGATAATCAGCCCACCTAAATCCTTCTCGACACCAGTTGACTAAAGACGCATACCTTGTAGCTCATAGTCTGACAGGGGATTCGCATACCCGATGTGCATCACCTTGCACTTGTCTAAGTTGAAAGGCATCTGCCACTTGTCAGGCCACTCGCCGATCATCCGTAGGTCCGCCCTCAACCCCTCGATGTTTTCGGGCGTCGCTACGTTCGCTCCAAGTTTTTTGTCTTCGGAAAATTTCGCGAGGCGGCTCACTGCTCCTTCATCTATGTCGTTGATGTAGATGATGAATAACAGAGGGCCCAATACGGAGCCCTGAAGGACTCCGCTCGTTACTGATGACCACCGAGAAGCGTGGCGGCCGATAGTAATCCTCTGTTGCCTGTTCGACAAATAACTTTCCTACCAGTTTGCAAACTTTCCTCTAATTCTCAAGCCACGTACTTTCACCATCAGTCGACGGCGGGAGACTTTATCGAAAGCCTTTTGGAATTCCAAATATAGTATGTCCACCGCTCGACTTCTGTCAAACTCGCTCATCATCTCGTGAAAGAATTCGAGCAAGTTAGTGAGGCACGAGCGCTTTCTTCGGAAGCCGTGCTGGGTGTCCCTCAACAGGTTATATGACTCTAATTGATCCGTTATTCTATCCGCTATGATGCCTTCCAGTACTTTACTCACAATCAAAGTGAGACTTGTCGGTCGGTATTTTCCAACGGTGTCACGGTCCCCTTTTTTGTGGATTGGGGTGACGTTGGCAATACGCCAGTCCGTAGGGACTTCACCACTATCAAGTAATGCGTTGAGAATGTCAGACAGATGGGTGCCCACCTGATCTTTCACCTCACTCAGCACTCTTGGCAGGAAGCCGCCAGGACCATGGGATTTGAACGCATTCAACTGACCGAGCCTCCTAGCAACCTCTTCCGCAGTTGTAGGAGAGAGAGAGAGAGAAAGAGAGAGTATAGGAGAGAGAGGGATAAAAGCGGAGAGATAGACAGACAGACAGACAGTGAGTGAGAAAATAAGAATAAAGAGAAATAGAGAGGGGGGGATAAATGGGGAGAGGCAGTCAGACAAACCGACATTGAGAAAATAAGAATAAGAGATAGAGATGAAAAGAGAGGTCGATGAATAGATTAAGACAGAAATAGGCAGAGAAAGCAATCGAGTAAGAGAGAGATAGTATGAAAGAGAAAGTAAGAGAGAGAGAGAGAGAGAGGGGGAGCAGGGATAGTATTAGAGGGAGTATACATATGAAAGAGAGACTGAGAGATAAACAGACCGGCAGAGAGAGATAAAGAGAGGTACAGAGAGTGAAAAGAGAAAGAGCGACAGAGAGAAACTGAAACACAGTAAGAGATAGACAGATAAAGTGTATCGGAGAATGACATAGAAAGAGAGTAAGAAAAAGAAAGAATAAAAGAAAGTAAGAGTAAAGTGAGAGAGAGAAAGAGAGAGAGGGAGAGCAAGAGAAGTGAAGTAAGAGACAGCGAGAGCAAGAGAGAAAGACTAGTGTTGAGAATAATAATGACAGAAAAGCCGAAAAGGAATATGGAAACACATTTAGGGTCATCCACTAAAACGACTAAGAGCTAACGTAATTGGGGAGGGGGGGGGGACTCGGGTAGTTATGTGTAAGGGAGTGGGGGTGGGGGGGGGGACTCGGGTAGTTATGTGTAAATACTCAGTCCTGAGTTTGTAAAGTGATATTCCTCGGTGCTCCTAAAAGGTTACATTTAAAGTCGAATGGAACTCGTCCATTCTGTTTTTTAAATATATCAACGGACGTACTTTCGACTCCTCGGTCGGGTAAGCTATTCCGTTTGAGTGATTTTATAGGGAATACAAATTTTTGCGATATACCACTGGTGAATCCTTTGTTGACTAATTTATATCTATTTTAACTGGTATTCGCTCTATAATCTAATTCGAATAATGTCGAGTAATTCAAATTGGAAAGAAAAACCTTTTAAGATTTTAAAAACCTTTATCAGTTGGACTCGTAAACCTCTATTGGCAAGTGATAAAAGGTTTAGGCAGCGAAGTCTTTCGTCATAGGGTTTGTTCTTAAGTTCAGGTATCAGTTTAGTCGCGCTGAGTGGTACTTTTTCTAACATTTCCGCATCTTTGCTAAGGTTCCGAGACCAGAATTGAACCGCATACTGTAGATGTGGTCGAACTAATTATTTATATAAGGGTAGGATTATGTCTTTATACTTAGAATAGAAATTACGACCTCAAGATCCTTTTCCACGTTGACTGATTCCAAGAGTTGGCCATTCATATGATAATTTGTTTTAAGATTTCTGAATCCTATATGCATAACTTTGCATTACCCGCGTTAAACTTCATTTGCCATTTATCCGCCCCTCGACAATTTTGTTTAGGTCTCGCTGCAGTTTCACGACCTCGCATATAACTGAATCACTATTTTCTATCTTGGTCGTTTATGCATCTCTCTCTCTCTCTCTCTCTCTCTCTCTCTCTCTCTATATATATATATATATATATATATATATATATATATATATATATATATATATATATATATATATATATGAGAGAAGGGTAAATTTGATGTTAATGAGCAAAGAGACAAGAACCAGGAGTTTTTAAAGGCAAGAGAAAGGGACATTGGAAGAAAACAAGGATCAAAGAGAACATAGGACGGCATAATGGAGGCAAGTAAGAAGGTAGAAATAACGCCAGGGAAAAAAGTTTGAATAATCCTGGCCGGGAGTTGAACCCGGGCCGGCTGATTGCCGGTAAGATGGTCTTAATTTCTGTCTTCTCAGTATGGACTACCTTCATTGTGCCATCCTTTGCTCTCTTTGATCCTTGTGTTCTTCCAATGTCACTTTCTCTTGCCTTTAAAAACTCCTGTTTCTTGTCTTATTGATCATATTCATCAAATTTCTCTTTCTCCTGTACTATATTGTTATATGGTCTGCAATACAAGGTTTCTGCATATTTCTTTGTGTGTTCAAAAGGTTTTTTAAGAGCAGAAATTAAATATAGCGAAAGCCCTGTGGTGGTTGTTACCACTCGCAGAATAGGTATTTGCTCTTTATATATATATATATATATATATATATATATATATATATATATATATATATATATATATATATATATATATATAGGGAGGTTTTTTTACATGTCCTAACTTTGAAGTTTAATAAAATCAGGAATAATTTTGTGACCATGATGAAACTTTGAGAAGTTGTTGGTAATAGTTGTAAGCCTCCTTTCTTCAGATGGCTAATTGATTCATTTATTATTTTAGAAGTTATGCCAGTTTTAGTAAATCGGTCATTTTATGCTGAAACGCCAAGCGTAAAAAGTTTTGTTTAAAGAAGTGATTTTTGGAATGCTCGATTCTTAACAAAACTTTCTTGAAAATTGGGAATTAACAAATTTACTAGCATCAGTCATTCGTAGACTTTAAAAGGAGAAAAGATTTCTAGCAAAAATCATTATTAAGAATTTTTTCGAACTAAAAATATGGATGCTCCTGGAAATGATTGGACGAAAAAAAAATTGTTGAAACATTCTTCAGATGCAACTGTTCAGTGGTTTCAACACAACGACGGATGAGACGTGAAGGAGCTCAAGACGTACCATTACGACGAGCGCTAGGCATACAAATTAAAAAATTTCGAGACACCGGTAGTGTACAAGATGGACGAAAGGGGCGTGTTGGCAGAGAAGGCGTAAAACAACATAAAATTGAAGAGTTGCGTCAAAACGTCGAACGGTCGCCGCAGAAATCAGTGAAAAGAAGATCAGAACAAGTGGGGTTGTCAAAAAGTGCAACATACAATGTAATGGAAAAAAACTGAAACTTATGCCATACAAGATTCAGGTTGGGCAAAAATTAGAAGATAACGATTTCATGAAAAGAAAATCGTATGCAGAAGAATTTAGACGAAAATTTGAGGAAGTTGATGTACAGCCCGTGATAATGTCTGACGAAGCGCACTTTCATCTCAGCGGATACAATAATATGCAGAACAACAGAATATGGTCGGATCACAACCCAGAAAGAACTGCATCCTGAAAAAACCACTGTGTGGTGTGCGATCATTGGGTCGCATTTTTATGAGAATGAAAATGGAAATTCAGTTACTGTGAATGGCGAAAGATATCGACACGCTTGAAGAATATTTTTATCGAACTCTCGAAGGCTTCGAAATAGATGATAACTGTTTTTCCAGCAAGATGGTACAACATCACATACATAAAATGAAGCAATGTAGTTGTTAAGACGAAACTTCCCAGAAAAAATCATTTCTCGAAACAATGAATTTAAGTTGCCTCCAAGATCCCCCGATCTAGCACCTTTGGATTTTTTTATGGGGATATTTAAAAGATCGTGTTAACCTTAATAATTTTAGAAGTATCCAACACTAAAAAATAATATCGCTGAAGAAATTAATAACATAGATGAAGAACTTTTGAAAAAAGTAATGGGAGCAACTTCGTCACGAGTAAATGAGTGTTAGGAGAAGAATGGTCAGCATTTGAAAAGAAGAATCTTCAAATAAATTAAGATATTATATTAAGTATGCAAACCGATTATTAGGCTTAGTTATTGTTAATTTTAAGCAAATAAAATTAGTTGAAATAAAATTGGTTTTAATAGTCGATAAATATCTGAAAGTTCAGCGAAATCTTTTTAAAAATCAATGCTTCACTAAAACTGGTATTACTTCTACATAAATAAATGAATCAATTATCCATTTTAAAAACCAAAATTTACATCTATTATCAACAACTTCTGAAGGTTTCATTATGATCACAAAATTATTCTTGATTTTATTAAACTTCAAATGTAGGACATGTAAAAAAATCCTAACTGTGTATATATATATATATATATTGTGAAGGAAAAGAGAGGCCAAAAAGAAGAATGCCCCCTTCTTTGGTTTCTTGAATCCCTTCCCTCCCTATGTCTCCTAACTATAACTCCACGTGGAGTAAAGCTCTGTATTCAAGGAGAAAAATAAAAGAAGAAAGAATTTAAATATCAGTTAAGCTGAGCGCTAAAAGCTTTCACCTCGCCGATGAAATGCTTATCTCCGTTGGAGACGATTAAGGACGGTGTCGGGCGACAAAAGCTAATTCCTCTAGGCGCCGGAAGCTTTCTCTCAGACTTCTGTGCCTTCCAGCGATTGAGCATAAAAAAATGGCCGTCATATAAATACCGTTAGTTTTTCAAAGATCGGCTTGATTGAGTTTAAGATCTCGTCGTCTTCGGTTCAGATCATGTGTCTGTTTTCCCAAATGCCTGGTATTCGCGTATACCATCCAGGTTGGATCTCACCAGGCAGATCCATCTCTTTTGTGAAGGCTTACTCTGTTCAGAGCAAGCCTCAAATCGTTTTGCCCCCGAAGGACTGGCCGCGATTCTTCTCTTCTCATCAGAAGCCTCATCTCAAGGACCATTTTCCGTCTCCATTCCCCCCGCACCGACTCGCTAAAGGAGTCCCCTTTCTCGAGGACTCCCTTCAAGGTAAAACGATTGCATCTATATTTCCCCTATGTATATATATATATATATATATATATATATATATATATATATATATATATATATATATATATATATATATGTATATATAATTCTGGTGTCAGGTTTATTTGGTTAATTTAGGACCCCTTTCGTTTTCAAGTCCCTCGGTTGAATTAATAAAAAATTTACCAAGTTGGGTCAAGTTTATTTAAAGATAGGAAAATAATCTTTTTTCTAATTGTTTTTATTTTATTTTGAGTAATGAGTCTTTTGTGGTGTCCATGAGGCCACATTTAGTAACAAGTCATTGTTTTTGTGTGTGTTTTGGGAGAAAATCTTTCAAACCTTCCCTCCTTGTAATCCCTTGGCCGGATTAAGAGGTCCTATATCAGGTACTCATATAGGAATTAGTATATTTATCATAATTTATTGTGTGTGTGATCATAAGAATTAAGATTTTATTTAGAATTTTGAGGAACTATTGCGAGAGCCCCATTTTCTTTGCCGTAAGAGGCACCATGAAAGGGAGATAAAAAGGAATAACTTAGAACCCCTCTCAGTTAGTTCCAGGAATGAAGCCCCACAGATCCACGCTTTAAACCTCCCAGCATTTAAACACGGTGAAGGTTTCAGTGCTTACCTCACTCACTTCGAAAACATTTTTGAGGTAAATCACTGGGATATCCAAACTGATGGAGTCGCTCGACTCTTGCCACTCTTCAATACGCAGCTGCGAGATATATTCATTTCGCTACCCGCCGAGGCTACCCTCGACTATTTGACCCTTAAGTCCGAACTCTTGGCTGCGATCAACATGAATCCGGACTTCTACAGGGCAAAGTTTCGTCAGGCAGGGTTGCAATCTGGCCAGGCTTACCGCCATTTCAAATTCACCTTCAGAAGAAGTCTGCAATTTTGGTTGGACTCCGCCCAGGTAAACGGCGACTATGTGTCTCTGTTTGACTTCATTTTGCGAGATCAATTGATGGCTACGCTGCCCTCTGAAATCCGTGCATTCGTGAAGGACCGAGGAGTTGCTTCCTTCAAAGAATGCATCGAAGAAGCGGATTTGCACGCGGCTAATCAAAATCTTTACCCTAAAGATCCCAAGAAAGAAGAGTCATCCTCCATCTCTCAAGAGTAAAGGCCACTTCTCTAAATTTCACCTGAAGAACGCTCCCAAATTCGTAAAGGTCCCAGATCCCTCTAAACCAAAAAATTATCCCCCGTCAGAACCTAGGGATGTTAAGCCACAGGTCTTTAATCCCCCTGCGTTGGATTACCCTAGACCAGTGGTTCTCAACCGTGGGCCACATGGCCCCTAGGGGGCCATGTAACATTACTAGGGGTCCACACGCATAAAATAACGAATGGGGGTCTACGGTGATATTTTGGTTGGCCATAAAGCAATTCTACTTCAGAACTATTATTATTACTGAGAATGGAGAGAGAGAGAGAGAGAGAGAGAGAGAAAAAAAAATTACACAAAGATATGCAAGCTCGGTTTAGTGACTTACTCAAGACTTACTTGGGTGACGATTCCTTTCGAATTTAATGTTGCCGATGTAGACATTTCTTTACAGGAAACCCTCATTGAATTACAAAGTGATGAAATATTAAACAGGCAAAATTTAAAGATGGGAAGCATAATATATGGAAAACAAATGAAGCTGCTAAAAAGTATCCACTACTCTGGGATAAAGCACAACTCTACGTCATTGCTTTTCCATCATCTTAGCTTGTTGAATCAGGATTTAGTCGTTTCTCACTTATTATCAAAAGCTCGTAATAGACTCGACATTGTGCAAAGGGGTGATCTTCAAATATCATTGACTGTCGTGGTATGACATTACATTATATCAATACCATATTATATCAATGAGGGAGGGACCAATAACTTAAAAGTGAACCGACAAAAGGGACGGAAAACCACGAGTTTAGACGGGCTGAGTAGCGAGAGAGTGTAACGAGGTCAGGTAAATAATGGACAATGGCAAAGCTCAAGGTTATTTAAAGAGGCATGTACAAAAATATAATTTTATTTACACAAAAATAATGAGAGAATTGATGGGTAAAATTACCTCAGAGAATTAACGGGCAAAATCACATCATAAATGAAAGGGGGAATTGTAGTTATAAATCAGGCTATGAAGTTAGAACTTAAGGTATTCCAGGAGGAGACTATTCAAATGGGGGGGATTAACTTAATTGGGTTACTGAAGGGGGGAGAGGGGTTGGCTTACTGATGTCTTCTGCACGTGAGGTGTGGCCGTTCGGAACTTCTGAGCGGGAGATTGGAGTGATGACGCTTCTCCCAAAACAAGGGGGGGGGGGTAACTTCCAGTCCAGGGGAGAGTATTTCGGCTACCCGAAAGGAGGAGGGCTTCGACAGGAGTTGATGAGAGAAGTCGAGAAAATCACTCGGGGGCGATCGTTCAGTGGGATTACCTCCTGGCTGGGGCTAATTCCAAATACACAAAATAGTCCAGCTGTTACTTTGCTTTGTTGCTAGCACTTGACTTGGAACCATGGGGAATCTTCTGGGGTCTGGGCGAGACTTCTCAACTCTGTGTCTCCTCATGGGAGTCGAACTCTATTTATGTTCGAGGCTCGGCCTGAGAGGGGTTAGCAGGAAACAGCTCTACTCTCGAATGGCCTCGAATCTTCTTGTAGAGGCTATTCTAGTCCGCGTAAAAGTGAATCGTGGGGGACTCGTGGCTACTGCTTGTGGAAGGGTGGGGGGGGGGTAGGCTTACCAATTTAGGCCTATCCTGGCCGCCTGCAGCACATGGAAGTTCCGTCTGCTCAAGAGATTCCACGTGGAGTTCCCTCACATTGACATCGATGGAGCCGAATATAAAAAAAAACTCGCTGAGCAACATCAGTCACAGAGATCTCATTGAATAAATCTACATTTTTTATTTAATTACTCACTTATCTTTTTAAAGGTATATTATGAATTATTTACTAATGTACCTGAGCGCTTCATAGAATTTAACTATTAAATAATTTATTTGTATTAGTTTAAACTTAAAGTTTTCCTTCAAAATAAGCATAATTATTTACTATTTTTTTTTTACTTATTGATACAATTACTTTGCTTTTTAATTAGTGACAAAATTTTGCCCTTTGGGGGCCACCAATTTTTTTTTTAAGGAAAAGGGTCCATGGGTAAAAAAAGGCTGAGAACCACTGCCCTAGACGACCCATCGTCTGTTTTTCTTGCGGAACATCCGGCCATGTGAGAACGAACTGTCCCCAAAATTCTCAGTTCCGTTCTGCTCTCAGCCACCAAGTCCACCAAGTAAGCGCCTCTCTTTCTTCTCCGTCTGCTCGACCTGAAACGCCTGCTACCCCACCAGCGAATAGCCCCCGGGACCTTAAGTTAATTTTATATTTAACTAGAGCTCCCCCGGTGAGCTCGAATTTGAAACCGGTTTGGTTAATGGTTGCCGGGTTTCAACCCTGGTCAGAGATACGGGATGCACGTGCATCGTCGTATCGGAAAAGCTGCTGCACCCTGTGAGCCTCGACCACGATAAATTTGTAGCAGTCCAGGACTACCTGGGATGAACCAACCGCTTCCCAGTGGTCCGTTGTTTCATCGAATGCCAGTATTTCATCGGTAGGGCTGACGCCGTAGTAAACCCCATTAAATTTTATGAAATATTAGTCGGCCAGAGCCCGCAGCTCTCCCCTAGTCCCGTTGCTCAGCCCCCATCACGAGGGTCCAAGCCATAAAAAACGAAGCACCCCCCGTGACTTTAGAACCCCCTTTTTCTCCCGAGTACGAGAGTCTGGACAACGAGTCTTTTGTAAAGGCACAGAATGAGTGTCCTTACCTACAGCCATTGTGGGAAAAGACGAGGACCAACGAGCGCGAATCCGCTCGTGGTCACAAGGAGTTCTCCTACCTCGTTGAGGGTGAACTGTTCTTCCGTTCTCCCTCCGTTCCTAACCACTCCCCTACGCGCTCTCTGCGTGCCCCCCCGCTCCTATGACAGGACCCATTTTGACATCGAGTCAAAAGAAAGACGTTTCAAGCCCGGTGACGAGGTCCTGCTTCTCTTACAACGGAAACATATAAACTTCTATCTCAATGGAAACGCCTCTTTTCAGTCCTCGAAGCCCGTGGCCCCGTGGACTACCTCATCCAAACACCCTCCGATAACAAAGTGTTTCACGTCAACATGCTCAAACGTTACCACCGCCGAGTCTGCATCAACAATATTGTTGCCCTGGATGGAGAGGCCATAATGGAAGCCTCTTATTCCCCCGAGCCTCTTAACCTAGTCCAGATAGTTCGCGTAGAAGCTGATAATGACTACCCAATCCTGTTGCTCCCTGGAACGTATAAAGACTCCCCCCAGAAGATCGATCTGAATCCTCACCTGGAGCCCGCTCAGAAAGCCCAGTTATCCCAGTTGGTAAAGGCCTACCTCCGGCCCATTTAGTTGCGATCCACGTTCAATGTGGAGGTCGAAAACTTGATAAAATTAGAAATAATCGAACCCTCCTCTTCTGATTATTGTTCCCTCATTGTCATGGTTCGGAAGCCAGACCAGTCCTTTCGAATATATGTGGACTTTCGAAAATTTAATGCCGTGACGGTTTTAGAGGCCGAACCGATCTCGTTAATAGACCAGAGCCTACATTTGTTCTTAGATGACATGAATAATGGAATAATGTGTTATTCTATTTTGATCATGTGTACGTGGCTACACGCACATGAGATGAACATCTAATCTCCCTTCGATCCCTCTGTAATAGGCCCCGAAAGCATGGTCTAACCATGGGTCCTTTCAAGTGTCATTTTGCTTACGGCACTATCAAGTACCTTGGATTTCAAATTGGGGAAAACCAAATAACGCCCCAACAAGAAAAAGTCAGGGCTATTTCAGATATGCCCCTTCCCCGTACTAAGAAGCAGCTACGTTCCTTCTTGGGTTCAACCTCCTTCTACTGGCGCTTTGTCCCAAACTTTGCCGCCTTAGCGTCCCCCCTGAACTCCCTCCTTAAGAAAAACTCCCCAGATTCCCTCGTTTGGAGCCCCAAGGTAATTTCCCACTTCCAGCAGATGAAGGATAGGCTAATATCTGCCCCCATATTGCGTCTCCCGAACCTGAACAAAAGGTTTGGAATCCGTACGGATGCCAGCAACGATGGCATCGGTCGTGTGTTCATGCAGTACGAAGAAGATGGGAATAGCTATCCTATCGCTTATGCAAGCCGGAAGCTGTTGCCGAGCGAAAGAAACTATACAGTAATATAACTTGAGGCTCTGGCAATAGGTTATGGTGTCCGGAAATTTAAAACGTATCTGATAGGTCAGGGGTGCGTGATCGAAACGGATCACCATCCTTTGGCGTACTTAAGAAATTGTAAAAGCCAAAACGCAAGGCTTATGCGCTGGAGTCTGCTATTAATGGAATATCAATTCCGAATTTTGTATTTGAAAGGTAGTGAAAACTGTGTAGCAGACAGTCTTAGTAGGAAACCAGTAGATGACCCTCCTCCCCCAAGGTAGAACTCCATACATCTTATAAGTTCATGTAAAGGGTCTTTCAACAAGGACGTTTGAGCTTTGTCAGGCAAAAGTGGCCATGTTGTTAAAGTGACATCTAGCAACCTCACTGTGAACTGTTCAGTAGTACTTGGCAAGTCACGATGGAAGGTTATAGCGTTGAACAGCGTGTGCAAATCATCAAATGTTATTATCAAAATCAGTGCTCTGTTCGACAAACGTTCCGCGCATTACGTGATTTCAATCCTCGCCACAGCGACGAGGCCCATTTTGGATGAATGGATTTGTGAACAAGCAAAATTTTCGGATTCGGGATGAAAACAATCCACACGAGATACACCACCACCAATTGCAACCCAACAAAGTCACTGTTTGGTGCGGATTTTCGTCTAACGGAATCATCGGTCCGTATTTTTTTGAGAACGAAGATGGGATTGCCATAACCGTCAACGGCGAGACCTACAGATCGCTGATAAGCAACTTCTTGTGGCCTCAACTGGATTATATGCCTGATATGGATACTGACGACATGTGGTTTTAACAGGACGGCACTACGTGCTACACTACGCACGCCACAATAGACATTTTGCACCAGCGCTTTCAGGGCAGGGTCATCATGCGATTTAACGCCATTAGACCTCTTTCTTTGGGGGCTACCTTAAATCGCAGATCTATGCGAATAATCCACAAACAGTTGATGTCCTCAAAATCAACATAACCATCCAGCAAATTCAGCCAGATTTATGCGACAAAGTCATCGAAAATTGGGCCTCCCGAATACGTTCCACCAAGCGAAGCCGCGGCGGACATTTGAACGACGTCATATTCCAAACTTAATGCCATAAAATGTACTTTCAAATTTAAAATAAATTGAATGCATATATCACACACAACTTGTTTTATTTACATTTAAAAATCGAGCGACCTTATTGAAAGGCCCTATATATATATATATATATATATATATATATATATATATATATATATATATATATATATATATTCGAGCTCGTTGCTCTCCCATGTAAATTTATTTTTGTTCGTGTGTGCGTACGCCCGTATTTTAGCGTATTGCTTGTATATACGTGTTGTCATTATTGTTTTTTATTATTTACTGGATTGTCCCTCCGCTTGATTGATTCCTTATTCTAAATTGTGGTATTGCTTTTACATGAAACTATATATATTTTAATTATGTAATTAATTATTACCCATTAACCTTAATGTATGTGTAAGTTTTATCCGTCGTCTGGGATCAAACGGAGCAAATCCTGTACCTTGACGGCCGCAGTGTCGGCTGAATGTTTAATATCGATGGGTTTTGGTCGAGATGCCCTTTTTCCTTCCTCTTCGTGTCATGAAAAACGCCATTTTGGAAGGGAGGCCGGTAAGAGTAAAGGGACGTCAAGAAGAATACCCTCTTCTTTGGTTTCTTGAATTCCTTCCTCCCTATGTCTCCTAACTATAACTCCACGTGGAGTAAAGCTCTGTATTCAAGGAGAAAAATAAAAGAAGAAAGAATTTGAATATCAGTTAAGCTGAGTGCTAAAAGCTTTCACCTCGCCGATGAAATGCTAATCTCTGTAGTCGGGAAAAGGATAGCCGAAAGTTCCCACCCACATCGTTGGATACGATTAAGACCGGTGTCGGGCGACTAAAGCTAATCCCTCTAGGCGCCGGAAGCTTTCTCTCAGACGTCTGTGCCTTCCAGCGATTGAGCATAAAAAAATGACCGTCATATAATTACCTTGAGTTTTTCAAAGATCGACGAATTGAGTTTGAGAGCTCATCGCCTTCGTTTCAGATCGTGTGTCTGTTTCCCCAAGTGCCTGGTATTCGCGTATACCATCGATGTTGGATATCACCAGGCAGATCCATCTCTTTTGTGAAGGCTTACTCTGTTCAGAGTAAGCCTCGAATCGTTTTGTCCCCGAAGGACTGGCCGGGATTATTCTCGTCTCATCAGAACCCCCCTTCTCAAGGATCTTCCGTTTTCCGTGTGAGATTTCGCGCCGAGCCACGTCAGAGTCTCGATTTTTGGAGGTTGCAATTCTCTGGGTCTTTAAGGAGGATCGTGAACTCGTCTTCTGCCCCCTCCCCCTTCATCCTCGTCACTATCAGGATATTCGGCCGAGAACCACGACGAATATCCGTCTCCATTTCCCCGCGCCGACTCGCTCTTTCTCCAGGAATCCCTCTAAGGTAAAACGATTGCATCTCCCGTTAATCGACCTGCTTTCCGACTTTTAAATATTTCTCCTATATAATTGATTTATAGTATCCCATTTAAAAGCCAATTAACAGGTAATTAACGTTACCCGATTGCTAATTTTCTATAGTCTGTCAGTATTATCCTTATTTACATTTCCTATATTTCCTGTATTTATATATATGTTAACTAAAGACTTATTAAAACTATATTTTTGGTTTTCACTCTTTAAATATATCATTGAACTGCAACTTGGTAAACTCATTAAACGCTATCGGCCCCTGTATTAAAATCGCACTCTTATACCTCGTAATCAACGGATTACTTTTAAGAAGTGAACGTACTTGTATGTAGCGAAGGACGCGTACGTGCATTAGAGGATATATGTGTATAACTGTATATATACATATTCTCGTGGCTTTATCTCTTTCCTCTCAACCAATATATATATATATATATATATATATATATATATATATATATATATATATACATGAGGGGCGGTCAATAAGTTTTGCAATTCGGATATAAGGAAACGAGATATGAGGAAAAGTGTTTTAATATTTTTCAATATAACTACCCTCGACTTCAATGCACTTGCGCCACTTGTCCCTGAGGTTTCGAATTCCCGACAACCAGAAATCTCCCGACTGCTGTTCAATACACTCCTGGACGGTGAGCTGGACATCTTCATCGTCCGAAAACCGGCGTCCACGCAGTGCAGCCTTGAGCTGGCGGAATAAAAAGTAGTCGCTAGGGGCCAGATCTGGACTGTAGACGGGATGGTTGAGCTCCTCGAATCTGCACTCGCGCAGGACAGCTTGTGCAACTCTGGCCTTTGATGACGTTGAAGTCGATCATGGGGCGTGAGGTTTCTAGGGACCCAACGGGCAGAGACCTTTGTCATGGCCAAATTGTCGTGGATGATGTTGATAACACTTCCATGTGATATTCCAAGTTCTCGCTCGATTTCTTCGCCTTCACCCGTCGATTTTCGAGGATCATCCTCTCCATACGGGCCACATTGTCCTCGTTGGTCACGTCTGACGCCGTCCTGGATGGGAGGCATCTTCAAGGGACTCACGACCATGGCGAAACTCCCTATTCCAGCGAGCAATGGTTGCCTTGGAAGAGGCGATGTCGCTGTATACTGCGTTCATGGATCTCTTTTGCATTCTTGCCTTCCTTGGTCAAAAATCTGATCAGTGCGCGGTGCTCAACCTTCTCCATTGTTGAAAAATTTGTGACTGACGATCTGCGATCAGCTACTGCTTCTTAAATAGATGAGGCAGGAGCGTGCATCTGCAGGTCCTGGCTTGTCATAACTTGTCCTAACACCCCCACAAACAGCCATCCTCCTTCCTCTGTTTTGCCCTACCGATTCACAAAACTTATTTACCGCCCCTCGTATATATATATATATATATATATATATATATATATATATATATATATATATATATATTCAACTTCACTGCAGGAAAGAGGAAACGGAATAATTTTTCTTCGGAAATATTTTATTTCTTACTTCGAAAAAATCCGAGCTGTGTTGGGATTCGAACCGTGCACATTGAAGCAGCGAGACACCGCTTTGATCTCAATTAAACCGCCCTTTAGATCAAAGCCGTTGCTCGCCGCCTCACTGTGCACGGTTCGAATCCCACCGCAGCGTGGATTTTTCCGAAGTAAGAAATAAAATATTTCCGAAGAAAAATTGTTCCGTTTTCTCTTTCCTGCGGTGAAGTTGGATTTATTTCACCATTCTCTCGCGCTCATGAGATATATAAATACATATATATATATATATATATATATATATATATATATATATATATATATATATATATATATATATATATATTATATTAGTTTTGCAATGGTTGGAATGTAGCCGAACAGGTGAAAACTCTTTCTTTGACAGAACCTTTTCCAATGCAGTTCCCCAAATTACATCCGGGGCAAGTGAATTTATATATGATGGAGCACTTTGCTTCTGGCGGGATTCTGTCTTTACAATTGAACTATTGTCCAAGGAGATGTTTATTTTTAAAAATGATCTTAAATTCGGTATGGTAAAAGAATTTATTTAAAATTGTTTTAATTTCTTTGGAAAACTTTTGGGTTAAAAAACATATATCCTGAAAAACTATATAACGGGTATCTTTCCATACAGTTGGAAATTTGTATTTAGGTTGGTAGATGTTGTTTAAAACTTTTCCCGTAATATTATCTAACAGCGACACGGGAAAGCCGTTTCTTTTGAAGTAATTATACAAAAATTCAACTTTTTTTATGAAAATCAGTGTAGGTTGAGCAAATGTTATATGCAGCAAATATTAGTGTTTTGAATTGCACTTATTTTGTAAGAAAAATAGCAGAAGCTGAAGAAGTTAAGGCCTTGACCAATGAAGGTTAGTTTTCGAAAAACTTTGGTTTGGAATCCGGTAGGAGAATGGGAAATGTTTATATCCGGAAAGGAGACAGAACCATTGAGCTCTTTTTCGCAGGTAAAGTGGATATGGGGATGTATGTGGTTGGCAAGTTGTAATAATTTATCACAGGAGTCTTCGGAGTTGAACAGGAAGTATGTATCATCAACAAAGCGGTGGTAGAGAATAGGTCCAAGGTTTCCCAAATTTTGATTGACTAGTTGTTCTTCGAACCAGGGTATGAATATATCAGCGAAGACCGGGCCCAAGGGGCTGCCCATGCCCACCATCTATTTGGCAATAGGTTTCCTTATTGAAGGTAAAGTAATCGTCCTTGACTCCTATTTTAAGTGTTTCCTTTAAAAGTGGGGCTGTAAATCCATTAAATTTGGATATATTTGGGGGAAATGTACATTGGGGAATTATATCAATAGTTTGGTCTGGGGGATGTTTGTAAAGAGCGTTGATACATCAAAACTACTCATAGAGGAGGGATTAGGATGTTGAAAATTTTGTAATTCTTTAACAAAGGAGAAGCTATTTTGACTTTTATAATGGTTGGAAGAGAAAGGAGTTAATAAGTGGCCAAATATTTTGCAAGGTTGTAAGAGGGGAGATTATAAGAGGCTAAAATGGGACGTAGGGAGCTACCCTCCTTGGGCCATTTCATCGTATTATACCAGTCTTTTTACGAATTTTGTAATTTCCAGTACCAGAAGATGGGTGAAACCTACACCCGAAACGTTGTACCTATCATGTAAACTAATGATAATATATATATATATATATATATATATATATATATATATATATATATATATATATATATATATATATATATATATTTTGATTGTTAGCAGATCCAGAACACTAGATCCTCCCCATCCAGATCTTTTAATAAATAACATTCCCATCTCCATAGGTGATTCTTTTAAGTTGCTTGGAGTTATGCTTGACTCTAGGTTTACTTTTGAGAATCACATTCGATCTATTTCCTCCTCTATTGCTCAAAAAATTGGCATTTTGAGGAAATCTTACAAAGTATTTGGAGAGCAGACTGTTCTTAAAAATTGTTTTAATGCTTTTATTCTTCCGTGTTTTGAATATTGCGCCCCTGTTTGGAGTTCGGCAGCCAACTCTTATCTTAATTTATTAGATAAAAATTTGAGAGCAATAAAATTTTTAATTCCTGACCTCAAAGTTGATCTGTGGCACAGGCGAGCAATAAGCTCCTTATGCATCTTATATAAAATTTTTAACAATGCAGATCATCCACTGCATCACGATCTGCCCAATTTATATGCCCCTCAACGAGTTACCAGAGGTGTACTAAATGCCAATAGTAGGGCCTTTACGCCTATGAGATTCAACACAACACAGTTTTCAAGAAGTTTCATTCCTAACACAACTAAACTGTGGAATGAACTTCCTAGTGTTGTTGTTGAGTCCTTGGAACTTCAGAAATTTAAAGTGGGTGCTAATACATTTTTAATTAACAGAAACTTATAACTTTAATATTTTATTCATTATCCACACATATATAATATTATAATATTTTTAACATTATAGCATTTATTTTTTTTTTTTTTTTTTTTTTTTTTTTTTTTTTTTTTTTTGTTTTCTATTTATTTATTATGTTTTTCTTAATCTTTGTTTCGTTTTTTCCATACCAGGTTTCTTTCCCCGCTGGGGCCCTTGGGCTTATAGCTATTTGCTCTTCCAGTTGGGGTTGTGGCTTGGAACTTTAATAATAATAATATATATATATATATACAATGAACAATAACGGGCCAAGAACTGACTACTATTTACTGGGGTCCAGTCCGAGTCTTATCTTATTTATAATATCTGTCGGTGAGTTTTCGGCGAGCCAGTGTTTAATCCACTTAAGAAGAATTTTCGAGAGAGAGAGAGAGAGAGAGAGAGTAAGTGAGGGAGATAAAGATATATATCAGGACAGAAAGTAAGAAATAAAATAAGAGAGTCAAAAGGAAAAGTAGTACCTCAAATTACATTGCTAACTATACCGAAGAAGTACTATTTTGAGAAGGCCCTAACCTATAGCATAAGAGAATTCAGTTATTCTTTTTAAGTATTTGGGTGTATGAAGACTAAGCCTTTTGAGTGTATGAATATTTTGCCTTTTAGTTTCGTTTGGTAACAAAAATCATAAAGTATTTTAATTTAATTCCAACATGTGTTATATTGCTACTGAAAGACTTTGTCTAAAGTTTTAACAAAACTTTCTTATTGTGAATCGTAATGACTTTCTTGATAAAGCTAACACATATTTTGTGAACTCGTCTTTTAATCTGCAACTAAGCAACCAAGATTACATGTTACATTGTGCAATTCATTCTTGTACATTAATTCATTTGATATCTAGATTGATCAGAAATGCTGAGAACTAGAGTTAGTTAATTAGATAGGTAATAAAGAGTTTGTTGAATGAAGATTCCAGGTCTTCAAGAATAAGGAAGAGAGAGAGAGAGAGAGAGAGAGAGAGAGAGAGAGAGAGGGGGGGAGAGAGAGAGAGAGAAAGAGAGAGACAGACAGACAAACAGAGACGGAGAGAGGGGAAGAATAAACCAAAAACAAAGCGTCAAACTTTTATGCCGATTATTCTCACGGCGGCAGCAACTTTATTGGTAAAATTCAAAAATGGTAGTATTTGGAGGACTACCTGATATATATAAAATACGATTTATTATTTATTTTCTTTTTCACATTTTAACACTCCCTCATATAATAAATGATATGACATATTATACGCCTTGGCCGGCTCCAAATTTCTGCGTTCCTCGGAAAAGTGGGCAACTTGTTCCTGCCACAATTTCGCGAAGGGCGGCACCAAAGTTCCAAGAGAACGTACAAGGCCTCGCCTCACGATCAAGACTAAGTACATGGCCTTAATTTACACATCATTAAAGAATTAAGTTTACGCATTGTATTCTTTGTTAATTTATGATATATCTTTACTTTTGAAAAATTAAACTAGAATAATTCTATCAATTTTAAAAAGTAGATAAGCAAATCTGAAAAAAAAACGACATGAAAGCACTAGCGCAAACCGCACGCTAATTATAATAGCTTGAAGTGAATTTCAGGCCTACTTCAGACGAACCAGCCGTCCATTCATAGCTTCCTACATTTCTCCTCGTCTCATTGATGGATTCAAATCACGTATTGACCCGAGGCCACCGTGTGGGTAACTAACCATAAAATAAACTTTGCGACCTTATAAGGCGGGCGAGTGGTCGTATTTGGATACCCGAAGAAATGTCTCGCGACTTAAAAGTTGACCAAATATGGCTGAAGAAAAATCCTGGTAGCTTTTCTCTCAATTTAATGAGGATTTATAATTAGATTATCAGTACATAAGTAACTCAACTTGAGTATTTACATGCCTACATGGTACGTACCGAGGTGCATACGAGCATCCATTCTGTTGTAAGGACTCCATCAAAGATTTGGAAGTTCGCATTAGAAAGACGCCTCAGTAATAACAAAGACCGCTAATAGATGGCGTATATAGTCTTAAACTGAAAGGGGAATTAATTAAAAGGTTTGAAATATCAAACTGAATTAAGGAAGTGGGATAAATAAACAAAGGATTGAGTAAGTTGAGTTGAGAGATGATAAATATAGAAAATTAATGACTAGAAAAAAAAGCTGATATGAATGTTATTATTGTTGTTAGGGAGCAGATGACTTCTGTTCCCTCTGGCCTATTGAGAGAATAAGGAATAAAGCCTTTCATCCTACAGCCACAATTAAGTGGGGCCTCGCCTTCTGTGAGGCTGTTCTGCTGGGCCAGGTTAGTCGAGGGAGGCCGTTGCATGCTGAGTGAATTTGATAGTACCCACTTGTGCTAGCGGTTCACGCAACAGCTAGGAAGTGGGCGTTCGATTACAGCTTAACCTCATGTGCAATACATTCAAGGGTTGCATCTAAATGGGAGGTCACCAAGGTGATAAGACAATTGAATATAACAAATATGTAAACACACAAAAAATAACAGGAAAATAACTTAAGAAATAATTAAGCTAATATTGCTAAGTAAGTGCATGTCAAAAAGCAAATGTTTTATTATTTCTCTCTCACTACATAAATTCCTGAAGATATGAACCAAAATGTCCCTTTTTACATCCTTGCTTACTCTTTACGCTTGGGCCAATCGCCTTATCCGGTATGATGTCATTTTCTATCGTCTCCGAATCGGACAAGCTCGCGTGATTTAATAATAACTTCGTAGATTGAGTGATTCATAATTTGAGGATGTGTAGCCATCAATTTTATCCCAGAGAGTCCCTCTGGCGGCCATTTACGAGGACAAAGCTCCGATAAAAAAGCAAACTCAAAATACCTAAACATCAAAATATAAGAAAAAAACAAGGTCTACTGACCAAAAAGTCGCGTACTCTCACTTATTTTGATTTATAACCTTACGACCTTCAAAACTTTTAATAACTCCTGAACTAACCTTCGGGAGACTTTGACACTTGCATCATTCAAAAGAGAATGCAAAACGGCATAAGGGTTTCAAATTTCGTTAGAATCGGCCAAATAGTTATGATTTTATTACAAAAACAAAACAAAACAAAACGGGGACCGACTGACCGACATAGTTAGATAGAGAGTCACCCGCGACTAATAACGCAAAACAGGGGTGGGTGACGCGCTGCCTGTCATCGTGGTGCTGTCCACTCTGAGGAACAACGGACCAGACAGCGAAACGAACGTCACCAACAGCGCGATGAGGGGGCGCTCCGGCACCCTCTGCCGCCGGTGCCAGACCTTGGGTGCCCTGACTGTGGCCGATAGTGTGGATCACGCATTGACCTTCACAGTAATCGTCGCACCCATCGTCGGAGACCGCTCTGAGGACATCCGTCATCATCGACCTCGATGGATTTCCCTAAGCAAGCAAGCAAGGTCCAGTGGAATCCCGCATCCTTCTGGGATACCAAGCGGGTTGCAAACAAAGAGTATAGAGGAGGCCCGACTCCTCCATAAAGAAAAGCGGTAGCGACCCCTCTCGTCACGGTACAAGAACAAGTATCGCGCGCGAGGTACCCCAAGCCTAGGTAGGATATTCAATCAAATGGTGTATTAGCGTCAGGACCAACCACTCAGCCCAGAGAGGTTCAAGAGAGCACTGGGTATACTACTACCGCATCCCGCGAGCGTGTCCGATTCGGAGACAGGAGACAACAGAAAATGACATCATACCGGGATAGGTAGACGTTAATAGTCGGAGCACAATGACGCAACTTTAAGTTAACGAGCGCCCACTCTTTATCACCATGTAGTGCTTAGTAGGGTGGGATATTGATCACTTCCATGTAAGCAGTGCGGGGAAGATCAAAGCGCCTGGCTGGTTGCTCAGTCTATGTAAGATAACTTTACCCTCATCGTGCTCGTTCCTGAAAGCCCGACATGACCACAACCAAAAATAATATCGACAGCCTGTCTCCGACTCGCAGTAGTCGTGGAGTCACGAAGAATGATTTCAATGGATCAAGGGAACTTGACTCGCTTTGAGTGACTATGGATTACAAGTCGGTGTCGGACAAAGGAACGGCGATTATTCTGCCGTACCGAAGGGTACGTATGTTGCTGAAATCAGTTCGGGCGATTGTAGTATGGCACGATGCAAACTAAAATGAACGTTAACCTTAAATTGTTGATTCCCAGGACCAAATGAAAAATGAATAATCTTTAAATATTAAATACATTTCGGGTAAAATTGACACAAAGATGAAGTATCAATATTTAAATTGGGATTATGGTATATAATAAAAATTGAATCTTTAATGCGGGGCGTGGAAGTGACGCGAGAGAGTCATTCACTCGAGTCATATAAGGAAGGAGTCGAGAGCAACGCTGGCTGGTCATTGTGGAGTCAAAAGCTACACGCGGGAGGAAAGGACTCGACGACGGTCGATGGATCCGCGGCCGAATCTCTCATTCTTTCTATCTACGTCACTTTCTATCATACTCTGTGTCTCTATCACTCTGTATCTTTTGCCTGGCATTCTCTCTTTGTCTCGCATCTCTATCTCTCATCCGTTTAGCTCTCTATGTATGGCCATCTGTCCCTCTCCTTCTATTACTGTATATATATATATATATCTTACCCTCACTTTTTATTACTCTTTCTCCCTATCTCTCTTACCTTCTCTTTCTCTTACTCTCTCTTTTACCTTTTCTCTCCCTTATTCTCTCTCTCCCTCTTTCTCTCTCTTACTATCTAGGTGTCTGTCTCTCTTTCTCTTTATATTATTTTCTCTGACCCTCCTCTCTCTCTCTCTTTATCTCTGTTACTCTCTCTTTCTCCCTCTTACTTTATCTCGCTCTGACTCTCGCTCTCTTACTATCTCTCTCTCACTCTTACCTCCTCTTCCTCTCCCTATTACTCTCTCACTTATCTATCTCTCATACTATCTTAGTATTAGTCTCTTTCTCTCTCTCTCTCTCTCTTTTACCTTATCTCTCTCTTACTCTCTTTCTCTCTCTCTTACCTTATCTCTTTCTTAAGCTATCTGTTACTCTCTCTCCCTCTCTTTCTCTTAGATTCTCCCTCTCACTCTCTTTCACTCTTTCCCTTAAATTCTCATTCTCTGACACACATTCTCTCTGTCTCTTTCACTTTATATTATACTCTCTCCTGATTAATATGGTCCGCGCCCTCGGCATTACCGGCAAGGTAGCCGAATAGATAAAAAACTGCCGGGCCGGAGACAACGGGTAAAGATCAACAAGGTAGCCTGCAATGGGCTCCGGTCAGTAGCGGGGTGCTCCAGGGCCCAGTGCTCGGGCCTATATTGTTCATCGCCTACATCAATGACATCTACCAAGGACTACTATGCTCGATAGCCAAGTTCGCCGACGATAGCAAGTTAGGAGGTAGCGTGAGTTCGCGACAAGTAGTGGAACGCTTGTGAAATAGCCTTCTCAGGATAGTTGAGTGGTCCGAGAGGTGGTAGATACCATTTAACCTTGACAAGTGGAAGGTAATGCACATCGGCTATGCTAACCCTCGGGAAAACTACTCCTTGCTAGGCAAACAACTAGATACCAGTGACTTAGAGAAAGATTTAGGCGTGCTAATCAGCAGTGACTTAAAGTTCTCCAAGCAGTGCCGCCGGTTAAGAGTCCAGTTGATTGAAACTTGTAAAATAATACGAGGAGTTGAAAAGGTAGACTACAGGAGGCTATTCACATTGAACGCAAATGCTACAGGTAACCACGGTTACAAATTGGAATTACCGTAATTCCATACTAGCATTTGCGGCGACTTCTTGTACAAAATCTGCGGAACCTGGAACCGTCTACCGCCAGAAGTGGTTAACAGTTCGTCAAGGGAACCGTTAAAATCTCGACTTGACGAGATAATCCGCGACTTGACCTAGATGGTACCACCTTGATATGGAGTATAGCATGCATATAGTTTAGAAGCAAGTAGATAGGCTTCAACTTTTCTACCAATAAAGCGGCTGCCGCCGTGAGAATAATCGACATAAAAGTTTGACGCTTGGTGTTTTTGGTTTATTCTTCCTCTCTCTGTCTCTGTCTGTCTGCCCCCCTCTCTCTCTCTCTCTCTCTCTCTTCCTTATTCTTAAGGACCTGGAATCTTCATTCAACAAACTCTTTATTTCCTATCTAATTGACTAACTTTAGTTCTCAGCATTTCTGATCAATCTAGGTATCAAATGAATTAATGTACAATAATGAATTGCACAATATAACATGTAATCTTGGTTGCTTAGTTGCAGATTAAAAGACGAGTTCACAAAATATGTGTTAGGTTTATCAAGAAAGTCATTACGATTCACAATAAGAAAGTTTTTTTAAAACTTTAAACAAAGTTGAAATTGAATTAAAATACTTTATGATTTTTGTTACCAAACGAAACTAAGAAGCAAAATCTTCATACACTCATAAGGCTTAGTCTTCATGCACCCAAATACTTAAAAAGAATAACTGAAAATTTTAAAAGACTAATGTTTAGGACTCTTGGGGGAGTTGCTTGCCTTCTCCGGTCCGTATTTGCTTTGCTTTGAGATATTCAAGAAATTTGGAGGTTCACAAACTGCGTCCTCCAAGATCAGTTTGAGAATGTAATGAAGTCATTCATCAACCTTTTTCAACACCATAATATAAACTTTCCGTTTTAGCCTTGACTCACACTCCCCTAGGTTAGTGGTCCTTAAATCAACACACTCAACCCAGTTATGATTAGACTTTAAAAAAGCTACATGGTGGGCTGAGTTTAATTGAGCCCCCAATGGTTGCAACAACTTCATATGGTTGCTTGATTTCTCCGGTCCATATTTGTACGTCGGTAAATGGAGGTGGTGGGCAGGCGCGGTGGTGTTGTTGGTGGGCAGGAGTTGTTGGCTTTTTGGTGGGCAAGAGCAATGGTGGTGCTGAGACTAATAGCTAATTTTTAATGAATTTTATTTAAAGTGAAAAAAATGAAAAATTGATTAATTATTCTCTTCCATCTCTGAGCTCTGGGGGGAAAGTCTACAGGATTCTGAACCATACTTTTACATTCTTTTGAAGTTAAAAAATCATATAAAAATCCTCATGGCTAAACTATTTAAGCTAAAGCCTTGTGCTTGGTATCATTAGCTAGCAACTTATCTAAAAAAAAGAGTGGTACTAGGCCCGTAGATGGGATCATTAGAATACCATGATTTCCTCAAGATTTTCCAAATTCTTCAAGCAAAAAAGGAAAACCTGATTTCTCCACTGGGACAAAAAAATCGGCATAAGAAAAGTTAAAAAAATTCGCCGATTTTTCCGAATATCTCCTTAACTATTTCTGCTACGAATCGAAACAAACACAATACAGTTCGGTTTGGAATGAAATATTCAATATGACCTCTGTCCTGATCTACGGCAACTTTCTGTATGGGTCCCATTGCAAATACCCTTAACAATTGACGCGTGGATAACTTTCCAAAAGCATCCAGAATTCCCTTTTGAAAATTAAGCATATTTTTAATTTTCTTGCCACGCTATTTGACCTTTTTTTTCCAATGCTGACCACACGAAAAAGTCAATGTTAGCATGATCAGGACTGGTTGTTGGGTAGTACTCTGGTTCGCTAAAACTTGGAATATGAGTTATGAGGTTCGTTACTGCTTATTGGGGAGTGTGGAAGGGGCTCCATCTTGCATAGAAACATTCATTTGTTATTTCCTTATTCCAGGTAGAATTTGAGACAAGATGACACCACGCTAGTATTTTGCATCAATTTCCATACCACAAAGGAAAATAAATTAGCGAGGTTTTATTATTACACGATGCAGCCATCAGAAATGTCGATTCTTTCGTGCTAGAGTCGAGACTTTGCGAGTCAATATGAATATTTTGTGTTCATAGGCGGCCAAACAGTATTATTTTTCATCTGAGAACCATATTTTTTCTACGGGCTTATTAGATTGAAATCTTCTCAAAAGTCTTTATTATCTGTTCCTTCGTTTTATTCTCAACGAGTCGGATAAAGCTGTAATGGTCACTCTCTTGTACGCTTTTAAATGTAGGTATTTCTAAGGTTAACGTTTTCGATTGGATTGGTGCTTTTGAACCTTAATATGTTGTCACCTCGTATGACAGCTCAAGGTAATGGAGATATTGTTGGAAGTTTCTTCCTGCGAACAGTACGATTCTGTCCAATATATTTCTTCTGTTGCAGAAGTTCCTGTATCAGTTACGTTTGGTCCCAGGTTTAATTTTGTTAAATTCGTGATAAGACAAAATGAGTTGCAGGATTATGACCGGTCTAGACTACAAAGCAAGTTGAGAGGTCAATGTGTTGCAAATGTATTTAAGCTGACCAAGCGACTCGGCTCTACTTATGTCAATATTGCTACATTAATTTTGATGTTTGAGCGGTAGGAAACTTCCTAAATTTGCCAGGGCTGGGTATGTCCGAATCCCAGTAAACCGTTATTTTAACAATGTTTTAACAGTCAGCTGTTAAGGCCTGTGGGTTATACGTACACCATGCGCGTACATGTGACAATTGTGCTCCCCCCTCCCATGAATCTGCGTGTAACAATGCCCCCGCTGCGCCAATTGAGGTGTCTCTCACAGCAAAACTGACAAGACATACCCAGTGTACTTGTTTGAGAAGGAAGTTTTTTTTCTGTGAGACTGACTTCTTCTGAACATTGAGGATCTCACCGGATTCAAAGTAACGTTTTGCTATCTAGCCATCTTTACTCGAAAGTCATCCGTGTCACCTAAGGTTTTTTTTTATACCCTTCGATTCTTTCTGGTGATCCCTCTCACTCCGCATTCCAGCATGGCAAACGACGGAGCATTGCGGCGGTGACGATCGAATCTCGACCGCATTTCGAACACTCCAAGCGAGCTCCACGTAAGATAATCTTCCGTTCCCAATCCTCGCTAAAGGTCATGGAAAAACTTCCATCGAAATCCAGACCTAAAATGTAGATGACGGTACCGACTGATGAGCAAATCCCGAGCAATTCCGGCCTTTCCAATGCCGGACAACCTCGGCGACTAAACTATGAATGTCGATGCCAACGAAAACAGACCCCAAAACAAATACACCCCTGCATGAAGGTTTTTTTTGTAACCCTGTCAAACTCTTCTCAGAACGTGAAGCCTTCTTTTCTTCAGACCTCTGATGAGATTCATCCAGTACCTAATGATCTACCTCCTACCCTGGCTAATGGTCCAAGCCCTCTGAGATGTGAGTCTAACAATGACTTTGCCGCGGAGGCCGTTTCTCATCAAACCATTTGTCCTATCTGTCAATTCCCTTAGTAATAATTTAACAACTACCGTTAAGCATGAGGTGGTTGAAAAGGGCATTTTGGACTTACCTTTCCCGCCTAGGTTTTGTCTCTCCTACTCACACCCGCTTGACTGTTAAGACCTAAATTTCCCCTAGATCTTCAATTTCGTCAACATCTTGCAAGCCGAGATGCAGTAGCATGTCGTTTCTGCTTCCGTCCCGTTCCCTGGCAGGTTCTTCTTCTATATCGGTTACCTTGTCCGGTGGAAGTAAAATCTCCACAGTGGTTTGTACTCGCAAGTGACAATGGATTCAATTTACAGTGGAACTGTTAAGCCGATCTTCCCAAGTAGGGAGAATTTAGAGTTCTTCTGTCCGACATTAAACCTTCTGTTGTTTGTCTTCTGAAGGATAAGATGGGAATTCGCCTTTTAGTAACGGAAATTAATTAGTCAGCACTCCTCTCCCTAACCACTACTCAGTAGGTAGTGCCTGTGAGGGTTTGTCCATCAAAACTTTTAATAACCATTTGCACCTTCTACCTTACACTCAATTTCGGAGTGACCAAATATTTTAGATCAACTACCTCCACCGTTTTTATTATGTGTTTTAATCGCTGGTCATCCCGTCTATTGATAACACCCGTGACACTTAAGGTCACATCAAACTATTTTTATATATTAAACTCGAGTGATTTGACCTCGTAGCACGAATTCTTTAAGGAGTGTGGACTTATCATTCTGCTCATCAGAATGCTTTTCCGACTTCTAAATGGCGGTGCCCGATGTTCTACACGAGTGTGATCATTTCCCAATCATTGTTCAGGTATCACCATATGCCAATATCTCTCTCGCCCTTCTTAGTTGAATTTATGACGAGCCGATTGGAATAACTCCCAGCAGACGCCCTACACTAATGCCGCATTGGGTAATTTTGATTGTGTTGACTCAGCGGTGGCCTTTATAACATTACTTATCCGTAACAACGCCGAACGAACCGTAACCTAAGGGGTCTCCAGCCGGAAGATAGTTTTCTGTACCCTTGTGGAACAGACACTACGCGGTAGTGGTACAAATTAGCCCATGCCCGGTATCGACGAAATCTTACACTATGTACTCAAACCGAGAGAAATAAGGTGCGAGAATTCCATCAGAGGAACCTTCAACAGACATGTTGAACCTCATGACTAGCTATATGTCCTTGATATTCTTTTTTCTTCGACCTGCAAAGATCGGGGAGAGGATAAAGAATATATGAGTTAAATATACCGGCCACATTTCTTCGGACTTGAGTGTAAATGTAATTGTCGTATCCGACCATATGAAGGTGTATCTGACCGATCACCTTGACAGTGTAAGCAGCACTGCCAGTTATCCAAACGAATTTCTGGCCTTAAAGGCTTCTTATGAGTCTCGGCCCCTGAATTTTAACAAGATATTCAGCCTTCTTTTAATAATCTAGTTACGATTTCATAGATGAATCTTGCCTTCGATGTACATCGACATCTCTCGCCCTTACAATATCCATTCTGACTTTTTACGTCAAATTCATTCGAGCGCAAACTTATTTCTATTGGATATATGCAACTTTATTTAGTTGAGGGGGTTTTATCGGAAGTTTAGGCGGATAAAAGTCATTTTATTGGGCCTTAAAACCCAAAGAGATAGTTTGAATCAAGCCAGTTTCTGGCTTATCTCCCTCACGAGCAGCCTGAGAAAACTATTAGATGAAATAACTAAGGTCTGGCAGGGCTGATTTTTAGAAGTTAATAACCTCCTTTTAAATTTCCAAAGGAGTTTTCGTAAAACAAACCCTATAGAACATTTGATCTACTTTTACTTTTAGAGACATCGGTTTGAGAAGCGTGTCCAAGAAGATATATTTTTGCATTTTTACAACGATTACAAGCTTGGAGAATGTAATTTTTTTTTACCAACTTTTATTAAAACTTTTTATCTTCCTATAATTTTTAATTTCGTATTGGTGAAACTTACTCCAATATGAGTATAGACGAAAGTGTTCCACAGGGGGCCGATCGAGTGTCACTTGTTTTTGCCTACGCATTGATAGCTTGGCTTTAGCTTTCCGAGTGGGAGTTTCAGCTACCCTCTTTGTTGACGACTTGCCTCTCTTATACGGGCAAGCTAGAGTTAGCGGTCTACATTGTGTCCAACATCCCTTTTCCAAAGACTTTCGCTTCTCGGTAACTTTTTTTCAATTTAAAATGTTACAACCATTTGAGTGATGTTCACCATTTCGGTAACTAAGACCAAAGCTCTGCATGTTCATTGGGAAGAGTTGCACAATTCACCCCCCCTCATCTTCCTGCAGAATACTGAAAGAGAACTAGTTGCCAAGTTTAAGTTTCAAGGTATGATAACTCAAAATTAACATAGTCACATTTATATGGCCTTAAGAATGACTCTCTGAAGACAATAGATATTTTGAAGGTCTTGTCTCCCACCTCATTGGGTAGAGAGGGATGTACTTTGTGGAGGCTATTACTATGCTTGTCTAATCCAAACTGGATTAAATGTGCCAGGTGTACTCTTCCGCATCATCAATGGACCGAAGGTTTTTAAACCTAATTCGTAACATGGGCGTTAATCTGTCTACTGACGCCTTTTGTACCTCCCCAGTAAAGAGCTTAGACGCTAAAATGGCGCTCTACTTCTTTCCTATCATAGACTACAGGTGTGTTTGAGATATACTACCGTCAAAAACTAGAGAACAAAATACCAAAATCTATATTTTCTTTAAAATAATCGGTAAATCTCTATAAAAATTGAATAGGATATTCATTAATTTTGCTTCTGATCGTTTCTAAGTTTCATTTCATAAAATAGCGGATAAAAGCGAAAGTAACGCAGTATATTTAGCCGCTATAAACATCTCGTCCGTAACGATTAGTACAATGGAAAACTAATTGCACTAATTAGATGAGAAAATCAGAAACATGTCTAAATTATTTATATATGGTGAGGACTGTATTCATTCGTAATTTTCAACTGCTATTTTTTTACGCATATTGCTTTCACCTTCGCTTTTGGTCTCCTTCAAAACATATTTTTGCTTCTTTTGCAGAATAATTGACTGGAAAATTATGAAGTCTCCAATTTGTGAAAGAGGCATGGAGTCTTCTTGGAATCCACGTTGGAAGGATAAACAAGGAGATTTCAGACTTCCTTAACGTCACCAGAAGGATGGTAGAAAAGATCATAAAAGAGCGAGAAGATTCAAGATTCAACTACAAGACGATAGCAGAGAGGAAATACATTATCGACGATTTGACACCATCAGAACGCCGGAATTCGTCGAAGAAATCCAGGAGATCATCAACAATGATCCCAGAAAGTCGATGTCGTGCCATTGTAAGGGAGGAAGGTGTGGATGAAAAGCTCATCGGGCTGGTGGTGCATAAGGACTTTCGCTAAATTTCATTCAAGATGAAGAAGAGTCAATTTATGTTCAAGGTGATGCAGGAAAAGTGACTAATGCACACCAAGAAGCTGATCAACAAGATGAAACAAACGTTGGATCAAGACATGCTGTGGTTCTTCTCTGACGAGAAGAATTTCTGCCAAGACCTGAAGATCAACTCTCAGAACACAATGCAACTCACTGTGGCACCCATAGACGCGCTCAAGGTCATGGAAAGGAATTTTACAGCGACAATCATGGTATTCGGTGTCGTCAGCAGTAAAAGTGACGTTATGCCCCCCTCCCCCTTTCTTCCCTGAGGGCCTTAGGCTAAATACTGACGGGTGGTGAAGCCCTGGATTGACCGGGTAGCTGCAGGGACGCCTTACCTATGGCAGAAGACTTCGCTCCCTCCCAAACCAGCCGGAAGACCTAGGGCTGGATGTTGGAGAATTTTTCGATCACACAGCACCTTACATCTGGCTTCCAAACTAGCCTGATTACAACCCCCTTCGACCTATTTGTGGGGAGCGCGGTGGAGCGAGAGACCAACAAATCCAGCTACAACACGAAAGAAAAGACTAAGTTTACCAGGACCTTCAGGGGCCCAAAACGGGATATAGTCACGAATGCCTGTGGCCGGTTTCAAAGTCGCCTGGAGGCTGTCATCGAGGCCACAGGTGGGTTCATCGAGCGAGATCGACACAACATATCATGAAGACAAACTGACCCAAATTTGACGAATAACTCTCAAAAAATAAAAACACTGTTTTATTTTGTCCTGAGACCAGTCACCATGCTTCGAGAAAGACTAAATTCAATGTTTAGCAGAAATCTTAATGCGAGCAAAATAGCTGTCGTCATCCCTCTATTTACAGGCGACGTTTCAACCATAATACGGTCATCTTCTTTGGCCTACAATACCAATAACATTTTGCCTGTTTATTAAGATTATAATCTAATAGGCCTAAGAAGATGAGCGTATTTTGGTCGAAACGTCGCCCAGGCATTTGCCTCCCACTGTCGAAGGAAGCATTTTCTTACCTCTGAATTGTTGTCGATCTTGTGAGATTTGTTCCACTTTTTATTTTGAAGATCATCTATCTCTGGATCTTGCTTTTTGTCTTATTTCATATCGTCTTTTATTAAGTGACCAGGCAATGGCTTCGCCACTACCCCCTACGGGGGAGCTTGCGCTTCGCTACTAAGATTAAAAATTAAAATCTAAAAAAAAGCAGCCATGGTTAAATTTTTATAAATTTTCTGAACTTCGCCAATTATAATCATTTTAAAAAGGAACTCGGAACTAAATTTTCCCCCTTTCAAAATATCACGTTGCTAAAATATAGTTATAGAAGAAGATATATAAAAATATATTTTCTGAACTTCACCATTTGTAATTCTTTGAGTTTTAAAAAATTCACAAAATTTCAATACTTATATTTATTTCTGAACTTCACCATTTTTTTTATGATATTATAAAAGAATTATTAAAAATAACAAGTCATAACCAAACTAAGATAAAATTATTATTCAAATACTAAAAAAAATCGCCTTCTTAAATTATAGAGTTAGTGATGATGATGAAGTCCACTTGGTATCCTTTCTGTTCCATCTGTTGTATTGGAATCTCGCCAATGGCCTGCCCAGCTCCACTTCAGATTTCTTATACCTTCCATTACATCCTAAAGTTTGGTTTATTCATGTATCCAAGTGGCTAATTTTCTCTGACGCCAAGTTATCTCCATCATGATGCGTCCATGTGCTCATGTTGTTCTAAGTTTTAATGCAAGTGTTTTGGTCAGGCTCCAAGTTTCTGCTTCATAGATCATAGTTGGAATTATGCATTGGTTGTATACTTTTCTTTTCAAACACATGTATACTTTGCTTTTTAAGATGATGCTTGCCATTCTAAATGCCTTCCAGTCCAGAGTGCTTCTGAGTTGAATTCCTTAATTTCGTAATTTGTCTACTTTTTCTTCATTTCTTAATTTCTCTACTTTTTCAATTTGCCCGCTCTCAATTGTAATGTTTACCATGTCAACCTCTGTTAGATTGTCATAACTTTTGTTTCTCCAAATTTTATTTAGTCCGACTCTTTTGCTTTCAGGGTTAAGTTCTTGAAGCATTGTTTGAATACATTCTAGTTTATTAGCCTCCTAAAGATTTTTTTATGTAGGTTCTTCACTTCTGTTATAAGTTCTAGGATATTTATTTAGACCGGATCTATACCTTAATTCTTCGAGGATGTTATAATTGCTGGTGTTCTCTTTGAATCAAATGCTTTCTCGTCATCTAGCTGGTTTTGCAGTTTGTTAGTAGACTCTTGTGAAATGTTTATAGGAAAAACAAGAGAAGGTTGATTGGTCTATAGTTTGTAAAATACCCTTGATCGTCATTTTTATGTATAGGATTTTATTATAAAAACTAAACTCGTAAGCAGAACAATTTTGTGACTTAATGAGGCCTTGGCTCGTTGCACGAAATCCCTCTGAGTTGAAAGTAGGCGCACACCACGAAGTTGAAGCCACTGAGTTTGGTGAGGCGTGCGAGTCGTGATGCATTCGGTATAGACACACGGTGACGGGCCTCCGAACGATTCTAAGAGTCGAGTGCAATCCCAGAATCAGATTTAGAAGTACAAGCAGATTGCAGTAAGTCTAAGCTCTGACTCTAATTCGCATACTTTGGATCTCGGCCATTTTATCCTGTGGTTATCTTTCACTAATTGGAGAGGAACGGTCAGTATGTGGTAGACGTTAACGGCGTTGAGATATGTTGATGGGCTGGTGTCTGATACGTGTCTACCGTATGGCTTGGTTCGCATTTTGGTGTTTGTGTTTTGTAATCTAACCAGTTTAAACATGTGAATAGTTTACTGAGGTTTAGAAAACATCTGCTGTCTGATATCTCTCGCTGGGGGTACCTGGGTACTGGATATTTATTTTCCAGCGCCAAAGTAATAGGAAAATCTTTGACTAACCGTGATTGGATATATGTCCAATTATGATTTCTTTTATTTGATTGTGAGGTTCGATATAATAGAATTTCATTGAAAGCTGAATTTGGGATTAAAATTTAGGATGTGTTTTGAATTTATGTGTATGTGCCATGCTGAGACGATGGCAATTTTATCCTGACACAACAGAACGCCGAACCTTCTGAAAATTATTGTAAAATGAGTAGAGTGTCAAGGGATTTGAGGTTGATAGCAGCTTGGTTTTCGAAGAACCGAAGGTGGTTTATATTCCAAGAATTTCAACTCGAGAAATTATTCGAATACAATCAGGAAATTAACAATACATGTTGGTTATAGCCTTTTTTAAAAGTTATTAGATTGCCATAAGGACATGGTAAATGCATTATATTGTATTGTCTGGTTATCATTTGAGGAAAATATGAGACCATCGACGGCGTCTGATGTAAATGAAAAAATAATCATTTGAAGTAGAAAAAAAAACAAGGAATAATTAACTGTCCACCCTTTAACCGTTCTAAGCACACATGTCATCATTCCAACGACTTTATAATTTTTTGTATTCTTTTCAGTGTTGAAAGGCAGCGGTCTGCCTCTGATGTAGGCATGGGAATTGTCAAGAGGATTTTTATCAGTTTCGTAATTTCACTAAGAACATCATCTAAATTATTTTCCAAGATAGATTTCAGCAGCTCAATTAATTAATAAAAAAAGCGAAAAAAATATGAATTAAATTCTACACTTTATCACATTCAAGAATATAAGCACATTTTTAAGCACAACACACGCGGAGTCCCAAGAAAACACTACATTCCACCACCACACCAGGGTAGGCACTGCGTGAGCCACAATGCTCTCTCTCCCTAGCGTGTATTTCTTATATCGGATATGTGAGCATGCGCACAACAGCCAAACGCCGCGTCGCTGGAACTGTAAAGCGCACAGTTCTATACAAGCATTTTCGTATTTTTTTCATAAACTAGGAGATGGCTACTGGCATTAACCTTAAGGATTATATAATGTACAGGTATAAAGAAAGAATTAAAGAAAAAGACTCATTGTATTGAATGTTATCGATAATATCGAACTGAAATAGGGGGTGCTGCAATTTCGCAGTGCCTATACACAAGTCACCACTGGACTCCTCCCTATAGCTGTAGGGAGAAAAGTGATTACTGAAATTATGAGATATCCAGACTTTATTTGTAGCGTTGAGTTAATGTTGTTTTGGGTCTGTAACTGGTGGTGCTGGAGCTCAAGTCCTACTTCACGGCCTTTTGGTCGTACTGCAGGAATTTGTAGTTCTCGGGGTAGGGAGGGGGTGGAGGAGGGGGTGCAATGTAAGCTGATTTAATGTTTCGAAGGAGTGCATAGAATCTTCCTCTGCTTTCTTGTAGGGTGTATTCATGTTTATGTCTCTGGAGGATTTGAATAGGCTTGTGTATGGTGGGGGATAATTGGCTCGTACCTGCGTTTCTTTGGAAATTCATCCTTTCCCGGAGATCTTGGAGAAATTGGTGCTGGATAGGATGCATTCAAGAGAGACGATAGGTCTCTCGGGATACGCAAAGCACAATCATACGTTATTTGGGTGGGAGAAAAAGCGTTATCCACTTACGACGAATTGTGAAACGCCAAGAGAACAGGTGGCAGGAGTTTCAACCAAATTGAAGGAGAGCCGTTACAAGATGACATAAATTCAAGAGGCGATGTGACCTTTCCAAATTTCAACTTGGTAGGATTTGTGAGAGGTGTAAATGTGTTCAGTATCCGTGAGCTTTAAAAGATGTTTCATCTGTGCATCGTATGTGATAATAGGCACGCAAAAAAGAGCGTCACTGGGAGTCATCCCTGATGACGTTTGTGTATAAACTGTGTATGACTGATACACTTGAGAGCACGTTTACTTATGGGAGAGTGTCTTGTGGAATGAGGGCGAAACTTCCGAGAATTGCTCTGCAATCGGCCAGAACATAAAAAAGTAACCTTTAAGCATGTGTTCAAACTGTTTTATGGCAAGTGCAATGTAAAGTAGTTGCTGGCTTAACGTGGAATAATGATTTTCTGGACCTTTGGAGACTTGAATAAAATATTCCAGTGTTCTACATTCCTCAGTAAAGAATTAATGCATGACTGAAACTTGCACGACCTTTGATGCATCCGCGATCAACCGGAGAGGCATTAAATTTTGGATTTAGCAAAATTTATTGAGTTAAATGCAAAATCTGCCTCGTCGCCCCATTGTAAAAGAGTTTGGGCAGCGTTTGTTCCAATTCTAAAGAAGTTTAGTAAGATGAATGAGGACGAGGAACCGTTGCTTATCTTGCAATATTTTAGAACGTGGATATTCCTTAATTGGGGCAATGTTAGCATCGTTTGGAGATATACCGCGTAAATCGAGTCTAGAACCCTCCCCCCCAAAAAAAATCAATTAAATCCCTAGCAAAAAGGCACTTTTACAAGATTGGTTTGTAAATCATTCAACCTTGCAAATATTTTCATTAATTGTTTCATGTACTCTTCTTCGTTTCTGCTGCATGTTATCAAAGGGTCGTTGACATAGGCATAAATGAAGTCTAAGATATGGTTGTAATAGCGTTAGAAATATTGCGAAATGTTTCACACAACTTGAGGGTGGAAGAGACGTTCATAAGGGCCGAGAGGGGATGACATACCCGTTTTTTTTCAATTGAGGCTTCCTACAATGGAATCTGAAAAAATACGTCACACAAGTCCACTTTCTAGAAAATGTTGCAATGTTGCAAATTGGCAGTCAAATATGCTAAATAGGATAACAGGTATTTGTCCTTGGTTGTGAGAGTTAAGTAATATATAATCACATGTGACTCGATAACACTGATTGGTGACTTGGGACAATTTTTTTCTTTCAGTCAATAGAGTTAGAAAGCTTTCGCGTGATATATTAGTAATTTGGGCGACAATCGGTAAGGTGTGACGGAAACAGAGGATCCATGCGTGAGAATTTAATTGAGGTAAAATATGGAAACACTGGGACCTTTAGAATTATTGAAACATTTGGGGCAGTTATCGGGCTCATACAAGGCAGTGTATTTTGCTAAAAGGCAGTCTATTCGCGAATCAATACTAATTAAAATTGAAAATTCTGTTAACACAACAATTTATTTATGGCCCTTATGTCAAATTTGATTTTGCCATTTATTAAACATGTGCGTTTTAAATCTACCAAGACCTTGTGGTGAGATAAGAATTCATCACCCGGTCTGGCATTTTTCACGCCACAGATTATTATTTTCCCTAGAACATCAGATGTAAATCTAACGCGACAAAGTTTTTCGTAAAAAGTGTTTATAGGAGAACCGAGAGCAGTTTGAAGTGGAATTTACATCTATTCCTGTAGTGATTAGAGGAGTTAGCGAAAAAGATGGAGATCACGAATACTGTATCTATGAGAAACCTCTTACAGGTGAAAAAAAATCAGGAACGACGGAGGACATGTCCTTCACTGTACACCTTTTAGGAGTTTCCCTGTAATCTTTGAATGAAATCCACATGAGCATAGAATGGCCTGGTGCACGAAGTGTTCGTGGTCCCAGCAGTTACCTTGGTAAAGGGCGGGAGATTTGAGGTGGCTGGAAGCAGATAGCCTCGGGATGCACTACATCACCTTTAAGCTTGTAGTTAGTGCTTGAAAGAGCCGCGACTTCCTCCTTGAAGAAACTTATTGTTGTCTCCATCCACTTGCACAGTTACAAGCGTTCTTTGGAATGAAAGCCACCTTTGCCTGAATAGCATCGTTCAATGCTCTTGCAGGACCAGTTGTCAATTGATCAAAAGGGGTCTTGGGAGTCAAAATCTTCAGCATCTCCTGGATGTTTGAAGGAATGTGCTTGGCGAAGGATTCCCGAAGAAAATTAGAGCTCGCGTTGTTTCCTAAAGTGTCCCGGACTTTTCTTAACAAATCAATGGGGTGAAAGCGGAAGAGCTCCTTTAGTTTTCGAGGAGTTCCATTTTCTGCGCCGCAGTGGGGATAAATCGCTCCAGTATGTTAGCTAAAAGGGTATCGTAAGTCTAATTGGTAGGATTTCTTAGTACAGTTGAGATCCCTTGAATCACCGTATAAGAAAGCGCCCTTACCAGCAACTTAAGTTTTCTTGTCTTCTTGGTAAATATTTCCAGATTGAAGAGTAATTCCACCTGTGTCTGTTAATCTTTCAATGACTAGTTTTCGTTGATCAATTTGCCTTCCACTTTGGCTTCTTGTTTGGATACCGCCCATGACTAGGACCATATTCGTCCGCCATGCTTCGACATCTAGGTTGAGCGAGGCCTCCCATTTCTGTTAGCTATGTTTGTAGAGGAATTATAACATAACGCCACCCAGAGGGCCAAGCGGCCATATATATTAAAATCCATCTTCGGGGAGAGCGAGAGAAACGTACCAAAAGATGAGGGGCGTGAGAACGTTAGTCGTTTGACTAACAGTCCAACTGCCGAAGGGATCTGATCTCCCCGCCGAGTGGGTAGTTGAGTCAGGCTGCAGGACCAAGGTAGCCGGAAAAGGCCATTAAACAGCTCTCAAAAGATTCGATTTCCTACGAGGTCAGAAGGCCCGCGGTCCGAGAGCCAAAAAGCGATGTCCGATAAAAAAAACACCGAAGAGAAATAATGTGACCGTTGTCGGTTCCTCTCATTAAGAAGCAGACCTGGCTCTCGGTGCCAACCCCCCTCTCACCCCTCGCACTTCCCTCAGTGGCATTACCCCGTCTCCCCTAGGTGGGGCGGTCTCCGGTCTATAAATAAGCCCCGTAAGGAAATAGAGAGGATTATTCTGTTAGAGACGATAGAGGAATAGATCATTGTGATCAATCCCTTGCCCAGTTCCGAACTCGACTTCTAAGACTTAGAAGTTCGTCTCGTTTTCTTATCGGTTCCATACCGAGTTTTCCTTCGCAGACTTAGCAAGAGGTCTGGCTGGATCACAATTCCTAAGTGCCAAACAGGAATTTCGGGAGCAAGACAAAAGAAGATCCGCTCACCTTCGAGGGACTCTCAAATTGCAATCTCAATAATTGCGAGAGAAGAAGAATTAATCCCCAAGGAAGTTCCATTTAAGTAATTTCGGAATCACCTCGTAAACCAAAACCCAGTTGGGCAACCCTGCGAAGAAGACGAGGATACTAGAAGAACTCAAGAGCTACCAAGAATAGTACTCCTTGAGCCAGAGAGCACTACTCATCTCTCCGTCTTTTAGAAGTATAACCGGATAGATAAAGTTATAAAGAAGAATTAGACATCGTTATCTACCATCTCTGGGACAACCACCATCCGCCCTCTGCAACAGGAAGAATCGTGTAAAATCTAATTTAGCAACATCCGTCAACCCCTGTTCCTTTCAAGGTCATGTAAGTCCGAATGACTATATATATTTGTTTTGATTAAGTAGGATTTTAATGCTGTACCCAAGGTAACTAAAGGAGAGATAATATTTAGTGACTCCTGTAATATTTTTAGTTAGATTAGTGGAACATAAATTGTCACTAAATGCTGTACTAAAAGGTCTCCATAAATTAACTAACTGGCAATTGGTTTATTTACGTGGAGCCTACTTTGCTTTGATCAGGACTCGCGTCAGGAATAGGCCCTTATTCAATTCTAGCGAACCATGTTAAACTTTTAGAATTTAGTGTAAATATTTGAGTTAATTGATAAATTAAAAAGATATATATTTTTGGTTAATTCTTGGTCTTTTATTGGATCCTTACGTGTTGACCGGTTCTTTCCTCAAAACTGATTAAACGATGTGGTACTCTCATAATTCAGTAATTAAAGAGTCCACTCAGCCAATAGAGGAATTGTTTCCCTTCCTAAGTAGTAGTGTCAGACTGGCGCGCTAAAGTCATTAAATATATAATTCTCTGACAAAAAGTAGGGAGCCACAATACCTTGACAATGTTCAACTGGATCTGCTCGGAGATGATTCTCCTAGATTACAGGCGAATGGCTATCAAGTTTGCCTTTTACAAGCCTGCTTGTTTTCACTCAATTTCTCAAACCCTTTGCGTGTGCAAGTTGATGGAGAAATTTGTAAATGTTTGATTAGCCAGTTTCCTGGTCATGAGCTCTAGTTGGGGCTATATGCGATGCTATGCTTCGCAGGCAGTATTTTGCCAGGATTTTATTTTGATTTAGATAAGGCCTATGATACCGCGTGGCGATAAGGTATCATAGAGAACCTACCTTGTTATGGGAGCAAGAATTCCTGCAAGATTGTCGATTTCACGTACGGATGTGAGCGAAAGATCTCCCAGCCCTAAAACAAGAGGGTATCCCGCCAACAACTATCCACAGCGTCACTCTCATTGTCGTTAACATCGATTGTATCATTCAAGTGCTGACAACAGATATTTTCGACATGTTGTACGTATTCAACTTTTTCGTATCTTTTGCAGCGGCTCACTTGCCCACTCTGGAGCGGCGGCTCCAATATGCTATGAACCGTGTTTCGGTATGCCGAAGCTTATGGATTTTGTGTTTTGCTGGCTAAGACATAAGTGGTGCAATATTGCCGCCTTCACGAAAAACCGCCGTTCTTCACCAGGTCTTAGATGGAGCTCGCCTGGATAAGGAGGACTCGCACCGATTCTATGGTCTTGTAATCGATACGCTCCTTGAAAATTCTATGTTGGGTGGCATTCGTCCCGTTTGGTGCTGATAGGAGTTATTCGCCTCTCGGTTTTTTTTATTGATGCGAAACTTATTAATCTACATACGAGCATTTATGGCGAAAGATGGATGCAATCCACCACGACTATCTCCAGGTAGAAACTGGTGCCCCCATCACATTCCTTACAGAGAGTGACGCCACTCTTTTTGCGTTGTACATGACACATATGTACGCGTAGGTTCAGCTTCTCTTCGAGTCTCCCATCGGTTCTCTTCGTGCACCATTGATCTCATGCCGCCTAGAGACGACAAACAAGACTTAGCTCTTTCGGATTCAGGGCAAGAAAACTTCTTCAAAGGTTTAATATAGCTAGTGGATAGGTGCCGCCCTAGAGTATATCACCTTTAATTTTTGTCATCACTCCTCTGCGGCAAAAGCTTCCACAGCAGCGGGAGTATTGCACTCTCATTTTTGGACCATACATTGTGTCACACTGGATCCTTGCCGCTGTGCATAGATAAATCAAAGTACCAACGTGCGGTCGGCTTTTATGATACATCTCCGTTGTTTGAAGCCGACTCCCTCTCAACATTCCTTTTTTTGCTATGACTATCCTCTCATCTCTTTACTAGGCGTAATGACCTGACCATCTACATCATCTCGTGTCAGAAGAGAGACTTTAGAACCTCTATAAACAATGCCCTTTAACGTCCGAAAGTCCAAAGAGACCAGGACTTGAGGGGTGCTGAGCGTTAGGGCGCGATTAGTGGGAGCTTAACTTTTACAAAACCCCCCCATTCCCTGCATGTAATGGACGACTACCTCTCTGCAGCAGTTCCTAGGGTACATAAAGCTGTACTGCTTATGGCGACAGGCTTTACTGCTTTGTTAACTGCCTGCTTGCGACTCTAACCTAGCAACTGGTCCCCCTTTGCTTTCTCAGGGCTCACTCGAATAACACAGTAAAATAGAGAAGGTGACGCCCATGTTCCGCCCGTCCCTTTGGAGACAGGTGAACCACCATGATTCCTTAGAAGGGTATGAGTCAATCTCAGCGGAGTCACAGACTACCTTAAAGGCGTGGGTGTGATTCCCGAATTTATAACCGCTATTTTCAGATTCATGTTTTTGTTCTCAAGTTCAGATTTTAGCTCTTTTTTCTGTACGATCAATCCCAAAGTTGGCTTTGCAGCACACAATTGATTAGCTCTCTCTGATTTGGGGAGGAAATTTAATTATTATTCCTAATTTGGCTAAGCTTTCAATCACTTCATGTGACGTCAGTTTTTAGTCGCGTGTGACACTATATCTCACTATGTCGGTCGGTCCCTGTTTTGTTTTGTTTGGGGGTTGGGGGGGGGGGAGGGGGCAAATATATCATAGCTATTCGGCTGATTCTAACGAAATTTGTAACCCTTATGTTTTACATTCTCTTTCGAATGATATAATTGTCAAGGTCCTGCCAAGGTTAGCCCTGGAATTATTTGGCAATAACTTCATAACTGTTCGGCTGATTCTAACGAAATTTGAAACCCTTATGTTGTTTTACATTCTCTTTCGAATGATATAATTACCAAGGTCTTTCCAAGGTTAGCCCGGCAACTATTTGGCAATAACATCAAAACTATTTGGCCAATTCTAACTAAATATGAAACACTTATGCTGTTTTACATTCTCATTCGAATGATATAATTGCTAAGGTCCTCCCAAGGTTAACCCGGGAATTATTTTGCAATAACTTCATAACTATTTGGCCAATTCTAACGAAATTTGAAACCCTTATGTTGTTTTACATTCTCATTCGAATGATATAATTGCCAAAGTCCCCTCTAAGGTTAGTCCGGGAATTTTTAAAAGATTTGAAGGTCGTAATGTCATAAATCATAATAAGTGAGAGCACGCGACTTTGGTCACCAGACCTTGTTCTTAAACTTTTGGCTGGTGGCATAGTGTTACATACTCGTTGGGAACATTAAGCAACTAGGTCCCATTACCAATGTCGAAGAATGCTATTTTTGTTGTTTTAAGGAAGAGCCAGTCTCAAACACGTAATGATTTAGTGAAACGCACAGGAATTATCCCAAAATAAACATATATTTTAAATTTAACAATTTACTACACAAAAAAACATGAACCACAGAAATACTACGTATTTAAATACACAAAAATGACTTCAATAAGTTTTTAAGTAAGGCTTTTTAACTTGGTTAACTCGCTATTCACTTCAATATAAAAAAAATAGGCTAATTCTACCTTGGTTGCTCTGGCGGCGGGTTTGAGTCTGACCTTGAACTCAATGAGCCCAGACACCTCAGGAATCCGGTGGATTCTTTGACGCGTGCCTCTACCAGATGGTTGGCGGTGGACGGGATGACTTGGCAGTCACAAGGGACTTTGGGCGAGTGTGGCAGATGGGGGTCCACATGGTATTCGGGGGGTAGGGGGTCTTCTTCAAGTGCGAGAACTATCCCGGTGCTTTAGGATGCACCAGGATAGGCGGGGTCTCTCTGACGAGAGTAAGTTGAACTTGGTTCTTAAACCAAGTTAACTTAGAGTTTGGTGTGACCACCGGGTAACGGGCTCGAGGGGGAGCTTTTTCTTCTTCATTTCGTAATTTCTCAAGGGCGAGGACTATCACGGTGCTTTGTGCTACACCAGGATAGTGGGGGAGGGGGGGGTCTCTCTGACGAGAATAAGTTGAACTTGAAGAGGTTAACTTAAAGTTCGGTTTGATAACCAGGGACTAGATCGAGGATGAGCTGCTTTTTAGTCCCCTTGATAGCCCGGCCTCTCTTGCCGAGGACTTCGTAGCCTCGTTGATTCACGGATTCTACCACGTTTTTCCCAAGTGTTTGGTATTTATACCTCGTCACCCCATTGGGGTAGGGGTAGGAGGGCGGGGGGCTTGTGGACGGGCCACAGGAGGGTTCTTACTCCAACGGTTTTTTCTCAGCAAGTCTTTCCTCTGGTCCAGCTGACCCTTCGAGCTTGAGAGAAACGCGTCTCCAATTTCGTACTTGAGGTGAAATTGAATATACACTCGTAGGGGAGATTTTGCAGTTTAGACCGTTCTGCTTTTCATAGAGACGAGTAGCGAGAGGCTGTGGTTACGAGCTTGACCCAAGGTGCCTGGTCCAGATGTTTTTGCGGTCAACGTCACGTGTCTCAACTGGGAGAGAAGGGAGAGGATCAATTCCCATACAACCAATATCCCCTGACCTTAGTTTCAACGTAAAAATACACAGTGGTCTAATGTAAGTAAAAGAAAGTATAGTGGTAGGGGAAATAGTAGTAGGAAGATTTTACCCTGGTGAACGTGATGAGTAAATCGATTTATTTTTAATATCTTTCTTTCCTTTTCGTTTAGATTTCAGTAAGATGGTTGTCTTAAGTGTTTGTCTCTCCATCTTTTTGTTTTCAGTCTCTCTTGCTCGCACCCTTTCATACTCTAAATTATAACTTTTATCTTTTTTGCTTTATTACTATGTTATTAGTTATTATTTGATTTATTGCTGCTTATTTTCTATTGATTTATTTATTCGAATTTATTTACTCTTCTATTCGTTTTCCTTTCATTCATTCTACCTTACCTTTGGTTATGTAACTGTGTGAGTGCCTTGTGATGTCTTTAGTCGTTTATTCCTCCAAGCAGATCTTAGTGATGGAGAATTTTTCTTTCCTTGACACTCTGGTTGTCTCTTATTTGGGATTCTCCATCCTCAATTCGAGCTCCGCTATGATCTCATCGTTTAACGTGTTCCATGTCTTCTTTGCTCGCTTTTTAGTAGCTACGTTTATGGGATCTAACTTGTGTTTTTGGTGGATCGCCCTCTGATCAATTTGGTCTCTTCTCCTCGTTTTATTGATTTATAGCGTTGCTGAGTTCTTCACAGGCTGCAATCTTTTCAGCGAGTGATCGCTTGCGGCCTGTATCGGCAATGCTGGGTATATGAGTTTTGGGTGAACATATAGTAAGTATAGTTTCCTGGTGTTAACTACGCTTAGGTTTGTTCGTTTTTTCACTACCCGCTGGTGCTGTGAGGCCTGAGAATACCCCCTTCGGTGGCGTATTGATACCTACAGCTCTATCGAATTCTCTTAGCGGGGTTTCTGCGACAGAGCAGGAGAATTTAAATTCATTGATGTTGGTTGGACCTTATCTTCCATTTATTTCCATATTATTAATAATTGATATTTGTGCTGCCTCCTCTTGCCTGTGCATTCACATTATTATAAGTACTCTGAATGATCTGCATGATGGCATCAGAAAAATACAACTATATCGCATCTTCTTTTACCGGTTGGAGAAATCGATCGTATATACCAGGTAAATGACAGTGTGAGGGAATCCCCACGTGGAAGATCTTTAGCAGAAAGGAACTCCCATGTGCAGCAAAAGGCCCGGCTAGGACTAAAGTGGTAAGCCTACCCCCCCCCCGTCCCCCTTCTGCAAGGAGTAGCCTCGAATCGAGTCCCCCACGATTGACCTTTATGCGGGCTAAAATAGCTCTGCCAGAAGATTCGAGACCCTTCGAGAGTAGAGCTGTTTCCCGCTAACCCCCAACTCCGGGGAGAGCCTTGGATATAAATAACGCTCGACTTCCCGGAAGACACACAGAGTTGAGAAGTCTCGCCAGAACCAAGAAGATTTTCCCATGGTTCCAAGTCAAGGGCTAGCAACAATGCAAAGTGACAGCTGGACTATTTTGTGTATTTGGAATTAGCCCCAGCCAGGAGGTAATTCCACTGAAAGATCGCCTCGAGTGATTTTCCCGACTTCTTTCAACTCCTGTCGAAGCCCTCCTTATATCGGGTAGCCGAAATACTCTCCCCTGGACCGGAAGTTACCCCCCCCCTTGCTTTTGGAGAACCGTCATCACTCCAACCTCCCGCTCTGAAGTCCGAGCGGTCTCACCTCACGTACCGAAGACATACATAAGCCAACCCCCCTCCCCTCCCTTCAGTAACCCAATTGAGTAAATCTCCCCCCCCCCCTTCGTTTATTGATGTGAATTTTGCCCGTTAATTCTCTGAGGTAATTTTACCCTTCAATTCTCTTATTAATTTTTTTGTGTAAATAAAATTCTATTTTTGTACCTGTCTCTTTAAATAACCTTGAACTTTGCCATTGTTCATAATTTACCTGACCTCGTTGCACTCTCTCGTTACTCAGCCCGTCTGAACGCGTAGTTTTCCGTCCCTTTTGTCTGTTCGCTTTCAAGTTATTGGTCCTCTCCCATAGATATAATATGGTATTGATATAATGTAATGTCATACCACGACAGACAGGTCTCAGGCAGTTAACCTGAGGAACGTCTGTTTTGAGCTCGAATTCAGGTCCTCTGAAGCCTTCTATTATAGTGCATTAGTCTATCCATAATAAAGTCACAGACGACCCTTTCCAGGATTGGGTCTAGCTGAAGGTTGAGTCTTGTATTGTAGTCTTTTCAGCCAGACCTGATCAAAACCTTCTGCACATCTCTCAGTACATTATCTACGTATTTACCCTTCGCTCGACATTGAACGATTTTTTTTCCCCTCCTGAGTGCGAGGTTCGTGTATGCGCCACGTTTTTCCCTAAGCCCGTGTTGTTGGGGTTATGTGCTCCTAAATCGCACAGTTGTGCTTGTAGTTTGTTGGTTAAAATCTTTTACAAAACATCTTGCCAACTATCTCCAGAAAACAGATTATTCTGTAATTGAATAGGTGGTCTTGGGGCTTGTTTCCTTTGGATATAAAAATGACTTTCGCTATTTTTTAACCATCCTGGAATTAGCCGGAGTTTAGGGTTGCCTGTATAGTATTTGTTATGTCTTGCATTATTTGCAGCTGAGCGTGCATGATGTTCTTCTTCGATGTCCCAGACAAGCCTGATATCGTCTTTTTGAAGGACTTGAGAGTGTTCAGGGTTTCTTCAAGCCCGATGGGACGTCTATTGTTAGCCATCTCTCTTTTTTTTAGGAGAGTGCGGTGAGGGAGGATGTGTGTCTTCTATCATTGTACCGAGCTCATCGAACACCTGTCTCCCAATTGATGGTTAAAGTCATAGTTTTCCTCGTGTGTTATCGAGAAGATATTTTTCGAGTATTTTCTAAATTTCTTCTGAAGTGGCACCCCACGATTTTTTTTATATTCCTCCAAATATTTTTTTTGTTGCTCTCTTCTTCGAGCTTGCCTATGATATCATTCCAGATTTCTATTGCTAGTTTTATTTGTATGGTTGTTAATTTCTCGCATTCATGAGTTTGTTCATCTTGGTTTTGTTAATAATGTTATCCTTAATGTATAAGAGAAGGTCCCCCACTTTATAGGGGTTGTCGCTAGGTTTATAGGCGGCCTGTTTATGCGTGAATGGGGATAGGTTTATGGATGAGTTTATTGAAGAGTCCTCGTTGCTATTGCGCACAACGGATGGTGAGTATCTTTGGCAACTGAGCTTAATTTATACCTCCGTTGAATTGTTTTTGACTCCTTAATAATTCTCAATGAGGGTTATGAGTTAAGCTGTACTTACCGAAGTTTTCCCGGTAATCGGGGTAAAGAAGGACTTCGAAAAGGACGTAGCAAAAAATAATAATATTTATTCTTATACTGGCGTATTAAAGGGAGCAAACGGAACGTCACGAGTATTTTGCGGTCAATAAGTAGGCTTTCTATTCTACGCGAAGTATTGGGTTCAAATGCGACAGGATTTAGGCGAATTAAACAGGTTCCGTAACGCTACCAAGGGAGTAAACTGTGTTAATGAATAATGATTATCTTTCTCTGACTCTCGTTGTCCTTCTGACTTTTGAAATAATAAATGTCTGACTATATATGTGTTTGTTTCCTAAGGGGCGTGACCTAGACTTGTCCGTGGGGGCGGAATCCAGTGGTCTGGTTCGTTAATTTCCACCCCTAGGGCGGAGCTACCGAACAGCTGTGTGTGTAAGATATACCTACATATTTCCAATAGTTCTATCTTTATTATAGGAATCGCTTGTTAAAGATATGTGTTAAAATTTCTCTTGGTCAAAGTCTGTATTTCCTCAGCGGCTTTATAGCCTCCCGTTTTCTAACAAATCTTTCCCAAGACACGAATGTTTGTTTATGCGTGACCTCGTATTGACTCAAAGGTTCGACATGATATCTCCTTTCCGCGTTCGTATTTTGTGTCTTCCAGCTCGCGATTCTACCGACCGTTTTCCTCAACTCTATGCAAATTAACATATGTATTTTCATTTCTTTATTCTCTATACAAATTAGCATATATTTTCATCTTCTTATTCTCACATTAGACATATCATTTCCATTATTTGCATGTAAGGCAATTTGTTAGGATTTGATAAATCCACCGAGCATCCATTTGTGGAGTTTCTCGCTGGGCCTATTAAATCCTGCAATTCGGTGCTAGAAACCTACCTATTATATAACACGAGCACCACAAAACTCCCCTGCCAGTAATATAATTGTTGAGAGAATAACGCATAACAAATACATATTTTGGGGGAGCACACCTAATGTCCGATGGCGATGGCAATTTAACATACACATAGGACATCGACACTTAGATAAGTACATACACCTGTACTCCAAACGGACCTATACATTATGTCATATTCTGCCATACAATATATAATTCAATACATTGATGTATAATTTATTTCACAATTTGGTCCCATCCTTTTTAGATTACGACAATGTACACAAATACATAATATGTCACGCAAAAAAAAAATAGAGCAGCGAGGCGTGTTTATATTTATGCCTCTTCCTTTTGCATTAAAATGTGCCGCTACAATAATGCCTACATAAGGATTCAGAAATATGTGAATGGCGGATTTTTGGCAAACGTGACTCGTCTCCCGGAGCGCGTGAAAACGTCCGGCTTGCCGTTAATCTACTCCGGTTCCTGTAGAGGTGTCCTGTCGACTTCATGGGGCATCATTGTCTTGTTCGAGATTTGCTTTTTATTGAGGTTCTATTGTAGTTTTCATCTATATTATTTGGGTGTTAGTTATCCAGTAGAATGACTAATTCTGGATCCTTTGTATTTCCCTTTTTTGGTATTGTAAACCGTGTGAGTTGGTATAAGGGATATACTAGTGCTGAGTGGACCATTGCTCGATATATATTTTTGGTGAGGTCATTCAACTTCCCAATCAAACTTATTAATTTTGCTGTTCCCCAGTACACCAGTATTCTGGTGTACTGAAATATGGTCCTAGTATACTTACCGCAGTAGTATACTGCTATCTCCTCTTATTAGTACCAATTATGGCATTGTTCTTCCTTGAGATGTGAATTGTTTTGAACTTTTGGTAATTTTTCCTAATTTTTCAATCCTTTTCGTATCTGTTTAAGTTTTCGATTTTTGTAGCTGTTGTCTTTGCTTGAAGGCCTGGGTTTTTGTAGAGAGTAACCACAAGCTGAATAACATCATCAGCAAACTGTATGCTGAGCCACCCTGGTCTTCTATGCTGAAGAATATCAGCGGTGTATATTGAATATAAAGTAGGCTTTCGGTAGCTCTTTTGTAGGCTAAACTTTGGTTACTCATATCCTTAGAGGCTGATGTAATCACTTCGATTCCTCATCTAGCTGCTAATGAGCCTCTCTAGATTGCCACTGAGACTTAACAGAAATATTTTGTAAATAAGTCATTTAACCTAAACCTTACCAACTGACTTCTAGACGCCACGTAACATAATGTCTATAGTGCATTTGTCGGCCTTGGTTTTGGTAATCTTCTCAGTGATAATGGCTATCGGCATAGAAGTGCATCTTTCCTTCGACAACCCGAATTAGAAATTGTTGCTTAATTGGTTTTCAATGAGATGTTACATCAGCTTTCCGTTCAAGATTTTCTCCATTACCCGCACTAGGAATCTCAAGAAGGATATTGGTCTATAGCAGGTCACTTACGAGGTAGGTTTATCCAACTCCGGCATCAGTTTCATTTTGACGGTCTTTAGTCCTTGCGGGTGTTAGCCAATGTTAAGGCTTGCATTTATTAACCGTTAACCCCTCTTGAGTGTTCCTCAGAGCCATTTGGCAATTAATTTTCGTTAGCCCCTTTGGACCGGGTGATTTTTGTTTGGAGGAGTCTATTGCGCTCCTCACCTCATCTTTTGTTACGATGGCTTCGTCCCCGACCATTTCTTTCGTTGGAGGTCTATGCTCTCGAGTGGGAATATGTTATGAGAATTCTTTCTCAGCTTCCTCTTACCATTTCTTGTGTATCTCAATCGAATTCTGCGTTGTCCTCAGGAGATAATAGAGATTTTTCCTTTTTTCGCAAAAGGCCGTTTAGGGACGCAAAACAATTGAGCAGCCATGTGCCCGCTCGATTGCTAGTCCAAAGGTACCCTCCTTGAATGGACCGTAAGGTCTCCTAGGGTACCTTCTTTCCTTGTTGTTACGTAAGCAGGTTTCTTCGTCATTTTTTCTTGGTACTCGTAGCGTTTATTTTTATGTGTTAATCCAGGTTAAAGTTCCTTCCTAACTTCCTCATTTCTTTGTGGACGCTATCTTTGTCAGTTTCTTTTAGTGTTCTTATTTTGACACTTAGTTCATTGTCAATTGTGATTTTGGTTGCTCCTTCCAGTGGTATAGGAGTGTAAGATCTGGATTTCTCCGCATAGACCTCTCAATTTGCTGTTGTGTAAGGATTCCTTGTAGATATTGGTACCTGGTTGATTTCAACCAGAATTCCAATGTGGTCGCTTCATGATGTGATGGCTGGGTGAATGTATATGAGTAACTCCAGGTTTTACCCCCGACTTACATACGTATCGAACTGAATGTTATTCCTTCACCCAATTCGAGATCGTAGCTGCTTGGTCCAATTTGTGCTGCATGTGTCCAAAATTCGTGTATTGACCCCGAAGTGGTGAAGCGATTCCTGTTCAGGGTAAAGGAGGCACGGGAAAGGGAAAACTATATCGTTAGACATTTTGTTACTTATGTTAAACAGGCCGGAGTTACTCACAAAGTCTATCCTAGCTATTAAAGCTGCTTCTATTACTTTCCTCCTCCTTCTGTTTACATGCATTTGCAACCTCTCTTGATTTCCTCCAGTTGAAGCGAAAAGTCTGCATCGGGAGGTGCTTAATGAGTACGTTACTGAACCACTCCGTGCGAATGTTCCGCCTGTGGTTCTTTAATCTCGTGTCCATACCACGGTAGGTTTAGCCGAATTAAGGTAGGTGGTACACACCAAAGGGCAAATCCCCCTCCTACCTCCCGCCCAGGTGTTGTTTATTCCATAAGATGTAGCAATTCAATGTTAGTATGAACAGGTAAAGAATTACCTCTTGTAAAACAACTTAATGTACAGAACCGTAGTGACCAATCTGTCCTATTCATGCATATGTATTATTTTAATAACAAAATCAACTGGAATATCGCCAAATCTGTCATTAAGTGTAACAATTATATTTCTAGAAACATTTTAGAGCGAATATCGATTAGCACCTTCCCAAATTTCAACATAAGCCCTGGTTTGTTCTCGCAAGACCCAATCTGATATCAAATGTTAAATCAAGATTTTATGCCCCCTAATGAGGGTTTGGAGAAGAGTGGTCGATCCGATCCCCCACCAGCTACTATTTAAGCCAATTTTTGACCTGCCTTTTTTATTTCTTGGAAAGGTCATTAAGAATAAAGACGAAAGCGCTCGGAATCGTTTTTTTTTACTTTTCCTGTGTTTTTTCATAATTTAACTCACGTGTATACTTGTGAGTATTTTCACACACACATACAATATATATATATATATATATATATATATATATATATATATATATATATATATATATATATATATATAATTAGCGAGCTAAGTTAGGCCACATCATATGATTACTAGTTGGGTAACTCCGATTTAGTCGCCCTAAGTGACCATTCTGCGAGAAATTATATTAAAAGGATAATAAAAAAATCACAATTCTTTTATTATGAATTTTATTAGTAGGAAATTAACTTCAAAATGTTTTAAAAAATCGTTTCTGGGAAGCTGCAGTGATTGAAAAAAGTAGAAAACGTATTATTTATATATATTTTTTATATTAGACATAAAATCACCCTTTTTTTCAATATATATATATATATATATATATATATATATATATATATATATATATATATATATATAAAAGAAAAAACATAAATATATTTTTAGAATCATATAATTAACCTTGAGGACTAGCATCATTTCATCATATATATATATATATATATAGTGTGTGTGTTTGTGTGTGTATCAATGTTGGATATATGTTTATGTTGCCTGAAAATCAGTCAACAAAAATCAAAATTAATTAATAACTGAATTACAAATAAAAGTTTAATTTCTTGTGAAATTTTATTGATAAGAAAAAGCATTCGGCATTTCATAAAAATTTCTACTCGCATCTCTCATATAATATGTATATCTATAACAAAATAAATGAAAACATAACAATAACAAATGCATGTAACTCTAGCTCAACAATAGGTGCTGAATTATATATATATATATATGGAACCATTTATTAAAATATAAAAAGTTATACATTGTTGGATTTACGAATGGAAGAAGGATGTTGTACTCGTGCGACAGTAGTTCAGTACATCAGCAGAAGGGAGGCATTGATTAAGGCATCCAGAATTATGTCCGGCAAATCCGGGCAGATCAGAACTTGACCACAAGAGACAAGACGACTTTAGTCAGTTATGGAGACTCCGCCTTTTCACCTGTGGCTTTCTCATTTCATGCCCAATCGGGGCAATAAGGGTATTAATATCAAAAGGGTTATTTATCTCAAGCTCAAAGTGATATTTGAAACATAAAAGAAGCGAATGTCAAACTCATATCAATATTCATGAATCGACAGCAAATATTTAGTGTCGGTGTTTTTATTATTCTTGTTTCTGGCAAAACATTGACCCGCTAAATTTATTGATACCAGAAAAATATATACGAAACTACTTCACGTTTCTATCTAGGTATTTTTCTGCACGTATATATGTATGCACTTGCTATAATTAGTCACGTCACTAGACTGAATTTCGTCACAGTGACAATATATGTACATATATTAATGAGGAAATTGAAGGCAAAGAGGACGTTCATTATTTTTTTTTTATATAAAATTTCGAGAGCGCATCAGAGGACGTTCAGGTACATGTGGTATATAATTTGGGACAAAAATAGTTAGGTATAACTTTCGAGGCAAATATCAAACAATCAACTTTTGTAAGACAGCAGCTCCAGGTCCAATTTTTCGAATACAATGACCTCTTTTACCGACCAACAAATACCATTAACTAAGACCTTTTTTTACCAGCCAACAAACCTTAACTTTCTTCAAGGCTCTATCTAGCTCCATCACTTCCTGGACGTACCATTCCTTAATGGTATGCATTATTTTTTTTAATATATTATTTTAATATTATTTATCATTTTTCACTTCTACAATAATGACTGGGTTAGTTCTGTCCTTTTTAGATTGATAGTTAGCTTTTGTGAATTTATGCTTCTTTTTTTTTTAAAAAGCATTTGGTACCTGTAATTTTTTTTGTTCTTATTTTATTATTACCTAGGATTTTTTTTCTCAATATCATTTGATTTTAATTATTATCTTAATCTAAATTATATATTCCATTTTTTATAAGGATGGTGAGATGGTGTGGCCGAAACGTTATTATTTGAGAAAAAATAAATTACATGAAGCTTAGCGTCCCTGATCTTTACCTTTCCCATTAAACTGAAGATTAGACTGGCTAACAGTAACTCATATACCTCTTTCACTCTCTCTTACATATTCTTCTTGCTCTTAACATTGGTTTCTGTCGTGCATCGTCTATTTGGCTGATTCTTTCTTTCTTCATATCTCTACCTTTTTTTGTTGACTTTTTAGATACTTAAATAAGTTGTATCTTGTAAATCTACCATCTTCTTCTCTACGTCCCCTTCAGCTAGTCCAGAACTACGCTGCCCAACTACTCTTCCGTCGCTCTCGCTTCTCCCCTTCTAAGCCCCTGCTTTAGGAACTGCACTGGTTACCTGTCAGATATCGTTCTCACTTCAAGATTCTTCTCTTCACTTTCAAGGTCCTTCACCATAAGGCTCCAACCTACCTTTCCTCTGCTCTTTCCCAAAGTCTCGCCCCTCGGGCTCTTCAGTCATCTCATGCTCCTCTCCTGAATACTCCTCGCTCGTTCCTCTGCTCAATGGGCGACTGCTCCTTCTCAGTCTGTGCTCCCAAGCTTTGGAATGTTCTTCCAGCCGAAATTAGATCTGCTGTCTCACTTACCACTTTTAAGCGACTCCTGAATACGCATCTGTTCAGGATTGCCTACTCACTCACCTGATCTTAGCCCTCAGCCGAACGTGCGCTCTGTGAAGGCCTCCGGCCTTGAAGAGCGCATTATAAGATTTTTTTATTATTATTATATTATTATTTTTTATAAGTTCAGTTCATTTATGTTTTGTCCTTGTGCTTCTTGTCAAATGATTTCCTGATTGGTTTCTTTCTATAGGTTTGGCGGTCGGAGCATCCTGAATATATGCAATTAATTGCTTTTTTTGATTTCTTGTAGTCTTTAACCTTTATAAATGAACTACATAAAACTAAAAAATAGGTGATAACAGTTTTACAGTATTTTCTCTTTTGAGTGGGGTTTATATTTCCATTTGTTGAGCCCCCTACCTACCACATTGTGGTCAGTTATTTCTATATGTAAATTAAGTATTGTTAACGTTATTGGCATACCAACTCCTGACCATTAAGATATGGTATTAAAAAAACTTGATATGTATAATACCTATATTAATAAATAGAAAGATAAGTGAGTAGGAATGTATTTTATACTTAAAACTGAAATGCTATGAATGATTTAAAGGGTTCTAGAAATATTAGATTAAACACGAATTTAAGTAGAAGTTGAGCACCATGCAGCAATATACGATACGATGGCAAACAAGGAACTAAACCTGAAAACATTGAATTCCTTCCTATGTTCTGAGAAACTTCCATTATCATCTTCAGTTTACTCGTAGGATTATATAATTTAGTATTATAGAAGTGTGATCGCTAATTAATTTCATGTAAGTTAATGAGGATTATGCGATTAAACACCTAAATATTTACTGAGCAAACGAGAGAAGCCCAATTACTATTTTTAGTTCCCAAAGGCAAAATTAAGCTGGTGTGAGGAGAGAATCTTAAGTAAGGAGAAGTAAAAAAAATAAAAATGTCTGATGAAATTTCGGATAAATTTTATGTAGCAAGATTCTAAAATGTAGTTTGGTTGCGCATGAGTGGTAGACATGTATCCATAGTCATTCGAGGGTTATACCAGCTAGGCAGTTATTGTGTCCCGTTCTGGAAAGCTTCTTGAAATCCATTGTCCTACTAATTTTGATGCCGATGCTAAGCTGTGAAGTAGGTTGCCGACCGGACACACCTTGAGGAGACTGTAGAAACTATTAAAGATTTTAAAGACGAAAAATTAACAGCTTTCTCAACGTCATAGAACCTACGTCTTTAGGAAAGAGAAAAATAGGTGGAAGCTTTCGTAAATTCTTAATCGAGTCAATTTTGTAGTTTAAATCGCAGAAACCACAAAAAAACATTAGGTCTTCATCAGTTGGGTTTTCTATAAATTAATATTTCAATATTCCATTTTTGGAAATCTGTATGTGAAGAGAAGGAAGTAGTCAACATTTTTTTTCTGTTCCAATCGTGAATATTATTTGGTTTGCCATCTAATTCCGTCTTTAAAGATGAAACCAGGATGGTGAAACGAGGAATTCTGTTTATCATAGGGAGGTAGCATAACTGAGAGGAATATGACCCATTATGGTGGAGAAGAAACAGAACTTTGTGATCTAATTCAAATACTTATATATTGGCAGATTCCTCTCCAGTAACTTGCTCCTTTGACCCGGAGGCTAAAACTCTTGAAGGTTACGAGTACGTCTCTTTCAGATTCTTCATAGCGAAATCTTGGCTAGAATGAACTCTTAGAGTTTGGTAGGTATCCTGGTTTAGAGACAACATGGCTTAGCCATATATCCATATAGTTGCTGAGGGATAATATAATAAATTATTGGTATGGAGAACTCTTGACTGGTGACAAAAAGATGCGTTACAAGGACCAGAGCAATAACATTAAGAAATGTGTTACTAGGATCTCGCGGCTGATAGGATAAGGCAAAGACACGCCTGTGAAAGTGGTCTCCTTCATTTTAAAACCGAAACAACTTGACTTCGCGATGAAGGCAGAATGAGGTGTATATTTGACCTTTCCTGCTTCGTGTGGGTCATTGACGAACACACCTAAAGGAGAGGACAACAGAGAAGGGAACAGAGCGAGCCATTCCAATGGACTACCTTGAGCTAAGGTACCTAACTTTTCGTTCTGCGAATACAAAAGAAACGACAATAATGAAAAATAATGGTAGCAAAAAGTAAAAATGTAAATGATTTTGAACAATATGACATAATGGATGGATTTTCCCAAAACTAAGGAATGAAACGTAGCAGTGGACTACAAAACATGAATATTTCTGATTTAAGGGATAGGAATTATATTTAATATCACAAAAGAACAGGAACATATCACTTCATCACTGGTAAGGCTCGAGACAGTAAACTATTCACATAAAATATGGTGGGTGAATTTTGGTCGCCATATTATATGTCAATAGTGAAGATAATATTCATGATTTGTAAATCCAAGGCCTCTTTCTTCCTTATTTGTTTTAAAAAAAATCAATCATTTGTTTCTATTCTTGCAACTTCTATGCAACTCAGCGGCCCAATTTTTTTCCTACTGTTATTTGTAATCACTGCAGCGTTTAGTTTTGTATTCACACAGTCTGAAATGTTCTGAATGAGACTGACTTCTTGGTCCTTGACGGCATATTTATATCGCAACGAAAGACATTTTTCGAGTTAATACCCCTAAAAATATTTCCATTCGTTGTCAAAATATTTTTTTTTTAGCACTTATAAAAATATAAGAATAAACTCCATACAAAACAAACCAGGTTTTTTTTTACGTTAAGAAACTAAGAAACGAGTTTTGAGGAACGTTAGATGCACAGAACTGCATTAAAGAGACTGAAGAGAATTACATAACTCTAGGATTGACTGCTGAAAACAGTTAACGTCCGCAATGTATTTTTTTTAAAGTGGGGAACAATTCGTCAATGTTGTACTGAACATGTTTGTCACAAAAAGGGATCGATTAGGGGAGGGGGGGGATCAATCGTCCCGCTTTTTCTTAGTCTTTCCCTCGACTTGAATCGTTTTCGTTGTGAGATCAACGCATTCTTCGAGGCTGGGGTTCGTACCCCCGCGGCTGTAGTCTTGGCCGGTCAGTCGGGAGAGGGCGAGGATGTAGGAGGACGCAATTCGGAGGACTGATAACTTGGAAAGCTTCTGGTTATGCGAAAAGGCGGGAACAGCTCGGCGCAGGGTTTCGAACGCCGCGCTAATTGTGTGAACGCGCGTTCGCTCACGAGCGTTTGCTTCGATCCTTCTCTCGCGAGTCATATTTTTATAGTTGCGCTGCTTCTGTTTAGACGCGGGACGCTGGAGGAGGGAATGAATTGAGGCCCCTTCTACGGTGGAGGAAGGAGAGGCGAGTGGGGCCGCATCCGAATCTTCGTCTTGAAGGTCGGGCTCCTTATGGGGGCTTGGAGGAACTCGCAACCCCCCCTCTTCCTCGAGGTTGGGGTCAGGGGAGGAAACACTTAACAGGGATTCTACACTGAGGAACCTTTTGTGGGAGAAATCTTGTTTGGGAATCACTGTCTTGGTGGTGGTGAGGTTGGGTCCTGCAGTGGGCGCTGGGGAAGGGACAGAAGGGGGCCGAGACGGGGCATCGATGCCCCTAAACCCATTTAGTCGAGCATTTTGGTTTCGTTCAGGAGGAGGGCCTTCGGGGACTTGGGGCGATAGAGACGGCGAGGCCCTCGGTGGCAAAATAGGTAGGAGCGGGTATGGGGCCGATGGGAGGAATCCGAGGGGTGGGCCCCCCAGCATTCCCCCAACTAGGTGGGCATAGGGGTATCTCACCATATGGGGCCACGAAGGGGGTAACAAAAGATGGGGTGACACGAAGGGACCCATGAAAGGAGAGTGGCCGAGCTGCGGAAGGGCCTGCCCTTGAGTGGTTACCGCTGTCGCTGCGGGTGCATCCCCTCTGGGGACCTTGCGGGGAACCCATTCCTCTTGGAGGGGGCGCTTGGGTCTCGACCCCTCGGGTTCAACCACTTTCCTGGGTTCAACGGGTTTCCTTCGACTCGCTTTCGCGGTGGGTGGGGCCCCGGCGCTTAGGTGGGGCGGGGGTGAATCCGGCCCCGCCTCGAATCGCTCGACCGAGAAGTCGAGCGGCGAAGCGGACGACTCACGGTGGTCGAACGCCCTGCGGAACGGGCGCGGGGGGCGACGCCCCGCCTCGGGCACCCCATTGCTCGGGCGTGAGATGGGCGCCACCTGCACCTCGACGCTATCCTCCGAGGCGTCGGTGGAGGGATGGTCGTCCTCGCTCGTGTCTCCCAGAAGTTCGTCCTCGAAGCTTCTGTCAAGGGAAAGAGAGACACACATGAGCACAACTTTTACATTCTGTCCATTATGAGTATTACAAATGAGCACAACTTCTTACACTATGTCCATTTTTAGTAGAAATGAAAACAACTTCTACATTCTATCCATTATGAGTACAACCTTTAGTTTAGCCAATGAGTACAAATGAACACAACTTTTACAAAATATCCAATGAGTACAACTTTTGCACTACGCCCATTATGAATACAAATGAGCACACCTTTTACACTGACCATTATGAGTAATTCTTAAACTCTGTCCATTATGAGTACAACTTTTGCATTATCCATTAGGAGTACAACTTTTACACTGTGTCCATTATGAATACAAATGAGGACAGCTTCTTAAAGTATGCCCATTATAAGTACAACCTTTATACTGTCCATTATGAGTAAACATTAAAACAAAAACCATCGAGGGAATGTCCCCCACACCCCCAAAGTACTCGGGGTATCTCTTTTTCACATATTTTAAGACCTTCCTCCCTGAATCGAAACCCCATCCGAGAACTTACCATCCGAGAACTTGGTTAACTTTGCTCAAACGGGGCGGTGCTTATATCGGTTAGGCGGAAGCCCTCGCAAGATTTTCTCGCAACAGTTGTTCATACAAAGTCCTTGGGATTAAATACCCCCCCCCTCCAGATCCTAAGTTAAAGAAGCGGGTAGGGGGTGGGGGTAGGATAGAGACCCCGATCAACAACTTGCTTAATCAACTCTATGGCTTATCTTTTCTCGCCCCGGGGAGCTCTTCATCGTTTGAAAAGCTCCGGGCAGCTCTTGATATTTTGGAAAGCTCCGGGCAGCTCTTCATCGTTTGAAAAGCTCCGGGCAGCTCTTGATATTTTGGAAAGCTCCGGCCAGCTCTTCATAATTTGGACCACTCCGGGACGCTCTTCATATTTTGGAAAGCTCCGGAGAGCTCGTCATAATTTGGACCACTCCGGGGCGCTCTTCACATTTTGGAAAGCTCCGGAGAGCTCGTCATAATTTGGACCACTCCGGGGAGCTCTTCATATTTTGTAAAGCTCATTGGAGCTCTTCATATTTTGGAAAGTTCCGGGAAAGACTTGATATTTTGGAAAGCTCCGGGAAGCACTTGATATTTTGGAAAGCTCCGGGAAGCACTTGATATTTTGGGAAGCTCTTCATAATTTGGACGACTCCGGGGAGCTCTTCATATTTTGTGAAGCTCATTGGAGCTCTTCATATTTCGGAACACTCCGAGAAGCTCTTCATCTTTTGGAAAGCTCCGGGTAGCTCTTCATAATTTGGATCACTCCGGGGAACTGTTCATATTTTGGAAAGCTCCGCGGAACTTTTCAGGCTTAAGAACATAATAAAAGAAGGAGTCTGCAAAAGGCTAATAATAGCCTATACGAGTCAGCCTCTGTCCCCATCCCAAAATTGTTTCCGACGGAGATCCTTCCTTGGTTTATGCCTTTTAGTGAAAAAGTGACCAACGAGAATTTTTTTATTATTGTTTAATAGTTGCATTCCTTTGTAATATGAATTATTATTACTTCGAGTTTGAATATACCGCAAATATCTGTATCTATAAGATCCTACGTTCTGTTCCTGCGGCAACGTTGGTCGCTCATAACTAACGGTCATTCACGCATGCGCCTAACCTGCCGGGCGTACGATGTGAAATGTTTACTCATTATAAGTATATTATATGATAGGGAGGGTGCGCAACTCTCCTGAATCTGCCTTCAATCCACGCATATTAATAATAATTAGCAAGTAAAGATATTTTTGTGCCTCAATATAAGAATTTCAAACAATACACATCTGTATTTATTTACGACTGGACTTTTTATCCCGGGGAACTATGCTAGTAGATATTACACTCGAAAAATAGGCCTATAATTATTATATATCAACTATTTAAAATGCCAAAGGGTAGCATTTCCCCCTCGTTTTAAGAACCCATCGTGACAGCATAGCTACCACAATGTATAAATAATGCACATCCTCCCTCCCCTAAATTATAGCGTAATAGCAAAGAGGCCGGTGAAGAAAGTTTATACGGAAGAACCATAGCCACAGATCATCCTCCAGGCATTGGAGCCCGGATGTCAATATGCGAGTGTTGGGGCCCGAGGGGTGCACATTCCTTCAGATGACAATATCTTTAATATCACTTTGGTGGGGAATTCACACGAGTCTTTCCCAATGAAAGCCTTGTGTTTATTTCTCACCAAAGTGATATTAAAGAGACGAGATTTCAATGCGAAAAAGATAGTTCGTAAATTACAAGGAGAATGTAAGAAATAGATTAAAATCAAAGCTGATATAAATGTCATACATTATATTCATAACATGAAAGTAATTTCTCATTCTTTAGTAGTAATTAGCTTTTAGTGGGGTTTTTTTTAGATGAAAAGTTCAATTTTATCCTTATGGGTAATAAAGACAGAGCATCATTTATGTCTGGTCGCTGTGAGAAACACTTTTGAAAGCTGTTCTGATGTGATTTGTTAAATGATTAAAAAAAATGACCTTGTAATCTTTCTGGCAAGCTTCGTTCTGGAAGATAAACTAGTTTGGATAAAGATCTGAAAGAAGTTGTTCAGAAACATCTTTGTCAAAGCACCAGAGATTTATCGCAAGAAATACAAGTATCATGGCCAGCTCTACACGAATATCGCAAGCAAATAGTCAAGAAGTGTAAAACAATTATTTGTCTTTCTTATCACCTAACTCTGGCGTTCTAAATCAGGAATAACACCAACTCCTTTTTTACATTGAAATTGAATTGTTACAGTGAACCAGAAACCATAAAACATAAATTATCAACATAAAATCCTAAAACACAAATTACCAATCAATGAGACTCCAAGTGCCAAAACCTCAAACCTGAAGTTGACGCAGAATTCGCAAACTTTTTTTTTGGGGGGGGGGGGAATAACGTAGATTTTTTTTCGACAACGGATTGAAAATTCGCCTTCACGTTTTGTTGTTGTCATTGGTAATGCTGGAGATTACATTAATTCCTATTTAAGCTTCACCTACCATGAAACATGGGATGTATGGGGTTAATTGGGATTGAGACTAAACAGATATCCCCTTAGTTATTTCATAACTAGTGGGATAGTTCTTGGGTATCCAACTGGACTATGAACAATGCCTGATGTAGGGCGTGTACTCTGTGCGTAGCGGGTTTACATGGCCACCCATCACTTTCAAGCAGGCAAATTAACCTTTTCATTGGTCAAGGGTGGTTCTTTTAGGAGTGGGTCTCGTAGGGATTTTCCATGGTCACGCCTCTGACCTTCAGTCGCTGTACCACTCCTTCATATGGTCTGATGCTGTCCAGAGCTCTCTGCCCATCTTTCTTTTCTGTTTATTAACTTTTCTTTTCTCTATTCTTTACAGTTTCAATGTAATGCTGCCGACGCTGGACCTTTAAAACTTTATGTTTTACGGTTGGTCGCCTTCATTGATTTTTTATAATAATAATTGGGATAAATCAGCTCCAAAGAGCAATTAGGATAAGCACAGTACGATACCTGAAAGACGAATAAGACCATACCAACAGGTTACTAGTGCAAAATCAAGTTGCACGGCTCTGAGAACAAATATCCATTACATGACGACAAACCACTTTGAGGCCGACGCATTATCGGGGGAAGTGACCAACGAAATCACCCCAGCCACATAAATAGCTAGAAAGAGCTGGGGAAATACGTAAAAAAAAACAATAAAAAAGAAAAGCAGAGAGGAAGAACCACAAAAGAACCGAAAGATAGGTAGAAGAGCTCAATAAAGAATTTATGGGCAAGGGAAGGTCACTTAAGTGGCAAAAACGCGGACTAATGAGTTTTGATGGTGAATGGCTTATAATTGCGTGACAAAGACCAAAAGCAGCTAACCATTGGGTTTCAAAGGAGAGCCAGGGACACTGTAGATAACAGATGTATGTTCTGCCACGACAAACAGGAAGCATGGGCAACCTAAACTCTGGACGTGATGGCATGTTTACAGATGGTTATTACACAAAGCAAAGCCCATGATAAGATATAAAAGAACTCCCACTGGGGAATCATGACTTCTCTTGGTTTAGAATGCAGCTCCAACCAGTAGATGAACTGCACAGAGACCATCAGCGGCACTGAAAGATACAGCGTATACTCCTATTATGACAAAATAATTCCCAAACGTGACTCAATCATCTTAGGATTTTGGTTATTTTTCATTCAATATCACGCACCTGCATTAAATACTGACTTATTTTGTCCCCGTTTTATCATTAATAAATACAACCAAACAATCAAACTTATTAAAATTTACTAGCGACCAACCTACCCATAATTCCCTCCCTTGCATATTCATGTCAGTTCTTTTGTCCAACTCATCGATAAGAATATGTTCCTGTGTCTCTTTAGTGTTCTATATTTTCTACTTAATATGAAAGTTTAATCATAAATTTCATAGTTTATTTTATTTATTTTTTTAGCATCATATTAAATACCCTTAAAATATGAAAATCAGAGGTATTATTTCTTGTGATTTAACCTCGTGTTCAACATAATAATAGGTATGTATGAATAATGGTGTTTTTAATCTTTAATTTTAAATACACCAATCCCTTAATTTTTAAGAATAATGATTCAATTTCAAATGCGTGTATTCTTTCTTTTTAATTCATTATTTTCATTCCTTTTAGCCTGAAGATGAATAAAACGATCCGAAACGTTGCAATAAATTTGGATCACTCTTGTTTTCCATTATTATTGCGATTGAAATTGTGCTCCTCAGAAGAAATCTTGTCAAATATATATATATATATATATATATATATATATATATTGGGCTACAAAAGTGTTTACAACATACTGTCAGAAATGCAAATTTAAATACTCTTATAAACGTAGGTTAAGGAAATTTAATATTAATTATAATGCAAAGATAGGAAAAACAAGAAAAAACTTTATAAGGACAATAGTGAAATTTAACAACGCACAAGTTTACAACACATCATATAAATACATATAAACAGGTTACACCTGCAAAATGTCTCATTAAAAGTTAATCCTCATTTGTTCCCGATCATCTAGAACATTCTAAACTAAATGCGAGGTTTCTTCCGTCATCGGGTAAAGCTACTGCGTCATTCATTACAAAATAGTCGTAGCGTCAACATCTTCATCATGGGGAAAAAAAACAAAGAAATCAGTCAAGATCTTCGTGAACGCATTGTAGCCCTTCATAAGAGTGGTATTGGGTACAGAAAGATCCCTCTACAGCTTAAAGTACCTATAAATTTATTTGGTATCATAATACGCAACTGGAAGTCTCGTAATTCAATTCATTCTTTGGATTGTTCAGGTCGCCCTCGGATGTTAACAGAAAGTGCAGCTCGAAAACTGGCTCGATCAGTATGTGATAAACCAGAGACCCCATCTTTAGAGAGGTACAGAAAGATCTGGAAACAAGTGGAGTTGAAGTTAGAAAAGATACAAAGTAGAACGCCGGGTCGTTATGATCTCTTTTCTCGTACTTGTTAAGAACACTCACTGTAAATCTAGCTTGGCGAGATTTACAGTCGAAATTTAATCAGCAGGGTTAGAAGAAAAAAAAGTTTATAGCTTACGCGCCAAAGAATACGATCCCTACATTCAAATTCGTTGGTGGATCAATCATGATATGTGGTAGTTTTTGCTCATAAGTGGTCGGAAAAATGGAGATAGTCGAGAGAAGAATGAATGTCAAAATGTACATGGGAATTTTGGATAGAAATTTGTTATCACCTGTTAGCTCTCGGAACTTGAAACTAGGATGGGCATTTCAATAAGACAATGGCTCTAAGCGTACATCAAAACAAACTAAAATTTCACTGCATACAGGTAGAATTAATGCTTAAGAATGGCAAAGTCAATCTCCGGACCTGAATCTTATCGAAAATCTGTGGAGGAAATTGAAACAGATGGTCCAAAACGAGATCCCTGTGACTTATCTGATTTGAAGAAAATGTGTTTGGAGGAATGGATCAAAATCAGCCCAACCACCTGTAGAAAGATCGTAGGAGGCTACTCAAAGCGCCTGCAAGCTGTAGTTAACAACGAGGGTTATGCAACCAAGTGCTAATCCATGTTAATATGAATGTTTTGTAAACTTTTGCGTTGTCAAGTTCCACTATTGTCCATATAAAGTTTTTTCTTGGTCAACATTTTGACTTTCTAGTTGGTACATTGTATTCATTACACGAAGTTGCACATGCATTGTAAATTTCATTAACCTGCGTTTACTGGAAGTATGTAGATATGCCTTTCTAAAAGTGTGCTGTAAACTTTAACGGCCTACTCACTGTACATATATGCAGTTATTATAGCAATGTTATCGTTAACTAATCTATTCATCAAGCACTCGGAGGAAGCGGTTCTTACAGCCACGTGAGGATATCTCATAAGCCAACCTTTCTAACGCAAACAAAAGTTCACGTATCAATTAGATATTTTAATTGTTATCACTGCTTTTATTAAAGATAATGTAAAAATCATGTATATATATATATATATATATATATATATATATATATATATATATATATATATATATATATATATATATATATATATATGTACGTGTTTGCTTCAATTTTTGAAATGTAGCGGTTTGAGCCATTATCGTCTCTTTCAATGGCCTGTTTCTTCGTAGACACAAAATTAGATATATTATATTACGATTATTTAAAATTCCTGCTTCCATTAATTATACATTTTAGACCCACGCATTCAGATATGTATAAGGATGAATGCAATTCTTGAGTGGGCCATCGAAGCCTGGCGCTCCGGGCGAACGGCCCACGCGTTAATCGCAGAAGCCTCTAGACACCGATTTTTTTTTATAGCCTCCGTCTGGCGATTGCTTTCAGGGGCATAAGTCACTGTACCCAGACACCGAAGAGGGGGAGGGGGACGTCGTGTGTTGACTTGGAAGAATTTAATGGGGAAATCATGAAATTCGCCACCCTATATTATGCTCTTCTACCATAATTATGGCAAAATGGGGGGAGGACTTTATAAGTTACTATGTCGGTCGTATGGTAACCATTTTACTTTCCAATGAGTTTTTTGGCAATAACATCATAACTATTCGGTCGATTCTAACAAAATTTGATATAATTGCAAGGCCCTCCCAAGATTAGTCGGGAATTATTTGGCAATAACCTCATAACTATTCGGCCGATTCTAACGAAATTTGAAACCCCTATGTTGCTTTACATTCTCTTTCAAATGATAAAATTGACAAGGTCCTCTTAAGGTTAGTCTGGGAATTATTTGGCAATAACATCATAACTATTCGGCCGATTCTAACGAAATTTGAAACCCTTATGTTGTTTTACATTCTCTTTTGAATGATATAATTGTCAATGTCCTCCCAAGATTATTCCGGGAATTATTAAAAGAAAACTAACTATGGGTCGGATTGACCCACTCGTTGAAAGTTTTGAAGGTCGTGAGGTCATAAGGTCATAATAATTGAGGACATGCGACTTAGGTCTGTTGATCTTGTTTAAAAGTTGACGCAGGGAATTTTTTCAAGTTCAGAATGCTCCTGGGAGGGCTAACAGCCCTGAAGAGCCCATTATAAATACCTATTATTATTATTTACTGTAAGTGCCATGCGCCAAGCATTCTTTTATTCGGATTTGAACACCGATCCAACCATGCATAGTTAACTGTTTCTCAATTCAATACAGAGTGGTTGGATATCAAAATGACCCCATTTAGGGGGGGGTGGATTAAAGGTAGTTTAATTAAAAAAAACAACGATTGCTTAGGGATTAAAAGGACTTAATTTCTCCTGTTTTAATTTGACTCCAATTTGGCGCAAAGAGGAAAAGAGCAAAATGATGTCTACAAGGTATAAATAACAGGTACTCAAGCTATTTTGAAACTTTCGGGAGGACGGGCCCTTCTTCAAGATACCAGGTGTAGCTGTGGATACGGAGCAACCCCTGTGGTTTGGGGGGCAGAGATAGAGTGACTGAAATTCCGAGACCAAGTCAAAAACGAGGTCGGTACCTAGACCGTCTTGCTGAAGGAGTCGTCTCGATTCGTACATTTCTTTGACCAATTTTGGTTTGCTCCTGTCTGTCCTTTCTCATCCTTACAAGTTACGCCCCCCCCCCTCCTTTCAGGCTTCGAATGTTAGTGTACGCTTTTACAGTCAGTCTCTCCTTGGCCCCTCAATGGAGTCTCCACTTATACAATGGTATACATATCTACCAGGAATAAAGATAAGTTAGTCTCAATTTCGTTGAGACTACCTTATCTTTATTCCTGGTAGACATCTCATTTTCTCCCTTTTCCATTACTTTCTTTACAAGCCTTTTTTTCATCTATTTTCTTTTGTGGGTCCCTCGGTTAATTTCGGAGGCCAGTCGCCGACCAGCTTTCGTCAATTCATCCCTTCTCTTAGCCGGGGCTGCGGGTAACGTGTATGCAATTTTCCTACCCCTTTCTTCTTATATTGCGTGCCCCCTCTCCCCTTATTTTCTTTCCTTATCCTTTTAGAGGGACCCGCAAGAGGATGGTTCATATGAGCAAACTTACTGCGTCTGACATCTGAACGATTGCGAGATCTCCCTACATTATTGTATTTTGAAGATGCAGATAAAGGGGGGGGTGAAAAGGGTTGTGACGTCACGATTAATGGAGAGGATAACAGAAGGGGGAGAACGAGAAAACCATTTTGGAGAAGGGTCAGTAGGAATGTACGTGAGACAATGGTTCTCGGGGGGGGGGGTGTAGGGGAAGGAAAAACGTCGAGAGGCAGAGAATTTGGGGTCAGTCAGGGGATGGCCGGTGAGGAGGGGGAAGATTCGAGTATAAGGTAACTGAGTTAATTTAGAATAAGGGGAAATGAAGACTCGCGTTCGATTCCTGTAGAATGAGGGGGAATGGAGATTCGCGTTCGGTTCCTATAGAATGATGGGAAATGAAGAGTCGATTTCGATTCCTGTAGAATGAGGGGAAATGTAGATTCGCGTTTCGGTTCCTATAGAATGAGGGGAAATGAAGAGTCGCGTTCGATTCCTGTAGAATGAGGGGAAATGAAGACTCGCGTTCGATTCCTGTAGAATAAATTTTGCCGGTTTAAAATTTTGAGAGACGGGGATTAGTTCCCCTCACGTTTCCAGCGACAGCCAATTTGATTATTTGTGCTTTTTTATATAAAAAAAATGTTTTAAAGCGATGTATAATTTAATACAACGACGCGACTCAAGGCAGGATAATAATAACATTAAAGAACAAACAAAAAACAAACTCGACAGTGAGGAGGATGAAGGGATAGAATTCTTTAGACACCTCTTTAAAGGGCAAAATAATCTTCATTCTCTCTAAAGTTCGGAAAAGGAAACAAAAAGTTTCTATCAGGTTGGCCACAAAGTCCTGACTCAGGAAATGGAAAGAAAACAACGAATTCTATGGAGCAACACCAATATTTATTCTTCAAAATAAAGTCAATCATTCTCTACGATCTTCTTCCAGGAATCAACCAGCATCCTAATCTCCCCCAGATACCAGTCAATTTTGAATAAAAAAAAAATATGTAAACAAGCTTCCTTTTCCTAAGTGAGTCAGGTCTTTCTGGCCAACCATATAGGTCTTCTACTGTATACCTCATCTTTCAAGTGATGTATCAGGTTGGCCACAAAGTCCTGACTCACTTAGGAAGCGAAAAGAAAACAACGAATTCTATGGAGCAACACCAATATTTATTCTTCAAAATAAAGTCAATCATTCTCTACGATCTTCTTCCAGGAATCAACCAGCATCCTAATCTCCCCCAGATACCAGTCAGTTTTGAATAAAAAAAAATATGTAAACAAGCTTCCTTTTCCTAAGTGAGTCAGGTCTTTCTGGCCAACCATATAATTTTTCAGCCCTGAATTTACAGGCAATGAATCATTATGCGATAATTAATCTTCGTATCTGCAGTTTTCCCAGTCGCAAAGTTTCTCGAATTCTTTAGCTGGAATAATTTAGACAGGCGATTATTAGAGAACATTTGATCTTTTTCAGTGGTATTTTTTAATCTTCCTGCAGTATTTATTAAAATATCTCACAGGAGTACTTATTAAAGCAATCGTAGTGGGGGAAAGCAATCGTAGTGGGGGTACTTATTAAGGTAATTTACAGAGGTATTTAATAAAGTAACATCTCAGGGGTACTTTTTAAAAGTAATTTTCACAGAAGTACTAATTAAAATATTTTCAAAGGTTACATATTAAAGTAATCTCATAGAGGTACCAATTAAGTAATCTGGCGGAGTACTTATTAAATTAATCTCACAGGTTGCATATTAAAGTAATCTCACAGGGGTACCAATTAAGTGATCTCGCGGAGTACTTATTAAATTATTTCTACAGGGGTACTTAGAGTAATCTCACAGGGGTACCAATTAAGTAATTTTGCGGAGTGATTATTAAATTAATTTCACAGGGGTACTTATTAATCTGACAGCTTATATATTAAAGTAATCTCACAGGGGTACCAATTAAGTAATCTCGCAGAGTACTTATTAAATTAATTTGACAGGGGTACTTATTAAAGTATTCTGACAAGTTACATATTAAAGTAATCTCACAGGGGTATCAATTAATTTGATAGGGTTACTTAAAGTAATCTCATAGTACTTAGTAATCTAATAAGCGTACTAATTCAAATAATCTCACGGAGTCACATGGTTATTTAGTGAAGTTATCTTAAATGATGCTATTTAAAGTAATCTCACAGGGGTACTTATCAAAGTAATCTCACAGTGTTACTTATTAAAGTAATCTCACGGAGATATTTATTATTGTCATCTCACGTGGGTACTTATTAAATTAATCTCACAGGGGTATTTATTAATGTAACTCCTAGAGGCCCTTATTAAAGTAATCTCACGCAAGTATTTATTAAAGTTATCTCACAAGGGTTCATATTAAAGTAATTTCACAGGGGTATTTATTTAATTAATCTCGCATACACCTGAACAATCATGAAATATATTGGGAAAGTGCTACAATAATAATCCCAAATGACACATTATTGAATGATTTGTGTATAAAATAATAACATTATTGAATGATTTGTGTATAAAATAATAACATTATTGAATGATTTGTGTATAAAATAATAACATTATTGAATGATTTGTGTATAAAATAATAACATTATTGAATGATTTGTGTATAAAATAATAACATTATTGAATGATTTGTGTATAAAATAATAACATTATTGAATGATTTGTGTATAAAATAATAACATTATTGAATGATTTGTGTATAAAATAATAACATTATTGAATGATTTGTGTATAAAATAATAACATTATTGAATGATTTGTGTATAAAATAATAACATTATTGAATGATTTGTGTATAAAATAATAACATTATTGAATGATTTGTGTATAAAATAATAACATTATTGAATGATTTGTGTATAAAATAATAACATTATTGAATGATGTGTATAAAATAATAACATTATTGAATGATTTGTGTATAAAATAATAACATTATTGAATGATTTGTGTATAAAATAATAACATTATTGAATGATGTGTATAAAATAATAACATTATTGAATGATTTGTGTATAAAATAATAACATTATTGAATGATTTGTGTATAAAATAATAACATTATTGAATGATTTGTGTATAAAATAATAACATTATTGAATGATTTGTGTATAAAATAATAACATTATTGAATGATTTGTGTATAAAATAATAACATTATTGAATGATTTGTGTATAAAATAATAACATTATTGAATGATTTGTGTATAAAATAATAACATTATTGAATGATTTGTGTATAAAATAATAACATTATTGAATGATTTGTGTATAAAATAATAACATTATTGAATGATTTGTGTATAAAATAATAACATTATTGAATGATTTGTGTATAAAATAATAACATTATTGAATGATTTGTGTATAAAATAATAACATTATTGAATGATTTGTGTATAAAATAATAACATTATTGAATGATTTGTGTATAAAATAATATATCCCGAGCTTCAATTTCCGCCAAGTTTATTTTGCTTGGATGAATTTATCTTCGACTCGTCCGGAATCGGAATTAAAAAAAAAGACCCTGTTAATTATTAATTTTAGTTCTCTCCCCCTTCTTGACTCTCCTTCTATCCCCCATTCTCGCCTTTCGTGTATTTAATAACTTCACTCCTTGTATACTCTCATTCCTTGATAAGATTTTATTAAGGACGAAAGCGCTCGGAATCAATGTTTCCTTATCCTAAGAGTCGAAGATAATGACAGGAATGTTTGGGGAAAGGCTAGGTTGCTATTTCCTTGTGTAAACAAGGCAAAATTTTAGGACTACCTTACTAGTATAATATTCTAAATAAAAAAAGGAACCATATTATTAATAAGTTACCACTCCATCTGTTTCTCTCAAATGTCAACAAACTCTTCTAGAGAGTCTTTATCACTAGGTAGCAAACTCAGATAAGCCTCGACCGAGAGAACAAGATGCCTTCAAAGAGTAGTTATCAGTAATGGTGGAATTTAACCCGACTTTTGTAGGCTAACACCCCCCACCCTCCCCAATAAAATGAAGCACTATCAATCGCAACACCATTGAAATATCGAGACCTTGATCCTATCGACATCTAAAAAAACCTGCAAAGCAAACCATAAGATTAGATAAAACTCATAAATCTGGTAACTACACATGGAAGCAGAGAGACAATCTTGTCAAAATTATTCATTCACGTCGTGCAGACATTTTCAGGGAGCTAAATTGGCTAAACGAGAATATAAAGAGCTTAACATTCAAAAGAATGTTGGTGTGAAAACGAATCTCGGTAAATAAAGTCATGACAAATCGACCAGGCGGGTGACCTACCAAACTGAGAACCAGTAAAATGTAATCTATGCCAGCAGATATTACCAAGTGAATAAGATCAGAATTGTTGTTGGTTGGCAAATATTTTTTTAGGAGCATCTTTATTATCCAAAGTCTATTAATCATCTTTATGGAGAATAAAAGTTTCCAACCAAATACAAAGTTCCATCGATGATCTAAAGACGTCCATATGTAACCTGATAACAAAAAATAATGATAAAACTTAGGACAAACCAAAGAACACATGAACGTATTATGGTAGAAATAAATTGGCGTGACAAGAATGAGTATATTAATACTCAACAGATCAAACTTCAATATATAGAGTAGAAACCATCAAAAATCTACCGTGGAACTAGGCTAAGCATGCGGCCAGATTTCTATACAATAGATGAACCAGATCGATGGAAGATGGACTACACATAATAAGAAAAGTCCAAACAAACACCATTAAGATGTGGAGATCATAAAAATATGGGAAAGATGATGAAAGGATTGCCAAAGAATTGAAAGGCAGACCCTACATGATATATGTATATTAGGCAATATTAACAGAAAAAGCCAAACAACAAACAACACAAAAGAAAAAAACATCCAAACGCATGCGCAAGCGTCGTGGGTAAACCCACCTCACTCTGGCGCCCCCAGCATCCACCCACCAATTTTCGATATATTTCGTCTTCTTCCGCCATTTCTTCTAACAATTTGTACTGCCTTTTTCCAACTTATGACCTTTATTCTTTTTAGTATATACCATCCGTGTTTGTCTTCTATTCCATTAATTTTTTTTACGGTCCATGTGGGTTATTCCTATCGTGTATCGTTCGTGTTTATCTGATTTGCTGGCGTTTTGTGATCAGTGTCCAAATTTCACCTCCATCAAGAGACGGGGAGTTCTCTCTCTCTCTCTCTCTCTTCACAGCTTTACACCCACACTAACCACTAACTAGCTTATCCCAGACCAACCCCTTACACTCAAGCTTTCCCAGCACCTACCAACCCTACTACATCTTCCCTTAGCCCCTGCTCCCTTCTGCTGGGTTTCTAAACTTCCGAATATACTTGCGAGTTTAGGGTATCTATAAAACTACCTCTCTTTGGCGTGCTTGAGTCCTTACTCCAAAGCGACCGAACACCATTGACAGCGCCGCCTGTCCTGCATGGTAAGCGTTGTTCCACGTTCGAAGAGATACAAGGCAAGTGTTGGCGATGTCTTAATTAGTTCTTGCTTACTTGGCTCTGAGGTCTCGTCTTAAAGTCTTGATTACTCTTCGTCCCTCGGTTACTTCTTAGTCCTTGAGATTTGTTGGACTTTGGAGAAGGAATAAAATTAAATCAGAACTAATGAGAGGTCAGCAGCAAGACGTTCAACCCCAAGTCTTTATAATGTCGATTGTTACCCCCATCCTCCCAAGTGCTTTATCATTTTTCATGCGCTTAAGTGCAAGAGATACGATAATGTGCATCAGAAGAATTAGATTCACTGATAACGATATTATCAAAAGACTAAAAATTCATTTTTCCAAGACCAAAATAATGATCAATAATTTGAGAGAAAAGAACAATCAAATTTATTGGCAAACATAATTTCTTTACTTGGATCATTTTGAGAGTCCTGATGGAAACATGGAAAAGGAATTCAGTACAACAAAAGGCGAAGAGACGCAGGAAAGCTGCGCCTAAACATGGAACGATTCGTGCTAGAAATAACCCGAAGGGACCATGAAATAAATGGATAAGAACACAAAGGAATAAAAAGTTTGAAGTGGAAATTTGCAAGACACTGCAAGAAGAAACGACCGAAGATTGACGAAATAAACCCTAAACTGGAGTTTCTTGGGGGGTCTCTTTGCGCCAACAGTGGGGCGAAACGGACCGATGATGTTAATATAGGGTTATTAACACACTGTTTCTGCAGTGCTCTTAGAACTGAATCCGGGTTCAATGAGTCAAAGGCTTCATTCAGATTCTACAAATGTGAGGTAGAGAGGATGTATTTCCCATTAATTTATCTCCAATAATCGTTGGAGGGTCTTAAGATGATCATAAGTACTATAGTTATTTCTTAACCCTGCCTGTTTTGGTGCCTGAATACAGTCGAGGGTTTATGCTAGTCTGTTGGTGATGATTTGCGTAAGTAATGTTGCTGATAAGAGAATGATTGCCCATAGTTATTTAACATTTACCTATCGACTAATAAGAAGTAAAACGGAAGCTTCGCCCATGTCATTGGATTCCTACTTTCCTTAGACATTTTGTAAACACTGAGGCAAGTAGGTCAGGTCAACAGGACATTCGATCCCCAAATGTTTATAAAGTCGATTTTTACCCCATCCTTCCCAGTCACTTTACCATTTTTCATGCGCTTAGGTGCGAGCAAAATTTTATTATCTATAGGTCGGATTTCCTCTCCATCTATAAGAACTCTTATCTGGTGTATAGTGTCTATTTCGAACATATAGTTCATGATAGAATTTTTAGACTATTTAATGATTTTTTTTCTATGTAGTAATTTATTGTCTGCCAATTGTTACAAGGTTTGTTTATTTTTTAGTGATTTGTGGTTACCAATAGTTTTTTTTAACTAGGTTTGCATTATATGTTCTTTATTCTATACTGCGTTCTATAGAATAAGCTTGTGGAGTTCTGTTTATTCTATCCTTTTACTAAATGTTTAATCGCGTCTAATTCTTTGCCTTTTTTTGGAAAAGTCATTTCCGAGCCTCATATATATTTGCATTAGATGACCTTTGCTCATTGATATTTGCCAAGGTTTGACAATATCCGTAAGGAATTTATTCCTGTGTAAAGGTACGGTAATCGATTTAAGTTTTTTAGCCCTTTGGTCAATTCTAAGTCTATCTTTAGCTTAGTCTCTTTTGGAAGAACGAGTTCATAATATAAAAATTTGCTCCTTCTGCTAATTCTATTAATCTGCTGCCCCTTTCATTTCTCTCGTTTACTGGTCAATCTCCCCTAACGATCGACCAACTTGTCGTTGCTCTTCAATACTTTCATAATCATCTTGAAGCGATGTTTTTCTTGAGTATGTGCAATGCGCATAAACGTATACTACATAGAAGTTCTCGACTTCCTATGTAGCATGTTTATCATTATTTTATGGAAAGAAATAATCGAAAGCAGCTTTATTTTTATACTGGCCTAGTCTACTAAACCTGTAGCTTAGGTACTTGTATGTCTTAGCCTAAACCAAGAGTTACATGTCGGCTTACCTTTGGCGTCATTTTATGAGCTATTAATTTTGCATTAGTTTATTTAATGTGTATTATCATTAAATGATGACTATTATACAAGTTTCAAAAGACCACATTCGCAACATTATGCTTTGATAGTTTAGAAGAGGCAACAATGGTAAGTTAACAGTAGAAAATTTGTGTCAATTATGCAGTGAAGGAATAAATAGTGTAAGCTAGTGCTAAAAACGGTTTCAGAATTTTCGCTCGGGAAACGTTCGTCTCAAAGATGAACTTTGTTTAAGACAACGAACGGAATTTGATTAAGTTCTTTTAAAAATAACAGGGAAGAAAATCCGATGGTCACTGTGAACTCTTAGGTGGAAAAATGACATTCAACCCATTAAACTGTGCATCGTCATTTAAAGGAGAGAAGATAGGTTTCACGATTGAAGCAATGGATTCAACGCGACTTGTCAGAGGTACACTTGTAACAAAGAATCAACCTTTGCTCATTTCTCCTTTCTCGACGAAAAAGTAAGCCATTTTTGAGTAGGAATGTTGCAGGAGATGAAAATTGGGTTATGTCCAATAATATTAAACGTTCTAGGAAATGGATTAGTCCGGTAGGAAAACAAATACTCAAGCCGAAACAGAGACCTCATCCACGCAAGATTCTCTTGTGCGTTTTGTGGGATATGAATGGCACAATCCATTTTGAACTTCTTAACCCAAATCAGACTATCACCAAGGACGTTTACTCTACACAGCTGGACCGTTTCGATACAGCACTTGAAAATAAAGGCAGCATTAATAAATAGAAGTAGAGTACTCTTTCAGCAAGACAACGCGTAACCTCATATCGCAAAAGATACAATACAAAAGCCTGACAATTTCGATTGGGAACAAATGAGTGATCCTCCATACTCACTCAACTAATCCCCATCAGATTACTATCTTTTTAGGCATCTAACGAATCACCTGAAGAGAATGAATATGTCACCAATGGAAGAGGACCACACAACCTTAAAGAACTTTTTACCTGCGGCGAAACACGAGGTCAAGGCGTCGCTTTTTTTTTCAAAAGGAGTAAAGTTCAATTGTACCCATTTAGAGCCATGAAATGACCCATATGACCATGGGACATATGGTTATTCATCCAGGAGATTTCAAATCTGCCATCGGATTTGGAGCTGAGTGGCGCCACCTAGTGGCAGAAGCCCCATTTAGCCATTCAAAGGCACTTGTAAGTGATTTGAACCATCAATGCAATAACCATTTATCATCTTATCACAAAACGCCCGAGGTCATTGGAGGAACTTTTCCTCTTGTTTTAAATCAAAGTTAACGAGTTTTACAAACAGTATCGAAAAGTTTGTAGATAGATCATGAATAGTTGTATAAAATGATAGAAATTATATTACTTAATAAATTAAGAAATAAAAACTTAAAAATCTAAAATAACTTCAAAGAGTTGTTTGATTTCTAGCACTAAAATAATGATCAACTTGAAAAAAAAAGGCCGCATTACTTAATAAATACATCGTCAATATAGCGATGGTTAAAAACCTTCTCACTTCATTGGATATATTGGATGGGTGCTCCTTGAAACTAGAATCGAGGTATGAACGTTGTAAAAAAAAAAAACTGTCCTAAGGACACAAAATGCTGAATTGTTTCGGTATTTTTTTTTATTTTTTAGGAAAATCTCAATTCACATCCCACCAAATGTAAAACAGAACCTCTTTCTGTTGAACACGGCGTCTAGGAGTAGCAGAGTTTTTTGCTTGCCGTCAAACCAGTGTTTTTTGCGTTTAAGATTGCAGCAAATTGCTCGCTTTTAAACATCCGTAACAATTCTCTTCAGAAATTACTCACGGGCATTTCGACCCAAAAGAGATGAAGCAATATTTATACCTAAACTTTGTCCTTCAGACACTTCATGTGGCTCCCAAACATGATTTATGTGAACTTTATGTTTACGCACTGTTTTATGACTGGCGTTTAAAATTATTGTCATTTTAAGAGAGTCCTGTTCAGGGTTAGACTCCGCCAGGGCCTGAAGAGAACTAAGAGCAATTGCAGTGTAGCGACCTCTACCTTCAAGTTTGTTTTTTTTTTAGACCGAAATCGCCTGAAGGGAATTTCTGGAATCAACGCGGACATTTATCAATATCAAAACATTTACATAAAATTTTGTAACGCTTTTTACTGGTAATGTGGCCCTATTGCCTTCCTTGTATTCATAAAACATGATATTCCGAATATGCGTTTTACTCACTACCATCTCTAATAAACGGTTTTAACCAAAATGTAGATTATAAAAGGCCTCGATATTACTACAGTTTAAAAAAAAGCCTCGGTATTATCAGTTTAAAAAAAAAACAAAGCATTATTACTGTGTAAAAAAGCCTAGATATTACTAGTTATAAAAAGCCTAGGCATTGTACAATTTAATAAAAGCCTAGGCAATGCTATAATTTTAAAAAATGCCTAGGCATTGTTAGTTTTACAAAGCCTAGGGATTAATACAGTTTAAAAAAGTCGAAGCATTACTAGTTTTAAAAATCCTAGGTATTGGGACAGTTTAAGAAAGCCTAGGCATCATTAGAGATTTAAAAAGTCTAAGAATTATTACAATTATAAAAAAGCCTTAGCATTGCTACAGTTTAAAAAGCCTAGGCATTATTACGGTTATATTTAAACGGCTTGCAGCAAATTTGGAATAATTTAAGCTACTTTAAGATACAGTCTTTATGTCTTCTAAGAATGACCGGAATTTAGTGTCCCTCTATATAATTATGGAAGCTTAGAAAACAACAACAGACCAATAAAAATAGATGTCTTAGGATTGGCGGGTGTGGATAAGACCCGGCGTTCCTAAGAGGGCAAACAAACAAAATCGGGGCTATCAAAAATCTATTATTTTAGAGTTTCAAAGAGAAAAGAGAGATGCAATGGTTGGGTATGTGTGAACTCGAGAATTATGTGAGTGACGTTGAGATTTGCAAGTGTGAAACTTCGTGGTAGAAGGGTAAGGACCCAGGAATGATTAATGTTAATTTGAGAAAGAGTGATTCTGGAATGAATTGGGGGAGTGGGTGGAATAGGAATTACGCATCAGTTGATGAGGATATGGAAGGAGGAATATGTGATAAAAAGAGAGGACGGGGGGGGGGGAGATAACTGGAGCATTTGATACAACCGGAGAGTGTAGCAGGGTTCAGTACTGAAAGAACTGTGTAGCAAACGCATCCTTTCAGCAGGATTTTCATAGATTGAAATGGGTTGGACAAAGGAGGGGGCGGAGGGGAGAATTTAAGAGTATGAATGATGTGCAGGAAAGAATATGATGTGAAAGAAGTATGGGTATTGGATTGGTTGCGGCATGGATGAGAAAACCTGAAAAAGATGAATAGTTATTAAATCTGAAAGAGAGGGAGAATATGTGAGAATGTTTGGGAGTAGAAGGGGGTGGAAGTGGGGCAAGTATAGAGCTAGAGCAAATGTGGAGCAAATTAAAGGCAGTGCTAGTATGCAGTCTAAGTGATGGGTGGGGTTATGCCAAAACTAAGAAGAGGAACCAAAATGTTTAAGGGTAGAATGACGATTTGAAGCATGTAATGAAAGGCGAAAAGGTGTATTTGTATGTGCTTAATAGTGCAGAAGGATGTGGTTGAATGCATACAAGGAGATGAAAAATAAAGTGAAACAAGTGATTATTCAGAGTAAGAAATCAGCAAATGAAGCATATGGAGAGAGGATAAAAGAGGATCCGGATGGTGAGAAGAAGCTATTCTGGAAGATGAATGAGGATCCAGATGTGAACAAGAAAGCTATTCTGGAAGATGAATGAGGGTATGGAGGGTAACAAGAAGCTATTCTGGAAGATGAAAGAGGATCTGAATGGTGACAAGAAGCTATTCTGGAAGATGAAAGAGGATCTGAATGGTGACAAGAAGCTATTCTGGAAGATGAAAGAGGATCCAGATGTGAACAAGGAAGCTATTCTGGAAGATGAATGAGGATCCGGAGGGTAACAAGCAGCTATTCTGGAAGATGAATGAGGATCAGGCTGGAAGACGAACGAGGATCCGGATAGGAACAGGAATTTATTCTGGAAGATGAAGAGGATCCGGATTGGAACAGAAGCTATTCTGAAAGATGAATGAAGATCAGGATTGGAACAGGAAGCTATTCTGGAAGGAAATGGGTAAGGTGAGAAACGAGGAGAATAGATGTGTGAATAACAGGGCCAATAATAGCTTAGTACTTGTGAGCAATGAGGATGTGAAGAGTAATTTTGCGAGAATACTTTTATGAATTATATAATGTGTGTCTGGAAGATTTTCCAAATGCAAATATGATTAGATACATGGGTGTAAATCAGGTGTTGTATCGGAAAATCGAAAAGATAAGCATGTGAGGTGTTGCCAGTGCTGTGACAGGATCAAAAAATGGAAGGCAACTGGAATAGATGTCTGGTGGCTGGGCTGTAAGTGGAAGAGTCGCAAGGTCTGTAAGATTGCGGTAAGAGTGCCGTTCTATAAGAATAGAGGGGAAGAAAGTTAAATGCAAGAACTACAGGGTGTCATGTCTGTTGAATGTTGGAGGTAAAGTGTAGGGAAAAAATCCTGATATGAAGGATAACTGAATGATTGTTGTGTGGGTGTGTATAGTAATTTTAAGGAGGCAGCTAGGTGAAAACACAAGAGATAAGAGGTCTAAAGTGTATGGTAGGTTGATGAATCTGGAAAGGTCATGGAATGTATTGAATGATGGTAAACTATCGGTGTGGAGTGTATGTTTGAAGCGTGCGTTAAAGTGTATGGTATGTAGAGTGGTTAGGTATGGGAGACATTAGACAAGGATTCGTGACGTACTGGCAGAGGTATAGGAATGAGGGAGAAGTGTCCGAGTGTGATAAGGAATAGTGAGCGAAGTGTTGATGTACGTTGATGACATGTTGTTGGTGGCTGAGAGTAAAAGGAAATTGGAAGTGTTGTTTGTAGTTTTTGACAGTGTGTGTGAGAGGGTCTTTAAGTGAATGCAGAAAAGAGTAAGAGGGGTAAGAATGGGGTGGATTGTGATATCCGAGTCCGTCACCGTTGATCAAGTGCTAAGTTTTAAGTATCTGGATGCGCTGGAAGTGATGGTAGTACTGAAGCAGATTGCAACCACCAGGTTTTAAATGGTAGGGAAATTATGGGGGCGATGGGAGCGTGAGTGAATGGTAAGGGTTATAATGTGAAATGTGTTAGGAAGCTGCATGAAAGTACGGTAGTGGCAACGTTGTTGTATGGGAGAGAGAGTATGGTATGGAAGAAGGAAAGATCTCGAGTGAGAGCAGTGCACGTGGACAACACAAGGGGGGCGCCTAGTGTGCGAAAGGTGGAAGGAGTGAATGAGTGAGTGAATGTGTCTTGAGGTGTATGGGCATGAAAGAAGAATGGAGTGAAATAGGGTTGGAAAGAGAATATACAAATGTCAGGGTTTGGAAGACCGTGTATAAGGTGGGTTGATTGTGCGAATGTGTGAGAGAGAAAGGACTGACCGACGAGGAAGTGGGTGATATTATGTATGAGAGTTGTGCATGGAGAGGGGGGGGGGTAATGGTGAGTCCTGGGGGCCTTCTGAGAAGCGATGAACCCTAAGTGGACGAGAGACTAACACCCCATCACTATGAATTCCTGGACAAAATGATCGGGGGGTTTAATAGGTATAAAGGGGGGTTACTTTGGGGGCGTTGAAGCGCGCTCACCACACTGTGTGGGGGAACTGGTAGATGTTAAAGTCTTGAAGAGAAAAATCGATGTAACAGTAATAAACCTGGCTGGGGTTTTAACTTCGACCTTCTGCACTCTTAAATTCTGCTGTGTGGACCTAATGGTTAACGTGGGATCCGAACCACGGGTATCTATTATGGGGAACTACTGCTACTGATTAACGTGGACTCCGAACCACAATTCTCTACAGCGCAAGGCAGCCAACGTAAAATCACGAATCGAGATTCCATCCGGCAATTTACCACATCCGATTTGACTTAACTTGGTATACCATATATATATATATATATATATATATATATATATATATATATATATATATATATATATATATATATATATATATATATATATATATATATATACAGTAAACCCTCGATATAACGAACCCTCAGTATAACGAATTTCGGATATAACGAACCAAATTTCCAGGTCAAATTCCATCGGATTTAAGAGGCAAGCGTTACGACCAGCCTGAGTGAGTGTTGGTGTGTCACATGTCTCCTACAGTGCAAGGTTCGTATCAATACTATGTTGTGTAGTCCATTTAACTTTATTAGTAATTACATACATATTACATATCCATAATGAACTTGGTTTGTTATTTCCATTGCTTTTAACGCCCATCGGGTTTAACGGACTTTCGGCTTTAACGAACGACCCCCGCCCCATATAGTTCGTTATATCGAGGGTTTATTGTATATCGCTATGCTGGATTTATTTCATCATCCTCTCGCGCTCATGAGATATATATTGTCCCGAACCATCTTTTACACGTTTTTTTTTTTAACTTATAACAGGCGAATCCAATAATGGATTCAGATTATTTTTATTTTTTTTAGAGGTAAAATATACAAAAAAAATAATAAATAGTTTAATTTGTTTTAACCACGTTAAGTGTTCAAGGTGTCAACCATTGACATCAATACATCACCTATTTGATTCACTGATTGGCAAACTTTTACAAAATCTTGGTATATTTCTACCTGCTTCTTTCAATGTGCCCTTTAATTGTTTAGGTGGTGTAGGTCTTCTAGTGTATACCTCATCTTTCAAAAGATCCCATAACAAAGTAAAGTGGTTTCAAATTTTATGAACTTGGTGAATGCTCGATACTACCTCGTCGTCCGATCCATCGATTATGAAATGTTTCATCGTGGCGGTGGTAGTGAGGTAGTGCTTCATCTTATTGAAAGTAAATTTCTCTAACTCTGTATATGTGTTGAATTGCAGGAAATCTTTTTCCCCGATGTATTTTGCGGTAGCTATGACCGGTACTGTACCATCGAACAATGCACCAACCTTTGGAAGAACCACACCAGAAAGTTATACCAGGTAAATTTACATGTTCCCCATATGTTTATGGATTTGCTTGTGACCAGTAAGTGAAATTATGACAATTAATTTTACCATTCAACTTAATGTAGCCTCTAAACAACGCAATTTTGTTTAAAAATTGTCCATCTGTGTTTTTTACTCGAAATCCTTCGAAAACTGTATTCTGCAATCTGGATCATCATTCAAGGTATGAAATAATCTCGGGATGTAAGATTTCCATTTAGCATTCTACAGAATTCTGTAGACACTTCTCTTACTTTTCTCTGTTTCACTTTATACATTGCCTAAAAGATTTTCTTGGTTATCGGTTGAATACCTCTAGCACATCATCGTGTTAGGATCTGTTGATATCTTTGGACGCCCACCTAGCCATTTGCTTGCACGCATCATGCACAGTACTTTATACTTCAAATTTCTCACAGATACGTGAAATGGTAAATCGAATTGGAGGATTCGTTACAAAATTCTCTCTCCAATGTTCTATAAAATAATTAACCTTTGATAATTTCTCGACTTTAAAATTCCAATTTAGTAGCCATCTTCTTTGGTAATTCGATTTTGTATCTCCTTTACGCTAGGCAACGCTGTTCACAATTCCGCTGCTCTATCTAGGCTAGGCTAGGCAACGCTGTTCACAATTCCGCTGCTCTATCTAGGCTAGGCTAGGCAACGCTGTTCACAATTCCGCTGCTCTATCTAGGCTAGGCTAGGCAACGCTGTTCACAATTCCGCTGCTCTATCTAGGCTAGGCTAGGCAACGCTGTTCACAATTCCGCTGCTCTATCTAGGCTAGGCTAGGCAACGCTGTTCACAATTCCGCTGCTCTATCTAGGCTAGGCTAGGCAACGCTGTTCACAATTCCGCTGCTCTATCTAGGCTAGGCTAGGCAACGCTGTTCACAATTCCGCTGCTCTATCTAGGTAAGGCTAGGCAACGCTATTTACAATTCCGCTGCTCTATCTAGGCTAGGCTAGGCAACGCTATTCACAATTCCGCTGCTCTATCTAGGCTAGGCTAGGCAACGCTGTTCACAATTCCGCTGCTCTATCTAGGCTAGGCTAGGCAACGCTGTTCACAATTCCGCTGCTCTATCTAGGCTAGGCTAGGCAACGCTGTTCACAATTCCGCTGCTCTATCTAGGCTAGGCTAGGCAACGCTGTTCACAATTCCGCTGCTCTATCTAGGCTAGGCTAGGCAACGCTGTTCACAATTCCGCTGCTCTATCTAGGTAAGGCTAGGCAACGCTATTTACAATTCCGCTGCTCTATCTAGGCTAGGCTAGGCAACGCTGTTCACAATTCCGCTGCTCTATCTAGGCTAGGCTAGGCAACGCTGTTCACAATTCCGCTGCTCTATCTAGGCTAGGCTAGGCAACGCTGTTCACAATTCCGCTGCTCTATCTAGGCTAGGCTAGGCAACGCTGTTCACAATTCCGCTGCTCTATCTAGGCTAGGCTAGGCAACGCTGTTCACAATTCCGCTGCTCTATCTAGGCTAGGCTAGGCAACGCTGTTCACAATTCCGCTGCTCTATCTAGGTAAGGCTAGGCAACGCTATTTACAATTCCGCTGCTCTATCTAGGCTAGGCTAGGCAACGCTGTTCACAATTCCGCTGCTCTATCTAGGCTAGGCTAGGCAACGCTGTTCACAATTCCGCTGCTCTATCTAGGCTAGGCTAAGCAACGCTGTTCACAATTCCGCTGCTCTATCTAGGCTAGGCTAGGCAACGCTGTTCACAATTCCGCTGCTCTATCTAGGCTAGGCTAGGCAACGCTGTTCACAATTCCGCTGCTCTATCTAGGCTAGGCTAGGCAACGCTGTTCACAATTCCGCTGCTCTATCTAGGCTAGGCTAGGCAACGCTGTTCACAATTCCGCTGCTCTATCTAGGTAAGGCTAGGCAACGCTATTTACAATTCCGCTGCTCTATCTAGGCTAGGCTAGGCAACGCTGTTCACAATTCCGCTGCTCTATCTAGGCTAGGCTAGGCAACGCTGTTCACAATTCCGCTGCTCTATCTAGGCTAGGCTAGGCAACGCTGTTCACAATTCCGCTGCTCTATCTAGGCTAGGCTAGGCAACGCTGTTCACAATTCCGCTGCTCTATCTAGGCTAGGCTAGGCAACGCTGTTCACAATTCCGCTGCTCTATCTAGGCTAGGCTAGGCAACGCTGTTCACAATTCCGCTGCTCTATCTAGGTAAGGCTAGGCAACGCTATTTACAATTCCGCTGCTCTATCTAGGCTAGGCTAGGCAACGCTGTTCACAATTCCGCTGCTCTATCTAGGCTAGGCTAGGCAACGCTGTTCACAATTCCGCTGCTCTATCTAGGCTAGGCTAGGCAACGCTGTTCACAATTCCGCTGCTCTATCTAGGCTAGGCTAGGCAACGCTGTTCACAATTCCGCTGCTCTATCTAGGCTAGGCTAGGCAACGCTGTTCACAATTCCGCTGCTCTATCTAGGCTAGGCTAGGCAACGCTGTTCACAATTCCGCTGCTCTATCTAGGCTAGGCTAGGCAACGCTGTTCACAATTCCGCTGCTCTATCTAGGTAAGGCTAGGCAACGCTATTTACAATTCCGCTGCTCTATCTAGGCTAGGCTAGGCAACGCTGTTCACAATTCCGCTGCTCTATCTAGGCTAGGCTAGGCAACGCTGTTCACAATTCCGCTGCTCTATCTAGGCTAGGCTAGGCAACGCTGTTCACAATTCCGCTGCTCTATCTAGGCTAGGCTAGGCAACGCTGTTCACAATTCCGCTGCTCTATCTAGGCTAGGCTAGGCAACGCTGTTCACAATTCCGCTGCTCTATCTAGGCTAGGCTAGGCAACGCTGTTCACAATTCCGCTGCTCTATCTAGGTAAGGCTAGGCAACGCTATTTACAATTCCGCTGCTCTATCTAGGCTAGGCTAGGCAACGCTGTTCACAATTCCGCTGCTCTATCTAGGCTAGGCTAGGCAACGCTGTTCACAATTCCGCTGCTCTATCTAGGCTAGGCTAGGCAACGCTGTTCACAATTCCGCTGCTCTATCTAGGCTAGGCTAGGCAACGCTGTTCACAATTCCGCTGCTCTATCTAGGCTAGGCTAGGCAACGCTGTTCACAATTCCGCTGCTCTATCTAGGCTAGGCTAGGCAACGCTGTTCACAATTCCGCTGCTCTATCTAGGTAAGGCTAGGCAACGCTATTTACAATTCCGCTGCTCTATCTAGGCTAGGCTAGGCAACGCTGTTCACAATTCCGCTGCTCTATCTAGGCTAGGCTAGGCAACGCTGTTCACAATTCCGCTGCTCTATCTAGGCTAGGCTAAGCAACGCTGTTCACAATTCCGCTGCTCTATCTAGGCTAGGCTAGGCAACGCTGTTCACAATTCCGCTGCTCTATCTAGGCTAGGCTAGGCAACGCTGTTCACAATTCCGCTGCTCTATCTAGGCTAGGCTAGGCAACGCTGTTCACAATTCCGCTGCTCTATCTAGGCTAGGCTAGGCAACGCTGTTCACAATTCCGCTGCTCTATCTAGGTAAGGCTAGGCAACGCTATTTACAATTCCGCTGCTCTATCTAGGCTAGGCTAGGCAACGCTGTTCACAATTCCGCTGCTCTATCTAGGCTAGGCTAGGCAACGCTGTTCACAATTCCGCTGCTCTATCTAGGCTAGGCTAGGCAACGCTGTTCACAATTCCGCTGCTCTATCTAGGCTAGGCTAGGCAACGCTGTTCACAATTCCGCTGCTCTATCTAGGCTAGGCTAGGCAACGCTGTTCACAATTCCGCTGCTCTATCTAGGTAAGGCTAGGCAACGCTATTTACAATTCCGCTGCTCTATCTAGGCTAGGCTAGGCAACGCTGTTCACAATTCCGCTGCTCTATCTAGGCTAGGCTAGGCAACGCTGTTCACAATTCCGCTGCTCTATCTAGGCTAGGCTAGGCAACGCTGTTCACAATTCCGCTGCTCTATCTAGGCTAGGCTAGGCAACGCTGTTCACAATTCCGCTGCTCTATCTAGGCTAGGCTAGGCAACGCTGTTCACAATTCCGCTGCTCTATCTAGGCTAGGCTAGGCAACGCTGTTCACAATTCCGCTGCTCTATCTAGGTAAGGCTAGGCAACGCTATTTACAATTCCGCTGCTCTATCTAGGCTAGGCTAGGCAACGCTGTTCACAATTCCGCTGCTCTATCTAGGCTAGGCTAGGCAACGCTGTTCACAATTCCGCTGCTCTATCTAGGCTAGGCTAAGCAACGCTGTTCACAATTCCGCTGCTCTATCTAGGCTAGGCTAGGCAACGCTGTTCACAATTCCGCTGCTCTATCTAGGCTAGGCTAGGCAACGCTGTTCACAATTCCGCTGCTCTATCTAGGCTAGGCTAGGCAACGCTGTTCACAATTCCGCTGCTCTATCTAGGCTAGGCTAGGCAACGCTGTTCACAATTCCGCTGCTCTATCTAGGTAAGGCTAGGCAACGCTATTTACAATTCCGCTGCTCTATCTAGGCTAGGCTAGGCAACGCTGTTCACAATTCCGCTGCTCTATCTAGGCTAGGCTAGGCAACGCTGTTCACAATTCCGCTGCTCTATCTAGGCTAGGCTAGGCAACGCTGTTCACAATTCCGCTGCTCTATCTAGGCTAGGCTAGGCAACGCTGTTCACAATTCCGCTGCTCTATCTAGGCTAGGCTAGGCAACGCTGTTCACAATTCCGCTGCTCTATCTAGGCTAGGCTAGGCAACGCTGTTCACAATTCCGCTGCTCTATCTAGGTAAGGCTAGGCAACGCTATTTACAATTCCGCTGCTCTATCTAGGCTAGGCTAGGCAACGCTGTTCACAATTCCGCTGCTCTATCTAGGCTAGGCTAGGCAACGCTGTTCACAATTCCGCTGCTCTATCTAGGCTAGGCTAGGCAACGCTGTTCACAATTCCGCTGCTCTATCTAGGCTAGGCTAGGCAACGCTGTTCACAATTCCGCTGCTCTATCTAGGCTAGGCTAGGCAACGCTGTTCACAATTCCGCTGCTCTATCTAGGCTAGGCTAGGCAACGCTGTTCACAATTCCGCTGCTCTATCTAGGCTAGGCTAGGCAACGCTGTTCACAATTCCGCTGCTCTATCTAGGTAAGGCTAGGCAACGCTATTTACAATTCCGCTGCTCTATCTAGGCTAGGCTAGGCAACGCTGTTCACAATTCCGCTGCTCTATCTAGGCTAGGCTAGGCAACGCTGTTCACAATTCCGCTGCTCTATCTAGGCTAGGCTAGGCAACGCTGTTCACAATTCCGCTGCTCTATCTAGGCTAGGCTAGGCAACGCTGTTCACAATTCCGCTGCTCTATCTAGGCTAGGCTAGGCAACGCTGTTCACAATTCCGCTGCTCTATCTAGGCTAGGCTAGGCAACGCTGTTCACAATTCCGCTGCTCTATCTAGGTAAGGCTAGGCAACGCTATTTACAATTCCGCTGCTCTATCTAGGCTAGGCTAGGCAACGCTGTTCACAATTCCGCTGCTCTATCTAGGCTAGGCTAGGCAACGCTGTTCACAATTCCGCTGCTCTATCTAGGCTAGGCTAGGCAACGCTGTTCACAATTCCGCTGCTCTATCTAGGCTAGGCTAGGCAACGCTGTTCACAATTCCGCTGCTCTATCTAGGCTAGGCTAGGCAACGCTGTTCACAATTCCGCTGCTCTATCTAGGCTAGGCTAGGCAACGCTGTTCACAATTCCGCTGCTCTATCTAGGTAAGGCTAGGCAACGCTATTTACAATTCCGCTGCTCTATCTAGGCTAGGCTAGGCAACGCTGTTCACAATTCCGCTGCTCTATCTAGGCTAGGCTAGGCAACGCTGTTCACAATTCCGCTGCTCTATCTAGGCTAGGCTAAGCAACGCTGTTCACAATTCCGCTGCTCTATCTAGGCTAGGCTAGGCAACGCTGTTCACAATTCCGCTGCTCTATCTAGGCTAGGCTAGGCAACGCTGTTCACAATTCCGCTGCTCTATCTAGGCTAGGCTAGGCAACGCTGTTCACAATTCCGCTGCTCTATCTAGGCTAGGCTAGGCAACGCTGTTCACAATTCCGCTGCTCTATCTAGGTAAGGCTAGGCAACGCTATTTACAATTCCGCTGCTCTATCTAGGCTAGGCTAGGCAACGCTGTTCACAATTCCGCTGCTCTATCTAGGCTAGGCTAGGCAACGCTGTTCACAATTCCGCTGCTCTATCTAGGCTAGGCTAGGCAACGCTGTTCACAATTCCGCTGCTCTATCTAGGCTAGGCTAGGCAACGCTGTTCACAATTCCGCTGCTCTATCTAGGCTAGGCTAGGCAACGCTGTTCACAATTCCGCTGCTCTATCTAGGCTAGGCTAGGCAACGCTGTTCACAATTCCGCTGCTCTATCTAGGTAAGGCTAGGCAACGCTATTTACAATTCCGCTGCTCTATCTAGGCTAGGCTAGGCAACGCTGTTCACAATTCCGCTGCTCTATCTAGGCTAGGCTAGGCAACGCTGTTCACAATTCCGCTGCTCTATCTAGGCTAGGCTAGGCAACGCTGTTCACAATTCCGCTGCTCTATCTAGGCTAGGCTAGGCAACGCTGTTCACAATTCCGCTGCTCTATCTAGGCTAGGCTAGGCAACGCTGTTCACAATTCCGCTGCTCTATCTAGGTAAGGCTAGGCAACGCTATTTACAATTCCGCTGCTCTATCTAGGCTAGGCTAGGCAACGCTGTTCACAATTCCGCTGCTCTATCTAGGCTAGGCTAGGCAACGCTGTTCACAATTCCGCTGCTCTATCTAGGCTAGGCTAGGCAACGCTGTTCACAATTCCGCTGCTCTATCTAGGCTAGGCTAGGCAACGCTGTTCACAATTCCGCTGCTCTATCTAGGCTAGGCTAGGCAACGCTGTTCACAATTCCGCTGCTCTATCTAGGCTAGGCTAGGCAACGCTGTTCACAATTCCGCTGCTCTATCTAGGTAAGGCTAGGCAACGCTATTTACAATTCCGCTGCTCTATCTAGGCTAGGCTAGGCAACGCTGTTCACAATTCCGCTGCTCTATCTAGGCTAGGCTAGGCAACGCTGTTCACAATTCCGCTGCTCTATCTAGGCTAGGCTAGGCAACGCTGTTCACAATTCCGCTGCTCTATCTAGGCTAGGCTAGGCAACGCTGTTCACAATTCCGCTGCTCTATCTAGGCTAGGCTAGGCAACGCTGTTCACAATTCCGCTGCTCTATCTAGGCTAGGCTAGGCAACGCTGTTCACAATTCCGCTGCTCTATCTAGGCTAGGCTAGGCAAGGCTGTTCACAATTCCGCTGCTCTATCTAGGCTAGGCTAGGCAAGACTATGCACAATTCCGCTGTTGTATCCCCTTCGGCTATAAAAGGATATAATAATCATTGGAATTTATTAGTGGGTTCTCCTGTTATAAGTTTTTTAAAAGTGTATACATGTTTTGGGTGGAAATTTATGTATGTGGCTACGTATTGGAGCGTTTGGTGATGCAGTATATGTGCGTGAGCTCTACTCCCACTCCTTTATTTGCCGGTCAACTCCGAGTCCAGTTTTGTTGGCTCATTCACTCGCTCCGCTCATGCCCTATTAAGCGCCGCGCGGTGTCATGCATTTCTGGGTCTTATTTCCTACCAGATACGTCACTTTCACTTCCTGTTGAATGGTGGAACCAAACACTGGCCTCCCTGCGGTCCGCTCTCTGAAGGAAAGAAAGGAGTGGAGGCGATAGAAGAAAAAAGGAAATTATTAAAGCGAAATACAACAAGACGATCCCCCCCAACCCTTAATGCTGCATTCCCTTTCCCAGATACAAGTTCGAATTTGAGGGAGGTCGCGGGGACCTTTATCGAGGTGGATTCGACTGATCACGGAGGGACGAATTCAACTCGACCGTGCACGAACCCTTGCGGGGATAGATTACCGGTTAAAACTAGACACCCGCGGCGTGGCAGACCCCTGTCTCGCCACGAAAATGGGAAAAAGCCTGATGCAATGGAACCTTAATGATGAAGACGCCCTATTCGACGCCTAAGTCTATCCTTGAGGTGAACTTATACACGTTCGGAGGAAGCCGCTGCTGCTCCTATTGAGAGTCGCGCCATTGAGACGAGGGACGAGTACGGAAGAGGTCAGAGCATGGGAGCTCCAACGTTCCAAGTACACTGGGGGTAAGGGGAGGGTGCGATGGGGGGGGGGCTACCTCACGAGTCCCCTCTATACGGGTGAATGCGTTATGCCCGACCATGCGTAACGCCGGCGCGTCTCCACGCACTGGAGTGGACTCCCACCTGAGCTACAGAATTGACTGCAGAGAGACGCCAAGTTTCTCGACCAAGGCCTTACACAACATTCCACACATGCAATCCCTAAATCCTATATTCGCATTAATTTAATTAACAAAAAGTGTGACAATACGGAGAATTGACTTTTTGTTTCGATCCCTGAAATTTGTCTGGCTTTATTAATGAAGATGACCCGCCATTGGAATGGGGGCCAGAAAGCCCCTCCCCCTCAAATAAACTCAAGGATCGGAAAGACGTGTAACTCGGGGTTTGATGTGTAAGTGAAATTTTTAAGCATTTGTCCCCCCCCTCCCGAAATTGAACCCCCTTTGGGGACCCCATTTTCTCTGCCTCTTTCTTCCAGCCCCTCCATATTCATTCCCCCATATATCCTGCATGGAGGGTGTAACAAGAGTAAATCTGGGGGAATAACACACCCTCTCGGCCCCAGTGTGTCAAGGATAGCATGAACCGTGATGCTGCAGCTGACATTTGAAAATTACGTGCCCTCCAAGCCCCAGTATGTGCAGGAGGATTTGCACAAATTTATATTTCACACATTTCTACTTCTTCTATCACTTTCTTTACATCTCCCCGTACAAACATTACTACGGAAGATGCCCTCGTTGGTATTCCATTTTAAATTGAATATAACCTGAAGAGTCTCAGAGATTGAAATGAAACGTCACTTCTCCGTAGTTTCTTTCCTCCCTGCGTCTACCGAACATCTCTCGCTAGCCTGATGTCGACAAGGCCTGGAAGGGGTTCGATCTCCGGCGAGACCGAGACAAACGGCCAGACAGTTTCTTCTTCACTCCTTTATTTTTTCTCTCCACACCTGCGCTCACACACACACACACACAACGAACGCATCACTCTTCGTCCCCGGAAGCCACCGAAAGTTTTTTCCATGTCCACACTCCCTTGACGTATAACTGGTGGCCCTTCCTTGGGCAACGACGGGTGCGCTGCTCGGTGGTGGCGATGGTGGCGTGTCTGATAGAACACAATATTACCCCCCTGTTCGGACACCCCACCCACCCACCCACCCACTCAACCCCTCCCAACGAGGGGCACAGCCTGATGGATTTTTCATCAAGAATTCCGAATTCCTTTCCATATCGCTCAGGACGTGCTCAAAATGTGTTCAGAGCGTGCTCAGGACTTGTTTATGAAGTCTTCAGGACTTGTTCAGGACATGCTTGGGATTTGTTCAGGACGTGCTCAGAAAGTGTTCAAGACGTGCTCAGGAGGTGTTCATCACCTGTTCAGGACGTGTTTAGGACTTGCTCAGAAAGTGTTCAAGACGTGCTCAGGAGGGGTTCATGACCTGTTCAGGACTTGTTTAGGACATGGCCATAAAGGGCTCGGGTAGTGTTCATGACCTACTCAGGAGAGTTGATTTACTTCGCTGTCAGGGCTAAGTTCACTTGTTCGTCTTCAAAAATCCTGAAGAATCAATTTGAGCCTAGAAATCTGAGAGTTATTTTCTCCTACAAATTGCCATTAGAATCGCTTCTGTCGCAATGCCGTTATGTATCGATTGAGATGCCCACACTATTATATATATATATATATATATATATATATATATATATATATATATATATATATATATATATATATATATATATATATATATATATATATATATATATTATTGCAGTAACGCAATTAATTATGCGATTAAAAGGCTATTTTTGGCAAACACAATCTTACTCAAAGCCGTCAGAAGGAGCTCTTCTCACATACACGAGAAGGTAACACTTAAAATAAGCTCCTTCCGAGGGCTTTGAGGAAGACTGTTTGCCAAAAATAGCCTTTTAACCGCCCGCATATATATATATATATATATATATATATATATATATATATATATATATATATATATATATATATATATATATATAGTGTCCGTAGGGAAGTAGGTAAGTTGCGCATTCCGCCCCTCGTATCCTGGAGATCTCCCGATCAGCTAAAGAAAATGAACATAAAAATCAGAAAGACGATCGTTATTGAGCTGGAACGCACTAGGGCGCTAGCTTTCGTTAGGAAGGGGGGTGGGGTTGGGGGTGATAGATACTGTACGTTTTTAGAAATACAACAGACTAAGATAAACACTTCACTGCAATCAGCTAAAGTGAAAAGAAGTAATATGACGACAATTATCGTGATAAACTAAGGAATACTAATATTAGTAGTTGTAGTTTCAGCAGAAGTAGTACCTACAATATTAAGAAGAGAAAACTATCGAGGGCATCGCCTCCAGAAAGCTCGTAAATATATGTAAAAGAGATGGTTGGAAATGTGCGAAAGATATGAAGCCGCAGATTAACGTGGTGGCGTTGGGGCCGAGAGGGTAAGCAATACTTCAGATGCAAGCTGCAGCAAAGTTGCAAAGGATACGAACCTGTGGGGACAAAGTAAGGAATAAGAAAAACTAAGGATAAAAAAAGAAGCAGAAGATAACAAAGCTGCAGAAGATAAAAAAAAATGCCGTGGAGATAACAAAATTGCAGGAGGATAAAAAATTGCAGGAGGATAACAAAATTGCAGTGAAGGATGAGAAATTGCAATGGAGGATAAGAAATTGCAGTGGAAGATAACAAAATTGAAGTGGAGGATAATAAATTGCAGGAGGATAACAAAATTGCACTGAAGGATAAGAAATTGCAGTAGAGGATAAGGAATTGCAGTGGAGGATAACAAAATTGCAGTGAAGGATAAGAAATTGCAATGGAGGATAACAAAATTGCAGTGGAGGATAAGAAATTCCAGGAGGATAACAAAACTGCAGTGAAGGATGAGAAATTGCAGTGGAGGATAAGAAATTGCAGTGGAAGATAACAAAATTGAAGTGGAGGATAATAAATTGCAGGAGGATAACAAAATTGCAGTGAAGGATGAGAAATTGCAATGGAGGATAAGAAATTGCAGTGGAGGATAACAAAATTGCAGTGAAGGATAAGAAATTGCAATGGAGGATAACAAAATTGCAGTGGAGGATAAGAAATTCCAGGAGGATAACAAAACTGCAGTGAAGGATGAGAAATTGCAGTGGAGTTAACAAAACTGCAGTGGAGGATAACAAAATTACAGGAGAACAAAAATTGCAGGAGTATAACAAAGTTGTAGAGAATAGAAAAATTATAGTGTAGGATAAAAAGATTGCAGTGGAGAATAAGAAAATTGTAGTGGAGGATAAAAAATTGCGGGTGAGGATAACCAATTGCTGTGGAAATAACTAAATGACTAAACATTTTAAGGCAGTTTTTTTCTTTAATTCAGGGCTTAATTTAAATTTTTTTTTTATAACAAATAAAGGCAGCCAATTTCAGCCTCGCAGCTCCATATTTGTAACCTTTTAGCTAAATTTGGAAGCAGAGCTCCAAATTTACTCTCCTTTTTACTTGCAAACTATAAAGCATATAATTTTCAAGTCATGCATATATCAAAGTAAAATTAATGCAACAATTTTAACATAAAATGTGTAAAATATGGTGTGAAAAAACAAAAACATGAAATTAAAGTGAGAAAATGTTGATAGGAAAAGTAAAAATAATATGTTAAAAAACTAGTATTATGAAGATTTTGAAATACCTTTTAAAAGGAAAAGTATACTAAATCATAACACTTGAGTAAAACGAAGGAGTTAAACGTAAAATTTACAGTATTTTGATTTCAGCAGTGCACACAGCAAGACTCAAATTCCAGGTATCTGGAGAGGTGAGCTACCGTTTGGCTGTCACTCAATTCATTACAAGTTATAATCAGAAAACAGCTTTTCACATTTTAATGCAATTTCTACTCTAGAATGATTCTCATGGTTTTACAGAAGTTAATCTAAACGTTAAGTTAGAACGCAAATGCTACCCGTCTTTAATATACCCTTTATAGCATTAAATGCTTAAGTAAAAGCTATAAACTACAGTGCGGTCCAAAACTAGTGAGCAAATTACCCAAATCTACATTTTCTTGAACATATATGTTTAATTTCCATAAAAATTTGCACAGAATATTCTTTTAAATTTGTCTGAAAGTATTCAAGTTTCATTTCATAGAACAGCGGATAAGAAACGAGGGTCTTTTTCGGAACGGTCCCGGCAGCGAATTAGGCGTTCGAGGCTATCGCGAGATTAAAGGCTAATGTTAGGTTAGGACAGCGACTAGGCAAAAATGGACATATTATGAACCGCTCATTAGCATCTTCGCGTTACCGTTGGCGCTGTAATAATCCCCAATGCAATTTCAGTGTTGGAAAATGCAATTGGTTAGAAGAATCAAAATTATCTTTTCACGCATGGTGCAAAGGGTTGACAACTACGGGTTTTTTGTGTCGAAGAGCTTAAAATGTCAACAGAAGCCATAACGATTGGAAAACTTTCTGCGAGAAGTTTGCCTGTTTCTGACCCCCAAACCTAACCTAACCTACAGGCTGTACTCACACTACGAGCCTCGAACGCCATAGCCTAACTTTAACCTCGCGATAGCCTCGAACGCCCAATTCGCTGCCGGGCCTGTTCCGAAAAAGACCCAGAAACGTTATGAAGATAATGTTTCTAAAGTAAAATGCGTACAAAACTAGAGGACGAGAACTTTCAATTTATACGTAAAAATATGTAACGTACATATGTTTGACAACACTGTACCACGTGTATTGTATACTGTTAATAATGGCAATACTCATTTATCACGATGGCGTAACGAGGTAACGTCAGTAAAACCGTCCTAATGCAGATTATCTATTGGAAGAATGAAGGAATGACACACTGACATTTCAAGTTATTGTAATCGATCAAAATGTGTGATTTCAAGCATAATAAAGCTCGTTGAGGATACCGGGACTGCGATTCGACAAAGAAAAAGAGTCTCCTAAAAAAACATTCTCACGAAAAAGCGCACGATGCAAATAATGTCGATGAAAGACCAATTTGAGAAAATTCGGTCTTAAACAAAGATGCCGAGAACATGAACCTGAATGTGGCTCGTCACACTTTTCTCACGTTTCTTGAGGGAGGTGGAACTCATACAACACCCTCTTGCTCACAAACCACTCATAAATAAAAAGAATAAAGCGGTTAGGTAGGCCTTCGCTACAGAGTCTGTCCCGTGGAGTGCTGAAAAGTGTTTGAAGCAACGAAAGCAAATATAATTTGTTCGGATCGGATGGGAAGCAACATGTAAGGTGTCACAAGGGTAAAAGATTAAATCCAACATGACTTGATACCACACAGCCTTTTGACATGAGGCTCCCTGCCTAGGAGAGCGCTGTTTCGAGGTGAGTATATTTAAGAAGATTAATGCAACCGTGTCCTCTTTTCCGTTATTTCAGAATTTCCTAATATTTTAGGTGTCCCTGAGGACTTCTTCCTTTGGAAAATGCAAGGTGGCGACGAAATCGGATACGCATATGGAAGGCAAAGTGACTAACGGTGAGTTCGGATGGAATACACAACCCAATGATGTACATTTGATCGGCCGAAGAGGCGCCCATATCTTCAGATCATACATTCTTGAAGCCCAAAAGGACTAGGGGAGAGTACTTCTACGCAATGGGTCGGGGATGGGCCCTCAGAGTCCCCTTCAGGGATCTGTGGTTCCCCTCGATTAAGCCGTTAATTTCTGAGCGTCACGCGGTCGTCTTTATGTGCCTAGTGCCAAGGACAGGGGTGAGTTCTTTCCAATTGGAGGACTGGTATTACCGACCGCAATCCGTCGTGGTCAAAAGGTGCCTAAACTTTACCACTCAAGAAGCTAAAAAGAACTGGGAGATAGTGCGGGAGTATACATGGTTGCCATAGACGGTTTCCACACAACGAGTAAAGCAATCACTCATGGTTAGCAAGTAGCCATTGAATTGGCAGTGCGGAAGCGGGCCTACTATGTCCAAGTGGACTTTTCTCAAACCGTTCGGTAGCTGGAGCACAAATGTGACGGTGTGCCGCTGTACCTTTGATCGTTGGAATTGTATGCAAGCGCGAACCCAGTGACGAACGCCCTTTTTTTATCTCCCTCCAAATGAGCCTCGCTGCGAACGTCCTTTGGAATGCTACAATACTTGAAGGGCAGCGTAAACATCCTCCCGGAAGGCTACATATATTTACAGTCACGTTTTCCCTGAGGACGTCGCCGTAGATACGGGAGTTCCCCAAGTTGAATATGACCTTTTCAAATTTGAATCCTCAAGTAAGCCAACGAGATCAGGATCCTTGTTATGTGCGGGCGCAACTGCGTGGTAATCGATGTCTGTGGAACGTGACATGATTTCAGCGCTAGCTGAGAGAAAGCATCTGATACGTTCTTTCTCCTAAATACGCATGGGGAATGGCGACCTGAAGGGTTCTGAATATCAGGGGAGTGCCCTATGGTTTGTGTATGTGGTGAAAGTTCGCGACCAAGGATACTGTAAAGTCTCATAGCATCTTAGCAGGCATTAGCATCTTGGAGAAGAATGATATGGGACTCAATGCTCTTTCTTTTATTTGCCGCAACACGTTTGTTACACCGTCGTTCGATGCGTCCGTTATGAGGGAAAGCTTGCCTCGAGTACATATGGCTTAAATGTGTGCGGGCAGCCCAAACCCTTTTGACGTCCATGGGAGACTTTATTACTTCATCCGTTTAATTGAGCGGGGAAATATTTTCCGAGTTTCCCCTTTGATGACCGCATTTAAGGGATTTAAAATTGGGGCACAGAACAGGAGGAAACGACGGTAAAGGTTGATCATTCCCAGGAACTCTCGCAATTAGGTGAAATTACGCGGCACTGCTAACTTCCGAGGCTCCAAATGTATATTTGGCGGTTAATTCAAAGTCCAATCTACAGAAGACACTCGAAGTGTCCGAGTCTTCGGGACTCGAATTTATCACCAATCTGTCGTCCAGAAATACGAAGACGAAATCGAGACCTCGTAATATCGAGTCGATAAAAGGTTGAGAAGTTTGCCGTGTGATTTTTAGTTAGCCCTTCCGGGATCCTGACTACCTGGTATGCTTTGACTAGGTCGGCCTTCGAGAATATGGATATTCTGTAGAGATTAACACAAAATCCATCACATTCGGCACGGGAGAGCGGCCACTCTTTGTTTGTTCTTAAAATCGATGCAGGGATTTCATTCGCCTGAAGATTTGGATACCATATACAGAGGAGCCTCCAATACCCTCTTGAAAGATAGGATAATAACGGCGCGTATCATATCCTCAAGTACTTCTCTGTCGCTGTGAGTTTAAAATAGAGTCTTTGGGCGCGGTATTGAACGAGAACCGTGTCTCTTCTTGGTGAGCAATGGGATGCTTAACAGGCTCATCTCCTTGAAGTAGGCAGGCTCTGTGGGGAAGGCTGACGAAAAGCTGTGCGTATGGGAGATCAACTGCAATGCAGAGGTGACGCAGAACAGGTTCCTGTCCAACCTGATTTCAGTAGAGGAAAATTCCGTATGCACGTCGATGAGTCTGCGCCGCTTAAGGTCAACAAGTAAGTCAATATGGGTTAGTAAATCAACTCCTACGATAGTATGTGAAACCTTTGCCATAATTAAATTCCAGATTAAGGAGCGTCGTAACTCTAAGCCGAGTGTTAACCGTTTTTCACCATAGATTAGGAGTTTTTGCAACCTGATCCAAAGTTGTGGTGGAAGGTATGGTGACCAACACTTGTTGCACCTGGAGCGGGAGGCGCTGCAAAAATAGCTCCCGGAGATTGTTGCTGTTGGCAGCGTTAAGAAAATCGGGAAAGGGTCTCATTGCACGCACCAGACCCATGGGTATTCTATCAGCTAGTTCTTCTTGCGGCAGGAACTACTATCTACATTGGCACTTGTATGTGGTTGTGGGCGTCATTAACACCTGCTTGAATAACTCATATTGCCTCGGGCTGAAGGGGGATAAGATTACATAGATTGTGTATGATCGCACTTGTAAATAGTGGTAAATGGGATATCGTGTGCATGTATTTCACTCGGGGTCACTCACTTCGTACAGGGGCAAGGATAGGAGCAATCCCTCGATTGGGGATTCAGTAGAATCCTTGATAGATTCCATCGTACGAGATTAGAAACGTTTCTCGGAAAACGCACTGAGTTAGCGCGGCACGATAAATTAACTTTTATTCCAAGCAACGACCAAAGAAAGAGTATATTTTACAAAACAGTCGACTAAAAGACCGGCAGCTTTTGACACCAATTTTGTTGGTGCCACTGTCACTGTGGCAGTACATTATATGCTTCTAGGGCTTATTTGCTTTGATTCAACTCCGAAACCAACGAGGTATTCACTGTTCGGAGTGAATTTGGAGGACGTTGAATGTATACTCTTTACTCTGGAGGATTGCATGGAAAGAGATTAGAATTGGGGTTTTTATCATAAACATTAAATAATTAATGAAATGATATCAATAGAATATACAAAATGAAGTGGTAACACATAAAATATGTAATTATTACGTTCAACGAGAATTATTAACAAGAATTAATTTAATATTATTTGACTGACTATATCACTTCACTTTAGGCACTGTTAAAACTGTGATTAAATAGGAATTGATAAATATGCTTTTCATTCTATGTTAAAGTTAGTGATAACGCGCGGAGTGAATTAAATGTTCCTTAAGTTCGATGAAATTATAAGAGAAACTGATGGGGAATTTGCCAAGAAATAAAGTAGAATTCGATTGAAGAAGAAGGCTTCGAGGAGTCGTTCGTCAATAAGAGGAGAGTTATACGGTTAACGACTAGCGTTTCCTTGGGTCTCAGGATAGCTGGAAGCCTCTCAGATTGAGGCAGTGTTTCTTGTTTTCTTAGACTATGAAGGAATGGATTAACTAATTTTACGGCAGGTTGTAGGGGAATGTATTCCTAAGGAAAGGGCTTCCGCCGGAAAAAGAAAGGAGATAGCAAGTCTCTTATCTGACAAACACAGAGATTTACTTCTCTCTCTCTCACTCCCAATGACAGCCGGAAGTTAGGCAGAAAGTCTCCCTGGTCACTCGGAATGTCCTGTAACTTCTGTACAAGTTTTGAAAGTAAGCCGGAGAGCGGCGTCACTCACATAACGATTAAATTTGGAGGTGGCAGAGTTACAGTGAGGGACATGTATTCAAGAGCTGCAGTCTATCCGCTCGTCCCTTTATTCGACAAAGTAATCGCTGCAGTATACAAGAATCTGCTTCAGGAACATATAATCCCCTCTCTCATAACATCGAGAGTACATAAGCTTGTTTTCAGATAGGGCAATGGTCCGTGACACGAGATTCTTGGATGCGCAGTGCCTTGATTTAAATCCGTTGAGAAAAGCTATGGGAGAGACTCGGCGAGACGATTGTGACTCGGAAATCGACTAATATTGAAGATCTTTCATAGTTTTGGGTATTCTTTTTTCATACACATTACTTTCAGCGGGGTTTTTTTCTCCGCTGTTCTATGATAGAAACCGTGGACACTATCAGTGGCAATTTTCATAAATATTTTGTGCAATTTCCATTGAAATTCGATGTTATTTTCTAGAAACTAAAGATTTTGCTATATTGTTCTATATTTTTGGACGGTACTGGATTCGACATCGTTTTAAATATGTAAATTAAAAAGTTTCTTTGCATTAATAACAATCGAAAAGGGAACAATATTGTTTTAATTCCGATGTAACTTTTATTTCTGTTATGAACACTTTAAAATGGAATAATTTTTTTGCTTCGGAATTTGAATATTCAATGATTCCTGACATTATGTCACATTTCAAAATTCTATTCCTTATCGCTGAGTTCTACATCAAAATTGGGGTTTGGGGGGGGTTTGATGGCAAGTGTAAGAGAAATACATCGATAAGAACAGAAACACAGGCGAAAGACTAAAAAGAATGAAAGTACCAACTAGGAAAATGGAAGAAACGATAGATCATGTACGAAATAAATCAAACCCCTTTATGCATAGATCCAGAAGACGATTACGACGAAAGTGGGAGGATTAAAATGTGTTGAGTGGCAGGGCAAACTAGAGCTTTGGAGCCCGACAGTGGAAACATCTTTAGTGAGGTCTTTGTTGCTGTATGAATTTGAATTCGTGAGCTCTTCCTCTTGAATGTTTCGAAGTAACAGGTTCCATCTAGTACAACTCTAGGGGACGTTACTAGAGAGCACAGGGTTTATAGATTTAGAGCAATTGTTAGTCAATGGTTTAGAAGCTGTATTCAGGCTGCAATCCAATGGAACCAGTGAGGAGGATTCTTGCAAAGCTTTAATTGAATCGGATGACATACAATAGGCTCTTACGGCTTTTTTCATCCGTTAAATTGTTGTGGAGGAAAATCAAGTTGGACTTAAGGACTAAATTTCCTATTGGGGGTGGGGGGTCTATGAATATTGGTTTTGTTTACCACGGGGCCGAATTTGCGAGGTATACGGCTTGTGAACTACCATAGGAAAGAATATTAAGCCAATTGATGCAATTTTATGGGCTCTGTAACAGTGGCTTACCTCATTATTCCATCTTCAGTGTCTGCTCCAAATTACTTGGCCATTGATATGATGCATTTGTCACTGATACCGAAAATGCAATTATCAATCACCTGTTAAAGCTTATATATTAGGAGAAATTCCTCTTTCCGGCTCCTCCTAATTATACGTTTATTGCATGTCATTAGATCAAAATAATTCTGCACGGTCACTCAAAGTCTGGACAGAGGTATCTGTGCAACAACCATTTCACACGCCAATAATAAAAGTATTGTTAAACTTTCTAAAAACTCAACCGAGCGTAAGAATGTTTACATATGGCAACGAAGTCTTGATAAGAAAACGGGATAATTTGTCTTCTTTTCCAAACAATCATTCGAAAATCCCAAAGTTAAAAAAAAAAACCAGTTATGTGATATGGCCAGAGCAAACTGCATCACAACCTACTCTTCTTATTTCTAATAAAGCACTGAATAGGTGTTTCAAAATGAATCGTTTTTAATCTTTAGTCAAAGCGAACTTATAGATTAAAAATAGGAAAAAGGGGGTTTGTTTCGCTATTGTTTCAAAATAGTTCGCTCACAGTCGCCCAGATGTAGCGAGAGACGAACGCCAGATGACCATTGGCGCTTGTGGCAGGTGTAAGATTTGGGGGAGAGGGGGAGGCCGGCTGTCTCATTCTCCCCTTTGCTCTCCCCTAGCTCCCCTGCTTCATCGGGAGAGTGGAGCATTTAGATGTTGGGGAGAAGAGATGGAGACAGTTGAGGGCGGTAAGGGAAGGAGGTGTAGATCTGCGCATTTGTATGTTCGTGTGTGAGCCTGGGAGGAGGGGACTACCATTAAAAGGAACGCAGTAAAAAGTGCTGAACACATCGATGTGGGTTAACTTGTATGAATGGAGCGAATTAGAGTGTAGTGAAAGAATGGAGACACATTTCCTCGATTGCGGGTGCAATCAACTTGAAGGAAAGGAATTCAATGAAATCTCGCGAATTCCGTTGTGCGTCGTTCGGCCACGCTTCCCTGCCTTCATATGAATGATGGCACCAAGGCCCCAATAAACACCGGAATAGGCTTGCCGCTTTTTCGGACTAGGCCTTCTCTCACCTCCTTAACTGAGATGACTGAAGGTTTCCGTCCAAGATGGAGAGGAAGCGGTGCCGTTTATGTGCACCCATTTCGGGTCGGAATGTGTGTGGAGGGGGGAGGGAGGTAAATTTCAAGTGAGCCGTGAGTACATATGGCGGTGGGAGAGGACATGGCAGAAAAAAGAACAGTAAATCCAATTCGCGATTAATTTGAGTCGTTTTATTGACTTATTTCACCATCACCACTTTCATGCGCGTGAGGTGGATAGTCAGCCATGACACTTAATTAGGCTCTGAAGTCACTACGAGGTATATAGTACCCGAAGCTAATCCGTTCATGAGTACTAGTGGGCCTACCAAAAACATTTACCACTCACGAGCATCCCCCCCTCGGCTCTTTTAGTTTGCACTCTTTCGCTACTCATTAATTCTGTCTAATCATTCGGACGATTACGAAACATAATTAAAATGGCGCCAGAGCGTCGCAGCTAGGATTTAGATGATGAGCAAGATGAATAAAACGTTCATGAGCCACCCCCTACCCCTAGGGAGTCCTCGTGAAGCACACAAACACCGGGGTGGACCATAGATGGCCACAGCCTTGGTGTGAGAGGTTGAATTTTCAAGGAAATAAGCAGATCTTGGATCAGGAATCGAAGAAAGGTACTGCTGGCTCAAAATACCCGTGATTACGTGTTTAGAAATAGACAACAACATTTGTAAAACCATGGTTGCAAACCTCGTTTCGAGATCGACATTTTTAAAACCATAGGTGCAAACCTTGTTTTGTAAGGGACACTTTCAAAACCATAGTTGCAAACCTCGTTTCGAAATCAACACGTTTAAAACAATGGTTGCAATCCTCATTTTGAAATCAACACTCATAAAATAATGGTTAGACACCTTGTTTCGAAATCGACATTTTCAAAACCATGGATGCTAACCATCTTTCGAAATCGATATTTTTAAAACCAAGGTTGCTCACCTTGTTTCAAAATCGACATTTTTAAACCCATGGTTGGACACCTTGATTTTGAAATCGACATTTTAAAACCATGGTTAGACACCTTGTTTAGAAATTGACACTTTTAAAACCATGGTTGCAACCCTAGTTTTGAAATCGACACTTTGGAAACCATGGTTGCAAACCTTGTTTCGAAATCAACAATATTAAAAACATGGTTGCAAACCTGGTTTGAAAATCTACAATTTTAAAACCATGGTTGCAAACCTCGTTAAGGAAATCGAGACTTTTAAAACTATGGATACAAACCTTATTTAGAATTCGACCCTTTTAAAACCATGGTTGCAACCATCATTTCGAACTTGATATTTTAAAAGCAAGGATGTCAACCTCGTTTCGAAATCGACACATTTAAAACCATGGTTGCAAACCTTGTTTTGAAATGGACAATTATAAAACCATGGTTACAACCCTCGTTTCGAAATCGACACTTTTAAAACCATGGTTAGAGACCTTGTTTAGAAATCGACATTTTTAAAACCATGGTTTGACACCCTGTTTCGAAATCGACATTTTTAAAACCATGGTTGGACACCTTATTTCAAAATCGACACTTTTAAAACCATGTTTGTAATCCTCGCAACGAAATCGACACTTTGAAAACCATGGTTCCAATCCTTAATTCGAAATCGACAATTTTAAAAACATGATTGCAAACCTCGTGTCAAAATCGAAAAGTTTAAAACCATTGATGCAAACCTCGTTTTGAAATTGACAATTTTAAAAACATGGTTGCAAACCTAGTTTGAAAATCTACATATTTAAAACCATGGTTGCAAACCTCGTTTATGAAATCGACACTTTGGAAACCATGGTTGAAAACCTTGTTTCGAAATCAACAATTTTAAAAACATGGTTGCAAACCTGGTTTGAAAATCTACATATTTAAAACCATGGTTGTAAACTTTGTTTCGAAATTGACACATTTAAAACGATGGTTGCAACCCTAGTTTCGAAATCGACACTTTTAAAACGACAGTTGTAACCTTAGTTTCGAAATCGACACTTTTAAAACCACGGTTGCAAACTTCGTTTCGAAATCGACACCTATAAACCATGGTTGCAAACCATATTTTGAAATGGAGACTTTTAAAACCACGTTTCCAACCCTTGTTTCTAAATCGACACCTTTAAATAATAGTTGCAAACCCCGTTTCGAAATCAACACTTTTAAATCATGATTGAAACCCTGGTTTTGAAATCAACATTTTTAAAACCATGAGGGCAAACCTTGTTTTGAAATGGACACGTATAAAACCAGGGTTGCAGCCCTCGTTCCAAAATGGACACATTTAAAACCATGGGGGTGAGACCTAGTTTCGAAATCGACACATAAAACCATGGTTACAACCCTTGTTTCGAAATCGACTCTTTTAAAACCATGGTTAGACACCTTGTTTAGAAATAGACGTTTTTAAAACCATGGTTAGACCCCTTATTTAGAAATAGACATTTTTAAAACCATGGTTGGACACTTTGTTTCAAAATCGACACTATTAAATCATAGTTGCAAACTTCGCTCGGAAATCGATACTTTGAATTCCATGGTTGCAATCCTCGCTTCGAAATCGACACTTTGAAAACCATGGTTCCAATCTTTATTTCGAAATCGAACCTTTTAAAACCATGGTACCAAACATTGTTTCGAAATCGATACTTTTAAAACATGGTTACAAACCTGATTTGAAATTTACAATTATAAAAGCATGGTTGCAAACCTCGTTTATGAAATAGAGACGCTTAAAACTATGGATTCAAACCTTTTTCGAATTCAGCACTTTTAAAACCATGGTTGCAACCCTTGTTTCGATATCGACACATTTAAAACCATGGTTGCAAAATTGTTTTAAAATCGAAACTTTTAAAACGATGGTGCAACCCTCGTTTCGATATCGACACTTTTAAAACCATAGTTGCAAACTTCGTTTCGAAATCGACAACTTTCTAACCATGGTTGCAAATTTTATTTTAAAATGCAGACTTTTTAAACCATATTTGCAACCCTTGTTTCGAAATCAATACTTTTAATTAATGGTTGCAAACCTAGTTTGGAAATCCACACTTTTAAAACCATGATTGAAACCCTCTTTCGAAATCGTCATTTTCCCTCCATGGGTGGCAAACCTTGTTTTGAAATGGACACTTATAAACCCTCGTTTCGAAATCGACACTTCTAAAACCGTCGTTACAACCCTCGTTTCGAAATAGGACGTTTTAAACCATGGTTGGTCACATTGTTTAGAAATCGACATTTTTAAAACCAGGGCTGGACACCTTGTTTCGAAATAGCCATTTTTTAAATTATGGTTGGACACCTTGTTCCAAAATCGACACTTTTAAAACCATGGTTGCAAACTTCGTTTCGAAATCGATACCTAAATTCATGGTTGTAAGCCTCACTTCGAAATCAACACTTTGAAAACTATGGTTTTAAACCTTGTTTCGAAATCGACAATATTAAAAACATTATTGCAAACCTCGTTTGAAAATCCGCACATTTAAAAACATTGTTGCAACATCGTTTAGAAATCGACACTTTTAAAACGATGGTTGCAACCATCGTTTCGAACTTGACATTTTAAAAGCAAAGTTGCTAACCTCGTTTCGAAATCGACACATTTAAAACCATGGTTGCAAACCTTCTTTTGAAATCGACACTTTTAAAACAAAAGTTGCAACCTTATTTTGAAATCAACACTTTTAAAACAATGGTTGACACCTTGTTTCGAAATCGACATTTTTTAAACCATGATTGAACACCTTGTTTCAAAATCACTTTTAAGACCATGGTTTTAACCCTCGTTTCGAAATCGACATTTTTAAAACCATGTTGCAACCCTTATTTCGAAATCTACCCTTTTAATACCATGGTTGAAACCCTCGTTTCGAAATCGACACTTTTAAAACCATGGATGCAAACCTGGTTTGAAAATCTACATATTTAAAACCATGGTTGCAAACCTCGTTTATGAAATCGACACTTTGGAAACCATGGTTGAAAACCTTGTTTCGAAATCAACAATTTTAGAAACATGGTTGCAAACCTGGTTGGAAAATCTACATATTTAAAACCATGGTTGTAAACTTTGTTTCGAAATCGACACATTTATAACGATGGTTGCAACCCTAGCTTCGAAATCGACACTTTTAAAACGATAGTTGCAACCTTAGTTTCGAATTCGACACTTTTAAAACCATTGTTGCAAACTTCGTTCGAAATCGACACCTATAAACCATGGTTGCAAACCTTATTTTGAAATGGAGACTTTTAAAAACACGTTTCCAACCCTTGTTTCTAAATCGACACTTTTAAATAATAGTTGCAAACCTCATTTCGAAATTTACACTTTTAAAACCATGATTGAAACCCTGGTTTCGAAATCAACATTTTTAAAACCATGAGGGCAAACCTTGTTTTGAAATGGACACGTATAAAACCAGGGTTGCAGCCCTCGTTCCAAAATGGACACATTCAAAACCATGGGGGTGAGACCTAGTTTCGAAATCGACACATAAAACCATGGTTACAACCCTCGTTTCGAAATCGACTCTTTTAAAACCATGGATAGACACCTCGTTTTAGAAATAGACGTTTTTAAAACCATGTTTAGACCCTTTATTTAGAAATAGACATTTTTAAAACCATGGGTGGACACTTTGTTTCAAAATCGACACTTTTAAATCATAGTTGCAATCCTCGCTTCGAAATCGACACTTTGAAAACCATGGTTCCAATCCTTATTTCGAAATCGAACCTTTTAAAACCATGGTACGAAACATTGTTTCGAAATCGATACTTTTAAAACCTATTTGCAAGGCTTGCTATAAAAATTGACACCGTGGAAACCATAGTTTCAAACCTTGTTTCGAAATCAACAATTGTAAAAAATGGTTACAAACCTGACTTGAAATTTACAATTATAAAAGCATGGTTGCAAACCTCGTTTATGAAATAGAGACGCTTAAAACTATGGATTCAAACCTTTTTCGAATTCAGCACTTTTAAAACCATGGTTGCAACCCATGTTTCGATATCGACACATTTAAAACCATGGTTGCAAAATTGTTTTGAAATCGAAACTTTTAAAACGATGGTGCAACCCTCGTTTCGATATCGACACTTTTAAAACCATAGTTGCAAACTTCGTTTCGAAATCGACAACTTTCTAACCATGGTTGCAAATTTTATTTTAAAATGCAGACTTTTTAAACCATATTTGCAACCCTTGTTTCGAAATCAATACTTTTAATTAATGGTTGCAAACCTAGTTTGGAAATCCACACTTTTAAAACCATGATTGAAACCCTCTTTCGAAATCGTCATTTTCCCTCCATGGGTGGCAAACCTTGTTTTGAAATGGACACTTATAAACCCTCGTTTCGAAATCGACACTCCTTAAACCGTGGTTACAACCCTCGTTTCGAAATAGGACGTTTTAAACCATGGTTGGTCACCTTGTTTAGAAATCGACATTTTTAAAACCATGGCTTGACACCTTGTTTCGAAATAGCCATATTTTAAATTATGGTTGGACACCTTGTTCCAAAATCGACACTTTTAAAACCATGGTTGCAAACTTTGTTTCGAAATCGATACCTAAATTCATGGTTGTAAGCCTTACTTCGAAATCAACACTTTGAAAACTATGGTTTCAAACCTTGTTTCGAAATCGACAATATTAATAACATGGTTGCAAACCTCGTTTGAAAATCCGCACATTTAAAACCATTGTTGCAACATCGTTTAGAAATCGACACTTTTAAAACGAGGGTTGCAACCATCGTTTCGAACTTGACATTTTAAAAGCAAAGTTGCTAACCTCGTTTCGAAATCGACACATTTAAAACCATGGTTGCAAACCTTCTTTTGAAATCGACACTTTTAAAACAAAAGTTGCAACCTTATTTTGAAATCGACACTTTTAAAACAATGGTTAACACCTTGTTTCGAAATCGACATTTTTTAAACCATGATTGAACACCTTGGTTCAAAATCACTTTTAAAACCATGGTTTTAACCCTCGTTTCAAAATCGACCCTTTTAAAACCATGAGGCAACCCTTGTTTCGAAATCTACACTTTTAATACCATGGATGCAACCCTAGTTTCGAAATCGACACTTTTAAAACCATTGTAGCAAACCTCATTTCAAAATCGACATTTTTAAACCATGGTTGCAAAACTCGTTTCGAAATCGACACTTTTAAAACCCTCGTTTCAAAATTGTTTCTTTTACAACCATGGTTGCAAACCTCGTTTCGAAATCGACACTTTTAAAACCATAGATGAAAACCTCATTTCAAAATCGAAAATTTTAAAATCATGGTTCCAAACCTTGTTTCGAAATCGACATTTTTAAACCATGATTGAACACCTTGTTTCAAAATCACTTTTAAGACCATGGTTTTAACCCTCGTTTCAAAATCGACACTTTTAAAACCATGTTGCAACCCTTGTTTCGAAATCTACACTTTTAATACCATGGTTGGAACCCTCGTTTTGAAATCGACACTTTTAAAATCATGGATGCAACCCTCGTTTTAAAATTGACACTTTTACAACCATGGCTGCAAACTTCGTTTCGAAAATCGACACTTTTAAAACTATTGATGCAAACCTCGTCTCGAAGTCGACAATTTTAAAACCCTCGTTTTAAAATTGATACTTTTACAACCATGGTTGCAAACCTCGTTTCGAAATCGACACTTTTAAAACCATAGATGCAAACCTCATTTCAAAATCGAAAATTTTAAAATCATGGTTCCAAACCTCGTTTTGAAATTGACACTTTTAAAACCATGGGGGCAAAACCTGTTTTGAAATGGGCAGTTAAAAAACCATGGTTGCTACCCTCGTTTTGAAATGGACACTTTTAATACCATGGTTGTAAACTTCGTTTCGACTTCAACCCCTATAAAACCATGGTTACAATCCTCGTTTCAAAATCGACATTTTTAAAACCATGGTTGGACACCTTTTTTCGAAATCGGGATTTTTAAAACCATGGTTGGACACCTGGTTTCAAAATCGACACTTTTAAAACCCTGATTGCAACCCTCGTTTCGAAATCAATACTTTAAATACCGTGGTTGCAAACCTCGTTTCGAAACGTCACTTATAAAACCATAGTTGCAACCCTCTTTTAAAATTTGACTGTCAGAGAGATAGAGAGAAAAGACGCGCGCGCTCGCCCCTTTCAAGGAGAGAGAAGACACACCTGGTTGACCCTTTTTAATCCACGCTAACGGAGGTGCAAAATTGCGAAAGCCATGATGGGCTAAAGCCCGACTTCGCGGAAGCCTGAGATGTGCTTAAGAGCACCAAGGGTCCCGCCGGAGATTATCCTACTGTCAGAGAGAGAGAGAGAGAGAGAAGACGCGCGCGCTCGTCTCTTTCAAGGAAAGAGAGAGAGGACGACCACACCTGGTCGACCCTTTTTAATCCACGCTAATGAGGCGTAAAAGCGCGAAGGTCATGACGGGCTGAGGGCCCGACTTTGCGGAAGCCTGACATGTGCTTAAGAGCAAGAAAGGTTCCGCTGGGGATTATCCTGCAACGGCGAGAATCGGGCAAAGTCTAGCTCGCCCGTCGAAGTGTCTGTCGACTGGAACTCTCCCCCTTCGGGAGCGGGGAAAAGCCCCTTTGTTTTCACCCCTATTAAACGTCTGACGCCAGATTTGGACAGCAGTAACCGCCTGTGTCCTGAGTATCCGTGAATATCTGCCATCTTCCCGTCCCCGTTAGTTCCGCGTGAACCCTTGCAGAACCCATCAAGTTCCCTGTATTCTCCTAGAAATCACGAGAATCAACCCCGCATTCACTGGTACCCGTTAACCGAACAAGACGCGTCAAATTCTTAATTCGGTATTCTCAGCCCGAAGGCAAGATCTGAGTTCATCTCGCTGAATGTTCGTTTGTCAAGGGGCTATTATTGTGGACTCTACGCCGGCTCTAACAAGGCTGGAATACTCAGTCGGACTAAATTTTCGAGAACCGCAATGCGCAACTCTCCTCTGCAGCCCGCCCCCTTCTTTTAAGCCCCCGTCATCTGGGCTTCGCGTGCGCTCAAGGTCATTTTGAGCGTCCCATCTGTTATTGTCTATTCGTGTGTATGGTGGATCGACACCGCCCAGGTCGCGCTATCAATTACTAATATTTATTTGGTAATATTCCTGTTGAACAGAGCATTAAGGAAAAATGTACAAGGAATTCAATTCCGATCGTAAATTTGATGGGTTTAAATGAGCCCAATTAAACACCCTTGAGTTAACTTGGTCAAAAACATGGTTCACTTTCACTAATGGATCTTCTTGTGGTTCATTCTTTTCCGCTAGTTTGTGTAGAATATAAACCGTCCGTGCACTTTGTAGACGATTCTTTTGCTGTTTTCGAAGATCCGTTGCATAGCAACCATTTTTTTAATTATCTAAACTGCATCTAAATATGAAATTTATCATGATAGGTACAATTTAATAATAAATTGCTTTTCTAGACATTATGGTTACTCGTAATAATGAACAAGGGGTGGGGGGGGGGGGGGGGTAAACATTTTTTTAACGTCAAAAGTCATTGACAGGCTTGTCTTAAATTACTTCTGTTTGGAATTTCAAGGAGAAAATATCGACTACGAAAACGTTACTATGTTTACAAAAGCTTTAGTCTTGCTTTCTGTATTGCCATACACAATGAATAAATTTTTCTTCCTATACTTGTAGCCTGCCATGTCATACTCGTAGAGAGGTAGCTTCCCTTCGATATTATATTGAAGTTTCAAAAACCCAGAATCAGACCTCCTAAATAATCTTTCTTTCACAATACAGCTAAGCTATGGAAGAATATATCCCCCATCTGTGTTTGCATCTACTTACAACCTTATGAGGTTCAAGATGCATTTAGACATTTAATGGACAAAGGTTTTCTAAATCCAGAAGATATGTTAAGGAACAGTGCTTTGACTGGGCAAAATCACTATCCCTATGGAAAAAAATAGGGAATAGAGCAAAATATTTTCTTGTAATAAATTTACAAATTGACTTAAATAGTGTAGTGAAATGGGCTGAAAAATGGCATATAAATTTCAATGTAGATAAATGTAATGTAATACACTTAAGTTACCCCCCCAAAGTTCGGAGGTATTAATTTCGAACAACCTAAAATTTTTAAAACGTGTTTTTTTAGCAGCTCCAAAGTCTAATAGACTACGTTCTGAGTCACATAGCCAGGAGTTACCAAATAACTGAGTCTACCATTATATAAAGCGCTTATGACACCTCACACCCAATATGCGGTTTAATTTTGATCTCCTAATCTTTGGAAGATATCTTACCCTTAGAACGCGTTCAAATTACAGCAACGAAATTAATTTTTGAACTTAGAAATATACGACACCACAAAGTTTTACTAATATAAAGTATGAGTTTTCATTTGAGTTAGATAAAGAGCAGACACTAGAAATAAAGGCTTCAAGCTTATTACCCTAAGGCAACAGTGCTATAGTTCATAACTTTTTCTCATACAGAATATCTTACATATAAAATACTTTCCCTCCGAAAGTCTTTGTAAGCTCTTCAATCAACATGAGAACAGAATTGATAAGTATTAACAATAAACATTAACGACATTAACATAAATTTACTATAAATATTGTCGTAGTTATTCATCGCAGATCGAGAATGACGGTCTTCATTCTGCATATGGTCTATTGCTCCCTCCGCCCAACCCTGATGGCCGAGAAGCTTTAGAGGTGCGCTGACCTGCAGTATGAAATGATCAAATGGCTGATTTTAATGGCTAGGAAACCAAGAGGACTGGAGCTGATCGATCAACTTCCAAATTGTCTCTTCGTAGCGATGGGTTTCTCTCTGCTCTGCCATCTGTTTCAGTTCGGCTTTATCCCTGGGTTAAGGTGCGATAACACGTCATCTCACAATTTCCTACCCGCACACCAATCATAAAAAAAATCAGCCACTTGTTGCTCTATCGAGTCTTTTTCTTTCAGTCACACAATCAACCAACGTTTTACGCGGTCTTCTAAATATTGACAATGACTGACCGTCACCATCTATTCTTCTTGCATGTTTATATCACCTCAGTCCACCGTCACAACAAATTACGTCAACGATACCTTTGGTGACAATCGCCAGATGAGCGCCTTAAAAAAGAAACAAGAAATCTCTTTCACAACATAGCGCGCTTGCGAGGCAATTGCTGGGTCGGCAGTTCGAATCTCCGTCCGGATTCTTTTTTAAGATGACACTATTTAATAAGGGAGATTACCGCCGTGACTGGGCACCACAAGGTGGGGAGTTGGGCCTTGCCCTGACTGAGGTCCGCCGGAGAAGCAACATAGCTTCATAGGAGTATTGAAACCAACAAACTTTAACTTTTAACTTTAAATATAGCTTACCCACTCATTCAACACTTTACCTACCCTTCACACAACCAATCATCCATCTCAAATCATTCATTTGCATTACCTTAGAACTTTCCTTCTCCTACACACTATAGTCTCACTCCGATATAACAACATTGGTACCAGCACAGTTCATACACGTGCATGGGAATTTCGCACTCAAATTCTCAGCATTCATTAATCCCTTGATTGCCCATGAAACCTTTTTCACATACAACACTTATTCGAGAGAAACAACACGGTCTCTCATATTACACACAACCCAACATTAGACTCAAACACCCAAACAATTTAATGAACTAAATGATAAAGCGATATAAACCTCAATAAATCACTAGCTCTATATTTAAGAAGGGGATTATTTTGAGTATTTGAATAATAATTTCATCTTAGTTTGGTTATGACTTATGTTTTTTTTATCAAAGTTATTTCGAATAATTCTTTTATAATATCAAAAAGCAAAATGGTGAAGTTCAGAAATAAATATAAGTATCGAAATTTTGGGAAATTTTAAAACCCAAAGAATTACAAATGGTGAAGTTCAGAAAATATATTTTTCTATATCTTCTTCTATAACTATATTTTAGCAACGAGATATTTTGAAAGGGGGAAATTTAGTTTAGAGTTCCTTTTTAAAATTATTATAATTGGCGAAGTTCAGGAAATTTATAAAAATTTAACCATGGCTGCTTCTTTTTAGATTATAAATTTTAATCTTAGTAGGGAAGCCATTGCCTGGTATTCTTAGAAACTGAAACAATAATATAACAGAAACTATTTTACAATGTAGAACTATGGAAAATAAAATGAGACAAGGAGATCTAACACAAAAGAATTGAGTACTTTTAGATAAAAGGCGAAAAATAAGATGCAGTGGAATAATTAGAGAAAATATCAAATATACATATGTAACTCAACAAGTTTAAAAAAAATAACTCAAAGTAGAATATATATTACAAGTCTAGTAAAAAAATAATGTAAACAAAAAATACCCCCCAAAAATTTAACAACTAACAATTAAGAGACAACAAATAATAACACTAAAATGATGATCGGGTAAACAAAATCACAGAGAAAATATTATTGAGTGAAAGAATTGTACCATAATCTACATGATAGTAATAACAACCAAACACCATAACAACTCAATGAATGAGAGGGAAATCTAGTATTACAGAAGAATGAAATTTTGTTTGCACTTAAGAGCACGAAAAATGGTAAAACATCTTGGGAGAATGGGGTTAAAATCGACCAAAAAAGCAAGAGGGAGGGGAGAGTCTTGCTAACTTCCTAGTAAGACACTAGTCGCATGGTTTAATGTTTCTGTTGTACATTAAAAAAAAAAAGATATAAGGAAGATTTAAAGAAGTTTAGATAAATCAGTCTCTTCTCGACAACCTACGAATTATCAAAAAAGATAACCAACGCAAACACAGCGTTAAATCGGTCATCGGAATTAGGAGATTTCAAAAGTAACTATATTTTTATTATTATCTGCAAGCTATGTAACTAGGTGCGGATCCAGGGGGCTAGGGGGCTGAAGCCCCCAAAATTGCAGACTCGTTTGTTTTAATTCCTTTTTTAAGTCATACTTGTAATTTGCTATCGAGAAAGAGTTGTGTAATAATATAGAATATATATAAAACCAGTTTTTTAAACCGCGTTAATCGAGGTGCCTTATGTGATACATGGCTACAATGGAGGTAAGTCTCAAAAATAATTATTTAATTCAGTATTATACCTTTAACTGACGTCTAAAATATACAACAAACCCCATTCATAATTTTCTGATGTATGGAAAAAATCGGATCTGATGGAGTTAGTTCTTTATGAGATGCTGTTATTTATTATCAATGTTGTGTAAGATAACCATTATTAATCAATCATCAATGACCTTTTTCCAAGCTACTCAGAGGGAGAAATTCAGGTTAGCCCCCCAAACTTTTAGCCCGGATCCGCCACTGGGTGAAACAATAATTATCTTTAACCATTGACTATGAAAAGACTCTCTCCATGCTTATCCTAGACCAGGGACGTCCAACCCACGGCCCGCGGGCCGCATTGCGGCCCACTTAATATTTCCATGAGGCCCACTGCTTACCTCAGATTTTATTTTTACGCGGTATTTTTTAGGAGTATTTTTATTTACTTTGAAAACCAGATATTGAGAATATCATAGAAGGAAGGCAACTCCCAAATCAAATTGATTTTATTTTATTTTGTATTAGTCTAATTTAATTTTCTCCTGTCAATATACAGTATTTTGTTTGTAATTATATATATATATATATATATATCTTTGAACTTTTTAAAAATGATATTTAACTACCTCTGTGGCCCGGTGACTATACTTAAATTTCTAAGTTGGCCCGTTGGGAAAAAAGGTTGGACAACCCTGTCCTAGACTATGGAATAATCCTTGACTCAGTCAAAACCGATTCAGTTCTAAGAGCTTGGCAGAAAATAGAAAATAACGCAACCTCTATTGATATTATGTGTTACATATATGTATAGTCAAGCAACATCGAAAGTTAGGCTACCTTGAATTTGGTCAAGAATAAAAAGAAAGGAGGGGCAGGGAGATCCTATTTCCTACACATTGCTTACATTGGTGTTTGAGAGGATTTAGCGGACTTTGGAGTTAGAGCAAAAGGGAATTAGAATTAATAGAAGATATTTTAGGAACTTTTGTTTTATTAATGACAGTATTTTCGCTTTAAATTCAAAAGAATTTCAGTAAGTGAAAGCAGAATTATCACAGGAGGGATTCACATTTGTGCTAAAAGTGAGCTTTTCAGGGGCCGAAAATAATTATCAATTATTTTTGCAGAAATAGAAAAAATTTATTCGTGATCCAATTTTAAGGCAAGTACATGGAAATATAGACTTAACGATAACATTTCGCTCTCGATGGTAACATGGAAAGGAAAGTTATCTGATGAATTATTTAACTTAGCAGTTTTAATTTATGGAAGTGAAACTTGTATAGTGAAAAGAATAAGAAAAGAGAAAATAAACAGTTCAGAGAAACATGTTAAGAATAAACCCTTCAGACCATAAAAAAAAGATAAATGAATAAAAACACAACACATATGCTAGATTTAACGAAAAGAAGAAAAGATCTAAAGTGTAGATGTGTTGGATAAATTGTTTAAAGAAGCGAGACAAGATCGACCAAAGAAATTTTATTATATATATATATATATATATATATATATATATATATATATATATATATATATGAAAAGATGAATCCAAGCACTTTCGAACTATATTTGCAAGTTCATTTTCAAGGAATAGCATGAAAATGGAGAAGAGAACCTTATATAGGGTACAAAGATACGAAGGGAACGCCCATTTTCCTGTGGGTTAATTTTCATATTATTGCTTTCCTCACGTGCCACTTTACTTTGTGAGTTTTTATTATATATATATATATATATATATATATATATATATATATATATATATATATATATATATATATATATATTTTCAAAAATAAAAAATATGATGAGTAAGTAAAGGAAATTTCCATGGTAGATAAATGCATGCATTTAATATATTTTAGAAAGATTTCATTTCATATGATACAATCGAATATTCAAGAATTATACGAAATAAACTAACAAAATAAAAGATTGACACTTGCAAAATAAGAGAAAGATTTTCTCAGGAAGATTCTAGAAGTTTCTTTAATCATCTGGCACTATTTTGCCCAGTAAAACCGCCATTGTTTTTCGTACTCACTCTGCATCGATACCAGCACACGTGAAAGTGACTCCTGAGCTCTGTTAAAGGAATAGTTCTCTTGAAGACTTCGGGCAAGTCTCTTTCAGCGATTTCAAGAGAGGCAGGAAGTTCTGAGACTGTGATTTCACGTGTTTTGAAGTTATACAATGAAAACAAAACCTCGAAATCTCTTACAAAAGTCGGCAGTCTTCTCATAATTACCGTCCGAGAAGACAGATCTATTAGGTGCTTCTCTATGAAGTATCCCTTCGAGAGTGCGGCAGAAATTTCTAGAAAAATTAAAACCAATGGTGGCAAAGAATTGGACCGTTTCATATTGCCCTGTCGCCTCAATGCATCTGGTTTAAAAACTCGTTCTCCAGCAACTAAGCCAATCATCAATTAGACTCGAATAGGCTGAAGCTCATGTTTTTGGAGGGATGAATATTTGAAGAGAATCCATTTCAGCGACAACAGTAAATTTAATTTAGTTGGATCTGATGGCAGATGCTTTGTTAGACGCACTGCAGGTAACAAAGTTAACCACCAATGTGTTGAATGGCATGGGGAATGTTTTCATCTAAAGGATTCGGTCCGCTAGTGTGAATAATTGGAATGGTAAATGTGAATGTGTACCTAATCCTCGTACAACAACATCATATACCTTCACTACGAACATCTTTTAACCAACCAGCAAGTATTTATGCATGATAACGCACCATGCCATATTTCCAAGCGAGTAAAATATTATTTCGAACAAGAAGATATTGCCTGGTCAGAGCTCGGACCTAAACCCAATTAAATACCTCTGAAAGATCATTGGAGACAAAGTTCGAGATCAACAACTTTCAACTGACAGATTTATGGACGGAAATTGAGCAAGAATGGAACAAAATAACTCCAAAAACTTTCAAGAAACTGGTGAGGTCTTGTGGTCATCGTTGCGCCGAAGTAATAAAAACAAAAGCTTCAACACGTCATATTAAGTGTTTTTAGTTTCATCGTTGTTAAATCTTGTTTAGTTTCTAGTGTATTTGCTTACTCTTAATAAAATTGCAGTTCGGTCCAAAGAAGTGGAGAAGCTACTCAATGCTCTTGATCTATATGAGGGTACAGATCCCCTTAAGATGTCCCTTGTTTTTCAAGGAAACTCTTGTTGTAATCGCAAAAAAAATAAGTGCAGTATTTAGATGCCTCATGCAATCTGGATCGTTCCTCGAGTGCTGGACGGTGGCTCACATTACGCCTATTCCTAAGAGAACTCCTTCCCCTGATCCCTCCAATTATCGTCCAATCTCTATTACACCAATACTTTCTAAAGTTTTTGAGCACCTCGTTGCAGTTCGCCTTTCCCGCTTTCTTGAGAGATCAGGTGTTCTCCCTTGTAATCAATTTGCTTACTGAAAAAAGCTTGGTACAACGGATGCACTTCTTACGATCTCTCACAAGATCCAGTTAGCACTAGACCAGGGGCATAAGACCCGCATAAGTTCAACTGGATCTCTCAGCTGCCTTTGATAGAGTAAATTATAATGGCTTGCTGAAGAAGTTGAGAGATATTGGTGCCGGTGGACGGATTTTATCTATTTTAGAGCAATTCCTGGTGGGTCGCACCCACAGGGTTTGTGTTGATGCCAACTTCAGTGACTGGCATCCTGTCCACACGAGCGTTCCGCAGAGCAGTGTTCTCGGACCTCTGCTCTTCAATATTTACACTGCTGACCTCTTTACCATCACAAAAAATATTATATATGGTTATGCATACGATGTAACTCTGCTCGCGATTATTGACTGCCCTCACTCTCGCAGCATTGCATCTAATTCCATGAAGATCTTCGATGCATTTCTATACGGTGCCATACATGGAACATGAAGCTTAACATCGCTAAATCTAAATGCATGTGTATCTCACGATCTCGTAGCCCTTTTCCTCAACATAAACCTCTCCATGTTGATGGTTTAGCATTGAACGATGTGGACGAACTGAACATTTTGGGCGTTAAATTTGATTCCAAATTAACTTTTGAGTGTCACATCAGATCTCTTGTGACTACTGCTTCGCAAAAATTGGGAATCATGAGAAAGGCCTATGCCACCTTCAATGATGCTTCCGTGTCCGCCACTTGCTTCCGAAGCTATATTCTTCCAGCTTTGGAATATTGGGCCCCTGTTTGGTCGTCTGCTGCTACCTCACACTTGCATCTTATTGACAGAGTCTCTTATACTGCCAGCTTTCTTTGTGATGGCAATGTCCAATGGAACCTTGCACATCGCCAGAAGATCAGCAATGTGTGCATGCTCTATAAGATACAATCCAATCCGCAAGATCTTAGCAATGTGTGCATGCTCTATAAGATACAATCCAATCCGCATCACTCACTGTATATTTCCTTGCCAAATCGCTTTGTAGCAAAGAGAAACACTCGTCAGGCTTTGGCCCGGCATCTTCTTTGTTTTCAGTCTATCAGATGCCGTACTAGACAGTTTCAGCGTTGCTTTCTGCCAAGTGTTGTCCATCTTTGGAATTCCTTGGACGAAGAGACTTGTGCATCGAATAGTGTAGATGCCTTCAAATAGAAAGTTAATAAGATCTTGTGTTCATCATAAGCCATTATCCTGTTATTTGTTGTTTTTTTCTTGTTTCAATATTCTATATACAGTATATCTTGTTTTGTTTGAATGTTGCTATATATTGTTTTTCAAATTTTTTATTTAATTTTATTACTCAATTTAATTTAACTGACTCCATAGATGACTGGAAGCCTTGAGGTTTTTCTTTACCTATCTTTTCCCAGTTTGTTCTTCTATCCCACTTTCTTTTCTTCTTACCATCGTTCCCTCTTCGACGTTGCAGGTGTGCGGGGATTGCTAATTGCAATCTCTAGTGCTTGCACTCTTCCAGTTCTACCTATCTCATCTTGTGTAATAATAATAATATGAAATATTTATAAAATATATTAAATGCATTCCTTTATGTACCCTCAAACCGGCAATCGGTGGGTGGGCAGTTCGAATCTCCCTCTGGATTCTTTTTAAGCTGAAACTATTTACTAGGGAAGTTACCTCCGTGACTGGGCATCACGGTGGGGACGGGTAGGTGGAGCTCGTAGCCATGACAGGCAGTCCACCTAAGAAAAGGATAATTCTCATTTCAAAACCGTGGATGTCCTGGGTATGACTTAAAACTGCCCCCGGTGGGGACTTTCAGTCTTAAAGATAGTGGAATTACCCTTTACTCTGCTATTGCTCCCAGGTCCACTCTGACTCGGAGTGATAGCACCTATCTAGAGTCCATGCTGCTTTGTAGGGTGAGCCTCTTTAGGCAAAGGCTAGGAGAAAGGAAACTCCGATATAAAAAAAAACCCTGCCAAGTCCTCAACGGCAGAGAAGGCGGACGAAGTTTTCATCAAAAACTCAACGGCTGTGAAGACGGAAGAAGACTGCAACAAGTCTCTTAGCTCCGATCGTCTCGGTTTTACCCACCATTGGACACAGCTGAAGGGTCGTGAAGTTTGTGTGCTTACTTAGGGTGCAGCAGTAAGTACACTCTAAACAAACTCACACAGGCCTCTTCATAAATGTCTTATGACAATGAAGGCTCTTATCCTCGACTTCAAGGGAATGCCATGACGACGACGATATATATATATATATATATATATATATATATATATATATATATATATATATATATATATATATATATATATATATATATGAGTAGGAAATAGGTCATGTTGTATACGACATTTATTAGTTGATTTTTAGCTTCTGAAGATTTTTCTCTCCTCGGATGAAAAGGAATTCGAAAGTTAAGAGAATTCCATGGTTTATTTTTCCTAGACGTCTTTCGACCAACACGGTCATCTTCGGGGACACGAATAAATATTGATATTTGATGAATATAACTGAAAATATAACAGGGAGAAAGAATAGATCGAGAGTGTGATAGATTTATGAAAAAAAACCATCCCAAAGGGGTTTGCCCTGGTGATGAGGGCATTGTTTAAGTTTTATTTTCTTAATTTTTTCTTATACTCTTCCTCCTTATTAAGTTGGCAAGTGTTCTCTTGTTTTTATTACTATTGCCAACTGTTTATGTTTTGTTTTTGTTTTTTCACTTTTTGTACTCACTCATTAATTCATCTATAGCCCTTAACTTTTTCTTACAGCTTGTTCTTTTTGGTTCACTTTATTCCGGGTTGTTTTCTTGAACTCATATTTATGCTTCGTATCTTTCACCTTTTTTCTCTTGCTCCCTTTGTATAAATTGAGGTCTGTGCAAATAGTGTGCAGAGCTTCCCACTAGGGATTATGTTTTTTTCTGATGTTAACGGGTTAGTACGCTTGGCATTGATACGTATAATATCTATTACTCACGCTACTGGTAAAGGAAGTACGGAGATGGGAAAGTACTCAAGTCTGTTCTAACTGCTAGCTCTGTCCCCATTGAGGCCAATGAAAATGGAAAATTTTGACTTTTTGGCAGCTATATATATATATATATATATATATATATATATATATATATATATATATATATATATATATATATATATATATATATATATATATATATATATTAGAGTGTTTCACTCCCGGGGGTAAAAAAATGAAATGTGTTGAAAGTTGTCAGCACGGGTGTTCCCTTGTTTCTTATGACCCATAAATACTCTGTGCAAAAATTTTGTTTGATTCGTTAATATTTACGGGTCGCACAGATTGACAAGATTCCACATTTCAAGTGAAACTTTGAAAAAATCAATTGGAGGAAAAGACCAAAAATTGCAACAAACAGTATTCAACTTTTTATGGCTTTGAATGTTGACATGTTCACGGCGTGCACGTCCGATGGTGCATCGGATGAACGCCGTGCCCTTCAACATCAACGCTGCAATTTCGTCCGGTGAAAAATGTCCCTCGAAGGTCCACTTGAATTCCCCCTTGACAATGCCAAGTAGGAAAAATTCTGGGTCGTCTCTTGGGGGCGGGCACAGGGGAGAGCCAAATACCTTGAAGCCCACGTCCTTGCGGTCGAAGAAGTAACCGTTCTCAAGGACTTCCTTCTTGTCGGTTAGGGGGACCTCCGTGTATTTCTCTTCGTGCGCTTCTTCTTCATCCGACGAATTTTGTTCATTTGTCTTTTCCTCTGTTTTTTTCTCCTTCTTCTTCTTCCTCCTCCCTTTTTTCATTTTCTTTTTTTACGCCTTTCTTCGTTTCTCCCTCTCATTCCGAAGTTTCTTCCGTTATTTTTGGTTCTTCGGTAGGGAACTGCGTCAGCTCCTCATTTGGTTGATGTTCCCGCCTCTAGCATCACCAGCTTCTGGGCACTTGTGACGAAGTTCTTCGGGGCCGCCGCTTCAGCGTAATTCGTCTTGGTTCTTGCCTCTTTTTCCTTTTTTTTATCTTCTCCCTTTTTGTACGGATGGCTTCTTTGCAGATGAGGCACCTCATCGCCAAGGCCCCATGGTCCCCCCCACTGTTGACGCTCTTTGTTTCCCTTCCGTGCAATCTTTCCAACCGTGCCCGGATTTGGCGCAGTTGGAGCATGCAACTACCGTCGCCGTACAGTCCTTCGTTAAATGTTTCTCGACTGCTTAGCATTTGTAGCAGCAGTCGATTGGTATGTAGTCTTCTGTTTCGATTTGCCCAGGTGATACCCTTAGGTAAAACCCAAGCAATCTTGGCTCTTCTCGCCATCTCGATGGTCGAGAAGATGATCTTCGCTATACTGTTTCCTTTGCCGAAATTTTTCCACCTTTAAAACGTTGGCCCATGTCTGCTTCGTTGACAGCTCCGCCTTGATTTCTTCACAGGTGTTGTCAGTGAAGAGTGGGTCCAGCCGCTGAAGAATAACAGTACGTTGCACTAATATTTCTTGTGGGATGTTTGCCTCTAGTCCGATATTTTGGAGGTGGACCTTGGCCTCGTTTGAGACCAGCCGTTCCACATCCTGCATAGTGTGGCCGATTGACGCTCAGCCAGTCTGGATGTCAATTAGCATGATCAGGACTACATTGATATGTTTGTAGATAGCCTCAATCACGGCTGTTCTTGAGGGCTTAGCTCCCCCCCGTATAGTGCGGAGGGGAACTCTCTTACAGTCCTGTAGGGCCGACCCCATGGGGCCCCACTGGGTAGTGGGCTCCCCCTCTTCGGGGCACCCTCTTCTACTCGCGAATAGAGAAATTTCGATCCCACGAGCGAAGAAAAAGATTCTCTTGTTAAAATGTCTTCCTAAAGTAAATCGCCTTTACCACGACAAGACTTACTGAAAGCTTCCAACAAATATCTTTTAATTGTTTATTTTTTATATTTTTTTTCACACTTTAACTTTATTATTAGAAAGATGAAAGCTTAGGGACCCTCACCCCACACTCTCGTGGGTTGGGGTACTAGAGAAATGGAAGGAATGAAAATTTGTTAAAGGTTAAATACAGTAGAAGGTATACACTTGCCAGGAGGTCGGGCTAGTCAACTTTACAAAAAGTTACAATTACTTTTTAGATAAATATTAAATTGATTATTGTATATTATTGTTGTCCTATTGATTATTATGTTTTTACAACGATAATTTACATTATGTTGTCGTTTTCTTTCTATAAAACTCAGTTTCTACACTTTTTTGCACAATGTTAATTTACATTACTATGTGTTTATAAATTTCACATCTCTTAGTTGTATTGTTAACAATATATTCTCGCATTTAGTCGTCGTTTTTTTTTAAATTGTCACTGTTGACTTACATTAAAAAAAATAAATATTGACTATTCTCTTTTGAAAAAAATCACTCCTTTTGCTATCATATCCACTTTTGCCACCGATGGTAATTTTTCTTTTTTCGATTAACTCTTATGACGCGTGCTTTAAATTGAATTAGTTATGCTATTATTCCCTGTTAGACTTCTTGTTATTAATTTGAACTTTAACACTTATTTTCACTGTTAAGACACTTTTGTAACTTTGGGGGTTTAGTTCACTATGCTTCTAATTTGATCTTTTCTTTAATTCTTATATATATATATATTTTTTTTCACTATGTCAAGGGGTTCTGGGCGTATCCATGTCCATTGCTGATTTTCTTGTATTCGGACATGTTGACGACGCTAATACATGTATCAGGAACGATGATTGCGTCATCCCACAACATATCCTTAACTTCCTTTGGAGAGTACTGCCCCTCAACATCCATTTGTATTTCCCTCTGCGTATGCCGTCGACTAGAAGCCGAGTGTTACCACTATGGGGTACGCAGGCCAGTCTTTCGTACACTCTGAGGGTCAACTCTCCTCCTTCAAAGAAGAAGCATTGTTTAAGGACTTCCTTTTTTCGGTAAGTTGGATTCCTTGGTACACTGTGAACGTAGTTTTCTCTTCTTGCTTCTTAGTTTGTACTTTTTCCACGATTTTTTTTCTTTCACCTCTTCCTCCGTCGTTGGAGCGTCTAGCTCTACTTCTTGTATGTTATTCTTTTTCTTCTTTCCTCTTTGTTTCTTTTTCTTCTTCGAGTTTAACTTGTGGTTTTTGTCTCTGGACTCTTCTTTTTCCGTATGGGCTTGTTCTTCTTTTGGGTTTTTTTTCTTTCACGTGGGGACTGTCGGTGAGCTGAATTACCAGGACGTCTTGTGAAGCAAGATTAGGCGGGAACCACAGCTTCTTGTTAGTCGCGTTCTTCAGCAGGAGGCGGTTCAATTCCTCCGCAAAAGTGCCGGGCTTTGCCAGGTTTGCCTTCTTGAATCTTGAAAGAGAAAGATAGAATAAGAGGTGGATGAGGGGGAAGAGGGTAATAGTGAGAAAAGGAAGGAAGTAGTAGTCAGATATGTATGTGTGTGGGTGCCCGGTGAATGGGTCATCTCCATTTGTTATTTTTTCTTATTTGTTAATTTTGTTCTATTTCAGGTCTTTTAATTATTTTGTATTTGTTATTGTCATTCTAATTTGTCCCATTTTGAGATTTTTTTTCTTTAGAAATATTATTGTTTCTCAATTTTTTTTTCCTTTTAGTTATACTTTGGTACAGGTTCCGTTATTCTGGTGCTGGGGAGGTATCTTTTGTATACACCTTCCTCTGCCTCTGGGTCTAGAGCCGCTACAGTCTCCATAGGGAGAATAGCCTCTAGTCTTGCTCATGTGTCTCGACCTTTTTTATAGAGGTATGTGTTTAATGGTTCAAGACCTGTTTCTTCATGGAGGCTCCTCGAGGTCCGATGCTCATACCACTTAGCGTTAGTAATAAACCGGAGGCCTCGATTCTGCACTCTCTGGAGTCTTGTCATATTTTTCCTTGAAGCCGCGTTGAGCGGAATAGCAGGGCACACCAGTTTCGATCTGACTAAACTGATGTACAACTTCTTTTTATTGGTTGTGCTGAGGTTTCTGAATCGGAGGAGTTTGTCGAGTTCAGTGTCGGCGTATCCAATCGTGGAGCTGACGTGTCTGTTCATGCCAGTACTGGCAAGTTTGTAGCCGAGGACTGATACGTCCAGCGATTAGTCAATTTCAGAGTTTTCTAGATTGAGAGGGACGGAACGACGTCTCCCTATTTCGGTTGCTGAGAATTTTGATACGTTGGTCCATATTGCTACACTTATTATATAGTCTTTCTACGTGAACGTAAGGTTGATGAATACCGTTTTGTTGTGCGTGATCAGATATTCCACCAGCAGTGATAGGTTCGGAAGTAGCTGACTTCTCCTTGAATTGTCTTGATGGAGGATAGTTTAGGGAAAGGAAGAAGGACTCCCCTGCCTTGCTTGAAGGAAAAGTTGCCTTTTGTTCATTGGACATTTTTTCCCACCTTCTCAATACAACTCTTCCTTATTTTGATAACGGATCCCTAAAACTACATACACACCCAGTTGCAACGGTCGCAGACAGTAGTGTTGCCACTGCACCTACGTACCTGCAAATCGAAAACGAGAAAATCACAAAAATAATGTGTTGCAGATATTATGCACATATTGCTAACCTGACCAAGCCAGGTACCTTCGCGAAGGAACTGAACACCATGAACGTGAATAACGGTATGGAAAAATGTGGTTACCGGAAAACCCCCCGTCAAACGAGGTTCTTCGAGTGAACCTCCAACCGCAGACCGAGAAGAGCGGCAAAAAAGCTCCTGACACGAGTAATCCCCTTTCACGGGATCCTCGAGTGCAAGCTATGGCTGCTCGGCAGAAGGCACAAACGAATTCACACACACACACACACACAACTACCACAACAATGCACAAGTCGAGCGGAAGGAAGCTGCTGCTGCGAGGCCTAAGAAGGTGGAGCATTCGCCCGGCCCCCAAAAGGCCTCGCAGTCACATGTACTACTTAAGGATGCTAAACCTCAGGGTATATGCTGCCGAAGGAAACCAGTTTCCTGACGAAGCAGGCCCAGAAGATTTTGTCGATGGCCTTAGGGCCGGACAATGCAAATGGGACTACGAGACTGACCTACCTGAAGATTTGGTAAAGCGGGCTCTCTTTCGCGACCTTGTCCAATTCTCAACCGACCCTTACGTTGTTCTCGCAGACGCAGAGTTCCGTAAGAAGAGACCTGGCAAGGGGAAGCCTTCTCCGTCCCCCCACCAAGGAGCAAAAGTAGACCGAGAATAGAACACTCCTCGCCAAAACATCTACACTACATTGCGAGCGTAGTATCAAATCTTGCCAAAAACTTTAAGAAGACCTTACCCGAACGGTATGACAACCCATTATGACAACCCAATTTACGACAACTTTTCATCGAAATTTGACTTACCATAGTAGCGAGTTTTACTAGTTACCACAAAGGCTTGAATGCCAACTAATTTCGACACCCAAAACAACACAACACGAGATTAATATTGCCAGAGCTACCCTTTTATCAGGGATCTATACATCCCTGCTCCTGCGTGCTTTATTTTTACTATACTACCTACATTTGCTGGAGATACCCTTCCACCAGGGAAATATACCCACTTCAAACTTATACTAAACTTACCTTTACTATCCTTGTCAAAACCCTTTCACCACTATGCTCTCTTACTTTTGCTCTACTAATCTATACTTCCTAACTTGTTATGTCCAATGTCCAAAGGTCGCTCTGATGATAGATTCATTGGATGGTTATTTCATTTGTCGACGGGCTGACTATTTGATCGTGTCTGGTGGTGGTAAAGGCGATTTAAATTGAGAAGACCCAGACAACCTTTTTTTGTCCGCTCGTATAACGGGAAATTCTTGACAAATGAGAAGAAGCAATGAGCCTAAGGGGGAGGAGTACTCTACTCAAGGGGACCCATGGGGTCGGCCCCTCAAGACTGCAAGCGGGTTCCCCTCCGCACTATCCGGAGGAAGGGGGACAAAACCAAGGAGGAAGGTCAATCATCGAAGGTATTTACCGTAACCTTAACATCCTTCTCATTAGAATCCTCGAGACCCCTACCGGTTATGCGACCATCTGCCACTACATGCAGGATGTGGAGTGGCTGGTCTCTGACAAAGCAAAAACCCACCTGAACAAAATCGGGCTGGAGGCCAGTATCCCCCAGGAGATACTAGTCCAACGGACAATAATCCTACGGCGCTTGGACCCTCTTTCCATGGATAACTCTTGCGAAGAGATTAAAGAACTCACCACTAAGCAACCCTGGGCCAACATTACCAAGGTAGAAAAGTTTGGGTACTGGGTTCGATCCCGGATCCCAGAATTTAGCGGGACACAAACGTCAGCGCACGTAGAGATCTAGCTACCGACTGGTGGACACGATGTGCTCACCCATGTATTCGGGTGGGTAGATCTTACACTTCCCATTACACACATAGCCAATTACAGCACTGCTTTCTTTCCTCTCCCTCTTTCACAGCACAACACACACACACACACACACACTCGCTGTTGCAAGGAATCATGCCGATGGGCATCTATATCCACAAACTTCTGACGGGGAATAGATCCCTATGCCCCGGAGCGACAAAGATTCCACCTGAACTCTGTTTGGTGTCAAGACATAATAACTCCTGGCACCTCTCCCAAAATAGGACCGGCTCCTACTGTCCTCGGGCCGACAGCGACTGCCATACTGACCTTTATGTAGATTTCATTATCCGGTCGGGGATCCTCCTGGATCAAGGAAGGATTGGCGTCGACTAACTAACCATAGAAACGACCGACAATTAAAAGCCAAGAAGAAAAAAATACCTATTGCCTCCCCTAGGGGAAAACCGGACAATAGATCGACAGAACACGAGCAGACTACCCCTTAAGATGACGAATGGTGCAACGAAGACGGGCAGATGAAAGGTTTTTGAGGTAGTGAATAGCAACTTAAGCATTGCTATTTCGGCATTAAATGTAATAAACCTCCATCTTACAATATACAGAATTGTGGCATGCAGGAGAATCGACCTTGGATCGGACAGCACGGCATAGAAAAATGAAAGATGAAACTATGAAGAATAAGAACTGGGCTAATCACCGATGTGGAAAAGTTCAGGAACAAGGACGACAATACGGAATATCACACGATTCAAGTTAATCTTTGCAGAAATCACAGTGACACATGAGGCAAAGGAGCGGGGACTCTTGACACTCGACGCAAAGATCAGGGGCGAACGAATTGAGAGAGAGAGAGAGAGAGAGAGAGAGAGAGAGAGAGAGAGAGAGAGAGAAAGAGAGAGAAAGAGAGAGAGAGAGAGAGAGAGAGAGAGAGAGAGAGAGAAAGAGAGAGAGAAATGTATACTAATCCAAATGTATTTACGTTGCCATAGCATGGACGACCAAGCACCAAAGACTGCAAAGCACCAAAAGGGCCCTGATCTAGAATGCATATTACTTTTTTCTTCATAGTAGGAAAGATTCATCGCCAGGATAATAATCTCCCCTTCCCCCACGACTGGGAGAGAGGGGTAGGGTGGTGGTCGCGGTTGACCCTTCATCTACTCCCTCGCTTTCCGCAAAGGATCAAAGTGGACACAGGCGAGGAAGGGTCGCCAGGAGCCAATGAATGAGGAGGTGTAAAAAAGATTTGAAATACGAGAATGGAGTAAGCGAATAGAAGTTGATCGGTGTTGAACTACTTTTCAGAGTTGAGAGATGAAAAGAATGGAATTACTCCATTTTGTGATTTTCATGGATTCTAAACCACGCATTCCTCAATTTTGCAATTCCTTACATCGCTTTTAGCTCTTTTGTTTCACGTTGACTCTTCGCCTAATCACTAATCGCGTTTGAGGTTCCTATTTCATTCATGTCTTTATTGTGGTATTCATGCCGTTATGAGTATTGAAGTTCGCGTATTATTTGTATGTTGAAGTGTTTTATTTGTTCATATTAGTTTATAGTGTGGTTTTTCATTTTAGATCAATTTAACTTTAAGTTTGATACTTAACTTTGATTATGAACTTTACACTTAACTTCAATTAACTTTGGTTTTGGTACCTCATATTTGTTTATTTACTTTCTACCTCACTTTGTGACTTTTTAAGAGTTTGGTATTATTCTACTCTTATCACTTAGTAGTCATTTGGGGGTAACTTAGGTCAGTTTGGGTTAACTTCTTCAGGATATTATCGGTATTCTTGTTTGGTTGTCAATGTTGGTGATTTTTGGTATTAATTAGGGTATATGTCCTTATTTAGTTTGGTTGTTATTTGGTTTAATGACTTCGCTTTAAGAAAACAACACTGCTTCCTGAACACTCAGCTGACATCTTCTACTGGGGCATTAAAGTGGGTGTCTGCTCCGATGATCGTTTGATCTGTAAATATTGGAGAAAGTACGTCTAATTTTTCCCCATATTTTCTTCGCCCTTTTCTTGATGTTAATATTCGGCGATTCTATTCATGTTTCTTGATGTAGAATCCTCTGAGTTCTTTGTTCCCTTTTCCGCTTGTTATAATTTGGTAGAGAGTCTTGTTTTGTATCTTCTGGAGTTACAGCTTTTGGTCTTTTCACTGTTGATTGCGATGGGAGGGAACACGAGTATCTTCATCTCTAGTGCCAAGGTAAATTATCCTTTTGTTTTTCATAATTACCCCCTTAGGTTTAGCATTGGTGTTGCCTTGCCTTTTTCTTTCTGCTATATGATGTTATAGCCTCGATGCTATTTCTAATCTCAAGACTTTACCCTCCGAATAGTAGTAGTAATTCTGATCCTCTACCTCGATACCTTCTACCTTGTTCCTGGAGATTGGGGCTATGGTAAATTTCCTTCCGTTGGTTCTTATTTGATAGTTCATTTCGAAGTTGTTGATGTTGCTAATTTCTAGCTCTGTCGCCCTACTCTGAAACCGCTCGATACGGAACAATGTGAGGACGAATGGCTCCTGACGTCCGACAATTAAACGTTTAAGCAATAAAGGAATTATTGGAGTTAGTAGGTTTATTGTATCGATTGACACTAATGTAAGGATGAAGCAGCCCATCGTGGGAGTCCAATTTCCAGTTCAAATTCGGGTCTTTTGAAATCATTAATCAACACGTCTGCTTTTTTTACTGTGATATAACCGCAGAGAACTATTCTCTCCAGATTGCTATTTATGTGGAGATTTAAGATTTTGTATTGCAATCCTTCTACCCAGATTTTGTCAATGGTTTTCTTTACATCCCTTAGGACCATGTCGATGCACTTCGTCGATGTTTTTGCCATGACTATTTTTCTGTTATTTTTTCAATTGTCATCGTAGTGCCTCATCCTTTCCTAAATCCGAAATGGTAATCATTATATAACTTATTTTCTTCGAGATATTCTTTGAGTTTTCGATTGAGGATATTTTCGAATACTTTGCCCATGAAATTCAATAGCGACATAAGCCTGTAATGGTTTTGGTAACTAGGTGGCTTACCTAGTTTGGGGGCGAAAATCATTTTTGCCTGTTTGTATTCAATAGGGAAATATCCGGTGTTTAGGCGCGTGTTATAGATGTTTTACATTGCTTCACCGATATTGTCTCGTCCCTTGGTGAGATTTATTTTGGGTATTCCTGTATTAGTCTGGCGCTTTTGCTTGAATGAATAGATCGCGCTTATTTCTCCCGTTGTTATATAGTCCCCTGTACTCAGAATTTATTCCCTTCCTCAGCTTATTGTTGATGCTGGGATATTTTTTTCTGTTAGTTCGCACTTAGGCGTGCACCATTTCGTCTATATCTGGATTGAGGTCTCCGTTCTCATCTGGTGACTTCCAGTCTTCTCTATACGTTATTTTTTTTTCTATTAGGTTATCATATTTAGGTTTTTATTGCTTTTCTATGAGAATCTTAAGCTCTGGTGATCGATTGTATATGGCTGTTAAATGTCATGTTGTGGCTACTGAAAGTGACATCTGGCTTCGTCGCAGCATTGCCGGTGACATATGTTGGAAAGTCTGGTCCAATTGTCTTGAAATGCTTCCTTTCTAGCATCACTTCTAAATTACCTCTTCTGTCGTTTCTAGTGCTATGGCCAGTTGCCCTGCACCTGGCAATAAGGTTCACCATAAATATTGTAGGAAGATCTTTGACAAAGATTGACATTAGGTTGTGCAGGGGGAATTAGTTTTTCTTCTAGACGCTTGGTAGCCTGTGTCAACTATTATTGCTAGCATTTCTGTTTCAATTTCTTAATTAAGGCCAAGAATGCCTCGTCCAGGTTGTTAATCTCGGTCTATTTAAGGCTTCTTTTGATTGGTATGGCCGCCGCGTCATATTCTTTACCTGAAAGGTTAGCATTGATGACGGTGTAATTGAACAATTTCATAGGTCTTTGTTGTGGATTCACTGTGTGTTCTGACATTTGTATTATATCTGAATCGGTCTTTCTGAATAGGTTTCCTAATTTTATAGTTTTTTCTGACTCAGCCTTGTGTATTTATTTGCAGTAAGCTGAGATCTCTCCTCCTTTCAGCTTCTATTATTTATTTGGGTCGAACTTCCAGTTGTCTTTAGCGTTCTCACAGGTGGATCGTTTGTTGGCTGTTTGTAGCGCCACACGGGATTAAATATACACCTGCTTCATTTGGCTGATCCACGGGCTTGGTCGAAAGAAAAGATTTAAGGATAGAAAAGGGGTATTTAAATGTGGTTAGGCCTGGGGAAATAACTTTGTTCACTCCTTTGAGGAGGGGAGAAAAAGGGAAGGATAGACACTTCGTATTACTAATTTTTTTTTTTATTCTTGGAGCGGTAATGAGTAGACTTTGCTTTAGATAAACTTCCATTGATCACGCAGAGGGGATAATTTAACTCAATGAAACTGCAGGTTATATATGTAATCTCGTCTATAAGAGAGCAAGGGTTACATATCCTAAGTACTCTCAAAAACATACTTCCACGTGATCAATGAAAGTTTATCTAAAGCAAAATCTACTCATTAGTAATACGAAGTGTCTATCCTTCCCTTTTTCTCCCCTCCTCAAAGGTGTGAACAAAGTTATTTCTCCAGACCTAACCACATTTAAGTACCCCTTTTCTATCCTTAAATCTTTCCTTTCGACCAAGCCCGTGGATCAGCCAAATGAAGCAGGTGTATATTTAATCCCGTGTGGCTCTAAAAACTGTCCCTCATTCTACATAGGAGAGACCGGAAGAACCTTAACAAAACGAATTTATGAATATAAGGTGATGTCAGACAAGGCAGTACCACATCCAGTATTTTTAATCATATTAGCCAATTCAACCACCAAATTGACTATTCAAAGGCACAAATAATATATAATTGTAAAGATTTCCGTAAAAGAAAAATAGTAGAATCTATATTAATAGGAGAAATTCCCAACTTCAATTTGTCAGATGGGCAATTGAAATGCAGCCTCCATTCTCATAACCTCATCGTAAACAGCTTAGTCAACGATCTTAGACTCACACCCCCCGATTAATGACCTTTTTCCCCTTTTTTGTGTTTCTTTGTGTTTTTTTCTTTTCTTTTTTCTGATCTGTACGCTATTTCTAGCTATACTTTTGTAACAATCGCATTCTCAGTATACGACTGAAGAGGGTATGATAAACTACATACCGAAACTAGTCTCGTAAATTAAACTTTTGGCTCCTATACAGTGGTTTCACTATCATATACCATAACTCACCATTGAGTTCTTTTACTTATATATATATATATATATATATATATATATATATATATATATATATATATATATATATATATATATATATATATATAGCCTTGGCAAAAATTATGGGGTAGGTATGAAAAGGGGAAGAATATAATTGGAACTCATTTATTTCCTACTTGACATAATACAAATAAACATTTTTGCGTACTTGAGACTAAGTTGGCACAGGTGGTTGGCTCAATTTTCTGCGACTCTTCATGAATTTTGGCTGTTAATTCACTTTTTTAGGAACATTTGTGCACCCTCACTCTTGTGCCCAAGTGTGACCATAAATGTTCAATGGGGTCTGGTGATTGAGAGGGCCATTCCATCAACTCACCCCTTCTTTTCGAACCAACCCTTTGAGACTAGATGTGTAGCATGGACCATTGTCTTTTTGGAAGATTACACCATATGGTATGTCACCATTGAAATTTACCTAAGAAAGGTTGATAAACCTGGTCTAACATGCTGGTGTAGGTGTTGGAATTGATTTTGTCTTCACAAGTGAACAACAGTCCTAGACCTGAAGACGACGAGAGGCAACCCAAAACCATTACACTGCCACCCCCAAATTTGAGTGATTGGACAACACATCTCGGATCATAAACTTCCCCAACTCTTCGACGAACATAAACAGCTCCAGGGTCTCCAAAGATGTGAGCAGAAATACAAATTTTGCTGATCACTTTTGGTATCCAATAAAAATTTTGATAACGAATATAAATGTGTACAAGCCTAATGTGGAGAACCTACCTCAAAGTTGCTTTCATCAGACTAACCAACTTTAGCCCAATCATCAATCCAATCTTCATGCTCTTTTGCCCAAGACAATCGCTTCTTCTTGTTCACCTAAGACAGCCACGGTTTCTTTCTAGCCTTAAATCCTTTGCGCCCAGCTTCAAATAACCTTCTTCTCATTGTGCGTCTTGATATCTCTGTTCGTTGCTGCCCGAAACTCAGTAGCTACATCAGAAGAGGTTTTTTTCCTATGGGCCAAAGGTGTCCTTTTCAGCCATTTCTCTTCCCTCGGAGTTGTACACCTTTTGCGACCTTGACCATCACGGTTTTTGAAAGAATTGGTCTCATTGTACCTTTTAGTGGTTGTTTGGACACCGTTTCTCGAGCATTTTAATTTTCTTGCAATTTTGGTTGGAATAATCCCTCTCTGGACGATGCAATGATTTGAGCTCTTTGAGATTCAGGAATCTGTTTCTTCGGAGACATTTAAAAAAAAAATTACCACTTGTAAATTAACAATAAGATAATCAATGAAGAAAATAGGAATAAACGTTAGTATCACACATTGAATGGCAGAAGGTTGCCTCAACCACTTATGCACAATATGCAAAAAACGCATTAAAGCGGTTATAAAAGCAAAATCAAAACATATAAAATACTAATTATAAATGGGATATACTTGACTGTTTATTATAGTTTCCAATTATTATGTGAATGAGTTTCATTCGTATTCTCTATCTTTTCATACCTGCCCCATAATTTTGGCCAAGGCTGCATATATATATATATATATATATATATATATATATATATATATATATATATATATATATATATTAGGTTGAGGAATAAGTTCTTGCGTTTTTTTTAATGTTGTGTTGATTTAAGTTTTGTTGGCGTGATTTGTACACATATTAAGAAACAATAATAAATAACGAGAGCAAAATTTGCCTCTTAACAGCGTAGACTATTAGACTTTTGCTTAGGCTACGTCTTGAAATGAGTAATAAGTCATTGCGGTTTATTTAAAAGTTGTGTTAATTTAATTTTTGTTCTGTTCCTTCAAAATGGAATGTCAAATTGAAAGAAAGGCGCATTTTTGACACTTGTTATTCATTTTCAATGGAGGCGGGAACAATGCAAACGCAGCCAAAGCTCGTCGCGATATTTGTACTGTGTACAGAGAAAATGCTTTATCAGAAAGAACAGCCCAATGGTGGTTTTCACGTTTCAAAAACGGTCATTTCAATCTTAATGACAAAGAACGTTCTGGTCGCCCCATTAAGTTGGATGAGGATCGATTGAACGACCTTCATGAAAATCCTCGTCAATCGACTAGAGAATTGGCTGTACAATTGGCATGTGATCAGAAAACTGTAGTGAATCACCTTCATTCGATGGGAAAAGTTCAATACTGATGTGGAATTAAGAACCTGGTTAGACGAATTCTTCGAGTCAAAATCCAGAATTTTTTATTGCAGAGGCATCGAAAAACTAGCTGAACGTTAGGAAGAAGTCGTAAATAACAAGGGAGAATACATTATTGATTAAATTGCATATTGTTATCAATTAAAAATGAAGTTTTTCTAAAATTGTTAATGGTAATGAATAAATTTGATAAAACCTAAAACCGCAAGAACTTATTCCTCAACCCAATATATATATATATATATATATATATATATATATATATATATATATATATATATATATATATATATATATATATATATATATATATATATATATATATATTCAAAAAAGCATAGTGAAATTATGAAAAAGTCATCTTCCGGCGAGATTCAATAAGAAAAAGAGATTTCTTTTTATAAAGACCAGCACGCAGATGGTAGTTCCATTATAGAGGTAAAAGCGACAGCTGGCTTTTCTCAAATTTAAAGTTCACCAACTGCCGCTTCTTAGTTTTATTAATGATGGCACTTTTCCCACTCTCACAACGCGTGTACACAAAATAATCGCGCATGGAAGAACACGGTGCGGTATACATGCGCGCAAACACACGTTCATAATATTTAATGATTAAGCCTTTCGTACCTGCATGACATAAACCCATAACGTCCCCCGGCCCGTGTCGTAAAAAGCAACTAATCCCGGATAGGGGTCGGGTCTCTGTCATGGCCCCCGTCATGGCAAGGTGGTTAATCTGTATCTACGTAGATTAATCGGTTGAAGGTGTGGAATGAGAGGGGTCTATATGATGTGGGAAACAGGATGCTCATTAAAACAAGGATATTGCAGATGCTTGCGTTATGTAAGATCAACTAGAGAGAGAATGAAGAGTTTGTGTCGAATGTAGTGAATGGAGGTCGAGCAGGTGTAGATCAAGGTGGTAGGATTAAAGAAGGTTTGGCGGTAGATTTGAGTGGTGAATAGCAGGATGCAAAGATTTGGTATGGTTGGGAGCAGCTCGAGAATTATGTGGGTGAAGTTGAGATTTGCGTGGTTGAAGTGTATGGACTCTGTAATGATAGAAGTGAAGCTGAGAAATGGAGGTTTTTGAATGACTTTGCAGGAGTGTTGGATTGAATACGCAAGGGATATCGGTTGAAGGGTAAAGGAGGTATGAATGGAGGAAAAGGGGAAAGTATGAGAGAGGAGGTGACTGGAGCATTTGGTGTCCCCGGAGAGAATGAAAATGGTAGCGTTCTGTGGGGAAAGTAACTGGTGCGTAGCCAACACATTCTTTCAGCACAATAATATGTATAACAACATATTAGTTGGGCATAAGAGATGGAGAGAAGTTAAGAGTGTGATTCATCTGCGCCTCGTAAGAAAGAATATGCTGCGGGATCTACTTGTTCTACAGGGTGGAAACACCCTGTAGAATCCTTTTTACAGGTCAATTTTAAATATGTTTACATACCATTAATTAATTATTTTCCTGTAAATTCATAAAAAAACAACACGCTTACAAAACTGACTGGAAAATGGGAAGCAATTGAATACCTGTCCAGAAGCTTGAAGACACCGGGCGATATTTTCAAAATGTCGAACCACACTGGGAGCAGATCTAGAAAGGTTAAAGCTACCACACTGGATAAAGAGACAGGCAGTCTATCAAGAGTGAGGACCATCTCGTTCCGATCAGTGAGGACCCCGACCCTCATCAAGAACTTGATGATCAAGATCAGGCAAAATCTTAGGATGAGTGTCATACAACTTGATTTGGACAGAGTGAGCCATATGGCCATCTAATAATTGCTGAAAGATTATCAAAAACTTCAATCATTCAAGATAGCTAAAGGACATCTGCCAGAAAGTGAGAGAGAGAGAGAGAGAGAGAGAGAAAGAAAGATATATATATATATATATATATATATATATATATATATATATATATATATATATATATATATATATATATATATATATATATAGGACGGGAATGTTACGAATCAATTATAGAAGATTAGCTAATTTAGTTACAGCAGTCGAGCAAAATTCGATCCAAAAGTATATTAATGAGATTGGCTTCTTCTGAAGACACTTAACTTCCGTTGGAATAAGACGTCCTATATAGCGAGTCTAATTGTAACAATGGGAGGTTCCGCAAGATGTCGTGAACTGTCTAGAGTTCACTTCCGGCGGCTGTGTATAAATAGTAAGCATCAGCCTGGGAAAAATTAGTATTTTGCCAAGAAAACACGACGCATAAGCTTCTTTCTCTCGGGCACCTATACCCCAAGAGTACGAAGGCAAGAAAAAAATTTCTCGATGTAAGTTTCCTAGAGAGGAAAGAAACTACTACACTGCGATATTCGAACCCAGCTTCCCCCCGGCAAAATAATCCCTCGATCCCTACTTTCGAGACTGGCAGTGGTTACTGGAAGACAGGTTATATCTTCCGTCATAAATTCGAACAGGCCGAGTACTAATCGGCCCTAAGTGCAAACCCAACCCTTGCTGTTTGAAAGTAATCGCATTCAACGCTCATACCCCTGCTCTTCTCGAGCAGCAAAATCTTTGGGTGGCAGTTCCAACCGGAATTGGAGTCCCCTTCGTTGGTCGCGTGCGGCCGCTTGTGTATACTCACGGCTCCAACCTGGAGCCAAAATTATAAACCTATTCGACCAGTTATTCCTTTGCATTTATCTTTCATGTCTGTAGAGAAATGTAGAGTATAGGTACATTAAAGCGCCCCCCCCCTTCATAAGGAGAAGCGTGAGAACGGTAGCCGCCGAATAACCATAACTGCTTACACTGTTTGATCTCCCCGCCGCTTTGGGCATTTGGAGCTAACATCTGTTTTAAGGCGACCACATAAGGCCCTTAAACGACGCTCTAACGATCCAATTACCTACGAGACCCATAAACCAGTGGTTATGAAAAAAAGCGGTGCTAGTCAAAAGGCACGTCAAGTAACGGCGCGGTTGCGAGCCTCTAATTAGCAAGCCGACTTGGGAACCCCAGTGCCACCCTCTTTAATCCTCGCTCTCCCTAGATGCGAACCCACCATTCGCGTTCCCCCACACACCCCCCTGCCTCTGTGGCCTGGTCACTCCCCCCTTTCGATGGGGCGGAAATCCGCCTATAAATAAGCCCCGCCAAGAAAGAGAGAGGATTAGAAGTCGATAGGCAAGAAGGAGGATTAGTTCGTGAAAGATCGATCCTTCAGCCAGACAAGAAGATTAGAAGTCGATACGCCAGAAGGAGGATTAGGTCGTGAAGATCGATCCGTCAGCCCGACACGAAGAGTAGAAGTCGATCCGAAAGTAGAAGGATTAGTTCGTGAAGATCGATCCGTCAGCCAGACAAGAAGATTAGAATTCGATAAGAGAGAAGAAGGTTCAGTTCGTGAAGATCGATCCTTCAGCCATACAAGGCTATTTCCGTGAAAAACGATAGGATCAGATTGAGAAAATCGATCCCCCGACTTTTCGGGCTGTATTAACATAAATAGTCAAGGTTTATATCGGTGCCATACTGAAGAATCCCTTACAGACTGTGAAGAAGTCTGACTGAAGAAAAGCAAAGCCGCTCACACTTGAGTGACTCTCACACTTCAATCTCCGTAAGAGTGAGAGGAGAATAACCCAGCCCCAACGAGCTCCCGTTCTTTAATTACGTTGAAGAATCAGCCCCCTACAGGCGGCAAGCCATCCCTCCTCGACGAAAATCCAACCATCGGCCACAACCCTCCAAAGCGAGAGATAAGTCCTCCAGTGACATCCGGTAAAACCTAATAAATCCTGTCATGTAAGTTAGAAAGAACATTTATATTCATATTGCGATAGTAGAAGTTTAGTACGTCTCACGTTTAAGGGAAGTAGAAACCATTGTTCTTGAACCTAGGTCAGATGTGCTTGTAGACGAGAGTACGTTAATTTAATGTTTAAAGCTAATCAAATAGAGTCGCGATAAAAATACTAATCGGCAATTGGTATGTTTACAGGCAGCCTATTTGTTTATTTTTTTCATCATATCCGTGCGATAGAAACAGATGCCAAAGATAGAAATGTGTTAACTGCTTGTTTGATATAGTTAAGTGTTTCAATTAAAATATATGTTTATGTTGGTATAAATCTGGCGTTTCCTCTTATCCTTACGTGTTTAAATAACTCTTTCTTAAGAACAAAACTAACTACCGAATTAGCACTTTTAGAACACAGCCTACTTCATCATAGAAGTAACTCACGCACCACAAAGCATACCGCTACAAAAAGGGTGTCAAAGAGTATAGTGATAAAAAAGGGCCATACTACGACAATGTCTATTATTTTATTTTTGTTTGTACAGTAGTAAAGATTAGTAGTAAAGTTTGATATCCAGAGCCTCCTAGATAGTTGATTTAATTCTGGCAAGTGTAGCTGTTATTATAAGAAAACTAGTCACTCTTACGAGATTTATTGCAACCCATAGTTAAATTGCATCATTCGAGGCAAGGCCCAATTGCAAAGTTGCCCTGCGTGCTATCTGCTATCCTTTCCGGGACATGTCGCCCCTCGAAGTTTTCAAAGCACAAGGTGAGTCTCTTGGATTGAATGGAAAGGATTTAATGGCGTATATCCAAGAAGAAGAGAGAGCAGTAAGAGCGGAAACAAGGGAAAGAAAAGAGAAAGAACGGGAAGAGAGAGCGAAAGAAAGAGAAAAAAGAGAGAAAATTCATTTGCATGAACTGGAAATGACCAGGGCCAGAAGCGAAACGACTTCATTTACTTCTAGGACCGAAGTGCAACAAACTGCGTCCATAAAGTTGGCTGTTTTCAAGAAAGCAGAAGATTTCGGGTCATAACTATCTCACTTCGAGAAAATCTTTGAGGTGAATAAATGGGATATTGAAACCGACGGCGTAGCTAAGTTGTCGCCTTTACTTAGTACCCAGCTCAGGGACATTTTCATATCACTCCCATCAGAGGCCACCATCGATTTTTCCACGTTAAAGGCCCGAATTGCTTGCTGCCTATAACATGACTCAGGACTTTAATCGTACAAAGTTCTGGTACTGTCGCATCCAACCTAACCAAACATTCCGACAGTTTCGATATTCCTTGCAGCGTATTTTTAATTTCTGGCTAGACGCGTCCAAATTCCCCCAGGAATACGATGCTTTGGTTGACTTCGTCCTCAAAAACGAACTTTTGGCGTCACTTCCTTTGGATATCAGATCCTTTGTGAAAGATCGGAAGTGCCTGACATTTATAGAGTGCATCGAGGAAGCAGATGTATATGCGGCTAGTCATAATTGCTATCCAAATGAAGGGAAGAAGATTGAACCTCACCTTCCCAAAGCAAAGGGCCATAAAACCAAATTCGTCCCCCACAACAAGGATAAGTTCATCAAGATGACTGGCCCGTCTTAGCCTAAACCCCTTTACCTGCCAGACAAACGTGAGGTCAAACCTTTCTCCAAAAATTTTCCTGCTTCATCGGTGCTCAGGATAACAGTCGTCTGTCACTCGTGTGGAGTAGAGGGTCATGTGAGAACTAATTGCCCTCAGAATTCTCAGTTTAGAGTCGGCTATCCCAACCAGGTGCACAATATAAGAGCTACGCCTGTTCAACCGCCGTCGCATCCAGAAGCATCCGTTTCTTCAAGCGAACATAGTCCGGCCGGCTACCAGGTGAACTTTCTGTTTGTCAAAAGCGGTGAACGGATCCTTGCGTTATTGTCGTTCGTGTGACATCTGCCAGAAGACCGCAATTAGAGGGCGAGTCAAGCCTGCATCCTTACAGAGGATCACATTAATCTCCGAACCCTTCTTCCGAGTAGCAATTGATTTGATCAGGCCGATTCCCCCACCTTCAAGTGAGAGCCATAGATATATGTTTTAACTCTGCTAGATTTCGCCACTAGATTCTCCAAGGCTCTGCCACTTAAGAACATTGACGGCATCTCTTGTGCCGAAGCACTTTCTCCCGTGTTGGGCTGCCGAAAGAGATATTGTTGGATCGTGACCGCCAATTTACGTCCCAATTGATGGAATATGTGGGCAAATTGCTTATGATAAAACTGCTGTTCACGACACCGTTCTATCCCGCCGGAAATGGGATGTGAGAAAGGTTAAATGGCAGTCTTAAAGCCATTCTGAAGAAACTATGCACGGTGCAGCCAAGAGAATGCCATAGGTAGCTTCCAGCAGCTCTCTTTGAGTATAGATAAATTCCTCATCGCACCTTGGGCTTTGCTCCGTTTGAATTACTATATGGACGAAATGTATGAGGCCCCTTGAGCATATTTAAGGAACTATATGCGAATCAAAAACTGGATCAGGAAATCCAATCCTCGTACTCGTATCTGCTCGAATTACGATATAGGTACGAGAAATGCGCCGAAATAGCGTATCAAAATATAGATGTTAACCTGGATAAATATAAAACTTAATTCGACTACAAATCTGAAGATAGAAAATTTAAGCCAGGTGAGGAAGTCGTGTTGCTCCCAACAGAAAACAACAAATTACTGAGCCAATGGAAGGGCTCCTATCAAGTGATCGAGAAACGCGGACCAGTCGATTATTTGATTGAAACGGCAACAGGAAGGAAGCTTTTCCACGTAAATCTCCTCAAGAAGTATCACCAACGTGCATGGGCTAACCAGATTGTGGCTATAAATGAAGAATCGCCTATTGAGTCTAATTATCTCATGCACCCCTAAATGTAGTACAAGTCGCCTGCATAGAGCAAGACAGCGAATATCCCCTACACATCTTGCCAGACGCACCCGACTCTCGTCGGCCGAACTAAAGGAGAGCAACTAGCTGTCGCCTCCTCAGAAAACTCAACTGTATTTCCTCCTAAAACAATTCGGTGACGTCATCTCTGAAATTCCTGGTTGTGCAGCGCAATTTGAACACAACATCCAATTGACCACTCAAGAAACCATCCGATCTAAGCCATATCCGCTGCCCATACACCTGAGAGAAGCATTTAATGCTGAGGTTGAAGAGCTGTTAGATTTGAAAATAATATAGCCGTCAAAGTCAGATTATTGCTCTTCGGTTGTTTTGGTTAAGAAACAAGATTGATCATAACCGGTTGTTCATCGATTTTAGGGAATTAAATTCAGTAAACCTATTCGATGCAGAGCCGATCCCCCTTATCGACCAGAATCTTCATCTTTTTGAAAAAGCCAAATTTATACCGAGCTGGATTGTGCAAGGTTTATTATCAAATTTCGCTACGAGAAAAAGGGCTAATGCAATTTCAACGACTACATTTTGGCCTCGTCACTGCATGCATAAATTATAATCGGATGATGAAAAGGATATTATATGGGTTGCTAAATACATCATTCTACTTTGATAATATTTATGTCTCTACGAATGAGTGGAATCAACACCTGAATACTCTACAAGCACTTTTACAAAGACTTCGAGAGCATAAGTTAACTATTGGTCTCTGTAAGTGTCAATTTGCCTACAATACAATCGACTATTTAGGCTTCCGAATTAGACATAACCAGCCAGCTCCCAAGGAGGATAAAATCTCAGCCATTGTTGAAATGCATCTGCCCGCGACCAAGAAGCAATTAAGATACTAGATGGGGTCCACGTCTTTTTACCGGCGCTTTATTCAGAATTTAGCCTTATTGTCTGCTCCTTTGTGCGAACCTATGAAAAAAAAGGCTCCCGAGGACCTCGTAGGGAAACCGCTGTTGATTAAGAGTTTTGATCAACTCAAAGGGAAACTTGCGTCTGCACCCATATTACGCTTGCTCAATCCCAAAGAACCATTTTCCATACGAACAGATGCTAGCAACGAGGAAATAGGCTGTGTTCTAGTTCAGTACAGGAAAAATAATGAGACCTTTCCCATCGCATATGGAAGTCGGAAATTGCTACCACGAGAACAAAATTACGCTGTGATTAAAAAAGAGGCCTTCCCTATAATCTGGGGAATTGAAAAATTTTAAACTTTTTGGGTAGGGAAAAAGTTTATAATAGAAACTGACCATAAACCTTTATCCTACCTTCGAAATGTGAAAAACCAATAATGATCGTCTGTCGTGGTATTCGTGAGCGGCTACCTTCGCTGCAGAGAATGCAGTCTACTTACGTTGCAGGCGGCCAGATGGATATACCAGCTGCACAGGGCTAAGAAGAGGTGAGTGCGTGAGGAGATTAATGGTTGGTCAAAGGGAACATTTAAATACCAGGTTTCCTTCAAGGTTTTTGAAAGATTAAAAACAAAAATAAACTTTAATTTCACTAATAATGCTAAGTATGGAAATGTCTACAAAGGCCAAGGAATGGGAGAATAATGTCGCTCCCAATGAAATAATTAATCAAATACTAATCAGTTTAACGGGGATCAAAATATGGGACTTGGTCAGACAGGACAAATGTTGGTAAACACTGGGAAGTGCAATTAAAGGGTCGGAAGGAGACTATCAGGTGGCGAGGACGAAAGGTGTAAAAGGGTTTTACCTTGACGGCTTGACTCATGGTGAAAGGAGCGATTCTTACGAGGCGAGCTAGTCTTGCGGCTCGAGGGACGTTGTACTCTTGACGGAGTAGTTGGAATTACTTGGGTCACGAGTAAGGTAATTTCCAGGTTGGGTGAGCTATTCTCGAATTAAGATGAGTAATCTCAGACGAGGGGTGAGGTTTCCTTGACGGAATGAGAAGAGTGGTTCGCGCAATTCTCCAAAGAAAATGTCGTTTCACGAATTTGCGGATTGACTGTGGCCAAACTCACGACAATCTGTCTAGCCAACGAGACCTAACTCCGAGGTTCGACTCGAGACGAGGTGCTGTATCTTCGCGAAAGGTCAGGCAGTACTCTCTCACGAGTAACGGTTGACCTTAGGTTAAATACCCTGCTGGCTTCCTCGCTAGAAAACCTCTAGGCATGACAGTATATTGGGAGTAACCATTGGCTCCAGTCTCTTTAGCCCCCGACGAGGTAAGACGACCGAGGAAGCTTCTTCTCGGCTCGACCCTGGCATCCAGGCAGTGGAAGGTCGGAAAAATGTGTCTCAGCGGGGGATAGGCCGACTAATCAAACACAGGTGTTACCAGCCTCTGAAATTTTCCCACGCGAAAATAGTTCTCTCTCCTTGCGCTTAGAGATCTAGCTTAGGCCCATGTGACCTCTGCTTAAAGGGGGGAGGGGCTCAAGGTGGAGCTTAGGGTTCGTTCCCTCACATCGTCTAATGCAATGAAGTTTGTTTTTACAAGAATTCCAATTCGGGATCCTGTATATTAAAGGCTCCGATAACTGTATAGCCGATAGCTTAAGCAGGATTCCAGTAAATTCCTCTTCGAACTGATCCTGATTGAGATTAAATTTTTCTAATTTTAAGATTGATTTTTTTTTATGTACATATGCTCATGCAATATATCCAATTAAGTTTATGGAAGCATCTACCCTTTTGATTTATGTTCTCTGTATAGTCGACTGATTGTGTTAAAATTATATTGCTTATTGATTTGAAGCAGGTGAGCCTCCTTCTTAAAGGTGTTCATTGATAATTGTCTCTATTGCCGATTATTTTCTTCGGTAATGTTAATCCTTATACATATGTACTCTCCAGTCTCTATATTTTGAATTTTTTTGGCACGAATTTATCGCCATGCATTTTTTTTGGGGGGGGGGTCTAAATTACGATGTCCTGTATACCCCTTGTTGGGCCTAGGTGCCACCTCAAGATTCAGTTATTATTGGATGTCACTTCTAACCGGAAGTTCCATCTTGAGGGGGGAGGAGATGTTAGAGAAAGAGAGAGAGAGAGAGAGAGAGAGAGAGAGACACGTAGGACAGGAATGCTACACATCAATTATAGTAGATTAGTCAATTTAGTTACAACAGTCGGGCAAAATTCGAGTCAAAAATATGCTAATTAGATCGATTTCTTTTGAAGACACTTAACTTGCGTTCGAATAAGACGTCCCATATAACGAGTCTAATTGTAACAATGGGAGGTTCCGCAAGATGGAACTGTCTAAAATTCACTTCCGGCGGCTCTGTATAAAGAGTAAAGCATCGGCCTTAGCAAAATTAGTATTCTGCCAAAAGGACACGACGCTTAAGCTTCTACACTGCGATGCTTGAGCCCAGCTTCCCCCCGGCAAAATAATCCCTCGATCCCTACTTTCGAGGCTGGCAGTGGTTACTGGAAGACATGCTTTATTCTCCGTCATAACTTCGAACAGGCCGAGTACTAATCGGCCCTAAGTGCAAACCCAACCTGTGTTGTTGGAAAGTAATCGAGTTCAACGCTCATACCCCTGCACCTCTCGAGCAGTAAAATCTTTGGGTGGCAGATCCACCCGGAATTGGAGTCCCCTTCGTCGGTCGCGTGCCGCCGCTTATGTTTACTCACGGCTCCCACCTGGAGCCAACACTCTAAAACTATTCGCTCAGTTATTCCTTTGCATTTATGTCCTGTCCATTATTTTAGTTTTGTTTATACAGTAGTAAAGATTATTTTGCTTAGCCCAGTTTAATATCCAGAACCTCCTAGATAGTGGATTTAATTCTGCCAAGTGTATCTGTTGTCATATGGAAACTAGTCACTCTTATGAGATTTATTGCAACCTATAGTTAGATTGCGTCATTCGGAGCCGGTTTCGGCCCTTGAGAATATTCATATCCACTGCGCTACACCGAGATGTTACCGTTGGAGTTCACAGCAAAGATAAGTACCCTGAGAAGCACCCTTGTGGTAACACTCCTCTTGTATTACAGCGTTGTAAATAGCTCGATCCACCCATATGCGAAATCGACGATTTCGTAAGAAGTCAGAAAAAAAGTCGGGAGAGGTTCCCATGCTCCTATAGGATGTAGTTTCTCCATTGAACCGTATCGCCAGTAATAGAGATAACACCATGGTAACGGCACGAATTCTTTCACATGTTAACGATACCGGCCAACATGCACCGCCTCAGGAACATTGTCTTAATCAAATGTGAAAAAAGTGTTGTAGTGGGTCTAGAAACCCCACCTTCCTTCTTCACCATTCTCTCAATCCTTAATTTACCATGATTGTTATTCTTGCAGCTCCCCTGCATAGAATGACCCTTTTTATAAGGTTCATGATAGAGTATGTTGTTACCCGGACAGATGTGTTATTGAGTGACGATGATCACTAAATTTGGTGCTCAGGCGTGATCGGCCGCATTAAACAGAAGGCTCCAGTTTAAAAAAAAAAGATATTTATGCATGTACTAAGAAACAAAACTAAACTTTGACGCTTTCTCTTTTTATGTCTGCCGCAAAATCTTGTTCAGTGCATCAAGCGGATAACTCGACAGATAAAGCTGGCGGGCTCGAAGACGCGTATTTGAAGTTCCTTTTTCTTTGTTTTTCTTCTCTTAGAGAGAAACAGCCAAGGGAGAAGAGCGCTAATATTTATCTTCCTTCTTTCTTTTTGGTGTTTAGTGTCCTGATCCTCTCCCGGGGAAGACTCTACCTCCTTAGGTGAGGCCGCAGTGATTCCATTTTAAGGTCTTCGCTCACCTCGGGAGAGGCATTTTTTTTTACATCCCTCGAAGCGTCGGAAATTCCTTCTCGGATTCCATTATATCTCTGAGCCTTCGGAAGGGCATTTTTTACAATTTTGCCACTTTCATTAGTTAGTGGCTTCAGGGTCACCAGCACAACGGCACCAACGGTCAAATTTCCTCGAAAGCGGCTCACCGACCATTATGAAACTTACTCTCCCGGGGGTCTAAAAACTGGAGCAGGTTCGATAAGAGTATCCGTCCAAATTTCCGGTCAAGTAGATTCATTATGTCTCCATGCTCCATTCAGGAGCCTCAGAACCTTCTTTTACTCTTGCTAATTCTATGCAATGGCAAGTTTTAGCAAGTCCCTCTCATGCGGAACGGGTATCAAAGGCAGTTTGGAAGTTTAGGTGAATTATATCTATTGCTTTGTTATCGTGGATGGAATGCATTCTATGAAGAAAAATCCAGGATATTTGTTAAACGCGATTGTCCTCATCGAAAATCCATGCTGTGAGTACAAGATTAGGTCATTTGACTCAAGAGGAACAACCATCCTATCTCTATTTATCGATTCTAAAAGTTTGCCAATGACTGACCTTAAAATAATATTACGGAAATTACTAGAGTCGGATTTTTCTGTTTTGAAGAGAAAATGGCTGAGAAATTGATGAGTAAGGTGAGCTTAAAGCTGGTAGAGGGTGTGCGTATCAAGTATTTCCTTTGAAGTGAGCTGAGAAAACAAGGGATAAGTGATGTAAAGTGTTGTTGTTGTGTTGATGAATCTGGAGAAGGCGTATACAATAGATAGGGAAGCATTATGACACGTGGTATGCATGTATGATATGGGTGTCAAGCTATTAGAGGGTGATAAAGGGTATATGTTAGAAACAAGAGGGAAAGTTCCTCCAATGACCTTGGGGCGTTTTGTGACAAGATGATAAATGGTTATTGCATTGATGGTTTCCCATAGTTCAAATCACTTTAAAGTCTCTTTGAATGGCTAAATGAGGCTTCTGCCAGTAGATGGCGCCACCCAGCGCCAAATCCAATGGAAGATTTGAAATCTTCAGGGTGAATAACCCTATGACCCATGGTCATATGGATTATTTCATCGCTCTAAATAGGTACAATTGAACTTTACTCCTTTAAAAAAGCGACGCCTAGACCTGGCGCTTCGCCGCAGGTAAAAGGACGCGTTTGGGTGAGAGATAGCGGAGCCAGTGGTTTGATATACTTGTGGCTGAAGGTGGAAAGTAATGAAGTGGAGTATGATGCCGCCATTGTTACTTAATTTCTTTATGGATGGGGTATTGAGAGAAGTACGAATGAGAATGAGCGACTGTGGGGGAATGAATATCACGAGGACAAGCAGACGCTAGTTTGTTTATACAACGTCAACCGTTACGCTCCACATGGGCCTAGCCTTTACCCTCCCACCTTTCCCCCGCTGCCCAAGATGTGAAGTCGCTCGCAAAGAAGGATTTCAGTCAGCAGATTTTGTAGTCCGTTAATATAAACATAAGAGGGTGTGAGAGCCTTTAGAATGAAACAGGCTCACTGTCCCCTCCGATTGTTTATGTCTATTTTCACCAAATAGACGAAATCTCACCTTTTCCGTGCGTAAACCTGAGGGGGCAAGGTATCACAACGTTGAAAGTTTATGCCTTAGGGGAGAGGCTTAACTGTGGGCTAGTGAGGGTTCGCCCCTCCTAAACTCCCTCGTCTCCCCTCCCCCCAGGGGATAATCGACGTATATATAGTTCGATCTTGAGAAATTTAAAGGAGAATCCGTGTAGCAATCGAGAGAAGAAGACGAATCCCTGAGTCAAACAGGGAATCAAGAAGATAGTTGGAACAGAGCGGGACTTTCCCTCCCTAGGCCGTTCCTTTGGTCGCTTAGAAGAGCAGAGACCAACTCTCATACGATTCTCGTTCAGGGAAATTCCTTATCTCAGATTTCTGAAAACAAACAGAGATACCTCCTCACCATTGAAGAATACCAACGTGAATTCCCATTCGAGAAAAAATTCAACTCTTGGTTAAGTCTCATCATCGAGAAGTCCGAATTGGTAACACAGGGATCGGGATAACTTCCGTTCATCCAATATCCCCTCACTTACATCTTCAAGTCAAGAAGCATCGCCACCCGCCTTCAACTAACCCAGGGAGAAGCATCAGCTGTTTTTCCCAAATCGCCTCACCACGTTCGCAGCACCTCAGCAAGGACGTCTCCAGTCAAGTTCGCTTCAACACTGAGAGGAGGCTCACTTTCAAGGTCACCCAACTGTCGACTCCCTCTGAGTTAAAGGTTAAACGAATCCAAAACTTTTTTATTACCCATTCCTTGCGAAAGTGTATTTAAAGATTTAATATTTCATTCTTTTATGTAATTAAAAGTTGTTTTTTTTTATCTGAGTTGTTTAAATAGATCCTCGAACGCTGCAAATGGCAATAGATATATCGTAATACGAATCCTCCCTGGTTAAAGAATCAAATTAAACCAGGGAGGAGCTTGCGCTTCGCTAATAAGATTAAAATTTTAAATCTCAAAAAAAGCAGCCATGGTTAAATTTTTATAAATTTTCGGAACTTCGCCAATTATAATAATTTTAAAAATTAACTCGAAACTAAATTTCCCCCCTTTCAAAATATCACGTGGCTAAAATATAGTTATATAAGAAGATATATAAAAATAAATTTTCTGAACTTCACCATTTGTAATTCTTTGGGTTTTAAAAATTTCACAAAATTTCGATACTTATATTTAGTTCTGAACTTCACCATTTTATTTTTTGATAATATAAAAGAATTATTAGAAATAACTTTGATAAAAAAACATAAGTCATAACCAAACTAAGATAAAATTATGATTCAAATACTAAAAAAAAATCCTCTTCTTAAATTATAGAGTTAGTGATAGTGATGATGATGATAAAGTTTGTGTCATCGCAGCGTTAAATCTTGTTTAGTAGCTACCTAACCCTTATATCTAATGTTCGCTTGGCTAGCAAGACACTTTTAAATAAGTTGGTTAATATATACTCCAGTCTTTAATTATTAATGGATGGTAATCCTAAAACTAATATATATTTTGGTGGTAATGAAAGAAAATTTAAGAGTGTGATACTAACAAGTATATTTTATTTTGGGGTCGAAAAGACTAAATAAGGGTGGGAATAAATATTTAGACATTTATGGAAAATATAGTTAAATTAGCTTTTTTACAGTATTCTTTCTTCTAGAATATTCTCCAAAGATCTAGAATGTTCTGATAGATTCCAAGAATAGTTTTCTTAGGTATGTTTTTTGCATAAGCTCATTAAGCATCTGGGTGTCATACTACAGCAGTGTACCGTCATTGTTAAAAGTGAAGAAATCTCAACTGATTTAAAAAAAAAAATGACCATTACATGGGAGGTAAAAGCTTTTGAAGTATTTCTACAACCTTACCCACTCCACACAACACTGTGCGCGGCTAAAAAATGAAAGATCTCCGGGACCACTGCAAACCTTCCTCGCAGTGTAGTTCCGAGGACAATATATCAACAAACTCACTAAGGGATGCTGTGATCGGTATCGAAGAACCCTATGATAGCAGGAGCAGAACTGCAATACGACCTGCGTTCCGCTTGGCCATCCATTACGAATGGAGCAATTAGTAATGAGCTCAATAGACAATCTCTCAGATCTCGATCACCTCGCAAGACCCATTTTATTAAGATGGTTCACTTGTTGGCACCACGTAGATCTACTCGAGCATATACAGAACACAGATCAATTTTGGATAAATGTGTTCTAGTCTGATGAGAACAAAAGTGAACTCTTTGGCTGGATTGTAGCTGACTATGATCGGAAGAACACAATCTCCAAAGTCAAGCAGGGATGCGGCAGAATTATGGTTGTTTTTTCTTTTAATTTGAGTGGTAGTCTTCATAAAACTGATGAACCAATGAATGGCTGCATGTACCGGCAATTATTGGGCAATAACTTAACGTTAACTGTGGATAAATTTTAAAATGCACGATGATTGGATGTTCCAGCAAGACAATGATCCGAAGCATACGATAAAAGAAACACTTGAATAGTTTCTTCACAACAATATTAGTGTTCTCTCGTGGTCTAGTTAATCCCTTAACTTTATCTGATCGAAAATTTGTGTCGAATATTGAAGGAACAAGTCTACAAGTGAAAACTTGCAAACCTCCCCCAATTGGAAGCTATATCTAAGGAGGAGTGGGCAGATATTCCAACTCAATGTTGACAGGATATGTTCAAGTCTTGTAAAAAAACCTTGTGACAAAAGTTATAGTAAACAATGGTGGTGCAGCGAAATATTAAGCTCTCTCTATCTAGTATCCAAATACTTATTTCCACCCTTATAATTATTTTGTTTGTATAATGTCACATACATTTGAAAAATGTTTTTGTTATCTCTCTTAAATCTAATAAAAAACTGTTAATTGGTATTAAAGTTGGATGATACCTAAATATCATACAAATATTTGTTTTATATCACTGTAGTTTAACTATTCAGGCATGATTTATAGTATTTAACCTGTGTAGTATTTAAAGACTTCATTAAGTCGGTCATGTATATTTTCCAGTGAAATTAACGAGTCTCATTCTTTCTTCAGAAGTTGATTTCTTCGCTCGACGCTCGACCCACGCGTTCCAATATTACAATGTCCTTTCTCATATATGAAGTTCAGAATTGCACCGCATACTCCAAATGAGGTCTTACAAGCGCTTTATATAAAGGAGTAAATTTTTTCGATTTTAACGCAAAATGTTTTGCTATGAACGTTGGACCTCCTTTACCCTTTTCTGGCACTAAAGAGCATTGCTTGGGAAATTTGAGATCACTCGAAATTAAGACACTTAGAAGATCTTTTCCATGTGTTAAAAAATTTCACTACAAATATTATAATCCCTTCAGAGATTATCATGAACTATAAGCATGTACTTACACCTGTCCACGTTGAATTGTATCGGCCATATTTCCGACCATTTGACCTAGTTTAAATCATCAGCAAATTTTGAAATTCCTCAAGCCTGCAAATTTAACCATTGCCCACAAAGTGGGGGTTATTGCGCTATTCCACACTACTAAAAACTACCTCCTCCCCCCATCTTTATATTCCCTATCAACCAGAAGTTTACCTAACATTTCTTTTCACACCAAATTACCGACTAAAACCTTAACCTGTAGATAAATTAAAGCCAGGACCAGGAGTCGGAACCTCTATCAGAACGCTTCGACGTTTTTCAATGTTCCTCTTCAGCAAATTCGTATAATGAACTAAAATAATGTAATTATTAAATAAGAAACGCATAGAATAAATTAGTGGAGCGAAATTATAAATAAATTACAGGTAAGAAAATCAAATATATAGAAACGAAGCAGTAGAGACGTATTAACATTAAGAAAAAGGTGAATTAAGAATAATAGTCATCATATGTAACCGCAAATAATAGATTTAATATAAACATAGAATAAACACAAATTAACAAAAATAAAATGTAACTAGGTTGACAGACCTAAGTCGCGTGATCTCAATTATTCTGACTTATGACCTTACGACCTTCAAAACTTTTAATAATTCCCCGACTAACCTTGGGAAGACCTTGACAATTAAATAATTCGAAAAGGAATGTAAACCAACATAAGGGTTTCAAATTTTGTTAGAATCGGCCTAATAGTTATGATGTTATTGCCAAAACCAAATAAGTCCCTGGCTAACCTCGGGAGGACCTTGGCAATTATATCGTTAAAAGGAGAAATTAAAACAACATAAGGGTTTCAAATTTCGTTAGAATCGGCCGAATAGTTACGATGTTATTGGCAAGAAACTCATTGAAATCTAAAATTGTTACCATCCGACCGATTGACTTACGGACTGACATAATAACCTATGAGTCGCACGCGACTAAAAAAAAATATAGAGCAAAATAAAAACAGGTTAATTTTGAAACCGGTTCAAAATAAATGAGAAATGTAACTAACCAATCAACAAATTTAGCTTTCGGGTCATTAATGAGAGTATTTTACGAAAGTTCAAATAAAATGAATTAAAACTCGATCTAAAAATTGTCTTAATTTTGATAAAGAGTTATAGAATGGATGAAGACTAAGTAGAATTTAATTCTGCATTTGGATAAATAGGGATTTCAAATATTAGGATGCAAATAATTATCTGCAGAAGCCCAAATTTTAAAATTGGGAAGTTAAAATGAAGAAATACAATGATTAAAATACTTTCTTTACCAAAGAAAATTACTGGTTATAATAGGCATACCCGTGTAATGAGAAATATCCTCATGTTTACAAATCCAAAGCTTTAATTGCAATGTAGTGTTTTCTACGTCGCGAGTTTGGAAAACCTCACATGAAAATAGTTAGGCAACTCGAAAACCTAAGTAACACGGCCTCTCCTTATGAGAAAGGTAGTTTTTTTAAGAGATTGTATTGTTTGAAATAAAGCAAAAAGTTTGTATGTGGATAAACCTTTTGAAATCAGGTGTTTTAAGTCATATGTTAGTTCCTTGGTATAGGAGCCTATATAGGGAATTTTAATATACATTTTTTGCTTTGGAACATGAAAGTTTATGGCAAAGACAGTATGTATCCTAATTAAAAAATGAATTGTCAGACAGAGGCATGGAATAATTTAAATTTACAAAATTCTCTAATAATACAAATACCTTTGTGAAAATAAATCTAGTCAAACATATTTTATAAACACGATGGATTCTACAAATTATTGATGATATTTTGAAACTGTTAGGTAAATAGGATATATAATTAGTGCCCAGCAGAGATTAGGTAAGGTTCATATACATACACTGAAGTGAAAATTTTGTTATTTGAACGAAAGTGTGATTTTTATCTCCAGAAAAGAGAAGGAGGCGTTAATTTCATACTAGAGTATTATGTTACGATATTGGGTATTTATATAATTTAGAAACTTTATATTTAAAAGTAATGAAAAAATCATCCACATATCTTTTGATGAGTATCGGTCTAAACTGTTGAAGACATTTAGACATCCAGGCCATTTACAATTTACAGAAAAATGCATTTACAAACGATGGACCCCAAAGTGAATTCTTTGCTATCCTACCCCTTTGTCTGTAAAGTTTGTTATTGAAATAAAATATTTTGTTTTCAACTTCAAGTTTAAGGCTCCTTGAAAAGTCAGTCCTGTTCAAACCAACGACCGTGAAATTAGTGATAAAGAGTGAATCGCATATTATATTACAGGTTTCAACAACAAAGATATTCGTAAATAGGAATTAATTAAATCTGCGAATTCTAAAGAATCGCGTGGACTTATTTTTAGTAAAGGGATCTAGGATAGGTACCAATTTTTTTCTACAAAAATTATAGCTAGGCGTACCAATTGCGGAAACCATCGGATGGATTAGTGATCCGAATTTATGGGGGTTTCGAAAGGCCATAAAGTATACCGCTAGTTAAACCTAAACTAAAAAGAGTCTGGTAGTGTGCGTGGTACACTTAGATTTGAGGATATATCTATTAAGGTTATCTTTTATCTCTATGACAATTTGCAAAGGATCTTCCTTAATTTTAAGAAATTTAAAACATCATCTAATATAGAGTCCACTGATTATAATCAGTCTTACTTAACAATATTACACCCTTTATCTGGTTTGCATATAACTAAATCTGCTTGATTTATGCTTTTTAAAATATTACTATCAGCAAAAATGAAAACAGGATTAAAATTCTTAAAAGGATTAAGCTTGTGTAAGTACGAATAAATTAGAGACTCTAGGTTATTAACAACTGAATATAAAACTCTGCCATAGTAACAAGTTTCGTACGCGTAAAATCATGATTTAAAATTTATGGAAAAAATTAATGCAATTAATCTTAAGGAAAAGCAATTTGGATAATCTACTCCTGAAGCCAAAATTTTCGTGTGAGATGTGTTGAACAGGGTTAGGAAAAAAACTCTATCTACTTAATGACCCGACAGGAAAATTGATCGATTAGTTAGTTGTCCATTTTTTTTAATTTATTTTGGAACCAGTGTCAAAGTTCACTTTTGTTCAAATAGTTACTCTCAATTATTCCGTCCCTGTCCTTCACCCAAGTGGGTAAGTTTTTATTTTGAGCTTATAATTTTTTTTTTACATTTCATTTTTTTCTAATTTGTATGTCTTTTATTGCTTGAATTAACCTTATTATGTATGGGTTTTCACATTATAAGCACACTCCGGCCCAGTGGCTAAAGTGGTGCACCTGAAAATTGAGAAACGTTTGATTGTACAGTTATTGTGAATTCTTCGTATATATATATATATATATATATATATATATATATATATATATATATATGGAAAACTCACAAAGTATCGCGTGAGTAAGCAATAAATACAACAAAACCCACAGGAAAAAAATTAATACGAGGATTCAAAGTACTTTCGAACTTTATTTCGAGGTCTTTATCAAAAGTCGGCTCCCTGTATATTGAGGTAGTTAATTTGTGTTTTTTCTATAACATCTGGGGACGAAAGTTTATTGTTGAGTTTTAATTCAATAATATATATATATATATATATATATATATATATATATATATATATATATATATATATATATATATATATATATATATAAATATGTAGAAATTGGGACATCCTTCGGAACCCTCGATTTTAGTATGTAGGTTAAAGCCAGAACCAGTATTCGGAACTTATATAATTTGGAACGTTTCGAACATTAGCTATGTTCATCTTCAGCCTATAATGAAGTAAAACAATATGAAAGCAAGCAAGTTTAAAATACATAAAGAGATATATGTATTAATGACTGACAATAAGTTTAAAGTTTGTTGAATTTGAGAGAAAAATAATGCGACAATGTAATAATGAATAATTTTCGAGTTTAGTAAAATTTTCAAGAAAACAATGCAAAAATTACCGAGAGAGGACAATGCGAACTTACAAAGAAAAACAATGCAAAATTATAAAACATATACAGGGTGTTTAAAAAAAATTGATATCATTTGAGATGTAAATATCACAAAAACTACATAGTCAAGGCAAATGTAACTAAACAGGCTTAATGTTAAGCAACATAAGATTTATTCCTCCAAATTTGAATGAGAAAATCAAAGGTATGTGGATTCCATGAACGATTTCGCAAATGTTCAATATGCGCACCACCTGAGACACGGCACACCTCAAGTCAGTAGTCCAGCTCCTCCCAAACACGCTGCAGCATGTCTTTGGTAACAGTCTCCAGTGTGGTAGTGATTCTGTGCTTGAGTTCATCTAGGTTTTCAGGAATTAGGGGGACAATATATATATATATATATATATATATATATATATATATATATATATATATATATATATATATATATACCAAGTACTTTCGAACTTTATTAAGTTCCTTATCAAGGATAACTACAAGAAATAGTATTATATTAGAGGTATATATACGAAAGAAAAGTGTAAAAGACCGCCTCAAAAACAAGAAATCACCAATATATATATATATATATATATATATATATATATATATATATATATATATATATATATATATATATATATATATATATATATATATATATATATATATATTAGTAACATTGTTTGCTAAACTTTTGGACTTCGCTATGAAAGAAACAGTATTTTTCTTCAATGGAGAACTCTATCTTCAACGTGATAGTACGGCGATGGACTCCCTTTAGGATTTTCATTTGCTAATTCTTTTTTTATGCTTCCACAAAAAGTCCTGAATTGATGACCGTCCCTCTGATTTCAAACCCCTATTTTTTAAAAGAGATATAAATGATTGCCTTATTTCTAAAATACTTAAATGAACACAACAATATCACCATCTCAATGGATATTGAACATAATAGAAAAACTTAATTTTTTTATATATTGGTGACTAGGAACTAGTCTGGATTTTCCACTTAAGGTCTTTACAAAACCAACTACCACTCTTCTCGGTACTCATTCCTTTAGCAGTACTCTCTTCCATTAAATCTAGAATCCATTGGGCCTTTCGTATCTTTTCGGATTGGTGCTCTTTCGACCAATAAATCGTTTATGTGAAAGAAATTTTGTATTACAGTTACCATCCCATCAATATTTTCAATAAACTAATATCAAATTTTCTGAACAAATTTTCATTCTGAAACCAACTATTAAAACTTGTTCAAAACAGAAAGTGTACATAAAATTACCCTTTTTTGAACTACTTAACCTTTACGTTCAACAAAGACATCAGATCGCTGCTCTCCAGACATTTTCCCCAATGCGATTTTATCATTATTAATGACAATCCCTACAATTTGTCATCCTTCTTCAACTATAGGGATCCCATCCCAAAACATATGGGGTCTTCGGTCGTTTACATATTTACGTGTGCGACCTGCAATAGTCGCTACATTGGTTTAACCACTATGTAGCTACAACTGAGAATCTCTAAGCACTTGGGGATTTTATATAGAACTAGTAGGCCTATTTCTAAACCAGAGCACTCCTATATACATTTACATATCATCAATAGTGGTCATTCCAGTGATACAGATAATTTCTCTGTAATTCATACTACATCAAGCCCCATAGATTTAAAAAATTCTTGAATCCCTTTATATAAAAACAGTGAACACCGAATTAAATGACTACTCTTCATCAATCAAATTAATAACCCAGTAATTGTAATATTTTGCTTGTAATTAAGATCTTCCTCATTCATATAAATTGCTGTTTGGTTCACTTTTAGTCATATTATTTTACTTTGAGTTCTTTTTCCGGCTGATAGGTTGTTGAATGTTTCTAATATACATTTTATAATACTCTTATTTATCTCTGTAGCCACTGAAAATGGAACAGGGTTTGTTCCGAAACGTCTGGTATAATAAGTCATGTTATATATATATATATATATATATATATATATATATATATATATATATATATATATATATATATATATATATATATATATATATATATACACGAAGGGTGGTCAATAGGTTTTGCGAATTGGTAGGGCAAAACAGAGGAAGGGGGATGACTGTTTGTGGGGATGTTAGGACAAGTTATGACAAGTCAGGACGTGCAGCCGCACGCTCCTGCCTCGTCTATTTAGGAAGCAGTAGCTGATCGCAGATCTTCAGTCAAAAATTTTTCAACAATGGAGAAGGTTGAGCACCGCGCAGTGATCCAATTTTTGACCAAGGAAGGCAAGAATGCAAAAGAGATCCATGAACGCATGGTTGCAGTATACACCGACACCGCCCCTTCCTATGCAACCATTGCTCGCTGGAATAGGGAGTTCCGCCATGGTCGTGAGTCCCTTGAAGATGACCCCCGTCTAAGACGCCCGTCAGACGTGACCAACGAGGACAATGTGGCCCGTATGAAGAGGATGATCCTCGAAAATCGACGGGTGAAGGTCGAAGAAATCGAACGAGAACTTGGAATATCACATGGAAGTGTTATCAACATCATCCACAACAATTTAGCCATGACCAAGGTCTCTGCCCGTTGGGTCCCTAGAAACCTCACACCCCATGATCGACTTCAACGTCGTCAAAGTCCACAAGGCCAGAGTTGCACAAGCTGCCCTGCGCGAGTGCGGATTCGAGGAGCTCAACCATCTCCCCTACAGTCCAGGTCTGGCCCCTAGCGACTACTTTTTATTCCGCCAGCTCAAGGCTGCACTGCGTGGACGCCGGTTTGGGGACGATGAAGATGTCCAGCTCGCTATCCAGGAGTGGATTGAACAGCAGTCGGGAGATTTCTGGTTGTCAGGAATTCGAAGCCTCAGGGACAAGTGGCGCAAGTGCATTGAAGTCGAGAGTAGTTATATTGAAAAATAATACAACACTTTTCCTCATATCTCGTTTCCTTTTGTCCGAATTGCAAAACTTATTGACCGCCCCTCGTATATATATATATATATATATATATATATATATATATATATATATATATATATATATATATATATATATATATATATAAACAGCAAGGTTCCAATATCAGATCTTTGAAGAAATGCCTCTAGTAACTTATGTCCAAGAAGAACCATTTTCATGGACAACAATTCTGCGTACACTTTTACAACCAGTCTTACTCTATTTTAGTACATGTCCGTCATCTCGTGGGATTTAGCTTTATCAAGTTTTTTTTAAATTTGAAAAAGCGTCAAAAGCCTTTCTGAAGCCGAAATAAAACTACATCTAAAGTTTTATCCCTAAGTTATTTACCTCAAGATGTTACTTGATCTTATTTCCACCAATGGACTTCATCAGGTTATCAACGACTGAAGTAAAGGAAATGGGACGAAAGTTTCCAGGATTAGTATGTCCATTTTTTTAAAAAATTGGCGTTACATTTGCCTCTTTGAACTACTTAAGAACTCTTCTCTTGACATTAGATTTTAAAAAATGGACAGTTTTCACAGTTCTTTCCTAATTCTTTACGGTGGATTGGCAAAATTTTATCGGGACCTGATTAGAATTTCATTTTCTGCGTTCTCCTTTGACAATGACAAATCTCTCACCAAATCATTCAATCTTTCTTGATTTATCAACTGGATCTTCTTTCCCTTAGAATCAGCCTCATACATTTCATCGTCATTGTTATCCTCCTCTTCAGGCGATGAATCATCTTCTTTAACTGCATTAGCTGATGGAGGAACTGGGATTGGCATCTCCATATTATGGAGGACTGGTTTTATAGCTGACTTACAATCAAGATATACAATTTTTGACTTATTCTTATTTGAGAATCCCGCAATATTTGTCATACAAAAGTAACAATCAAAAACATGATTTGTTGGCTCACGCCACACCATTGGTACAGCAAAAGGCATACCCTTCCGTTTGCCATTTAACCATTGTGTGAGCCCTGTATAACGCAGAGTACAAGATTTGTGAGGTGCCCAGGGCTTGTATTGGACACCAACTTTACAACCAAATTAATAATTGTATTCAGTTTTCACTCTTTTAGCTATTTTTGTCCGCTGGTTGCTTGGAGTATATCTTACACAGATATAACAAAAGTTGTCTTGGAAATTTATACATCCTCGCCGATTCATGTTTCAACTTAGTTTGTACATATCCTGTTATATACTTTTGTACAATCTTATTTTATTCACAAATTAATTGAGCGATAAATCTGAAAGAAAAATGCAATTAATCACTGTATGTAAATACCATTTCAACACCACTACTATAATGGCTAATTTTTACAACGTGATAAAGCAGGAGTGTAACGCAGCAACCAAACACACACAACATATCCTCTCACTACAGTAGCCGAAGCAAGACTGCCCATATGTGTAACTAAAGAGTATGTGTGTAACTCAGGAACCTTACGTGCTAGAACAATTCTGATTACAGATCCGGAATCAGCATACTCGATTTAATATAAATCACAAGCTAATACTTAAGTAGCAAAATCATTGTTGACTAGTGTAATGAACATTCTATTTTTTCTATCTTCCATTCTAGCATACCCATGCAAAGACAATAATAGAATTAAACAGATTAACTTGAGGGATTTTTAAAAATCATCCTCTTTACCACCATTTCTTGTTGTGCTCGTATAGGAACGAAATCGGAGGTGAGTCTTCTCGGCACAGCGCTTCTAACAGGACCTTGTCCCCTTTTATGACAAGCACCAGAATACAGTACAAGGAAAAGGACAACCGAACCTAAGAAAAGGAATTTACCAAAGGCTAATCAATAGCGTCTACGAGGCAGCTCCTGTTACCATCACCAAAGTCAATCCCACTATCTAGGTAAGGGGTAGAATCTAAGGCGGTTTGGTACCTTCTTACAGTTCTCGATCAAACCATTACACCACTTAGCATCATCCATAAATCTATCCAGTATATTCTGACAAGTGCCCAGGGAGAATGTTTCTATCACCTAACTAGTGAGCCTATTTCTAAACCAATCTCTTTCCTAAATCTAAACTTGTCCAGCTTAAAACCTTTACTACATGTTCTATCTTCTGCTCACTAAAGTTGGTAAAAAAACCCCACTAATATCGATTCTAAATTCGAAAGGTTTTATTTGGCTCTAAATTCGTTGAATGTTTCTAAAGTTGAAATTTACTATTAGGTTTTCTTTGGAATTAGAGACACTAGAAAATGTGGTTAACTTTGTGGTTATATTTTATTATATGTTGCGGAAAACTTTAACGTGGCTAGCGGGGTTGTCACAACTGGTACTAAAGTACCAGATTTGGTTCTTTTAGGGGTGTCTAAAATAATAAAAGTACCAAATGACCACCCAAAGAACCAAATCAAGCCACTTTAATCATGTACTCATTTAATTAAATTATTGTTAAGTATGATGAGGGTTAGTTATTTAAAACATAAATGGTTCTATTGCACTAATTTAAGACAAATTCTTGAGAATTATTGTATTATCCCTCGTAAAATTTACATTTGGTTCTTCTGGTACCTTTTAACTCCAAATATTGGTTATTTTTAAAATTTGCGTGTGGCTAACCAGGGGGCTAATTGAGTTCGTATTACTTGAGCGAAGGGAGTGTTAGGACCGGCGCTCGGAGCCTAGGAAAGAAATTAAATATCTCTGAAGATTAATGAGCAAATGATTAATTTCTCGGAAATTTATGTAAGTCTATAGAAATTATTTGAAGAAGATTTTTCTTCTAAAAAATAAAGAACGGCACGAGTGTTGTTTTTCTTTGTTCTAAAGACGATCTGGGCATGCGTGGGTAATTATGCAATTTATGGGTGTTAAGGTGCAAGTGCCAAGTCAGAGGAGGAGGCACTGAGCGGAGAAATTTAGCAGCACCGGAAGAAGTCATAGGGGCGCGCGCACGCACACATACACACAGCTTTTCACGCCTTCTTCTCTTGTTTGAAACCAGATGTCTCAGATACACCAGATGGCTGCAATTTGGTTCGCACCCACACACTTAAACACACATGCGCTCACATTAATAACCAAATCGCTTCCCCGTGCTCTCTCTCTCTCTCTCTCTCTCTCTCTCTCTCTCTCTCTCTCTCTATATATATATATATATATATATATATATATATATATATATATATATATATATTATAACTAGAAATAAGGCATTCAGGTTACTGACACAAACACCGCCTCAGACAAACACTCACAGCTATGTAGTTCAGCGTAGAAAAGTCACTTTTAGAAAGACAAAGACAAATAAAAGAATCAAAGATGCTTCACAATGTAAGGCTAATCCAAAGGAGTTCTTTGTCTCTGTCATCAGTAGAAAGCCGATAAAAAAACCATCTTTGGTCCGATTAGAGACTTCAAAGGGTCCTTAAAATTCCGAGATCGAGAAATAGCAACTGTATTAAATAAATATTTTGCAACATGAGTCAAACGATCCCTGAATATAAAAAAAGAATAAAATAAATGGACAGGTTCGAGTTACCAGGTCCTGACAAAATTGTGCGCAGTGTTATGAAAGAAATTAAGCAAGAATTACTTCCATCCTTAAAAACTATATTTAACCAGTCCCTCGTATAAGATGTTGTGCCGAAGGATTGGAAAATGTCCAAAGTAACACTAATATTTAAGAAAAGAACAGAAGTGAAATCTAAATAATTAGAGCCCTTTTAGCTTAATTGCTGACAGAATAGGCCAACAACTCGAACAACTTAAATTGATAAATGAATCACCAAATGGCTTTTGGAAACACAGATCGTTTTTAACGAACGTCTTAAAGTTTTATCATAATACCAGGCACTAGCTTCGCCACACCCCTCTATGGGGGGAGCTTGCGCTTCGCTAATAAGATTAAAATTTAAAATCTATAAAAAAGCAGCCATAGTTAATTTTTTATCAATTTCTTGAACTACATCAATTATAAGAATTTCTAAAAGGACTCTAAACTATTTCCCCCTTTCAAAGAATTACGTTGCTAAAATATAGTTATAGATAAAACAAGCCGCTGTTCTCTTCCTTAACAGGAAGAGCTTGGTTACACAGGTACCCCTTCGGGTGTGTGGCCTACGGCCTTATTTGCTAATCTTAACCGCCTTTTTTAATCTCCTTTATAGACTCTTTATTTTAACACCCTGAACACCTTTTTCTTCTTCTTCTTCTTCTTCTTCTTCTTCTTCTTCTTCTTCTTCTTCTTCTTCTTCTTCTTCTTCTTCTTCTTCTTTTTTTTCTTCTTTTCTTTTCTTCCTTTTTTTCTTTTTCTTTTTTCTTTTTCTTTTTTCTTTCTTTTCTTTTTTTTCTTAGGTGACAACCGAACTAAAGGAAAAAATCTTATTCAAACACCTTCAAAAAATCTCGTTCTTAAAATATAGGTTTATGGATAAAAAAGCAGCCTTACTTAAATTTTAATCAATTTTCTGAAATTCATCAATTGTAATTCACTTTCTTTTAAAACATTATAAAGCTTTGGATAATCATATTTACTTTTTCTCAACTTAACCATTTTGTCTTTTGTCTTTGATAAAAATTTAAAATATACATAAGTCATAACCAAACTAAGATGAAATTATTATTCAAATACTCAAAAAAATCCCGTTCTTAAATTATAGAGTTAGTGAAGTGATGATGATGATGATGATATTTGCTTTCAATGATGAACACAATGGAATAGGCATTGTTTTCCTGAACTTTAGGCGGAGGGGCGCTCGGAATTTCGGGGGAAATAGCTGAATGTATAGAAAATTGACTAAAAAACCGGAAAGAGAGTACTTGTCAATGGGTCAACATCAGACTGAGCCGCAGAAGCCAGTGCGGTGCCACAAGGCTCGGTGCTTGGTCCATTATTGTTTATATGTGCCCTTTCGTTGTACATGGGCGGAGCATTACTTTGCTGTCTTTCATATATATACCAGCTTTGTAAAAATTTTTCGTTATTCCTTGATAATGAACTGAACAAGTTCGAAAGTACTTGGAATCTGCCTTTCATTTTCCTGTGTGATATTTTGCATATATATATATATATATATATATATATATATATACGGAGAATAAGCCCATGCTATTCTCCCCGACCATAATCCATTGCCGCTTAACGTCCTCACTCGGGCGTCCTCTGAGGAAGTAACTACCCTGATCTCACGCTCTAACAAATCTGGATCCACTAAGGACGTCTTTTCACCCAAACTCCTCCACCAAATTCTGCCTGCCGTCCTCCCACTGATTCTTCATCTCTTTAACACTTATCCTGCCACAGGGGTGGTTCCCTCTTCCTTCAAACATGCCTCAATTCGTCCTATCCTTAAAAAAAAACACACCTTAACCCCTCTGAACCATCTAGCTATCGCCCTATCTCACAGCTTCCATTCCTCTATAAGATCCTCGAGAGAGTGGTTTCCTCTCGTCTTAGTGACCATATTTCTAACTGCAATATCGATGAAACGTACCAAGCGGGGTTCAAAGCAAAGCACTCTGCTTAAACCGCTCTTCTTAATGTTTCAGACGGTTTACGTAGAGCTGCTGATAGGGGTTGTACATCCATTCTAGTCCTCCTAGACCTCTCCTCTGCTTTCAACACCATCGATCACACTGCCCTCCTTGATCGTCTTCACACTTTCCTTAGTATCTCGGGCATTGCACTTGCTTGCTTCCGCTCATACCTATCCTCCCGCACTCAGTCGGTCGCGCTCGATAACCTCTCCTCCGAGCCCGCGCCTATTCATTTTGGGGTGCCTCAGGGTCAGTCCTTGGTTCCCTCCTCTTTTGCATCTACTTACTTCCTCTTGGCTCCCTTCTTCGCGATTTGGGCCTGTCCTTCCGCCTCTATGCTGATGACACTCAGATATACCTTTCTTCATCCCCTGTGTCCTCTCAATCAATTACCAAGCTCCTTTCAGCCTACACTTCCATAAACGAATGGCTGTCTGCCAACTTTCTCAAACTTAACCTCGATAAAACTGAAGTTCTCTTTGTTGGTACCGCTTCGATGTTGGAGAAATCTAAAGCTCTCTTTCCCTCCCTTAACCTTAGGGAAACCAATGTCGCTTTCTCTGATACCGTCAATAATCTTGGTGTTATTTTCAAAGAGAAACTCTAGGTGAAACCGCACATCCATCGTATCTGTAAGTCTTCCCTCCGTTTCCTCCGCAACTTTTCACCTGTTCGATCCCATTTTGATCGACGAAGCCTTGAGACTGCTATTCATACCTTCGTCATCTCACGCTTAGACTACTGCAATTCTCTTCTAGTGAATCTCTCTTCTTCGCCCCCTACAACTAGTTCAAAACTATGCTGCCCCGCTCCTCCTTCGCCGCCCCGGTTCTCTCCTCTGATGTCTCTGTTAGAGGAGCTACACTGGTTACCTATTCGCTTCCGTAGGATTGTATTTAAAGGTTACCTTAATATTAAGTTGTTTTAGAATGGGCACTACAGACATAAAATTATCATGATAGGGTAAAATTAATAGGTTTTTACGAGGTTCTATTGCCTCTAATTTACAATTATAAAATGTTTTTTTGGCTATATTCATACATTTTTCTAGAAAGTACTATGGGTAGCATAAATTGGTAGCAATATCTTCAATTTTTGTGTATTAATGATTTTATAAAGAGAAATATCCTGGAATCATTTTTAATCTCTCACACAAAGGAGAGTAATCTCAACATTAGCCCAGGGCTGTTTTCGGTAGATTCAATTTTATCACTTTTTCTAAAATCCGACTTATCTGAGAGCATTACAAAGTTAACCTCATAGGGAAAGGCGCTTAGTATAAATACTGTGTGTCTTATTTTTTCTTACCATTGTGAGTTTGAAAATGTCGAATAGACGAAAGTACTAATCCAATCCATCTTTTATTCAGTTTCCTTCCGTGCTACATATTCCTATTTATAGTTATCACGCGCTAACTTTCGTGATATTTCCCATATATATATATATATATATATATATATATATATATATATATATATATATATATATATAATGAAATAGATGCAGGATGGCATTCATTGTATCATCTCTAAGTTCGCAGACGATACTAAACTAGGGGCCGACGTGGCAAACTCTGAGGATATCTCTAAATTCCAAGGGACAAAATAAGCAAATGGTCCGAAACCAGGCAGATTCCGATTAATGAAGATAAGCGCGTGGTGATGCATATAGGATACATAAATCAAAGAAAGAACTCCACATTGCTAGACTGTAAGTTGGTCACAACAGAGAAAGGTCCATGACTCCTACTCACAACGACTTGAAATCTTCGAAACAATGGCTAAAAGCAGAAAAGAAGGCAGTGGAAATATTGGGTAATACAAAGAGGCATTTCAATTCAGAAATTGAGAAATCGTCTTTACTAACTCACTAGTACAACCACATCTGGAATACTTTGCACAGGTAATGTCACCTTTCCTCAAGAAAGACGTGCAGAGGCTGGATATGATGGAAGATTGTGGCAAACAAAATTAATACCAGCAATCAAACGCAAAAGTAACGAAGCAAGATTGGCGAACCTCAACTTATTTCCACTGAAGCCAGGAAGACTGCGAGGGCAAACTACTCTCTGTTTACAGAATTTTAAACGGCAGCGACGCTCTGAATTGCAGGAACCTATTTATAATTAACGAAAATTCAACGCGTGGAAATTGATAGAAATTAGAGGCTAAAAAATTATCCACAAACCAGAATGGAAATTACTTTTCGTATCGGCTGCCTGAACATATTATCATTTTAGAACATTGGTGGTAAAGCTATTGGGTCAGCTCGTATGTATGGGAATAAGGAAACAATCATGGGAATATCGAGTGGGAGAAGAGAAGAGGGCTTTGAAGTTTCCATACTTCCTATACTATCTCTCTCTCTTTCTCTAACAATCTATATCTCTAACTTTCTACCCATACCATCTCTTTATCTACAATGATTAAATACTTAAGCCTATTTAAGCCTAGAAGCATGTGCAGATCTTTTCTCTGTAACTGCCACAATTCTCGCAGAGACGCGGGGGGGGGGGGGGGTGTCACAGCCTAAGCCAGCCATGTGGCTGAGACGGGGCTTTGTGGGTACGTAACACAATTGTTCAACCAAGCGGGTCGGGGGTCATAGTTTAAAGATTGGGGAGGGGGTGATCTTTTAAGTACATAGAGTGAGGTAAAACAAGAATTTGGACGCTAAAAAAAATCATATTTACATTATTTCCAAATATAATGTTTGTGCGCCATACACCTTTAATATCAATTTAGTCTTTCTTACATTTAAGACAGAAAATAAAGACATTTTTAAATGTATGTGACATTATACAAACAAAATAATTATAAGGGTGGGAATAAGTATTTGAACACTAGATAGAGAGAGCCTAATATTTCGTGCCATCACCATTGTTTGCTAAAACTGCTCTCATGCGTTTTTATACAAGATTTAACCAAGTCCTGATAGAAATGTGATGGGATAATTGTCAGCTCTTCCTTACAAATAACTTTCAATGAGGTGAAGTTGGCAGGTTTCTTATTCTAGACTTGTTTTCAATATTCACCACAAATCTCTGATCGGATTCAAATTAGTGGATTGGCAAACTACGGCGGGACATTAATAATGTTCCGCACGGACCATTCACGCGTTGCTTTCGTCGTGTGTTTGGGATCATTGGCTTGCTGGAACATCCAATCATTCTGTATTCACAACTTTTTCACAGTTGACGTTAAGTTATTGCTCAATAGTTTCCAGTACTTATTTCCTTTCATTGTTCTATCGATTTTATGAAGAGCACCAGTCCCTCTAGCAGAAAAAACAGTCGCACACCATAATGCTACGGCCTCCAAACTTGATTATGGAGAAGGTGTTCTTCCGATTATAGTAGGTTCTATTACGGCAGCAAATATGGTAAGCTGCAATTTCAATTTTACTTAAATTTTAGTCTCATAAGACATAACATAACATAATTTCACGAATGATAAAAGCCACAAGGACCTATCAAATGTCATCCGCATCTGTCAAAATCCACCCACAAAATACATCCATAGGATTGTGTCAGATCATGCATCTACAATATACAATTTAAACAATCCATAGGATTGTGTCCAATCATGGATCTACAGTATACAAGTTAAACAATCTATAGGATTGTGTCAGTTCATGCATCTACAATATACAATTTAAACAATCCATAGGATTGTGTCCAATCATGGATCTACAGTATACAATTTAAACAATCCGCAGGAATGCATCAAAACCAAAAGCATGACCAAGGCTCGTCAAAATCCAAATCACCCATAATATACAATAATAAAAAACTCCATCCACAAGAACGAGTCCATAGTACGCCCCCTCCCCCCTCCCGCCCCCAAAGTCATCCAATCTGGGCTTGAAAACATTTAAGTTTGCACTGTCTACTGTCTCGGGTGGCAAACTATTCCAGTAATCTACCACTCTGTTGGTGAAAAAATATTTTCTAACATACAACTTGCACCTCTGTTTTTTAATTTTCTACTACCTTTCAACTCAAATAGCCTGCCAAAATCATACTTATCAATCCCAGGAAAGATTTTAAAAAAGATCAATCATATCTCCCCTCACACACCTTCTTTCAAACATATTTTATACCCAAGAACATTTATCCAAAATTGATCTGGATTCACCATGTGTTCGAATAAACCTCCGTCGAGGCAACAAGCGAACCATCTTATGAAAATGGGTCTTGCGTGGTGATTGAGATCTGAGAGCTTGTCTATTTAACTCATTATTAATTGTTATTTTCGTAACTGATGACCAAGCGTTTCGCAGGGCGTCCTGCAGTTCTGCCTTAGTTATCATAGGGGTCTTCGATACCGATTTCAGCATCCGTCGACGAGCTTGTTGACATTTCTCCGGAGCGCCACTAAGAGGAAGATTTGCACTGGTCCTGGAGGCCTTCCATTTTTAAGCAACGAAGACTGTGAGTGTGGAGTACGTAACCTTGTAGAAATACTTCAATAGCTTTTACCTTCCCTGTAATGTTCATTTTTCTCAAATCAGATGATATCTCTTTACTTTTAACCATACTAGCACACTGTTGTAGTATGCAGAAAAAAACATACCACAAAAAACTATTCTTGGAACCTAACAGAACATTCTAGATCTTTTAGAATATTCTAGACCAGGGGTGGGGAACCTTTGGCTCACGTGCCAAACGTGGCACGCCAATGACTTCTACCGGCACGCGATGCCAAATGCTTAACTTAAGAAAACTAAATAAATGTATCTCCAATTTATTTTATATAGCAACCGCATTGTGTACAACCTGTTATGAATTATGGTATCAGTGAGGCAGCAGCAGAAGTCTCATTGATGGTAAATAAATGAAAAGGTCCACAATTTTTCTTTCTCTAGTTTGGATTTGTTGTTTTCTGCTTGAAATGATAAAGATCCAATTCTGTTTAATATAATATGATAATATGTATACTTTTAGGTAAAATGACTATCTTTTCCTTGTAATTTTTATGCATCATAAAGGGTTGGGAATGAATAAAAAGAACATCTTTAATTCGATATCCTTTCATTGTGTTTTAGTTAAGTATTGGCACGTGAGAAAATTTTGTAGCAAAGATTTGGCCAATTTTGGCACACCCACTTAAAAAGGTTACCCACCCCTGTTCTAGACCAAAGAATTTTTGAAATAGGCTAATTTAAATATATTTTCCAGGAATGTCTTAAATATTTATTCCCCCCCTATTTTCTCCTTTCGTCAATAAAATATAATATACCACCATTATTTTTTATTTCGTTAACATGAATCAAAATACGTTAAGTCTAGGATGACCATTCATTTTTTTTAAAGTCTGAAATATTTATTAAATGTGTCCAAATATTTGTTTCACCTCTGTAGGTTAGGTTTGGCTAATTTCCCATTAAATAACCTATTCAACTTATCTTAACCGATCACAAATCTAAAAAAAATATCGTACCTTAAGTAGGTAGGTAATTATGTTAATACAGAATTGACTTAACCGATCTCAAACCTAAAAAAAAAACTTGTTTCTTTAAAAACATGAGCTATCCCCTCTCGTTTGGTTAACAATTGTTTTATTAAGACCGCCAAGCCGACTCATTCATATGCCTGGTTTGAATTGTAATGGTAGGCCTGAGTCGCTGGGAGAAATATGGCGGCCAAATGGAAAGGACTCCATGTCACTTCCGGAGATGTAAATAAGTTTTCCTACCACACGCCAGCTTAATTCCTCTCTCTTCTTCGTCCAAAGGGTGACAATGGATTGTGATAAACTTGTCAATTTTAACTATTTCTTTCTGGATTTGAAGTAAATAGTGTTGTCGTCGAAGGTGACTTAAATCTTTACCATTGATCCTAATTCCCTTTTCTTCCTACTTCAAACTCCTGAAGATCACTTCAAGTAGTGCTGTAAACAGTTTGGGTGAGATGGAATCCTCCTATATTACATTGTTTTTTCCTTTGTATTTCATTTCATACCGAGTTCATTCTAAATGACGATGTTGCATGACTAGATGTGAGAGAGTATGTCATTGTAAGTTTTGCTAATTCCCTTTTTATGTAGTTTATTTAGAAATAAATTGGTGTTTACTGAGTCAAAGTTTTTTTTATAGTCAATGAATATAATAGATAGATATTTCATATTGATTTTCTTTTTCTCTTCAGTAATTGGTGAGCAGGCTGTGTCAGGGCCGACAAGAGGATAAATAGTACTCGGTACAAGATAAAATTTGGGCCCGTACCCCAGGTTTCAAAAAATAATAGGCACATATATACTTTATTTTACAGGCTGGACAATATTTATTTCTTTTTGCAGGTGTTCATCAGCATCGTCATCATCATCACTAACTCTAATTTAAGAAGGTGATTTTTTGAGTATTTGAATAATAATTTCATCTTAGTTTGGTTATGACTTATGTTTTTGTATTCAAAGTTATTTCTAATAATTCTTTTATAATATCAAAGAACAAAATCTTATCTTCTCTATAACTATATTTTGAAAGGTGGGAAATTTAGTTTAGAGTTCCTTTTTAAAATTATTATAATTGGCGAAATTCAGAAAATTGATACAAATTTAACCATGTTTTTTTTTTATAGATTTTAAATTTTAATCTTAGTAGCGAAGCGGAAGCGTGGCGAAGTCATTGCCTGGTACTGTATATTAGTAAGCAATTTCTTTACTTAAAAAAAAATCATATCAAATACAGAACGAATTTTTTTTTTAATAGCAGCGCGACTTCTGGGCCATCCTGTACAATGGACAATAAAATATATTAAAAAATAATCATATACTGAATAATGCTTTTTGAGCTTTCTTGGCAGCAAATTATTTTATGACATCATCAAATTGGATTCCTCGTTCAAGTTTACATTCAATGCTAAGCCTTGCTAAATTCACAAGCCGGTCTTTTGTCATAGTACTCCGCAGGTAGTTTTTGACAATTTTCAGTTTATTGAAAGATCGCTCAGCTGAAACCACAGTTTCAGGGATGGACAGAAAAATACGAAGCGCAATGCAAATATTCGAGAATATGTTCTCAAGATGTAATTCCGTAATTTTGTTCAGACAATCTAAAGGTTTCAATGAAATGTTTCCAAAGTTGCCTTGGTGGACCATTTTGAAGTACTCCAATTCATGAATGAGCTCACTGTTGATGTCATCCTTGTATTTCTCGACGAAATCAGAGGCTCTTTGTCGCCAGCTTTCTAATTCTTGCTATTCAGAAGGTAGCGTGTAGTTCCACAGAAACGAAAGGGTTTCCGACAAGTTTCTTGAAGCGTCAAACCGAGGAGTCAAGACACCAATGACTTTGTCGAGGATTTGGTAAAACACACATTTCCTGAATATAGCCTCTTCTATAGAATCATCATCTTCATTCATTTCTGTGAAATCAGCATCCGGGCTTCGTTCGTCATGGAATCACTTACTCTTTCCCTGTCTCTTCACATTCAGAATCACCTCAATCCCCATGCTTGATGAAACATGCTTTGCTTCATTCCAGATCTTTTTCCAGTCCCCACCAAGATCTTTTAAACTTGCTATCAACTCGTTGACATTTGCGCCTTAAACATCACCTGTAGCATGTCTTGCTTGCAGAGTCTTGTTGGAGATGTCAATTGGTGCCAAAATATTGGACCGAATTGCTGACATAATCACACATGTAAACGATGAGACCTACTTAATAGTGCCATGTATGGCACTGTCAGATTCAATATTAATAGTTCTTCAAGTGCAGCTCGAATGCTGGTAAGGTTTGCTGCAAATGGTTTTGCACAATCTATTCTCGAAGACCATCTTGTATCGGTCATGTTGGGAAGCGACTGTCTTGTTCAGAAGAATCTCTCAACGGCGTGGACTGGAGATAAAAAGAGTTTATGTTGTCTGAATTGTTCAGAAAAAGGTGATGGCTTCAGGGAAACATCCAGCAGAGGCTGTTCTACATAAATTTAAAGTATGGCATCCACAGGGTGAAAGGAGTGCGAAAGCATTTTCAAGCAGAAGACGTGCCTGTGCTTCTTTGTATTTTACCGCCATATTGGATCCATTTGTCATAGCTTTGCCCTCTTTAATCTGAGAAAGGAAAGTTGTTCTTTTCAACGTTTTCAGTACCATGTTCGCAATATCGTTTCCAGTTTTGTTACTGCAATCAACAAACTTCAAAAATCGCTTCTTGATAACATATGCAAAATCATCCATCATAAGATATCGTAGAATAAAGGCGGTTTGCTCAACATGAAAGTCTGGTGTTGCATTGAACCATAATTGAAAACTATTTCGAGAAGCTCCTTTCAAATAGAATAGTTTGCGACAAGTTCTGAGCAAAGAGAAACGAATTCGTCTTGTATATGCTGAGAGATAGTGTACCTGTAGTTTCCCTCATTTCTGCTGCAATTTCTTCACCTTAGCATATGTTCTTTCAGAACAGGATCCCACCGAGAAAACAGCTCTACCAAGCCCCAAAAGCTTACATTTCTTTCATCTCCAATTCTTTACGAACATCTTCTAAATGCTATGCCTCTCTGCCCCAGAAAAAAAACAATGTCTATTATCCCCCTCAAAATATTGTGCCATCTTGCTGCTTCAGATTCAATGAAAGTTTCCATAAAATTTTCAATGCAGTTGTCTGATTTCAATTTTCTTTCAAAATCACGCCGGGCATTGCATCTTTCATGTTCAGGAATTCTGTTAGCTAGTTTTCTCCATTTTGCTCTTGCAACGTAGACCTGTGGGTAAATATGTAGACGAGCGGCCCGGCCGATAAGATGTACTATTTCGTCCGTGTTCCAAAATGTTTCACGTTTTTGGAGTACATTTATAGGGGACGACTCGTGGGGGGGTAAACACGATGCGTGGACCGCACTACGATGATCCTGAGTTTCATTAAATTGGGAGGGGGGTCTGGGGGGCACAGCCCCCCCAGTATATAATCCTAATTTTTATAATGTTCTGACCTTTACATAGGTAAATGCTTTAACTACATCATGTCAGCGCCTTTAATCGTTTTGCGAATTATAATAGGTGTTGGGGGTGATGTATGACGTCAGACGACTCAACGCGCATGAATATTCAGAAATGGGTGAACGATAATCTTTACACAAAATATTTTTTTCCGGCCGGGCCGCTCGTCTACATGTTTACCGACCTGTGATGTTGCTAAACGCGAATTCGATTTTTAAGTTTCGGTTTCTCTTTGAAAGAAATGGCACGGGAAACAATAGAGGGCCTGTTGTGATGGACTCCATACCAGCCACTCTCCTCTTGAAATTTCACCATCTTGATTTCGTACCGAGAATATACTCTCAGGAAAGCTCGTTGATTACTGCCACGTGGAAATGAAGTTGGGCAATTTAGATAGCACTTTCTGACACATTCTTCAACTCTCTCCGTGGTTGATCTCTCATGAACACCAATATCAACACCTACATCTACCATACAGCCTGTCATTGTACTTGCAGCAGGAAGTGCAGCATTATTTGTCCCTTTTCTGAATACCGTATCAGCAGGTGCCATTTCTGGTCTTTGCTTACTGCACGAATTTCAGCACATTGTTGCTCAGCACTTTGTTCGACATCTGTATTGATGTCAACAAGCTTTCTTATACCTACTTAAAAGAGAGTTTGCAGTCTTCTTTTTTTCATTCTCTTCGTGTAGCTTTCTTTCTTATCGTTTTTGTACCCCAGACTCCTGACTTGACATGGTTCGCTCGCAAAAGCAACTGATTAATATATATATATATATATATTATTTGTAGAATAAATGTTTGTTATCCACGGACCACGGATTAATGGAATTGTCCACTGTAGTAGCTGATTAAAGGTAACTAAGGCTCCTGGTTATATTTTGGCTTGAAGACCCTCTTACCTTGGGATAATGGTAAATATGTAGATTATCGGCGCGAACGATGGGACGTACTATTTCGTCTGTGTTCCAAAATGTTTCGCGTTTTTGGAGTAAATTTAAGGGGACGGCTCGTGTGGGGGTAAACACAATGGGGTGACCACACTACGATGATCCTGAGTTTCATTAAATTGGGAAGGGGTCGGGGGGGCACAGCCCCCCAGTATATAACCCTAATTGTTTATAGAATAAAAAAAATTGCACCAGCTATAATTCGAAAAGGACTCAAACGCGCATGAATATTCCGACACGGGTGAACGATAATATTTACACAAAAAATTTTTTTCGGCCGGGCCGCTAATCTACATATTTACCGGGATAATATTCAAGATAAAGAATTACAATTTATTATTTTATTCTCTGTTAATGTACTTTATGCACACAAAATTATTGTTTGGTACCATTGTTTGACTCGGTTACATTATAATGTAATGATGAATGGTACATTAACTTGAGTCTTTAATACAGGAATTAAAACCTACAATGGAAATTAAACAGAATAATAATAATTATATAATAAATAAAATTATTCCAATCGTAAATAATAGTATCATTTTTCTTTTTGAATTAAAAACATTTGCAAGTTATCAATTGGATAAATTCTAGGATTAATTGGTGGTCATTCTTTATTAATGCAATAACTATTTAGACTCGAGGTATAATTTTATTTATATAGAAAAAGAAAAAATGAACTAATAGGTATAAAACAATTTTATCTACTTTACTAAAATACCATAAAAGTCATTCACCATTTACCTATAGTACTTATGTGGTGTTCAATTTATAGTTATTGACTCCAATTATTCAATTATAGTTAAATGAATGAAATAAATTTGTAATATAATTTAATTGTACAATTTAATCATATAAAGATAGCAAAGTTTCATCGTAAACCAAGTTTAAGCATAAACCAGGTCTGCTGACCAAAAAGTCGCGGGCTCTCACTTATTATGATTTATGACCTTATGACCTTCAAAACTTTCAAAAAGTCCCAGACTAACCTTGGGAGGACTTTGGCAATTATATCATTCATAAGAGTTTCAAATTTAGTTAGAATCGGCCGAATAGTTACGAAGTTATTGCAAAAACAAAATAATTCCCGGGCTAACCTCGGGAGGACCTTGACAATTATATCATTTGAAAGAGAATGTAAAATAACATAAAGGTTTCATATTTCGTTAGAATTGGCCAAATAGTTACATGTTATTACAAAAACCAAATAATTCTCGGGCTAACCTCGGGAGGATCTTGACAGTTATATCATTCGAAAGAGAATGTAAAACAACATAAGGATTTCAAATGTCGTTAAAATCGGCCGAATAATTACGAGTTATTGTAAAAAAAAACTCATTGGAACGTAAAACGGTTACCATCCGCCGACCGACCGACCGACCGACATAGTAACTTATAGAGTCGCGTAGTTCGTATTGTTATTACAATTGTCTCCCATCGATTAACTAAGCAGAGGATTCCTATACTTGAAGAATTCATTCGCTGTTGATATAGGATTTTCCATTCTTTTCCACCTTCATATCAAAGTGAACTGTACCATTTAGGTGATGTTGTAATGACATAAAATAACCTAGGTTTTACTTCCTCTTAAAAAGGCCTGGTTGTGGTGAGAAAGAATACTCTAAGGGATGTGTTTGTTCTGAAAGCTGTGAGAACGTCAGGTGATTTATTGGGCCGTGTAAGGTTAAATTTGTTCGTGTGTGAATAAGAAGTGTAAGTATCTTGAACTAGCGTACAAGAGACTGTCAGATCAAAAGAGAGACTAAATATGTGTGAAACTGGGTATACATCAACTATAGAATAAGTCTTAGGTTATTTATGTCTTAAAATGGCATAATAATTATTACCGCTTAAAAAAGCATTGGCATTGCTGCAACTGAAAAAAAGGATGTCATAACTATAGCATCAAAGGCATTGGCATTACTGCAACTGAAAAAAAGGATGTCATAACTATAGCATCAAAGGCATTGGCATTACTGCAACTGAAAAAAAGGATATCATAACTATAGCATCAAAGGCATTGGCATTACTGCAACTGAAAAAAAGGATGTCATAACTATAGCATCAAAGGCATTGGCATTACTGCAACTGAAAAAAAGGATATCATAACTATAGCATCAAAGGCATTGGCATTACTGCAACTGAAAAAAAGGATGTCATAACTATAGCATCAAAGGCATTGGCATTACTGCAACTGAAAAAAAGGATATCATAACTATAGCATCAAAGGCATTGGCATTACTGCAACTGAAAAAAAGGATGTCATAACTATAGCATCAAAGGCATTGGCATTACTGCAACTGAAAAAAAGGATATCATAACTATAGCATTAAAGGCATTGGCATTACTGCAACTGAAAAAAAGGATGTCATAACTATAGCATCAAAGGCATTGGCATTACTGCAACTGAAAAAAAGGATGTCATAACTATAGCATCAAAGGCATTGGCATTACTGCAACTGAAAAAAAGGATGTCATAACTATAGCATCAAAGGCATTGGCATTACTGCAACTGAAAAAAAGGATATCATAACTATAGCATCAAAGGCATTGGCATTACTGCAACTGAAAAAAAGGATATCATAACTATAGCATCAAAGGCATTGGCATTACTGCAACTGAAAAAAAAGGATGTCATAACTATAGCATCAAAGGCATTGGCATTACTGCAACTGAAAAAAAGGATTTCATAACTATAGCATCAAAGGCATTGGCATTACTGCAACTGAAAAAAAGGATATCATAACTATAGCATCAAAGGCATTGGCATTACTGCAACTGAAAAAAAGGATGTCATAACTATAGCATCAAAGGCACTGGCATTACTGCAACTGAAAAAAAGGATATCATAACTATAGCATCAAAGGCATTGGCATTACTGCAACTGAAAAAAAGGATGTCATAACTATAGCATCAAAGGCATTGGCATTACTGCAACTGAAAAAAAGGATGTCATAACTATAGCATCAAAGGCATTGGCATTACTGCAACTGAAAAAAAGGATGTCATAACTATAGCATCAAAGGCATTGGCCTTACTGCAACTCAAAAAAGGATGTCATAACTATAGCATCAAAGGCATTGGCATTACTGCAACTGAAAAAAAGGATGTCATAACTATAGCATCAAAGGCATTGGCCTTACTGCAACTCAAAAAAGGATGTCATAACTATAGCATCAAAAGCATAATACAGCTTAAAAAGACCTCGGCATTACTACAGCTTAAAACTCTAGGAATTACTACTTCTTAAAAAAAGCTTATGCATTACTACGACTTAAAAAGGCCTAGGCATCAATACAGTTTAAAAAAGCCTAGGCATTCCTGAAACTAAAAAGGCTTATGTATTATGCAATTCTGCAACTTAAAAAAGCCTAAGCTTAACTATAGGTATTAATGCAGTTTAATTAATATAGCTTAAAAAGCCTAGGCATTACTACAAATTAAAAATGCATAGTCATTACTACAGCTTAAAAAAGACCTAGCCATTAATACAGCTTAAAAAATAAGCATTAATTACTACAGCTTAAAAAATAGGAATTGATACAGCTGAAGCAAACCTAGGAATTACTATAGCTTTTAACGCCCTAACTCTAGGCATTATTACAGCCTAAAATGGCTTAGGCATTGCTACTGTTTAATTGGTGTCTTGGAGTAGCAAACAAAATCTCTGTCTTTTGTTGAGACCTTCGAGCAAATGATTTTAGGTCTTTTACGAATTTTGGGTAAGTTCATTGTTTCGACACAACTGGGAATGGCTCCTCCGCAAGCAGAGGAAATTCGAAAGTCTGAATTATGCTGCACCCAATTTACCATGTGAAAAATAGCGAACACAAAAAAGATGATGTCAAGAATAGCCAACCAAAAATTTATGATGTCAAGAATATCGAACCCCAAAATGATGATGTCAAGAATAGCGAAGCTAAAAATTCTCATGTCAGAATACCGAACCCCCAAAATATCATGTCAAGAATAGCGATGCCAAAAATGATCATGGCGAGAATAACGAAACCAAAAATTCTCATATCAGAATAGCGATCCCAAAATTGCCCATGTTATAATAGCGAACCCAAAATTGATCATGCCAGAATAACGAACCAAAAGTTGAAAATTGCCCAAGTCAGAATGACGAGCCCAAAATTGCTCATGCCAAAATAGCAAACTTAAAATTGCTCATATCAGAATAGCGAACCTCAAAATTGGTCACGTTAGTTAGAATAGTGAACACAGAATTGCTTAAGTCAGAATAGCGAACCCCCAAATCATATGTCAAGACTAGAGAACCGCAAATTTCTCATGTTAAGAATAGCGAGCCACAAATTCCTGATGTCAAAATAGCGAACCCCAAATTTGTTCATGTTAAAAATAGTGCACCAAAAATTGCTCATTATGAGAATACCGAACGTAAAATTGCCCATGTCTAGAATAACAAATACAAAATTTCTTGTGTGAGAATAATGAAACCCAAAATTGCTCATTACAGAATAACGAACTCAAAGTCCTTATGCTTCGTTATCTTTGACATGTTCCAGGAATTGTTTTATTTTCCTACGAAATTATAAGAAACCGGTCCTCGTTTGTCAATGAAATTAAGATTACCTACACTTATATTATGTAAATGCTGATAATTTCCTCTCCAACAAATTTCCCTTAACCAGGAACAAGCGTTCGAGTTAAGCGCATTTCATTTCTCCATTTCCTTCAAGGTTGTCTACTGAGTTTCTTTAGTAATAAAGCCATCCACTTTAGTGCTTTCTGCATCTTCCATCACTACTCTAGCAATATGTCGTCATTTCCACTTCATAACTTTTTGTGTTTCTATCCAAGCTTTATTCTTAACATTAAGTTTCGCCTATATAGGACCACCCTGCACTATATATATATATATATATATATATATATATATATATATATATATATATATATATATATATATATATATATATATATATATATATATATATATATATATATATATATATATATTGTTATTCATCCTCTTTGCTCTTCTTTTTTTTAATCCAGCAATATTATTTATTGAGGCAAAGTCGTTTTTAATAGTCCCAAAATACTGGGTATAATCCGATTTTGTATCTTCAGGTTTAGATGGGGGAGGGGGGTTAGTTACGGGGTGATCTATGTGTGTGTGTGAGTGTTCGATTGTTGAGAATTTCATCCTAAAAGTGCTTGTTTTCGGGGAGGGTTTGGAGGCTTTTTCAGGTTCTGCTCATCAAGCTGAATTTTCAGTCGCTTGGAAATGTCTCTCAAAGAGGCAGACTAATGATGGGCGATTCATTGACTCTTCTTTTTGTTTACCAGGATTAGGATAGATAGCATTGTTTGTCATTGTGAGAGCCCTCCCGGGTAAGGGAAAGTAAGTAAAAAAGAATACAAGTTCTGAAGTGGAAATTGGCAATACATATTGCTAGGCGAACAACCTAAATCCTAGTGTCAGAAATATAAACAGACAAATGGGTGACAGGAGAATTGGTGTTTTTGGTAAAACCAGACGTGAATGAGAACAGGGATGGTGTGTATAGGTTTCTGCACGAGAGTAAATTGCGTGGGTAAACATAGCACAAATATGTACGGGGCTATATGCATAAGAGTGTTTGTTCTGGTTGTGGTGAGAAAGAAAACTCTAAGGGATATGTTTGATCTGAAAGCTGTGAGAACGACAGGTGATTTATTGGGCCGTGTAAGGTTAAATTTGTTCGTGTGTGAATAAGAAGTGTAAGTATCTTAAACTAGCGTACAAGAGACTGTCAGATCATAAGAGAGACTAAATATGTGTGAAACTGGGTATACATCAACTATAGAATAAGTTTTAGGAATTAATAGGGGATAGTGTAAAGATGCGAAGAGGTTATTATGGTTGTGAGAGATCTTACAGATGAAAAGACAGTTCAGGTAGATGATAGAGTAGCCAAGACACTAAGTATTGGTTGTAATTCTATTATGAAATCAGTTTGCTAACCGAATTTTAATACCTTTGAATGAGGTTGAGTGGGCGTGGATGAAGCTGAATGTAAGACTTGCAAGGGAATAAGACCATGGAATGGTGTAGGGAAGCTGTGGGGAACATTCTGATTGAGCCTCTTAAAAGAATAACTAATGGACTGATAGAATATGAGGGAAGAGAGTTATTAGGTTGTCAATGAATAAATATAATTTTTATAGAACTTATAATCAATGCATCTTACTAAGGCCTAGGCCGTTTAAGTTGTTTTAATGTCTAGGCCTTTTTTTATGCTGTAGTAATGCCTAAGTCTTTTTAATTAAGCTGTAGTTCTGCCTAGGCCTTTTAAGCTATATTAATTCTTAGTTCTTCTTAAGCTGTACTAATGCTTATGGTTATGTTTAGGCTTTTTTAAGCTACATAATTGTATAAGCCTTTTTAATTAAGCTGTAGTTGTGCCTAAACCTTTTAAAGTCTATTAATTAAACTGTACTAATGCCTATAGTTATTCTTAGGCTTTTTTAAGCTGCAGAATTGCATAAGCCTTTTTAAGCTTTAGCAATGCCTCGGCTTTTTAAACTGTATTGATGCCTAGGCCTTTTTAAGTTGTAGTAATGCCTAAGCTTTCTTAGGCTGTAGTAATGCCGAAGTCTTTTGAATCTGTATTATTGTCTAGGCCTTTTTTAAGCCATTGTAATGGCTAGGCCTTTTAAGTTGCAGTAATGCCAATACATTTGATGCTATAATAATAACTTCCTTTTTATAAAGACCAGGCATTACTACACCATAATGAGCCTAGGCATTACTATAACTTAAAAAGGTCTAGGCATTAGGGAGCCTAAAATGGCTTAGGCATAAATACTGCTTAAAAAGGCGAGGCATTATTACACCTTAAACAAGCTAAGGAATTATTATAACTTAAATTGGTCTAGGCATTGCTGCAGCCTAAGAAATTCAAGGCATTGCTACAACTTAAAAAGGTTTAGTCATTACTATAACTTATTAAGTATAAGCATTACCACACTTTTAAAAAGGCCTATACATTACTATAGCTTATAATAGCCTAGACATTACTGTAGCTTAAAAAGGCCTAGTTATTACTATAGTTTAAAAAGGCCTAAGCATTATTATAGCTTAAACAGGTCTAGGCATTACTACAGTTTAAAAAGGCATAGTAAATACTACCGCTTAAAAAGGCATAGGCATTACTCAGGTTTTAAAAAAAGCTTATGTATTACTACAGCTTAAAAATGTCTAGGAATTGCTACAGGGTGGTTTGAAAGTCTTATCACCCCCTACCGAAAAGTAATAATAACAATAGAGGAACGATATAATAACACCAAACAAATGTATTGGTTTTAGTGTATTCACTTTCAATAGAGGAACAATATAATAATATCAAACAAATGTACTAGTTTTTGTGTATTCACTTTCATTGACACTGTCACACATCGAAAAGGTCTCACCATCCTTTTCGTGGTACAAAATGAGGCGGCGCCATGTCTTGTGTGATATTTTAGGAAACTGTGCTTTGGTGATTGTTGCAAAGGCTGTCCCGAACAGCGTCTTTCAACTGTTGGGTATTCTAGTATCGCTCTTGTGAAACACTCTCCTTGATAATACCCCACAGAACGTTGTTGCAAGACGTGAAGTCTGGACTTATAGGAGGCCAATCGAGAGGTGCTGGAAGTTGTGATCTTCGCCCCATCCATCTATCCCGAAAAACTTCATTTAGGTATTCCCTGACATTGATGGCATACTGGGGAGGGGAGCCATCTTGTTGAAACCAACACTCACTCAAATCCACATTCAACCTCTGAAGCTGCGGAACAAACCAAGGTAAGAGTGCTGGTTAACAGAGCCCTCGAAGAAATAGGATTCGATCAAGTGCTTACTCGATATAGCGGCCCAAATCAGCACATGCGGGAGATTGTGCTCCAGTTCTTCTAATATTGCGGATTTTCTTTGCTCCAGAACTAAATATTCCTAGCACGGCAAATCCAGTAAATTGCACATTCATCGGAGAAAAAAACACCTTTGCACATTGTGGGATTGTCGGAAACACCAATAAACCGTCCACATACCACACGTCTTTTGTCGATGTCGTTATCGCTTTGTTCGTTGACGAATGTTGGCCTAAATGATTTCAAATTAAGATCCATTGTGGTTTTTAGATCTCGTAGTTCGGAAGACGGTTTTTGTAGTGATTTCGAGAGTAATCGTAGCACAGATGCCTCCACCTCTGCAAATGTATCCCTCCCTTCGCGTTGAGGTTCGTGCTGTCCTCGGTTTGCCCTTTAATTGATCCTGTCAGAAACAGTTTATGTTCACAACGCGGTATAGTCCTCTTTAAATAGCCTAGTCAGCCAAATTTTGCAGTGGTCATGTCGCCACATCCTCTATGCTCTTGCCAGAATGCCCACGATCATGTGCCCATACACTTGTAATCAGCCTCTCTTGCAAACATTATTAACAGGGAGTGACAAGACTTTCAGACCACCCTGTACATCTTAAATATGCCTAGACTTAAATTCAGCTTGACATATCCTAGGCATTAGTGCACCTTAAAATACCCTAAGTTTTACCCCCTAGGCATAAGCATTAATACAGTTTAAAAGGGCATAAGAATACTACGGCTTAAAATGGCCTAGTAATTAATACCGCAGAAAAAAGCATAGGCGCTCGTTCGCTAGGCTCACAAAATTAAGAAAATGTGAGAGAGGAAAAGTTCTTGTATTTTGTCTTTCACAACACATTCAAAATTGTTGTGCAAGGAAAAAATCATTTCACAATTTATTTTTAAATGCGAAGATGGACACATAAACACACACACGCGCTAGGATCATTATAATAAGATGCTTTAATTACCGGATTGAGAAAATTATAATAAGAACAAGTCGGCAAGTGAGACGGAGTCGAAAGCTCAGGGATGGGGGGGTAAAAGTAATAGATTAAAGAGGTGAATGTTAAGGAATCCATCCAACCTAACATTCATCAATGATTATTGCGTTTAATTTATTCCCTCTCATAATACATTGGGTTAGCTATTTTTGACATGAAATTTAGCTTGCTATTTTTGACGTGATTCCAAATCGTAATTATGCAATAATAACGCGATATTTTATCATTAATCTCAGTTATTATGTGCTATAAATCCATCATATTTTTTTCTGATCTTTCACTTAATACTCGAATACCAACTCCTTTTCATTGGAAAAGGAGATAGGAGAATGGGGGATAAAGGAACTGGGAAGTCTTCAAATCATACTCCATCCCCTTTGTCACCCTCCCCAATATCCCCTGCTCCCCGCACACCCTCACAATCCATTCCCCGTTTGAGATAGGAATGGGGGTAAGCTGGCGCCTCTGCGACGGGCCATATGTTGTTGTGCGCGCAGATGCAGCCTCTCACAGACCGTTTGTTGTCATTACTGTTGTTTGTTGTCATTGCAAGTTGGCGGCGCTGTCGTCGTTTGATGGCGGATTCGAGGTTGAAGGGGTGTTTTCGGGGTTAGGTTAAAAGACATCCCTGATAAATAACCATACTCGGTTCGTAGAGAGTGAACCTCTTGCTAATTTTACTTCTTGTTGCTATGTCGCGCTATCAGTGGACGGCACTTGTTCTGTAGCCCGGCTCGCACGGATGACAGGCTAGATGACATGATGCCTCGGTGGTTAGGAGGGTCATTGTTGCTAACCACAGGGCGTTAGTGTGGGGGAGTACCCGGATTCAGTTTTGCTTTGCTAATTACTCACTGTGAACTTTCGAGTAAGGTAAATGAATGTTAGTGATGTTACATAAAATATAATGACACGTAAGATATTGTATGAGCTCTTGCATACTGTAATGATAGAATCTCGAATGAAAATTGCTAGGAAAGGTGAGATATTGTAAAAGAGGTTACTTCTTTCATTTTAAACACTCATGATAGTAGAACACCCAGAAATTCCTTAATGTACACTTATGAAGGTACACAAATATTTGCCCATGCTTTTAAACATGTCCCCCCCAAAAGTAAATAAAAATAAATAGAAGACAAAAGGAAAAATAAACAGCATAATCAAAAATTCAATCATAGATAGCATAAACAAAGGCCTTTGAAGGAAGACCACTTCCTTCAAGAATCCGAGTAAACAATAATCTCAAAATAGTTTGAGGCTCCAAGGTAAGCTACTTAGATATCTTGCAAGAGGTCCGCCCATTGCAAGAACTCAATGACACGGCAACGTGGCGGGAAGGAACCAGACCAAAATGCCAGGTGGGGGTGCTAGAGGCCCTCGGGGTATGTCACCGTAACGGGACAGATATCACGGATGATGATAATCCCGACAAAGAGATTCTAGAAGAAGGTGTGCACAACCAGGGGCTCAGGAGAGTCATCACAAAAGGGATCCGGGAAGAGCTCCATCCGAGGGAGCTGCGCTTCACCACAGTTCAACCAAAAAGTACATACAAAAAGGGTTGCGAGGAGCGCTTCATCCGAGGGCGCTTCCCCCACCACAGTTCCACCAAACAGTACTTACAATAAGGGCAGAGGAGAGCGCTGCGCTCCACAACAGTTCAACCCATGAGTAATTACAAAAGGGTTAGGGGAGTGATTCAGCAGGGCACTGTGCTCGACCACAGTTTCACCAAACAGTTCTTAAAAAAGGTTGCGGGGAGAGCTTCATCCGAGGGCGCTGCGCTCCACCACAGTTCCAACGAACAGTACTATAAAAGAGCTGCGGGAAGCGCTTCATCCGCGGAAGCTGGGCGCCCTGACAATTCCACCAAGCAGTAATTTAAAAAGGGCTGTGGAGAGCGCTTTATCCGAGGGCGCTGGGCTCCACCACAGATCCACCAAACAGTGCTTACAAAAGACTGTGGAGATATTTTTATCCGAGCATGCTGCGCTACACCACAGTTCCAGCAGACAGTTCTTACAAAAGGGTTGCGGGTAGCACTTTATTCGAAGGCGCTGCGCTCCACCGCAGTTCAACCAAGCAGTACATACAAAACAGATGCGGCAAGCTATTCATCGGAGGGCGCTGCGCTCAACCAAAGTTTCACCAAACATTATTTAAAAAAGGGCTGCGGGGACAGCTTCATCCGAGATCGCTGAGCTCCACCATAGTTCCACCAAATTGTGGGGAGCGCTTCATCTGAGGACGCTGCACTCGATCACAATTCCACTAAACAGTTCTTTAAAAAGATTGCGGGAGTGCTTCATCCGAGGAAGCTGTGCTCCACCACAGTTCCACGTAAAAGTACTTAGAAAACTGCTGTGGAGAGCGCTTCATCCGAGGGCGTTGCGCCCCCGCCACAGTTCCAAAAAACAGTACTTAACAAAACAGTTGCGGAGAGTACTTTATCTGAGGGCGCTGTGCTCCACCACAGTTCCACGTAACAGTAGTTACAAAAGGGTGCGGGGAACGCTTCATCCGAGGAAGCTGCGCTCCACCAAAGTGCCACCAAACGGTAATTACAAAAGGGTTACAGAAAGGGCTTCATCTGAGGGCGCTGCGCTCCACCACAGTTCCACCAAACAGTACTTACAAAAGGGCTGCGGGGAGCGCTTCATCCGAGAGCGCTGCACTCCACAACAGTTCAGCCCATGAGTCAACACAAGGGTTACGGGGAGTGACTCATCATGACGCTGCGCTTGACCACAATTCCACCAAACAGTGCTTAAAAATGATTGTGGGGGGAGCTTCATCCGGAGGCACTGCGCTCATCGTGCCGCTTCGCGGCACGACAATTACATCAAGCAGTACTTATAAAAGGACTGGTGAGAGCGATTCATCCAAGGGCTCTTCGCTCCACCACAGATGCACCAAGCAGTAATTTAAAAGGGGTTACGGAGAGCGCTGCAACCGAGGGCGCTGGGCTACACCACAGCTCCACCAAATAGTACTTACGAAAGGCTCCGAGGAGCTTTTCATCCGAGGGCGCGATGCTCCATCACAGTTCCAGAAAACAGTACTTACACAAGAGATGCGGGGATGGCTTGATCACTAGACGCTGCGCTCCACCACAATTCCACTAAACAGTACTTAAAAAAGGGTTGCGAGGAGTGCTTCATCCGACAACAGGTCCACCAAAGGGTATTTAAAAAGGCTGCGGAGAGAACTTCATTCGAGCGCGCTGCAGCGCAATTACACCAGAGAGTACTAACAAAAGGGTTGCGGGAAGCGCTTCATCCAAGGGCGCTGCGCTCCACCACAGTTCTACCAAACAGTACTTACACAAGGGCTGCGGGGAACGATTAATAAGAGCGATGCCCTCGACTACAGTTCCAAGAAACATTACATAAAAAACACCGCGTGGAGAGTTTCATCCGGCGGCGCTGCGCTCCACAACAGGTCCACCAAAGGGTATTTAAAAAGGCTGCTGAGAGAACTTCATTCGAGCGCGCTGCAGCGCAATTACACCAGAGAGTACTAACAAAAGGGCTGCAGAGAGTGCATAATCCGAGGTCGCTGCGCTCCACAACAGTTCCACCAAACAGTACCTACACAAGTGCTGCGCTGCGCTCATCTACACTTCCACCAAAGAGTACTTAAAAAAGGGTTACGGGGAGCGCCTCATCCAAGACCATTGAGCTAAATCACAGTAGTCCCACCAAAGAGTACTTACAAAAGGGTTTGTTGGGAGCACTTCATCCGAGGCCGCTGCGCTCCACCCAATTCCAACAAACAATCTTTACAAATACTTACGGGGAGCGATTCATCAGGGCGCCGCGCAACACCACAGATCCACCAGACAATTCTTAAAGAACGCTGAGAGGAGATCTTCATCCGAAGCTGCTGCGCTGCACCACTGTTCCACTAAAGATTACTTACAAAAGGGTTGCAGGCAGCGCTTCATCTGAGGGCGCTAGACCCCCATAACATTTCCACCAAAGAGTACTTACAAATGGGTTGCGGGGAGCGCTTCATTCGAGGGCGTTGCGCTCCACCACAGTTCCACCAAACAGTACTTGTAAAAAGGTGTCGTGAGCTTTTTATCCAAGGGTGCTGCGCTCAACGACAGTTCCACCAAACAGTATATACAAAAAGGTTGCGGGGAGCGTTTTATTCGAGGGCGCTGCGATCTACCACAGTTGCACCAAACACTTCTTTAAAAAAGGGTTGTCGGGAGACTTTATCCGATGTAACTGCGTTTCACCAAAGTTCCTCAAAAGAGTAATTACAAAACGGTTGCGAGGAGCCGTTCATTCGAGTGTGGTTCGTCCACTACAGTTCCACCAAACGGTACTTAAGAAACGTCTACGGGGAGCGCTTCATCCGAGAGCGCTGCAGTCCGCCACAGTTCCACCATAGAGTACATACAAAATGGTTTCGGGGAACACTTCACCCGAGGGCGCTGCACTACACAACAGTTGCACCAAATAGTTGTTAAAAAAGGGTGGTGGGGAGGACTTTATCCGAGGGCGCCTCTTTCCACCAAATTTCACCAAACGGTATATAAAAAAAGTGTTGCGTGGAGCATTTCATCCAAGGGCGCTGCGTTCCACCACAGTTCCCTCAAACAGGACTTTAAAAAGACTGCGTGGAACGCTTCATCCGAGAGCGCTGCTTTCCAACATAGTTCCCCTAAACAGTACTTACAAAAGGGCTCTGTCGAGCGCTTGATCTGAAGGCGCTGCAATTCATAACATTTCCACTAAATAATTCCAAAAGGGTTGCGGGAGTGCCTCATCCGAGAGCACTGCGCTCAATAACACTTCCACTAAACAGTACTTACAGAAGGGTTGTGGGGAGCGCTTCATCCGAGGGCGCTGCGCTTCACCACAGTTCCACCAGTTCCACAGTTTTCAGTGCGTTGCGCTCGACTACAGTTCCATCAAACATTACTTAAAAGAGACCACGGGGAGAACTTCATCCTGGGTCGTTGCGCTCCACAACAGTTCCACCAAAGGTTATTTAAAAAAGGCTGTGGAGAGAGCTTCATCTGAGGGCCCTGCGCTCCACCATATTTCCACCAAACAGTACTTACAAAACGGCTGTGGTGAGCTTTTTATCCGAGGGTGCTGCCCTCCATCACAGTTCCCCCCAAAAAATGCTCAAAAATGGCTGCAGGGAGTGCTTAATCCGAGGGTTCTCAGCTCATCGCAGTTCCACCAAGCAGTACTTACAAAAGGTCTGCAGTGAGCATTTTTTCCGAGGGCGTCGAGCTCCATGACAGTTCCACCAAAGAGTACTTACAAAGGAGTTGTGGAGAGTGCTATATCCGAGGGCACTGCGCTCCACCACAGTTACACCAAACAATACTTACAAAACTTCCGTGGGGAGCGCTTCATCCGAGGCCACTGCGCTCCAATACAATTAAACCAAACAGTACTCACATAAGGGTTGAAGCAAGCTCTTCGCCCAACGGCGCTGCGCTCCCCCACAGTTCTACCAAACGGAACTTACAAAACGGTTACGGGAAACGGTTTATTCGAGTGCCTTTCGCTCCACCACAGTTCCACTTAACGCTACTTAAGAAACGTCTACGTGAAGCGCTTCATCCAAGGGCGCTGCGCCTCACCACAGTTCCACCAAACAGTACTAACAAAAGAGCTATAATGAGCTTTTTATCAGAGGGTGCTGCGCTCCAACACAGTTCCACCAAATAGTACATACAAAAGGGTTGCGAGGAGTACTGCTTTCGAGGGCTCTGCGCTCCACTATAATTTCACCAAACAGATCTTAGAAAATGGTGCGGTGAAGACTTTATACCACGGCCCTGCGCTCTACCACAGTTCCACCAAACGGTACTTACAAAAGTGCTGCGGGGAACGAATTTTCATGGCACGGCGCTCGACTACAGTTCCATCAAACATTACTTAAAAAAAGGCCGAGGAAGAGCTTCATCCGGGGGCGTTGCGCTCGAGCAGAGTTCCACCAAAGGGTATTTAAAAAAGGCTGCGGAGAGAGGTTCATCCGAGGGCGCTGGGGAGCACGTCATTCGAGAGCGCTCCACTCCACAACGGTTTCCCTAAACAGTACTTATACAAGGGCTGCGTGGAACGATTTTTCAGGGCCCTGCGCTCGACTACAGTTCTATCAAACATTACTTAAAAAAGCCTTCGGGGAGAGCTTCATACGGGGATGCTAGGTTTTACCACAGTTCCACCAAACAGTACTTAAAAAAGGGTTGCGAGGAGTGCTTATTCCGAGGGTGCTGCGCTCAACCACAGTTCCACCAAACAGTACTTGCAGAAGGATAGCGGGGACTAGTTTATCCGAGGGCGCTACGCTCCACCACAGTTCTACCAAACGGTACTTAAAAAAACGCTACTGGGAGGGCTTCATCCGAGGGCGCTTCGCTCTACCACAGCTCCATCCAACAGTACTTACAAAAGGGTTGCGGTTCGCGATTTATCCGAGGCGCTGCGTTCGACCACAGTTCAACCAAACATAACTTACAAAATGGTTGCAGGGAGCGCTTTATCCGATGACGCTGCGCTCCACAACAGTTCCACGAAGCAGTACTTAAAAGAGGGATACGGAGACCGCTTCATCCGAGAGTGCTGCGCTCCAACACAGATTCACTAGACAAGAAATAAAAAACGCTGCGGGGAGATCTTCATCCGAGGGCGATGCGCTGCACCACAGTTCCAACAAATATAACTTACAAAAAAGTTGCCGGGAGCGCTTCATCTGAGGGCGCTGTCCTCCATAATATTTCCACCATAGAGTACTTACAAAAGCGTTGCGGGGAGCGCCTCACCACAGTTCCAGGAAACAGTACTTGTAAAAGTGCTGCGGTGAGCATTTTATCCAAGAGTGCTGCGCTCAACCACAGTTCCACAAAACAGTACATACAAAAGGGTTATGGGGAGAACTTTATCCGCGGGCGTTGCACGCCACCACAGTTGCACCAAACAGTTCTTACAAAAGAGTTTTTGGGAGGACTTTATCCGAGGGCACTGCGTTCCACCAAAGTTCCGCAAAACAGTAATTACAAAACGGTCGCGGGGAGTAGTTTATTCAAGTGAGGTTCGCTAACGCTGTTTAAAAAACGTCTACAGGGAGCACTCCATCCGAAAGCGCTGCACTCCACCACAGTTCCACCAAACAGTTCATACAAAGGTGTTGTGGGGAGGACCTTATCATAGGGCACTGCGTTTTATCAAATTTCCACTAAACAGTATTTACAAAAGGGGTGCGGGGAGTGCCTTATCCGAGGGCGCTGCGCTACTAAACAGTTCCACCAAATAGGATTTAAAAAGGGCACCGTGGAACGCTTCATCCGAGGGCACTCCATTCTACCACAGTTCCACCAAACAGTACTCAAAAAAAAGCTCCGTGGAGCGCTTCATCTGAAGGCGCTGATTCCGTAACATTTCCACCATACTACTTCTAAAAGGGTTGCGTGGAACGCATCATCCGAGAGAGCTGGGCTGAATCCAAGGGCGCTCCGCTCCACCACAGTACACCAAACAGCACTTACGAAAGGGCTGCGGAGAGCTTTCTATCCGAGGGTGTTACGTTCTACCACAATTCTTCGAACAGTACTTACAAAAGGGTTGCTCGGGGCGCTTTATCCGTGGGCGCTACGCTCCACCACATTTCCCCGAAACAGTTCTTACAAAAGGGTTGCGGGTAGCACTTTATCCGAAGGCGCTGCACTCCAGCACAGTTCCACCAAACGGTACATAAAAAACTGCGCTGCACCACAGTTCGACCAAAAATCACTTAAAAAAGGGTTACAGGGAGTGCTTCTTCCGTCGGTGCTGCGCTCAAATACAGTGCCATCAAACAGTACCAACACTTGTATTACGGGGAGCACTTTATCCTAGGGCGCTGCGCTCCACCACAGTTCCACCAAACAGGACTTATAAAAGTGTTAGGGGAGTGCTTCATCCGAAGGCGTTGCGCTTCACCACAGTTCCACCAAGCAGTACTTAACAAAGGGCTTGTTGAGAGCGCTTCATCCGAGGGCCTTTCGTTCCACCACAGATAAAATAAATAATATTACCAAAGGGATCAGGGCGCTGTGCTCGACTACATTTATAACAATCAGTATTTAAAAAAGGCTGAGGGGAGAGCTTCAAATGAGCTTGGTGCGCTGAACAACAGTTCCAATAAAGAGTACATAAAAAAGGGTTGCTTGGAGCGCTGCATCCGAGGGCGCTGCGCTCCAACAGACCTCCATCAAACAGTACTTATAAACGGGTTGCTGAGAGCGCTTTTTCCAAGGGCTATGCGCACCACCACATTTCCTCCTACGCTACATAAAAAGTGTAGCGAGGAGGGCATCATCTGAGAGAGCTGCACTTCACCACTGTTCCACCAAACAGTACTAACAGAGGGATTGCGAGGAGCACTTTATCCTAGGGCACTGCGCTCTACCACAGTTCAACCAAAGATTACTTAGAAAAGGGTTAGGGGGAGTGCTTCCACCGAAGGTACTCTGCTCCACCACAGTTCCACCAAGCAGAACTTAACAAAGGGCTGTGGCGATTGCTTCATCCGAGGGCGCTTCGTTCCACCACAGTTAAAATAAGTTTTATTACTAATGGGATGCGGGGAGCTTTTAATCCGAGGGTGCTGCGCTCAACCATAGTTCCACCAAGCAATACTTAAAGAAGGTTGCGGGAAGAGCTTCATCCGAAGCGCTGCGCTACAACAACAAATTTCAAGCATACAGCACTTACAAAAGGGTTGCGGAAAGTGCTTCTTCTGTGGTCGTTGCGCTCAACCACAGTTCCATCAAACACTACTTACAAAAGGGCTGCGTGGAGCGATTCATCAGGACGCTGCGCTCGACTACATTTCCAACAATCAGTATTTAAAAAAGGCTTCCAGGGACGCTTCATACGAGGTCGGTGCGCTGGACAACAGTTCCACAAAACAGTACTTACAAAAGTGTTCCCGGGAGCGCTGCGCTCCAACAGACTTCCATCAAATAGTACTTACAAATGGGTTGCTGAGAGCGCATATTCCAAGGGCTCTGCGCTCCACCACAGTTCCACCTAACGGTACATAAAAAGTTTAGCGAGGAGCGCATCATCCCAGAGAACTGCGCTTCACCATAGTTTCACCAAATAGTATAAAAGGGTTGCGGGGAGTTTTTCATTCGAAGGCCCTACGCTCAACTACAGGTTCACCAAATAGTACCAACACAAAAAATTGCGGGGAGAACTTTATCTTAGGCCGCTGCGCTCCACCTCAGTTCCACCAAAGAATACTTACAAAAGAGTTAGGGGGAGTGCTTCATCTGAAGGCGCTGCGCTACACCACAGTTCGACTAAGCAGTACTTAACAAAGGGCTGTGGCGAGCGCTTCATCCGAGGGCGCTTCGTTCCACCACAGTTAAAATAAACAGTATTATTAATGGGATACGGGGAGCTTTTATTCCGAGGGTGCTGCGTTCCAACACAGTTCCACCAAATAGTACATAAGAAAGTGTTTCGGAGAGTGCTTCATCCTCGAGCGCTGCGGTCCACAACAGTTCCACAAAACAGTTCTTAGCAAAGGGTTGCGGCTAGCACTTTCTCCGAGGGCGCTGCGCTCATCCATACTTCAACCAAAGAGTACTTACAAAACAACTGGTGGAGCGCTTAATCCAAGGGCGCACCGCTCCATTACAGTTCCACCAAACAGTTCTTACTAAAGGTTTGCGAGTATCCCTTTATCCAAGGGCGCTTTCACCCAAAACAGTTAAAACAGACAGTACTTACAAAACAGCTACGTGGAGCACTTCATCCGAGGGCGCTGCGATCCATTACAGTTCCACCAAACTTTACATTAAAAAATTACTTCGGGGAGCACTTCATCCGAGAAAGCTGTGCTCCACTATAGTTTCACCAAACAGTACTTACCAAAGGGTTGTTGCGGGGAGTGCTTCTTCCGAATGGGCTGCGCTCAACCACAGTTCCACCAAACAGTAGTTACACAATGATTGAGGGGATCACTTAATCCGAGGGGTCTGCGCTCCATCATAGTTCCACTAAACAATCCTTCAAGTGGTTGCGTGGGGCGAATCATCGAGGCGCTGTGCTCCACCACAAGTCCACAACACAGTACTTAAAAAAGGCTGCGGGGAGAGCTTCATCCGAGGACGCTGCGCTGCAGCACAATTGTACGAAACAGTACTTACGAAAGCGCTGCGAGAGCGCTTCATCTGAAGGTGCTGCGCTCCTCCACAGTTCCGCCAAACATTACTTACAAAAAGGTTGCGGTAAGTAAGCCATTCGAGGGTGCTACGCTCAACCACAGTTATACCAAAAAGTACTTAAACAAAGATTGCTGGGAGCGCATCGTCCGAGGCCGCTACGCTCCACCACAGTTCCACCAAACAGTTCTTATAAAATGGCTGCTGGGATCGCTTCATCTGAGGGAGCTGAGCTCTAGCACAGTTCCAACAAACTACTTACAAAGGGCGGCGGTGATTTCTTCCTTCAAGGGCACTGCGCTTCACCATAGTTCCACTAAACAGTAGTTAAAAAAAAGGCATCAGGGAGCGCTTCATCCAAAGGCGCTGCTCTCAATCACATTTACACCAAACAGTAATTACAAAAGGGTTTCGGGGAACGCTTTAGTCGATGGCGCTCCTCTCCACGAAAGTTCTACCTAACAGTATTTACAAATAGGTTGCGGGGAGCGTATCATCCAAGGGCGCCGCGCTCCACCACGGTTCCACCAAACAGTACTTACAAACGGCTGCAGGGACCGTTTCCTTCGATGGCGCTGCGCTCCAACACAGTTCCACCAAACAGTACTTACAAAAGGGTTGCCGGGAGTGCTTTATTCGAGGGCCCTGCACTCCAACACAATTCCACCAAACAATACTAATAAGAGGGCTGCGGAGATGGCTTCATCCGAGGGCGCTGGGCTCAACCACAGCTCGACCAAACAGTCTTTGCAAAAGGTCTGAGTGGATTGATTCATCAGGGGGCTGCGCTCGACGACATTTATAATAATCAGTATTTAAATAGGCTGCAGGGAGAGTTTCATACGAGGTCGGTGCGCTGGACAACAGTTTCACTAAAGAGTACTTACAAAAGGGATGCCGGGAGCGCTGCATCCAACGGCGCTGCGCTCCAACAGACTTCCATAAAACAGTTCCCTACAAACGGGTTGCTGAGAGCGTTGTTCCAAGGGCTCTGCGATCCACCACAGTTCCACCTAAAGGTACATAAAATAGTGTAGAGCGGAGCGCATCATCCGAGAGAGCTGCACTTAACCATAGTTCCACCAAATAGTACGTATAAAATGGTTGTGGGGAGTTCTTCATTCGATGGCTCTGCGCTTAACTACAGTTCCACCAAACAATACCAACACAGGGATTGCTGGGAGCACTTTATCTTAGGACGCTGTGCTCCACCACAGTTCAACCAAAGAGTACTTACAAAAGAGAAAGGGGAGTGCTTCATCCGACGCCGCTGCGCTCCACCACAGTTCCACCAAGCACTACTTAACAAAGGGCTATGGTGAGAGCTTCATCCGAAGGCACTTCGTTCCAATGGGGTGCGGGGAGCTTTTTATCCAATGGTGCTGCGCTCCACCACAGATCCACTAAACAGTACATAAGAAAGTGTTTCGGGGAGCGCTTCATCCGCGAGCGCTGGGCCCCACAACAGTTCCACCAAACATTTCTTACAAAAGGGTTGTGGCTATCACTTGCTCCGAGAGCGCTGCGCTCAACCGTAGTTCAACTAAACAGTACTTACAAAACGGCTGCGTGGAGCGCTTCATCCAAGGGCGCTGCGCTCCTCTACAGTTCCACCAAACAGTTCTTACTCAAGGTTTGCGGGTAGCACTTTATCCAAGGGCGCTGCGATCCAAAACAGTTCAACCAGACAGTACTTACAAAACGGCTCCTAGGAGCGCTTCATCCGAGGGCGCTGTGCTCCATTACAGTTCCCCCAAACTGAACATAAAAAAGGCTTCCGTGAGCACTTCATCTGAGAGGGCTGCGCTCCACCACAGTGCCACCAAACATTACTTACCAAAGGGTTGCGGGGAGTGCTTCTTCCGAAGGCGCTGCGCTCAACCACAGTTCCTCTAAACAGTAGTTACACAATGATTGAAGGGATCACTTTTTCCGAGGGGTCTGCGCTCATCATAGTTTCACCAAACAGTCCTTACAAGTGGTTGCGTAGGGTGATTCATCAGGTGCGCTGCGCTTCACCACAAATACACCAAACAGTACTTAAAAAAAGCTGCGGGAAGAGCTTCATCCGAGGGCGCTGTGCTGCGGAGAGCGCTTCATCCGAGGGTGCTTCGCTCCTCCACAGTTCCGCCAAACGTTACTTACAAAAGGGTTACGGGAAGTAATCCATCAGAGGTTGCTACGTTCAACCACAGTTATACCAAACAGTACTTAAGCAAAGATTGCTGGGACCGCCTCGTCCAAAACCGCTGCACTCCACACAGTTCCACCAAACAGTTAATATAAAAGGGATGCTAGGGTCGCATCATCTGAGAGAGCTGAGCTCTACCACAGTTCCAACAAACAATACTTATAAAGGGTGGCGGGATATCTTCATTCGTGGGCAGTGAGCTCTACCATAGTTCAACTAAACAGTAGTTACAAAAGGGCATGAGGGAGCGCTTTATCCGAGGGCGCTGCTCTCAATCACATTTCCACCATACAGTAATTACAAAAGGGTTTCGGGGACCGCTTTCCTTGATGGCGCTCCGCTCCACAAAAGTTCTACAAAACAGTATTTACAAATAGGCTGCGTGGAGCGCATCATCCACGGGCGCACCGCTCTACCCCAGTTCCACAAATCACTACTTACAAAATGATGGCGGAAGCGCTTAATCTGAGGGCGCTGCGCTCCAACACAGTTCCACTAACCAGTACTTACAATTGTATCTCCGATAGGGCTTCATTCGAAGGCGCTGAGCTCCACCACAGTTTCCCCAAACTGTACTTACAAAACGGCTGCGGAGAGCGCTTCTTCGGATGGCGCTGGGCTCCACCACAGTTCAACCTAATGGTACATAAAAAGTGCATCGAGGAGAGTATGATCCGCGAGCGCTGCGCATTACCACAGTTCCACCAAACACTACTTAACCAAGGTTTCGAGGAGTGCCTCTTTCAAGGGCCCTTCGCTCATCTACAGTTCCGCAAAACAGTACAAACACAAGAGTTTGCGGAGAGGGCTTCATCCGAAGGCGCTGCGCTCCACCACAGTTACACCAAGCGGGTCTTAACAAAGGGCTGTACAGAACGCTTCATCCGAGGGCGCTACGTCCACCACATTTCACCAAACATTACTTAAGCAACGGTTGCGGGGACCTTTTTATCGGAGGATGCGCTGCTCAATCACAGTTACACCAAATGATACTTCAGAAAGTGTTGTGGGGACGGCTTCATCGCGGGCGCTGCGCTTCAGCACAGTTCCAACAAACAGTTCTTAATAAAGGTTTGCGGGTAGCACTTTATCCGAGGCCGCTGCGCTCCACAACCGTTTAACCAAATAGGACTTACAAAACGTCGACTGGGAGCGCTTCATTTGAGGGCGCTGCGCTCTACTAGAGTTCCATTAAATGGTACATAAGAAATGGCTGCGGGGAGCACTTAATCCGAGTGTGCTGCCCGCTATCACAGTTCCATCAGTCCTTACAAATGATTGCGGGGAGCGATTTATTAGGGCCCCGCGCTCCACCACAGATCCACCAAACAGTAATTTAAAAAGGCTGCGGGGAGAGCTTCATCATAGGGCGCGGCGATGCGCTGCAGCACAATTTCACTAAACAATACTTACAAAAAGACTGCCGAGAGCGCTTCATCCGAGGGTGCTGCGCACCCCCAACAGTTCCACCAAGCAGTAATAAAAAGTGCTGCGGAGAGCGCTTCATCCGAAGGCAATGCGCTCCACCACAGCTCCACTAAACAGTACTTACAAAAGCCCTACGATGGTTTTTTTTTCGAGGAAGCTGCTCTCCAACACAGTTCGACCAAATACTACATACAAGGGGTGGTCAATAAGTTTTGAGAATCGGTAGGGCAAAACAGAGGAAGGGAGATAGCTGTTTGTGGGGGTGTTAGGACAAGTTATGACAAGTCAGGACCTGCAGCCGCACGCTCCTGTCTCGTCTATTTAAGAAGCAGTAGCTGATCGCAGATCGTCAGTCACAAATTTTTCAACAATGGAGAAGGTTGAGCACCGCGCAGTTATCAAATTTTTGACCAAGGAAGGCAAGAATGCAAAAGAGATCCATGAACGCATGGTTGCAGTGTACACCGACACCGCCCCTTCCTATGCAACCATTGCTCGCTGGAATAGGGAGTTTCGCCATGGTCGTGAGTCCCTTGAAGATCAGCCCGTCTAGGAGGCCCGTCAGACATGACCAACGAAGACAATGTGACCGGTGTAGATAGGATGATCCTCGAAAATCAACGGGTGAAGGTCGAAGAATTCGAGCGAGAACTTGGAATATCACATGGAAGTGTTATCAACATCATCCATGACAATTTGGCTATGACCAAGGTCTCTGCCCGTTGGGTCCCTAGAAACCTCACGCCCTATGATCGAATTCAACGTCGTCAAAGTCCATAAGGCCAGAGTTGCACAAGCTGCCTTGCGCGAGTGCGGATTCGAGGAGCTCAACCATCCCTCCTACAGTCCAGATCTGGCCCCTAGCGACTACTTTTTATTCCGCCAGCTCAAAGCTGCAATGCGTGGACACCGGTTTGGGGACGATGAAGATGTCCAGCTTGCCGTCCAGGACTTGATTGAACAGCAGTCGGAAGATTTCTGGTTTTCGGGAATTGGAAGCCTCAGGGACAAGTGGCGAAAGTGCATGGAAGTCGAGGGTAGTTATATTGAAAAATAATAAAACAGTTTTCCTCATATCTCGTTTCCTTATATCCGAATTGCAAAACTTATTGACCGCCCATCCTACAAAAGGATTGTGGGGAGTGCTCCATCCGAGGGCGCGGCGCTCCACCATAGTTCCACTAAACAGTAGTTACTCAATGATTAAGGGGATCACTTTATCCGAGGGGGCTTCGCTCCATCACAGTTCCACCAAACAGTACTTACAAAAGGGTTGCGGGGAGTGATCCTTCCGAGGGTGCTACGCTCAGCCCCAGTTATACCAAACAGTACTTACACAAAGATTGCTGGGAGCTCTTCGTCCAGGCCACTGTGCTCCACCACAGTTCCGCCAAACAGTACTTATAAAAGGGCTGCTGGGAGAGCTTCATCCGAGGGAGCTGAGCTCTACCACAGTTCTACCAAACAGTACTTACAAAAGGGCGGCGGGGAGTTCTTTATCCGAGGGCGCTGCGCTCCACCATAGTTCCACTAAACAGTAGTTACAAAAGGGCATCAGGGAGCGCTTCATCTGAGGGCGCTTCTCTCAATCACATTTCCATCTAACAGTATTTACAAATGTTTTCGGGGAACGCTTCATTCGATAGCGCTCCGCTCCACGAAATTTCTACCAAACAGTATTTACAAATTGGTTGCGGGGAGTGCAGCAACCGAGGGCGCTGCGCTCCAGCCCATTTCCACCTATCAGTACTTACAAAATGGTTGCGGGTCGCGCTTCATCCTAAAGTGCTTCGCTCCGGCACAACTCCTCTAAACAGTACTTAAAAATGGGCTGTGGGGATCTTTTTATACGAGAGCGCTGCCCTCCATAACATTTCCGCTAGAATAGTACTTACACAAGGGTTGGGGAGCGCCTCATTTGAAAGCGCTGTGCTCCACTACATTTCCATCATCCATTACTTACAAAATGGTTGCGGAGAGCGCTTCACCATAAAGCGCTGCAGTCCAGCACAGTTTCACCGAACATTACTTACGAATGGGCTGTGGGGAACTTTTTATTCCAGGGAAGCGCTTCTTTCGAGGGCGCTGCACTACCCCACAGTTGCAACAAACAGTGCTTACCAAATGGTTGCGGGGAGTGCTTCTTCCGAAGGCGCTGCGCTCAACCACAGTTCCACCAAACAGTAGTTCTCAATGATTAACGAGATCACTTTATCCGAGGGGGCTGCGCTCCACAACAGTCCCACCAAACAGTACTTACAAAAGGGTTGCGGGGAGCGCTTCATCCGTGGGCGCTGCGCTCCACCACAGTTCCACCATACGGGATATAAAAAGGGCTGCCAGGAGCACTTCATCCGAGAGCGTTGCGCTCCACCACAGTTTCACCATACAGTACCTAGAAAAGCGTTGCAGGGAGTGCTTCTTCAGAGGGCACTACGCTCAACAACAGTTCCACTAAACTGTACTTACGAAAGGGCTCCTGGAAGCTTTTTATCCAAGGGTGCAGCGCTCCACCACAGTTCCACCAAACAGTTATTACCAAAGAGTTGCGGGGAGCGCTTCATCCGTTAGCGCTGCGCTCCCTCATAGTTCCACCAAACAGTTCTTACAAAAGGGATGCGGGTAATACTTTATCCGAGGGCGTTGGGCTCCCCACAGTTCTACCAAACGGTACATAAAAAAGTGCAGCGAGGAGCGCTTCATCTTTCAGCGCTGTGCTACACCACAGTTCCACAAAAGGGTTCTCACAAAATAGGTGCGGTAAGTGATTCTTCCAATGGCTCTTCGCTCAACCACTGTTCCACCAAACAGTACTTACAAAAGGGCTGCGGAGAGTGCTTCATCCGAGGGTGCTGCTCTCCACCACAGATCAACCAACAGTACTTACAAAATGGTTGCGGATAGTGTTTCATCCGATGGCGCTTAGCTCCAGCACAGTTCCACCAAGCAGTACTTAAAGAATGCCTGCGTAGAGTGCTTCATCCTTGTGCGTTGCACTCTACCACAGTTCCAATAAACATTACTTAAAAAAGTGCTATGGTGATCTTTTTATCTGAGGGTGCTGCGCTCTAACACAATTTCCCAAAACAGTAAATACAAAACGGTTGCGGAGACCGTTTCATCCGAGGGCGCTGTGCTCCACCACAGTTGTACCAGACAGTTCTTACTAGAGGGTTGCGGCGAGGACTATATCCGAGTACATCGTGCTCCACCACAGTTTTACCAGACAGTACTTACAAAACGGTTGCTGGGAGCACTTTATCCGAGGGTGCTTCGCTCCAAAACAGTTCAACCAAACGGTACTTAAAGAAGGGCTGCGCAGAATGCTTCATCCGAGAGCCCTGACCCCCACCACGGTTCCGCCAAACAGTACTTACAAAAGATTGTGGGGAGTGATCCTTTCGAGAGTGCTACGCTCAACCACAGTTACAACAAACAGTACATACACAAGGATTCCGCGGAGCGCTTCATCCAAGGGCGCTGCACTCAACCACAGTTCCACCAAACAGTACTTTCAAAATGGCTGTATGCTGTTATACAACACACCACGCTGTTATACGCATACTAGCCTACTGGCCGACCGAAATTAAGACCCCACCTGAGGATGGCTTTAAGACGGTAACGGCTCACGTACTGTACGGCGGCTTCAGACACAATCTGCCAGTTATACCAAACAGCAAATATACAAGGATTGTGCGGAGCGCTTCTTTCGAAGGCGTTTTGCTCAACCAAAGTTCCACCAAACAGTACTAACAAAAGAGCGGCAGGGAGCGCTTCTACCGAGGGCGCTGCGCTCCACCACAGTTCCACCAAACAGTACTTACAAAAAAGTTGCGGAGAGCGCTTCATTCGAGGGCGCTGCTCTGCATCACATTTACACCAAACAGTATTTACAAAAGGGTTTCGGGGAACTTTTCATTTGATAGCGCTGCCCTTTACGACAGTTCCATCAAACAGTACTTACAAAAGGGTTGTGGGGTGCGCTTAATCCGAGGGCACTGCGCTCTACCACAGTTCCACCAAACAGTACTTAACAAAGGGCTGCGTGGAACGCTTCATCCGAGGGCACTACGCTCCACCACAGTTCCACCAAACCATACTTACCAAAGACCATCGGGGAGCGCTTCAACTGTGGGCGCTGCCCTCCATCACATTTCCACCAAACAGTGTTTAAAAAGCGTTCCAGGGAGCGCCTCATGCAAGGGCGCTGCGTTCCACCACAGTTCCACCAAACAGTATGTCGTAGTAGGACCAGGTGTACGCTGTTATACGCACACTGGCCTACTGTCCAACCGAAATTAAGACTCCACCTCGGGATGGCTCTAAGAGTGTTTTAAATACACAGTTTCTAGGCCAAGGATTATTCAAACACGGCTATAAAAATATACTTTAATAAGACTAAAGATTACATACACATATAGGGCAAGTTAAATGGCAATGCAATTAAATATTGACGGTTCACGGCTAAGATGATTGACACTATCAATTAAGTTTGATCCGACGGATAATTAATTAAGAAATGATCTTACAATTATGCAAGTTCTAGAGCAAAGGGGATCATTGAGTGTCGATGCGGTGAAGGTGCGAGGAGCGTGACGAAGCGTCGGTTAAATCCCCTTTACCTTGATGTGCAGCGAGTAGGACCAGAGATTTAAATTCGATCTTGAACTTGTAGGCGTCTCACGAGACGCTCAATCCAACTTCGGGATATTAAAGATACGGCCTCTTATCCTTAAGAGGCAAACCTAGGAGCCTTCGGGGATAGCTTTTTCGATCCTTAAAATCCGAAGACGTGGTGAGAAGGGTTGAAGCGCGCCTAAAACTATATCCACAAACAACACTGAGTGACGACTAGCTCTTCCTTGACACTTCGAAAATCACTCAATTCTTTTCTGGACGAGAATGTCGTCGATTCTCTGTCGAATAACGAAAACGTTAACGGCTAACGTACTGGACGGCGGCTTCAGACACAATCTGCCTGTGACCTCCGAAGTATCGAATATATACTCCGAAATTATCTAGATGGGAAGACAGATTCATCGCCAACAGACTTACTTAATTGCCTTGGGTCGCAATAAGGGTCCATTGTGGGAAGTCGCGATGGCTCCCTTAATGGTCTTTCCATTGTTATATAGGGCAAATAAATGCAGCGCTACGAACGGGACGTGAGGCTGACAAAATTCGTCTGCGACAATGGCGTTTCGCCATCACGCGAATTGATTCGGGCAGACGGTCAACGGCGAACTGGGGTAGCCAGGGGAGGAGGAGATGACGAAGAACCGTATTTTTCCACACAGTACTTAAAAAAGGGTTGTGGCGAGTGCTTCATTGAGGGCGCTAGGTTCCACTAAATAGACCGAAAAATGGTTGCGGGGAGTGTTCCGTCGAAAGGCGGTACGTTCCACCAAACAGTGTGCACAAAAATGTTGCGAGAGATCTTATTCCGATGGTGTTGTGTTCCCCTAAGCATTCCTGATAAAGGAATTGCCAGAAACACTCCATCTGATGGCGCAAAGTTCCATCAAACATTCATCACAAAACGGTTACTAGGAGCGCTCCATCCCATAGCGTTGCGTTCCACTAAACACTCGTCATAAATTTATTGCGGGGAGCGCTACATCCGATTGCACTGGGTTCCAGCCAACAGTTCTCAGATCATGGCTGAGTGGAGCGTTTCACCCATGGCGCAGCATCCACCAAACTGTCCTCACAAAAGGGTTGTTGGAGCGCTCCATCCGATGACACTACGTTGCACCCAAATGTCTCCTCACAAAAAGTTAACGCTCAACCGATGTCGTTACGTTCCATCAACTAGTCCTCACAAAACAGTCGGGAGTATCTCTTGATCGATTTTTTCCCAGGTCTTTCTCCCTAGCCTTTGGATCTCCATATTGATCGGCTTTAGTCCGATTCTTTGGTGTAGAACCGTATTCGGGAATCGGTTCTACACCAAGGAATCGGACTAAAGCCGATCAATATGGAGATCCGAAGGCTAGGGAGAAAGACCTGGGAAAAAATCGATCAAGAGATGCTCCCGACTATAAACATCAACCTAAATGTACGTGGAAACAGAAGACGCGCAATTGGTAGAACGGCTCTGTTCCCAAGCAGTAGAACCTGCGCAAGAGAAGACGTACTACCAATATATACTTAGTAGTACGCAAAATAAAATGACTTTAATCTTATTGAATCCGATTCATAACAAAGAAATAAACATAAGAGAAAGATTATTCTTAACAAAAAGAGGCGAAGTGACCAAATTGCAAATTAAAACTTAATAAATTTTAAATAAAAAAGAGGCGAAGTGCCCATATTAAAAATTAAAACTTTAAAATAAAAAGAGGTGAAGCCAAATTTAAATCAAATCAAATTTAAATAATATAATTCAAATCAACAAAAAGAGGCGAAGTGCCCAAAATGAAAATAATAAATGTAAAATTTAATAAAATTCAAATAGAGATAATCAGCATAACAAAAAACTCTGAAAGGCTCGCATGCTACGACGGTGGAATATATTGAAATTAATAAATAGAAAAAATATATATAACAATGGAGGAAACTGGCTGTCAACGACAGTCAGCACCATTACTGACGGAGGAACATTTTATTATAAAATAGAAAAAGTGAGAAGTATGCTAGTGATTCCCTAACACTAGGGCAAACTAGAAAACATTTTCACACCTTTATAAACCTACCACACAATTCATCACTTTCACTAATTAATTAATTAAATATGGTAGTACATTTGGCTTTTTGCTTTGTTTAGCACAAAAGAAAATATACCACCATAACTTACACTACTCCCTCAAATTTCACGTTAGTTGAAATAATATTGCGGTCCAAGATTACCCATACCGTCTTCCGGAGAGCGTCATAAAAGAGACTAAACCCAGATATGGGGCGCTGATTTGGGAAGACGCCCACCAGAGTTTTTTCTTATGAGTTAGTGGTAATGGGCGGGGCAATTACGGTCCACATCTAAGCATGCCGGTTAATTCATGTCGAAAAGGACATGAAGGGGAATGAAGAGTTTGTGGGGCATGAGTTGAATAGAATGCGATCAAGTGGGAATCAATGGCGGTGAATGTAAAGAAAGAGTGGCATTTGAGTCCAGGATAGCATTAGACAATGGTTGGGAGTGAATGTGTAGGCTCAAGAATTATGTGGGTGAAGTTGCGATTTGCAAGTGTAAAAATGTACATAGTTGTAGTGGATGACACCTGTAATGAAAGAAGTGAAGACGAGAAAAAAAGTGACAAAATGAGTTGGAATAAGTAGTGAATGGATTTGTGAATGAGTATCGGTTGTTGGTTATAGAAGGTATGAATAGAGGGAGGGTGAAAGAATGAGAAATAAAATAACTAGTGTTTTGAGTGCACCTGAAGAGAAAGAAAATAGTGAAATGTCGGTAAGTTTCTGTACTGAAAGATACTTGAATGTAGCAAATACGTTCTTTCAGTTCAAAGATGTTCATGTGACAAAGGAACAATATTGTTTTTATATAGTTTACATTCATACTTCCGTTTCTCCAAATGGCAGTAATTTCACACCTTTGTAACTTGGCTGTCTTGGTTCAGAACGTTCCTAACTCGAAGTCTTCTCTAATGTAGTGTACCTGAAGGTACTGATATAGCCCGGAATGCTTTTTCACATCCACTGCTGGGTTTGGATCCTTATTCGCTTGCTGATATTCTTCAGCGTTCTCTTCTACAACTGCAATGAAGTTCTCAATGTTTAACTATTCAACTAAATCTTTAGTTTATTATATTGATTTATTTCCAGACTCTTCTACTGCGTCTGGTACTCTCATTCTTTTCTATTCCTGCCGTTACTATATCTCACTTTATTATAGTTTCTGTTTGTTCACCTCCTTTTAACTTTTCAGTTTCCTCTATTTCTGGCGATACTTTTTCCATTACATCTTGTAATCTCTGTGATTTATTCAGTGTTTTATTTGGTTCTTCAAATGCACTTGATTGAATATTCAAAAGGAAAGTTGAGCGCAAAAAATAGTCCTGACGCTGTGGAAGCTTTGGGATCAGAGGTGTGGTGATAATCATCGAGATTATTGACTCAGCAGTTTCATGTAACCTCTTTGTAGAGTCTACTTTTTTTGTGCTCCAGATTAATTGTTTTCTTTTAGTGAGTCTTCCATCTGCAAAGAGGTATAATTTTTAAGCATATAATTATTTAATATAAATTTTTTTAGTGAAATTATTTTAGTTTAACCACATTTTAAGCATAAATTTATTTTTTACATTGGTCAACCAAGATGACGTAACTAGACCATCCCACGTAAATACACGAGGTAAACGACCCTAATTAATCAGATCTAAAGGCAGAGAGCATATTCAGGTATGCATTTAGTACATCTAATATGAATCATTTTGTTATTCTTTGATAACTGATTCGCATTTATGCCACGAATGCGGCATTTGGCTAGTCGATGACCTCGGATAAAGAAAAGCACTACCACTAAATCTGACAAAGCCCTAATGAAAAAAGGCAAAAGTTATTTTGAACAACTTACATCATCCAGTAAAGATGTTGACATCACCAATGCTAAATGGTATGATAATAAAGTGTAAACATTTCTTCGACTTTTGCTAAAGCTACTCCTTTAACAACTCTTTCCCGTCATGATTACATAACATAACATAATTTCACGGATAACAAAAGCCACAAGGTCCTATCAATGGTCATCCGCATCTGTCAAAACCCACCCACAAAATGCATCTATATGATTGTGTCAGATCATACATCTACAATATACAATTAGAACCATACACAGGAATGTGTCCAAAAACGAAAAGCATCATCATCAAGACTCGTCAAACCCAAATCAATCTAACACTGTGTAACACGATTTTTGTTACAGAGCAGAAAATAGTTGATTCTAGATGATTCTTTAGGCGCTGATTACAAATTTGTATTTAGAATTTGAATATCATGTCTAATTTTTGTGTAATTTGAATTTTCCTTTTTAAGCCATTTCACACTTTTGCTCAATATTGTACCAATATGCAATTTTTAATATATTTAATATATATAATTAATATATATATAATATATATTAATAAATAAAATATATATTAACATTTTTAATAATTATAAAGTAGACTATATTGAAGCTCAAATATCATTGAATTCTAATTACTGTTTTTTTTTTCAGATTTTCAGATTAATACATACTTATTTGTGATAACTTTTCTGCTACTGATAACTGGTAACTGGTAAAGAAGATAACACGTTTGCTCTAATAAGAACCTTATGATAAGGATCTCACATTGTGTATCGTTTGCTTTCTCAAGTTAGTATTTGAAATCTTGTCATGGCTTCAAGTTCTAGACGCGGATGTGTAAACAGCCCAAACATATTTTGTTATGTTTGTGGGCAATTCACACAAGTGGCACAACGGAGAAAAATAGAAACAGCGGTAACAATGAAGCAAGCCTACAGATACTATTTCGGATACAAAGTAGGGGACCAGGATAAAGATTGGGCCCCTCATATTTGCTGCACGCAATGTAACACAATGTTGACAGCTTAGTTAAATGGGAAGAGGAAGGCAATGCCATTTGCTGTTCCCATGATATGGTGTGAGCCATCAAATCACTTTGATGATTGTTATTTCTGCCTAACAAATGTGGCTGGATTTTCAAAGAAAAACAAATCTAAAATTGTTTATCTAAATTGACCATCACTTCTTCTTGGGTTACAGTTGGGATACACAAAGTACATGTGCTTTTTATGTCTATAGGATAACAGAGATGATAAAAATCACTATAAAAAGCGAGAGTGGCCAGCCAGAGAAGAACACATAGTTGGCAAACATAATATTAAGCATGATGCTCTAGTAGATCCAAAAAAAGTTCATCTTCCGCCTTTCAATATTTGAAAAACAAATTCAAAGGATCATTAACCGATGCAAACATAGTAGCTGGAGTTTTCACTGGACCACAAATTCTTTGAGGAAGTCACTAAAAACTTTCTCGGAAATTTTAAATCTCCAAATTACCGAGAAATAGTAAACAATATGCTGGGAGACTATAAAAAAGATGGGAAATGTAGAATGTTACTTAAAATGCATTTTCTGCATTCTCATCTCGAATTTATTCCTGAAAATCTGGAAGCGGTTAGTGATGAACATGGTGAACGTTTTCATGAACAAATATTGGTTATGGAGACGAGGTACCAAGGAAAATATAATCCAAATATGATGGGGGATTATTACGGGTCTTTACAAAAACAAACTGATGTCTCACAAAAGAAAAACGAGAAGGCTACAACAAAGTTTCTTTAAACTTTAAGTTCATAACAAAACTTAATCAATACAATAAAATCTTCATAACTTGGGAGGGAGGTGGGGGTAACTTCCCCAGTGATGTACAATGCCTGTCCTAAGCCAGAATAAAGAAGGAAGTTCCCCTAGTTTTAAAATATTTTTGCTTAAAAATTACAAAATAAAAAGATTTTTTTTTATTTATTAATCTGAACAAATAGCGAAGAGGGAGGGAGGGGGGTCATTACACAAAATCTAGACGTGATAGAGAATTTTGGTTTTCAAATTCAGGTTCAGCGCCCTCGAACTAATTAGAAACAATTATTCACATGTCTGTAACAAACCAAAAAGTTAAAATTTGTTGCCTAGTGTAATATACAATAAAAAAAAACTTTATCAACCGGAATGAGTCCAGAATAACCCTCCCCCCCACAAAAGTTTACCCTCCCTCCCTATATAATCTACGTTTGGACTGTCTACCGTCTCAGATGGCAAACTATTCCAGTAATCTACCATTCTATTGGTGAAACAAATATTTTAGGACATCCAACTTGCACCTGTTTTTTTATTTGTTAAGTGGTGACCCCTAGTCCTATTACTACCTTCCATCTCAAATAACTTGCTAAAATCGAACTTATCAATCCCAGAAGAGATTTTAAAAAGCTCAATCATATCTCCCCTCACACATCTTCTTTCAAATAAGAACATATTTAATACTCTCAGTCTATCTTCATATTCAAGGTGCTTCAGGGAAGGTATTATTTTGGTTGCCCTCCTTTGTACCGACTTTAGCAGGTTGATGTCATCTCCAAAGTGTGGTGACCATGCTTGTATACAGTACAGTGTTAATATTCTAAATTGTATAACATCTCAATGAGCGGAGTGGATTTGATTGATTGTCTAATATCGCTGTACAGAATAAATATTAGTTTATAAAAACATCGCCGCCATCTTATCGTTTATATGATTGTCATGGTAATTGTAAATATTTGGTTGGTTTACAAACGTGATGCAAAATTCTTCACCTACTAAAATCTGAAATCCTACGTAACTTTAGCGGGGAAAGCTATAGAAGGTGTTGAAGACGAAGGCAGGCATTACAAAGGCACTGCCCTAACCTAACCTAACCTAACCTAACCTAACCTGACTTAATCTAACTTTAACCTAACATTGTAGGGCTAATTCCCAAGAAAGTAGAAAGTGAGAAGACCATAGCAAGCAATTCCATAGAAATTAGTAAGGTGTGGTATCTGGCATTGACCAAGTATAGAGGACATACGAATGTTGTCCAAGCATCATGGATTTAGATGGAAAACATATATGCGAATATTCTTTTTTTAGGACTTTCGTGAAAAAAAATCTTGGAATAACAATCAAGAATGGGAATTATTTGAATCCGTGTTCACTCTATTTTATGATTGGTTTTAATCATTTAAACTAAAAATATGGGGTCTTTTTTCGGAACAGGCTCGACAGCGAATTAGGCATTCGAGGCTATAGTGAAGATAAAGTTAGGATAAAGTTAGGTTATGACGTTAGAGGCTCTTAGTGTGAGTACAAACCTGTAGGTTAGGATTTGAAGTAAGGAACTGGCGCAATCTTCTCGCAGAAAGTTCTTCCAATCAGTTTATGGCTTTTGTTGACATTTTAAGCTCTTCAACCCAACAAACCATAGTTGTCAACCCTTTGTACCATGCGTGAAAGAAATAAATGAATGTCTCAAAAGATAATTTTGATTCTTCGAACTGTCTTTTCTCAATCCAACACTGAAATTGCATTCACGCTTATTACAGCACAACGGTAACGCGAAGATGTTAAGGAAAGTTTCATAATATGTCCATTTTTACAAAGGTGCTGTCCTAACCTAACCTAACCTGACTTAATCTAACTTTAGCCTAACATTAACCTCGGAATAGCCTCGAACGCCAAATTCGTTGCAGTGCCTGTTCCGAAAAAGACCCCAAATATGAAATCATTATTTTATTTTTCTCAGCATCTGTAACACTTTGGTAATATAAAAGTTTAAGTACATTTCTCTATAGCCTTTTGCTAATTTTATTTCTGAAAAATAAGTCGTGTTATAAGAAGTTTACTTTCTCTTCCAAGTGAACGAAGTCGTGCACTAATTATTTTATCTCTCCAATACATTTCCAAAGTGGACCCTTGCGACCAACTGACACAAAATTTATCCTTTATCAGGTTCTACCTAAAAGCCAATTTAAAATAGTTTTATTCTCTAATAAAATAAAATAAATCTGAAAGCAACGTAATTTTAGACGCAAAGGATTAATTATGTACTTTCTCTTTTTTTCTACCTCAACTGTCTTAATTCTTTTGTGTAATACCTAATTCTATTATTTGTATTTTCCTTTTAACTTTATCATAGGCTTTATGCTACCTGGATTTCGGTGCAAAATTTAACTTCTAAATTTTCTATGACCTTATGTTATGACAGCACAGTTTATTACGAGCTACATACCTAACTCCTTGTACTTCAGCAGTAAATCACTTTAAAATACACTGAGACAATTTCTTCATTTTAATAAAGAATACAGTTAGGTCCCATTATACGACCATTTGAAATACTAGGAACCGGATGATTGGACCTGACTAAATTAGGGACTATTTTCAATATGCCCTCTCGGAAATCCATTGATACGACTGCACAAGTGCTACCATCTGCCGTATCATCTGCAATGGTAACCATGTCGCGACTGCACAAGTACTACCATCCGCTGCATCATATATGATGGTAGCCACGTCGCGACTGCACAAGTACTACCATCCGCTGCATCATCTGCGATGGTAACCACGTCGTGACTGCACAAGTACTACCATCCATGTCATCATCTGCGATGGTAACCACGTCGCGACTGCACAAGTACTACTGTCCGCTGTATCATTTGCGATGGTAACCACGTCATTGTGAGCATGAGGTGTAGGTACTTCAGGAAGAAGCGCGTGGATGCCAGTGCTGCCTGGGCTAACGCAACCACCCTGAGACAGCCAGCGACATACAACCACTCACCAGCCAATACTTATGGCAACCGCAAAACTCAACTGGCCACCGTGCTTTCTGCCGTGGCAAAAGACAGGTCTCGGGGTGACCCCTGTTTATACGCTACTGTCTTAAACCTGGTATATGTAAAAAATTGGTAGAGCAGGTGGTCTTTTCCTGGACGATGTTCATCTTAATGCAGGAACAAAAAACGAACGATCACCACTCCTACCTCCACCAGGCTGAACAAGCCCACCCCTACTTAGCCTATCCTTTTCCAATCCTTCCTCATCCACCCCTCACCCTGTCTCCTATCCTGCCTTCCTCATCCTCTTAGACCCTCTCTCGAATCCTGCTCCACCCACCCTCGGTGTCCCTACCCTTCTTTCCACTGTCCCCACCCCATTCCTACCGCCCAACTCCCCTTTTCCCTATCCTCACCCTGCCTTTCACAGTCCACACCCTTCCTTACGATGCCCAAACCTCACTTTCCACTGTCTCCCCCCTCCCCCCTTACAGCTAAATCCAACCTCGCTCTGGCGTCCTCATCTTAACCCACTAAAACACCCTCTACCCTATCCAAAAAACTCACAAAGCTTATTATACCCAATCCATCCTTGTCTCCCCTCAACACTCAAAACCTGATATAATAGTCTTGAGGTGCAACAGACTTCGCGTTGCAGGGTACCACACCTATCTTACTACACAGGCGCAGCACTTAGGACCACTAATTCTTGTTAAGCGCTCTATACAACACACTCTCATAAACACGTAAGACGATTCATTTCTAACCTGCAAGGTACACACGGATACTGGCCCTATTCTAGTGGCTAACCACTACTGCCCACCATGACAACAGCTGAACATAGACCTCCATGTCCTTCAAACCATAATCTTCCACTCTTCTTTGTGGAGAACCTAAATGCATACCATCATAGACTACTTTCGAACACCACTAACGATGTGGGTATATCTGACCAGTGCCTTGCGGAGATTACACTGCGATAACATCAGCTCGCCCTTTCATATATTTTGCGGTCATCGCGGGCGACTTTGTCCTCGGACATAGTCCCCCTTAATCACCACGCCACACACGTTTCCACACTCCCATAGCCTCAGGTCCAAAGTACTATATGACCACATCGCTGTATGCCCCGTACTAACATGTTCACCTATCCTACTTCAGACACCACCACTCTACGAATTGGAAGTTCAAGATACGCATAACCACTAACATTCAACATAACCTCAATCTCCAGGACCCTGACCCATTACACCTAGACGACTAATGGAACACAATCATGAACACCATAACATCGCACGTAATATGGACACACCCCGTAATACTTACACATTGCATTAAATACTTTGCATTCTCCATTTTCTGGAGGAGAGTGACTGGTTTTTTCCTAATAGTGTGGTTTCAGGAGAGGCTGGTCCACTCAAGCGGTTATGACCATCGTTCACGATATAATCCAGGAAACACGAGAGACGATAGAAAACACTTTCCATCAGCAATGACGTGAAGAAGCCCTTCGACAAGGTATAGCATAAGAGAAACTAGCCAACAACTCGGATCTTCCTCTCTGCACTAGCAGACCTCTCTCACACTACCTTACCGACCGGAGTTGTCACATAAATTACAATAACACAAAATCACACCCATTCACACCATGTATGTGCAGCGTACTCGCACATACACTTTTCATAATATACACCAATGACACCCCACGTTCACCCTAATACTGCACACGCACGCACACACTGCCCTACGCTGAGGCCGAGACTATTCTCGTCCCTGGCCAGGGCCTTGACAGGATCGAGCGTCCTGCACAAATAATACTGAATAAGAAGACAAAATATGAGGACAAGTGGCTCATTGCCACGAGTCCTCTGAAGACACAGACGACACTCTAGGGCACGCGTGATTACTTCATTCACAACATTCAAAATACACATACCTAGCTCACACAAGACTTACATACAAACATCACATGAAAATACTCGGTGTTATATTTGACAAATACGTGCGCTTCCACGTACATCAGAACATCATACTCGTACAAGCACGAGTGAAAACCACAGACAAAAAGCTGCAAAGGTTCTACCCTGCCAGCCGCAAATTACAATTACACTTATACAAAACACTAGCTTGTCCACTCGTCCACTCCTCACATACGCTCCAATTTCACTAATCGTGACTCACACATGGAAGAGGAATGCACAGTGCATTCAGAACTCTGTTTTGAAACGTGCATGTCGCTCTCATCGTTACACCCTCATGTCTCTATTACATCAAAACAACAAACTCGCACCATTCAATGCATACGCCCATACCCGTCTATCACGTCAGCTAAGGAAACTCGTGAGAGACCTTACATATGTACACCCCAATACATACCATACAACACGCTACGCTGGCGCTAAGATACCCAGTAGTCTTAGACCACCCACCGCCAACACCTATCTATACATGAGCTAGCAGCATCATGATACAGCTCGTTCCCGCTGTCCCAGTTTAACACAGCACCACTATCACAAAACACCATAACACGTTGCATTGGTGTCTACCCACCGCCTTTCAACTATTCCTATCCCATCTAAGTTATTTTCCCCTCCAACTGGTTGATCTCTGTTGTTGCAACAGTCATCCCTCCACTTTTATTTTTATTCCTTTCATTCATTCATTCATTCCAACATTTCTAGAAGAATGCATTCAGTTCGCTTTCTCGCACTCTACGCTCTGGTAAAGCTACTCACTGGTAAAGGAGGAAAAGCCAATTACAAGAGAGGCAAAAAACGTTAATTTTCATGGGAAGCCATTTTCTTAAAAAAAACCCTGTAACCAAGTTACATGCGTACTTAATCTGATTAGAGAGACCTTTTGTTGTTAAGTACAGGGCTATCCTTTAAAGAGGGATCATCCAAAGTTCGCGCTTTTTAACTTTTACTTTTTTCATATCTTCGCAACATAACGCAACCTTCATTGCGTCCAGACCTCCTTGGTAGGTTAGTGAACCCCAGAAGGAAGCCGTGTTAGGAGGGGCGAAGAAAGTAGTTCTTTAAGGACATGGGTCGGAGACCTTAGAGAGGCATCTATTAGAGTAGGCCTATTAATGTAGGTAGGTTGCTGAGTGTGCTAGTAAGAAGGTAATTCAGGAACCAGTAGGTATAGACAGAATAGGGATTAAATCTCTAGATTCTGTCCTTTTTCAGAGTAGGAAAGTGGGTATCCCCCGTCACGAGCACCATGGCAACTGAATTCAACAAGTGACTTTCCCTGAGATTAACCTCAAATAAAAATAAGAGGACACCGGAAGAAGTTGTCCAGAGGATTTTCACCGCCTTCTAAATCCGCCTCATTAAGTGCCTGGAAGTTCCGACAGGATTTATCGAAATATGTCCCGAAAATAACGTGGAGCAATTTCTATCCTCTTCAGGAAGAGGATAGAAACTGGAAACTCAACCCCAGATCATCGCGAACAGGAGTGTAGTGTGTCGAAAGATCGAAAACACTGAAGTAGCCTCTAAAATCCCCGAGAAAAGACTCATTGCATCTTTTCATGAGGATCCCACTGGTAAACATAAAAAAGATGGCCCCAAAAGGACCTCATGATGTCCTCGGAATGTGGCTTGGAGGGTTACACCTAACAAACTTGTCAGAATGCAACAAAAAAATGCATTAACTACGGAGGACCATACCTGACTATGACCATGTCTTGCACTAAAATTAAAAGCACCGTAAAGAATAAGGAATAGGAAAACCAAGAACGACATAACGGACAACAGAAAATGCCGTACGCTACAATAACGAAAACATCCCGCAACCGAGAATGGAAACCTTGATACGGGTGCAGCAAATTGTGTAAATTGCAGTTTCTTATGCCTTCGTTCTTTAGACTTCTGATATTCCAGGCAATTTCAAACCAATTCACGTATGTCTATTCTCATCTCGCACTAGATACATTTATCTGAGCTGGATTTAAGGGTGTGCCTAAATTACTCAAATTGTGATAGTTGAAAGAATAAAGAAACTTTTCGATAGATCATAAATGATAGAATGGGAGGAAAAGGGTGGCGCAATCTTATGAAATTAAAGCAAATTGAAAGCCTTCTCTGGATTTTTCAATTACCAATCGCTCAACTCAAATTTGGCTAAAGCTTCCTAGGAATGTTTGAGTTGATTGTATATTAGGGGATTGGTTTGTCTTCTTGTGATGTAGATGGTGGTGTTGATGCAATGAGATGCATAGATTGCGTGTTACAATCTTTGACGAGTGCCATACATAGAGGATCAATAAGATCATCTCTTCTGGTTCTGAGGAATATTATTATTGTACTGACTAAGGAATCCAAATACGCGGGCCTCTTTGGAGAGTGGCTGGTTATGAGAGACTTAGTTGTGCCATCGAGTAAATGCTTGAAATTTTTTATTGCAAGAAATATAGGCTTAATTTTTAGGTAAACGTAGATTGCTTAAATTATATACCCTTTAAAGTTTTATTAAAGAACCCTAATGTCTCCCATTTTTCCTTAATTTTGTCGCAATCCGTAATTAAATGGATGGAGCTATTTCTTTCTGGGTTGAGTAAAAGGTTGGCTTTAACTAGATCGTATTTTATAGCGTTAGAATAAAATTCTGCGTAGTCATTCGATTGCAATATTGATTTTGGGTGACGCTTGTTTGAGTTCCGTAACAATCTTGTGAGAGCAATGAGAGAAGGGCAGCAATTAAATAAATCTGAGAAGGAAATTAACTAAACCTATAAAGCTCTGAAGCTTTCGCAATATATTCTGTCTAGGATGATCCTTGATAGTTGTTATCTTATCTTCTTGTTGGGGTATACCTTGAGAGTTAACTTTATATCATAAAAAAATGAAGTGATTATACTGAAAAAGAACATTTTACAATGTTAATTTGCAACCCATGCAATTTCACCTAGGCATAGTATTCATCTAAATGTTGCAAAAGTAGACTTTCGTTTTCACTTGCGCTGAGCACGTCATCAATATATGCGAAAACGAATTTCAGGTGACACAAAACATGATTGATGTACTGCTGGCGATATAATAACCCTATTTTCAATGGATGATGGCTCCATTGATATTTTGAAAAATGCGTCTTTTAAATCGACTTTGCAAAACAGAACAATTCTGCTAAGTTGAGCTATAATCGGTGAGGTAAGGGCGTGGGTATTTATCCATAATCGTGATAGGATTTAAACGGCGGTAGCCACAGGGCACACGGTAATTCTTATTGTATTTCTTCACACAAAGTGAATGGGTGAAGCATAGGTAGATCAACTTGGCCTAACTTTGTTTGCTTTTAATAAAGCTTGAATGATATCTTTGATCACCGCTATTAGCTTTGAAAATAAATGCCTAGGTCGTTCGACAAGCGGGGGCACTTTCGTCCCCACATGGTGAAAATATGAAGAGGGAATATAAGGCACCTTTTTTTATTATTACCGAGACTTTTCTAGCGGATTAAGGAATTTTTAGTCGCGTGCGATTCTACAATCTACGAGTACATCTCACTATATAGGTCGGTCGGTCGGTCCCCGTTAGATTTCTTTTGTAATAACAGTGTAACTATTCGGCTGATTCTAACGAAATTTGAAATCCTAATGTTGTTTTACATTCTCTTTTGAATGATAGAATTGACAGAGTCCTCCCAAGATTAGCCCAGGAATTATGTTGTTTTGGCAATAACATCATAACTATTACCTAACCGCAATGACTTGAACGTTATTGTTTCATTATAAAAAAAAATAGATGGGTAAAGAGCCGCGGGAACATTCGTATTCTCGTTTTCTGTTAAAGTAAACACTATCTCTTACAAAATGTTTCTTGAAATTTCTCTTTTAGGAGAAATGGAGGTTTGCCAAATCGTATGGGTTGTGCTCCTGAAGAGTGTAGAAGAACTCAAGGGGACTTTTATAGCGAATCAAAGAATTCTTACTATTATCCTTACCTAACCGCATATATACGAGAGGAGGTCAATAAGTTTTGCGAATCGGTAGGGCAAAACAGAGGAAGGGGGGTGGCTGTTTGTGGGGGTGTTGGGACAAGTAATGACAAGTCAGGAAGTGCAGCCGCACGCTACTGCCTCGTCTATTTAAGAAACAGTAGCTGATCGCAGATCATCAGTCACAAATTTTTCAACAATGGAGAAGGTTGAGCACCGCGCAATGATCAAATTTTTTACCAAGGAAGGCAAGAATGCAAAAGAGATCCTTGAACGCATGGTTGCAGTGTACACCGACACAGGCCCTTCCTATGCAACCATTGCTCGCAGAAATAGGGAGTCCCGCCATGGTCGTGAGTCCCTTGAAGATGACCCCCGTCCAGGACGCCCGTCAGACGTTTCCAAGGAGGGCAATGTAGCCCGTGTGGAAAGGATTATCCTCGAAAATAGACGGTGAAGGTCGAAGAAATCGAGCTAGAACTTGCAATATCACATGGAAGTGTTATCAACATCATCCATGACAATTTGGCTATGACCAAGGTCTCTGCCCATTGGGACCCTAGAAACCTCGCGCCCCATGATAGACTTCAACGTCATCAAAGTCCACAAGGCCAGAGTTGCACAAGCTGCCCTGCGCGAGGGCGGATTTGAGGAGCTCAACCATACTCCCCTACAGTCCAGATTTGGCCCCTAGCGACTACTTTTTATTCCGCCAGCTCAAGGCTGCACTGCGTGGACGCCGGTTTGGGGACGATGAAGATGTCCAGCTCGCCGTCCAGGAGAGGATTGAACAGCAGTCGTGAGATTTCTGGTTGTCGGGAATTCGAAGCCTCAGGGACAAGTGGCGCAAGTGCATTGAAGTGGAGGGTAGTTATATTGAAAAATAATAAAACAGTTTTCCTCATATCTCGTTTCCTTATATCCGAATTGCAAAACTTATTGACCGCCCCTCGTGTATATATATATAAATATATATATATATATATATATATATATATATATATATATATATATATCATATAACCTCTAATACCCTTGTTGTAAGCTCATCCTTAGAAAAACAGCGGGGGGGGGGTATGGCAAAGAAAAAGGAAAACTACCTATTTACTTATTGCGACTGTCTGACCAGCCGTGACAAATGGTCAGTGGTTCAATACAATTGAGGATCGATGATAGTAATAAATTAGATAGATAGAAAGAGAGAAAGAGAGAGAGAGAGAGAGAGAGAAAGAAAGAGAGAGAGAGAGAGAGAAAGAGAGAGAGAGAGAGAGAGAGAGAGAGAGAGAGAGAGAGAGAGAGAGAGAGACACTGTTTGGTTAAACTTACATATAATGAGTTTATGCATTAGATAACTCACTTCTCTTAGAGAAAGATCTCGTCCTTTCAGAGATTACATCTGTACATAATTCCCGAAATTGGTAAAATATTAAGAGAATTCTTTTGTGATCGTTTGTCAAATTCGAGTGTTCGCCAAAACTGTGGAGATGCATATTCCTTGTATGTTACTGGTAAACTGATTTATCCTTTTTTATATACAGTGTCCCTGCATTAACTATTTATTTCATTGAAATAGGACAACTGTTTAGAAAACTAACACAATGTTATGTTTTTTACTTAACTATAATATAAAAAACAAATATACTCGATATTCGAGACCTTGTTGGTGCCGGCACCCTCCTCCCCTTTCCCGATGGAGGTCGGCATGTAGGCCTCAATAGCGTTTGCTATACATTATAGGTCTATTGATTGCCCGGTCAGGATCCCCGACATCTGGAGATGCTGGTCATTTGGAGACCCCTGCGTATGTAGAAATGGCCCCGGAAGTGCCCCGCTCCAGATGGCATGGTCTTACATGAGAACGAACAATGATTCGGTCGAAACTTCCCTGAGCCAGAGTCCTCCCCTCTTCAAGATCCTCATGATGTGGCAAAGGCCCCATTGTCAGCCAAAACCTTCCCCATTTTGGATAAGGATCGGGCTGAGGCTGGCTCGTTCGATCTCGTGGCCCCTTCCGGGTTGGCTAAGAAGAGGGATAATTTCCCTTCCTATTCTCCAAAAAGTAAAAGAAAAAGAAATGTAATATGGAAAAGACTAAATTTGCAGATAAGTTTAGTGGAGCCTGGGTGACGTTGTGGATCATCATTAAGAGACTACCGGCGCTTTCGCGCCCGCTGGCTTCAAACGATTCATTCTTTTTAGGTCTAATGGCCTAAGGTCACAGGTTCCACCAGAGTGTGGCTCTTTCATGGTAAATTGTGATGAATCAAAGGGTCCCGTCCGTTTCTCGGACGGGACCCTTCTGGTGACGTCGGCAAACCCTGCCTGGTGTATTCATTACACTGGACTGCATCAAAAATGCAACATAAATGCCAATATCATTTTCCAGACCAATTTTGCGTGCTAAACACTGGTATTATTCGTTTTGCTCGTGAGGTTCTAGTTTTTGTGTTGCACAGCATATGTTATAGAGCTAGGTGCATAGGCAGCTATGTATGAATTATTACTGTGTAATGTCCGCGTGTGATCATTGACTGTGTCTTATGTTTATTTATTTTGTTGCAGATTAACTAAAGGATGCCGCAGACTTGCAAGAACCATCATGACTCGTTCTGCTACATATGCGGAAAGTACACACCATCAAAACAGAAGCGCACTATCACATCTTCAGTAAAACGTCTGTATCGTGCCTACTTTGCCTTGAACTAGGAGATCAGGACAAGCTATGGGCTTATCAATTTGCCTGTGTGAACTGTATTTCTGGGTTCAGCCATTGACTTAAAGGGAAACGTAAGTTAATGTCATTTGGTATACCAATGGTTTGGCGGGAACCGAAAAATCACCATGATGACTGCTATTTTTGTATGGTGAAACCACTGGGGAGGAATGCTAAAAGCATGAAACACATTAAATATCTAAACATTCCATCAGCTATGCGACCTGTACCACACAGTGATGACGTCCCAGTACCAATATGTCCTGAGAATGTGCACCGTAGCAGTTCTTGTAACTCTTCAAGTAGTGACTGTGAAGATGCAGATGGAGATGAAGAGTTTAACCCTACCAGGATCCGTGGGAAAAGCCCTCAGTTGTTTGAACAAAGTGAGCTAGATGACTTTGTTCAAGATCTTTGGCTGTCAAAAGAATCTGCACAATTGATAGGCTCAAGGTTAGCAGAGAAAAATCTTTTGGGAAGCAGCACACACTTTGCATGGTATAGGCATCGAGAGCAGGACTTTGTGCGGTACTTAACTAAGACAGATGACATGGTGTATTGCCATGATATTTCAGGTCTTGTGGGACACATGGGCAAGGAATACCATCCTGAAGAATGGAGGCTTTTTTCGACTCCTCTACAAGGAGTCTGAAAGCCGTGCTACTTTTTAATGGCCAAAAAAAGTAGAATCATTGCCCATTGCGCATTCCGTCACCCTGAAAGAAACCTACGCTACCATGTCACTTCCTCTTGACAACATACAATATCAGGATCACAACTGGCTTCTTTGTGGTGACCTGAAGGTCCTAAGTAATTTTTAGGGCTGCAGGGAGGCTACACAAAAAAATCCATGCTTTTTATGCTTGTGGGACAGCTGTGCAGATTCTGTACACTACCGACAAGTGCAATAGCCACAACGGACGAAATTTGTACCTGTCCGCCATAACGTCACGCTCTACCATTTGTACCAGCGGAGAGAGTGCTTTTACTTCCACTTCACATAAAGCTGAGATTGATGAAGAACTTTGTAAAAGCACTTCCGAAAGATGGAGAAGGGTTTAAGTATCTGGTCCCACAAATTCCCTTCTGTAATTGATGCTAAAATGAAAGCCGGCATATTTGTTGGACCACAGATTCGTGAGCTTCTTTCAGATACCGGTTTTACTGAACTGAAGTATTAACACCTCATAAAAGAAGTGCTTGGAATAGTTTTAAGTCAGTTGTAACATGTTTCTTAGGGAACACAAAAGCCGATGACTACAAGGAAAGAGTTGGGAACATGCTTCAAGCATATGAGACGGCTGGCGTACGGATGAGCATAAAAATGCATTTCTTCCATAGCCATCTTGACTACTTTCCTGCCAACTTGGGTAACTTCAGTGAGGAACAGGGGGAGAGGTTCCATCAAGATATATCCGAAATGGAGCACCGCTTTCAAGGCAATTGGAGCGTGACGATGATGGTTGATTTCTGCTGGTCGCTTCAAAGAAGCCGGGCAACATCTGTTGATACACCGACACACAAGAGAAAGTCTCGAACGCGTGCCTTTGAGGGAGAATAGCTGGCCTCAACATTCAAATACAATGATGATTTTCGTAAGCAGATTTGTACATGCCTGTATGTGTGTAACGTACATTTATCATAATTTTGTTTCTTCTCAATAAAATAAAATGGCCTGTCAACATCTGTTTGCCTTTACTTACCTATATAAATTTACAGGAATTTTATAGACCTAGCTCAGACGCATTTGTGCACGATAAACCTGAATAATTTAGTGTCGGTTATTATAAAAAAATAAGAACCTCCCTGAAAAAATGAGTATGATTTCTGGATTCAGCAAAACTCTAATGGGAAATGTTAATGACGTCTTTGTTGCAAGGAATTTTTTGGGGGGATGCAGCCCAGTGTTATTAATAGCGTTCTGAAAGGAAATTAATATAAAATGAGAAAAGAAATTATCAAAGTATAAAATTATAAGCAAAATTCAAATATATAATACACTTTTAACACATTAAACATGATAAACATAATAGAAGTGAGTTTGGAAAAATCTATTCCACTAAGATAGTTAATTTAGGGAAACACTATATCTGATCAATAAGAATATTAAATACCTGGAAGTTTGAAGTAAGTTTGTACGATTTTTACGGCTACGGGACCACTTGCAGCTGATTTTTTTATGACGCATCTTGAAGATCAAATGTTTTCTACTAATTTAGATTACAAACCCTCCTTCTACCGCCGTTTTGTTGATGAGTCCTTGGCAATTTTTAATAATCCTGCACATAGCCAACTTTTCTTTAATTTTTTGAACACTTTACACCCTAACATCAAATTCACCATAGAAGTGGAGTCAAATGATAAGATGCCCTTTCTTGACCTTTTAATCAACCGAGATAATGACCAACGAAAAATTGAAACAACCATTTACCGAAAAAAAAACTTTCACAGGACTAGGTTTGAACTACTTTAGTTTTTGTGATTTCGGATACTAAATATCCACAGTAAAAACTTTAATACATAGAAGTTTCTCGCTATCATCCACTTACCAATCAATCCATAATGAATTTATTTTTCTTAGGAAATATTTTATAAAAAATTTATTTGCTTCTGACCTATATGATAGAGTTTTAAAAAAGCTATTTGATAATCTCATTGACCCCCCTCAATCCTGCATAGAAGTTCCTAAAATGCCCATATATTTACTAATTTCAGAGATGGGTTTTTTTAAACGATACTTTTAAAAGAAAAATCCTATGTATTTTTAAAAGATATTTTTCCCAAATCAACCTCTAAATAGTTTTTATAAACAAACTATCGATAGGAAGTTTCTTTAACAGTAAAGATACTATCTCTTTGGAGTTCCGCAGTGATAATGTCTATTTATTTAAATGTCCCAGTTGTACTGGAGCCTCTTACATTGGTAGCACTGTTAGGTCTCTTGGAGCTAGGTTCTCTGCTCATATGGGGATTAGTTGGCGCACAAACAAGATATTAAATAGAAAGGAAAAGTCTTATATTAGGGAACACGCCATAAATTGTAAAACTGACATTTCTATTGAGAATATTAAAGTATTAGCCTTTAACAACAACAAACATTGCCTAAGAACCCTCGAATCTCTCTATATAAAACACTACAAACCTACACTCAATGAAGATTTAAGTGCAATATCATTATTAATTAACTAATTTTAACTACAGTTTGTTAGTTGGTTTGCTTTTTAACAAAACAAACGTCACTGTAACCAATAAATACTAGCCCCTTGTTAAACCCACCATTCACTCTCTAGGATAAATCCGCTTTAGTAAGTACCCAAATTTACCGTTTTTATATTAAATGTTTTTTTAACTCTTACAATCTTTACAAAATTAAAAACAAAGTTTAAATTTACTATCTTTAAATAATGCCAGGTCAATTTATCATAGTTTGTAATTAATTTCTGCAATAATCCTTAAATTTATTAACTAATTTTTGAGTCGGTCTTAAAGCAAATTTAACTGTTGCCAAGTCATATTTAATAACAAAAACTTTAACTTATAGTATATCTTACTGATATTTTATAATTAATCACCTTTTCAAATAATGTCTTGTTGGTCTTTTCAAGTTTACTTCATATGTATTAACTTTGTAAACTTATTCTAGCCTGAAGATGAAAACTTGTAGTTTTCGAAACGTAGGGAAAAATTAAAAGATGCTGCATCCATTTCTCGTGGCTCTGGGATTTATCCTCAATATTATATATATATATATATATATATATATATATATATATATATATATATATATATATATATATATATATATATATATATAATAGTGAAACCGTTTATTAATGTTCTCCCAGTCTCTCCTACTTAGAATGAGGGACGTAGAAGAGACTGGGAGAACATTAAAAAGACGAATAAACGCACCCAAAGGCGATGTCAGGCGAGGCAGAACTGCATCCAGTATTTTTAGCCATATTAGCGATTACAACCACCAAATAGATTATTCAAAGGCCCAAATTATATATAATTGTAAAGATTTCCGTAAAAGAAAATTTGTAGACTCAATACTAATAGGATAAATTCCCAATTTTAACCTTTCGGATGGTCAATTTAAATGTAACTCCTTTTACCAGAACCTGATTGTAAAGAGTTTAGTTAGTTAATGATCTTAGAACAGGGCCGGTTTAACCTAGTAGCACATGTAGCACGTGCTACGGGCCCGGCACTTCAGGAGGCCCCGCGGGGATGTAAACAATTAGTTATAATTAGGTTTTATGCCCTTAGGTAGAGAAGGACGAGACAAAGTAATTATTTATTTTCCTGATTTTTTTTTATATTATTATTATATATGATATTACTATTAATAAGAAAAATATAGAAAACTTCACTAGAGCATAGTATAATAAGTCTGGCATTTTTTTTATAATAGTACACCGTATAGTCCAGGGCTACTCAACCTGCGGCCCGCGGGCCGAAATCCAACCCCTTTTTTTTTCAGTTGAGTCCTCCCAGCCATTCCAGCAGTTCTTTCAAATTCCTTAGATAATTTTTACCTTCTCTGCAAAGAAAAATAAGAGGGGGGAGATAAATATATATATATATATATATATATATATATATATATATATATATATATATATATATATATATATATATATATATATATAAATGAATAACTCCCAAAGTAGCACGTGAGTTCGCAATGAATGCAATGTCCCACAGGAAAAAATGAAAAGATGTTTCCAAGTACTTTCGAACTTTATTCAGTTCATTCTCAAGAATAACTACAAGAGAAAATAATATAATAAGGGTATATATAAGCAAGAAATCACCAATGAGGAAATAGGAGAGAGATGGGTAAATTCACATTAAGATTTAGCCATAAAAGGTACCAAGGTCAAACCGAGAGGCAGAAAGAGTCAAGAACAGAGCCAAAAGGGTTAAAACGATTAACGGATAAAGCGATAGTCTAAAGAGGGAGAGTGGGAGAGACACGAGAAGTAAATTGAAACAAAGGGGAGAGGAGCATGAAGAGAGGAAGAGGAATTTAATAATGTTAATACAAAATCAATGTAATAATTAAATTGACAAATCGGGTGCCCATAAAAATGAAAAATGCCCCAAAATTAGGAACATAACTCAAAACTAATTTCTTTAAGAATGAGTTTCTTCATAACAGCATCAATTTTAAAAACGCCAGGGAAAGGTTGAAGTTATTAAATTGGCTTATACATGAACATTCAACTAGGTTTCTTTTAATTGAGTCATTTGAGCGAAAAATAAATTTTTCTGAATTCCATTAATTAAGTGGTTATTTTCGGACATATGCACAAAAAACGCACTATTATTGACAGATCACCCAACATTGTATTTATGCTGATTAATACGGACAAATAATTGATTTCCTGTCTGTCCAAAATATTTACTTGGACAAACAGAACATTCGACCAAATAGACTTCCCAATATTACTACAATTATTGTGAACTAGAAAGTTTTTTATAGTTGACTCGTATTTGAAAGCAACTGAAATTTAAAGTTTTTTTTAAAAACTTTAACATTTTGCTCAACCTACGCTGATTTCCAAAATGAAGTCGAATTTTTGTGTACTTATTTGATATCGTGTCGCTGGTAGAGAAAATTACGTCAAAATTTTTACACAATCTCTACTATCCTAAATTACAACTTCCTACTGTATCCAAAGACACTGGTTATATAGTTTTCCAGGATATGGGTTTCTTTAACCAAAATTCTCTAAAGAAATAAAAACAATCTTAAAGAAATTCATTTATTATACAGAATTTAAGATCATTTTAAAAAATAATAATCTCTTCTGACATTATTTTAATTGTAAAGGCAGAATCCCGCCAGAAGCCAAGCGCTCGTCATATACAAATTTACTTGCCCCGGATGCAATTTGGGAAGTTACATAGGAAGTACGGTGCGCTCACTGATAGCGAGATTCTCTCATATGGGAATTGGCCACAGGACTGGAAATGTTCTATCGAAGAAAGAGTTTTCAGCTGTTCGGCTCCATTCTATCCAATGTAAAAACTGATGCATCCGTTGAAGATTTCAAAATCCTAAAGACCATCTCTGACCCATTGTCTTTACGTATTCAAGAATCAATGTTTATAAAAAAAATTTCTCCCACCTTAAATTCTGACTCCTCTTCTCACTCACTGCTCCTCTGAAATAAACGACCCCCCCCCCCTAAACTTTTCTTTCTTCCTACACCCCTTCACGCTTTCCGGGCCAGACTTCGTTTAACAACTATTCGCAAAAGGTTAGTTGTGGTAGAACGGGTTGAGGCCGCGTTAATTTCAACCCCTATCACGTGTTATTTAAAACCACGATGTTCCCACGTGCATCTTCGCTTTGAAGCTTGGCGCCTTATCGCAGCCACCTGAGTCAATGTTTAAACAAGGAGGTTTATTTTCCCCCGTTCGCCCCCAGACGCCAATCTCGCCAGATTGAGTTAGGCTTATGGGCAGATATGGCATTGTTCCCAGGCTCGGCTGTGCATTCCCTCGAAGCTCCCACTCCATTGTCTCCCACGCCAAGGGAGTGTCTCGACTATTTAGATGGAAACTTTACCACTAAAATGAGAATGGAGATCCAGATTTTCGTCGCGAAACATCACCACGACCCTCTCTCACTTTGTGCGCCAAGGGACCTCGACCTCGAGATTCACCATCACTTGTCCAGAAGAAGGGCAATATCCCTTGAGTGTCAAGGTTCGAGCCTTTCGTGACGCCAAGTCCACAAGGCTTCCCCCTTGTTGTTCAGAAGGAGAACAACGTTAGAACCGCCATTGTTCGTTCGAGCCCGTTGACAAGAAACGGTTCTCACCCCTTCCCCTGTTGTTCAGAAGAGAACAACGTTGAACAGCCATTGTTCTTTTGAGCCCGTTCGCCAAGAAACGGTTCTCACCCTTTCCCCTTGTTGTTCAGAAGAGAACAACATTAGAACAGCCATTGTTCTTTCAAGCCCGTTGACAAGAAACGGTTTTCACCCCTTTCCCTGTTGTTCAGAAGAGAACAACATTAGAACAGCCATTGTTCATGAGCCCGTAGACAAGAGACGGTTCTCACCCCCCCTGTTGTTCAGAAGAGAACAACGTAGAACAGCCATTGTTCTTTAAGCCGTTCGTCGAGAAACGGTTCTCATTCCCAAGACGCCACGTCAGGATCCTTTTATTTCCCCACTTCGGCTAGAACTTGCCAGCGGACCGAAAATTCCTTCAGGTCGACTTCCTCTGCACCACTAGTATAAAATTACGTAAGCCGAACGTTACCTTTGAGTATTTAACCCTTTTGTCAATTCTATCCTGTGCTTTAAATGGTTTAGCGAACCATCCAATCTCTTTAACTTTATATTTGTTTTACCTTTTTAAATCTTTTAATCCTCGGATTAGCCCGAGACCCAACGACCCTTTCCATTCTCTGTTTATGTCAATATTTTCCGTTTTGTGTATTGTTGATAGTTCTTATTAATAAAACTCTATTTTATTAATGATAGCAATATTATTATCCTTGAGCTCAGTTCCACTTCTTAAGCATATCGAAGATACATAATATCAGCCCGCCAGACATCCACGCACTCTAAAGATAATTAAAGAAGTTCCCTCAACGAATAGTCATTCTATCCAATGAAAAAACTGATGCATCCGTTGAAGATTTCAAAATCCTAAAGACCATCTCTGACCCATTGTCTTTACGTATTCAAGAATCAATGTTTATAAAAAAAATTTCTCCCACCTTAAATTCTGACTCCTCTTCTCACTCACTGCTCCTCTAAAATAAACGAGCCCCCCCCCCCTAAACTTTTCTTTCTTCCTACACCCCTTCACGCTTTCCGCGCCAGACTTCGTTTAACAACTATTCGCAAAAGGTTAGTGTTTTTCCCTAAAATGGTTTCCAGTGTTATCTCCATTTATTATTGTTAAATTTCATTATCCATTGAATTATCTAACTTTGAAACAACATTTCTTCAACGTGTACAACTCTACATTCGCTATCTTCCCCGCCCATATTAAAAGTCCGACCTACCTACTACAACCAAAATCTTCTTGGAATTTTTTTAAAGTTTAAATTATTAGGGTATAATATTAGTCTTTCATGATTTTTTGTACATTTTCCAGCACCAGAAGATGGGTGAAACATTTATCCGAAACGTTGTATTAGGTTGAGGAATAAGTTCTTGCGTTTTTTTTTAATGTTGTGTTGATTTAAGTTTTGTTGACGTGATTTGTGCACATATTAAGAAACGATAATAAATAATGAGAGCAAAATTTACAAAGGTTAGGCTGCGTCTCTTAACAGCGTAGACTATTAGGCTTTTGCTTAGGCTACGTCTTGAAGTTGAGTAATAAGTCATTGCGGTTTATTTAAAAGTTGTGTTAATTTAATTTTTGTTGTGTACCCTCAAAACGGAATGTCAAGTTGAAAGATAGCGCATTTTCGACACTTGTTGTTATTCATTTTCAATCGAGAGGGGAACAATGCAAACGCAGCCAAAGCTCGTCGCGATATTTGTGCTGGGTACGGAGAAAATGCTTTATCAGAAAGGACAGCTCAATGGTGGTTTTCACGTTTCAAAAAAGGTCATTTCAATCTTAATGACGAAGAACGTTCTGGTCGCCCCATTAAGTTAGATGAAAATCGATTGAACGACCTTCTTCATGAAAATCCTCGTCAATTGACTAGAGAATTCGATGGAGAAAGTTAAAAAACTCGGTGCATGAGTTCCGCACGCTTTGAGCGAAAGCAACAAACTTCAAAGCTCCACGATTGCCGCAGGTTTGCTTGCTCGTCATAAGGCTACTCGTGGATATAAGGACAGATTTCTTCGCCGCATCATCACTGACGACGAAAAGTGGTGTGTTTATGTCAACATGAACCATCGAAAACAATGGCTTAGCCCCAATAAAAAAACACTTCCGCGATTAAAGCAAGGACTTCATCCACGAAAGATGATGCTGTGTGTGTGGTGGGATTGTGAAGGCATCATTCTTTATGAGCTGCTTGCGAACAACGAGATTGTTAATGCAGAACTCTACGTTCAACAAATGTATCGACTCGCCGAAGCTATTCGTGAAAAGCGACCTCATCGACGTTATGGAGTCCTTCTGAAACACGACAATGCTCGTCCTCACATTGCTAATATGACAAAAGACGCCATCCAAACGTTTAATTGGGAAATCCTACCGCATCCTCCATATTCGCCAGACTTGGCTCCATCGGGTTTCCATCTGTTCTGATCGCTCTCCAACAATTTGCGCGGTGTTTCGTTCGATACTGATGTGAAATTAAGAACCTGGTTAGACGAATGGCAGATGCATCGAAAAACTAGTTGAACGTTGGGAAGAAGTCGTAACTAACAACGCAGAATAGATTATTGATTAAATTGCATATTGTTATCAATTAAAAATAAAGTTTTTCTAAAATTGTTAATGGTAATGAATAAATTTGAGAAAACGGCAAGAACTTATTCCTCAACCCAATACAATCAAGTAAACTAAATGAACTTCTCGTTTTTCGTCATATCTTTCATCCTGCGAACTAAATTACAGCTCAATAGGAGAAGCCCTTATTAATATATATATATATATATATATATATATATATATATATATATATATATATATATATATATATATATTATTAATACACCCTATTCCTTGTGCTACGGGCCCCGCAGCTCCTTAAACTGGCCCTATCTTAGAACTGTAGCCACCGGCATGTACATCCAAAATAAGACACATGCGAGAGTCGCTACACACATATAGTACAGAGAGAGAAAAGTAAAGTTAGCGCCGTTTACAAGAATGTCACACGATAGTAAATGGAACACAGTTATCTCTGTTAGATTTGGTCGAGGCAATCTTAGACAAACAATATAATCAAGACAGAATCCAGAATAAACCGGATAGCTATCACAGTTAAACAAATAGAAGCCAGGTCAGGAAGCTGTCTCCATGGCAACATGCCACCACCCACAGAGAATTTTACCCAATAGTCGGATTGCCTTCCTTATCAATATGTTCGGCAGTAGCCAATCAAAAGTCGAGTTATGTTAATACCGACATCAACAGGCCAGTATATAAGAGAGTGGTGTGGTTTAGTTAGACGCGGAACTTGTAGGGCGTGGCTTACAATTGAATATATAGCTGTGTGAGGCCAGAACAAAGAGAATTAGGATTACATTTATATAGCAATATATCGCGTTATATATCGTTCAGTCCGATCTCCCGGATTCGCGTAATTTATCTTTGTATATAGTCGTGTACATAACGCAGGCATTAAGGTGTAACTCTTAAAGGCTCCATTCGTCCGGCCTCCTTTAAACCTTGCCCGCACTTGACCCCGAACTTAATTTATTTCATAACTTAGAACTTAAAACTTAATTAAAGAACTTTTGTAAGGGCAAAAAGATCTAGTTAAATAATAATTTTATTTTCGCTTTGGTGACTTCAATATCCTGACGTTCCCCAATCTTCCTGCTTCAAGGTTTTATTAATCGGGAAAACAGCTGTTACTCATTCTCCTCTTTAATCGCAATTCCTCGCGACTACATAACTCTCGAAATACCGGTGTTCTACCCTGGTGTGGTCTATCCCCATCCTCCGGGTTATTTGACCCCGTCGCTAGAATAAGACTGCCCCTCGGCATAGGGCACCCCATAACAATCAACAAATAACTCTCGTGGGAAATAAGGAAGGGCAACGCAAACCAACCGATTGCATCTGTATCAACCGGAGTCCTTGCCAAAAGATTACGCGATAACTCTGTAATCTATCACCATTACTGGCAACCAACGTCTCCCTTCCAAGGCTCTTTGGTTGTCCTCACGATTACTTTCAAAGTTCCTCCATAATTAGGGACGACCTACAAGAGCCCATCCGTCATAGAACCCCTCCTCCTGATTAATGACCCTTTTTCTCCAGGTTTTGTTTTTTTTTGCTGAAATTATGTAGCTAATTTGTGTTTTTCATTCCAGTCTCATTATACGACTCAAGAGAGATGGTAAACTTCATACCGAAACTAGTTTCGTAATTAAATTCTATACTCCTATATAGTGGTTTCAATATCATATACCATAACTCGCTATTGAGTCCTCTCCCTTATATAGTATAGCTTAGTGTACTAACGAGATACTTTTAACTGTGATCAAAGCGGTGCTCGCTGCCTCAGTGTCCATGGTTCGAATCGCTTCCCTGCACGGAATTTAAAAAAAAAAGGTAATAAACATTACTGTAAGAAAAATTTATTCCGTTTTCTCTTTCAATGTAGTTTATTGCATTCATCTTCATCATTCTCTTGCGCTACTTTGATATATATATATATATATATATATACGGTTAAAATGACAATGCACAGGCGTGGGCGGTCAGAGTGATTGGCAGGGTATAGGAAATGCCGGGAATAAGGTTTCTGGGCACCGTCTTTGAGGGCATGTCGTTTCAAATCGAGGATTAGGGAGAAATGCAACAGAAAATCCAACCTTTAAGTGGAGATGACGGACATCTGCAATTATAAATAGTCAGGGGAGAGTGCGCAGGGATATGCATAGATAGAGGAAGAAAACTATTTTGTGAAAGACAGGAAGAGATTGATCTAATACTTTCTGGAGAGATGAAACTATGGGAGGTTTTCTGTCATCTTGCGACGCCAGGATGACAGAGAGGCTCGATCCGCTGTCAACCACAAAATCTAGTCCCTCAGCGGGTTCCCGGAATAAAAAGCACGGGTTTGAACCTTGCATTGCCTCCATGGTTGATGCGGAGGCGGGTTAATTGTGTTACTCAGATTGAGATTTGGGAGGAGGAACACATTTTCTGTCTTGATAACGAAAGTAGAGATGATATCAGCATCTACTGCCGGGAGCAAACATTCTTGAGATGAAGCTGGGGAAGCGATGTTAGTTTGTAATGCCAAGAGTGATGGTGTGAACGAAAATCCTAAGTTCCCAGGCGATATGCCCGACAGCTTCAATGGGGCTATCGAGTTTGAGGATGAGGTAAATCCGTTCATTAGCAGGAGAGTTACATGCACTCTGTTGGAGTTGGCTGTTGCCGTTCATAGTGTGGCTGGAGCTCGTTCTCGCAGGAGAGGAGTGTGATTCTTGTTCCAGGTTGGCCCCCGACGGGAATGGCGTGAAACTCGGATTCAGCTTCCCGTAGACTTTGAGCAGCTGGAGTTGAAAAACTGGGGTGAATGAAAATCTGACAAGACCCTGGCCGTTACTCGCCGATCCTTCTTACGTGTGTGGTTTGCCAAAAATAGGCATCGGTAACGTTTCTCATTACACTATCGACCAATTTTGCCAGATACGGAATGTCCATCAGCGTAGTGAGACCAAAAGAAACGGAAGACTGAGCTTTCATTGTATGATGGTTTTTTGAAAACATGTTTCTCCTCATGTGGCAGTGTGCAGTGGTGTTGGCTGAAGGTCCTTTTTGGTTGCTCTAGTTGTTGTTTGACGGTTGCTGAATGATCGGACGAAAATTTAAGAGACACTTGCGAGCATGATTCACTTTTCGCTGAGAGCCCTTAATTCTGATTATTGCCCGTGGAAAGATAAGGAAAATGCCAGTGACCGACTTTGACTGAGTATTCGATAGTCATTCACACACATAACTCCAATGGTCACCACTAATGCGTAGTATCCTAAGTGATAAAGACCCCAATATTCTGTACACTATTATGAAGGTTTATAATGATTAGTTCCTTATCTTGAGTTGTAAGATAAATAAGCTTTTGAGGCGTGCATGATCAAAGCGAGATTGCATCGAGAGAGTGCGGGACACAGCGAGAGAGAAAGAGTGAAAGAGCAAGTTAGCGCTTTGTCTGGTGGCAGCTAAATGAAGTGGCTTATTTAAGTCCATAGCTCTTGAATGGCGCTTTCAGTCCGCATTGGCAGGTGACTCATTAAACGAATGTGAATATTATTGGCTTCAAGTCTAAACCGGGGGCTATCTCAGAGTAGGGAAGTGGCATATTGCTGGTGTGAGAGGTCTGAAAATGGGAAGGCAACTAGAGTAGATAGATGATATAGTCGCTGAGATACTCAACAATAGTAATACAGGGTAAACCTCCCCAAAACAGGCACTCAACTTCCAAGAGACTTGTTTTTGAGGGGGTGACTCTAAATTTGTGTTATGGAATGTATCTGGTGGCTGTGTTGTAAGGTACATTTGACATTGGAAGACTGCCTGAAGACTCGGATAATGCGATAACTGTACTGTTATATAGAGTTAAATCGGATAAAGGGGGATCCATACAAAAGGCGAGATAAATCTATTGATGTTGTAGTCAAAGTGTATGGAACAAATAGGATTCGGTGTGTCAGAAGTGTAATGGCGGAATTCATAACGCATGAGTGGAAGTAAGTGCACCCTTGGGGACGCTAGACCTTCACCGTCAGGGTTTCGAAGCAGTGGGGGGAAGTATCAGTGTATCCGCCAATGGGAGGCCAACTCTTGACGCCCGCTGAAAGTTTTGTCTCCTTGCTCACTGAGATCGAATCCGTGCCTCGACGAAAGCAGCTCAACGCCCATACCCCATCCCCCCATCCCCCCATCCCCCCGACTTGGGCTAGCGAGAGCTCCACGACTTCTTTGTTAGCATATACACATGACCTGGTGGGGTAGAGCCTAGTTCCCTCCTTCCCCTTTTTAGCAAAATTGTTTCTACTTTACCCTTATCATGCCTCCTTTACCAGCCGTACCCTTATCCTGCCTCCTTTACCAGCCTTACCCTTATCTTGCCCCCTTTACCAGCCTTACCCTTATCGTGCCTCCTTTACCAGCCTTACCCTTATCTTGCCTCCTTTACCAGCCTTACCCCTATCCTGCCTCCTTTACCAGCCTTACCCTTATCATGCCTCCTTTACCAGCCTTGCCCTTATCTTGCCCCCTTTACCAGCCTTACCCCTATCCTGCCTCCTTTACCAGCATTACCCTTATCAAGCCTCCTTTACCAGCCTTGCCCTTATCTTGCCCCCTTTACCAGCCTTACCCTTATCCTGCCTCCTTTACCAGCCTTACCCTTATCATGCCTCCTTTACCAGCCTTGCCCTTATCTTGCCCTCTTTACCAGCCTTACCCTTATCCTGCCTCCTTTACCAGCCTTACCCTTATCTTGCCTCCTTTACCAGCCTTACCCCTATCCTGCCTCCTTTACCAGCCTTACCCTTATCATGCCTCCATTACCATCCTTGCCATTATCTTGCCCCCTTTACCAGCCTTACCCTTATCTTGCCTCCTTTACCAGCCTTACCCCTATCCTGCCTCCTTTACCAGCCTTACCCTTATCCTGCCTCCTTTACCAGCCTTACCCTTATCCTTCCTCCTTTACCAGCCTAACCCTTATACTGCCTCCTTTACTAGCTTACCCTTATCTTGCCTCCTTTACCAGCCTTACCCTTATCCTGCCTCCTTTACCAGCCTTACCCTTATCGTGCCCACTTTACCAGCCTAACCCTTATACTGCCTCCTTTACTAGCTTACCCTTATCTTGCCTCCTTTATCAGCCTTACCTTTATCTTGCCTCCTTTACCAGCCTTACCCTTATCCTGCCTCCTTTACCAGCATTACCCTTATCCTGCCTCCTTTACCAGCCTTACCCTTATCTTGCCCACTTTACCAGCCTAACCCTTATACTGCCTCCTTTACTAGCTTACCCTTATCTCTCCTCCGTAACCAGCCTTACCCTCATCTTGCCTCATTTATCAGCCTTACCTTTATCTTGCCTCCTTTACCAGCCTTATCCTTATCCTGCCTCCTTTACCAGCCTTACCCTTATATTGCCTTCTTTACCAGCCTTACCCTTATCTTGCCTCATTTACCAGCCTTACCCTTATCCTGCCTCCTTTACCAGCCTTACCCTTATCCTTCCTCCTTTACCAGCCTTACCCTTATCCTGCCTCCTTCACCAACCTTACCTTTATCCTGCCTCCTTTATCAGCCTTACCTTTATCTTGCCTCCTTTACCAGCCTTACCCCTATCCTGCCTCCTTTACCAGCCTTACCTTAATCCTGCATCCTTTACCAGCCTTACCCTTATCTCGCCCCTTTTACCAGCCTTACCCTTATCCTGCCTCCTTTACCAGCCTTACCCTTATCTTGCCTCCTTTACCAGCCTTGCCCTTATCTTGCCCCCTTTACCAGCCTTACCCTTATCCTGCCTCCTTTACCAGCCTTACCTTAATCCTGCATCCTTTACCAGCCTTACCCTTATCTCGCCCCTTTTACCAGCCTTACCCTTATCCTGCCTCCTTTACCAGCCTTACCCTTATCTTGCCTCCTTTACCAGCCTTGCCCTTATCTTGCCCCCTTTACCAGCCTTACCCCTATCCTGCCTCCTTTACCAGCCTTACCTTAATCCTGCTTCCTTTACCAGCCTTGCCCTTATCATGCCCCCTTTACCAGCCTTATCCTTATCCTGCCTCCTTTACCAGCCTTACCCTTATCTTGCCTCCTTTACCAGCCTTACCCCTATCCTGCCTCCTTTACCAGCCTTACCTTTATCCTGCCTCCTTTACCAGCCTTACCTTTATTTTGCCTCCTTTACCAGCCTTACCCTTATTTTGCCTCCTTTACCAACCTTACCCCTATCCTGCCTCCTTTACCAGCCTTACCTTTATCCTGTCTCCTTTACCAGCCTTACCCTTATCTTGACTCCTTTACCAGCCTTACCCTTATCCTGCTTCCTTTACCAGCCTTACCCTTATCTTGCCTCCTTTACCAGCCTTACCCTTATCCTGCCTCCTTTACCAGCCTTACCCTTATCTTGCCTTATTTACCAGCCTTACCCTTATCGGTCCCACTTTACCAGCCTAACCCTTATACTGCTTCCTTTACTAGCTTACCCTTATCTTGCCTCCTTTACAAGCCTTACCCTTATCCTGCCTCCTTAACCAGCCTTACCCTTATCGTGCCCACTTTACCAGCCTAACCCTTATACTGCCTCCTTTACTAGCTTACCCTTATCTTGCCTCCTTTATCAGCCTTACCTTTATCTTGCCTCCTTTACCAGCCTTACCCTTATCCTGCCTCCTTTACCAGCATTACCCTTATCCTGCCTCCTTTGCCAGCCTTACCCTTATCTTGCCCACTTTACTAGCCTAACCCTTATACTGCCTCCTTTACTAGCTTACCCTTATCCTGCCTCCTTTACCAGCCTTACCCTCATCTTGCCTCCTTTATCAGCCTTACCTTTATCTTGCCTCCTTTACCAGCCTTATCCTTATCCTGCCTCCTTTACCAGCCTTACCATTATCTTGCCTTCTTTACCAGCCTTACCCTTATCTTGCCTCATTTACCAGCCTTACCCTTATCCTGCCTCCTTTACCAGCCTTACCCTTATCCTTCCTCCTTTACCAGCCTTACCCTTATCCTGCCTCCTTCACCAACCTTACCTTTATCCTGCCTCCTTTATCAGCCTTACCTTTATCTTGCCTCCTTTACCAGCCTTACCCTTATCCTGCCTCCTTTACCAGCCTTACCCTTATCTTGCCTTATTTACCAGCCTTACCCTTCTCGTGCCCACTTTACCAGCCTAACCCTTATACTGCCTCCTTTACTAGCTTACCCTTATCTTGCCTCCTTTACCAGCCTAACCCTTATACTGCCTCCTTTACTAGCTTACCCTTATCTTGCCTCCTTTACCAGCCTTACCCTTATCCTGCCTCCTTTACCAGCCTTACCCTTATCGTGCCCACTTTACCAGCCTAACCCTTATACTGCCTCCTTTACTAGCTTACCCTTATCTTGCCTCCTTTACCAGCCTTACCCTTATCCTGCCTCCTTTACCAGCCTTACCCTTATCGTGCCCACTTTACCAGCCTAACCCTTATACTGCCTTATTTACTAGCTTACCCTTTTCTTGCCTCCTTTACCAGCCTTACCCTCATCTTGTTTCCTTTATCAGCCTTACCCTTATCCTGCCTCCTTTACCAGCCTTACCCTTATCGTGCCCACTTTACCAGCCTAACCCTTATACTGCCTCCTTTACTAGCTTACCCTTATCTTGCCTCCTTTACCAGCCTTACCCTTATCCTGCCTCCTTTACCAGCCTTACCCTTATCGTGCCCACTTTACCAGCCTAACCCTTATACTGCCTTATTTACTAGCTTACCCTTTTCTTGCCTTCTTTACCAGCCTTACCCTCATCTTGTTTCCTTTATCAGCCTTACCTTTATCTTGCCCACTTTACCAGCCTAACCCCTATACTGCCTCCTTTACTAGCTTACCCTTATCTTGCCTCCTTTACCAGCTTTACCCTCATCTTGCCTCCTTTATCAGCCTTACCTTTATCTTGCCTCCTTTACCAGCCTTATCCTTATCCTGCTTCCTTTACCAGCCTTACCCTTATTTTGCCTCCTTTACCAGCCTTACCTTTATCTTGCCTCATTTACCAGCCTTACCCTTATCCTGCCTCCTTTACCAGCCTTACCCTTATCCTTCCTCCTTTACCAGCCTTACCCTTATCCTGCCTCATTCACCAGCCTTACCCTTATCCTGCCTCCTTTACCAGCCTTACCCTTATCTTGCCTTATTTACCAGCCTTATCCTTATCCTGCCTCCTTTACCAGCCTTACCCTTATCTTGCCTCCTTTACCAGACTTACCCTTATCTTGCCTCATTTACTAGCTTACCCTTATCTTGCCTCCTTTACCAGCCTTACCCTTATCCTTCCCCCTTTACCAGCCTTACCCTTATCCTGCCTCATTCACCAGCCTTACCTTTATCTTGCCTCCTTTACCAGCCTTATCCTTATCCTGCTTCCTTTACCAGCCTTACCCTTATCTTGCCTCCTTTACCAGCCTTACCTTTATCTTGCCTCATTTACCAGCCTTACCCTTATCCTGCCTCCTTTACCAGCCTTACCCTTATCTTTCCTCCTTTACCAGCCTTACCCTTATCCTTCCCCCTTTACCAGCCTTACCCTTATCCTGCCTCATTCACCAGCCTTACCTTTATCCTGCCTCCTTTACCAGCCTTACCCTCATCCTGCCTCCTTTACCAGCCTTACCCTTATCTTGACTCCTTTACCAGCCTTACCCTTATCCTGCCTCCTTCACCAGCCTTACCCTTATCCTGTCTTCTTTACCAGCCTACCCTTACCATGCCTCCTTTACCAGCCTTACCCTTATCATGCCTCCCTTACCAGCCAATAGCTTCACTCCTTCTATACCTGCCTTTCCCTCCTGCCTCTCCTGCATTTCTGATCCCATTGTAAGAGATGACCAACAGGGAAATTACTACTTTAACAGCAATATAGCCACAATGAAGGGAGTGGGAACTCTCTGGAGGAACCATTCTCGTCTCTAACATCACACTGCAAACATCTCTGAGGAATAACTTTTGCTTAAGTCCGAAAGCAGAGAAAATACACATTTCGTCCTCGGTTTTGCCTCGATTTCACCATTATTTTCCTCAATTATTTACAAATATAACTGATCTTGATGTAAATTTAGTCTCGAGTGAGCGCACTTTGCATATTCATATTATACTAGCCGGCGTTTTCGCGCCTGCTGCCTTCAAACTATTGTAATCTGATAGGGAAAATTACTGGTTTGGTAATGGGGCTTCAGTTTTATGTCTTATTCTAATAAGAAATAAAACTGAAGCCCCCGTTATCAAACCAGAAAATTCATCTATCAGATTACAATAGTTTGAAGCCAGCGGGCGCGAAAACGCCGGGTAGTCTCTCGATGATGATCCATGACGTCATCGATCCTCCAGCCAACTTACCTGCAAATTTAATCTCCCCGCCCGAGTGCGCCACAGGGCCCTCCTTCGATGAATTTTCAATTAAAGACAGTCAATACAGAAAGTCAGTTAAGAATAATGGAATCTCTGCATTAAATTGACCAACCCGTCTCTAAACTCCGATACCATCACCGTCTCTTTATTATTATTACATATGTGACCAACTACGGTCTTTCACCTTCTAATTCCCCCATCCCAAACAAGTGATAATGACCAGAAACATTCATTTTCCCTCTTTCAATACAAGGAAGAAACATGCAACAGGGTAGTCTCCTAAGCGTTAATACTTATCATAACCTTTCCATTTCTTGACAGTTAATAGGCCCCAATTTTCGTTATTTTATATTTATCTTTTCCTATTTCTCCAAACACCTTCAAATTCCCCCATCCCAAACAAGTGATAATGACCAGAAGCATTCATTTTCCCCCTTTCAATACAAGGAAGAAACATGCAACAGGGTAGTCTCCTAAGCGTTAATACTTATCATAACCTTTCCATTTCTTGACAGTTAATAGGCCCCAATTTTCGTTATTTTATATTTATCTTTTCCTATTTCTCCAAACAATCTAAACATTTTTAAAGATAAATAGATAAACGTCACTTAGCTTCATTCATATAAATGTTCTCATTTTAATGTCTCCTATAAACAATTTGTCATCCAAGACATACCAAAATAATTACCATGTTAAGCCCAAAGCCAAAATCCTATACACGTTTTCATTGAAGAAGTTGGATAAAGTCCAGTTGGACTTAAGATTATGGCCTTAAGGTTATGCTTCTCCATATTCATTCATTTTAAAGTGTTTGAGGAATCTTTATATAATACAAACTTGTACATATCTTGCACTGTCAAATTTGTCTAAGAAGATATTCGGTTTAAATCCAAACAGTCTTTTCGCTTGCGCGTATCAATAGTAGATTTTAGTGTTCTGATGTGTCACATTGACCGAACCATTTTGAAATTCCTTTGTCTCAACTTGTAATCTCAAAAACTTAAGTTAGAGCGGATCGATCTTAACAGATGCTCTTTGTTATATTCCATACGAAGCCATTCGTAACTTTTCTACCAAAATTCTCTCGACTAATGAGAAGAGAATTTTATTCTGAGGCCTAAATTTTAAACTTTTGGATTTTAAATTAAATTACCATTCATATTTTATGTATTTCGAGTCATTTCTCCACACTGGAAAATGTAAAATATATTTCTTCTTTTAAAATAGGCGCTTTAGAGGATATTAAAAATCTAACAAGTATTTTTACAAGCCGAAAGTTTTTCTGGTTATTTTTTTTTAACAAACCTGAAGAAGAGCAGGGCGTGGTTATTGTGAATAAATGTGATTACTACCCACGAATGCCATAGATGATTATAAATATATAATTATACGAGAGACATGACACAGGTGCGTCTCGGAAACGTTAGGCTCGCGGACGAACACTGGACGTGTCAACGCGAGGCCTAGTTAGATCGCCACTGCGGAAAATCCTCAACTGCGGATTGAGAGGACGAACCAACTCGATTTGGTCAACGGTCACAAAGGCGGACGAGGGTTGCAATCAGACCAATGGTTTTGTAGAGAAATGGCTACATTAAGCATCCTGGAGGAGTATAGGTACATTAAAGCCCCCCCCTTCCCATGAGGAGAAGCGTGGGAACGGTAGCCGGCGAATAACCATAACTGCTTACCCTGTTTGATCTTCCCACCGCTTTGGGCAGTTGGAGCTAACATCTGTTTTAAGGCGACCACCTAAGGCCCTTAAACGACGCTCTAACGATCCAATTACCTACGAGACCCATAAACCAGTGGTTATGAAAAAAAAGCGGTGCTAGTCAAAATGCACGCCAAGTAGCGGTGCGGTTGCGAGCCTCTAATTAGCGAGCCGACTTGGGCACCCCAGTGCCACCCTCTGCAATTCTCGCTCTCCCCAGATGCGAACTCACCATTCGCGTCTCCCCCTCCCTGCCTCTGTGGCCTGGTCACTTCTTCCCTTAGATGGGGCGGTAATCCGCCTATAAATAAGCCCCGCAAAGAAAGAGGGAGGATATTAGAAGTCGATACGCAAGAAGGAGGGTCAGTTCGTGAAAGATCGATCCTTCAGCTCGACAAGAACATTAGAAGTCGATACGCAAGAAGGAGGATCAGTTCGTGAAAGATCAATCCTTCAGCCCGACAAGAAGATTAGAAGTCGATACGCCAGAAGAAGGATTAGTTCGTGAAGATCGATCCTTCAACCAGACAAGAAGATTAGAATTCGATAAGAGAGAAGAAGGTTCAGTTCGTGAAGATCGATCCTTCAGCCATACAAGACTATTTCCGTGAGAAACGATAGGATCAGATTGAGAAAATTGTTCTCCCTTTTTGGGCCGTATTAACATAAATAGTTGAGCTTTATATCGGTGCCATACCGAAGAATCCTTTACAGACTGTGAGGAAGTCTGACTGAAGAAAAGTAAAGCCGCACAGACTCGAGTGACTCTCACATCTCAAGCTCTGTAAGAGTGAGAGTAGAAGAACCCAGCCCCAACGAGCTCCCGTTCTTTAATTACGTTGAAGAATCAGCCTCCAACAGGCGGCAAGCCCTCCCTCCTCGACGAAAATTCAACCATCGGCCACAACACTCCAAAGCGAGAGATAAGTCCTCCAGCGACATCCGGCAATCCATAATACCTCCTGTTATGTAAGTTAGAAAGAACATTTATATTCATATTGCGATAGTAGAAGTTTAGTACGTCTCACGTTTTAAAGGGGAGTAGAAACCATTGTTCGTGAACCTAGGTCATATTTGCTTGTAGACGAGAGTACGTTAATTTAATGTTTAACGCTAATCAAATAGAGTCGAAATAAAAATACTAATCGGCAATCGGTATGTTTACGGGTAGCCTATTTGTTTATTTTTGTGAGCGTATCCGTGCGACAGGACTAGATGCCAATAGGACCACATATAAATGTGTTAACTGTTTGTTTGTCATAGTTAAGTGTTTCATTTAAAATATATGTTTATTTTGGTATAAATCGGGTGTTTCCTCTTATCCTTACGTGTTTAAATAGCTCTTCTTAAGAACATAACTACCGAATTAGCACTCTTAGAACAAAGCCTACTTCATCAAAGAAGTAACTCACGCACCACAAAGCATAGCGCTACAGAAAGGGTGTCAAAGAGTAGAGTGATAAAAAAGGGCCATTCTACGACAGGTTTAGTCGTCTCGATGTTTCGTGCTACTGAAACAACCGCTGTTCTGATGAAGATCGTTGGTTCTCTGAGAGTGCCGCAGGTTTGAAGGCTAGACACTTCCACGCACAGGAGTCTCCTGACTTCCAAAGAGGACTCAGAGCTACAGATGCCCGGTTTGCGATCGAGCAAGCAGCTCTCGCATGGGGTTAGCAAGTCACGAACGCGTTCACTGAGAAAGATAGAGACCTTTCAATACTCTTTAGAGTGAAAGCCATCAACAGAGAGAGAATAATTTTCTTAGGTAACTAAAATCCAGCAAAATCCTCACAGAATTTTGTGACAGCCAAGGCTGGATCCTCTGGTTGTGTAGCATGATGCGGAGTCATACTGTTGTCTTCCAGCAACCACCATCTGGATAGAAGGCAAGACCAACCCCTCCAGAACCTTAATTTATCCCTTTATATTGAGTCTAAGGCCCCCACAGGAAGATAAATGGGGGCATACGGTGAATCCCAAGCAGTACAACTTGCTTTTGCCAAATTTTAAAGTATTGACTTTAGTCGTTGTATTGCTTCCTTCACAGACGATGCAAAACTGAGTCTGCATACACACTATGATAGAAAGAAGAAAGAAACCTGAATATATATATATATATATATATATATATATATATATATATATATATATATATATATATATATATATAGAGAGAGAGAGAGAGAGAGAGATAGTAGAGATAGATAGATAGATAGAGAGAGAGATTAGTGTAGTTGGGTAGCAGTCTTTCTTGAATGCAAATTTTGTTGAAGACCATTGTGTATTTTGCCTTAATTAATTTCCTTTGGCAACTTTCTCTTCTTCTAACTCTCTTTTTTATTCCATCTTGTAGATAGTGGATTACTTGTCCTGTATCCATCTCTTTTTTAAATGAATGTGTTTGGTAAAAAACAAACTAAATTGCTAAGCTTTCGATCCTATTCGATTGGTTTTTACCAAACACATTCATTTAAAAAAGAGATGAATACAGGACAAGTAATCCACCATCTACAAGATGGAATAAAAAAGAGAGTTAGAAGAAGAGAAAGTTGCCAAAGGAAATTAATTAAGGCAAAATGCACAATGATCTTCAACAAAATTTGCATATATATATATATATATATATATATATATGTCGATGGTTAGTGAGTGGGTAATCCTAGTCCCACTTCCTTGGCATCTATTTTAATTCCGCACCAAGGTAAAGTGAGGTGAAGTGTAGTCAATACACCTACCGTAGCCACTTCCGGTGAAAAAGAATAACCCCGGTGCTTCCCTTTTGATCAAAATTAAGATAATGATCCCCTGAGAGTGTTTTTACTCAGTAAAAGCCAGTCATGGGTGGACTTATGTATTATTGAGAATTGAGCAGAGTGGATTGCTTATCAATTGCCAAAGGATCGTCCAAAATAGTTAAAACACACATATACAAAAATAAACTTTAATATGCATAAATTGGAAATATGAAATAGCATATACATATATCTATATATAGGATTAATCTTCACAATGAATTGGTAAGTCTATATAATGTCGTGGGGATTACGCTTGAAATCTACTTACTAGGATGCTTGCGTCTTAATTGCACCCGACAGAATCAATTGAATAATATCACGTAATTAAGCGTTTAATTAATCTCTTGTATTACTCGAGGTTATGAGCTCGGGATGGAAATTCTAGTTAACGATTAAACTGGTGAAGTTAGGGGAGGGAACAATTCACTTTAACCATACCTTTGAGTTCGTAAGTATTTGGAGAATGACGGTGAATGTTTTCTTCTTTTGACGATGTTCGCACTTAGCCCGGTCGTCCGAGGGTACCGAATGTGGAGGTAATCCTAGACCGGTGTCCTGATATAATGATCCTAGGCCGGATCGCGAAGGCGAGTCAAACTGTGACTCAAATCGGAATTCTTCTCCTCGAAGTATCCGTTCCGATTATTGGCACCTGGAGTGGTTAGCCAAAGACGATTACCTAGCTACGTCTAGGGTAATCCGCAGAGGGAGGTCCTGTGTAACCTCTGACTCTGAATGGAGGAGGGTCTGCGAGGAGTTTAGCACCTACAAGTACCGTGAAGGCAACAACAAATTCCCCGAAGTTTCTTCTTTGCCAAGGGCAAATTGTTTCCTTTGTGGGATTAGCTCCACACACAACGTAGGTCCAAGATCTTTTGCCCGACTCCAGGGAGAATTTTCCCTTTTATTTCCCTCAAGAGCTAAAATCGAGAGAGAGCACCGGATTCTCATAAAATTCTTATCGTCGTCGGCTGGCAGGTGTCTTTTGAGGCAGACATTTTCCTGTGTGGTCGGCCGCGAATTTGGTTATTCCGAAGGCGCGAAAAGGGGTGAAGGGGATTCGATGTGAAAAGGCGAATTTGGAATAAGGGGGGGAGGGACACGCAGCTGTGAAGGTGTATTTATGTATGTACTAATGCATGGAGGTATTTAGACTTCTACAATATATATATATATATATATATATATATATATATATATATATATATATATATATATATATATATATATATATATGCTATTGAAGTACTTTTTAATACTCATTCATTATTACCTGTTTATCAGTACAGTGTCCAACTATACTCGCATTTACTTATTAAACTATCGACTGGTTTCCATCAGATTTTCCATTTAGAGCGCAAGCACAATCTAGCGTTTGCCCTTTCCTCATGGGACGAGTGGCGCCACTGGCACTTAACTTTGCGCACTGTGATGATTACACAATTACCGGAACTTTTCGCTTCTGGAGAAAACATTTAGGACAGTTCATTCCGGCAAAGCGTGCCTAATGCAGGGCTATAAACATTTGCTTTGAGATATTCCTAAAAGGAAAATAACAAAAGTGGTTACACAAACAGCATTTCGCATAGTGACGTCACTAAGCCCCGCCCTTCAAATCATTGAGGTAATTCTAACTCCGCTAGCTGGTTTTGACATATAATAACCAGAAATTAGTTCTGTTTAAGTACTTTTTGCTAGTCATTCATCATTACCTGTGTATCATTACAGTGTCCAACTATACACGCATTTACTCATCAAATTATCGACCGATTTCCACCAGATTTTCCATTCAGACCGCAAGCAGAATATTTATTCAGACTCCATTCATTACCGTGCTTTGATTGGAATTCAAGATTCATAAACAGGTTGAATTGTAAAGTCGATACTGTTAATTTTTTAAGTTATGTTTTTAAATTCTTAACAAAAGGGTCATATTTATCATTGTTATTAAATTATTGTTGTAAAGAATTAATTTATCTCGACTTGTGTAGTAAAGGGCGAAGTTTGATTGATTTTATCACAGATAAGCTGTAAAGCACTTGGGCCAAAAGAAGAAAGGGGAAAGGGAGTTACTGTTACAAAAGCTACACTGCCCTCTCGCAGGAACAATATCACAACAACTATGAGACCACAACACGCCCGTCATGGTAAGCACAACTTATCCATTTCCCTGCCCGATTTCAGGCTGCCTCGCTTCCCTCGCGGGTCACCCAAATCGAGCTACTCTTCTCCTTGGAGAGAATGACAAATGGCACTAAAAAAACTAGTATAACTGGTGCTAGCATAGCCATACTCAGTAATTGATGGAATTTCGTCGCTCCTAAGAGACCACACAAACTTCAGCTCTTAAATCCTCTGACTGGCCATTTTGAAAAGGTTCACCCCATCCACAGCTCAAAAAAATGAAACGTTTGGCTCGTTCCACTCAGCTATCCCACCTTTTCACTGAAGATCTTGAAGGACAGGCTAGTGGATAATGTGAGCCTGGACTTTCTTGGGGGAATCCTTCGTTCGGCACTGTCTCCCTTACATTGAAGAAGCAATTTTAATTCTAGCCCCGGAAACCATATTTGAGCAACTCGCTACGGCTGCCTCAAAAGATCACAATCGTAGCTCTCAGACAAGGGTGACTTCCATTGCAAAGAATCCTTCACAACAGTTACGCGAGTAGATGGAGGCAGCATTGGCCCCTATCAATGGGAAGAACTCGCAACTCTCTTGAGAAGGCTTGCCACTCTCGAAAAACTAGAGAGATTATTTCAGGGGACATTACGAGTACCATCCCGTGTCCGCAACTCTCCCTCTGTATCACGCAATTCTCCCCTTGTATAACCCAACTCTCCCACTATTCAGGATACCATTTAATGGTACCACCGGTAGCCAGGCAAGAAGAATAGTACATTGGAAAACTTCTGTGGGAAACAGAAATGAAAGACCTTGTATCTCTTTTTCCCCACTCTCCGTGCTTGCCCGTTATCGACCTTACCAGCGGAAGAAGGCTCCTGGTAGACACAGAATCAGTGATATCAATTCTTCCTGCCACTTACGACGATCTTCAACAACAAGAAACCAATATTCCCCCTTCAGACCGCAACAGGATTTCCAATTCCTACGTTTGGTGAACGTCACTTATCTATCTTTGATTTTAAGACGTAATCTAAGGTGTGAAGTTTTAGTGTGTTATGTCAAAAATGCGATCATAGGTGCTGAATTTTTAACTAATTATAATCTTTTAGTTGACTTTAATCATTTACGCTTGGCGGACGGCACTACCAATCTATTATCGGTAAGCGCTATAAGAAAATGTGTTATTCCTCCTTCTCTTTCTTTTCACTTTTAACCAGCAACGAGGTAGACCAACTCCTTAAATACAGTCAGTTTTGCAACTCCCACAACAAGTATGGTAATAATTTTCCCTCTTTGTATTTTTATCATGTTGGGACGAAAGGGCCCTCACTTGCCGAGCAACCTAGGAATTTATCCTCGAAGTTAATAGCCGTAGTTAAAGATAGCATTCAAGCTTTATTAAAAGTAAAAAAAAAGATAAGGACAAGTAGATCTTCCTATGCCTCACCCATTCACTTTGTGTGAAGAAATCCAATAAGAATTACCGTGTGACCTGTGTCTACCGTCGTTTAAATCCTATCGTAATTAGAGATAAATACCCACTCCCTTACCTCACTGACTTTATCCCAACCCTACAGAATTGTTCGGTTTCTCCAAAATAGATTTAAAAGACGCGTTTTTTCCAAATGTCAATGGAGCCAGCATCCATTGAAGATGACTACAAAAAGTAGTAACATCAAAGACCGATTTCGTTCTGCAATACCAAGGGTCAGTACGCAACATGACGAAAGGTCTCTGCGTCACATCAGCCCTCGGGACGTAAGAAAACAGCAGTCCAGCTGCAACAGGTAATGCATCCGCCAAAACAATCCATCTCAGACTGATTGCGCTAAGTCTGAAGTCTTGTAAAGCCTATCCAATGGATAGGCTACATGTTCACCGTAACTACATAATGGTTCGCCGAGTCTACCTTACAGTTGCTTTCGATCCCAAGCAAAGTTAGAGTCTGTAATAAGCCAGGAAACAGCGTAATCGAGAGTACGTAATGCCAATAGTAAAACATAGTGGCCGCTCTGTAATGGTATGTGGATGCATGCCAAGCTCACGGGTGGGCCGTCTCACCGTTTTGGAGATTACATGTCGCCCACAGCCGAGACCTCTCCAGAAATGTTCAGAATTTGATTTTCCAGCAGGACAATGCTACATGTTATAATTATGCGTCCAATATATATATATATATATATATATATATATATATATATATATATATATATATATATATATATATAATTGTTACGAGACAACAATATCACGGCGTTGGATGGATGGACAAACTCATAAGCCATAACACGTCGTCAGCCATCCTCCAATGAACAACTGAAAGCAGTTATCCCCACACCCCTCAGATGTCGCATCCTCGTGGAGAGGATGTCTCAAAGAATAAATGTTCTCATCGCTGCTAAGACACTCTCAACATGCTACAAAGCTCCTTGTATCAGTTTGGTGTTTCTGAAATTTTCACACAGATTCATCTGCTTATGTTATATGTAGCTGATGTTACATGTTTTGGCAACTTTTGTATTTTGTTAATTATTGTTTATCCGTGTGGTGAATATGGCGTAGGGATAGTAGACAACTATCATGTTGCCAGTGAGGTATCTGCGTGCGTGCATATATACAACCTTACATTTTAATCTTCTTTAACTCACAGGAGCGGATCGATGCACATCCTTCCCGCAAACCTCCATAGCTCCTCTGATCCCTACAGATCTAGACACCAAACAAGCCTCAGCCAAAAATATCATCATATATCCGAAACCCCATAGCGAAATGATTAATACAAAATAATATTAGGCAGAAAATCGCTAGCAATTCAACTGGCACGTGAGTTGGGCCTATCGGGGCAAGGCCCTGGATTCCTTCAAGCCCTACTGGTGAGTCAATCAGTGACCATGTGGGGAGTGTTGAGAGGTAATAAAAGAAATCTATCTTACTGGCTATGGTAATATATGTATGTTTGCTTATGTATATTGCCTCACAGACCTGTTCTGATGGAGTAAATGCCATCGGTAGATTCTGGTGTGTAATATACAAACGTTACCCAAATCCACGATCACCTTGGAGAATGCAGAGAAAATACTGCAAATGAGAGGGAATTCAAAATAATCAAAGCACATATAATGGGATAATATAATAGCGAAATTAGATGAAAGGAACAAAACAGCAAAGCAAAAAGGAAATTAGCTGCAATGAGGCGATTGAGACAGAAAATAAAATACTAACCTTATTTAGGTATTTATCATAGGTGGGCGTTATCGCGATAACGATATCGGGTTATCGGTTATCTGAGATTTTTTCCGCGTTATCGATTCATCGGTATCGCCGATACTTTTGGTTCCAAACTAGCGATAATCGATAATTTCAGGTTTTGGTTCCAGTTTAGCACAGGGGCGAGCCGCGCGTGCCTTGGAGGCAGAAATAGGTAGGTCCGAGCTGGGAGGAAGATCCTCAAAACCTATGAGGAGATGAAGGAGAGCCTCACCAGGTAAGAAACTAAGAAACAATATTCAAATATTCTTATTATTGTATTATAAAATAACGCTATATTTAGTCAATAATTAATATTGTATTATAATTTTGGATTTATCGATTTATCGGTTATCACCTCATCGGGCGATAAATTTATCATCAGTTATCGATTATCGCTTATCCCTGATAAGGTTATCGTTATTGATTTATCGGTTATCGTGATACATTTTTTCGTTATCGCGCCCACCTATGGTATTTCTTACCTTTTTACCCGTAGCATACTTTTGGATAATCGTGCGATTACCAGGTCTCCTACTCTATTTCTTTTTTAATACGAGAAGTCTAATGGCGCGTTTTGGTTCAAACCATATCGTTTGCCCTCCCAATCCCAGCACACCATAACATGACAATAATTCCCCCAACCTCCTGACACAGCACCTATCGTATATTATCTTACCTGATAACATGACATTATAGAATCAATATCCGTTCAGGAATTTGTCACCTTTATAATATTAATAATTTCGAGTGTACGTTTTCCTAGGTTTAGAACTTTGCCATAATAATACCACCAATCTCGATGTCCCTCGCGCATCAGCTTTACATAGTAAATGGATAAGCACACATCTTTTATTTTTATAGCATTAAATCCATATATATCGTTAATCAAACTTTTATAAACGTTAATATCCCGAATGCCAGTAACTATATGCCCCTCTCCCTAAAACTAGAGCCTACATTTTACAAGGCTCAATTCTGCATGGGAAGCAAAACGGCAACCCCGCTGTAAACATCACTCATGACAATACCTGTCGTTAGCGAAGATGTGTTTCCTTCCCAAATTAAGATTATTTTAATATGTGTGAAAGAATAGAGCCCGCATGGACCTCAGAATCTCACGTGGCTCTCAAACACGAGATCAAAGGAGGAGGGAAACGTGCCTAAGAATCAAGCGAAGAGGCTTTCAGAACGCAGCTGTGTTTACTCATGGAGGTTTCCTCCCTGCCTTGAGGCAATTTTGCCTCCTGCCTACCATCTTGAAGCATGCGAGAGCGAGGAAGGACATCTGTTATCGCAAATTGCTGGCTGGAATACGTCCATTCCCCAGCTCTGCGTTTACCTTGGGAGGATCCTCTCCGTGGCCGGAGGCGATTTCACACCATCGTCAGCCGGTATTTAACGCCAGGCTCAGTCGTGTCAAGTTAGTACCAGCCTGATATCACACACGAGACACGTCACTTCTCGATTTGGCTCCGTTTCCGTCTACACGAGCGCAAAGGCAAGAAACTCTCCCGTCGGAACTTCGCCCAGTCAATTGGCGATTTCCCAGAAACGGACGTTCTCGTTCACCAGCGCAAGTACTCCCTCATCAAGGTATTCCGAGGTAAATCTCACCCGTCTGCAATTCTCCTCCTCTCCTCGAATTAACCCTTCCCTTCGTCGTCTAAGCATTAACTTCTGCAAGGCGTCGACGCATGCGGATCTCTTTTATCCGGTCATCCCATAAATGGTTATTTGTATTTCGGCTCAGCGCAGCCTCTGAAGACAAGCTCATTAGTTTGTCTCTTTTTGTCAGACTATCAAGTACCCCATAGTCTTGGATATCCCAATTCCATTTTATTTGTGTAAATATTTATCTTCTTTTTTTGTTGTGTTATTAAATATTATTTTTGTACTACTCTTTTAAATAACCCCGAACGGCATTAAGCCAAAGCTTATAATTAACGGCCAATCTGCACTCGCTTTTTGTTATTTATCCGCATACTTAGGGGAACGGTTTCCTTTCCCCCCCATTAGTTTACCCCCATCATCTGGTAACAAAGCCAAGGAGAGGTCAACTGAGCGTCTTTTAGCCCTATTCCACACCACTCGGCTAATCAAATCCCTTCCATAGATAGATATATATGTATCAGCTATACATCGACAATATGCATAGTACTGTACACGGCCATATCTCTTCTATCTTCTAGGTAGAATAAAGGCACAGGTTCTTCATTGGAGAGACAGATGGCTCCATTAACAAGTTCTTCATATGACAGACTCATAGTCATTATTATACATAGCCCAAGTTGTCAGCTCATAAATAATATACATACACTCATAAGCACTCACACACATGCACGCACACTACCCTCGGTTCAACGCGTAAGAATCTTTGGCAAATCTTGTTCAGATGCGATGTCTCAAACTTGCGAGAAGTGATATACCACGCAAGGAAGAGAGAGAGAGAGAGAGAGAGAGAGAGAGAGAGAGAGAGAGATAAGGAAAGGAATGAATAGAGAATTGAAATAATAGATAGATAAAGGGGGTAAAAAGAGCAGGATTGGGTAGCGAAATATAAATGAATAAAAAAAAATAGAGATAAATAGACGGAGAACACGGAAAAGAGACAGGATATACCACGCAAGGAAGAGAGAGAGAAAGAGATAAAGAAAGGAATGAATAGAGAATCGAAATAATAGATAGATAAAGGGGGGTAAAAAGAGGAGGATTGGGTAGCGAAATATAAATGAATAAAAAAAAATAGAGATAAATAGACGGAGAACACGGAAAAGAGACAGGATAATATTTAGATCAGTAAGGCGAGTAATAATAATAATAACACGCGTAGAACACAGCAACCATAACACGTACCCTCTCCAAGTGTTTGTACAAATAGATAAATGTAAAACAAGCGTACAGACATGCAACAGCCGCATGAGCGTATGACCTACCAACCTTAACACTTTCTCGTAGTACAGAAAAATGATAACCCCAACGAGTATTCCTTGGATCCCTTATTCCATGCGCAGGTAGAACTAGTTCATTTGTCTCCTTTTTTAAGCGCTTTTTCGCCAAAGCTACGCGATCCAATTGCATATTAAACACTAATTTTATTCCAGGTTTCGAAATACGTTATTTCTGCACTTGTTAATTATTATTCAAACATTCGTCATCCTCGGCTCCTTGAATGATATTTTCTACTTGCTGATCTTTCGATTTATTTTTATATAAAAAAAATATATTCTCTCGTTTCGTTATTATTCTTGAACCTTTGCCTATTCATATTACTATCTTGGACCCTCTGCACTACAACAATACAGAATGGTTGAACATTTTGAGGGAAACTAATCTGATTCACCTATAGGACGTGTTTAAGTTTATTAAAAATGATTAAAATTGGTTATACTACTTGTGACTTATTAATACCATTTGTATAAATATTAAAACTCTCTAAATATATACATATATTTTCACATTTTTTATACCTAAGTAACAATGTTTCATTAACCATGGAAAACCATGTGTAATTTTATCAGGACCATCTCTAACACCTAATCATAAGATTAGGGATGAGAATAACCCAGTAATGAACGTTGCTGTGTTTATCGAGGTAGCTTTTTTTAGCTCAGATTATCTAACCTTTATCGTAAACTACTGATTGGTATACAGGAGTCAGCAAGAGACCAATATACCGACATGATACAAGATACTCCTCAAGCCGCAGATATATAACACATCATGGGTTGACGCGCATCGGCGCATTGATACGTAAAACCCACCTGCCCTAACGAATGTCGATAAGCCCCGGCCATTACATCATAACGTATAATCTTCGTAGGAGCAAAACTTTAGGAGACACGGCTTAAATACTTAGTGGTCATACTAATTGTTATATTTTTCTACCGAATATGTTCGGTGAACAAGTGATCCGTTGATAATAAAATAATTCGGAGTAACATAGAGGAAACGAAAAATCAAACTGATTGTATTTAGTGTATAATACAGGATACATTTGGTATCTAATAACGAGTATCCGCATGAAAGCCTTGCCAGGGCGATCATTTGGGAAGTTGGGAGGAATATTTCTTCAGTACATGTTTAGTGGAATGGCTTTTAAGAAATGTTATGGACCTAATGATTGGATTGCTCGCTGTGGTATGTGCGCGTGGGTGTTTGTTTTCTTACGGGTTTTCTATGAATGTTATTTAATACGAGGTTCTTGCAGAGGAAGGAAAATTAGTTCTGCTACCACTTACACTGTAGTAGTGTGTTGTTTGGCTAGAAACTCTACTAATGATTGACGGTCCCTTGTACAATGGTGCTCCTCAGAAATCTTTATTCCCTAAAGAAGTTTCTCTTGATTGCCTAAACGATGGTTACAAAACCCCTATTAAGCAAACCCCAACATGTCTCGCATGAAATCAGACGGGGCATTAACTTACATGCCACTGTAGCAAAAAATCTGGGGTACAACCTCGACGTCGTGGATAAAGAAAACAATACAAACCTGTGTGTTTTCGGCGTAACTCGTAAAAAAAATCCCTTATTTGGAGTTTCTCTTATTCTTGCCAAACCTGGATCTAAGTAAGCAGCCAGACACTGTCAGGAAAATAGATATCATTAAAAACCGACTTAATTATCAATTAATACAAATATATTGAGCTATTTTAAAATTCCATTGTGGGATAAATTAATATAATAATTAATCTAGACTTTTCTGATCCCTTAGACCACCTCCATTAATATTTTTCCATTGAGCTTAATTTTCTGAATGTGTGTATGTTTGTGTCTGTATAAATAGATTATGAAGGAAAATACAGAGAAATTAGAGTATTTTTAGTGTATTACTATTGTATTATTATTGTTATTATTATTATAGTTAACATAATTATTATTCTTGTTATTATTATAATTATTATTATTTAGTTGAAACTATTTAGCTAAAACAGTATCGTCTGTTCTATTGCCCCAAAATGGAGGAGAGTGTGATCAGGGCGAATCGCCTGCAACACTTGAGACCCTGAGAAATGGCATGTCCTCACACGGACTCGATGTTCATTCACCTTAGAAGGGAGTGCCAGATGCAACGAGGGCCATCATGTCGTGGCTGGCATTTCTAGGAATGTATACCGTCCCACTCTTTATCTTCCATAAATTTGCGCTTCCTCTATCAGCATCCCTTTATTACAGAACTCTACGAGCAAACATTCTGCCGAGATGCCCTCGTTGATTTTCATTTTAAATAAAAAAAATAAATAAATATCTTCTCGAATGTTTTTTTAAATCAGGACTCTGTTACCCAAATAGGACGCCTGTGCCCAAATAGTCCTCCGGTACCCAAATAGAACTCCGGTAGCCAAATAGGACTCTGGTACTCAAATAGGACTTTGGTACCCAAATAAGACGCCTGTACCCAAATAGGACGCCTGTACCTAAATAGGACTTCGGTACCCAAATAGGACTTCGGTACCCAAATAGCACTCCAGTGCCCAAATAGCACTCCGGTACCCAAATAGCACTCCGGTACCAAATAGCACTCCGGTACCAAATAGCACTCCGGTACCAAATAGCACTTTGGTACCAAATAGCACTCCGGTACCCAAATAGCACTCCGGTACCCAAATAGGACTCCGGTACCAAATAGCACTCCAGTACTCAAATAGCATTCCGGTACCCAAATAGAACTCCGGTAGCCAAATAGGACTCCGGTACTCAAATAGGACTTTGGTACCCAAATAGGACGCCGGTACCCAAATAGCACTCCGGTACCCAAATAGCACTCCGGTACCAAATAGCACTCCAGTACCAAATAGCACTCCGGTACCCAAATAGCACTCCGGTACCAAATAGCACTCCAGTACTCAAATAGCACTCCGGTACCCAAATAGCACTCCGGTACCAAATAGCACTCCAGTACTCAAATAGCACTCCGGTACCCAAATAGCACTCCGGTACCCAAATAGCACTCCGGTACCCAAATAGCACTCCAGTACCAAATAGCACTCCGGTACACAAATAGCACTCCGGTACCAAATAGCACTCCAGTACTCAAATAGCACTCCGGTACCCAAATAGCACTCCGGTACCCAAATAGCACTCCGGTACCCAAATAGCACTCCAGTACCAAATAGCACTCCGGTACACAAATAGCACTCCGGTACACAAATAGCACTCCGGTACCCAAATAGCACTCCGGTACCCAAATAGCACTCCGGTACCCAAATAGCACTCCGGTACACAAATAGCACTCCGGTACCCAAATTGCACTCCGGTACCCAAATAGCACTCCGGTACCAAATAGCACTCCAGTACTCAAATAGCACTCCGGTACCCAAATAGCACTCCGGTACCCAAATAGCACTCCAGTACCAAATAGCACTCCGGTACACAAATAGCACTCCGGTACCAAATAGCACTCCAGTACTCAAATAGCACTCCGGTACCCAAATAGCACTCCGGTACCCAAATAGCACTCCGGTACCAAATAGCACTCCAGTACCAAATAGCACTCCGGTACCCAAATAGCACTCCGGTACCAAATAGCACTCCAGTACTCAAATAGCACTCCGGTACCCAAATAGCACTCCGGTACTTAAATAGCACTCCGGTACCCAAATAGCACTCTAGTACCAAATAGCACTCCGGTACACAAATAGCACTCCGGTACCCAAATAGCACTCCGGTACCCAAATAGCACTCCGGTACCAAATAGCACTCCAGTACTCAAATAGCACTCCGGTACCCAAATAGCACTCCGGTACCCAAATAGCACTCCAGTACCAAATAGCACTCCGGTACACAAATAGCACTCCGGTACCAAATAGCACTCCAGTACTCAAATAGCACTCCGGTACCCAAATAGCACTCCGGTACCCAAATAGCACTCGGGTACCCAAATAAGGTGGGTGATATTTGAGAGGAAATAGATATGTGTAGAGGTAGGATCGATCGCTCTTATCTCGTATGTGACATACCACTAGAGAGAAAGACATACTAGCATAGAGAAAGAGAGAGAGAGAGAAAGAGAGAGAGAGAGAGAGAGGGTAAGAGAGAAAAGGAGAGGAAGAAATGATATGATTTATTCTTTCCTCATACGTAATTCACATGAGGAGAGAGAAAAGAGGAAGATGGAAACTTATATGGGAAGAAGGAAAGAAGAGAATACCGTAAAGTAATAAGAGAACAAATGTGTATAAATTTGCACGCATGTATGTATAAATGGGGAAGGGGGAGGGGTGTGCGAGTCTGGTGCGATAATGTCATCATGGAAGAATGTTCGGAAGGCGTTGTATGTATAGTATAGCAACAATTAAAAGGGGAAAGAATTGAGAGAGAGAGAAAGAAAAGAGAGAAATATATACAAATGATAGAAGGAGAGACAGAGGTATGAGAATCAATGCGAGAGATAAAAAAAGTAAGATAGCACAAGAAAAAAATAATATTTATATATATATATATATATATATATATATATAATATCAAAAAACAAAATGGTGAAGTTCAGAAAATTTATTTTTATATATCTTCTATAACTCTATATTTTAGCAACGTGATATTTTGAAAGGGGGGAGATTTAGTTTAGAGTTCCTTTTTAAAATTATTATAATTGGCGAATTTCAGAAAATTTATAAAAATTTAACCATGGCTGCTTTTTTTTTTATTTTAATTTTTAATCTTAGTAGCGAAACGCAAGCTCTCCCCGTAGGGGGGAGTGGCGAAGCCATTGCCTGGTATTCCTATTATTTGTAATCATAAAGTAACCGAGTTTGAGGTAATACGGGTTGGCTTAGAGAATAATTGTTCCAATTTCAAGTTCTTAATTAGCTTTGTCATTCTGTTTCCATGCTTCAGCAAATCATCATTAAAGTCACCGAAAATAGGGAGGGGGGAGGCGGATTTGAGCAGAAATCCACTACCCATTTATGTGTATATATATATAACCACCGTCAAAGTTCTTCTGACCTTGAAGTTTTCTTATTCTTTGTATATGTCTATGAATATATTTGAGTAGTCGACGTTCCAGTTCTTTTCGACCCTAGACAACGTTAGAGTTCGCAGGAGCAATCGAGAGTTCATAGTTCTCACAGTAAAGCATAGTTAACACTCTGTAATGGTATGAGGTAGCATGCCTAGTTCATAAGCGGGTCGTCTCACCATTCGAGATGGCACCATAAATTAAGAGAAGTCTTGCTCTGTCCTGAGGGATTACATTCAATCCTCAGCCCGATACCTCTCCAGAAAGGCCTGCAATGTGATTTGCAAGCACGACAATATCCCTTGTCATCAGGTTGCGCCTAACCTACAGAGTGGTTCTAGGATAGCAATAACACGGTTTGGATTGGCCAACTCTAGCACGACAATATCCCTTGTCATAAGTTTGCGCCTAACCTACAGAGTAATTCTAGGATAGCAATAACACGGTTTGGATTGGCCAACTCTAGCACGACAATATCCCTTGTCATAAGTTTGCGCCTAACCTACAGAGTGATTCTAGGATAGCAATAACACGGTTTAGATTGACCAACTTAAGTCTCCGGATAAGTATCCACTGGAAACCCTCTGGCAGGACCTGAAATAGGCCGTAAGACGGCGTCAGCCAGCTTCCACTGAGAAACTGAAGGCAGCCATTCGTACCCGAGAGGCTTCGCACCCTTGTGAAGACCATGCCTCTAAGAATAAATGCCCTCATCTCCGCCAACTGACTCTCGACACGCTACCGAGCTTTTTATATCAGTTTTGTGTTGCTGTAATTTTAACAGAGCTTCATCTGCTTATCTGATACATGTTACTAATCTATCATGTTTTTGAAAATTTGTATTTTGTTAATCTTTGTTGATTGTTTGGGGCATATATAATATTGCTATTTATTCCTCCTTATTGTACTGTTATATTCATTGTAGAAGTCTAAATACCGCGTACATAAGTGTACGCAGAAATACTCCGACACAAGCTGCGTGCCCTCCCGTATCTCTAAATACACCTCTCGCCTCGAATTCTCTGTCGCCCTTTTTTGCGCCATCGTAAACTTCGAGATGGCTCGAAGGCGTGAAAGACATACTGTCTGCACAAAGATGGAAAAAAGCTCTTTCGCGCGACGATACGGATTTTACGAGAATTTGATTCTCTCTCTCTCTCGATTTCTGCTCGCGAGGGAAATAAAAGGAAAACTTCTCCCTGGATTCAGCAGAAGCTCTTGGACCTACGTCGAGTGTGTGAAGCTCGATCCACATAAGAAACAGTTCGCCCGCTGCAAGGAAGGAATTTCTCGGGGAATTGGTTGTTCCCGTCACGGTACTTTTAGGTGCCAAACTTCTCGCAGCCCCCGTCCCCTCTTCAGAGTCTGAGGTTACACAGGACCTCCCTCTGCGGATTACCCTAGACGTAGCTAGGTAATCGGTTTTGGCTACCTACTCCAGGAGCTGAATAATCGGACAGGTACTTCGAGGAAGAAGTCCGATTTGAGTCACCGTTTGGCTCACCTTCGTGATCCGGCATAGGATCAGTATATCACCGGTCTAGGATTACCCTCTCATTCTGTAACCTTGGAAGGCCGGACTAGGTGCGATCATCGTCACCAGAAGAAGATCTTCACCGTCCCCTTCAAAAATACTTACGAACTCAAAAGGTATCGTTAATTGAATTATCCCCTCCCCTAACTTCACCAGTTTATTTGTGAACTAGAATTCCCATCCCGAGCCGGTAACCTCGAGTATTAAAAGTGCTTACTTAATTCAGTGTTTAACTAAATAATAATATTCCATTCATGCTGTCGGGTGTCATTAAGACGCAAGTATCCCAGTGAGTAATTTTCAAGTAATCCCCACGACATTTTGTAGACTTATTTATTCAGTGCAAGATTAATTCTATTTATATTTATATACACTGCGGCTTATTTCAAATAAATGTACATTAAAGATTATTTTTGTATCTGTGTGTTTAGCTATTTTGGACGATCCATTGGCAATTATTAAGCAATCCACTCGGCTTAAATCTCAATATTACACCGATCCACCCATGGTTCGCTTTTATTGAGTGGGGACACACTCAGGGGACCATCATCTTAGTTTTGATCAAAAGGGTACGCACCGGGGTTATTCTTATTCACCAGAAGTGGCTAAGGTAGGTGTATTGGATACTCTTCACCTCCGCTTCACCTCGGTGCAGTAATAAAATATATGTCCAGGAAGTGGGACTGGGATTACCCACTCACTAAACCTCGACATTCATATTGATATCTAAATAAAATTTTACGCCCCTTCATTTATCTAATTTTAAATATATATATATATATATATATATATATATATATATATATATATATATATATATATATATATATATATATATATATATATATATATATATATATATATATATATATATATATATATATATATATATATATATATATATATATATATATATATATATATATATATATATATATAAATTATAATTATCATTCTAACTCATTCCACTTAATCCTTTATTTTAAAACTAAAGACAGCTTTCCTGTTGTATACGTGCCCTGAGTGGGTGCCACCACTACTGCCCCCTTACCGCCTGTTCCTCTTAGTCTTATGTACTGTTAGGGCTTCCTGTTTACTCGATTTTTCTAGGATGGTAAATGTTCTACTTGATACTAAACGCTTATCCCCTCTTTAAGCGTACCTTGAAGATACATCTCTTCTTTAAAGCCTTCTCTTAGTCTGTAGACGGGCGTTCTGTGAAGGCCTATGGCCTTGAAGAGCTTCATACAAAACTATTATTATCATTTTTACTATTGTGATTGCTTTTGAGAGATGATGAGAGACCGTCCCAACCTCCGATACATAGGTTGTTGTATAAAATAATCTGGCGATGTGTATATATTTAATAGTTTTAGGGAGGTTAAATTTCTAGGAGAGGAGAAACCGGTTTTGTAAACATGGGACCGTGGGGTTGTAGTCTTGTTAAGAAAGATGAATTTAGGTAAAATTAATCGTTATGTTTTTAGATAACGAGAGAGTTAACAAAATAATTTGATGTCTGTGTTAATGGTAACAACCAAGAGTTTGCCATGTTCTTTGAAGAAAGTAAGGATGGTGGTATCGAAAGTACTAATGGAACTCAATATAGTGATACCAGAGATGATTTTAGAGAAACGTAAGGTGCGAATGAGCAATTTAATTTTCGAAGGCAAAATATAAGAAATACGTTAAATTCATAGCCGGATTTTGATCGTGAATTCGTGAACTTAAGGATTTTCCATTAATTTTCGTCTAAAGGAAAAAAATATAAGCCTATTGTGCTTTAAAAACCTTTACTTAGCGCTAAGATCACTATTTTTTTGTTAACTAAACATTGATAAAACAGAGAATTATATGTTTGCACATTCTCAATCTCGGCCTAGATCAAAATCCCCCATGCGTTGAAAACACCCTCTCAGCTTCGGTAATTTAGGTTGCATGTTTTTTAGACCAGTTTTTGTTCTAAATGCGGGCTACAATTGGGGCTTCCTTCGAAATCTTTAAATTCTCTCATGAGATCCAAGTGACATGAAAGTTTGCCGGGGGGGGGGAGCCTTTTCAAATTCTTTTACTGCGCTTATTTACCCTGCCTCTGTCTCTCTCTATTTATACTCGTAGCATTATTTCCACAATTTTCACCGTTATGACCCCATTGTCTTCTGAAACATTGGAAAAAGACTCATGAAGAGACCTTCAGCAAATTCTAACATTATTTTTTTTTGGGGGGGGGGGGGAGCAGATAGTGGGAAAATAAAGACTTAGGCACATCAACTTTAGATCATACATTTTTGGCGAATGAAAATACGATGATAAAGATGATTCTCATTGGACAAATCACATTTACTAATACTTCTATGATGATCTATTCTTCTTCACTAATCGTTTCCAATGGAATGACTTGAAGGGCTTGAGGAAGGCAGCATTTGAACTCCAGGAATCTTTCAAGCATATAGATTTTTTTTTGTAATTTTTGGACCCCATCTGTGGGGGGCAAACATATAGAAGAAATTGATTCATCGCGTTCGACAATCCCAAATTATGATCAGTTTCATTTTGCCCACTTTTTCAACAATGTAATTTTCTTTAAGATTTTGATCTTAATTCTGTAGTTCGTTGAATTCTATTTCGAAATTATGTAGTCTTCCCAAGGTTAGTCTGGAATTCATTTGGCAATAACATCGTAACTATTGGGCCGATGATAGTGAAATTTGAAACCCTTATGTTGTTTTACATTCTCTTTCGAATAATATAATTGCCAACGTCCTCACAAGGTTAGTCCTGGAATTATTGAAAGTTTTGAAGGTCATAAGATCATACGTCAGAGGAATTGAGAGCGTGCGACTTAGGTTGTTGTCCCTGTTTTTTCTCAAAACCTTTCAACACCAAGTAATAGAGTAAAGCAAGATCCATTAATAGGATGTTGTCTATTATTGTCTATTAAATGAAAATATCATTTATGTGGTATTATTAATGTTTAGTGAGTCTGTTTGCAATAAGCAAGATGGGGGAGATCGAATTTTATTGTCAATAATAAAAAATAGGAGTTTTTTTACTGGGTTTTTTTTCGAATAAAAAAAAAATGTAGATTGGATAAAGGTTTGTAATTTGCTGGAAGGTTATTGTCGCCTTATTTATGAAGATTTAATGAATTGATAACAATTCATTAAAGCTAAGAGATGCAAATGTACTAGTGACATCAGCATTAAGTTCGTAATTGAAAGTGTACTAGTGACCTCAACATTAAGTTCGTAAATTAAAGTGTACTAGTGACATCAGCATTAAGTTCGTAAATGAAAGTGTACTAGTGACCTCAACATTAAGTTCGTAAATGAAAGTGTACTAGTGACATCGACATTAAGTTCGTAAATGAAAGTGTACTGGTGACCTCAGCACTAAGTTCGTAAATGAAAGTTTACTAGTGACATCAGCATCCATTCGTAAATGAAAGTGTACTACTGAACTAAACATTAAGTTCGTAAATGAAAGTGTACTAGTGACATCAGCATTAAGTTTGTAAATGAGTGTACTAGTGACCTCAACATTAAGTTCGTAAATGAAAGTGTACTAGTGACCTCAACATTACGTTCGTAAATGAAAGTGTACTAGTGACCTAAACATTACGTTCGTAAATGAAAGTGTACTAGTGGCATCAGCATTAAGTTCGTAAATGAAAGTGTACTAGTGACATCAGCATTAAGTTCGTAAATGAAAGTGTACTAGTGACCTCAGCATTAAGTTCGTAAATGAAAGTGTACTAGTGACATCGACATTAAGTTCGTAAATGAAAGTGTACTGGTGACCTCAGCACTAAGTTCGTAAATGAAAGTGTACTACTGACCTAAACATTAAGTTCGTAAATGAAAGTGTACTAGTGACCTCAACATTAAGTTCGTAAATGAAGGTGTTGAGATAATTATGGAAAATGTTTTTTTTAATTTTATAATATTTTGCATTATCTTATTATTCGTAGAGGGAAATGCAAAGAATGAATAAATTATCCTTGTCGTGCAAGTGACTCTTCGAAGAGATGTTAATCTTATCTTTTTACCACAACACCTCTACTACCCACTTCTACTTCGGACTACCCAGATATACCTACTTATTGAAAAAGAGCTCACAAAGTGCCCGTGAGTCAAAGTTATGCAGATACACCCACAAAGAAAAAGTGAAAAACGATTCCGAGTGCTTTCGTCTTTATTCTTAAAGACCTTTTCAATGAATGCACAGGAGGCTGGATATACAGCCTCCTGTGGTTGCATAGGGAGGGGTGGTGTCGGTGTACACTGCAACCATGCCTTCATGGATCTATTTTGCATTCTTGCCTTCCTTGGTCAAAAATTTGATCCCTGCGCGGTACTCAACCTTCTCCATTGTTGAAAAATTTGTGACTGATGATCTGTGATCAGCTACTGCTTCTTAAATAGACGAGGCAGGAGCGTGCGGCTGCACGTCCTAACTTGTCATAACTTGCCCTAACACCCCCACAAACAGCCATCTCCCTTCCTCTGTTTTGCCCTACCGATTCGCAAAACTTATTGACTGCCCCTCGTATGTAGTGATAATGGGGTCTAGCATGAACAAACCAGGGCTTAGGTTGAAATTTGAGAACGCGTTAATGGAGATACATTCTAATATATTTCTAGAAATATAATTACTGCAGTAATTATATTTCGTAAAGGGGGGTAGTCTAATCCCCCCTTCCACTATTTAAGACAATGTAGGTCCAGCCTTCTGTTCATTCCTTGAAAAGGTCTTTAAGAATAAAGACGAAAGCAGTCGGGATCGCATTTTTACTTTTCCTTTGTTGGTGTATCTGCACTTGTTGAAATATCGTATCTTCAGTGGGCGCTCTCAAATCTGTTATTGGGATAATAATATTTACATTCATTTTGTGAGAAGTATTAGTCTCACACGACCACCTCTGTTTTCCAACCACGGGTTGAAATATAGTTAATTCGGTAATAATATTAAGGGTATTAATGAAGGTTAAAATTAATGGCGATCGAAAGGAAATTATAAAAAGAATTGGCATTGTAGAAATTAAACGGTTGGAAAAAGTTTTTGCTCAGTAGTTTAGTCGCCGTTTTCCATGGGGCCTATCAGAAAAACTAGAGCTGGATTTGTAATGGATATATGTGATTAATTTTGTTACGGCGCAAAATGGAAGTTAATGTTTTGTAACTGTTATAGGTAGTAAATAAAATATCATATAGATTGTATTGTTTGAGAAGTATGTGTAGATTGTTAATGTATTTAAATGGATTGTTGGCAATCTGAGGACAGGGGTAGGGTGTGTCAGAATATAAGTTTATCGCGGAATTTAAATCGTTGGATAGATATTACAGTGCTTTGCAAATTAATTGGGACGGTGATAGAAAAACGCTAAATTTCACTCTTCATGTATTATTCTCAAAATCATAGCATGAATATCATCTTAATATCGACAATTAATAAGAAATATGTCGTCCCTTTGCTTAAATAACCTCAGCAAAGCCGATTTGGCAAGGATTCCACCCATTTCTGGCTCATATTCTGTACTTCCTCATCGTGATATCAGGCCTGTATAAGAACATGGATCAGCTTTTTCATTGTGGAGCAGTCATTCGCCAATTGGATTAAAGTCTGGTGAATTTCCAGACCATTCCAGTACCGTAATCTTCTCTACTCGAAATAAACATTGCACTTTTAGAAGTGGCATGGGGCGTTGTCCTGCTGGAAGATGACATCACCGTTTGGAAAGCGTTCGCGAAGTGTCGGGAGTAGATGCTTCCTTAAGGCTGTTTGGTACTTGTGGGAATTCATCATTTCTTCAACTGGTACCAGCATCTTCACGCAGTGCTACAACCTTTGCTCTCTTCCTGGGAGTAACGTCCAAAACGCGGGCTAGTCTGTTAATGACTGCACTCATTGCAGTCTTTGTTTTGCTCGTTGTCCTTGGCAACCGAGGATTGCCAAGTGTTACCATTTGGCGAAATCTATATGGTTGCGAATTAGCAAAATAAACGCCATAAACATCATAGCTACTAAGAATAACTGATTGATCATAGCTACTAAGAATAACTGATTGATCACTCAAAAATAACCTATAACAGGGGTGTGTTAAAAAATTGAAAATTCTTAAGCTGCCCAAATTAATTTTCACAGCACTGTAACAAGGGCATATTTGCCGAGTTTGTGATGAAAGCTTTGAAACTGTATGAGGTGTTTCGCCTGAATACAGAGGCTTAGGGCGCTAACGAGAGGAGGAATATAATAATAATAATTAAATGTCTCTATCACCAATAGAAATAAGATCTTGGATCACCTGGTGAAGACAGCTCCGGCCAAGCCAAAGGGAGTATCATTGGCCAATGAGATGGCTTCTTCTTCTGTCTCAAATACCATCAGAGATAACACTGGACCACATATGTCCTCTTGCACAACCTGAAAATGATGATTTAAAGCTATTAAAGACAGGAGCATTTCATAGTAATTTATCATATGAAATAGTTAATAGCATCAATGCACTCGAGAAACTTAAAAGAGTAGAAAAATTATTTAAAGACCGTTTCCAGAGCTTGAGTATGTAATGGGTACTGACATCAGGAAAGTGAGATTAACCAATAATGAAAGAGTGAGAGATTGTGAAAGAATGAGATTGAGAGGTTGAGAGACAGTTTGTTTGTCTGCTGACTGCCAGAAGTGAAGTGAAAATAGCTTTGAGTCTCGTAGCTCTTAGTAATGATTCGAAGTGGTATGACTTGCATCAAACTTTGCTTTAGTCTGTAGATGTAAGATGAGGAAAATAGGAATGTAGTAGATTATGTCGGCTGTAATCCTTCCCGATAAGGATTAGGAAAGCTATTTGTACCAGATATGATCAATACAAGATGAACAAGTGGAAGAGAAATGGGTAGCATGCATAATAAAAGGAGGGGGGGAAAGAGGTGTAGCAAGGATTGCTGAAATCGAGTTCAGCATTAGAAGGATTGATTTTATTACAATATAATTGAGAGTTTAATTAATCGAGTCGGATAAAAGGACTTACAAGAAAAAGAGGATAGTAGTGTGCGTGTTATTGAAGCGAGGAATAAGTCACGTATATCAATGAAGATTGATGAGTTAACATCTATTCGAACTATACTACAGAATCCATCTATATCATTAATGAACGACTAAACGGGGGAATATTAGAGAGTAAATCTATATCATTAATGAACGACTAAACGGGGGAATATTAGAGAGTAAATCTATATCATTAATGAACGACTAAGCGGGGGAATAAATTTGGGCGTACAAGGTTTCCGTAAGTATTGAAATTCCATTTGAGCGTAAATATAAAAAATAACTCTTCGCAATTTATTCCGAAACTGCATAAATTGGAATGAAAAAAGGATTAAATCCTGCACTGGATAAAGTTAAATGAGGTCAATGTCATTAGAGGACTTGCCATTAGTCATTGATTTAGTTTATGCAGAACTTCAGGTCGCAAATTGAAGCACTTTAGCACTAAAATGGTTCGCAGAAATCGCAACATCACAAATTAGGTTGACACAGACACGGAACTGAAGTATGTCTGTCCGAGTCGGGGGCTTAGATAAAAAAAAAATTCTTTCGCTATGTACATATATGCAATTTGAGAGATCCCTTTATATGTAGATAATTATATCATTTAATTAAATGTGTTTTACTGTGGTTTCGTGGTGATGGACGACTGGGGAGAGCTTGCTTTAGTAGAGGACCTCGAAAGACCGAAAGTGGAGCTCGATGGTTTGATGTATAGGGTCAAAAATTCAAAGGTATCATTATTGGAATTAGGCTAAGGTCTAGAGATAGGGGGAGGGGGGGGGGCACTATGATGTCAGGATTTTTTTTTTAAATAGGCCATCTAACAACTGCCTACTAGGGGAACTGATGTACATGTTGAACTATTTCCATTGACAACAACTCTGCCTATGTTTTTCCAGCCTGTCGTCAATGTATTTTAGTACATTACCCCCTATTCGGTGCACTTTTAGCTTTATTATGAATATTTAATATGGAACTGTGTCAAAACCTTTTGAAATCTAGATAAATTACATCTAGAAATATATTTTGGTCAAATGCTGTGAACATTTAGTGAAAAAATTCAAGCAAATTATTTAAGTATGAGCGCCCGCGTCACAAGCCATGCTGTGTATCAAGTATTAAGTTATTTGCCTCTAGACACTCCAAGATCCTATCTCTAATAATGGATTCCAAGTGTTTACCAACGACAGAAATAAGATGGATTGACCGAAAATTTCCATGATCGCTCTTCATGCCTTTAGAAAATTGGTGTTACACTTTCATTCTTGAACTCCATAGGAATTATCCCCTTGCTAAGACACTTTTTGAAAATCGTACAAAGGGTAAATGTAACATCTCCCCTCCTAATTCCAAAAGGCGGATCCGCTGTTTTATCGGTCCCCGGCGCTTTGAAGACTGCCATTCTTATAATATAAAAACTAATTTCATTTCAGTTATGTCAATATTTGATAAGGTTTAGTCTCTTCGAACAAACTTATTGCGTTATGTTGTAAGTTATTTATATCTTCGACGGTTAGATCATTTACAGAATATTCATTTAATTTCTTCACGGAGTAGCCTGGATCGTCACTAAGGACATCATTGCTATTCTGAAGGGACCGATGGACTCTAAATGGATTCGCTTGCTTTGGCCTGTGTTTTGAAAACGATGCTAATTTCCTCTTCATAGTTTCTGTTGTCTGTTTTTATTTCGCATTCGATAAAGCGAAAAAAAATATCGGTTTCGCTTCTCGATACTATTGCTGGTTTTCGAAATTGTATGCAGTCGATTAAGTTCCTTTATGCTCTTTTTAATTTCATTATTTGTCTATGTCAAATGGTTTAATCAATTAGAACATTTATGATTATAGTGCAGGTTTTCGCTATTTATTAAAAATCATTATTTCATTTTTTTGGACATTTTCAACGTTTAGAATTTCATCCTAATGTAAAGGTTTTCAGCAAGAGCGAAAAAAATCCAAATTATTTTGAGGTTTGAGCTCTCGTAAACATTCTTTTTTAGGAATATTTAGATTAAATTGAATTATGTTTGAATTGCTGTCGATTTCTTGCTTTGTGTGCCATTTCATTTAGAAAATCTACTTTCTGATAATTCAAATCACCGCATCTACCCGTTCATTTTTGTCTAATTAAGAACAAAAGTGTTTCAAAGGAATAATATCATACATTACATTTTGCCTTGGTGGCCTATAGACCACCAAGGCAAAATTTATTTTATTACTATTTATCATAAACTCGGCTGCTAAAATTTCAAACCTATTATATATATTCATGTATTTCATTATCGAGACTAGTTTGTTTTATGTATAAAAGAACACCTCTACATTTTCCTCTAGATCTACCCCTATAAAAAAAAATTACAGCCAGTTAAGTTCAATTCTCCAATAGTGTCATTTATCACTTTTTTTCCATTTCTCCGTAACTAAGACCTTCAAAATTCATTGATATTATTCTTCATTAATGCTCGTTTGTGTAAAAAAAACAAATATCGTAATAGATTTCTAGCACTATTATTGAGTGTATGATTATTATGTTGTTGCCAACAACGCGCTTCTATTTTCTCTCCATTTTCTGATGCAATTGTGTCGGAAAATTCACCAACACATTATTTAAAAGTCTCCAAAGTCCCGCCGAGCCAACCCCATTCAGGTAAAGACAGTTTCCTCAGAATAGTTCGCTGCACTCGTAAAACGGGTCCCATAGATTGATGAAGTGTATCCCTTCTTCCTTGCAAAGAACGCCAATAGAATTGTTAGTATAAGAAGCTCTTCCATAGAAAACACTTGGTACCCCTATTCTTGCAAGAATGCTTATAAACATTACCGCTTTTTTAATCTTCGTTTTTGTGGAGCCATTCTTGCAGAAGAGTAAACCCGAATTAGAGGGGGAAAAGGAGAGTTTAAAAAAAAATTCATGACTCAGCCAATGAAATTACAAATCACCTAACTTTATGGGAACTAAAAAAAACTAAACACAAACAAACCAACGAGAAGAAACAACAAAAACCAGCAACAACATAAAACAACAAATAAAAATCTCCAAGACACGCTCAGGTACCAGAGAGATGATCACATCCCTCAGTGGCCTAACCGTGAAATCAACAGCTGAAGTAATTAAATGCTCTGAATAAGGTTCGCCTCCTCCAAAGACTTAATTCAACCCCAGTCCGGTGTGCAGGATTCAGGACAAGCGCTAGTGAACCCGCTTGTTACGATACTGAAACAGATATCACTCACAAACCTCCCACAGAGAAGGATATATAACCAATAAGTGTTCTACCGTCGAGAGGAGAAGGGAGGGAACCAAGCAATCTTTGGCAGAAAGGCTGAGGAAAGAGCTACGGCAGTGGCGTTGCCTCTTTCGAGTGTGTCCGAATCGGAAATGATAAAAAATGAATTGGTAACATCGAGGTATTGGGAGATATGTCTATGAGAACAGTCGTGGCGCTATAACAAGCACCATCTTGGTCTCAGACGCTATCTACCATATTCTTTGCTATGCCTGTTGTATGGACCCCGTGATTCCTCTCATGCAGTCAATGTGAGGAAGATCAAAGCGCCGGCACGGTTTCTTAGTCTATGCCGACAGTCCGAACCCCTTATCAGCAGACTCGCTGTTGGTAACCTGTAAATTTTCAGGAACCCAGAGAAGATAATCGAGACATCCGCCCTACACACACTAACTGTAGCGTCTTTGTTTTTTTGTTTTTTTTTTAGAATTTACTGGCGGCTTCTAGCAAGAGTATAAGCGTTGAAATTACATATTATTCTCTTATATTTTTGAACCTCCAAATGGGCTCATTAAATTTAATAACAAAAAAACACAACCAACTTAAATCGCCAAAAGTCTAAAGACGAAAAAGCCCGATCAGGTATCGGAGGGAGTTTTAGTGACGTCACGGATATTGCAAACGAAGGGGTGCGGAGATTACATTGCCTCAAGAGCATTCAGAGAACTATGAATCGCTATAAAATACAAAATAGCTTCTAAACCGGGCACCGCGTGTAATCTCCCTATCGAGTCGTTTATTGGAACCAGTTCGGCAGTAAAGATGGACTTAGGGCTCGGAGAAAACGGTCCTGAATCAAACGGGGGCGATAAGGGGTACGGCGTAGAGACCAACTCTCCCCTTGACTTGAAACCATCTATGTAGACAGAGACGGCCCCAGTGTGAGAGGATGAAGAAATACGAACGCAGTACTTCCAGTGCTGTTAATGCTCTAGGAACAGAGCCGTGGCGAAAACATTCAATGGTTGTAACCACGAGGGTGGCGTCTTGAGCAGAACCATGGGCGCCACGAGCCCAGGAGTTACACCCAACCATTGAATCGAACTTTAAGGCCTTAAACCCGAAAGGCTTAGGGCATGGTTGGCGTCTCCTCTAGATATAAGCACCATCGAGATCGGTTGGCAAATAAGGGGGACCTTGAACCCGCTCATACAAGTAATGATGTACAGTGTAAGGAGTAAAGCGAGTGGCATCTCCCATGGGTCGACAAGGAGGCCCTTTATAAGGAACGTGCCGAAGGCACTTGTCACCAACGGAGACCGATGGAACGGATTGAAACCACCCTCTTCAATAGATTCTCGGATGCTGAGGCATAAATCTCAAGTCTATGTGAATCTTTGAACGAACAATGGAACGGTAAAATGATGAGGGTAGTCTTATTAGCATCCACACAACGTGCTGAACGCCACGAAACATCAAACATCCAACAAGTGGGCGCGATAGATCTTAATGCTGAGCATATACGCCTCTCAGGTGAGCCATCGGTCGAATTCAAGATCAACGGATATGTGTCAGTTACCATGTCCTACTGAATCCCACTTAGGCAGAGGTCTGGGGTGATGTCTGTGAAGGCGAAAAATACGCACCACTTTCGTTTTGGTCAAAGAAACCCGAAACCCGTGCATTTCAACGTGATGAGATACGCGGTTCAGTGCCTGTTGAAAGTTGCGTTTAATGGTAGACTGCCTCCCATGATTGCGAGGCAATTGGAGTTCATTATTCAATTTTTTAATGTAGTGGAAAGCGGTATAAAGTGTACCTGCTGACACTCTCTCAAGAACCATAAACACCTAAGAGAACACAGTCGTTCTCGTAAGAGCACTGGCCAAATGTTTCAAAGCCCATCACCACAAAATCCCTTCAACCATCTGTCCATGATACTCATGCCCACCAAACACTATTCTTACCATCTATATTCATGTCATCACAGTCACACTTCTTTTCATCTTATTCAAGGAAATTGACTATTTTAACCTCGCCACCGATCAAAAAACTGCACGGAACTAAAAACAAATGAAACGAATGTCGCGATTCGATTCAAGGTCGAATTAATTACTTTTCCTGAGTCATTCCAAAAAGTTGTCAATCTACTATATGCATTTGCTCACTCAGGTGTAAAACTACAATCTCTCTTGCAAGTAAAAACTTTCTCTGGCCATTCATGTGTAAGGATATCAAGTATCTTGCTCGTACTTGTAAACCCTGCTAGAAAACACACACGAACAAATTAAAAAAAAAAACAACAAATTACAAGCAATTCAAACTGCCAGTTGGTCAGGTTTGTATCACCCAAATAGACATGTACGGTCCTTATTCTCAAGTTCATGGCTTCAATATCTCCTATTTACAATAGATAGATACCACAAATTGGTAGAAGCTATCCTTAACTAAGATTTATTTTTCTCTGAATCCATATTGGCGATTGCGGTCATGGGAGTTCGTCGTTAAGGGGTGCCAAAACCTAACATTTCACTAGGCAACAAATTATAACTTTTTGTTTGTTACAGACATGTGAATATGTAAGGTGTTTCTAATTAGTTCGAGGGCGCTGAATCCGAATTTGAAAACTAAAATTCTCTATCACGTCTAGATTTTGTGTAATGCCCCTTCCCCCCTTTCGCTATTTGTTCCGATTAATAAATAAAAAAATCTTATATTTTGTAATTTTTTAATTTTTAAGCAAAAATATTTTAAAAGTAGGGGACCTTCCTTCTTTATTCTGGTTTAGGACAGACAGTGTATATCACTGGCGAAGTTACCCTCCCCCTCCACTCCGTCCCAAGTTATGAAGATTTTATTGTATTGATTAAGTTTGTTATGCACTTGAATCTTAAAGAAACTTTGCTGTAGCCTTCTCGTTTTTCTCTTGTGAGATATCAAAGTTTGTTTTTGTAAAGACCAGCACTAATCCCCCATCATATTTGGATTAAATTTTCCTTGGTACCTCGTCTCCATAACCAAAATTTGTTTATGAAAACGTTCACCATGTTCATCACTAACCACTCCCAGATTTTCAGGAAAAAAATCGAGATGAGAATGCAGAAAATGCATTTTAAGTGGCATTCTACATCCCATATTTTCATAGGCTTCCAGCATATTGTTTACTATTTCTCGGTAATTTGGAGATTTAAAATTGCCGAGAAAGTTTTCAGTGACTTCCACAAAGGATGTCCATGCTTTGCGTTCCTTTTCATTGAGACACAAAGTGAAGGAATCATCAGAAATAACTCTGCGAATTTGTGGTCCAGTGCAAACTCCAGCTTCTATTTTTGCATCAGTAAATAATCCTCTGAATTTGTTTTTGAAATATTGAAAGCCTTCACTTCTTTGATCCATACATAACCTTTACAAAATTTTTCATTAAACCTAATTTAATGTGAGGAGGTGGAAGATGAACTTATTTTGGATCTACTAGAGCATCATGCTTAACATTATGTTTACCAACAATGTGTTCTTCTCTGGCTGGCCATTCTCGCTTTTTATAGTGATTTGAGGGTTCACACCATATCAGGGGAACAGCAAATGGTATTGCCTTCCTCTTCCCATTTAACTAAGCTATCAACATTGTGTTACACTGCGTGCAGCAAATATCAGCGGCCCAATCTTTATCCTGGTCTCCTACTTTGTATCCGAAATAGTATATGTAGGCTTGCTTCATCGTTACCGCTGTTTCTATTTTTCTCCGTTGTGCCACTTGTGTGAATTGCCCACAAACATAACAAAATATGTTGGGGATGTTTACACATCCGCGTCTAGAACTTGAAGCCATGACAAGATTTCCAATACTAACTTGAGAAAGCAAACGATACACAATGTGAGATCCTTATCATAAGGTTCTTATCAGAGCAAACGTGTTATTTTCTTTACTAGTTACCAGTTATCAGTAGCAGGAAAGTTATCACAAATAAGTATGTATTAATCTGAAAATCTGAAAAAAAATCCAGTAATTAGAATTCAATGATATTTGAGCTTCAATATAGTTTACTTTATATATATATATTAAAAATATTAATATATATTAAATATATATTTTATTTATTAATATATATTATATATATATATATATTAATTATATATATTAAATATATTAAAAATTGCATATTGGTACAATATTAAACAAAAGTGTGAAATGACTTCAAAAGGAAAATTCAAATTACACAAAAACTAGACGTCATATGCAAATTCTAAAGACAAATTTGTAATCAGCGGCTAAAAATCACCAAAAATCACTTATTTTCTGCTCTGTAACAAAAATCGTGTTACACAGTGTTTCCGACGATGGTAACAACCTTCGATTCAGTGTTTTCTCTGACTTCACAAGGACCTTATGCATTCAACATATCTTTATTTCCCTTTATAACGTGCGTGGAAATGCGATCGTGGAGTCGTTTCATAGAACATCCCCAAAGTCTTTGCTTGCTGGTTCTACGCCAGAACAATGGTACCACTAGTTACATTCGGTGCTACTGGCCTGCCCCTCTCAGAAAAAGACCAATGACTCTATCTCTCCAGTTCAAGTTGTCTATATGTAACTGTTCTCTGCGACTATTTTCGACCTGTTTTACCCCTAATGAAGATTCCATACCTTTAAATGAATTTGAGGAAGTTCTGAAGATATTATAAGAGATTTACGTCCGTTTTCTTTTCGAAAACTTCCTGTTAACTAAAAAGGTTCAACTCCCTTAAAACTCGAAAAATTGTTCCCATGTGTTCGTAGTGAATTTTAAGTGGTCCCTGAAATTTAATAAAGATTATCACGGCCCATATCCCGTCAAAATTAGGAGACAAATTTCGTTTATAACCCAAGTTGCTCCTAAATTCCTCGGAACCGTTGTCGTTTGTAATCTGAAAACACTTACGAAAAATTCACATAGATTGACAAACGCTGATATATGCACATTAACACATACGTAGCCACATAAACATACATTCAAATAGATTCCTTAATCCAACATAAATACTGGTCAAAACCGCACTTTAGGAAGTCAAAAATTTGAGGATGAATAAACACAAGCTTCCCCCCGTTCCTTCCTTCAACAGGAATTGGCTCAGAGTACGCGAATAAATAAACTTAAATTAACTACCATTTAATTAATTAATTAAAAAAATTATACTCGTGCCTAAATTTTCAATGTTAATTTTTATATACTGTACATATATTGTATTAATCCTGCATTTTATTTTAATTCGTTATATTACTATATTCTGACTCCATTTCTCTCTCGGATGGGTGTCAATGATGCGACTCGCTTTGACTCGCTACTAAGTGGAATCGTCTATAACTCTATTACAGCGCCACACAAGAG